>JAYRCH010000135.1:1475638-2951277 GCA_037179445.1 Phengaris alcon alcon | reverse complement strand
CAATAATTCAAGTTGTATCTCGCCAAACGAGTGTTTGACGGCGAGATGCGCTCATGTAATATAATATTTGTTGCATAATAATATAATATCATTTTAATATCAAAAATATTTTGTTTTATGTACTAAAAAACCTATTTGTTTTCCCTCTATCAATAAAAAAATTAAATGGATGAAAATACGAATTACATATTGCCCGCAACTAATGCAGAATGCTTGATGCAGAACTCCGTGTATCCCGCGGGAACCATCCAATTTGCCGCGATTAAAAGTAGCTTATATCCTTCTCCAAGGTAGCCATTAAAGTTGTTTAGGCGTGTAAGCGTAATAGACATACAGGGTTATTTTTACATACAAAATATTAATCATCGAAGTATGGATTAACCCAAAAATGCATTGATTTCAGACCTAAGTTGTTGTTTCTGGAACTCTGACAACAGATATAGACGCGACGCGACGCGGCGCGACAGGCGACATAAAAGCGTTCGTATACATCAAGAGGCTACACAGAACACGTATCTAATATAATTAAAAGTCCATTAAAAATTACATGTTTTCAACAGGACAAGCCTAGCGTGAACGGTAAATTATTAAAAACATTAACTAATAAATAACATGACTACTCCATTATTCTGCTAGTTTGGTAAAATTAGTGGTTAAAACCAACAGCACAAGGCATAGTTATCATTATATTAGTTTCACGAGAATTGTGCAACCGGAGGAGTGTGATATTTGGCCGGAATTAAAGTTTACGTGGAGGACGGTGTGCAACAAGCTAATATTTTTCAAATAATGCCTTTCTATACATAAAGTTAATATAAATAACAACCAAACAAATTATTAACACAATACCGTGCTTTTGATAGATATCTTAAATTTCAAAAAATTTGCTACGTGTTGTGGGCGTTTGTCAATCTGTCCACAACATTTACATTTTTTTTTCTTTATGAGGCAAAAGATATTATAAAGTTTAAACTTGAAAATTATATGAATAATTATGGGAAAGTTTTGACCACGGGGCGACATCTTGCCATCTTTAAGTATCCCCAATTTTATAATTAACATACTCAACAAGGATTCTTGATAAACTATCAAGCTAGATTTATGCTTGACTTGCTTGCTAAATATTTATGGAGCCGGTACCTACTTAAAATATTACGTGTAGACATTTCCCGCGACTTCGTACGCGCAAAAGGAAATCCTGAGGGAACCGTACATTTTTCCGCTGTGTCATCTATGTCTGTGCCAAATTTCAACAAAACCGGTCCAGTACTTTCGAAGCCTATTCAATGCAAACAAACCGACAAACATACAAGCAAATCTTTCCTCTTTATAATATTAGTATACATGAATTCTGTGAGGCCGTGGTATTTATCTGATCGAGCCGTTCGTGCCGAAGCATGGCTCTCCCGCTTGTGATTTATGTGAACACCTGAATTTGTTTCCTTCCGCTAATAGCTTTTGATGAAGTGTCAAACGTTTTAGGGTAGATGTAAACATGACGTTAGCGTGTGCCTGGCCTAAGAATGAAGGGTGTGCGTAAACAACATGACCATTAAATATATGTTTGTGGCTGCCCCAAGTCACGGGTCGCCTGCCACGAAAGGGACAAGCGATAATGACGACTGTTATCTAAGAACTGTGACAGCCAGCTGCTAGGTATAACTAGCTAATGTCGCGGAGTCAATGTACGAAATTCTAAGTGCTCCGCGACCGCACATGTTGTCAACGATTCTACGATGCGCCTCGCGCGCGCCTTGCAGCGTACGATCACTGGTCTCTTCAAGCATCGTAGCGTCGCGTTTCGGTGCGAACTCACCATAAGACTGGGGCTATGATATGATCCGGAATCCGGAGGATCGTAGATCTCAGCATTGTAAATAGCGCGCTAATACAATAGAGTTGAAAATCGAACACATGAGTGTCAAATGTCAATGTCATATAATATGACAACTCGACACTCGAAACTTCCACCTTGAAGTCTATTGTGTTAGCGCAGAGTTCTATTTTCAGTGCTCTGAATTTTCACCGGCGTTCCGGATTCCGGTGCATAATATAGTCCCAGCCTAACGGACGCCGGCTCTCCGTGTTTTTTCCTGTTCGCTATCGCAGCCGTCGTATAACGGTAGCACTCACCACATAATTAACAAATAATAATTGTTTACCAATACCAGTACAGATAAGAAAATACTTCAACATTAAAATTAATTGAACTATGTTAATGTAAGTGATGTTTAACTGAAATTCGTGCCATTTTAAATAAAATTACCGTGGGAATGAGCCCCGGCACGTCTGAGCCGGTACGACCAGAGGAATGCGGCCTCACTGAAAAGCGGCGTAAGAAAGCGTACGTTTTGATTGAACGCATTTTATTCGGTGCAAGTCTAAAACAGAGCTTGTGAGTTGTGACTTTATTATAAACCTATTACTACCAATATCTTTACGGTTGAAAAATCAAACGCTGCTTTAATTAAGAGGCTCTCAAGTCACTTGCCCTTGTCATTTAAGACGGAGACAGTAACTTCCTGTGACTTAGGGAACTCATGTTATTAAAAATCGTGTGAGAATTCGACAGTGTGAGGTTCCACTTTGTAACAATAATAATCAAAAGTTTTTCAAAATTACGAATCTATTGACACCTATTTTATAACAATAGGATCAGTAGTTTAGGCACTACAATGAAACAAACATACATACATACGTAGACTGTCAAAATCATAACCATTCCTTCTGGCTTCGCCGTAGTCGGTTGAAAATATATTTGTATGTTTGTCACACCAATTCAATGATTAACGCATGATATTAATTATCTTTTTAAGAGCGGCTTACACGCATCGGACAACTAGCATAATAAACAAGATCTTAATGAGTGCAACCCATCGTTAAGGACCAGCTGCCGAATCCTGATATCGATGACAAGGTAAATACTGATGCTACGAAATGTGGAGGTGCTATGTGAATTTATTATTTAATGCAGTCACAAAGATTTCTATAAGCCCGCTCCACACTTGTGCGAATAGTCCGCGAACGCGAAACGTCGAGCCGATTCGCACATTTTTTGACGCATTGTTTTACTTCATTTTCGCGAACCTTTCGTGGTGTCTCACTAAAGTTGAATAAGGACAGTACTAGCCAACATATTAATAAAAAAATCAGAGCATTGAAAATAGAACTCTGCGCTAATAGGTATGTACAATGGAACTGGAAATCGAACACTCGAGTGTCGAGTCAAATGCCAATGTCATATGTGACAGCTCGATACTCGACACTACAATTTTCAACTCTATTGTATTAGCGCAGAGTTCTATTTTCAGTGCTGTGAATTTTCCCAGGATCACCGGATTCCGGATCACAATTATAGTCCCAGCCTTACATTTTTCATTATTTACCACATCCGAAAAATGTCATCGCCTGAAGCAACGACATGACGACGGCCTCAGCCATAACAGCTTCATGGAGCTACGAAACGAGACTTACTAATTTCACCGCTGCCGTTTTAGTGATAATTTCCCGAGACGGACATACAAATACACTCAAGTGGAAACGAGACGGACATGTACAGTAGCCTTAACCATGTACCTACGTCAGATACGGTTTTTACTCTTGATATTCTCATTAAATTTTTAAGAATTCTTTGGGCTTAATTTATGTTCAATAGTTTTTATGGAAACGATACGTAGGTGTTCCTCGAAATCGTAATGGTGGCCACGGAAGTCGGTAAACTACACTCTACATACGTAGATAAGAAAACAAATAATTTTAAAAGTATTTTTTGGATAACTCAATTAATTTTAAAGTTCCAATAGAACTTATTAACAAATCGTTCCTATCGCTAAGACAATTCTCAAAAAAGTGCTGAAGATGTTGTTTTAATTAATAGACCGTACTTAAGTACAGCTGTAGGTACGGCGTATCAAGTGAGTGCGAACATATTAATAAGCGAGACTCGTTTATTAATATGTTAATAAGAACGATTTATTAATAAGTTCTATTGGAACTTTAAAATTAATTGAGTTATCCAAAAAATACTTTTAAAATTATTTGTTTTCTTATCTACGTATGTAGAGTGTAGTTTACCGACTTCCGTGGCCACCATTACGATTTCGAGGAACACCTACGTATCGTTTCCATAAAAACTATTGAACATATTAAGCCCAAAGAATTCTTAAAAATTTAATGAGAATATCAAGAGTAAAAACCGTATCTGACGTAGGTACATGGTTAAGGCTACTGTACATGTCCGTCTCGTTTCCGCTTGAGTGTATTTGTATGTCCGTCTCGGTCAATTATCACTAAAACGGTAGCGGTGAAATTAATAAGTCTCGTTTCGTAGCTCCATGAAGCGGTTTTGGCTGAGGCCGTCGTCATGTCGTTGTTACTCAAGTTGTTACGCTGTCATTCCTGTCAAACTGTTACTTGAGACGCGGTTTGTGAGTACAGTCAAACCTTGACTTGAGTACGGCTTGGGATACAGTACAATATTATTTGTTGTGCTTTTTTAGTTGTGTTACAATTATGTTAATTATAATCTAAATACTTACGACTAAAGAAACTCAGAGTTTACACTACATACTCAACACAAATTATAGTTATGAATAAAAAGACACTTGTTGATACTTCTTCTTCTTCTTTGTTTTGGCCATCGCGGCTACAAAGGTTTGCACCATTCTGCCAGTTGAGTATTTGTAGAAATATATTCGATTTTATTTATTTATTTACATTAAATGAATTACCTATTTGATTTACATTAATAGCACTCAATACCAAAGATAAAAGTAAAAAAAAGTGACTTGATTTGACACTTAACAGCAGAACCTTTTTTCGCTGTCCAAAAAAGCAATCCTCATTATATGATTCCCTCCCTCCTACAATCCCTCGCCCTGTCGACCTTAATTCTGT
Source organism: Phengaris alcon alcon (assembly GCA_037179445.1). NCBI lineage: Eukaryota > Metazoa > Arthropoda > Insecta > Lepidoptera > Lycaenidae > Phengaris > Phengaris alcon. Next base: position 2,946,381 of record JAYRCH010000135.1, on the reverse strand, counting down.
TCTGTGTTTTGTAAATACTCTTTTTATTGAAATTTTATGTACATAATATAACAGAATAAAACTGTGGTACTAGCCATAAATTTCTGTGTTTGTTCTAGGTTTTAGATTATTCAACAGACTTCCTCCTGTACACCGTGCCCTTGTTTATTCATAAAACCCACTCATAAGGCAGAGTTTTCGTCAACACATACATTGGCGAATCACTAAGGACCTATTTTAAAGAAGAAGAAGAATAACTTTTTTCGAATGTCAATGGTCTGTCCGCAGTCCATTTTACGTAGTTATCATAAAAATATGGATATTAATATGTTAGAGAATAATAAATATTATCTACGTGAAAATTAATAAAAAACCGTTTTTACAATTTAAAAAATACATACTAATCTTTTTTTTGTATTTATATTATTAAATATAACATTTTTAAAATAAATATTGAAAGAATGCATAATCAATAAAGTCGCTCTTTTTAAAAGTGTAAACGAAACATTATTTCATTCGTTCTTTGTCATGTAGATGACACTTAAAAGTTGAGTAAGTGATCTCAATCAAGTTATCAACTGATACGGTCTTGAGATCATACTATTAATTATAGACATTCTTGAGACGCTAATCGTTACTTGAGACCGTCTCAGCCAAGAATGGTCTTGAGAACGAGTTTGAGAACGGTTTATTAATACGAGCCTTAGAGAATAGAAAGTTGGAACAAAGATTTAAATTGTTAGATATGTTAAATTAAACTCCACCTTTTTTAAAGTCGGTTGAATACAAAAGACACAGTAGTATATACTACTGATACGTTACAATATTAAATTTTTAGGCATTTTCAAGTATTATGCTAGTCATATTAATATGTTATCTGTTTTACTATTACAATTTTTTGAATAAATACACACACCGGCATATTTAGCGGAACATAAAATAAAGGTTTGATATCAGTATCATATAAGGTTGCTGGCTGGTTTATACGTCATTTAATTTAAAGAGAAATATTTTCAAATTAAGAAAACAACTGAACATCACATTTTATGCAATTGTTTTAATTTTATTCAAATACACTTTATCTGGAACGAACTTCGAGTATTTCTTCCTTCTGAGTTTGATTTAAAATTTTATTGAAATACTGTTTTTTGTTAGTTTTTTTTTAATCGCGTATCTTTTTGGAGTTGAGGACTGAATTATGCCCGACTTAGCCCCAACGGAGATTGCCAGGGCACTCGAAATGCGAAGAAATGGTCAAACCTACAGAGTGATATCCAGAGATCTTCGTCGACCAGTTTCAACGATCCATCGCAGTATCCAACGGTTCAGGGAGACCGGTACTTATGTGAGAAGAGCAGGACAAGGCAGAAAAAGATGCACTTCGAGTAGGGATGATCGTTTCATTCGGCTTCTTAGGAACCCCCGTTTGACGGCCGTCCAAGCCCGACATGAGTTAGAAGCAGTGCGGGGTGTAACCGTAAGTGAGCGTTCGGTACGAAGAAGGTTCGAAGAAGCTGGTTTGGGTTCATTTGTGCCCGCCAAGGCTCCAAGGCTCGAGGTAAATCATCGTAGAAACAGGTTAACATTTGCTCAGGAACATCGACTTTGGAACGCGGGCCAATGGAGTAAGGTTGTACAGGACTGTATAAATTCACAGGGGTTCAACCGCCGGCTCAGATTAGACTCGAAGATAGCAAGGTTACACCGATTTGGGCAGAGCCGGGGCGATAATAAAACACTTATTTGAGGAGAACGTTTTTTCACTTTTTCGATTTGCTTACCTGGCTCATGGCAATGCCGTATAGAGAGCCCCGCCCGTACGCCTCTTTCGGGCCGATCTTCCATTTCATTTTTACCTCTCTATACGGCTATTTTCCATAATTTTCCCCATTTTCCATGAGCCAGGTGAAGCAAAACGCGTTGTGTGAAATACTTTATTATCATAACCAGACATATAAACCCTTATATACTAAACATCTTATTCTTTAGAAAAGTTATTTACATTTTAAGGTTCAACTTATATGAAATGTTGTACATTTTTACCTCTGTTTTCGTAATAATTTCTTAACCATTTATTATATAACCTTAAGCGCTATACTACACGTTATGTACTACGTTTATTTATATAAATCAAAAGAAGCTACGTTAAAATTAGCTTTAGTTAAAAATATATAATCAAAATAACCCGCACTTGATAAAACACCATTTTAACACTATTTTTCCACACTGATGCCATATAAATCTATACATATAGTCACTGAGTGTTCACTATTCTAGTTTTACGTACCGTTTTAATTACACGTTTATTGTTCACATTAAAATTCACTCATGTTTTTCGTTACGAGGCCGCTGTCCTTAACAAAGGTATTGTTTAGTGATGAGTGCAGAATTCTCTTAAATCAAATTGACGGCAGGCAAAGAATATACAGACGCAAAGGAGAACGATACATTCAGACAAATTTTGAAACTACAGTTGCATACGGTGGTGGATCAAGCGCAGCAAGATGGTGACATAATATGATTTCATTTAAAAATATTTTTAAAATAAGAATCATATCATCAAATCATATTATAAATGAAGATTTTTTAATTCTTTTCCGATGCATTGTGACACCCAATACCGACACAAACCGTCATAAGGTTTTTAATAGGCGGAGATGTATGCACTAGCGCTTGACCTTGACAACTGACGGGTCGTTCGAACAAACTGAGCCGATATGGCTCAGTATGATTTACTTCACTTTTCATGCGCTTACCCGGTCTCTAGGCGTTTTAATCTAAGGTTCGGCCTGAACGGATTCGAGCACATACACGGAAAATTGCCGCGAGCTTCTGTCGTGTTTTTAGGGTTTCTTAATACTTAAGGACCTCTTATAATTTCACCCTGCCCGTCCGTCTGTCTATCTGTCCGCCGCTCTCCTAGCTTCTGTAATAACTTTATCACAATAACCTTTGTAGTAATTCAAAGAAAATCTATTGCGTATAATATATCGCGTTGATAGTTACGAAACCCTCCTTAGACATGTAGTGGCATGCTCTTGGTTAGTTTAGGCTACTATTTTATTTATTAATTGTATTTTGCTGCAACTGTAATCACGCTATCGACGAAACCGAATTATTGAATCATACATTTTTCCAGTAATATGTTATAGAAATCATTTCTCTTTGTTTTATAGTAGTAGTCTTTAAATTTTATCAACCATAGTGGCTCTAAAGTTTTAAATACTTCAATGAACTCTAATATATTTCTTTAGACCACGTGCCATTTTTAGGGTTCCGTACCTAAAGGGTAAAAACGGGACCCTATTATTGAGACTTTGTTGTTCGTCCGTCTGTCACCAGGCTGTATACTTAACCTTCTTATACCGTGATAGCTCGACAGTTAAAATTTTCACAAATGTATGATGTAGGTATTTCTATTGCCGTTATAACAACAAATACTAAAAACAGAATAAAATAAAAATTTTAGGCTCACATACAACAAACGTGATTTTTTCCGTTTTGTACGGGACCCCATTTGCCGACTCGCACTCCTTAGTAGGAATTTAGTTAGAATTTAGTAGTGGTTTTGTAGAAAATAGCTAGACAGTAATCATAATATGCAAAGTGGCCTGCTTATATGTGCTATTATGACACCTTATCATAATAGCACATAGTAGCACGCGTCCGTCCGTAAGTCGCTTAAAACTACCGATTTAATTTCTATATACGTAATATTTCCTACCATATTTTTTAAATTAAACGGTTAAATATTATAACAGAAAATGTATGTATGTTTGTAAACACAAAATCCCTAAAAAAACTTTTAGGGATTCCTAAGTTTAGTAGCTTTTTTATAGTTATCGGTATTCTTTTAGTAGAAAACGACGCGACTTTAGTAGTTTCGCAAAAACAGGGTTGGCGACACTGAAACGAATCGCTTCAGTCCATACGGCCGACTGATGCGATCTCGAAATTGCACACAGACGATACGATTTTGCATCCGTTCAGGCCAAACTGAAGGAGAGCCGGACGGACCGTGTATGGAGCCCTTTACTCATTAGTATTTAGTAGGTAAGGCTAAAAAATAGCAAAAGCTTATCTAAAACCTTAAATCTTTGTGTTCAAAACCGACCACCGTAACAAGCCGCCATTTTGCGATTAAAACAACAGCTCGTTCTAGGGGTGATAAGTTAATTCTTATGTTCTTTATTTATCGCGTTGATGAAAACGAAAGAAAACACAACTTTATCAGAGGAATAAAACGTTAATTGTCTGTTATAATTGAGTATGACTATCTGTAGGTCAAACTGATTAGTTAGTTATATATATGACTGCATTTGGTTTTTACGGACTTTGACCAACCAACCAACCAACGTACGCATTGTTACCAACTCTCAAAAATATTACTCCCTACTCTTAAGTCAAACAGCCCCAAAATCGCAAAAATAAATTCGCCTAGATTTTTTGTATGGTTGACATTATTATAAATACTACATTAATTATTTATTGATAATATTAAGCAAATGACAAACATTAATGTTCTGTAATATTGTTCTGTCCTTTTTAGTTTTCTGACAAATCGCTTGTCGAATAGAAATATGACAAATTCAATAGAATAATTAAATTATAAACAAGTTAGTGCAAGTGTTAGTGTTAGTAGACCGTAAAAATAAGACAAAAAAATCTTTCCCCTAAAAAAACTAATCTTTCCCCTTAATTTAGGGGGAAACCCGCAATTTGGCATCACTGAGCGTACGTTTCTTCCATAAAGGCTTATGAATCTACTTATGCTACATATCAAGTTATAGGATTTTTTAAATTTTATCTTCTTATAAATTTCTTGTGTAGTGAATCAATTTTGAATCGCCGTCTTAAAAATGCAGCGCCGCGTCGCGTCGTGTCTCGGTGAGAGCGTACCCATAGAATACTGTTTGAGGCCCTATTTCACAATTTTCTGATAAGTGTCTGATAGATTATTTGCATGTTTTATCTCTATCGCTCGATCTAAAGTAGGTAAACAGCGACAAAACTTCCGAATAAGCTATCCCCTTATTAGACGATTGTGAAACAGGCTCTACATCTAGTAACAATGTCAACATCTTATACTTTAAGCGAGACGATCTTGTATATATATATAATATAATCGACATCTCGACAACGGCTACAAGTATTACCATGAAATTTAGTATGCAGGGAGTTTTGGGGGAGAAAAATCGATCTGGCTACGTCTTATCCCTTAGAAACTGCGCATTTTTAAGCAATATATGTTTTATTATTTTGTCGTGCAACAATATATCAATAATTTGGACTCTCTTACGTCAGTCTGATTGGCAGCTTGATATGCGTACCAAGGTATAATTTATGCATTGCTTGGAAATTCGGGATGTGGTGGGTTCGAATCCCGGTAAGATAAATAATTTTGTGATTGTTATTATTTTATCGTTCTACTAAAACACCGATCAAAGCTCGGTCTCCCAGGTACTAATATATTAACAGTAAACACAAAACAAAATGAGGAAAGTCCCACACGCCATATCTCAAATAGTCCCATAAATATTATGTGTTTTCACCAAAGATTTCAAAACAAAAGATAGGCTATGACGTATATTTGACAGAACAAATCTTCATACAAGAAAAAATTTCGTCATCTTGGTTTTCACCATACTTCAATTTCACCATACCTACCTCAAATGTCAAAATTGCCCCGAAATCTCCAAAAGTGGGATAATTTAAGTGGGTACAGTTTTCACCTCAACATGCCTCGTCTATAATATATACGTCTATGGTTTTCAGATTGTGTGATAAACTTCGGCTTCGAAAACTGAAATTAGTTTAACGTGCTTTAAGTAGGTAATCATAAAAAGTCCATTATAAAATATTTTTTACCACATGTTTTCCGCGACTTCGTGCGCGCAAAAGGAAATATAGCGAAAACCGTAGATTTTGCAGCAATAAAAAGTAGCCTATGGCCTTCCCCGTGGTCTATTCTATATCTGTGCCAAATTTCATCAAAATCAGTCCAGTAGTTTCGGAGCCTATTCAGTGCAAACAAACAAACAAATCATTCCTCTTTATTATATTTGGAGTATTAAAGTCTAAGGGTCAATTCACACCGAATCGAAACAATACGCGACGCGGCGCGGCATTTTTAGGACAACTTTTCAAAATTGAACTTTATTCATTAAACAAGAAGATAAACGTTTCATTGTAAGAGTTCGAATGTGACAGCTTGCAGCACAGCCCATGTGCAGTGAATGACTGATGTCCTATTAAACGTGTATCTTTCGTCGTGGATAAAGTTCAATTTTCAATAGCTATCTTAAATATTCAGCGCCGCATAGCGTCTCGTTTCATCGCGGTGTGAACAGACATAAGGGGAAAGAGAGCCCCATCTGACTGTCAAATTTGTTTGCTATTAAGTTAAATGGTGCACTGCACCGTAAAATGTAATTTATTATAAATTTACTTTAATATTAAAATTAATCTACGCTTTGGTTTTATTACGTATATTACAAGTGGCTTACATAAATTAGCGCTACTTAAAAATTTAAATGTTTCAATTTTATAGTGGGTTATGCTAAAAATATTTGAGCACGCAGTATTGAAGGAATCGCTGTGGCTTTATGTGGCTCGCAACATCATTTGAATGAAACTAGTATGGGCGTTGTCATGATATTGACAGATTTTTAAACAATTCTGATTTGATAACGTTACGCTTACGCCGCTGTCAAATGTTCCTGCTAGGCCCACAGAACTCCAATTCTCGTAATTAAGTTACATTTTACTTTTATTGAATTATAAATGAATAAATAAAATTGTCTTGATATCATAAAATTATTTTTGAAGTTTTGACCAATCAGAACGTTTGGATTCGGGTTTGACGTTCGTTTAGAGGTTTATGAGAATACCATTTTGCAATTTTAACATATCGGGACTGGATTGTTACTGTAATTGTTGAATTATTGCAATAATTTAATTAGCAGAATCGACTTTCAGAGGAGATACAAGTGCGTTTCTGGTCCTTAAAACCCAACCCTTGGGTCTGCGGTAATCTCACGCACTCGGCAAAAGTCGAAACACAACGCAAGAGTTATTTCACGCGGGTCTTCTGTGATGCCGTTTGCTTATCCGGTCGAGCTCATTCGTGCCGAAGCATGACTTTCTTATGATGGACTAAATTAAATTAAAAAGCCAATAAAACTACAAATACACATCCCAACCAGTTTGGTCAGAATTCCGACCGAACTAAGTTACTTTACTTTATTTTAGATACGTCCAATATGGTAATGGTTGCATTCACATTAAAATCTAAAACACCAATGATATTAAAATTATAGATCGGTCTTAAGGATCAAGGATTGTCAAACTTATAACCTTGGATACATGCATCCTTGAATATTTTGAAATATGAAACTTGTTACTTGTTACATTTCTAATTTGTTTATTTAGTTTCTTTTTGTGACATCCAAAAATTTAAGCAGTTATGTATATTCACTATGAACGCTAGTTGGTAGTTACGTAATTCGAACTAAGAAGTGGAAACTGTACTTTCAGCATGGAGCTAGAGCAAATTCTAGCTCCATGACTTTAATGCAAGCTGTTAGAAGTACAATATTAAAGAGACCCACTTAATAATAATAATATTATATCCAAAGAAAACTTATGTAATTTACACTAAAAATGATTTTATAATTCATCTTGTCATACCTATCTATTCCTTAAGTTATTTTAATACATAACGATTCAATATTTCATAATATTATAAACATTCAAGAAAAGTGCGTACTTCTGTTTAAAATGCCGACAACACGCTTGCGGGCGACGCGAGGGTAATCACTTTCCATCAGGTGATTCGTTTGCTCATTCGTCCCCTATTTCATTAAAAGAAATGTAAGTTCACAAAGCTTAAAGGACGTTCTTCGAGTACAAAAACCCTTGAGCAAAAAATTATTACAATATTTGGACACATCTACTCACGAAGCTCCTTATATTTATTTTATAATTTTTAACTCACGAGGTCAGCCGTGAGTCAGCTTTGATAATTGTATAATATATTATGTTGCCACTGATACAGGCCTAATTACTCGCTACCGCACTTTACGGGATGGATGGCCGCCGCTGGTACACAAACAGATGTGATGTGTGAAGATATACTATAGCTTTTCAACTAAATAATTGATCACGTCAGCTTTTAGCTAATACGTTAAACGAGCAAATCTTGTATATGTAACTGGAATCTCGGAAACGGCTGCAAGTATTTCCATGAAATAGAGTGTTTTGCACACTCTATTTCATGGAAATACTTGCAGCCGTTTTATTATTGCCGCATCATTGTTGTAGAATGTAAAATAAATGTAACATTATTTAGTATAATACTTTTTTTCTATATTTTTTTATTATTTTTCAGCCTGAGCGTCTTGACACAAGCAGTAATTCATATGCCCGAAATATCCGCTTGATTTGAACAATCTTATACGAGTATATCTTCGCTTTATCGACAGACGTTCTTTATAAATATGTCGATAAAACTGACGAACGAGTTTTGTATATTAATATTCGGTTTCGTTTCGACATCTTTCGAAAAAAATGGAGGATTTAATAATTTGTTTTCTTTATTATTATTGTCTGTCATGTAAATATTTAGATAAGAACTTGGAGAACAGATTTTTTGAGGACATTGGATGTTAATATAAATAAAAATGTATTAGCGAAATGTTTGTACGCGCATAACTTCCAAACGACTGTACCAAATTGGATAAATCTTTCCTTTATGTGTTCGTTATTGTCAGGAGAAAGTTTGTATGAAAAAAATATAAAAAGATAAAACCAAATTGACGGCAAAAAAATATGGCGATTGGCGGTACGAAGTCCGCCGGGTCACCTAGTTCTTAACAATTTTGTGTTTGATAGATTTAACACCGCCAGTCAAAAGTGCTCTGGCCTTTTAAATAACTTTATATACCTATGTATTCTAGTTTTAAATATTAAATAGTACCTGGAATCGACCTACGGCACTAACGAGCGGGCATACATACATTATACACACTGATACAGCAATATGATATACCTACTTTTATCAGTTAAGAATTAATGGAAGTCTAGTGGGCCTGGGTCGGACATTAAGGAAATGTGGTCTCGTGTGAGTTGAGCCTAAGACGATGATAATGATGATGACTGTAGTAAACATGTTATAACATTGAATACATAATCAGGCAATTTATTAATAAGTTAATTGGTATGTGTTAGTGTTTCTCCAAAACTAATACCTTCGCCATTTATTGATTTAATTATTAATAAAGTAATTTTACTAATTGGACGTTATTAAATTAATAAAATATTATTATGTGTTATCTTGAACAGCTTCCGTGTGTTGGAAAATTAATTAAGAGTAGCAGAAAGGTTAGATAGGTAGTAGTTGAGGAAATAAATGTATGTTTGATATAAAAAAATAACCTTAAAATATTAGGCTTTTTCGTCCGTGATTAGATGATTTATAATGTACTATCAATTTGGCCGCGGCTTCGCCCGCGTAAATACAGTATCCCACGGGAATCGTAAATTGTCCCGCTATAAAAAGTAGCCTATGTCCTTCCCCGTGGTCAACTATATATCTGTGCCAAATTTCATGATGATCGGTTTAGTAGTTTTTACGTCAAAGCGTAACAAACAAACAAACAAATTAACATTCACATTTATAATATTATATAAGTAAGGATACCACGAGTTTCTAAGCTTTAAAGATATCGGAACACCAACCAAATACCTTTTTTTATGAAACCCCATATTATATTATCATTACAAATATTTATAATGATTGTAGCTGTCCCGACACATGTTGTTGTGTCTGAACTATAAACTGAAATAAATAAATACCTACACCCTCAGCCTACACCACCTACACCGACAAATCTACTGGGGCTACTAATCTACTTTTTTTATAAATATTTGACAGTCATGTGACAAATTAAAACACAAACAGTTAGTATGGAAAAATTTCGAATATTTTTTATTGTTCTCCACACAATTATTCTGGTTTATACACTACTGTCCGAAGTGACCACTGTTTAAACACTATATAGTGCCTGGGACAGACGGTTTTGACTGTCGTACGCTTGCCCAGCGCATACGGGGCATTCTCATACGTTATTTTACACTTCTGAAATTGGCCATCATTTCCCGACGGCAAGCCCCTGATGACATGGGACACCTCATTATAATACGAATAAATTACGAGAACTATCTAATAGCTTAACATTCCTTTTCTTCGTTGTATATTGACGTTTTCTGGTAGTACATATTGACGTTTTACTATACTGCCTAATGCCTAGTCAGCATGACGCTACAGGCTTGATCCAATCTGCAGTTCATCGGTATACACCACAACCGTATAAATGTCATGCCAATCAACGCCCACACGTCAAAATTTCGATTCTGCTAATTTAAACCTGCAATAATACAGTTACGGTCCAGTCCCCCTACATGTTTAAACTGCAAAATGGTGTTCTCATAAACGTCAACCCAAATCCAAACCCGTTTTTATTGGTCCTAACCTCAAAAAATTTGTTTATGATGTCAAGACGATTAATTTGTAATTCAATAAAATTGAAATGAAGGTGTAAGTTAATTACGAGCATTGGGGTTCAGTTCTTACACTTGTAACTGATCGAATCGGCAGCGTCATGCCGAATTGACAATAGGCAGTATAGTGTATGGCTGCCCTAAGTGTCTTTGAAAGCTTATTATAATTTTTCAATTACGAAAATTACCTCGATTTAATGGTTTTCTTTCGTCCGTAGCCACGAGTGTCAACAGTCAAACACAGCTACCGGTTTGTGTAAAAAGCGCCGCCATATAGATATAACAAACTGATAGATATGCCACAACAATATAACAGCTATAGATAATAACTTTAATTTTAACTTTAGATTCCTTATGGACATTACAATCAATAAATGTGTGGTAATAAAATCATCTTTAGTATCTTAAACGCGTTTTACTATTCACGCATTGTGCTGTTTACAGAAAATTAACAGACATTATGATTATTTCGACACGAAATACGAATAAAAGACAGTTTTCGCCTAACGTGTAGAGTTAAGATAGTTGTATATATAGCAAAAACTCTTATCACAGTTCAATGACTCTAGTGGCATCTACCAGGGGTGAAGCCTGGCTCTCCTTCATAGGGAAGCCCTAGCCTGTGTGGGGTAGGGATCTAGATGAGGGTGTTCAAAACGCAAGTCTTAAGTGAAGTCGATAGGATTTAGGAATGGAGTTATAGGAACCCCACGCCACTGGTGTCTACTCTTTTAGTTGATCTTACAAGGGTAGATTATAATATTCTACAATAAAGTTATAATTTACACTAGTTTAACATAGAAAACTCTTAGTGACATTTCTAAAATTTTCTAATCCTATGCCAACTGGAACCTAACAAATTGGAGTGAAAACCCGTTTATAAACTAATATAAAACGGAGTCGTTCATATTGGAGTAATGGAACGGTGATAGAGACATTATGTAGATCCACGATAGGGACGGCGTTAAGGCACGGCTGATAAACGTGCATAACGCGGTCACATAAAGAAGGGGATTGAGACAAATGCAGTCTACACACATTCAGTTAACGTAACGTTTGCAGGCCTTCCTTTTGGGTCTCCAGTACTCAATCGCCAATTCATAAAAAATATGAAATGGATCAGGAAACAAGAAAATGTATCCCTTGATGTTAAGCTAATACCAACGCATATGGAAACTCGCAACACCATAGGAGTTACACTTTTAACTCCTCTGTTGTTGCACACATGCGTTACAGCGCTACAAAATCCCCATCTACCCTTGGATTGCTCCGGTAAAATGCCTAAAGCAATCCATTCGCACCGAAGCATGGCGCGCCTATGGTTTATTTTTTGGTTCTAACATTCCCCTAAGTAAATTCAAAGCACTATGTAAATATAATAATTTCGATATCATCATGTACAATATCTGTATTTTTCTTTGCACTAGGACGCCTCCAAATATGTAAAGAAAGTGATCGCAACGACTGCAGACGTGGTTTAACTACGTATTTACACATGTGTATGTGTGCGTGCGCACGATTCAACGGCGCGGCGCTATATATTGTAGTTTTTTGGGATAAAAAGTAGCTTATGTTTTAATCCAGAGCCTATAATACTAACACCATGCCAAATTGCACCGAAATCCGTTTAGTAGTTTTTGCGTGAAAGAGTAATAAATATCCATCCAACCATTCTCACAAACTTTCGCATTTATAAGTGTAGTAGGACTACTTTTCCTTAATTTGAATATTTCTTCTCGGATATTCATGAAAGTGCTTCCCCTTAAGCAATAACGATAAGGTTTTCGGCAATAGTCTCCACTAATGGACTAACGAGCTCTACCGGGAACTGCGTGGAGGTAACCGACTGGTTAAACACTTAATAGCTTCCACATCGATATCGGTGTTCGTTGAAACCATTTCGGCTACGTAGGAGTTATTTTATAGTACCGAAGTGTGTGCGCAGTACACAGGAGCACTTTCACCTACTTTACTCTCGTCTAATGGTCGCAGTCGCGAGAGCCCTACACGTGTCATGAGTTAAATACCGGCCAGTGCCCACGCAGGAGTGTTACGAATACCGGCCAGTGCCCACGCAGGAGCGTTACGAATACCGGCCAGTGCTCACGCAGGAGCGTTACGAATACCGGCCAGTGCCCACGCAGGAGCGTTACGAATACGTAATATCCAACTGCTCCTGTGGGCCTGGGTTCCGGGTGTGGCCGTAACGTTATCGAATCAAATTTTAATGGGCGCGTGATTGATGTCATGATTTTGACAGATTTTCATAGAATAGGTTGGCTACTTGACTTGTTTTTTTTTCACTTCATAATTGTTTCATTACACACAAAAAAAAGAATGTAATGTTATTTTGAAACCTAAAAACCTACAAAAAAAGCCGTGTGGTGTCGTGGGACACTGGATAGGAACGAAGTTCCTTATTATAAAAATATTAATTTTAAGTTCTGTTCGAGGTGTAAAGAAAATAATAAAGACTATACATAAAAATCCCGTTTTTTCCCGGCTAGGGTACCCCGCCGCTACGCCCCATAAGGAACTTCGTTTCAAAAATATTTTAAAAATTAACTTTTTAAAAACCGCCGAAAACACTATTCGCCATGTTGGTTGATAGATTATCTGTGCTGTGACGACATACTAGTACTATTTGTAATATGTGCTATACCTACATAAAGAAATTCGATAATCAAGTTTCCCGTAGAGCTAGCAGTGGATCTAGCAGGAATATTTGACAGTGGCGTAAACGTAACGTTATCCGAATTAGAATAGGCTACTTGACTCATATATATGCTGGGACTATATGCTCCGGAATCTGTAACGCCGGTTTTCAGAGCACTAAAAATACAACTCTGCGATATTACAATAGAGCAGAAAATCGAAGTTTCGTGTGTCGAACTGTCATATATGACATTGAAATTTGACTAGACACTCATGTTTTCAATTTTCAACTCTATTGTTTAAGTCCAGAGTTTTATTTTTAGTGCTTTTAATTTTCTCCGGCGTTCCGGATTCCGGTGCATATAGTCCCAGCATATATATGAGTCAAGTAGCCTATTCTAATTCGGATAACGTTACGTTTACGCCACTGTCAAACATTCCTGCTAGATCCACTGCTAGCTCTACGGGAAACTTGATTATCGAATTTCTTTATGTAGGTAGAAATCGTAGAGAATTTTTGAAATTCCAACGAAATGAATTTTAACTTTTATACAGATCTTGATAATTTATTGGGCATAGTACAGTAAGAGATAAACAAAATGAAATTTAAAAAATTTAAAACATTGTACGTAATATGTGTCTTCTTACTTCTTATGTCTGTAAGTAAAAAATAATACTACTTTGAAGTTAGTTTATGAGTTTTCACGGAAACTTTATAGTCATCAAGTCGTATTTCGCATATATTATAGACGAGGTATGTTAAGGCAAAAAGTGTATCCAGTTAAATGGCCCCAATTTTGAGATATTCGGGGCCATTTTGACATTAGGAGTATGGTGAAAACTGAAAACAATATGGCTGACATTTGAAGTATTGAGAAAACCAAGATGGCGTAATTTTTTCTCGTATGAAGATTTGTTCTGTCGAATGTACGTCACAGCCTATCTTGAGTTTTGTAATCATTGGCTTTTCCGGCTGTCGGTGACCAATCATCAGAAATATTTCACTTTCAACAAAAAAAATCCAAGCGCAGTAAAAGAAGTAAAAAATATTTCCGATTAAAACACGTCTACTGTTGCCGCTAAAGATCAAAGTGTAATACTACCCATCTATAATAGGTGGCATAAATAAATTTTATGACATTTAAAAAACCCACATGCAAGTTAATCCAGAACGATCAATTGGATATAAACTATATAAGAACACAATCATTCACAGCAAATAAAACCGACATGTTGATTTAAAAGCCAATAAAATACAAACAATAAAATCTTATTCACTACAGAAGCGACGTAAAAATTCTACCGCACCATAGAGCCACATAGCCATAGAGAATTATAGAGGACCATAGAGTACTGTAGATTACTATAGATTTGGGTGATAAAAATTTATTGGCCATTTTTATGTTTGTTTGTAGTGAGACCATCTTTATAAGCCTACGGTTGTAGATGTGATAAGGTCTAAGATATTTACAGATCCAATTTGATACAAACGTATACAAAATACAATAGCGATCTATAATGCTACCAACTGTCTTATTTTTACAGTGCAATAAAGACATACACCTTAATTTGGTCGAAGTAATATTTTTGTTTATGTTAAGAACAAATTGGATCTGAACAGAAGGCCGTATACCCGGTTATACCTAATGTGTATATTATAGACGAGGCATGTCGAGGCAAAAACTGTCCCCACTTAAATGGCCCCACTTTTGGGTTTGTTTGGGGCCGTTTCGACATTTGAGGTATGGTTAAATCAAGATGGCGTAATTTATCCTTGTCTAAAGATTTGTTTTGTCAAATGTACGTCATAGCCTATCTTTGGTTTTGAAATCTTTGCTTATCAGTAGACGTCACGAACACGTCCTTCATCTAACATATTCTATCAAATATCCCATAGACTACAAATGATTCCTGAAAATATCAGAAACATAAGTGGTTTCGTATAGCCACTGATTAAAGAAAGAGGAACAGATAAACCGCTGCATACTTTAGCTTTCAATTTGATCGCACTACTACAAGCATACGGTGTGTCCAAGATGGTAGGAAAATCATGGGCCGTTGAAGAGGACGTCAAATTTGTCGATTTGTATCGATTTGGATCGTTCTATGAAAGATGTTTCTCCGTACGTAATAATATTATAATAATTTCTACTCTGTGCTATTGGTATGTCCCCGATGAATTCTTATCATAATTTAATACTGTAAAGTGTATTTGACAGTTACAGGTTTGTCTGTAATGCCAATTAGAACTGAATAAAAGAAATACAATAATCAAATAAGTTAGTAAAGTAGATAGTGTCTTTGAAAAAGGTCACAGATGTCTGTTTTCGAACCCCTACCTAAGCATAAAGGTGCCACTTCTAATGATAAAGTTTTTGTCGTAGATTTAGAACGTTTTAGTATTTCTTTATTATTGACTCCCAATTTAATTACAAAAGCGGTTTAAAAAATATTGGCTATTAAGTTGTGTTTCCTTAGATCTATAATCTATATAATATTGACGAGGTATATCGAGGTAAAAAGTGTCTACACATAAACTACTTTTGCGGTTGTTTGGCGCGGGTGAGGTTTGACATTTGTCATCGTGAATTTTGACATTTGCTTTCAACAGTTTATCTGTCCGCGAAGCTAACGAAATTTTCTGAAATCAAGATGGCGAAACTTTTTCTTGTATGACGATTTTTTCTGTCAAACGTCGCCGTAGTCCATCCTTACTTTTTATATCATTGTTAAAAAAAAAAACATTAGGTGCTTGGAAAGTTTCTATTATAAAATATTCTCTTAACAACTTAGATATATTTCCTTAGAAATATTCTTTAGTACTTATGTGAAAATAAATATGATTCTTTAATATTATTTCCTTTGTTTTACTGTATTGTTTCGTGATCAATAAAAAAACTTATACTAAGAATCAAGTGAAACATAGTAATAAGCTTTGATTTATAGAAAATAACACATAATCTTATAAGAAACCGATAAATAATACACAATATATTAATGTTTTCCAATGGAAACATAAGGATGAGTAATTGTTTTATATTTTAAAATTCCATAAATTGTTATATAATTCAAAATACGGTTAATATTAAACCAAACGTTTAAAATAACCTTTACAAATGTATAATGGGAATAAATGTACGTTTTTAATCAAGTCGTTGAAGAGAAATCATATTATTATATTTATTATTATTAAATATATAGGTACAAATAATTCAATAATATTATTGTAATTTACTGTACCGTTCAGATAAGGTAGTCGTGTTGAAAACCTATCGCGGAGATAAATTAATAAATCATTATTTATATCAAATTGCTTAGAAAATATAATGTATAGGTAACTAATATTGGTTTTTAAATTCGTTACATGTGACAGCCTTTTGACACGACAAGGACCATCGAGCTACCAAGCGCCGCCTGGTGACAGAAAAAGAATCGAAAATTCTTATTGACCGTTTTTGATACCGCTTACGCCACCAGATGACGCTTTGTGTGCGTTGGGTCTGCCCCCTAGCGGCAGAAAAAATATCAAACACCCTCATTATTAATTAATATCTTCGTAAAGTCAATGTCCTTAAACTTTTTAGGCTTTGGCATCTTAAGGAAAAAAACAGTGGTACTACCGCGGGAGTGGCGACAGAAGTGAAAACAATAGCGCACAGGGAAGCATGCGGCGCGTGACCAGCCCGCACACTAGACCACCACATATCGTACCTACCGGTGTCGATAAGAGTGTCGCGAGTTCAATGGCTCTTCCCCATTTAATAAAATTCCCAACGCGCCTAAAGTAGTTTTCACTTCAAAAAGGTTTTCACTTCAAAAAGGTTATAACTTTTTTAGGCCAGTGTTTAAAAAAATCTCTTTGTCTATGACCACAACTGACAGCTGTTTCAAGATGGCGGCCACCGGATCCGATAACGTCATTTTAATTAATAAACGCAATTTGAATGAGGAACACTAATTAAGATGACTGACATATCGCTGGCTGGTGAGAAATCATTCATTCATTCATCGGACTCGTTATCAGAGGAAGTTATAAAGCATTTGCTATCGATCCTATTTTATTGCAAGGAAGCGGCCATTGAGCAGAGAAAGAAGATATTTGAGCCACTGATGTACCATATCTGTATGTAGGGACCTCGCAAATAATATCGACCGAAATATGGTTATTGGCAATATGACGCCAATATGACTAAATTCAGAAGTTGTCAGATCGTCGAAAGATTGCGATTATTGACAGACGAAAAAACCTGAGGAGGAGGTCAATGCGTATTTTTTTATGTATGACCATTGACCACGTATAACTTTTTACATAGTCCTATTTTGATTTAAAAAAAATGTGGACACATTTACATTGCAGTTGCTACTTATCTTTAACGTCAATTACGTACTTTTAATATCTTCAATAGACAAACCTGCAGGTTTTTTTTAAATGAAACGGACCAAGAAACGAACATACGGATGGCCTGATGATATGCGATTACCGGTGCTCGCACTCGCAACACCAGAGAATTGCGCTTCGGCCACAAAGAGTTACAAGAATTGGTCTTCAGAGGAGTTACACTTGTAAGTTGTAACTCCTCTGAAGCCCAATTCAATGCTTCCTGTGTGTGGACTGAGAAGTCCACTAGATAAGAAAACATTAAGTATGTTAATTTTTTAATTACTTAATACGTATTGTTGATAAAGTTTTTATAGTTCTTATAAATGCAGTTACTGAATATACCGAGCATCTGCGATAACCGAATTTATATAATAGTAACTTTTACCCGCGGCTTCGCCCGCGTGGAATGTGTTCTTGGTGAAAAAAACTTCTTCAGCAAATAACTCTACTCACTGCAATATACTTCGTAAATCATTATTAATGGGTAAAAACGGGACCCTATCACCTCGACGCAACGTGCGAGACCGCTTGATAAATATTTTTCACACTTCAATAAAAATTCTACGATATCTTCTAGATATATGATATTAATTTCAACTGTATGGTTTAAAGGGCTACTATAATGTGTATAGAATGCTTAAAGTGGGTAACGTATTTAATTTGATAAGGATCGTACTGTATCCATTTAAATAGCCGGCCGGTACCCGCGCCGCAGCCCGCAATCGCAATGTCCCTCGCACCTGCATTTTAAATCTGTAATATCTTCGAAAATATTATTATAATTACATGCTGTAAAGGACCATATTGATCTATATTAAATGCACAAATTATTTGGATGAGGATTAATGTTGTTTTGCTTTAAAGCGCATCGGAAATAAGCCATTACTTCTCGTAAAAAGTAAAGGATAAAAAATGGTTATTGCGGGTTATCCCTAAAAGATAGACATATACGATCGCGGACTTTTTTGTAGACCTTTTTAAGGTGTACAATACTGTGGTACATTATTTTGATTTATCTCGTATGTTTCAGCTAGCGTTTGTGATGAAGCGCAAAAAAGTGTTTTTTATGGCATTAGAAACCTCTAAAATTATCATTAAGGAGTTTTATCTTACGTACTTGTATTAATTACTAATTAATAGGTTACTTATTCGATTGGTTAGAGTTAGGTTAGGTTACCTACGGGCCCTCATATGGGAACCATATGGGGTCGAGGAGCCGCTTTAGGTTGTCGGAGCGCCCCCTATTTTAGTAAACCGACTTCCAAAAAACGGAGGCGGTTATACGTTCGACTGTATTTTTTTTGTGTGTTCAACGATTACTTCACCGTCTGTGGACCAATTTTCAAAATTCTATTTTTGATGTATAGGGTATAATACCAAATTGGTCCTTTTGACATTAAAGTGGTGACCTGATCATGGGATCCATGAGGAATCGAGGGAACTCCTCGAAATTTGGTAAATGTGGTAAGTAACACAAGCATATTATGCTACCAAAAAATAAGATTTTGCACCAAGGTATACCCTGGATCCAAAAGCACAGAACAGAACTCCTCAGTCTTTAAAGATACGCGTTTGGAAATTTCGGCATTGTTTAAAGAACTGCAAGCATATGCCACTTTGTAACTTACAGTTTGTAATTATCATCTTCTTATTTACAATACCTAATGGAAGCTTGGCGCATATTCAATTATACATTCGAACGTTTATTTTGAACGTTCTTAAAATGTATTAATAATAATTTAACAAATATCACTAAAACTATACTTACTAGCCTTTTTTTTTTCGTTTCCATAACCATGTACCTATGTAGGTAGTAGGTACTATTAATTGACATGTCTAATTACTAAAATGATCGTGAATTTAATGTCATCATATTATTACCGTGTTGCTTTTTATTATTTATATTTATTCAGATGACATTTCAAAGACTCAAAATTTTATTACAGTCTGACGTTGGCAACTCCTATTAAAGGGGAGGCTATGGAAAAAGAAGAAGAAGAAAATTATATTACACCTATAAATAAGGCAGTATTTAGATATTAACAACACGAATGTGCAATTTTAGCTTTTAACAATGTTTGTTTCGTTTTTGGTGTATCTATTAAATATATAAAAAAGGCATGTTACAGTTTTAATGTTGAATAATTTTTATTTATTGAAGAGCAGATGAAGCCGCGTGTAAGACTCGGTAAGGTTACTCGAACAGAGTTACAATAACAGCCATATATTATAACCGTTGATAGCTTATCTAAACGTCCCTCCGACAATAATTGTTACAATTATTGAGCACTAATAAATAATTGTTATTACACATTAACATGATTGAGAAATAAAGATTGAGACACGTAATCCGGTGCTATGTGATGTAAAATTTTATTTAGTAGCTAAATTTAAAAAAAAACTTAACTTAAAAAAAACTTACCTTACTAATATTAAAAAGAGGTAAATTTTGGGAGGTTGAAAATTATTTTACCAATAGCTACATTATTTGTGAGTGGGGGCATAGGCTACAAATTATAAAGATATCGTGGAAACCCAATTCACCGCGGGTAAAGCAAATTCAACGGATATTTGCTGAGTCTTTCATAGGTCCTATCTATATTGTATTTAATTATTCATAAAGATAGCAATAATAGCCGATTTCGGTGACGATTTCAAGGAGTTATTAAAGTGCCCAAGTGTGTCCGCAATACCCAAGATCACAAGGCATAGATATAATTTCGGGTTTATAAAGATAATATTTAACTACTCAGATACGGAATGATTTTTCCAGACCTTCAAATTTAACAAATAAGTCCCAACGTATTAAAACATCCTTTAACGCTTTGCTACGGTTTTCCATCTGTCTGATCCGTTTTAACATTGAATGAGAGAGAGAGAGAGAGAGAGATTGAATCCGGGTTAAGGGTAAAGCGCGTTTAAAGAAGTTTGGTGAAATCGAGGCTGAATCAAATTTGCTTCTTGTAAAAAAACACCAGTTGCATACAATGCAACGGCAAAGCAACGGTGCTATCTATGACTTAGCACTGTGATAGTCACTGATGAGTGCTATTATGAAAGCCGAAAGGTCACAAAGTGTTTTTTTTTTATTAAATCTCTGGATTTTCAACTATTATTAATAATTATCAAACGCCCTACCTCATGTAAATTCGAGTTTTTTATCATTAAATGATAGACACGCAACACGTTAGACGCATAATTTGACACTAAACTGACTAAACGCACGATTCCTGGAACTAACACTTTCGACATATTTCAGATTAGCATTTTACGATTCAACCGAATTTTGTTTTATAAATGTGTTTTTATATTTAATTTTATTACGGTGTTATCATATTTGTTGGGTACAGACTAGAGACGTTATATTAAAAATATTTGTATAGTTATAAATTAATTAATTAGAAAGACACTGATATTTTCTGTCGAGAAGAATTTTCGTTCCTATAAAAATAATTAATTATCTTGAAATCAAAGGAACCAAAAAGCAGTAAAATGTAATTAAATCTTAATAAAACAGACTACGTTCATCAGCTTTATAACGGCAAAAGTTAAACATAGTAATTATTATTGAAATTAGCAATAAAACAAAGATGGCGTCGCGAACGCGCAATTGCCGTTCGATTCGTTTGAATTAGAATTCGGAATGGCTGGCGGGATGACAGATCGCGTACCGGGCACGCTCGAGTTGCGTCAAATAAGCGTGGCTAAGGGAGCTTTACACTGCACGCAAATTGCTACTAACTATCGTCAGAATGTATACAAAATGGAAGTCCCGAAACGCATGAAAATAATCTCAAAATATCGCCGCTTACCCTCCACCGTGCTTTTTAGATTTGTGATTTTTCTCTATTATTTTCGTTCATAATTAAGTCGTCAAGTGCCTATTATTTTCAATTTGTTGTCATTTCAAAATGGCAAAGAAATAACCTAGCCAAGAGCATGTCAATACGTGTCTAAGGAGGGTTCCGTAACTATAAACGCGTCATAGGTTTTTTCAATTTACTTGAAAAGTTACTAACCGATTTTGTTTAAAATAATTTTCCTAAAGAGTATTTAGCATGATCTATCAGCATAGAAAATCGCGAGTTTCTAAGTCTCATAGTTTAGAAACGCCAGGGGGGGGGGGACCAATTTATAAATCACTTTGGAGGCCGATCACAAAAAAATGGTTTATTTATTAAATTTACTTTATAAAAAAAGTCATGTAAAAGACCTATTCAACAATATCTCACACGATGGGGTATACTGAAAAAAAAAATTTCATCCCCACTTCACATGTAAGGAGAGCCGAGCCCATAAAAATAAAATTATTATTATTTTATAATTCAAAAACCGAGATATATACACAATCTATAAGTATACAAAATTTCATCCATTTATATTCATAATTACAGAAGCTAGAAGTGCGGACAGACAGACAGACAGACACGGACGGACAGAGCGAAACTATAAGGGTCCTTATGTATTACGGAACCCTAAAAAGGGTATTCTTGTTAACAAAAAGTCTGAATGAACTACAACTTGTAATTCAATGTATACATTTCTTTAACAGTGTAAGTGTGAATGCTCCCTAACCCCTATCCCTCCTCGGTCTGTCTACAAAGAAGCTCTGTGGTCTGACACGGCACACTTACATTGATTCAGCACAATTAATAAGTAATCCTGAACCCGTGTTGTTACAAACTCATTACGTGTAAATGAGCCGTGAGGAGGAGAAATTAGTTTACACTTTTAGTTCTTTTGATGAATTACTTCAATGTTTCAGTTGTTGATGTGTAACGTAACATCTTCCATCCTGCTTTCGCAATCCGCGCAAATGAGACGGATATGTAACCTTCCGGTCCAACAAATAAAAAAAATATTTTAAACATAGACGTATATATTATAGACGAGGCTTGTTGAGGCAAAAACTGTGCCCATTTAAATGGCCCCACTTTTGATATTTTGGGCCATTTTGACATTTGATGTTTGCCGAAAACAAGATGGCTGAGATTTGAAGTATGGTGAAAACCAAGATATCGTAACTTTTTAATGTATGAAGTTTGTTCTGTCAAATGTGCGTCATATAAGTATATAGTAATAGCACAGAGTAAAAATATATACTTTGTAATCAATTTTCACACGTACTTTTTAATTTTAATATATCTCCTAGATAAGGATTAGGTAATATTGTATCCGTCTAAATAGCTTCTGAAAATACCACATTATTTGTGATCATTTTTTTAAACTTAGAATGGGTATAGTATCCTACCTATATACCTATCCTTAAAATATAGACATATATGCCATCGCGGAGTTTTTGTAGACCTATAAAAGAGAAACAATCCCACCATACATCGTTTTGTTATTTATCTCCAACGGGTTAGGTTAGGCAGCGTTTTCGATAAAAGTTCCCAGACGGGTTGATTTTTTCCGACACATTCATAAATCAAACAATTACCATTAAACCCTAGCAACATATTATCGACCTAAACCTTCCTAAGTAACCACTCTGTCGGTAAATGTAAACGGCATGAAAATCTATCGGCTATCGTCTCCTGGTTCTGAGCTACCTCCCCACCAATTTTCAGCCAAATCGGTTCAGCCAGTTCCTGAGTTATAAATAGTGTAACTAACACGACTTTCTTTTATAATATTATATATATATACAATCGTTGGTAGGTAGGTAATTTAGGAGTTTTCCAAGGAAAATCAAGGTATAAGGTGAGTTTTTAAAACAAAATATAAAATTTAAATTTCGAACTCTAATCAGATTTATTTTTCAACAGATGAACAATAATATGATGTGTCAAAACAAAATAAAAATAATGCGCCCCACTCACAGGCAATCGATTGTTACGATCAAATTGGAAATTAATACGTAAAGGTAAATTGTTAACAACGAACGCTTTAGTTGTTAGGATTATTTATAGACTGAGATCCCACGCCGGCCTGACTACACTTGTCGCTTACATTCTTACTGATAAATTAAATTTCATTATGTAGTATAAGTGTGTATAATGAATATACCTATGCATAATTCATACCCGCTATTTTCTGCGGTGAGCGCCAAAAGTACAAAAAAAATTACACTTGTGTATGAAGTCTTCATCATTCATCTAAACCGATTCACTTGAAACTACGAATCCAGTAAATGTTTAAATTGTAAAGACTAAATCGATCGATCGCTTGTGAGTGGGAGCTTTAAATCAAAAGCACTAAGGAGTATAGATATCAACTTTAATGCAAATTGCTCCCAAACAACTTTCTTTCCCTCTTTTAACCCCGTTAGGGGACGAATTTCAGTAAACCATGATACACATATTCCATCAATTCTATTACAAACTTTTTCCCCCCTTTTCACTCCCTTAGTAGTCGAATTTCGGAAAATCCCTTCTTATCGGATGCCTACGCATTACAAAGAGCATGCCCTGCAAGGTTCAGACCTCTACGATCAGCAGTTTTGACTGTGCGTCAGTCAGTCATTCAGGACAAAGGATTTTATATGTATAGATTTAACAGAGGAGAAAGTATAAATAAAATATCAATATAAACAAGTTCTGAGTATATAAATTGAACTAAATATTTTACATGTAGTCAACACCTCTATTATCGCCCGGTGCGGCTGGAGAGAGATGTTAATGGGTAATATTGCCAGTGCAAACCATGGAAGACATTTCTTTTTAGAAATAAGCAGAACCTTTGTGTCATTTTTTACATGTAAAGTGTAATGT
Source organism: Phengaris alcon alcon (assembly GCA_037179445.1). NCBI lineage: Eukaryota > Metazoa > Arthropoda > Insecta > Lepidoptera > Lycaenidae > Phengaris > Phengaris alcon. The sequence continues at coordinate 2,922,093 of JAYRCH010000135.1, read as the reverse complement.
TTTAAATGTTTCTTGTGTACAATAAATTGTTAAATTGTTAAATATGTTCCTTTTGGCAAAAATGTCTCTTGCCCCAATTAACATTAGTAGATAATAATATTAGCATGCTGTTTATGTAATATAATTAAAATCAGTCTGTAGTAAATTACAAATTGTTATTATAGAATCGATTAAAATGGCGTCAGAGATCTAGAAATTGCTAGACATTGACTTACATCTGTGAATTTATGACCTACGTCGGATATGCTCAACCTTTTATGCAAGTATCCTAATTGAATTATAAAACATACGATACGTGAGCTTCTTTTAGCACAGATAAATAAATAGTTACTATGCTTTTACTTGCCTTTTTACATCAAGTAGGTAGTTGTTTTTTTTTTTCAATTTTCCAACTAATAATTAGTGTGAACTAATACAGGGTAGAAGTGTGAAACTGTTTTAAGACTTAGCTGTCTCACCACACAGTAGAATATATATATATATATATATATATATTCTACTGTGTGGTTAAGCTGTTTCTCTGAACGTAAGTGTATATATATATATATATATATATATATATATATATATATATATATATATATATATTACACTTACGTTCAGAGAAACAGCTTTCATAGAACGGACTAAAACGATTCAAATTTGAAAATTTTGACGACCCCTTCAACGGCTCACATTTTTTCCACACAATCGTGGACACACCGTATGCTTGTAGTAGTGCAATGAAATCTAAACCTAACTATGTAACTGTTTATCTGTTCCTCTTTCTTTAACATATGCCTGTATTGTTTTTATATACTACCTATGTTAGATTATATAGTGCAAAAATTAATATGACCAACAATGTTCCTTTGTTCTACCTGTTGAATCTATTGTATATTTGACTTAACATACATTGCGTCTCGGGATCTTATAAGACGGACGTATTGCTTCCAAGTGAACGAATATAAAATAAATATTTCAATATTTGATTAACAGCAGATAAAATTATTTTATTTTGACCCCATACCTACTATAACCTAAAGCTTAGGTCTTTAGGTCCTAAGCTATAAAAAGTAGAGAGTAAAAAATACCTACTGTACCTAATTTATGCAATAGTCGTTTGTAACTTTATAATATTACTAGATGCCCACGACTTCGTGCGCGCAAAAGGAAATCTCGCGGGAACCGTATATTTTTTCGCGATAAAACGTAGCCTATGTGATTCCCCGCAGTCCACTCTATGTATGTGCCAAATTTCGGCAAAATAGGTCCAGCAGCTTCGGAGCCTATTCAATACAAACAAACAAATCTTTCCTCTTTATAATATTACGTATTATTCTGCATTATTTAAACTTGTAAAGGTTGATCACCCGTTTTATATAATTTAAACGATAGTAAACAAGTGTTTGTAATGTTCAATGTTTACTGCGACTTGTTACAGCCTCCGTGGTCCAGTGGTTTAGAGCTTGGCTCTCGACTCGGAGGTCGTGGGTTCGATTCCCGAATTGGAACATCAAAAATTGTTGTTTCCAAGTTAGGACAATGCAGGCTGATCACCTGATTGTCTGACAAGAAAGATGATCCATGCGTCGGATGGGCATGTAAAAATTCGGACGTGCGCCTGATCTCTCGCCAGTCGTGTCGGTTATCCGTCCCTCAGTCCCATTGGGTTTCGAGAGTAAATGAGGAGAGAGAGTGCTCTTGTGTACTGCGCACACACTTGGGCACTATAAAATAACTCCTGCGTAGCTGGCCTGGTTTCAATGAAACCGGCCACCGTCACGGAAATCGGTGTGGGGAGCTACTACTGCTGCTTGTAAGTGCCGACGCACACATAAGTAATACCTACACAAATGACACAATATAATTTACTACTTGTTAAGTTGTTAGCTACGATTTTGTTCGAGCAAATCTACACTTTTCTACATTTTTCCGGGATACAATTGCGCCTGGTATTTATATTAAAGCCTGTGTATTAATCCAGGCTACGAACTATCTGTGTGCCAAGTTTCGTTCAAATCCGTTCAGCAGATTTTTCGTTAAAGACAGTCAAACATCGCTTGTCAGTTGTCATGCTTGCTGTTATAGTTGTTAATCTGAGGCCAGTAGTCCGAGCACGAACAATTAACAACAAAGTATTCGTGACGTTATCGAATGAAAATTGTATGCGAATCATGACAGGCTTCTGTACAATTTATTTCGATAACGTTACGAATACTTTGTTGTTAATTGTTCGTGCTTGGACTACAGGCTATAACTTTCATTTTCTGACCCACTGAACTTTTCTGCCATCAAAACATTATGATTTAGATTATTATTTTGGACTGTAATAACTATTATGTCGATTTATAAATAATATTATTGTGATAAGCACATTTCGATAAGAATATAGTGCAAACAATGCTTCGCTGTAGGTAAACAAATTAAGATAAAGATATTTTTCGGTGCGAACTGAAATCCAAAATTAAGAATACAGAATGTTTTATATTATTTGTACGAGTTTGTTGTTTGACACGCGCAGTAAGTTATCGTGGTAGAGTGCTCATCCTCCTCATATTGGAGACACATGGTCTACCAGTAAAAGTAAGAAGCGACGTTCATAGCCCAGATTTTACCAAACATCTTTAAACGCGCTTAAAGCTTCACCTGGTTTCGATTTTTCTCTTTCTTTAAACTCGCTTTATATTATATCTAGCAATATACCGCGAAAAATTTTTCGCGGGATATTGCTAGATATAACGCTAAGCCTATATAAGCTAAGATATAAACTATTTTTTTTGACATACAATGCCAAATCTGCTTTGGCGATATTCGCGTTTAAAGAAATTTGGTGAAATCGGGGCTGAGTCTACGATGATCAATTGTATTATAATAATATTTATAAACAATTATATTATCAATGGATCGTACGAGGGCGGCACTGAAAATTTCGGGAATCAAGGAAGTGACACAATATTACTATTTAAAAATGTATTTATTGCTTTTCGAAGTATTCTCCGCGAAATTTGACACATTTTTCCATACGATGGAACTAATCATTGAAGCAACCATTCCATTCGGAAGTTGGGGTCTCCAAAATGGCCGTTTTGTAGGCGTCCACAGCTTCTTCAGGTGATGAAAATCTCTGACCACGCAATTTATTCTTTATTTTAGGGAAAGTATAGAAATCATTAGGGCTTAGGTCGGGGCTGTACGGCGGATGGTCTAATAATTCTATGATTTCTTGCTCTAAAAACTCTTTTGTTCTGTGCGCGGTGTGAGAACTCGCATTGTCGTGATGGAGGATGATGCGGCGGTTGCAGTTCTCTTTACGGAGTTCAGAAACGACCTGTGGCAAACAAATGTTAGCATACCATTCTGCATTGGTTAATGACAAAGGACAAGGACAATAATGACTTGAGGGACAAAGAACGGTTGTTCTTTGTCCCTCAAGAGGAATAGTCGCAACATGGCCGGTTTTGGAGACAAACGTGGCCACCATTTTTTTTGCAACACTCCGTGAACGAACAATTTTTGTTGGCTTTAACTCATTTTCGAACACCCAAACTCGTGACTGGTTTTTTGTTTCGGGTTCGTACGCGTATATCCAGGATTCGTCACCTGATACGATGTTTTATACAGCATTTGAGGATCCTGCGTGGAATCGTTCGAGAGTTCTGACGCACCAAGTAACGCGAGCCGCTTTTTGCTCTTCACAGAGCAAATGCGGTATCCATCGGGAAAACAACTTTTTTACACCTAATTGCTCATGCAAGATTATTTGTATTTGACTCATGCCAATGTCTAAAGTTGCCTGAATTTCGCAGTATGTCACATGTCGATCTTCCTCAATCAGCTTACACACAGCATCAACGTTTTCTTGGGTGACTGCAGTTTTTGGACGACCTTGACGGGGATCATCACTGAGCTTGACACGTCCACGTTGAAATTCAGCAAACCAGTGATAAATTGTGGTTTTGGATGGGGCTTCATCACCAAATGCAGAAATCATCCGGTCAACACACTGTTTTTGTGTTAAACCACTTCGAAAGTCATAATAAATCATCGCTCTAGAATTTGCTCGAGTCAATTCCATTTTCTCAACGACTAAACAAGTTTGACAAGACCTTGTGATAAGACCGAGAATCTTTTTTTAAATAAATAAACGGTATTCGATTTTTAATATAATTTAAAAGAATAGAAATAACCAAAGAGTTTTAAATTAAAAAGATTTTAATATGACAGGAACAGTGGAAATATTCCATTCCCGATACTTTTAGTGCAGCCCTCATATAATCCTTACTAATATTATAAATGTGAAAGCGTGGATGTTTGTTACGCTTTCACGCAAAAACTACTGAACGGATTTCGATGAAATTCGGTATGGTAGTAGTTTAGACTCTGAATTAAAACATAGGCTACTTTTTATCCCGAAAAAGTAGTGTTCCCGAGGGATACTATACTTACGCGGGCGGAGCCGCGAGCAACAGCTAGTTGTTTATAAATACTATGCAAACCCAATTTAATCTAAACGTATATCTACAGCGAAACAATGCTGCCCTATAATATTACCAATATTGTCACTTATCTACCGTGCAAAAAAGAAATACAATGATATGATACATGAATTTGATCGATTGTCATGGCAATGGAACATCACAGTTTTATAAATTAAATTTTAAGATTGTTAATTAAAGATCCATAAATCTAAAGAAATGAGTATTGAGATTGGCGCGATTCAAAATTATAATCATATAAAAAATATTGCCCATCTCTTCCTCGCAAAACCATTTGTTACGTCACAAGCTGCTACCGCCATACATTTTGTAATGACAAATGCATGGCAGGAGCAACTCGTGACGTCACAGGCCGATATAGCGCTCTCTTTCATATTGAAAATTTAAATTGTTTGTATCTTCGTTATTTTTTAAGATATGCGAAAATGGTTTCTGCATTGTTTATTAACATGTTGTCTAACATCGAATAGACAAAAAAATTTTTTAGGCAACATGCCTAATACCATGAGTCCATGGACACATGAATTTGGTCGATTGCCATATTTGTTTACGTTTGGACTATACTATATCTGAACAGAGTATCGTCAAAATTGATTATTGTAATAATTAGTATAGGCGCTAATTCTTCTATCACGGCCTGTTTTGGTGTTGTGACTTGTGAGGCTCACCCTCACAGCACTAACACACCCCCAGGTGACAGTCTGCGTCTTCTGACCAGCCTTCCAATCTAACCTCATGATTTTCATACAATTCTCATTCGATTACGTTACGAATACGTTGCCGTCAATTGTTCGTGCTTACCCTTCTAAACAGAGTATAGAAAAAAATGTTTAACGTAATAATTTCACTTGAATAATAATCTCACTAGTTAAAGTTTCTTTAATTTCTAATGAGCCTTATCTAAACAAACGCATAACGAACAATACAAAAGTTATTTATTACATTACAAAAATACAATCACCATGTATACTTATCATAGTGACCCGACCTCCGTATCAGATAATTAACTTTAATGTTCGAATTTAAATTAGCAGTAATAATATTACTACTAATAATAATAATACTGGTTTTAATAACTACAACTTAGTTAACAGCATCATTATTACGAATAATAATTGCGCTGATATTATTAATAATAATTGACTCGTACGGGATAACATCATGGACATTCAACGAGTTATAATTATAATAATTGTAAGTACTGGTTTCAATAAAATACTGTACCCAGAAGCTCAATTCTCGTATTTAAAGTGGACTTTTATTTTACTTTGATTGTATTATAAGTGAAGCTAATTGTTGTCGTAAACTGACATTTGGACCAATCAGGACGCGTTTGACACTAGTTTAACGTTTACGAGAAGTTAAAGGCAGTTTAAGCGTATCGGGACTTGATTGTATTGTATTATTGCAGGTTTTATTTAGCAGAATTGACCCTCAGTTCGCTGAACTTATTGTACAATTGAACTCTCAGTAATCCCACTACAATTATAAATGTGAAAGTTTGTCAGGATGGATGGATGGATGTATGTTGCTCTTTCACGCAAACCCTACTTTTTGATTGAAAACAGAGGCTACTTTTATCCCGAAAAGGTATTCCCGTGGTATACCGGAAACTATATTTACGTTGGCCTTTTCAAAACTTGGAAAATACCCTATTAAGAATTACAATGGCGCAAAAACTTGAATTTCATCTTCTTGTTTACGATTGATCCGAATTTCGAAGAGAGTAGATACGCAGCCTTCACCTTTCTGATGTTGCAACCGTCAGTTATGGAGAGAGTTATGATTATACTTAAATACAGTATCCCACGGGAACACTGTACTTTTTCCTGACAAAAAGTATCCTGTGTATTATTAATCCAGAGCTTCAACCAGTACCTTAACAAATTTCATCAAAATCTGCTCTTTACTTTTGCGTGAAAGAGTAACAAACATAAATTTTCATCCCCCATCTATCCATCTATGTATATTTCAATACATTTTCTATCAATATGATTGCCTTGGAAATGTGAACTCTACATTTTATCTGAAACAATGTCGCTTAATAACATTCTGTGGTATTCCTACAGGATACAGGGAACGAGTGAAATTAATAAGGGTTTTTGATATTTCTTCTGCCGCAAGGAGGCAGACCCAACTCAAACAAAGCGTCATTTGGTGGCGTAAGTGGTATCAAAAACGGTCAATAAGAATTTTCAATTCTTTTTCGTCACCAGGCGGCGCTGCAGATGGCAAATGTCACGAATATAAAAACCCTCATTAAATTAACGTTAAAGCAATGAGAAAGAATTTATATCCTTATCACAAATTTTGTTTTTCAATAGAAAAAACTTAACCAAAAACATGTTAAGACATGTCTAAGGAGGGTTCCGTAGCTACCAACACGCAATAGGTATTCTTGAAATTACTTCAAAAGTTATTATCCGATTTTGTTCAAAATAATATCCCCAATGAGTTAAAATCGGATTAGTGGTTTAAGCGCTATGATGAAACAAAGAAACATACATACATACATAGACTGCCAAAATAATTACCCTTCCTTTTGGCTTTGCCGTAGTCGGATAAAAATAAAATTTCTGATTCATTTTCAAAACTATGAGGGCTTACCTTAGCACCTTACCTTACCTAAGCCTACATTGCCACGAGCGTTAAAATAAGGTAGAGTTTTGTAGATTAAAAGAAAAAGAATCCATCGAACATAATATATTTAACTACAAGTACAAATTAATATACAATTATAATTCTTTATTTACAATCTTATTTTTGAAACAAAATCGCTATATTTGTACTACGCGTACTGATTTCAATATAACTTAATTTAATGTTTTGGTAAAAATTTCTATGCGACAATAATATTATGTTTGAAACTTAATCCTATTTTATATTTACAATATTTTACATTTAATTATATACAAAAGACAAACATAATATGAGTAATTGTATATATGGATGAAATTAAGCATCATGTATGATAAAAAAGTAGATTGTGGCTTTGATTAAAAACTTTTATTTGAATTTTTAAACTATTTTGACGATTAGCTTGTAATTGTGAGTTCTTCGCATTTTATATTTGTAGTATACATTTCAAATTTTCCAGAAACATTTTACATAATAATGTAGTCAAGACAAAAAGGCAAGTTATTATTTAGAATGTCGTAAAGATATTTGCATGAATGAATTACATAAACAGCTGTGCACACGATTTATGTTAAGACTATCTATGTGAAGACGAAGGCAAAAAAAATAAAAATATGTAGAAATGAATCGAATCTACGCCTATGAAGTCATTGACCTCACACTGAGACACAGCTGATTTCAAAACTAAGTTTTCAGTGAAAAGACGTTTTGAAATGAGCCGATTGGTTTCTTTACTGTGCCGGAATTTTATGTAATTGATTTTGATTGTCGTTATATTATAATAATATGTATACAGTAGCTAATTAGCAATAACAATAATAATTGTTAAAATTAAAACAAAATTAAACTTTGTGGCGTTTTCTCTTTATAAAATTTTAAAAACTGATTTATACCTAAATGAAATAAATAATCTTATAGTTGTGAAAATGTGATGACTTATAAATAATACGTGTAATAAAATATTCCTCACTGGATTCTCATACTGACCAAAACTGGGGGCGTTTTGCCACGATTTAAAAATATGCAATTACTTATTTTTTTATTTAATTCACTGGGCAAAACTTATGACGGGACGAACTTAAGTAACGTGTTAAAAAAATACTCATGTGAATGATCATTTGTGTAGTCTACTAAATATAATGTCCAACATTAGATGACTGGGTATACTTTACTGCTGTCCAATCGTATAATATCGCCCGGGGAAATTTGGAGCATTGAAAATATAACTGTGCAGTAATACAATAGAGTTGAAAATCGAAATGTAGAGTGTCGAGATGTCATGTATGACATTGGCATTTGACTCGTGTGGTGTGTGTTCACAACACACAAGTGGTGTTCAATTTAAAGCTCTATCGTATAAGCGCCGAGTTCTTTTTTCAGAGCTCTGAATATTCCCCGGCCTTACGGATTCCGGACAAAACAATATTCCCAGTCTTACTGTTGCATATCTCCCTTTAGTCTACTGTCCTCCACTGTTATAGTTGTTTCCTGACGTCCATTGTTCTGGGTCTTTTCATCCACTAGATGTCGACTATTACTGTTCACTTGGTATTCTCAGCTGGGGCAGCTGCCCATTGGACATTTACTGCTGGCCACTAGTCTGCGTGCTAGGCGAAGGAGATCCTGGTACTGACGTCATCAAGTGCGGCATCATGGGGGGCATGGGGCGCCCCATGAGGGGGTGGGGGAAGTACTGCTGCAGAGGGTGATGGTACATGTGGTGGGGGTGGCGAGAGAACTGCGCCATCTTCAGCTTCTCAATCTCCGCCTCTTGCACTCTTTTCGCCTTCGCGCGACGGTTCTGGAACCAGATTTTGACCTGTGGACAAAAGGGAATTTTAAATATATATAAATATATTGATATGTCACGGATCAAACAGTGAATGAAATCTGAGTATCTAAGAATATTTAATGGCAACATCAGGGTTTCTCGAACTTGCTTTTCATGGAGCCCTCCTCGGATTATAAATACCTCCCTGTTATATTTTAATTGCAAAAAAACGTATGGAAAACATATGGAAATATATAAATATTGTAACTTGTCGAAATTTGTCTAGTAACGACTGATGATGCGTCGATTAATATTTGTAATAACAAAGGCAGTAACAATGTCGTTTACATTTCTTCGACAATTTGCCGTGTAACTACATATAATCATAATCATTTATTGCAAGAATGTCGTACATATTGCAAGAATATAAAGGTGTTACAATTAATTACATAATATAAATTCTAACATTCTGCCATTACAATGGCATGCAAAATATAATAGAGGGTTATAGATTTTATAATTATTGTGAAAATATTATATTATTTATTATTATTGTCAAATTATTATTAATAAACAATAACATATTTATTGGTTTTTTATGTCAAAGCAATAATTATTCTTTGTCTTTTGATGTATTATATTCTTTATTGTATAAATATACATTTATTAGACAAACATATTGATATTTGCCTTTTAAAATTATTTAGATTTATTTTTTTTAAACGATCTGGTAATTTATTATAGATAATAATAGGATTGAAATATACAATTCTTTTCTATAGGTCATAGTGACAACACTCATCAGCTATCACTGATTAAAGAAAGACGAACAGCTATATATACATAAACAGCTACATAGATAGCTTTCGATTTCATTACCCCACTACAGGCATACGGTGTGTCCACGATTGTGTGGAAAAGTTGTGGGCCGTTGGATGGGACGTCAAAATTTTCAAATTTGGATCGAATTGGATCGTTCTATGGTACCTGTGTATCTGTACGTAAGTATATTATATATATACTTTCTACTCTGTGGTATTATTTTCGATCTATTCTAATGATCATGTTTGAGTACGATGACGGAAAAATGAAGCCGTGCGCTTCGGCTTTCACTTATCTGTCGTGATCTACGGGTGTCGGCTACCGGCGACTACATGATCTTGTACGTCGAACCGGCCTTCAAAATACATTATTATATTACTAGCATTTCCCCGCGGCTCCGCCCGCGTAAATACAGTATCCCACGGGAATCCAGAGCCTAAACTACTACAATACCAAATTTCATCGAAATCCGTTCAGTAGTTTCTGCGTGAAAGAGTAACAAACATGCATCAATCCTCACAAACTTTCACATTTATAATAGTAATAATAAGTAGTATGGCTATGACGTACATTTGACAGATCAAAGCTTCATACAGGAAAATGTTGCGCCATTTTGGTTTTCACCATACCTCAAATGTCAGCCATCTTGATTTCACCATACTTCAAATGTCAAAATGGCCCCAAAAACTCGAAAAGTTAAACTATTTAAGTGGAGATAGTTTTTGCCTCAACATGCATCGTCTATAATATATATGTCTATGAATAGGAATATAATCAGATCAAAAGTGTCAGATAGCTTAACTACATGTTTTGTCTCTGTCGCTCGATATAAAGTAATCAGCGACAAAACTGTCGGATAAGCTATTCGGCTCTTATCAGGCGATCGTGAAACAGGCCCTAGATCTTGTCATCGCAACATTACACATTCTTTTGGAATGAGAATTTAAAAGGAACATTTAATTTTTATGCAGATGACTTCTAGGACTTTAATAGTTTTATCATAAGGAGGGCAATGCTTCGGCACGTGTGGGTTCGATGAAAACGGCCTGACAAAACGCTTGTGTTGTGTTTTGTCAAGTATGTTTATGCAGGGTGTTTTAAAAATAAAAATAGATATTCATGGAGCGTAATCATTATTCGATTCTCGATCCAAAAGTTTGTATAACAGATAAAACCTTAAATTTTAACCAGATTATACTTTAAAATATTTAACGCCGACTCACAACCGCGCGTGCACTGCGCGGCTAGCGCGTGACCTTCAAAGCAGGCGCGGAGCACGGCAGTGTCCGTGTCCATAATTAGTGAGAGTTGTCAGGAAATGTTAATCTTGTTATTTTATGTAAATTATGAACCTTTTAGGCCTCACTGAAACTCTGGTCTTTTTTATTTGGTCTGAGTGCCTCGATGTCGATTGTAACTCACCTGAGTCTCAGATAGACCGAGAGACGAGGAGAACTCGGCGCGCTCGGCGATGCTCAAGTACTGTTTGTCCACGAACTTGCTCTCCAGCGCGCGCAGCTGCTGCGCGGTGAACGGTGTTCGCGGCTTGCGGTTCGGTTTGTGCTTGCGAAGGTTGCATTTGAGCTTGGGAGGTTCGCCGTTCGCGTCTGTGGACAAACATTTAGTTATTTTCACTGGCATATAATAGTCTGTAGACTAATGTCTTAGGCTGGGACTGTATTGTCCGGAATCCGGACGTCCGGTGAAAATTCACCCCGCTGAATATAGAACTCTTCTCTAATACAATAGAGCTGAAAATTGAAGTGTCGAGTAGTTATATTTGACATTGACATTTGACTTGACATTCCTGTGCTCGATTTTCCGCTCTACTGTATTAGCGCAGAGTTCCATTTTCAATACTTTGAATTTTCCCCGGCCTTTTGGATTTCGGATAATTTAGTCCCAGCCTAAAGGTCTGTAGCACAATATACTGTATGTGAGATAGCTTATTTGTATGTTGTTTCTCTGTCGCTCCATATAAAGTAAGCAGCGACAAAACTTCCGAAAAAGCTATCCGGCATAATATTATATTATAAGAGTGTTAAATAGGCCCTTAGAGGCAATTGGTATTAGGTATTAGTCTAACTAAACTCTCAAGTAAGAAAAATATGAACTGTAAAAACAGTTCATATTTTTTCATACAGTTCATAGTTTGAGAATGATTTATTTTCCTTTGGGTATTTTCTTAAATCTAGCGGGGTGAGGGAAAGTAATAGAAACTTATTTCGACTAACTCTTATCAGTTCGATCGACATGGTAACAACACCAATTCAAAAAGTATATAAATCCATTAACTTTCAATGTTTTACACTGCACATTTGTGGAGTACGGCTTTGTCGTTTCTGTTACATGTAACTGGCGTTTTCAAAAACCCACAACGTCTAATCGACTTCAGAATAATAAGCAGGTATTTTTTAAGGTATAAGGGCGTCTCGAGTTGCGCCCTTTGAACGTCAATAAAAGCAAAAAGAACTTGAAAGAACGCCGCTCCTTAATAAGGCGGTCATAAAACGACACAAAACCCGCACCCGAGATTACAATCTCCACAATAATTTTAGTATTTTATCACAAATTCGGCAATTGATTTTTATATTTATATTTTTATATAGCATACTAGCTGCTGCCTGCGGCTCCGCGTAAATACAGTATCCCACGGGAACACTGTACTTTTTCGGGATAGAAAGTATCCTATGTTTTAATCCAGAGCTTAAACTACTACCATGCCATATTTCATCGAAATCCGTTCAGTAGTTTTTGCGTTAAAGAGTAACAAACATCCATCCATCCTCACAAACCTTCACATTTATAATAGTAGTAGGAAAATACTCGGTCCTTAACACGATACTTGCTAACTTATTTTTTTTTTAGATGAAACAAGATTTTAATTGGTAAGAATTTAATGGTAGATAAGATAACTAATAGTTTTATGGTCAATAATACCAATTATCTAACAATTAGACAGTAACTCCAATGATTAACTTGAGAAAGTCACTGACGTACACAAGATAAGTTTTACGTAAGTAATTCGATAATTGTAATTAATGTTTAATATAAACGAAAACATTACGCTATCGGTCTTATTTTTACCTATAAAATTACCTATAACATTATGTTTACCTATAAAATGCAATAACAATAAGATAAAATATAAACAAAATATTGAAAACTTTCGGCTGTATATTTTTTTTTTGTATGTTCAACGATTACTCCGCCGTATGTGGACCGATTTTCAAAAATGCTTTTTTGATGTAAAGGGAATTGCTTGCTTTTTCTTTTTGCTTTTTTAATTTGTATTTTTGTTTTTTTTTTTTTTTGACATCAAAGTGGTGATGATGGGTCATGGGATCCGTGAGGAATCGAGGAAACTTCTCGAAATTTATATGGACACATATGGTGATTTCGACTTTTTCTGAAGTAGTCCAAGCATATGCTACCAAAAAGTAAGGTTTTGTACCTAGGTATATACCCTGGAGCCAAAAGTACTGAACAGAACTCCTGAGTCCTTATAGTTTAAGGAACTGGAAGAATATGTTATCATACCACTTACAGTAATTATCATCATTCATACTCAGATCAGAGACCAAATCAGAGTTTTATACATCTGCTTATATCAAAGTTTTTGAAATTTTGCTATTGCCAAAATTGTATTCGTGATCATCATCACTATAATATAATATTTAATAAGCTTTTTAAAGAAATATCAAAAAAGCTTACTGAAGCCACCCGGGACTTCAGAGCCGGGAACTACCTGGCGCAACGGATAGCCATTGCTATCCAACGAGGCAATGCTATCAGTTTTTAGAGTACCTAGTACTCTGCCAGATGGGGACGACCTGGGGAAGTTTTTCTATTTATAGATATTTTTGGAGCCATATTATAGTAAGTAAAGTAAGTAAGTCTTCTTTTTTTTAGTATTAATTTTTAGTTTATTAATTGGCTCTATATTGTATTTCAATAATTTAAATAAACTATAAGATTAAATTAAAAACAACAAAATTATAACCAACCTCCAAAAGTAAAAATGCACAAAAAAGTATCAAATTAAACTTGTTCGAAAAATTCCCCTTTTAAATTCGGTTAAAGTATTTACTATTTCTCTACTCAATCTTCATAATTTTGAAGTCGGTATTTTGAAGTCGGTACCAGCCGACTTGAACGTGAGTTCTGTTTTATTTATATATTGTTTTCATCAGGATATTGTTAGGGTTGGTACCGACATCAAAATTACGAAGATTGAATTGAGAAATGGTTAAAATTTTAGCCAAATTTAAAAGGGGAATTATTTAGACGATGCGTTTTTTTATAACTGCGTTAAAAACAAATTAATAACTATTCGGCCTAACACTGGCTGGAAATAACTATTTTAGTTCGTGATTAAGTATTTACTATCGTAAAATATTATAGAGTCGTCCGACAGCTCAGCGTATTAATTCTTATGTCAAACACCATTCGCTTAATAGCCGAGAAAAAAGTTGAGAAAAAGTAAATGATGTGACAGCCAAAAGTCGGAGTGTATTAATGTCGTGTTTAGCGGACGTCAAAGCAGCCGGTAATATATTGAAATGGATAGTGGTGCTTACACACTTCTGTTTTAAAACATTTAATGCTAATACTTTTCGCAATGGATACCGAATGAAAATTACCTTAAACGCAATAAAACTTTAAACTGCATCAGATAACACAGGAGGAAACAATAAATGTATTATATTTACTGAAATTATCAAAATCTTTTATTGTAACAGACGTGGTTAGTGTATTACTCGATGAGTAGTGAGTACTCTACCTATTATATGTTACATTTAAAAAAATTAACGACAATATTATGCATTTTTTATTCTGCAGTCAGCACAAAAAGAAAGTTTTAATTTGCTATGAACTAACCTTACAGGTTCTATAAAAATAAACAAGATTATACTTTTTTTAAATGCAATGAAAAGTCTTCTTAAATGTAAAATCTACTATATAATGTAACTGACTGTCTGGCTCTCTTGTTAATTGTCCAGGAGACACCGACTACAGATGTTTAGCTTCTGAACGCATAATGTGTTCTTTATTTAAAATGCATTTTTTAAATTCACTTGTAGCCAGCCAGTGTTTTTTTTTATTTATAGAACGGTGTTAAGTGAAACTTTGTCAATTTATAGCATGGAATCCTCTTCAAAAAAAAAACAAGTTATTATGTCCTATTTTTGTTAAAAAATCATTTAAACTGAGTGTAAGTTTAATCAACATTTGAATCTTACATTAGTTTTTTGTTGCCATATAATATATGCAAATTTTATGTTTAAAGTAGATACTTAATATTTTTATTTGAACATAATAATGTTATTTTATTACAAAAACTATTGTAATTTCGTTTACAAATATTCATAAAAGAAATTATTGTAAAATATTTTATTATTACTATAACAAAAAACGGTGGTCGCATTTGCCAAACCTCAATAACTTTTTTGCATACCAGAGCTATGCAACTTTTTTTGTGACACGTCAAATTAAAAAAAAACTCTCAACCAATTTATACACTGACGGTACTATTCTAAAAAGACAGTTGATATATTAATGAGAATATTTGCTTTTTGTGAACGCACGACCATTAATCGCATGTGGCGTGGTATGTCATTCATTCCAATATTTTAAACGTTCACCGCACGCTGTTTTGTCCAAGACGCATTCTTTCTTTTCTATTTACCATACATTCTTAGCTTCGGAAATACTAAGACACCAATTAAGATTCGTTGATTGTTTATTCACTCGTAGTGCAATGCAATGATTGTATTTTTAATGCAATTGCAACTTAATTCAATTACACGATAATTATAGTGATTAAATGTACGCTTTTTCGTAATTTTGTATCATTTCAATTTTAATTTATTCAGATACATATATAAATATATACAAAACAATATTACACAAAATATTTATTGTAGTCATCTTGTTTTATTTTATTTAGATAATAGGTAATTAAAACATTACTAACGAATTGTAAATTAAAGGAGCGAAGCAAATTATTTCATTACATATATATTTTTCTTTAGCTAATACATATTTTATACTGTGATTATGAACCAGATTTACAAATGACTTATTAAAATTCTCATCATAAATATTCAACATATTTTAAAACATATAAACATGCACATTTTATCATAATTCATCTACAAAAACATAATAAATCTATTCAAAATGGATCTATTCAAGAGGCCGGATTTCACTATTTTTGTGATCAAACGAAGTCTAATGTCTTCACCATTCATCGAGCCCATAAAGGAACTTCAAATGCGGAAACGAATTATTTAGATTTTTTATTAAAAACTATGAAATAGATTGACACGATAAACTGTTGAGTGGAGTACAATAGCCCGTTATCTCAATAAAAACCCATTGTAAACTATTATTGTTTAAGTGGAACGTTTAGCGGCACTCACTGAAAATAAAAATTAAAAAACCTATGGAATATATGAATGGTCAGTCTCTAATGACTTCTTTTAAACTTTAATAGTTTAAAAGAAGTCATTAGAGACTGAAATATGATGCTATTTAAATTATTAAATTTGCAAATATTGCAACACTAAACAAATTAGTTTTATATAAATAAAACACTTTCAAAGCGCGTACGAATAATATATTTCAATATTTATGTCACGAAAAAAAAGCGATTTAGAAAAAAAAAATTGTTTTGATTTGCCTACACCGCATTAGACTAATATTTTTTATTACATTTTAAGTAATTTGTAACTGTTATGAGAAATGTTAATGTATTTTGGCGTAATGAATCTATATTGGCGGCATTTTACAAATAGACGTTCAATGGCGCATTAGTTTTGGCTGTGCGCCAACGGTTGACAACGCCTGATCGCTCTTCATGTTATTTTAGTTTTCAACAAAGGATTTAAGTCAATTAAGATGTACTTACAGTCAATAAAGATATACTTATTCAAATGTTTTTAAAGCTCGAAAGAAACTAATATTTTAAAGCAAGAAACATAATATTTAATGTTTCTTTATTTTACTCTGTTTTATTTAGTATTTTTTGTTATTGCGGCAACAGAAATACAGTATCTGTGAAAATTTCAATTACTTATCTATCAGCTATCACGGTTCATCACATACAGCCTGATGACAAACAGACGGACAGCGAAGTCTCAGTAATAGGGTCCTGTTTTTACCATTTGGGTACGGAACTCTAAAATCACTCTGGTAAAAATCTCAATCTGTGCAACTTACACGTCGTCGTCTGGACACACTAACGCCCGAAATTAATAACGTATCTAAAATCTTCGATTGACTTCAATCTCAGATTCTCAAACAAAAATTGATATAAATTGACGTGAAGTTAATCCTCGGATCGTGGAAATGTATTGAAATCTTGATCTCAGATAACTAAAATTAGATTAAGATTGATTATTAATTTCGGCCGTTACAGAGAGGCAATGAACAAAATAGTTATCAAATTTCTAAATAAACTTTATTTTGGCAGATTAAAATATTTAGTGTGTTGTTTAATTTTTTCCATACTTCATAATACCTAATTGAAGTTTCCACTTTCCAAAAATATTTTTTACTTGTCTGTTTTGCTGTCGGTACAACATGTCGCATCGGTAATTGATTGGTAATGCTTCTATAATTAGGAGCGTCACTCTTGTTGCCGACCGTACCTATATACCGGCATACATGTACAGCCGAGGAAAACGCATCTTTAGCAAATTGACTTAAGTTGGTCGTGTTATTTCCCGACGATAAGCGACGTCATTATAATGCACACAAATTATGAGGACGAATTGCTAGACATGCATTTTCCCTGAATGAGCGTGCTATATTAATTGACGAGTAACAACAAAAGACCACTAAAGAAAATTTAAAAAAAACTATATTCTTCACCGAGGAATTTAATTCTATAAATTTAATTTTTCTGCGGAAGCGACGGCCTCCGTAACTTATGAATAAAGACATTTAATTCCATTATGAAACTGATAAGATTACACACCTGTATGTGAAGCTGATTTATAAATAAAAACATTTTATCGATAACCATCGGCACATAACTATTTAATTTCCCATTACCTAATAAATGATTGAATTAAAAGGCCACGTTCTCGCAGCGGGGGCTTTTGGACGCCCACGCGGTCGTAATAGAGATGCGATATATCGATTTTACTGTCGATGTTTCTTTTCAATAACTTTATCTGTATTATAATGTCTTAGTTACTAGTCTGTGAATAAACAACTCAAACTACTGTACGGCACGCGCTATAATTTGACATGCAGATCGCTACCAAAAGCCACACGGACGTAATAGATTTGAGACGTGTCGATATTTATTATCGACGTTTTATTATAGCCGACTGTCAAAAGAAGGTTATTGTTTAATGAATTAAATCTGTATATCGTGGAAAAGTTTCCGTTATTGACTTATCTATCGACACACAGCTCAAACTACTGAACGAAAAGCGCTGCAATATAGTAGGTGTGCACAAAGATGTTTCGATATTTGTATCGATAATTATTTCAAGAATATTTCTACTTAGCAAAAAACTTTGCAAAAAGCTTTATAAAATTTTATCACAATTTTTTATGTCAGCAAATAAAAGTTTATCTGTGGAATCAACTCACCAAGTTCTTGTTAGTCTAGAATAATAAATTGAAACGATATAATCTGGTTAAAATTTGCATACAAAACAGCGGGAAACTAATAACGCTAAATATTAAATCATAACAAATTATATTCGAATCGGCAAATTAATGGTCAAAGTTGATTTATTTATTTACAGAAGTTCTCAGAAGTCATTTGGCCAACAATATGGCGAACGTCGATGACAAATTACCTCATTCGACACACTTTAATGATGTTTAATTCCATTGAGTTCGAAAAAAGAATGTAGTGTTGGGAATTTATTGATATCCGTCGCTTAGGTATTTGGAAAAAAAGCGAATATATCGATATAAAATTATATCGATATATATTTATAGCGCCGAAAATAAATTTTCGGAGCTCTTTTTTAGTATTTCAAGAGTGGTTACTTCGCTCGGAGAATGCTGTATGAATCATCCAATAACGGAAGAAAAAGCCTTAGTCTTTTTTAGTAGTCACTTAGTTTTCACAAATCGTTAAATATCACACACTAATCAAATATCAAGATTGCGTCATCGTTCTACATATAATTTTGTTTTTTTTTAAACTAGTCGAGGCACAGGAAATCGTGTTTTTTTTTATCAGGCAATAATCCCAGAAAGCCATAAACTAGCAAGATGTTAGATAAAAATATAATTAAATCTAGAATTGTTTGAACGCATTAAACGAATTTTTGTTATAATTAGTAGTAAATTAATTGCGTTTTGATGGAGATATTTAAATTGATATTATCTGTGTTTGGTTATGTTGATACTCTATTTATCTTTGCCTTTAATTTTTTTTATTTGCCGTGGTGAAATAAATGCTTAAAGGTTAAGCAGTGAAAAATTTCAAGCTTTGCTATTTCCTAGAAACGCATCAAAAGGTAGGTACTGAGAAGGTGTCTCAATTATATTTAGACCAATAATTAAAAAACTAAGCAGTAGAAAGCTGAGAATAAATTATTATTATAGTTGTACCTGTGTGACATGCGTCAACTGTTTTAAGTTTGACATTTAACTATAGTACGCTTGACGCCTTTTAGATACTTGTATTTTTAATTAAAATGCTTTGAAAAGCTTAGTTTACTTATTTACCTACTTCAAGTTAATTCTAATAATGTTCCATTGACGTTTCTATGAAGTTTACATGTGTGGTCGTGTCGTAGAACTGTTAAAGTTACAAAGCAATAAGTTACGGACACATTTAAACTAGTACTTAACGTTTAAACTGAGCTCATTGTCTTCAACCGGCGCTTCTGCGAACACTAAAAATAAATTCAAAGTTTTCATAATTGCAGGGGAATTTGAGCTCTATTCGGTATGTGTTAGGTGTCACGTCGAAAATATAGCACACACAAAAGTTTTCTAAACAGCAAAGCAATTTGAGCTCTGTGCGGTAAAGAATACGTGTCTCGTGCAAGTCAATTAGCGAGTTTGCACTAATTTGCTCGTGCAGGAAGCACGGATGGCGTGATGGGGTACCGGTACCGTATAATCTTCTGTGATGTTATCTCAAGATTTATTATTCGCTGTCATCGGCCGAGAGATGGCGCGCATTACCGGATAAAAACTAATTATGTTGCACTATGACCTCCCACATTGACAGGTAATATAATATATTTGTAGCTTAGAAAGAGTGTAAAACCATTAAACATTCCTGCGTCCGGTGGAGCGTTCACAGAAAAGCAAAGATTTCACCGGTAGGACAGGTCCCTGGGAACATGTTGCGTAAAACTTCGTACAACCAACCTGACACTACTATGAAAATGCGCGCGTAGCGTTCATTCTAGTGTAACAACTTGTGCCCTAGCGTACTTCCATTGGTGACCTTTAATGCCCTGTCCTTACGCCAGTAACATATAATGCAGGAATCGATTACTCGCTTAGTTACACCTTCGGCCGCCGGGCGGAGCCACGAGTCAATAAAATACTTGTAAAACTATCGCGAGGTGAATTAAAACAGATGGCAAGCCAATTAGGAGACGCAATCGAGCGAGTACTGTAGAAAAAAAAAACGCTTAAACGCCGGCCACGCGAAATTAAATCGTATTTTATTGTCTTTAGGTATTTATTTGCGTGTCCACAACGAAAACGGGGTTTAGGGTTACAAGCACTAACGAGTGCTCGATAAGCCTTACAGTTATTCTGATAGACAAATATGGACGTATTTATCTCGGAGTTTGCACTCGGTAATGTAATACTGGACTCATTAAAGCCAATTCTTGCTTGCCTAATTGAAAATAACTATTTAGTTATTTTTTAAATTATTATTGACAACTATTTGGAGCCTTTTGATTTACATTACCAACCAAAAGTTATGCACATAGAGTATCTAAAGACATTTGAAAAGAGATATTATATTACTTTCGGCTTTGTACAGCATAATACAGGGGAGGCTATGCCAAAAGAAGAAGAAGAAGAATTTAATCTGTCAATGTGACATTTGTAAGAGAAATGACGTGATAATGTTCATAATTTTTGGCCGGTATCTTTTGTATTGTATAACACCATGTTAATTTTTCTTCATGACACACAGGAAATAAAGATTTTTCTAATAAAGATAAGTAAACATAATATTATTACCACACAAACTGTGTAGGTATTTTTTTAATTCTCTTATCAAGGATTTTACAGCGGCATAAAAACGTTATCGTGCTAATTACAAACCTTTGTCTAATCTAGCCCGTAAGTAATAATTTGTGTCCACCTGCCGCACAAGAACATCTTGTTTTGGCTTAATTAGGCTCAAGATTATTTATCCAGCGGAAACTTAAATGTCATAATAGATAAATTCTTGATTCCTTCGAAAAGTTAAAAAAAATCCTATAAATATAGACCTAATAAAAGTTTTCTTTTTACGTAAAACGAATTATGATTTACGTGGTAGTTTACGTGAACAATATTATTATAGGGCATCGTTTCACAACCATTTTTATGACGCGACCCACGAAAAAGCCAAAACGTTAAGTATAAAAAGTCTTGCGATCCCGTCACTATAAAATTATAATATTATAATATAAATAATATTATAATAATAAAATTAAAATTATGTATATAGCGCGCTATTCTTAACAGCTATACGGTATATTAGCCTTCACTGGTTCGAACGTTCGAACGATTTTTGCGATTTACCTATATGTAGTTTGTATTTATTATTTTTCAACAGACTGCGACCCCCTTTAAAAACCCCCCAAGGGTCGCGACCCCCCGCTTAAAGAAACGATCATAAAGTGAAATGAATAGAGAATGAAACTACTTTTACGATTTTATATTATTGCAGTTTTTTTTTTTCGACTAGGTACTTTACAGCAACAATGTTTATAGGCGGACTGGCAGAGAAGGAGACATTTTTGAATCAAAACTATAAAAAGTCTAAAAAATATAAAAAGTGAAGGTACATATAAAAACTACAAAAAGTCTAAACCAATACATTATTATTATTATTACAATATTTTATCGCTATCCAAATTTAAAAACTACTAGTTCAGCAACATTTCATTAGATGCGGAACTTTAAATAAAATAGTGTTGAAATAATCACTAGTTTGAATTTGTAATGACATTTTGGAATGGTAGGAACAACCGTTCTTGAGCCTTTTATAACTTGTTGACATTTTCCATTGTTGAATAAATTATGAGCAGGTGCAAGATAATATTAATTAGGCTGTAGTTATTGGCAAACAACTACTTAATTATTAATTAAGTAATGAAGAAATAAAAATCTTTAACACAATATAATGTCAGATTCATCTTATCATATAAATTACAATATTAGGTAATCTCGTTAGCGATCTTTCAGTATAATGCAATAATTTAAACTAAGATTTTGATAGTACACTTGTAAGTAAGTACACCTGGATATAAAAAGATTACTAACCTACTTCCAGAAAAAGAGGGCTAGGGATATTTCACTGTGTAATTAGTTATATAAGTATCCTGCTTCTATTATAAATGTGAACGTTTGTGAGTATGGATGAATGGACGTTTGTTACTCGTTCACCCAAAAACTACCGAACGGATTTTGATGGAATTTGGTATTTTAGTGGTTTGAGCTCTGGATTGATATACATCTATATAATTAGGCTACATTTTAGTCCAAAAAGTACAGTTTTCCCGCCTATGTTTTAATCCAAAGCCAACAAGCCACTGCCATACCAAATTTCATCAAATCAGTATCAAACATCCATCCATCCATCCTCATAAACTTTCACATTTATAATATTAAGTAGGACTTCAGCAGTAGTCTTATCAGCTATTCTGTGTCCAACATTTCAACCATTCCTAGTTAATTTGAAAAAAAAAACATCCAATTACAGCTTGGCAAAAATGTACTGCAGGAACTAAAAACATTTTCGATTGTATTTTCTTTTATCTTTAATAGATCGGAATGACATAATTATATTGCATTTATTTACTATATTATTTAAATATTTTTAGTTTCTGCTGTCACCGCGTCTTACTCTTTCTTGCCAAGCTGTAAACGTATAAAAATCTATATAATATCAATTAGCCACTCAACCACAACAGGCTACAAGGGAACCTGTTATCGCACAATAGGCTCGACGGAGGTAAATACGCGTTAATACGACTGTTATACGACCCTTACACTGTTTACGATCCTATGGACGCTGTAGACTCCACCAATACAAACCGCAATGCTTCGGTGGACTTGATTAAAGCATAATCGTTTTATCCAATTTGTGTTATCAATAAATGCTTTCATTATCGCTGTGATAAATAAATTGATTTCGTCGAGTTCGTTTTCTGCTTTGCTACTTTGATTTATTAAAATACTCTCCATTTTATCGCGATTATAAATTTTATCGACTTTTGCAGTTCGTTTTTAATTTTTAACTAGTTGGCACCCGCCACTTCGCTTGCGAACTTACGGAAACCGGACCCCATTTCTTTGAACGGAACCCTAAGATAAAATAGCCCATGTTATAACATCAGCTATCTGCCAGTATCTAAATTAGCCGGAACAAACAGACAGACAAAATTTAAAAAAAATGTTTTTTGTTGTAAGTACCGTATATTATACTTTCATATGCATTAAGTGAAAAGCTGTAAATTGAAAAATAAAAACAGGCACTTCGATTTTATTTATTCATATAGATACGTTGCACACTCTACTGACAAGTAGCTTATTCGCATGTTTTGTCTCTGGCGCTTGATATGCAGTGACAAAACTTCTTAATAAGCTATCCTTAATCCGATACTTAATAGAAAATTGTGAAACAGGCCCTAAGTGTAATCACGATTTCGCTTGATATTCTTTTATCGCGTCCATTATGTAATTATGTATGTAATTATTGCTCGGTACGCGCAAAAGCTATTATTTAGCGAAGATTAATCGCTTTATGGAAGCATTTGATATATTTACAGCCGCACGTAAAAAATTAGGCTTAATTAGTCATAAAATGAAAAATAAATAAAACGAAGCGAATTCGTGACGCCTTCGCGTTACAAGGGCGATGATTGCATGACCAGACGTACTTTCTGTAAAAAGTTCGCGAGCGAATACCGAGCGTTTAAAGCGCGATCATAATTCTCATAAAATAAAACTACCAAGATTGCTTTATCGGACTATTTGAAGTTTGATCGAAATGTTTCGTTTTAAAATTCAATTTTCCAAATCCTTTAAGCGATTAAAAAATTATGTTTTAACATAAATATAAAAAAGAAGTAACCCAGTATCAAGATTCGTTTTTCAAGCTATTTAAAGTTTATTGATTTCTTAGGTTTACGCGAATATTGTTCATTGTTTTAAACACTTACGGATTGTGTCGCGGTGTACTTTTCTTTTTCCCGACGTTTCGGCTACTTTCCAGAGTCCTCCCGTGACCACGGCTGCTGGAAAGTAGCCGAAACGTCGGGAAAAAGAAAAGTACACCGCGACACAATCCGTAAGTGGTTAAAACAATATTTAAAGTTTTATAGAAATGTGGCATAATTCATATTTTGTTTACAATTTACATTACAATGAATCGAAAATCGCAAATTTTCTTACTCTGTCTGTATGGAAAGTTTCAGAATTTTGGCAACTCAACATTTAAGCAGTCGTTGAAAGTTGAGTGATTTCAGTATTTGGCCGATAGTTTTATAGTTTAAAAGCTCATGTAGGGCGTTGTCATTAGTAAAATTTAACGACAGTAGTAAAAGTTTTGGTCCAACACGTCTCGGCCCAGCCGAATGTTGTTTTATCACGCGATAACAAACAATTAAATCAACATTTTTAACTTTATAGCCATTTTTGGGCTTAGCTTTTTATGAGAAAATTAAATAGTCATAAATGATGCCACACCTTGGGAAGGTGCAATACAGAAGCTTCTAGAAGCTTCTGTTCTGTTTCCCGCAACTTCGTTTAAGCAGAAAGATAAGTGGAACCATACAATTTGCAGTGGGAAAAAGTAGCGTACGTCTTAACTCCTGCCCCGTGACCTACTCTATATTTGTGCTAAACTTCAAGAAAATTGGCCCATCCAGTGGTTAAGTGATGACGTAACATACAGAGCCACCTTACAATTTTTATTAATATTAAAAGTTTGTGCTAGTAAGGATTTAGGTAATAGGTTCACAATTCACATCCTCTTTACACACCTTGTACGCAGCGAACACGAGTAGCCGGTCGAGGCAACTCAAAATATGCGATAATTTTGTACTTTGACCGGTCGCGGTCGATTGTGGCCAGTCTGCTTTGACCTTAAGGTGAAAGACATAGACTTATTAATATAATATTGATCATTAATTAAATATAATTAGAACCTTAGTAATCTATAATTAGCGAAGCGATTTTCCAGTAAGAATCAATTGTTTGTAGTTTTTTTGTTAGTAATTATATATTATAGGCAAAGACACCTACCTACCTTGTACCAAAGAATATAATATTATCTAGTAATTAATAATTAAAAGCTGTACACTAAAAGCTGGAAATTTATAGCAGCTGGCACATTATATCGTAGAAAGTAGAAACACATTTTGTTCTAAGTTTATATAAATATGTTACACCAGTGGGAAACACTGTTTCAATCGACGCATCTTAAGTATTCGTAAGCGGAAAGGCGATACCAAAATATGTAGTATTAATAAAACATTTTTACTATTAATGAATTTGTAATATTTGCTTTGCTATTATGTTTCAAAGTATTAAGTGGGCCACGAAGGGACAGTGTGTGAATTACCGGGCCATGGCGGAACGATGTTTGGGAAACACTGTGTTATACAAATAATTAGTGTCACAAGACGTACCTGTCAAATTAATAATATTAGGTTTATTCTGTGTATGTCTGTGTAAAGTTTGACTTGAGATTTGGTACTTGAAATAATAAAAGCATGCTAAGTTTATTCATAAAGTTATTATTGCATAATTTAATTATTTAGTTGTTTTATAGATCTATTCCGGTTGCTTAAGTTTTTAATTATTAGGTATTTATTACCTTAAGATTAATAACTTCACAGTTAATAAAATTAACGCTAATAACAATTATTAATTACTATTGGTTCTAATTTGATTACTACAATTATATCGTGGAATTAGGTAAATACGATTTAATTATAAAGCTATAAGGACAAATTTTACTATTCGACTGCGATAATTGATCAAGCGTGTTCTTAGTTTTATCTCAACCTATATATTTTATGTCCTTTGGACACGCAAACTAAGTACGCTCGTTACACTTGGAAAAGGAAGCTTTTGGGGTTATACCATAGACGTATACGTATATTATAGACGACGCATGTCGAGGCAAAAACTGTTCCCACATAAATGGCCCCACTTTTGAGGTTTTTGGGGTCATTTTGACATTTGAGGTATGGTTAAATCAAGATGGCTGACATTTGAGGTAGGTGTGGTGAAATACAAGATGTATGAACTTTTTCTTGTATGACGATTTTTTCTGTCAAATGTACGTCATATACCATTCATAGTTTTGAAATCATTGGGTTGGTATTTACATACTTATAGCTATGTCGTTTTTAAAGACTAACAGTTCTGTTAAAGTTAAAATCCGGTTTTGTGTAACTAACGTTGGAGTACCGACGGAAAAATAGTTCTAATAAGTGAGTCCATGTCCTTTTCATTCGTGTAACTAGTCCTCGCACCATAATCTTTGTAAATGGCTATCTGTCTCAATTTTGTTATTACTAAGTTATGTTTAGCTGTAAGTTTTTCGGTAGAAATAAAAAGAAATTGATAAACTAGTTCTATTTCTCTTTAACTTACTTACTTCTTCATTCCCCTTAATATTTTCTATCCAAATGAATTTAGAATATATGCCTCATTGTTTTAAACACTTACGGATTGTGTCGCGGTGCACTTTTCTTTTTCCCGACGTTTCTAGAAAGTAGCCGAAACGTCGGGAAAAACAAAAGTGCACCGCGACACAATCCGTAAGTGTTTGAAACGACGAACTATATTCGCGTAAACATAAAAAATCAATATATATGCTTCATATGACATTTGTGTATTTATGGCCCAAAACAGTTTTGTTGACACAAAACTGTTTCCGGTAGTTCCTATAACATAAATATAAAAAATACATTCAAATTTACAGCTACATACCAATTACTACTCAATTACATTTGGCCTATATATTTACAGTTTGCATAGACAAGAACTTGTATAGTATTATATTTATACCATTTTATACACTGTAATTAATAAAAACCGTGTAGACATGCAAATGCAAATGCATTAACAAGAACATAAATTCATTAAGCAATCACACTTTAATGATTATATACTGCTAAATTTAATTACTAATGAAAACAATCAAATTAATACATACAAAAGAAATTAAAAAAAAAAATATTTTACATTTAATCATTAATTAAAGTTAATTAAATTATATTTAAATAAAATAATTAATAATACCTCGTACCTACGTCACGACAGAGTACTTGTTAATGGAACGTATTATTTATAACTATTATTGGGAATAATTAGACGTAATTAAAGCTCAGTATTTTTTATCTTAACTCCTTAAACTAATAGTAAAGGTTAAAATTTTAAACTGCAGATTTTCATTACATATGTAGCTTTAACGTATCTCAAAATATAATATGTTGTAAGTTTGTTCGTAGGTAGGTATATCATTTTAGTAATTACAAAACACAGATGCATTTTATTTCATTATTAAATAATAATTATTAATTTCAATTGTAATATTATAAATATTTTGTACAACATAATTACAGTAATACAATAAGATGTAATACATCACGACACAATTATACCTGTCAACAAATTAGACAAGACGCGTCACTATAATCCCTTGACAGTTGTTATGCAAAATGGCGGATTTTCTCGAGCCGCGGGATATTGTTTTCACGTTTCGACAGATCTGTTATTTATGTCGGTCTTATCGGCTTTCTGTTCGCGACCGGTTCCGAAGGGTTACCGGGATTTCGAGGTCGCAACCGCCATTTTGAAAACGAATGGGAGGGAATATGCATTTATAAGAGCCTCGGCACGAATATGCGGGCCTATCACCCGTGACTTCGCTTGTAATCAGGCTATCCGTCACTCGTTTGCTGATCATAAAATATTATAATAAAAATGTACTTCACAAATAAAAACTAAACATACTTTTTAGTAAGTATCTAAGCCACCTACCTACTTATCTAACATAGCAACCTGGGTAGGTAACCTATTGTTTTTTTTGTGTCACTGCTATTTTTCAAGCTCTTTCAGCTGTTACTTATAAGAATTATTATGCATTAATTAATAAATATATAATAATTAATAAGTGCCTACAGAGACTCTTATTTTATAGTTTAACATAAAAACGCTGTAAATTATTAATAATCATGTTAATATTAAATTAACAAAATAAACACATAAAGAAATTCTAATTAGGTATAAACAAGGATTAATAATTAGCATAAGTCATTTTAGTTTGCATATTAGGAATAAAAGTAATTATTATTTTTTTAAAAAACTGCAATTAAGCTATTATAAAACTACCCGTTTTAACGTAATATGTCCTAGTACATTTTAATAAAATAAAAATTATACAAATAATAAAATTGTAATATAACAAAACCTAAAATGCAGTGGCTTTTTGGGGCTTTAGGGATTTCTAAGTTTAGTAGCTTTTTTTTATAGCTTTCAGTATTATTTTGGTAGTTTTTTAGTAAAAATCGACGCGAGTTTAGTAGTTTCGCAAAAACAGAGTTGGCAACACTGGAACGAATCGCTTCAGCCCATCCGGCCGACTGATGCGTCCTCAAAATTGCATACTGACGATACGATTTTGCATCCATTCAGGACGAACTGAAGGTAAACCGGACCGTATATGGAGGCCCTTAGAGCAACGAATCATGTCGTATTGCGTACCCGTATAGTAAGTACGATATCGTGGTATCGGCGTCGCAACATTCGTAATTTGTAGTAAACATACTCATAAATTACATACCAAGCTACATAAGGTGTATTTTTCAATTTTTCGTAATTTTGAACCAGACATGTGTTTAAGTTATTCTAAATTTAGTTTGTTTTAATAGGTAAAGTGTGGAATGAGTAAACTGTTGAATTTACCATGGATTTACTATTTTGAAAATTTAACCGTGAATCACAACAGCAAATGTTTCAATACACGCATCAACGCTACTTGTGTGAACTAAAACCTTGTCGGTACCTATGCTACAAAAATGCGAGTAACGAAATGTATTCGTGTGTAACGTTTCGTTACTCGGTACTAGACGCCGCAGCCGTTACTCAGTACCGAATACATCCGGTATGCTACAGCTCTAGTTTTTAACCTAAACTGTTTTTTGTAAACTGAATTTATCCGTTTTTAAATTCAGTTTACAAAACCAGTTTAGGTAATTGAAATATGGTTTTGAGGGCCGATCTACTATTAGTACCTACAATGATTTCAATACTAAGGATGGGCTATGACGTTCATTTGACAGAAAAAAATCTTCATACGTGAAAAAGTTACGTCATCTTGATGACGATTTCACAAGATTTTGTGCAATTTTACGCGGTCAGATTGTATTGCGGAAAATGAATGTCAAAATGACAAATGTTAAACCTGGGCTGCCCCAAACACTGTGGACACTTTTTGCCTCGACATGCCTCACCAATAAAACGTTAGGATAAACAGGACTCGGTAGTCGGTACTCGGTACGAATTGGCTCTATCGTTATATATAGATAAATAGAGATACTCATTAAAATTATATTTAAAATATTTATAAATATTTTTTTTTTTCATTTCATTTTCATTTCAATAAAATCCGTATGTTAACTAAATACATTAAATGCCCTATTAAGTTTGTTCCGCTTTCACGCCTCAACCCCCAAATACTTAACCAATCCTTACGTTACGTGCTCGAATTGTCGGGGGAAAGAAATGGGGTACTTTGTGTCCCACAAAAACTTTTCAACGGAGAGAATACCAAATAAATTCCCTACCAAAATAGTGGGATGTAGCCACCATCATCATCAAACATTATGAGCCTCACTACACAGTAGGTAAAACAATTTTATGTGGCTGATTATACAAATATTGCTGCTCTAATGCTCGGTTTCTGGGCTGAATTTGTCGGTAGTTTATATATTAATTAGCGCTATTGGTTCGATAACTGGTTTCTGAACAAAAATTACAAAATAATCTACGTTAAACTTAAATGACCAATTAGGACCGTTTATCGATTCCATAACTCGTAATTGGCATTACTATGAATGATGGCATTACATCTGTTTAAATGTTTATTATCTTTATTAGTCAAAATAGTCACAAAGCTACGTTTCACTGACAAAGTGTTGCCGAGTTATAGCAAAACAATATAACATTATCCGCGAATTAAAAAAAGACACAATATCTATTGACCACTATATAAATCTTTTAGGACACTACGCCAGATAAACTTAGTTTATCTAGAGTTTCTGTAAAATCTTCAGAAATCGAACAAAATAAATAAATAAAATAGGACACACACAAAAACAGACGTGGTAAAATATAGGCATATGAATAACGAAATGATTACTACAGTAAGTACCTACTGTCGACGAAACGATTCAAAATGGTTGACAGCCGAAACAGGGTTAAATGTATTTATGAAGTTGGAATAATTCAATGATATGTTACAATATTGTAAGTTACAACAATAATTAACATTATTAATTAATAACTAATGATGTTAATTGTAGTATTAAAATCACCGGACTACCGTGTTGCATACAAAGGAAACATTATTTTGCATAAATTGTAAAAACTTCAAACGATATAATTACATAATTATTGTCTAAAATTAGATTATGATAATGATAGATTAAATATTACACAAAATGAATATTAACATAAACTGACCGCATTAAAAAATGTTTTTTTTTTTTGTTATAAACACACCGGCCATATTTAGCGGAACACAAAAAAAGGTCCATAATTAAAAAAATATGATTTTATTTTAAAATCTACTTACTACACTTCTTTTGTTATTTAAAGTTTCATTTGTTTTACTTAAAATGAGATCACATTAAGAAGAGATTTTGCGAGTAAAGGCTATTTGTGAAAAAATGGTACATTTTTGAACTTTTCATATAACCGGGAAAAGTGAAATTAATATTAAAATAACAATTAATTAAATTAGAGAAATGGTGATTAATATCGCTTATTTCCTCCACGTGCTCTTATTAAAGTTTCTACCCGTCTAGGCATACTGAGAATGATGTTATCGATGGTCTCCTGGGATAGTCTCCGCCATTCCTCAACTACGGCGATTCGCAGTTCACCCACGTTGGCAGGAGCTGGAATTCTGGACTTAACTTTTCTTTTCAGCAAGTCCCAAACGTGCTCTATTGGGTTCATATCCGGTGATCTCGCCGACCACTCCATAACAGTGATATTCATATCATTAAGATAAGCTTGAGTTACCCGAGCGGTATGCGGCCGAGCATTATCCTGAATAAAAACAAAATCTTCACCGATATATGGGGCAAACGATTCGACATTTTCTTCTAAAACTTCTCTGATATAGCGGTCTGCAGTCAGACTCCCTCTGTCAATCACTACCAAGTCTGTTCGAGCTCCCAAAAAAATGCCCGCCCAAACCATTATTGATCCACCACCGTATGCAACTGTAGTTTCAAAATTTGTCTGAATGTATCGTTCTTCTTTGCGTCTGTATATTCTTTGCCTGTCGTAAATTTGATTTAAGAGAATTCTGCACTCATCACTAAGCAATATCTTACTCCATTGGTCCGCGTTCCAAGGTCGATGTTCCTGAGCAAATGTTAACCTGTTTCTACGATGATTTACCTCGAGCCTTGGAGCCTTGGCTTAGCAAATGAACCCAAACCAGCTTCTTCGAACCTTCTTCTTACCGTACGCTCACTTACGGTTACACCCCGCACTGCTTCTAACTCATGTCGGGCTTGGACGGCCGTCAAACGGGGGTTCCTACGTACACGAAGCCGAATGAAACGATCACCCCTACTCGAAGTGCGTCTTTTTCTGCCTTGTCCTGCTCTTCTCACATAAGTACCGGTCTCCCTGAACCGTTGGATACTGCGATGGATCGTTGAAACTGGTCGACGAAGATCTCTGGATATCACTCTGTAGGTTTGACCATTTCTTCGCATTTCGAGTGCCCTGGCAATCTCCGTTGGGGCTAAGTCAGGCATAATTCAGTCCTCAACTCCAAAAAGATACGCGATTAAAAAAAACTAACAAAAAACAGTATTTCAATGAAATTTTAAATCAAACTCTCGAAAATGAAGGAAGAAATACTCGAAGTTCGCTCCAGATAAGGTGTATTTGAATAAAATTAAAACAATTGCATAAAATGTGATGTTCAGTTGTTTTCTTAATTTGAAAATATTTCTTTTTAAATTAAATGACGTATAAACCAGCCAGCAACCTTATATGATACTGATATCAGACCTTTATTTTATGTTCCGCTAAATATGCCGGTGTGTGTATTTATCATTAACTTTCCGCAATGAAATATATTGTCGTAAAACAATAGAGGTAAAAATTACAGTAGCTAGTAGCAGTAAGCGGCTAATAAAAGAAGTAAGTTTAACAAAAAAGTCATAAATGGAACTGAGAATGATTTATGAGGGATGTTCGAAGTTTGAAATGCCGTAGAGAATTTATACAACTGGCCATTAACAAAAGCGATTGATAAAAATGCCCAAAAAATTTTTTTTTTTAAATGTAAGTGTCAAGTGTGATCTGTTTTGTTTTTTGCTCTACATGTTCTCTACATTACACATGACTACAGAGTTGAGACTATAATCGAGTATAAGTATACATACTCTTAAGCACTAGGTACTCCCGCTATTGGTAATATCATAAAAAGAAAAAATAATTTAAGACAAATCTAAAATAGGAAAGATAAAGAATACTTATGGACCAGTACTCTAATTGACAGTAAACTATCTTTACTACTAAGAAGATAGACTTATATTATAGCATACCTGTAATATGGCCAACTGGAAAATGCGACTGGAATAGCGGGCCAAAAGACGGGACCACCGATGCTGGACTGGGCCATCCTAACCCGTGGTACGCTGCCGCCGCCGCCGCTAACGCACTGAACGGAGTCGGTCTTATCGGCCCATGTCTCTCCTTGTCACTCGGCGTCGTTCTACCTTCTTCGTCGCTCTGCATACCATTGTGTAAATCTTCTACATCGACTATAGAGTCCTCGTGATTGACGGAATCCTCGTATTCATCGTCAGAGGATGTGGGCGCGTGGAGGTTTAAAGGGGGAGTCTGCGACGTCGCTCTGGGTGAGACGGACTTTCCGCCGGGCAGCTCTGGCTGCGCTCCCGGGGATTGGCGGAGTGGAGACTCCGGGATCGTCCGGTGATGTCTTATCATCTCGGCCGTCTCATCACTCCCCTTCGTATCGGCCAGGATGGACGCGACGCTAAAACTAATCCTCGTTGCCTTAGATGGTTCCGTTGCTTCGGCCGGGCTGCTGGGGTACCTCGAAACACTCTGGATCGCCATGTTCACTTCTTTGTCCTCGAAATTTCGTTTCTTTAACATTGAACGCCAGTCAGTTCCATTTAGCACAGTCACTTGCGCGATCGGGGATCGTGTACGCATGCGAACGCGGTCGAAGTTTGACTGGCCGTCGTGGCGCGGGAGAGACCCTCACCGTTTCGGTGGGCGGGGGTATTCTAGGCCCCGCCCGGTATAGAGCTGTCCCGCTCAGCCAATCGACCGTTCGAGTACGAATCCGAGCGGGGCCCGGGGGGAGGAGGCGATTTAGCACGCTCTTATCTCGTTAGTCTCCTTTGTGATTCTCGATGTTTTTTTTTGTACGAATCAAAACATAATTACCTTTTGTAGGGGTTCGCGTTTGATCGCACTTTACCGGGTATAAAGTATAAAAATATAATGATGCTGAATGGCTGCTTGTTAAATCCTTTTGAGGACGCTCCGCTTTGCTGGTGTGATGCGGCTGAGATCCGTTGCAAATTAGCTGCGTTATTTACTCGCTGTGATTTAGCGCTGTGATTTATTTTGTACATCAATTTCGTTTACAATGCGGTTTATTTGGGAACTATTTTATTCTCTACGCATTTTTTTGATTTCAAGACGCCGTTAAGTTCTGCCGTTGCCAATTTGGGGTTAAGTTTAATTTTTTATATATATCTTTTATCAAAAATATTCCTTCCGTTTTATAGATTTTTATTCTTAAACTTCCGCTTTTTTAATCAACGGTTTTTTATTTCTTTAAAATTATATTAATTGAATATAGCTTCTAGTTAAAAATATTGTGTATTCGACGGTTTTTTCTAGTTATATTTTCTAAAGTTTTTAATATAATTTCCCTTTTCTCATATTTTCGTTAGTTTTATTTTCTTCCGGCTTGTCTAGATACTTGAATGTATATATATGTGATGTATGAGAGTGAGAATCTCCATAATAATTATTATCTAAAAATAAACTGCATCCTTTACCTAAACCTAATATCTATAATGTAAACGTTTTCCTTTTTTAACGTTCCCTAATTATTATTAGATTTTAAAGTTAATAATTATTTTTAACTACACGAATATAAACTGAAAAAAATTCAATAATAAGTTACTGTCTTCCATTATAGTGAGAAGAACCAACAAATTCTTCTACGTAAGGCGCTCGTTAAAAAAAACGAGCGAGCCGTATAGTAGTCGTATATGGTGTGTAACATTTTATAAAATATTTCAAAAAAACACAGTGCTTAGTACGATTTTCTAATATGATAAAAAAAAAACGGAAACTTTTCTATTAAGCAGTTACAGAAATCAACCTCAAAATTTAAAAAAGTTGACTAGTGAAATATTTTATTCGAATCTGCCCGCCCGCTAACTCTACCACCGCGCGCTCATTCGTCAAATCAAATAGTAAAATTCCGCGACTTCCTGTTACACACTTCCGTCCCATTTCACGAAATCACTCCCACAAATTGCAAGAAAGCGAGAGGAAAGATGTTACACATCAAAAACAATTTACAATAATTCTGTATGGGTACCTACTATGGAATACGTTGCCGCTCAACCATTCGTGAGATGAAGCGCGTCTGCAGTCGTTGCGGTATCTTCCTTTGTGTTCAAATATTTTGAGTCGTCCTTGTGCAAGGAAAATGTTTAGAAACTGGTCGAGCAGGAACTTTGTCGACATTGTACTACCATAAACTGAATGTAAGTGTAATTATAGACGACCTCTGTGGCTCAGTGGTTCAGCGCGTTGGTGCTCAAGCCGGGGGTCGCGGGTTCGAATCCCGCCGAAGGAACAAAAAGTTTTTCTGTGTTCCTGGGTCATGCATGTGTATTAAATATGTGTATAATATAGTAAAAATCTTAAATATATGTATAGTATAAAATTATTAAATATACTTCCTGTTTTCTGGTACCTGTAACACAAGTTCTTTGGATACGTGGTGTGTAGCGTCCATAGATATTTATTTATTATTTATAGACATGATATTGCATACATTTAGCCAAACATCTTTTTACAATGAAAAATCGGAGCGTTTTCACGAGACTTGCGAAATTCTGTAAACAAATCGATTGACAATATTGTTTTTTATCCGACTACGGCGAAGCCTTTAAAAGGAAGGCTAATGATTTTGGCAGATTGCCAAATGTATGTATGTTTGTTCTACCGTAGCGCCTAAGCTACTGCTACGATTTAAATAAATTAGGTGTCAATAGGTTCG
Organism: Phengaris alcon alcon; assembly: GCA_037179445.1. Classification (NCBI taxonomy): domain Eukaryota; kingdom Metazoa; phylum Arthropoda; class Insecta; order Lepidoptera; family Lycaenidae; genus Phengaris; species Phengaris alcon. Next base: position 2,886,614 of record JAYRCH010000135.1, on the reverse strand, counting down.
TAATAATACCCCGGATAACGTAATATAATATAGGCTATATAATTTACAGAGTCTATTTACTAGTTTTCATAAAAAAATACGTTTCTTCTGAGTTTCATCATTTAATGCTATTTTATTAACTGGCTTGAGCCAATTGTTCTAAAATTAAATTTCTGTAATAGATTTAAAAGGAGCAAAGCTGTCATTTCTAATTTGACAGTCATAAATAAAACCCGAAATAGTTTCTACGGCTATTTAAAAGCTGAAATTAATATCATTTCCTATCACTTAACACTTAGCTAGTCCAAAAATAACGCGGGAACATCCACCTATAGGGGAGATATTTAGTCGATATCCCCGTCTCTTTCGCACACACGTCTGAAACATATCTGTCCCTCTCTAACGTTAATAGTTGGTACTAAATAGGTATTTAGTATTCGGAAGGGAAGATGGTTAATTAAGTGGGGTGCCGAGAAAAATTGCTTTCATTTATGAAAACAGATAATACTGATCCCTATCTGCGGGATCATAGAGTTTAAAATCGAATGAAATAATCGGAAAGATTTATTTTTATTAATGCGATACGGGATTTTGGAAATGGCTATGATTTTTATGTATGAGATAATTTCAACCATACAAGATATTAATTTCAATTTATTATTAGAACGAGGGTGCGTCATTATTTTAATAAAACGTTTATTAATTGTACCAGAGGCCAGAACCCGCTTTAGCAAGTTGACTGTGGTTTCTGTAGGTAAAGGTTTCTATGAAGAATCAGATGTTCTGTGTATAAGGAAAATATCTCAAATACGCGATTACTGTCACGTGAACACTAAACTGTAACAGAAATTCGTTTCCAAATGAATTTTCAATTACATATTACTCAATATTCATTCAATCAACGGAAGGAATTTTATAAGTATTTATTTTATTTATTCATACAAAATATAAAACGACATCTGTAGCTCAGGTAGCGCGTCTGCGCTTAGGCCGGAAAAAAATGTTTGTTAAACAACTAGGTACCCATAACACAAGTTCTTCGAGAACTTACCACGGGACTAGATTGGCATGGTGTGATGGCGTCCATGTATATCATATTAAAAAAAAACACAATTTATAACAATGGCACTCATGACGCATTAACATTTAGGTATTTGATATAACTTTATATTATTTCATTACTGCAACAGGTTACTAGAGTAAGACGATTTTTAATTTAAGCTTGTGTAAAATTATCTAGTTCAAATTCCAGCCAATGTTTTTCTAGAAAACTTCATTATATTTGTAAACACATGTATGTTTTTATACTAATGATGCGGTATGGGCCCGTCCAAATATAGCGCAGCCATGAGTGCATCAGGCAAGCAGCGCGCCAGGAATGCCGCTGTATGATTTATGTTATGGCGGGAAAAAAAATCCATTTTCGAAATATCTGGTTTTTTTTTCTATGTTGCCAGTGTAAAATGTATTTGATGTACATTGTGAATATTAGAATTACTGCGAGTTTTGCCGGAGATTTCAAAAAAACGTTGTGGTTTTTGTATGTCTTTCAAAAATTTGTGCTATTCCGGTTATAATGTGTATGTGTTATAATGTGTAATACCGGTAGAATATTAACCATTAAATATTCTTTAACGTGCACAAGTATGGCAAAGTGGTACCTACAACTTCAAAAAACGTGCTATTTTGTGTCCCGCCAAAACTCCCTACGAACTTTCAGTAAAGCTTCTACCACTTTACTGAATCGACTGACCTGACTCATGGACTGCACTGACTATTTATTTGGACTTTGACTAGACTTTAGACTTGACGATTCAGGAATACGGTGTTGAAAATTTAAACGAAAGTTCTATTTCCCGTTTTTTTAACTTGACACTGGCAAATGGTTATAAGCCGATGCCATATATAGATAATAAATAATAATAGAATTATTGCTTTGGAGATATTGTTATGTTTGAAAATAATAAGCTGTTAGTTAGTTAACTAATAACCATAATCTTTTTCATAGTTTACCTTTTATTATTCGATGTGAAAAAAAAAATTACCGTCATCTGTGTCTACTTTGGTTTACCAATAGTGTCAAAATCTTTAAATATCAGTTCAATGTCTCTATCGCTCTCTGCAAGATAAATACCAGCCGTGCATTCAATTTTCTACTTTCTGTGTTTCTAAAACATTACAGGTTTTCCCCCAATGCGATAGAAACTACACACTAATATGCATTTATTATCTAAAACAATACAAAATTTACAAGCACAAGATAACCTAAAAACTTTTTAATCACTTATTCCATCTTAACCTGTCTCTTTCTACAAAATATTTGCTATTTCAATATTTACCTACAAATTGTAAATAAACATGTGTCTAAATAAAAACATTAATGATGTATTATCAGGAACACATTTCACGAATTCCTGTAGGCACCTGAGGTCTATTAACACGAATGTCAAAATATTCTTCATTCGAATATTTGGTACCAAAATTACTTAAGGGTTGATTCCTAGTTAAACGAAAATAGAGCTTATTTGCTTAAACATAGAGTTCATTTTTGTGATGTTACCTTAATTGGAATGGAAGGAGAGTTTAGAGATTTCCTATATGGCTTAATTGCTAAGGAAGTATGCGTTTGAATGTTTAAGTATCTAATATCAGAAATTGTAGTGATGTGCTTGTTTTATCGATAGATTGTGCTTTTAACAGTACCTACATTTTATACAATAATTCTAAATTCTAAACTATCTTAGCTACTTTCTATGTTTAAATTAAATATTAATACACATTTTAGATTTGTGCGCCGTAATTTTAAAAATTGTGAAAAACACTTTTGAGAAATAGATTGATCTACGTCGTGTCTACTGAACGGATTTTGATAAAATTTGGTAGTAGTTTAGGCTCTGGATTAACACAGGCTACTTTTTATCCCGAAAAAATACCTATAGGAGCCGCGGGGTTTTGCGATATGAGATATTATATGAGATACTAGCTTTTGCTAGTAACTCATAATTCTGTTATAGACATTTGTATTTACTTACATAAGTAAAACAAACACCACGAAATACTGTGTTTTTTATAAAAAAATAATTTTCTGTATTAATTGACAACATGTCGATAAATATCAACATTGCGCATATTTTTTAAAAAAATCAACAGTTTTATCAATATATAAATATATCGATAAAGCATCGACCGGTCACAACACTAGCTCATCAGGACATCAACAGGGCCGCAAGGACAATTTGTAACATCACAACGACTCGTGTTACACATGTCATAAATCATAAAATTAAAAAAAAAAACACCAAAAAACACGAACCCGGCAAAATGTCTGCTAATTATCGTCTTCCCAAAAGTTCGGTTTAATTATGTGTCACCGATTGATTTATTATAAAAAGTGTCGTCTTTCTAAGTTAACGATTTCATAATATTATTATTAATACTTTCTTTACATAAATGCGAATACTAAATGGTTCGTATATCAGTGCTTTAACCTCAGCCTGGAGCTGAGGTTAAAGCACTGAAACTAGAGTACTTTCCTTAAGCTTTTATCCCGGAAAATTGCACGGTTCCATTTGGATATGATATAATAATAATATCTATGGACGCTTCCACACCACGTCGATCTGGTCCTGTACTAAGTATCCGAAGAACTTGTACCAGACAACGGAAATATATTTAACACTGTTATACTATACACACATTTAAGATTTTATTATACTATACATTTTATATTCATAACACATCAAGACCCAGGAACACAGAAAAACTTGTTGCCCCTTCGGCGGGATTCGAACCCGCGACCTCCGGTCCACTGAGCCACTGAGGACGTATGTATGTCAGTGCTAGTAGCACGGTATCGGTACAGATATAAAAGATAAATTACTTGTGTCCTTTGGAAGTATTGGCTACGTTTCATATTGTATACAAGATGCAAGATGCAGACTACGAATACATAGATACAGCTCTATGAAGGCTTTAATTCCTTGCTGGATGTATAAACTAATTTTGACTGCCACCTACTATTTACACACTAGTAAAGCTTTATTAAATTAGCTAATGTTAAAATCCAGTGCCACTTTTAGCCAATTACGCTTTATTGTAGCTATTTAAATATTTTTACTGTCCGAACATCAATATAAAAACGGATAGTAGGTACCTAAAAGTTTTCATCTTTCCCTTTAGACAAAAGAAAATGCCTGAAAAGAATTTATTTTCGTTCCCTTACCTATATTATCATGTTTATTGATTTAAAGCTCGTTTTTCGAACTTCAAAGCCTCTACGTCATTCTACACTCTACACGACATCGTAGGGGTTATAAATATTTTGAATGTGTGATACATTCCGTTTGATTTAGCGCCGCGCCATGTCTAAATGTTTTTATGTTTTCACAGGTAATGGATGATTTCGGAGAGAAATATATAATAAACAAGATTGATTGTTTTAGGCATTTGTAAATTGCTATATTAATACGTGGAGCAAAACTTTCAGTACAGTCTTATGAGAACTATGCAACCGAAGGAGTATGAAATTTGGCCGGTAAATTAAAGTTTATGTGGAGGTAGGTGTGCAGAAAGCTAATATTATTTTAAATTATGCTTAGAAACACATAAAATTATTAAAATAACAACACACTACCGTGCGTGAGTTGATTGTTTCTTTATTCCGACACTCATGGGTCATGAACTCATGACGCAGGTTTTCTAATGATTTTCACAAACACAAAGGGTAGAAATGGGACCCTTTTACTGATACTTCGCTGTCCGTCTGTCAATCTGTCTGTCTGTCAGCACTCACCAGGCTGTATCTCGTGAACCGTGAGACTGTAGACGTGAACTCGTGAACACTAGATGGTTGCCGCTATATCATCAAATATCTAAGGCAACCTTACAACAAACGTGATTTTTTGCCGTTTTTTTGTTCGATGTCAAAAACGGCAAGAGTAGACGAGAATAGAAGTAGACGCTCGAAATATTTACTGAATATTGAGTTGTATATTTTCATTTAAAAAATAAAATAAACATTTAAGGGGGCTCCGATACAAAATACTTGATGTTTTCCGACGTTTTTTGCTCGATATTAAACTATTGACTAATTTAGATAATGGTGCGGAACCCTTCGTGCGCGAGTCCAATTCGCACTTGGTCGGATTTTCAAATATTTATCACTAACTAACCTAACCTACCCTTTTTTTTTTTTTTTTGTTTCCGGAGGGGGAAATGCATTACGCATACCACCCGGGCGCAGGGGGCACCCGAGTGGTGATGTGGGACTCCCGTATAGGCTAATGAGACCCACGGTTTACCCAATAACCCCCCCCCCCCCCCCCCCCCCCCCCACCTTCCTCCACGCCGCCTTGTGACGGGGCCACGGGAACGATACACACATCCGCGACCCCGCCGGCGGCAGGCGCACCAGATGGTAAGGTGCGCCTCCCTCCTCCGCCTCCACCAGTACTGTAGCAGACTCCCCCCGAGTCTTCTACAGTACTGGTGGAGGCCAACCACACCTCGGCCGCAGAGGATAGGGCAAGCGGCGCACCGTAATACCAAACTTGCCTCTTCCCCTGCGGCCCACCAATGCCGTTTCCGGACGGAACGGCCCCGCTAGCTCGCAGGGGGGTAGGGATAGCGGCACAACACCACCACCCTCTCCCCCTGCGATCCCTCCACGGCCGCAGAAGATAGGGAATACGGCGCACCGTAATACCGGCACTCCTCTTCTTCTGCGGTCCCACCTCCAGGCGCGTCCGCAGCGGACTGGCTCCTCCAGTCCGCCGGGAGCGCCCCTCCTCGGGCCGGCTTGGCCTCCTGCCCAGCCGGCCCTGGTTGCCTCTTCGCTTCACCGTGGGTCCTCAACCACGGTTACTAAGCCCCACCGCCACGACAAGGCGGGCAACCGTCGGGGGGAACCTAAACCTAACCTAACCTAACCTAACCTAACCAAACCTAACCCGTGCCCACTCGTTGAGCGTTAAACATTTGTTGATGATGATTTATTTAGCCGGAACAGACAGACGGACAGACAACTTCAATTTTATTTATTTGGATAGATTTAAACTTAAAATCCCATGGAAGCGGTTAAAGGTAGGTTTAGCTAGTAGTAATGGCCGGCGGGCGTGGTCGATAAAAAGAGCTTATTTGTTCGATTTTAATGCGGAATTTTAATCGACGGAGATATCAGTTTTTGTCGACCGCACGCTCAGATATTCCGCGAAAACCTCACCAATTAACATTGTTCACAAAATGGCTGAGTCCGCCATCTTGTTTTCATAATTCTCTTTGAGTACTAATGTTTTTATTTGTATTCTTACAACCTACGCTGCCGTAGCTTAGTTCAAACACTTTGCGGATACAAGTTTTCTACTTTTTTTTTTTCTTTTTTTTTTTAAGTTCGGGAAGTGTTGTAATTTGTAGCTGCTAGTATAGTCGTTGATACCACATTTGACGTCACGCCAAATTTCGACTTATTGAACGTCATCAAAAAAATTATGTATCTTTTGAGATACCTACATGTATGTAGGTATCTCAATAGATACATATTTTTTTACAAATTTAATTTGTTATGAATTATTGAGATTCCTGAAATTAACTGTGTGTCTGTTTAATTTCATTTAAATGTTTAGCTCAGCTAGATTAATTATAAGTTTACTCACCTACATGTTTATGATTTGCACACGCCGTTCTGGTGGAAGAATGTAGGATCTTTTTAATATTGTAATTTTGTAAGACCTCATGTATACCACATTCTTGAAATAAATTATTTGAATTTGAATGTGAATAATTTTTGGAAAGACATAATCATACTACTATTAGCAATTAATTATTGCCAAAAATATGCAAGTAATTTTTTTAAACAATAGGCTAGTTGACTGAATTTTTTCATGCATAAATGAATAGTACTGTTAAATATGAGGAACTTCTCAGAAAAAGCAGGTTAAAAATCTATATTTTCAAATGTGCGATATTTTGCAATACAGAATTTCGCACGTCTCGTCAAAACGCTCCATACAAAAGTCTAACGTCACGCGTCCTGCAGTTTTATCAAATATAATATTGGGTGCAAGATCATAATTTAATTGCGTTAGGTATATAAGTTTTCTAAAAAATCAATTAATCAAAAAAAAATTAAACTAAGTAAATAGCTTACATGTAGTCAACAATTGAGCAAATCATTGTTTAAATGACTTTAAACGTATTGACCTAAACATTTTAACGTAAAAAATATAACATTCTAAATTCGAAACACTCAAAATCTAAATGCGGTAAACGTCGTCGGTCAGTCTGTTAGAGACACAAGTGGCGTGTTTTTTGTGGACCATTTTGTGGGGCCATTAGAAACAAATTCGTCTATTGTGGAATTGGGCTCCGATTGTAAAACGCCGACAATGACCGAACGGTGTGGGCGAAATTGCCAGATAAAACAGTTTTTGGGTTTGAGAAAGTGAAAGTTTGTAGAGTTCTAACTCTCTCTCTCTTACACTCACTCTCTGACACTCACTCTTAGTGTAAGAGTTTATTACCGTAGTATAATCCGTGGGATGAAAGTTTAATATATTTTTTAAAGCCTTAATTATGGCATAAACTTTAATTTCATAATCTAATACAACGTCGCGTTATCTTAACTTAGACAGTTCTTAGTCACATAGTAAAGTTCTTACATAATAATACTTATATAATGGAAATAGACGCCATTAAGGAAATTATACACATACTGGGAAACCGTATTTCTAATGTCTTTCTGGTATCGTAATTTTTCTTACTTCCACCCATTGCTTAAATCAGATTGTAATGAATTTTAAAATAATAAACATTTGATTTAAAATAAGTCAAAAGTTTTTCAAAGTCAGTGTTAAATAATCTGATTTATTTTATCTGTAAATATTCCACTGTGTACATTTTTATTTTCTATACAAAATCATATCGTTGCGTGCGTGTCTGTACTATGAATTACTGCATCAATCGAAAATCGAAACGCCTCAAAAACAGTTTTATCTTCAACCTTACACTATACTATACAGTAAGTTGGTCTAATGAGCACCACATGGCGCCTATTTCACGGCCCCCGTGATCTACGGCGTCACGCCCTCTGCCTATTGATAGTCTATTGACTTGCCTATTGATAGCTCCGGCCATTCGAAGGCTATTTTGTCTTTTGATGACTTTGGCTATTGATATCCAACGGTATATTCGAAGACTATGAATAGGTTTGAGTAAATTTGTGTGAAATTCTCAACAATAGCCTGTTCTTGAGGTATAAGTGACAATAAATTACTCTAAGATGAAGGAAGCTTTATTTTGAAAGCTCCCTTATATTATTTCTACCATTACAATTCAGTACCTGCCTGCGAGACCGAGCTTCGATCTAGTAAACGGTAAATATGAACAGATGGCGATTAAAAAGTGAACAAAATCACACAACTTTTTGATACGCTTCTCCACTATATTTATTATATTATATTTCCACAAATAAAGTGGAAAAGTGTATTACAAAGTTGTGTGATATTATTATGAACATGAATATCCACCAAGAACCAACAGTTACACACGCAATCAGTTATAAAAAATGAATCACATAAATCACAAAAATCACAAAAATATTAGTCTGACCGGGACTCGAACCCGAAACACCAATTTGCCAACAACGAATAAATCCATTGAACGCGTAGCTGAGCCACGCGCTCTGGCAATATAATATGAGATAGCATAAATGCATGTTTCGTCACTTTTGCTCGATATAAAGTATACAGGCCAGGTTACGTCCAATCAGTCGTAAGTTTCTCTAAAAAAAGTAATCTTTACACATACATAGACTTATTAAATATCTTTACCCATATGTAAACCACACCATATCCGACAATACTTACCTCGCAAAACACTGACAATATTCAATTGTTAAACGACTGTTTGCCTGGCGTGTTTGTGTAGTAGGTGTGCCTCTGGCAAATGCGGCGACGTCGCATTTAATGGAATTCTAATTCTTAATGTCGTATTAGATAATGATTGGTTAAGGCGGTATGAGGATGGTAGGTACCATGAGACTACAATCATTTAGGCTAAATTTTAAAAAAATATATTACTTGTTTACATTGCAGATTCAACCAACTTCTGTCCCACGTTAATACCTAAAGAATCTCAAACTATACAAATTGAAATGAAATGTATGTTTGTAATTTTAAAATAATACCTTGTCACTTAATCCATATTAAAGTATTTACGGTATTTAAAATTAAAAAACAATTTTTAAATGTTTTTCTGTCTGTTTGTACCGGTTAATCTCTGAAATAGCTGGACCGATTTTCACGGGGCTTTCTACCAGCTATCTGCTGTTATGAGGTGTAACATAGGCTTCTATTACTTCATCTAAGGGTTCCGTTTAAAAGTTAGGATTCCGTTTCCGTTAGTTCTAAGCAAACGAAGTTCAAAATAAATCCTTTTTTTTTAATTGTGACTTCTGAGTTTTGACCAATAAAGTAAATGATTACAATAAATTATAAAACGCATTAAGTGCAACCGGTCCATTGAAGTGACCAATAAATCTTAACTCCCATTAACTCTCAATAGCAAACCACAAAACGTATTTTGGTCCACCGAGGTGGTCCAAAAAACTCATGGAATAGCAATTAGATAGTCATTGTGTCCAGCTGCTGGCGTGGCCACTGGCATTGTCACTGGCACGAGTGCACAAAGACAAGATGGCGAAAAAAACATTTGTGCAAAGTTTCATCTGCTCGGTAATAAACTATTTGAAGTTTATAGCGGTTTTTATCTGAGATGCCTAGTTAAAAAAATATCTGTCTTGAAAATCAGTAATTGTATCTATGTATTACTGTCTATTAAAAATAAGTCATGCCAAGTTTCTTTCGTTACATTATTCTGCAAATTACGTCTATGTAATGGAACTTTAAAAGCGCGTTTACAAATTTGACACAAATTGGCTGTTTTTTGATTGATTTTGCGACCAAGTGAACCTAAATCCTACAAAACTAAAGAGTTTTAAACCTGCAAAACTAAGGAGTTCTTTATCTAAAATTTACAAAAAGGTCGTGTTTAGGATCATTTGATCATTTTTGTGCATTTATGTAGCTTATTTAAATGCAAGTTAAATCTTAAAATTTGCTTGAAAATAATGCAACAATATTAAAAATTGATTTGAAAAAAGCATAAAAAGTCTCCTCAAAAATTTCTTGATATATATAATATAGTAGTAATAGGCTATAAGGCTTATTTTGGCCACTGTCTGGATTTGTTGCACAAAAACTTTTCTATAGAAATTTCAGTCCGTTCAAAGCCGCTGTCAAACAACACATTGTGTAAACACGCCCATATGAACTAAAAACTAAAACTTGACAGTACATTACTTAAAGTGGTGTATTGCTTGAAGCAAGTGTGTCCAATTTCCTAACTCCACTTCTGTAGACAGTAGCAAATCGTTCTTATTTACAAATGCATGTGGCTTGACACATAGTAGCGCCCTCCACACGTAAAGTTCGGACCGGATCAAAAATGTATGGAATTTGACATAAGTCACCGCTAAGTGACATGTCGCTTGCGATGCCTTATGTCAATTCCCATACATTTTGTTTGCGTACTTCGCCGTCGAAATTATCGAATGCATCTTGAATAAAGGCCCTGCCTCGGTACGAAACGAACATGTAGATGATAGACAGACAAGAGCTATTAAATATCTCTCCTGCCTACATATTATTTAGGCAGGAGAGAAATATTTAATTTTGTTTCATTCTATACTTTTTTTTAAAACTTTATTGGTCGTTTCCCACAAATTGCATTTCTTTACTTTGGTCATTCATTAGTTCATTCTAAGGGCGATATGTATAACTCTGGCAGTCCAAACCGTGTTCGCATTAGTCGCAAATAGCACGATGTCCAAACGGCCCAGATCCCTCCGCGGCTTGGGAGTTGGGTCGCAGTCCGATGCGCGGTCTGAACTTGACGTGTGCACGGTTATTTATGTCAAACATTCAACATCAAATTATTATAACTTTAACAAGTTCACACCGCGGCATTACGCGACGCTACGCGGCGCTGCATTTATTAGATAGCTATTCAAAATTGAACTTTGTTCGTCACATAAAAATATAAACGTTTCATATGACATCAGTCATACACTGCACATGCGCTGCGCGGTGCAACATGACATTCGAACTCTTACAATGGAACGTGTATCTTCTTGTGTAATGAATAAAGGTCAATTTGGAATAGCTATCTTTAAACTCAGCGCTTTGTCGCATATCGTTTCGTATCGTTGTGAATTGACCCTAAGTTCAGATCTTTATTTTATTATTGAAGAGGAAATATTTGTTTGTTTGTTTGCAATGAATAGGCTCCAGTATTAATTGTTGGACCGATTTTGATGAAATTTGAAAAAAAAACAGCTACTATCGCAGGAAAAGGTACGGTTTTCGTGGGATTTTCATTTACGCGTACCTACGCAGTCGCGGGAAACATTACATAAGTAAAATATAATAAGTCATTTAAAATAAAATTCCTCAGCTAGACCTTGACCGCTCTTCTTCATACTTTTGCTTCGTGATACACAGTGTTTGGGGCCTCAGTGTTCAAATAATCAGAATACCTTAGAGCGTATTAACCTTAAAATTTAGTTTTTGCCTTCGATCTGTGGAGCCGGCGCTAATTGCCATGACTGACAATATTTATCGAGCTACACGACATACACACATACAGGTAGCGTCGGCAAAATAGTGCGTCATATATGACAATTTGTCGAAAATATCAAACAAAAACTTTGTACCTCGTTTTACGAAAAATTATACTAACGGAGGAGTATGAAATTTGGCATAGTTATAAAATATATCTAATAAAATAACATTGCGCTCTCTCAGGCGTTGAGGTCATTAACCTCACAGAAACAGCTGAGTTAAAAAGAAGGCAAAGACTTTGCCTGAATAACATTAGTACACCAAATGTGTGACGTCAATGACCTTAACGGCGTAAAGAGCGTACCTGTAATTTTATTCAGTATTTTATTTTTCGAATTTTTTAATTACTTTTCTGCCTAAACGTCCTGACATAAGTAGTAGATCATAATATGCTCAAAATATCCATAATTGATTTTGAACAAATTTATATATTATTATGCGTTCTTAGTTTTTACTTAGAAAAAAATGTATAATATTTCACTGCTTTACTTCTGCCGACCGTACCCACTGTTTGACCACTGATTCAACAAATTATTTGAACCTTTTAAGCTAATTGGGTATACGTAATCTGGTGAAGACTGTCAACACTTTAATCCACTACTGTATTTGGCCACTTAAATTTAAGTACAGACAGAGAGTGAGCGAGAAAGGAATAAGTACTATGCTTCAAAAATTGTCTTTGAAGTATTTCCAACATCGAAACTTTGTATCAAATATCCTGGAAACTTCAATGAAAATTTATATAATTTATAAGACACTAGCTTTTGCCCGCGGCTTTGCAAAAAACTTCTTCAGCAAATAACTCTACTCACTGCAATATACTTCTGTATACAATATTGAAGATGTTTTTGGGGTTTCGTACCCAATGGGTAAAAACGGGACCCCAACAGCTCGACGCGACGTGCGAGACCGCTTGATATATATTTTTCGCGCTTGAATATAAATTTTACAATATGCTCTTAATATAAGATATTAATTTAAACTGTATAAACTTAAAGGGCTACTATAATGTGTATAAAATGCTTAAAGTGAGTAACGTATTTAATTTGATAAGGATCGTCCTTTGTACACCACTGGCCCTCCGGCCGGTCCAGTAGCTATGTCCCTGCATGATTAATCAGTAATATCCTCGAAAATATTCATTTTAATTACATGCTGTAAAGGGCAATATTGATATATATTTATTGCACAATGTATTTAAGGTACATAATTGGATAAGGATTAATGCTGTATTGCCTAAAATCGCTTTGTAAATAAGCCATTATTTCTCGTAAAAAGTAAAGGATTAAAAATGGTTACTGTGTGTTATCCCTGAGAAATAGACATATACCATCGCGGACTTTTTTGTAGAACTTTTTAGGGTGTACAATACTTGAGTTTTGAGTTTCCAATGTAAGCGGAAAAGATGTGTTTATTTACGACTTTAGAAACCTCTAAAATTATCGGTGTTTCTCTACTATATTATGCAAGCTATATACATATAAACCTTCCTCTTGAATCACTTTATCTATTACAAAAAAAAGCGACTTTTGTTTTATAATATGTAGTGATTACAATATCGCCTAATAATAATATTTCCTCATAGAAAAGTAAAAAAAAGGCAGAATAGGTACAGCTTTTTACTAATCCCATTAAAAACATAAATGTGAAATAAAAGCCCACACATATGATATACATTTGTTAGCCAAGAAACACCTAAGCAAATTACCGACTAAAATGGCCGAATATAATATTTAATAGTAAAATATTTGTTATTACGAATATTTTTGTTTCGATGAAATTTATTTTATATTTATATTTTTTCGATGAAATTTATTATGGTAGTAGTTTAGACTGGATAAAAGGTAGGCTATTTTTATCCCGAAAAAGTCCAATGTCCCCTCAGGATAACCGATAGGATATTTACGCAGGCGGAGCCGCGGGAAAGTGTAGTGTAGCCGCTAGTAACTCTATAGTAGCCCTATAGTGTAGTAGTATATGTATAGTGTAGTATCGCTAGTAACTATATCGTAGTAGGTCTGTAGTAGCTCCGTACTAGCTCTGTAGTAGTTCCGTAGTAACTCCGTAGTACCTCCGTAGTAGGTCTGTAGTAGTTCCGTAGTACCTCCGTAGTAGCTCTGTAGTAGGTCTGTAGTAGCTCCGTACTAGCTCTGTAGTAGTTCCGTAATAACTCCGTAGTACTTCCGCAGTAGGTCTGTAGTAGCTCCGTAGTACCTCCGTAGGAGCTCTGTAGTAGCTCCGTAGTAGCTCTGTAGCAGGTCTGTAGTAGCTCGTAGTAGTTCTACAGTAACTCCGTAGTACCACCGTAGTAGGTATGTAGCTCTGTAGTAGATCCGTAGTAATTTCGTAGTACCTCCGTAGTAGGTCTGTAGTAGAGCAGTAGTTTTTTTCGTAGTAGCTCTGTAGTAGTTAAGTAGTAACTCCGTAGTACCTCCGCTGTAGGTCTATAGTAGCATTGTAGTAGCTCCGTAGTAGCTCTGTAGTGGTTCTGTAGTAACTCTGTAGTACCTCCGTACTAAATCTATAGTAGCTTTGTAGTAGCTCTGTAGTAGTCCTGTAGTAACTACGTAGTACCTCCGTAGTAGGTCTGTAGTAGTTCTGTAGTAACTCCGTAATACCTTCGTAGTAGGTCTATATTAACTTTGTAGTAGCTCCATAGTAGCTCTGTAGTAGTCCTGTAGTAACTCCGTAGTACCTCCGTAGTAGGTCTGTAGTAGATCAGTAGTTGCTTCGTAGTAGTTCTGTAATGGTTCTGTAGTAACTCCGTAGTGCCTCCGTAGTAGGTCTATAGTAACTTTGTAGTAGCTCCGTAGTAGCTCTGTAGTGGTTCCGTAGTAACTTCTTAGTATCTCTGTAGTAGATCTGTAGTTGCTTCGTGGTAGCTCTGTAGTGGTTCTGTAGTAACTCCGTAGTACCTCCGTAGTAGGTCTATAGTAACTTTGTAGTAGCTCCGTAGTAGCTCCGTAGTAGCTCTATAGTAGTTCTGTAGTAACTTTGTAGTACCTCCGTAGTAGGTTGTAGTAGCTCTGTAGTTGCTCCGTAGTAGCTCTGTAGTAGTTCCGTAGTAACTTCGTAGTACCTGCGTAGTAGCTTCGTAGTTCCTCCGTAGTAGATCTGTAGTTGCTCCGTAGTAGCTCTGTAGTGGTTCTGTAGTAACTCCGTAGTACCTCCGTAGTAGGTCTATAGTAACTTTGTAGTAGCTCCGTAGTAGCTCTGTAGTAGTTCTGTAGTAACTTCGTAGTACCTCCGTAGTAGGTTGTAGTAGCTCTGTAGTTGCTTCGTAGTAACTCTCTAGTAGTTTCGTAATACCTCCATAGTAGCTCTGTAGTAGCTTAACCATTGGGGTATGAAAAATAGCTTATAGTCTTTTTCATACCTACCGAATACACCTGCAAAATTATAAAAAATCAAATTTCGGAGGATTTCTGTAACAAACACTGTGGTACGAGAATTTTATATACATATAAAGGAGGTGACCTATACGCAAACAGGTTAGCTAGTTAACTCTGTCTTCACCTACTGTTGTATAGTGTGCATGGTGTAGGGGCCAAGTAAAGTTGTCGTCGATAAGGTCCGGTGTCGTGTGTCGCCTCTAGCTAGACATTTACAGCTCTCTCAGCGCACGCCTGGGGGGCTATTCCACAGAAATTTGTGTCATTGAAAATGGTAATGTCACTTTGTGTCAATAATTTTTTTTTTAAATTCTCTTATTACAAGCAAGCTTTGAAAAATTCTTATTTCAATATTTTAATAGAGGTGGTGGGGTGGAGATTTTTTTAGGCATCACTAAAAACAGTATCTTATTATTGTTCACGGGCTGAGCCCCTCAACTCGTCAACGTATATAATTATATTCACAGCCATCACGACTCCTAAAATCTTAGTTTAAAAAAATAACATAATGAAAATTATCTATTATAATAATAGAAATATTGTAATTAATAACGATAAATTGATTTAAAGTGATTTATATACTATGTTTTAAAAATTAAATAAATTTTATTAACTATATAATTATCTCATAGGGAATTGAATTTCAATAAGGATATTGATATGGCACGACCATTTTTATACCACAGTAATACGAACTTGAGCAAGTTAAATTGCAATGAAATATTTTTATGATTTTAATTGTATTTATAACAAGAAATTATTTTTAGTAACCTTACAATGTTTATTTTATCACAAAAATTTCCTTAAGGAAAAAAATGTATCATGGAATCACATAAGTCATATATGGCACAAAATGTTCTTGCAAATCTATCACCAAATTAGGCACAGAAGCTAACTGCAATTATTTTGCTAAGGTTAAACAACCAAATTCCTTGTAAATAACTTCATAATATTTTCTTAAGACAAAAATTGGCTCAAAATGTAGCGCCATAAATGTCGGAAAATTAACTAGCGGCTGGCTAAAATAAAGGAGTCACTTAGTTGAGATTTTGACAGAAAATTTATGTAATTAATTATGTAAAAGTCTGTACTATGTAGCTCCTTAAGTAAGCATTACATGTATCTGAGTGCGGCCGTTACAGTAGCCGCATATGATGTGTAACATTTCACATCTCATCTTTGACACAAGTTACACAACATAATACCTATCGTCAAGTTTACCGCTACAGTGCCGGAAGTGTTGTGTACTGTGTGACACAAAGCGAGAGTGAAGGCGTTACACATGTGAATTACACATTTAGTAACAAATTTAGTTTACAAAGTGTAACAAATTCTTCAGGCTTAAAATAGTAGAATGGTCCTCAAGTATGCGGCTATCAGCGCGCTATCGCAGTACGGCGTTTTCTAATTTGTAATTAACTTACGTGAGCCCCGGCTATACCCATTATCATTACTGAGCTACACACACACACACACACACACATACACAGTGGGTGTCTGAGTTTCGATAGAGATCCACACTGCAAGTAACACTTAACGAAGATATTCTTATTCGGAAACAACACACTTCAAGCTCAGACCAAATATAAAAGTGAAGATAGAGTTCTAAACAACACAGTGAGGCCGGTCTAAACTACGCCTTGCCATGTCACGCACACACAAGTAACGAAACAACGACTTACTTCGTAAGGCGAGCTTTTGCGGGGTGGCTTTTTACCCGACTACGGCGAAGCCAAAAGGAAAGGTAATGATTTTGGCAGTCTATTTATGTATGTATGTTCCGCAGTGACGCCTAAACTACTAATCGTTTATATCAAATTAGGTATCAATAGATTCGTAATAATAGCTCAAGTAACAATAATTAACATGGGTTATAGTTTTTATAAAAAATATTGTTATCATATCGTATGTAGGTAGATACTGCGCGCGAAGCTCACGCCACACTACATACATGATAAGCCGGCCTTTTAGTTACATACATACATGATAAGTTTTTATTTGACAAAAAGCTGTCTCCACTTTTTTTCTTGGTCTGAGACTTCAAGATTATGTTTCTTTTTAGTATTATGTAGACATATATTTTGTATTTTATGACATGACACAGGAAAAATTTGAAATTCTTTAAAATGTGTCGCAGATTTGTTTACTTACCTGATTTTTATTTACGAAAAAATAAAACGCTTAATATAGCCTTCTGGGCACACCAAAGTGTGATATGTAACTTAAAAATTTCCTGCTTGTTGAAAATAATTTTCGTAGAAGGAAAAAATTTTTTCGACAAAAAATGTTGGTGAGCCCGATGTTAATAGAGATAAGAATGGCTAAACAAGCCCATAATATGGACATAGGCAATATTATTACACACTGCACCCAACTAATAAATAATAAAGTTAAAATCATGTTCATATTGACATAGATGTTATCTCCAAACTAACCTTTAATAAGGGCATATCTGTGCATCTTGTACCTAGGTAGCTAGGTACACCTAGTGCTTGTAATTATATCCTAGGAAAGGGCGAGAGTAGCTCCGAGAGCATAGGGTTACAAGTTGATAGATAATATAGACATGGCAATTTTTTTTTCTTTTTATATTATATAAGATGTAAGCACTGAACGGATTGAGAAGCGATTTCGCACGCAAATAATTATTATGACGGAATATAATCAGTAGATTTCTAGTAAGTGAAATAGTAATTTAAAATCCGAGTTTACAATAATTTTCCCAAAAATGGCGAAAACGCGAATGATGCCATGGCTACTGTCAATAGCAGGTAAATATTAGGTCCTTACATATGAAATTGGCGTTTTGTCGTCCTGGCCACTTTCATCTCAAATATACCTTCTTTGGTTAGGAATTCCAATTTCAAATTTATACCGCTATTTAAAAAATGCATGAGGCATTTGTGTTTCTAAAACCGTAATTCATTTGTTTTTTCCTCTTTTGTTTTTTTCTTTGCGTCACTCTGTTAACAAAATGGAAAACTTGAAATATCGTATTATTTTCGAGTACGAGTTCCACCGTGGCACCAGTGCTGCAGAAACGGCTCGAAGGATTAATGATGTGTATGGCGGCGGTGTCACAAAAGAAAACACAGTGCGTTTTTGGTTCCAACGTTTTCGTTCTGGAAATTTCGACCTGCAGAACAAGCCCCGTGGCATCCGGAGACCAAAGTTGATAATGAAGAATTGAAGGCTATTATTATGGAAGCGGATCCATCGCAAACCACGTCCGAGTTAGATGCAGGCTGCGGTGTTAGTGAAGCAAATTGGGAAGGTGAAAAAGATTGAAAGGGTTACCTCATGAATTGAGTGCAGCAAACCGACAAACGCGCGTCGACTGCTGCGTTACATTACTCAACCAGCACCTAACCTGTGATGAAAAATAGATCCTGTACGATAATCGGAAACGCTCATTGATATGGCTGAACCCTGGCGAACCAGCCAAAGCTTGCCCCAAGCGCAAATTTACTCAAAAAAAGTTACTTGTGAGCGTTTGGTGGACTAGTGCCGGTGTCGTTCACTACAGCTTTCTTAAATCTGGCCAGACGATTACGGCAGATGTCTATTGCCATCAACAGCGAATCATGATGGAAAAGCTAGCTGCTAAACAACCGAGGTTGGTCATTCGCTCCAGGCCACTGCTACTTCAGGACAACGCTAGACCACACACTGCACAACAGACGGCTACCAAATTAGAGGAGCTTCAATTGTAATGTCTAAGACATCCACCGTACTCCCCGGACCTTGCTCCAACAGATTGCCATTTTTTTCGAAATTTGGATAACTTCTTGCAAGGGAAAAAATTCAACTCCGATGGTGAACCATAAGGTTAATATTACTTTAATTAACAGACTTACTAAATAAAACAATAATTATGAGTTTTTCCAAGTGTTAACCATTTAAACTATGTTTACGATGCATATTAAAAATTATCGGCCAATATACCGACAATCTTAAACATCATTTTATCTCTCTCTCTGCACTTTTCGTTACCTTAGTGTAAGGTTTGCAGCAAATTCTCCCGTTTGCTCTTTTTTATTTCCAACGAAATAAATAAATTGCATCATGTCTATTTAGTTCTTATATCTACGCCAGCCACCGCTCCGTGCAACTCTGCTGTACGTATAGTGTTAAGTGTTAACATCTCAATTATTTCACCGACTATTTAAATAAATCTGTTCGCTTCGTGTAAATTGGTGCGATAGAGGTTTCATAATTGTAATGCACAATATATACCCTGAAATATAATAATAATATCTATATCTATGGATGCTTCCACACCACGTCAATCTGGTCCTGTATTAGTACCAGATACGGATACTTAGGTATCCGAAGAACTTGTATCACAGATACCAGACAATACGAGTATAAAAAAAATATTTAATACTGTTATACTATACATATATCCAATAGCCTCCGTGTTCCAGTGGTTTAGAGCTTGGCTCTCGACTCGGAGGTCGTGGGTTCGATTTCCGCATTGGAACTTGGAACAACAAAAAATATTGTTTCCAAGTTCGGCTAGGACAATGCAGGCTGGTCACGTGGTTGTCTGACAAGAAAGATGATATATGCGTCGGATGGGCATGTAAAAAATTCGGACCTGCGACGACTGATCTCTCAGTCAGTCGTGTCGGTCTGTCCGTCCCACTGGGTTTCGAGTGTAAAGGAAGAGTGCTGTTGTGTACTGTGCACACACTTGGGAACTATAAAATAACTCCTGCGTAGCTGGCCCGATTTCAAAAATCCACCACCAGCCACCATCACCAAAACCGGTGTGGGGAGCTATTATTATATTTAAGATTTTTACTATATTATACATAATATGTTTAATACATATCCAAGACCCAGGAACACGGAAAATCTAACGGGGATAATTTTCTGTTATTTTGTCCGTTTGTCACTGTACCTTATTTACGCAAATAAATTTATCTTATCATATTTTGGCCAAATCCAGTAAATATTTGTGCCACACAAAAAATATTGACCCAAAAAGTAAAACTAAAGCAACTATGTTTACAACTTAAACCCTGGTTTTTTCCCTTTTATATTTCCCCTGGTTAATTCCCTTATTGGGCGTCCGATGTTCCGTTTGGCTTTCCTCGTTTATAGAATTCACTAGCCGCTCTAATTTCAGGGTTTTTTTAGGGTTCCGTAGTTCACATCACGGACGGTTTCGTCATGTCCGGCCGTCTTCGGCTTACCGTCCAAACGGTTAGTGTAACTTTGCATGGATATATGTAGTTACCACGTCGACAAAGCGCTAAAATAAAATCTTGAACATTACTTTGCTGTAGGTACCTACCTCCCTACATGCAGGGGCGTGCGCTCCATATAGGCAGAAATGCAGTGCTTTACTTGTCATTCACAGATATTTTAATAAAACGTTTGTACGTTTTAGATGACTTTAATAATTAATTAATAGTAAATAAATTAATTTAAAAAATATAATAACTTAAAAACGCCTAATATTTTATAAATAGCAACTCATCTCATGCCGGTGCGTGCTGCAGGACAAATCATCGCATGTATGTGTAATTTTCATACTTCGCAAACGCACACACCCATGAATATCGACATGATTATATAGCGGAAGTCCCGCGGCAGGCTCTCCGATCTCGGCTATCCGATCGCTTCCGAAAACCGCCGAACTGTCTTGTCGGAAATTATTTGTTGCCTATAATCCGAGTAAAAAGAATAGTCGGAAATCTAATAAATCATGTATGTTAAGCATTTTTGTTTAATAAGGTTTTATTTGTTTAAATAGAAGAAACGTTTTGTGTTTCGCGGGGGCCATATTGCATATTTCATGTGATAAGCATTGTTTACAATTTAATCGCTCCAGTTTATTTATAGTTTTCTTAAAAGATTTTTCATTTTAACATTTGAAAGTGTGTACATTTAACAGTTTATTACTGAGTTTCTATAATAATTGTAGTGATTTGCTTTTACTAGTGAGTTAGTCGATTTTTTTAAAATGTTATTTGACTGTGAGGTTTTGAAAATGTGTGTTTATTAAAAATTAAAAATAACAAGTTCTCACAATTGTCATTCAGTGAAAAGATTCAAATTCTGTCTAAAGGTAGGTGTGTACCCGAGTTACAACAATTAAACCAGCAAAAAAATAATGTAACTCGAAAATTTCATGTTAAAAATTATGAAACGTATAACTGGCTGTGTGGTTGTGTACACAAGATTAAATTATATTGTTTTCCTTGCATATTATTTAGTAATTTACATCGGGATATAGTGATCTCAAGTAACCGGAACCTTTAATATGTGAAAATTGAAGCTGACTGGTAAGTAATTATAATATTTTAAATTATGCTTATTATTTTACTTATTAGAATTTCTTCCGCCGCGACGATCGATCGCTGTTTTGTCTGCGTTGCCGTAGAAGCTGTACATGAATAGTAGTACACCTAAGACTTGCTCTATTGGCATGGTTTCGACTTAGAGATCCGTCGCTTGGCTGTAGCTATACTAAAAATCTATAAACGAAAAAGTTTTTGTGACCGAGTACTTCGCCGCATACCCAGTGTCATAATCCTGTGCACGCCACTGCCTACATTGTGCAGTCGGAATGATTTTTTTTGACTGCCCTATAGTGTTGATGGTATCATTAGATACTAGATAGGTCTTTTATAAACATTGAGAGGTTGGTAAGACGATTTTTCGATTTAGGTATCCGATTGCGGGATGTTCAACTTTAAAGCGCATTTTTTGTTAAAAAAGGGCCCCTCCCCTTTAGAGGGCTAAAGGCTCGAAAGATCAGCCGAAACTCATGATGGTAGTCCATCTGATAAACTTTGAAGGAAAACTTTCAATTGTAACAGTTTTTATAACTTCTAAAATTGGAAAAATAATAAAATAATTAGTGAACATATAAAATATTGGTATAATGATACGGAACGTGCGCGAGTCGGACTCGCACTTGGCGGGTTTTATTAATATTATTATTGTTGTGGTCTTATTTTAATATGGTTTTCCGTGTCCTATATAATTATTAGTTATTACTTGCATACAGTAATTACATTTTCGAGTAATTCTGACGATATAATACCACAAACTGACGTCCCCACTGCGGGCACGAGATATTTCCTTACCCCCGGGGCTTTCGGGACCGACTTATCGAAACACAAGTCACAATGCGCGATACATACATAGACTGCCAAAATCATTACCCTTCTTTTTGGCTTCGCCGTAGTCGGGTATAAACCGCCATACGCCATACGTATATAGCCAACGCCATGGTAATATCTCCAGTGTCCGTACATACCTCACGTAGTACCCACAGGGCTCAGGGCTACACACCGGTGTCCGGCAGGGCCAGTCCGGGGCCACGTCGTGACCGGGCCCTTCGCGGCCTCTAATGAAGTCGTAACAATCGCCACCTTGCACTAAATGTGGAAAGGGATTTTTGTTAAGTTCAGTTAGCCACTAGCCGACTACGATAAGAAAGAAATTGTATGTTATTTTTCACTTACCTGTTACAACTAAATATGAATCGAATCGCATCATCGCATTTTCAAAAAATCCAAATTAACTCATGATTACAATGACTAGTAATGTCTCAAAATCAAAGAACAAGTGAGTGATCACCTTCTAGCTTAACGGCAGCACGACGTAGGTATATAAATATGAAATGATATTGGGATTTACTATAGTACAATTATCCACGTCGAAAATCAGGTTAGATGTGAGCGTAATTGCACCTGGATTACAACGGCATAGGTCGCATATCTGCAGGCGGTGGGATTACTGTGATATTTTAACACATTTCAACGTATATTCAAATAAGATATGATTAACAATTTCTATAAATTATAAATATATCCACTTCTCCATGGGTCTTAATTAAAATAATTACGGAAAATTAACTGCGAATGAAAATTGTAAAATTTTCGTATAGTCTTACAAGCGAAACAACAAGAAGCAATCGTGTGTGTGTCTATGTGTGTTGTGATGACGAACCTCTACAATTAACTACGTGTTTATTAACATCGATTCTATTTACTAAGGTGATATCGTAATATTAAGCGAGATGTTAAACTAATGAAAATTGTATGGTTTGATAAAAATGTACTTTGTTAAAAAAATATCACTATTACGTAAGTATATGGAGGTGTATAAAATATTATGTCTTTTTTTAACCCAAAAACACCCCTCGTGTTACAAGATTGTCGTGTATGTAAATGTGTGTATGGCATCGAAGCTCCTAAACGAATTGACAGACTATGATCACATTATAAACACTGCACATGTAAATACTTGATTTCTTCACGGCCAGCAGTGACAAAACTCGCACTCAGCACACATTGTGCTTTGATGTTAAGTAAAATAGATGAACGTCGGGTTTAAGTTTTTTTTTAACCCCTGACGCAAAAGTGTTAGAAGTATAATGTATTTGTCTGTCTGTGTGTTTGTCCGTGGCAAACACACAGACAGACAGGAGCTACGAGCTCCTAAACATAAGGTCCGATTTTGATGCTTTCTTTTCTTTTGCTTGAAAGCTGAAGTGATAGTGTGTTCATAGCTATAATTTAACATCATAATTCGGGGTGTACCTGTACGACATATTTTTTTAATTTGTTTAATATAAAAGTCCACCTCCACACAATTTCGCGCTATAGCATGCTGGGTGGCACTTATTACCAGCCATTAGGGGCCGACAGCACAATTATCCTGTTCGACTCATCTCACGCCTTCGTTAGGTGACACAGATATGGCTAAGAATTTTCCTTAGACAAGAAAACACAGCAAAAAAGAGAAAGAAACGAAGACGGTATTGCAGGGTTAAATATTTGTTTCGATGGACAAGCAAAAACGGCGAACAGACGTAATACGGAGAACGTATTATAGGGTTAAATGATATAGTCATTTAATTAGTAATATATTGTTTATTTAAAGGTAACAGTTCACACCAAAACGAGATGAGACGCGGTAGCGGCGCTGCATTCTTAAGATCGCGATTCAAAATTTCACTTTATTCACTACACAAGAAGATACACGTTTCGTTGCAAGAGTGGCGCCGCTTTACTTAGCCCGGTGCAGTTCGAAATTACAACTCTTATTTTTTATTTTATTTATTTTGTTTTATTGTATTCGGAAAACTTACAGCTTACAGATAATTACGATAATAAT
Source organism: Phengaris alcon alcon (assembly GCA_037179445.1). Taxonomy (NCBI): domain Eukaryota; kingdom Metazoa; phylum Arthropoda; class Insecta; order Lepidoptera; family Lycaenidae; genus Phengaris; species Phengaris alcon. The sequence continues at coordinate 2,862,427 of JAYRCH010000135.1, read as the reverse complement.
ACATTTATAGACACCATAAAGCCAATTAAAAGTTTTCACTGATAGGTAAGACAGTTGTGACTCAAGTTTTAACCATGACGTGTTGTAACAGAAAGTATAAAAAGAAATAATAACATATTATAAATTTGAACTTAATTTAAAGTACCACATCATGCTACGAGAGTTGCGATTAAAATTAAATTAAAAAGAAATACCGGGTGTCACCAGAAATGGTCGGGTATAATATTATATATTGCTCACGTATGCACCGAAACACTCAACACACGCACAGCCTGCTTTACCATCACAGATTGGTATTGGATGTGAATTATAATTTCCCATGGATAAAATACGCATCGGATAAAAAACATCTTCGACACGATAATCTGTATAGAATTAATTGAAACGGGTACTAGATCTACAGACAAATGAATTACGGCGATAGAATGTCTTATATGGTGGGACATGAAATGTGGAAATGTGAAACATGGAACGTAATTACGAAAGTATCTACTGGACACGTTGAACTTAAATTTACTTAATTAATCAGGAGCATCGATAACATTATTAATTATTTTACTTAAATAAACTAAATCCGACATGTCTCTACGGTAGTATAAGGGGAGAAAGTGAAATTTATTACATCTCGATTCGTAGTTAGGAAGGTTCAGGCGGCACCTATACTGAAGGAATCTTAAAAAGCGTTTCTGTATAGATTCTATTCTATTTTTATAAATGTCATAGGAGGGGTTCCTAATCTCTGACCCGTACTCTAGGATACTACGCACATACGAACAGTAAAGTATTTTAATAGCTTTAATTGATTTTAAATTAGCAGAAGACCTTATGACAAATCCTAATGCGTTTGAGGCCTTACTTACTATATAATTTATGTGCTCATCAAATAATAATTTATAATCCACTATTATTCGAAGATCCTTCATTGTATCCTTAAAGACTATCTCATTATTTTCAATCTTGTAACTAACCTTTATAAAATTAGACTTACGGCTAAAGGTCACCGCATAACACTTCATTACATTAAGATTTAATTTATGTACGATACAGTAGTCACTAAACCTGTCCAAGTCTTCTTGTAAAAGATGACAGTCACGAAGTGAAGAAACATTTTTCATTATTTTGGTATCATCCGCGTATAATAGAAATTTAGAATAGTGAAAACAAGAATTGGCATCATTCAGAAATATCGCGAATAATAAAGGTCCCAATAGCGAGCCTTGAGGAACGCCTGAGGGTACTGATACCCACCTCGACAATACGTGTATCTTCTCGTGTGTGAATTAAGTTCAATTTTGAATCGCAATCTTAATAATGCACCACGTATTCCATTTTCCCACACATTATTTTAAGCATTTATTAACTAATTAAAATTTTGAAACACTAGTATTAGAACACACATTTTTTATATTACGCCTAGGAACGTAGACAAGCAACGCGTAAAAAAATAAATCCCTAAAAATAATCGTAGGATTTGAATCCTTTATTCTATGTTTTTAAGGCACCTAATTTTATAAAAGAAAATTTTATTTTTTTGGTTAAAGGTGAGGCATAAAGTGTCCACGCTGAAACTGCCCCACTTGGGGTCGTTTGAGGCAGTCGTGGTTTGACATTTTGACACTTGCTTTCCGCAGTGTAATCAGTCCGGACCTGATTGACGAAATCCTCTGAAACAAGATGGCGTAGCTTTTCCTTGTATGAAGATATTTCTGGCAAATGTACTATCGAACAAGTTGCCGCTCGACCAGGCATACGATCAAAATCGCTTAACAGCGCCGTTGAAACGTGCGCACGCGCACATAGTCACGTATAAATACGTAGTTTAACCACGTATGCAGCAGTTGCGGTCACTTCCATTGTGTTATAAACTGGTCGAGCAGGAACTTTGTCGATATTGTACATCGTAGTCAGCCCATCCTTAGTTTCAAAATCTTTGGCTATACAATAATTATTTCCCTTGCTTAAATCTTTAAATATATTGTCTATGACTTAAAGTTTAGACAAACACTATGGTTCCCACAATTCGCTAGCATCCTCCGTCGGTACCCACCGCCTCTCACGCCTCACCTCACGGAAGTGAGTATTGCTAATTTATACAGCGTGTTGGTTTAATCACTAAAATAGTAGCGTTTTTTTTAAGAATGGGCGGAGAAACAAGCAGATGGATTATCTAGTGGTAAACGTAACAATCTTTAACACAGATTCTCACAAAGAATCAAATGTACCTAACGCAGGAAGCCAACATTTTGGGTCTTCCTGCTAAAGCTTAGTAAGTCACGTAATCAACAATGTATGACGAGTATGCTATTTGGCACAGTTAAAGTTCATTCAAGTACTGCTTAGAAATACATGAAATTAATAAAAATAACAACACATACTACCTCAGATGATTAACAATACGTTGACGTTTGTCAATCTGTCACAACATTTACTTTTAGTTTTCTAAGGGGCAAAAGAAGTCCTATTTTCATTTTTAACTTCATTTTTAAATTCAAACTTTATTTTCAAACTTATAATATATATGAATTATTACGGGTGAATTTCGACCGCAGGGACCTCTAGCTGTTATAATTACCCTGTTTACTTTTAGGTGTATTGAAACATAGGGAATAACAGTAACTGCAGTTATTATTGTTGTTAACAGTTTTTACTATTTTTATTATTTTGTTTTTCACAACGTGCAAAATGCACATCGGTCGCTAAAATTCAGTTATTTTTTCTTTCGTAGTAGATAATAATGAACATTTTTGATTTCGTAACGCCCTGTACATACCAAGTTAGTATTCCCATGGCCAGCGCTAACTACCATAAGTGAGTATCCAGTCTCTATAGACATTAACAGAATTAGGAATATTATGGGAAACTTTAAGTGATATGGGAAATTGGGAGGTGGGAATAATTCCTACAAATCTCGTTAGATGGAAATCAGAGCACGTTTTGATCTGCACGTGAAATTGTAACCCATTAACGACTATTAGCTATCGCCTGCGACTCCGAACCTCTATCCCATGGGAACCGCACGTTTTCGGAGACTAAAGTCTCTGTCTCTGTATGTTAGTGTAGGTAGGTTAAAGCGTGATATATTAGCAGAAGTAAGTAGGTGAAGCCGATGGGAATGGAGTTATAGGAACCCCGCGACACTGCTGTACACTGCTGTAGAGTCTGCAGACTGTAATTTACTCTTGGTAACCCTGAGTCTGTACTCGTATAATGTCTTTCGGGGATCGTCGTTTTTCTTACATCGTCTGTCACTGATATAGAAAAAAGAAGATTGCCGAATGACCTTAGAATAGTACCTAGTTGTACTGTGAGTACATTTTAATGGAAAACCTTTTACAAAAAATCTTAATTACAATAGCTGTACGTAGAAGATATTTTTGATCAGTAAAAAATGCAGATTCTTTAACTACTTGAGACTTGCTTCTAAGCTTTATATAAGTAATTGCTAAATTATTATGTTATTACAATAACAAGCTATCTTTGAAATACTAAGTCTCATATAACGAGCATATAGCTACACCCGTAAACCTACACAGATTACAAACAATGTAACAGAATCAATATTTATATATTCAATTCGATTTCTGCCCAAGAGCCGCAGACAAGCGATTAAGGTAAATATTTTTTCATAAAACACACCCATACAACATAGAGTTTGTTCTGATTTCTATGTATCGTAAGTGAATGATGTTACAGAACGCATATATAATTTATACTTTATATATATATATATATATATATATATATATATATATATATATATATATATATATATATATATATATATATATGTTTGTTTGTTTGCATTGAATAGGCTCCGAAAATACTGGACCGATTTTGATGAAATGTAGCACAGATATAGAGTACCTAGACCACGGGGAAGGACATAGGTATACTTTATCGCGGCAAAATGTATGGTTTCCGTAGGGTTTTCTTATGCGCGCACGAAATCGTGGGCAACATCTAGTCATTAATAAATATGTTCACCTAACTCTACCGAGGCACTTTTAAGATAGAATCTATATCTCAAAGTCTTTCATCTGTAACACCCCTGATAACACCCCCGTAAATCTTTTGTTGGTGAACTCATCAGTCACCAGTAGCTAGTTATTTTTCCAACAATTGAAGCGAAACCTTTCTGCAAAAAAACAAAAAACCGACAAAATAATATTTTCTTGTAATAATCAATGATTGTCATTCAACACAATCTGTAAGCTGCCATCTCTACGCAATTCTATGAAATATATCATTTCAATTATCAGTAACTATGCAAATGTGTATCTTAAAACAAGTTATCTGTTTAATCTTTGTTTCGCTAACGTGTTTAGCGACAATTAGCGGAGTTAGTAACGACTGTCGCGTCTTTGTCTCTTAATCTTTGGCACAATGACTCAAAGATGCACGCTAAATGCCCGCACACGGAAAAAGTAAAACTTGTTTTCGCTTTTGTCTTTGGACGTTGTGATTTAAGAAAACAAATATAATTTTGTGGTATAGTTACTGATTAAAGAGAGTGAAACAGACTAACAGCAACTACACGCAAACAGGTTTGATTGCACACGGTGTGTCCACGATTATGTGGAAAAATTGTGGGCCGTTGAAGGGGATGTCAACGTTTTAAAATTTGGCTCGTTCTATGAAAGCTTGTTTATTATTATAGATTGTTTATGTTTATGTTTCTCTGTACGCAAGTACATATTATATTTTCTACTCTGTGACATAGTTAAGTATATATTTTTACCCTGTGATAGTTAGTGTGTGTAGAGAGACAGTCTTTATTAATTATAGTAAACAAACTGCATTAGATGGTCGACATGCGAGTGCAAATTGCACAGCAGGTTTCCCTAGTAGCTCCCCACACCGATGTCGGTCACGGTTTCATTGAAACCAGGCCAGCTACGCAGGAGTTATTTTATAGTGCCCAAGTGTGTTCCCAGTACACAAGAGCACTCTCTCTTCCTTTACTCTCATAACCCAGTGGGACGGATAACCGACACGACTGGTGAGAGATCAGGCGCAGGTCCGACTTTTTACACGCTTTTGATTGACTTATTTACAATCAGGTGATCAGCCGCACTGTCCTAACCAAACTTGGAAACATTTTTTCTTGTTCCAACCCGGGAATCGAACCTCCGAGTCGAGAGCTAAGCTCTAAACCACTGGACCACAGAGGCTGTTAACTGATAAGGTAGCTAAGTACTTTTTAGCAGTAGCAGCTAAACTGGACACCTTAATATGTGATTCCTAGGCCTTGTTGCACAATCTACTGATAAGTCAGATAAGCTTATTATTGTATCTGTCGCCCAATATAAAGTAAGCAGCGACAAACTTCTGAATAAGCTATCCGACACTTATTACAGGCCCTTAATCTCTAGGTCATCTCGCGACTGTAATTAAATAATGACATGCAGTCGCAAACTAATATACATAATCAAAACGATCCATCAACATTATTCGAAGCGGGAGGTCAGAAATTGAGTTAGTTAATACCGGTACAAAACCCTCTAATGCGCGGCACACGTCCTCACCTAGTCCTCAGTAGGAAAAAAAAGTAAAAATAAATATCGAAAGGGTCATTCACAATAGTCGGCTCAAGAAATAAATATCTCGAATTCACAATAGCCGGCTCAAGAGTGGCGGTCTCGTATCGTATCGGACAAAGACCGACCAGGTGAGAGTTTTTTTTTTCTTATTTTTAATGCTCATAGACTAATAAATCTTTAAATAAGGTGGGCGCAATTATTTTCCATATTCATAAATTTTGGATTTGTGAAATTATGGACGAAGAAATGTCAACCAGAGGGAGAGAGAAATGTACTCAGAGTAGTACATCATTTTGATCATAATATTATTCTTTTTATAGCTTCTGTTAACTCGAATTTATATGAAAACGATTCTATTTATAAAGTATAATAATTACAATTATTATAATACATATATACACTACAATACAAAAACTACAATAACAACATAATATTATGATATTGTGAATGCCTATAGATTAAACCTATATATTGATTTTGTTTATGATGTTTATGATTAATGATATTTAATAGGTTTTATTTATAAAACCTATTAAATATCATTACAATCAAGATTATACTTTACTTTACTTAATACAATAATATTAGCAGAGATTATTATTTCAGTTAAAGGACACTGCGCATTTTCTATGGCACAATTTGCTACCACGGCCAAAGACAAAATTAAGGCTAGATGCAAGCGTAATTACACCTGGATTACAACGACACAGGTCGCTTATCTGCTGATAAAATTCTCATACATTTTAACTCATTCCAATGAATAAATATGTTTAACAATACAAATTGATTATCTCCACCTCTCCGTGGATCTTAATATAAATTATAACAGGAAATGAAATGTTACTGAAAATTGTACAATCTAATAGTATTTTGGTTTATGGTCGGCACTTTTTTAAACAGCGGGTCATAAACGCCTAACGTCTTTTATCTAAAATTTTTTTTATTTTTTATTTTATGGCATCGGCTTATAACCATTTGCCAGTGTCAAGTTAAGAAGGCGGGAAATAGAACTTTCGTTTCAATGTTCAACACCGTATTTCTATATCGTCAAGTCTAAAGTCTAGTCAAAGTCCAAATATATAGTCAGTACAGTCCATGAGTCATGTCAGTCGATTCAGTAAAGTGGTAGAAGCTTTACTGAAAGTTCCTAGGGAGTTTTAGCGGGAAACACAAAATAGCACGTTTTTAGAAGTTGTCGTACCACTTGCCCACACTTGTGCACGTTAACGAAAATTTAATGGTTAATATTCTAGCAATATTACACATTAAAAACCGAAATAACACAAATTTTTGAAGAAATACGAATTCCACAACGTCACCCATAGAACTCACCGGCAAAACTCCCTTATCTACAATTATTTTCGCAATTACTTCAGTAAACAGATAAATTCTTGTCGCAGTGATTGATTTGTCTTGGAAAGCATGTGGCTGGCCATTAAGCTTAAGGCTAACATTCCAAATTTAAAAAAAAGCACTAGAAATTTCGAAGAGTAATTTATACTGTGCCCTGCAGGGTTAGCACTTTAAACTATTTTTGTAAACTAGGTGATTCTTAAAATATTTACAAAATATTCCAATAAATAGTAGAGTTCCGACTCTGCAATTAAGTGTAGAGTAACGATCAATAAACCACATAGAGCACCATAAGTGTAACTTATAACCCAATAGCTTTCGCCCGCGGCTGTGCTGGCAAAAATACAGAATCCCACGGGAACAATGTACATTTTCGGGATAAAAAGTAGCCAATATATTAATCTAGAGCCTAAACTATCATATAGTTATACATCATAATATAAAATAATAATCTATCATATACATCATATAATCTATCCTACATCTATCCACCCTCACTTGAAACTTTTACATTTATAATCGTAGTAGTAAGATTCCTTTTGTAAACTTTCTTAATTTTGGTGGCACTATTCATTAATGTAATAAAAAAATTACAATCCAGTACCCAATTAGGACCACTGTTATGCTCACTTGGCAGATTTCACGCCGGTTTTCTCTGAGCCGGCGTATTCGTGCCAAAGGATGGCTCAGCACCAGCATCCAGCCCTGTCCAGAACGGTCGTAGCTCAGCATCCCACAGCTAGATGGACCACCGTCGTGAATTAGCATACTGTGTCTGCTGGGATTCTTAATTGCTATATTCGACCTAATAATATGGCGGGGTGCACGAAAGTCTTGGCTTTGCCCAATAAATATAATATTACGGATGTAATGTGCATAAAATTGTAATAAATGGTAATTTTACAGAATTACATCCACGAATCCATAGTTTTTACGTGACGTTGATTTCTTGGTCGTTTATTATTTATCAAAACTTGGCTTTTCAATTGAAAAACATTGAAATAAATATAGCAGACAGCAGTACTAAACTTGTGTACGACACATACTGTTTACTCACTCATTACAGTTGAAATTATTAACATAACAAAATAATACTACTTACTTACAGTTAAAATACACCATCGACCTAAACTCTAACCCACTTATTAATAAAAAATAATTACACCACGGATAAGCAAATCCATCCAGCCTTTGTCTACCAAGTTGCTTTTTCAAAGTATCAGACAAAGACAGCAACATGTATTCGCGTAACCATGGTGCAAATATTTTTATTAATAAGAGGGGTGTCGGTCGATGTATGATAAAACTCTTTTATCATGTATGCGAATGACTTCCGACGAAATTAATCCAAAAAGTTTTGTATCTACTGTATACAGAATTACCAACCATTTAATTTCACAGAGCACGTAACTTTCATTCACCTCTTGGTCCGGACGCTGAGTTAATTAAGATGTAGGCAGACCGGCGCATGTTCGCTAACGAGCTGCTAACATCTGCCCGAGCCGCTGATACACCTGCGAGCTACTAGCTTTATTCACTAGCGAGTTGCTAGCTATAATATCGATCTCAGCGCTCGCAGTGGATGATTTAGGTGTTGAAGGGGGCTGTTTAATATTTCAGAGCAATCAAAATATACGAAAATTTTTTATTTCATTTCATTTTATGCAGCAATATGTTTGTATTTTTTACTTTGGTTGTAAACACAATTACATTGCACGTCTGTCACGTGTCGAGCTGCATTATCTGAAATAATATATTAAGTTTCATTAATATATTGATTCACTTACTGTAATGTAATAAAATATAATTATTCATGACATTTTTTTTTACATTTAAAGATGTAGGGTGTTGCATGGACTGATGCCTGCCTAATTATTCGAGATATTATTAAATAACTTTCATTATTTTTACGGAACTCTTGAACTTCTCGTACGTGGTCAGCTAATACGAACTTTTTTCCTTTAATTTTTGTTTGTGGTTGAAATTCAATTGTATACAATTGTGTACCTAAAACTATAATTTTATATGAAATTGAAATCGGTAGACATCTGACAGTTTCGGTAGATATTTCAAATTAACATTCATAGTTTTGTCAAAATTCTACATATGATTCTTTTATAATTTTCTTTACAATAAATTATATTTTGAATAAAAATTATTAAAATTGTTACATGTCTACTAATTTTAATTTCATTATTTAATTCATTATTTTTCTCTGGCCAATATTTTTTTATTCTGTTTTTATCTGTCAATAATTTAACCTCACATTTGCTGGTTTTTATATCATTTGTATTGTTCAAAATACTTACTTGGCACTGCTGATTTCACACAAACACTTCACGACATAAAATCTTCATTGATTAAAAATTTAATTTTTTTATAAAATTGTTTTTTTTTATATAATAAAAATTTTTACATTAAAGATTCATAGTGTAAAGCTCTCTAACAGCCCCCTTTAGTTCATTCATGCCGTGACGCTGCAGTCACGCACAGAGCGAATTGCTTGCTATACACGCTCATTTAACTATTGAGTATTATTGTTTTCACGCGTGTTACTAGGTTACACGCGCGATTTAGTTGCTTTTTAATTTTACTCGCTTCTAGTAGGATCAACTAGCCTTATACTCGCGCGTGTCATATACCTTATACTCGCGAGAGTTACAGACATACCTTATACACAGGCGATTTACTAGCCTTATATACGCGCGGTTACTAGTCTTATACTCGTGCGATCGCCTATTGCCAATTTCTCGGAACCTATGGCCATTAATGAGCTGGAAACAGTGCACAATCTTATTTTGCGCCAGGTTTTTGTGAGGCCCTGTTACCACTCCGGTCAAGCCGATATATAGGTGCCGAAACATGTCTCTCAAATACTCTCACGTACTTTGCAATCGTCATTCGTCAGTTTACACTGGATTTTTGAGTGACCGTGGAAGTCCGATCGAGTCGGCCCATGTGTGCTGAGGCGTGTCTCTTAGGTATCCTCACATAGTTGCCGAAACATAATATCGCGATTTTTGTGACAGCCGCCGCACAGCAGCATACGAGTAAAAGACGGAATAAATCACTCAAACATTGAAGTATAATCAAATATTTTTTGATTATTTTATGTAAACCAAATAATAAAGATGGACGTGCTTTTTTAGGGGATTAATATTAGATCAATCGTTAAAAATAAAGACCAATTATTATTATTTTAGTGTACCTAATGTCTAATAAGGACCGTTGACTATTTATCCGTGGCTCAAGTTTTGTAGACACAATAATTTAGAAAATTTGTTAGCAGTAGGTACACCTATGCTGGCATTCCAGTTATACGCGTCTAAGCTAGCTACTACATTACAGCTGGCCAGTGTGTGTATCAGTCCCTTAACAGTAATTACGGTGAGTATAGGCTGTAGTGCGACCATTAAGCCTTATCTGCGTTTTTAATTAGTTATTTTAATTAATTTATATTAACTCAGTGTTGCATTGTGAAAGGTAAGTAAATCTTATACATTGTTTGTTTTTAATGTTACGGCTAAATAAATTTCTTTGGAGCAGTCATTTTTAGTTTCTACTTTAAACAGAATCAAGTCATATTTCCAAAAATGTGACAACGACTGATGCTTTCTACGGTTAGCGTTGCTGATCTTTTTGAACTTTAACGTGACCTTTAAAAAATATATTGTCACTAACAATATTGATAAATAAAAATATCGTTACATAAATAATGAAATATTTTTATTAAGGTTTTGCTTGATCCGTCCTGATACAAACTGGCTATTTAATAGTATTCTTTATAGCTAGAGTAACAAATAAAATAATCAGAAAATATTTTTAACTCCACTTTCTTTTTTTTTTAAACATAAACTTTCTATTATTTTATAGATTTTAACTGTGAACTTTCTTTTACATTTTCAATTTAATAACAAGAAAGTTTTTTTTTCAAATATTTACTTACGTTCTCATTCTTTGAAATATTTATTTAACGAATAAACTTTTTAAATTAATTCATTAATTTAAAAAATTGTTCTTAAAATTTATTCATTCCGCTTTTGTAAGTCATAAAAAGCTATAAAAGCTGAAATCTTTTGTAGTTTGTTTAGTTATTAAACAAACCAGTACCTATTATTGTTTAACTGCATTTTTGTTTGATAGCCATTATTGAAAACCAGTTTAAAAGCTTTTTAGAACTTATACCGTGTAAGATTCAAGCGGCCATTCTGCAGCCCGATTATGAACTTCAGTCTACTTAAAAGTATCTCGTCGTCTGATGAAAAGGCTCGTCAAATGAGCTTCATTGGACGAGCTGCTGACTTTTGCGCGAGGAGTTCTTTTTTACCGATGACTTCAAAAACCAGAGTACCTCAGCCTAGATTACAATGAAACTTATATGACTTTCATTATTAATTTGTGGAATATAATATAAATATTTAACCATGAATTAGGTATAATTACTAAGGTAAAAATCTAAATTAAAAAAAAACTGCCAAAACATTTACAAGCTCAAACATAATGCCGCGGACAGGCACTAAATAATGATCGCTAATTTTAAAGCAATATTTTAGGATTTATGTCTCTTTAGCGGCTCGCGAAAGGAGAATCAATTGCAACTTATCAACAAGCAAAGCCTACCTTATTTGACGTTTCATCAATTTATTGCCAGTTTATTTTTCAGCTGGCAATAATACTAATTGGTTGACATGATTTTAGAGTTCCCCGGGACATTTTATTTTTGTAAGCCTTTTAATTTACGTTATAATATTAGTTTTAAAGAAAGTAAAGAAACCTACATTGTTATAATACATACATAATGTAATTTTACATTAAGAGCCTTAATAATTTACTGATAAGTGTCAGATAGGTGATTTGCATGTTCATATACTAATTAGTAGGTTTTACTGTAATTATTTGAGGTTCCGAAATTTGTAATGGTTCAAGAGTCGTTACGTTACCTACTTACTTTTTTTTATCTAATATTTAATAAGGGTTTTTGTCTATAAGACATGACAACCCCATCGTATCCACCGTAATGAAATTCACTGTTACTTACTTACTTAATTACTTACTTACTCCTCGGGGACACGGCGACTCTACTTACTTCTGTAAAAAGCAACTCAAACTTAAAATCTCCACATATACTCACCGAAACCTAATAACCAACATTGATATTATGTATCAATAGAAGCACTTGGGTGTTTGGGTCACCTCAAGTCAACAATGACCATAAATATTTGCAGCATAAAACCTTTTTGGTTTCGGCCCTTTGCCACCCGAGCCGGCCCTTTTGCTACCTGTGTAGTAACGCTTCGTTACTAAGCTTCCAAATTTGAATTATGCGCTCCTTTTTCAAATCCCGACTCTTAATTGGCATAGATTAGAGCTGATGAGGGTTTATGGCTTTTAAATTGGGTTAGTGTTGTCAATGTAATATTCAAATTAAAGATTTTATAGGTCGTTTAGGTAGTGATTTGAAAGATTTTATAGTCAATTGGACATTTATTTCTTCTATCTACTTAGATGTTGACGTTTTGGATGTAAATGCTAATCGATGCTGTCTCTTCAACAATTTTACAAACTTTGGAACACCCATTATCTCTTTAGGAACAAATTTCAAAAAACTAAAAATTACTTACTTAATAATTTTTACTTAGCGGCTCGGATATTAAATTACGTGGACATCGGAGCAGATTTTAAATATTTTTCATACAAAATTTCAACCCTTACCTTACACCCTCAGAGATTGAATTCAAATAATCAACCCTGAAAAACATATATAATTAAATGTATTTAAGAGCATAAATCTCAATTTTCATCGAAATCGATGCAGAATTAAAGATTTTTCCTACAATCTTTAAACCCCTATTTCACCCCTTAAAGGGGGTCATTTTTCAAAATCCCTTCTTAGTGCGCGTCTACACTGTAAATTAAAACTACTGTCCAAACTTTAATATACGTTCGAGAGAGTTTTTACTTACAGTAAATACACCATACTGCCTATCGTCCAATCGGCAAGACGCTGCAAGCTTGATCCAATCTGCCCATATATAGTCAGTACTAACTGATTCAATAAGTAGAGACTTAGACCTTAGACTTAGCTTAGACCAAGAGTTCCCAACCAGTGGAGAGTGTTCAGTGTAGAGAGATGTCAAGGGGGGCAAATCACAAATTCAACATAGGTATTGTTTTCCAAGAATCGACGCCTCGTCAGTCGCTATTATATACGTTTGGGCAATGAACAATATTTATTTATTGCATTTAAAAAGAGATTTGTATGGAAATAAGTAAATGTTGATAGAAAATAATTTTTCGCAATATAAATGTCACATGGACATCATAATCTCGGTAAGCTACTAACATTTCGGACATAGAGAATTTTTATTCTTCACATGTTTTTATACACATGTAATATAATATTTGTCTAAATCTTAAGTTATGATAAGCGCCGCCCTTTCCTGCTTTTTGCATGCGTTGGCGTTAGCGGCGTTCCAAATTCAAATGACCTGTAACACTTGGCGCCATCTTTTTTTTATCCGTCTACGATTTCTGTGTTCAGCTTTTGAAATAATAACCTAACCAAGCGCATGTCAGGACATATGCATGTCTAAGGAGGGTCCTATAATTTTTTTTTATTATAGGAATTAAATTTTCCTAGAAAAATAAAAAACCTTCAAGCGTCGTAGGTTTTTTTCTAATTACTTCAAAAGTTACTGTCCGATTTCGTTCAAAATAATTTACCTAAAGAGTATTAAGCTTGATCTATCAGCATTGAAATTTTTTAAAGTTTCTAAGTCTTATAGTTTAGAATCGCCAGGACGAACTTATAAACCACTTTGGAGGCCGATTACTCGAAAATGGTTGATTTTGTAAAAAAGTCATTTATGAAACCTTGACTTTATTTTAAATGATCTATTCAACGATACCGTACTCGATGGGGTCGACAAAAAATATTTTTCAGTCCCACTTCACATGTAAAACAGAGCCACGCCTAAAATATAAAATTATCATTATTTTATGATGCCAAAATCAGATACAAAACCTATTTTTATTTCAATTTCAAAGAGATTTTGTGTGATTACGTACGTAGCCCGTGCACGTATCTAAATACGTTATATACTGCAATACCAGAGGAGTCAAAAGTGAGTTGCTACCACTCTTTTAATCCCATGCTACTTTCGGTACCCTCAACACACCTTGGCGAAATACGACGCATACAAAGGAGCAATAATTTTTGCGCCAGTTTTCTGTAAGACTGTACATTCTCGCCGATCGAGTCAAAGCATGGCTTTTCCGCGTAGAGATTTAATAAAAATACTTCTTTTTGCGAATTACGAACATTATATTACGAACCCGGGTGAGAATAAGAATGTACCAATGGGATTTTCTTGAATGTATTCAACTTAAATATCAATAAATATTTATAAAAGTTTATCCCAATAAAATATAAATATGATTCATGAAACAAATCCCTTGACAAATATTTTAAGTCATAAACTCTCATAAGACTTTATAAAAAGTATAATAAGAGTTATTTGTAATAAATTATATAAATGTACGAAATAAATCGTTAATAACATAATGGTTTTTACAACTTTTTGGTCTATTGTTAATTTTTTTCTACGAAACATCTGTTCGTAGTATATTGAAAATCGGGAGATCCGATGAATGGGCTCGTCTATTAATTTCGTATTTAATTTCTCTTAAGTGCGCAACTAAATGTTTTTGAGTTTTCTGGCTACTTTGCATGTCTTAATTTAGAGGTTTTTAGAGGTTAGAGTAAAAAATAAGTCACTTATCATAGTTGTCAACCGCGCATTGTGCACTGAGCTGTCAAGTGATTGTTTACTATTAGTATAACATCAGAGCACAGATTATCTATCGACAAACATGGCGGGAGGCGTTTTCGACTGTTATTATAAAGCGACTGTTTTAAAAAAATATATAAAAGGGAGTAGCCTATTGATGAAATTTTCGTACGTTTCAGCGCTTATAAATTTGATCCCATCCCCGTCACCACTGAAGAATATGCATGTAGTAAAATACCTACTATAGCTATCGCTATAATATGCTACCTAGATTCCATTTATTTACAAAATGACAATATGAACGCACGGCATGAACCTAATTTAAAGATATAGCCACGATGCGGAGTTCTTTAGAAGTATATAATATTTATGTTAGCTAAGATCAACATTTAAAAATCATGTCGACAAGTCACTTAGAAGTTAGATTTAAATTTAGGTTAGACATGTATTATTACTATTATTAGGGTAATGTGAAATGTCTAATATGATAATTATGATCACGAAAACTAAACTTTTCATTATTCGAGTATATTCAGACCGAAATGATACGATAGGATACGCGTCGGGGCGCTGCATTTTTAAGATAGCTATTATTCGTTGAACTTTATTCATTAGGGGAAAGTAAACAAATATGGAATAGTATCCCTAAAATTTAATACCGCCATTTATCGGAAACGAATACTCCTAGTTGCAAAAGTCAGTGATTTTCTGTCTCTTTCCATCACTATACTAGCGTACAGGTTTCGACTTGTCAGTCGGGCGAACGTTATAGCCGCAGTGAGAGTGTTTTGTTTTGGCGATGTGAGAAAAGGTACATAAAAACTAAGTATTTCTCAAAACGTGATTGGAAATATTATTGTATATTTTGACTATGTATTGATTACATATTTGTTTGATTGTTTTAGAGGTTTTTTCTTGTCTAATTGTGTTTAGTAAAAAAAACAGATATACGTTTTGATTAGTTTGAAATTTCCGAATATGAACAGACCGTGGCATCTAAATATGGAATATTGAGTGACTAGACAGTAAGCCTAATGCCGTCATAGGCTTAGAAGATCCTGACTCAGAAGATGCAGAGTGTATGTTCTGTAGCGGCCTGTTTTCTCAAGATACTCGAGAAGAGACATGGATCAAGTGCCTCATGTGCGGGCTCTGGGCACATGGTGATTGCGCAGGTGCAGAGTTCGGTAAATGGATATGCTATTTTTGCAAGTAACTTAAGTACCTTTTTAAAATTGTCCAAAGTTCCTGTAGTATCTCATAAAAGTAAAGGTTTATACATAGTTTTATAGTAGTCCATATTTGGGTACCTATTCCATAATTCGGTGCCTTTATGTTGATTTTGTTTTTGAGATAATTTTATATGTTAAATTAAGATATGTAAAACAAAACTGTCAATAAGTTAAGCTCAACTGATAATAAATAAGAATTTTTTTTTACATTATCTTTTTTTTTATAACACAAAAATAAAATGGTATTCCATATTTAGTTACTTTCCTCTACACAAGAAGATACACGTTTCATTGTAAGAGTTCGAATGTCAGTTCGCACCGCGCTGCACAGCGCATGTATATTTTTGTGTGGTGAATAAAGTTCAATTTTAAATCACTATATTAAAAATGCAGCGCCGCGTCGTGTGTCAACTCGTTTCGGTGTGAGTGATCCTAATCCTAAAATGTCAAATGTGTGCTCTCATCGTGGCCCGGCTACATTGTTGCTGCATCTGATGCTACGCTATATACTATTATAACGCGACAATATATATAATTCACTTGCTACCATGAGCTACCGTATAAAATCACTCCAACATTATTTAGTGCCATTATAACTTTTAATTTACTACTTTAAATTCTTTCTTACAATGATTTAGGAATTAGGATTACATGAATAAGGGAAATCTGACACTTTAAATTTAAATACTGTATACAAAGATTTAAAAACTCAAGATGGGCTATGTGCGTTGGTACATTTGACCGAACAAATCTTCATACAAGAAAATGTTACGCCATGTTGATATCAGAAGATTTTGTCAAATAAATGCGAACTAATTAAATTGCGGAATGCAAATGTCAAATTAAAGTCAAACCTCGACTGCTCCAAAAGACCCCAGAAGTAGGACAGTTGAAGTGAGGTTCAGCTCTATTTCGTACTTTTATAAAGTACGAAATGGAGCTGAAAATCGAAATGTCAAGTGTCAAATATATCAGATTTGACAAGTCTACATGATTTTCAACTCTATTGTATTAGTGCACAGTTCTATTTTGCAGTGTCCGTCAGTGTTTCAGTCGGGACCGAGAAAACATATTCTCTGTAAAACGCTCGTGGGAACGAGAGCTTAGGCACTCACTCCAGGTTTTCGTGTTTAGCAACGCACCTGTAAACGAATTGGTGCAGCATATGTCAATTATTGGCATTAGTTTGGGAATTGGCTGATCAAAACGTCTCTTGCGACAAAGCGTTAGGAACAGAAAAAAAATATTTGCCAGTTACCACCTTTCACCTAAAAATCCTATTTCAAAGTATCATTGAATATATTTATATGCATTCCAAAATCACAATAAAGTAATGATGTGGAATTTCTTAGAATATGTACGAATGAATTCACAATGAGTTTATGAATAATTTTAAATTGCAAGAAAATTGTGTGAAATTATGAATGAAGCACAATGAAATACTATTTGAATGAAATTTAAAAGTCATTACTTTTTAAAGACCGAAAAAGTACACAATATGATAGACTTGCCGACGCTATACTTGAATCGATAAATTTTGTACTTTATGTAATAGAAACTAAGACTCAAAATTTAATTAATTAAACCTTTTCATTGATGAACTGAATAATTCGAAATTTGAAATATAATTAATCTTTCAATTGTATCATTAGAGTTCAATCGTGTTTACTCGTGCGGCAGAGCATCACTTCATTTTAGCTCCCTTTAAGTCTCATTTTAATGATAAATGATTGATAAAATTAATGATTGATGATTGAAGAAATTAATGATTTCGGGTGCGATGAAAGGATACATGTGTCGAGAAATAGTAAAAGTTTGTTTGAATTCTTTCGAATATTTGGTAGTCACTACTCACTGTATCATTATTAATGATTGTAAAACAAGTCGGCAAATCATTTAAATTCTCCTAACACATTATTAACGAATTCCTGTGAATCCACGAAAGATTTAAGGACGCTATCACATTTTGAACCCGCTTAAGTTTAGGTATCTGAATTGCAAAACAATAACATTACGCGTAAAGCACATTGAAACCGCTGTCTGCTCGATTTATACCGACGTAACTAATCTTAGTACTTGATAGTATTAGTTTTTAATTTTAATGATTAATTTTATTAATTTATTTTTAATTTTATTAATTATTTTATTAATTAATAATGATTCAGTTGACATTTTGGTATAATATTAGGTCGTTACATATGAAATTGGCGTTTTGTAAAGGAGGAACATAAAGTCGATTTTTTTTAAACATAATATATTTATTTAATCAAAGTATACACTATTGCTATCTATGCACTTTTGCCATCTCATAGGTAGTTCATTGATTCCTTTACTAAAAAAACCATTCGGACAGGAATCAATAAAATCTTTGAAGGCGCTTTGGACTGTCCCATCGGAGTTGTATTTTTTCCCTCGCATGAAGTTATCCAAATTTCCAAAAAAATGGTAATCTGTTGGAGCAAGGTCCGGGGAGTACGGTGGATGTCTTAGACATTCCAATTGAAGCTCCTATAATTTGGTAGCCGTCTGTTGTGCAGTGTGTAACCTAGCGTTGTCCTGAAACAGCAGTGGCCTAGAGCGAATTTCCAACCTCGGTTGTTTAGCAGCTAGCTTTTCCATCATGATTTGTAGTTGCTGGCAATAGACATCTGCCGTAATCATCTGGCCAGATTTAAGAAAGCTGTAGTGAACGACACCGGCACTAGTCCACCAAACGCTCACAAGTAACTTTTTTTTTGTCCATTTTCGGTTGGGGCAGGCTTTGGCTGGTCCGCCAGGGTTCAGCCATTGCGATGAGCGTTTCCGATTATCGTACAAGATCCACTTTTCATCACAGGTAATGGATTCGATTTAAAATTGTGCCGGTTGAGTAATGTAACGCAGCAGTCGACGCGCGTTTGTCGGCTTGCTGCACTCAATTCATGAGATACTTCCTTTACCTTTCAAGCTTTTCACCTTCCCAATTTGCTTCAAGTGGATTATAACAGTTTTATCACTAACACCGCAGCCTGCAGCTAACTCAGACGTGGTTTGCGATGGATCCGCTTTCACAATAGCCTTCAATTATTCATTATCAACTTTGGTCTCCGGCCGTCCACGGAGCTTGTTCTGCAGGTTGAAATTTCCAGAACGAAAACGTTGGAACCAAAAACGCACTGTGTTTCTACAGCACTGGTGCCACGGTGGAACTCGTATTCGAAAATAATACGATATTTCAAGTTTTCCATTTTGTAAACAGAGTAAAGCAAAGAAAAAACCAAAAGAGGAAAAAACCAATAAATTCCAGTTCTCGAAACACAAATGCATGATTAAATAGCGGTATAAATTTGAAATTGGAATTCCTAACCAAAGAAGATATATTTGAGATCTAAGTGGTCAGTACGACAAAACGCCAATTTCATTAGGGTTCCGTTTAAAAATAGTTTTCGTTGGTTCTACGCAAACGAAATTGTACGCACCAGCTAGTGCTCAAATAATATAAAATCGTTTTAGAACAGGTTCAACATACCTAATATTTTACGCGTAGCAAAGCCAGCGCTTAATATCACAAGTCAAACTTCCTAGCACACGCTAGTTTCCCTATGATAAGCCACAATATAATATAATGTAAATACGAAACATATTTTAATATTAGTCCCCTGCCCCTGCGCGTTTAGTCGGTATTAAATCTGATATTTTTCCATATCATTGTGAGGGATGGTTAGGGAGAGGAGGACGGTAGTATGCAACACGAGCAAGTAATGTTGTAAATAAAATATGTAGGAACTAAGAACAATTACTTTACGTAGCTCACTAACGGCCGCACTCAGATACATTTAATGCCAACGTAATGGGGATAAAAATGTAGCCTATGTTTTATCCACAGCCTAAACTACTACTACACCAAATTTCATCGAAATCCGTTCAGTAGTTTTTGCGTGAAAGTGTAACAATCATCCATCCATCCATTCATCCATCCTCACAAACTTTCACATTTATAATAATAGTAGGACTTAGAAGACGAATAAAAAAAAGCGGCAAACGTTTGTTTTTTAATTCTCTACGTAAGACATTTGACTCTCTTTAGTGTCATTAAATTACAACTACTTATTCAATAACCTCGCTGGTTATTTATTACATAACACCATCCATTGCAGATGAAGGCACTCCCTCGGTGAACTGATCCAATAAACGACAACTGGGCCTCGCCTCGGAATTCATTACAATTCCGAAGAATAATGATAATAATATCATTATGCCACTGTATCATTATTTCTTTCAAAGTAAGTTGTTATTTTTGTTTAATAGTATTTTCTTCTGAGTAAAGTATAGTTTTTTTATTATTTCTACGTAATTCAAATATACTTATTCCTTTCATTTATTCCTTTTAGACCACGGCTCTACCTTGACCATTTTTGTAAGTATGCATTTCTGGATTTCTATTTGAATTATTTTCTTGTTTCGGCCTTTTTAGACCCCTTTTTTTACGTAGTCGGGTTATAGTTTTTTAAACTTATTTATTATTTGTATTTAATTTTTGTGCCCGCACATCTTAACACACTAAGATATTGATAATATTAAACATAATATTATGTAATGTGAATTTTTCTTCTTGAATCACTCAGCCTATGAGCGAAAATCGCATTAAAATCCGTACCGTAGCTTTAAAGATAAGACTCTAAGACTAAGACTCTAACATGTGAATACTGAAACGACACTCCAAATATGAATGCTGCTGAAATTTTGAGTGACTCCCCAAATATAAATTTACCAACGGAATCTTGAGTTAAGGTTAATCTAACATATAAGCTGCCGTTAAAATTTGAGCGACGTTTGAATATTCAGCCAGGCCAGACATTTAAGGCCCACTTGCGCAGATCTGGTTATCCCTGGGTTAAATATCATGTTATCTCACTCGTTCTTCGTATTTATTAAAGAGAAGGCATGATATTTTAACCCAGGACTAACTTTAATTCAGATCTGCGCAAGTGGGTCTTAATTCTACTGTCTATTAAAAACATATTAAATACAGCCAACTATAAGTCGACCTCTGACAATATGGCCGCTAAGTATCAAATGAACATCAATGGGACCCCCAAGCGATCGAGTCGACCCCTCGACCCAAGTTAATTCAATTTCTAAACGGTAATCGTCAAATCATTCAGTGAGTGTGTCGCGGGCCTTATTTATGTGAGCTTATAAAACTAAATAAATGTGCGGGTTGGTATGGCTGGGGTGGATATAGTGTCTAATATCATGGGACAATTTAATGTTGCCCATTTAAGAGGTGGTTATTGACGCATAATTCCTTAATCCTGAGTATATTCATCAAACTCTATGCTTGTACAAATAATTTTATTTTAAGTAATCTTATTTAAAATCCGTTTTTGTAGCTGGATAATTTAAAAGCATAGAAAAGAGCATTATGTATTGCGGATTTCCTGGGTGATGATATTATTAACTTGTATATTTTTCTTTCTATTAACCCTTATTCAATAAAAAAATTAAATTGAGGAAAATTAATTGAGTAATCAAGACAATTACACCTTTCACTAAGAAAAAAATTAATTTAATTCGAAAGGTGTTAAAATGAGTTGAATTTATTTAACATTATAAAAAATACGTATAATGCTTAAAACCTTAGCCAATAAAATATTTCACAAACCTTAGCCAACAAAAAAATCTCATCAAACTCACAGTCCCACAAAACCCTAAACTCATACTCACCGTACACCATAAAGTGGCCTATTATGGAGCGACACAATACATTAATTCGAGTGCATTTGAGTTACGTATTGAGTACACACAAAACACAACGTCTCTTCAAAGGCCTTTAGGTTTTTAAATATTTTTGTAACAATTCAATATTCAATTCAATCCACCTATTTCCTTAAAATAATATAAATAAAAAAAAGTTTTTATTTGAAACTAGATTTTTCTCGCGGCTCTGCCCGCGATATAGTATCGGGTATCCTGTACCTTTTCGGTACAAAAAGTTGCCTATGTTTTAATCCAGAGCCTAAGCTACTACCATACCAAATTTCATCGAAATCCGTTCAGTATTTTATGCGTGAAAGAGTAACAAAAATCCACCTATCTATTCATTCATTAATAAATCCATCCTCACAAACTTTCACATTTACAATAGTAGTAGGACTTAAAGCTAATCGTTCTTCTCATATAAACTCAATATTCGTTTAGTTAATATTAATCCGAATTTACTACTGGTTAGTAACAATTTTATCCTGAGTAATAAATTTTATTTATAAGCCATTAAATTACCACCATTCACCATTCTTATTACATTCTTGCGCCGGATCTTCTCGCCGGGCTAGTTCCTGAACCGGTGGTAGGCATCACGTATACCGACGTTCAGAAAGTGTTTTATTCAAACTTGGTATAATAATACCAACTTTGAATAAAAAATTTGACTATGAGAATTTTTGACTTTGACCCACCAACATTACTAAATAAAGAGGAGAGTTCGTTTCCTATATTGTATGTATACCCCCTTGCTAATAAAACTATTTACACAACGGATAACTTAAACAACGTTGCTGTCTTTGTCTGCTACGTTGTACGTCATATGATAGGAAAAGATAGCAACGTTGTTTAAGTTATCCGTTGTGTAAATATTTTTATTAGTAAGGCTGTTACCTAGTGTATACTGCTTGGATACATTATACTGAATAGTGAATACTCCTTTATCGGTATATTATCATCATAATATTACTCATCATATATTTTACGAGAATTATGCGAACGGAGGCGGGACGAGTATGATATTTAGCACAGTTACACTTTATGTGGAATTGTGGAGGTAGTTGTGCAGAAAGCTATAATATATTCTAAATAATATTTCAAAAAATTAAAGTAATTTTTTTATTATATTTTTTAATTAAATTAAAAAAAATTGATACACACAAAATTGATACGTTTGATAGATACAATTTTGTTACGTTGACGTTTGACAATCTTTCACAATATTTACTTTTTTATTTTTTCTACAGGCAAAAGATAAAGAAGCCTTATAAAGTTCAATCTTAACAGTTATATTATGAATTATTGTGGGCGAATTTCGACCACAGGACGACCTCTAGTAATTATAGTTATGACTATTAATACTAATTACTGTAAAGGAAAATTACTATATTATTAATAATTACGTTTTGTCCTGTTTACATGAAGGTGGCAAAACAGGATAAAATGCCAATTTAGTTAATTGCTATTAATAATTTGATAAACCCGTAACCTAATGAGGCAATTTTGTTATCAAATACTTCCTCACAGTTGGCTTATAATTATTATATTTAACTATAATAAGTAACATAATATTTAATAATTATATGTTATAGAGATAATATAGGTATAAAAACAGTTACTAAGGGTCAATTCACACCGAAACCAATCGAGATAACGTCGAGTTTTAAAACTATTCGAGTCTTTAGTCAAGATGCATTCGAAATGAAAAACTTATGAGATGGCGAAGTTCGAAATGAAAAATTTATGGGATCCGACATAAGTCATCATCAGTGACATGTCGCTTGCTTGATCGAATGCATCTTGACTAAAGACCTAGGTGCTAAGTACGTAAGTTATGTAAAATTACATTCCAATCAAAGCCATAAAAGAGTAATATTTTGCTATTAATAGCTTCACTAACTTTAGCATTTTTAATTTTCTTACTACCACTAAATCCATAATAGCATTCTCAATCTGCGAAACATCGAAATAATATATTTTACCAGTTGTGACGTGTGCACTCTGAAATCTGAATTATATATCACGATTCACAACGGCTTCACGTTTAATGAGGGTTTTTAAATTCGTGACATCTGTTAGCTTTTTGACACGACAAGAACCGTCGGGCTACCAGGCGCCGCCTGGTGACAGAAAGAATCGAAAATTCTTATTGACCGTTTTTGGAAACCACTTACGCTACCAGATGACGCTTTGTGTGCGCTTGGTCTGCCCCCTTGCGGCAGAAAAAATACCAAACACCCTCATTAAGACACAATAACGTCAATTACTATTACAGTACAGTTTGTATCTTCTTAACCCACAACATTATTGTACTTATTTACAATACCTACTTGTACTTATTTACGGTCACGACAATCTTTTATGTATATATGTATACATGTATTAAATTTCTTAAGAAAGGTATTAAAATAAGTTCTGCAACTGATCTCACATCTACAGGCTAGGGCTTCCCTTTGATGGAGGACCAGCCTTCGCTACTGTCTTTTACATCATTTTTCAATGAAGTTACGTCGCCACGTCTCCACGTCACCATGCCATCAGACGCTTCACATCTAAAACCTTTTATGTTTAATCGTGCGATAGTAATGATGATGATGAACAGAATTTTTTGCTCGCAAATAGCCAATATAAAATAATTTATAATTGAAAGTCGCCGGTCTCCTCGTCCCGCGTCCGCGTCAAATGTAGTGGAAGTGAGCAAATTCGTTTTTAAACGGCTATCAGCCGGTCATTACCGTGGTGTGATGGTTAGGCGACTGTGACCATGTGACGCGCTGACAATGTGGGACTTTCATTTTTGACTATTTGAATTAGTTTTGGATCGCTCTGGGTTGATTAATAGTATTGGCTGGAATAAGATGCACGTATTTATTGTGGAGAGTAAATGCTTTCCACAACCAAGTGGTTGAAACTGGGTGTGATCGCTCCGGGTTGATTAATAGTATTCGCTGGAATAAGATGCACGTATTTATTGTGGAGAGTAAGTGCTTTCTACAACCAAGTGGATGAAACTGGGTGTGATCGCTCTGGGTTGATTAATAGTATTAGCTGGAATAAGATGCACGTATTTATTGTGGAGAGTAAGTGCTTTCCACAACCAAGTGGTTGAAACTGGGTGTGATCGCTCCGGGTTGATTAATAGTATTCGCTGGAATAAGATGCACGTATTTATTGTGGAGAGTAAGTGCTTTCTACAACCAAGTGGTTGAAACTGGGTGTGATCGCTCTGGGTTGATTAATAGTATTAGCTGGAATAAGATGCACGTATTTATTGTGGAGAGTAAGTGCTTTCCACAACCAAGTGGTTGAAAATGACCTATCAATCAAATCAAATCAAATCAAAAATTTTTTATTCAAAATTGGTATTTTTAAATACTCTTTTTGAACGTCGATACTACGTGATGCCTACCACCGGTTCGAGAACTAACCCAGCGAGAAGAGCCGGCAAGAAACTCGTCTGGGGCCATCTTTTACCAAAAAGATGGAAAATTATTCTTTTAAAATCAAAATTATTACAATGTTTACTTATGTCTATGTAACAAATAATAAGATAAGATAAGGAGCCACCTTATTCCCAAGGTGTGCCGTCTTGAATAAAGTCATTAATTTTATAATACGCTTTGGCACACAAACGCTCTTTAACTACTTTTTTAAACTTATTAATGGGAAAGTTTTGAACCTTTTCTGGGATTATATTGTATAAGCGTATACATTGGCCTTTAAAGGATTTACTAACTTTGCTTAGTCTGAACACTGGCATATCTAACTTGTTCTTATTTCTAGTGTTTACACAATGATTATCACATTTCTTTTTGAAGTTGTTTAGATTCTTTCTTACATATAACACATTTTCCAAAATGTATTGAGATGCGACGGTCAGAACTTTTATTTCTTTAAACTTTTCCCTTAGAGATTCAAAAGTCGACATCTTATAAATAGAACGTATAGCACGTTTCTGCAGCACAAATATTGTATTAATGTCCGCAGCGTTTCCCCACAAGAGGATGCCGTACGACATTATGCTATGAAAATAGCTAAAGTAAACTAATCGCGCGGTCTCTATGTCGGTAATTTCTCTAATTTTTTTAACAGCGTATGCTGCAGAACTCAGCTTATCTGCCAATTTAGCAATATGTGGTCCCCACTGTAACTTACTATCTAATGTTATACCTAGAAATACAGTGGTGTCTACTAATTTCATTTTCTCATTATTTAATAGTATATTGGCTTGTGCCTGCGTAACATTTGGCAAGCTGAACTTTAAACATTTTGTTTTATTAGAATTCAACAGTAAATTATTAGCATTAAACCAATGTACTATTTTTGAGAGAGCACTATTTACCTCGTCATTGTTAGATTGTCGTCGCTTCACATTAAAAATTAGTGAAGTGTCATCAGCAAAAAGTACTATCTCATGCTTATCATTAACTAGATAAGGTAGATCATTTATATAGATGAGAAATAGAAAAGGGCCCAAAATAGACCCCTGTGGTACTCCTAGTTTAATTTTAGTACCATTAGACCTTTTGGAATTAACTTCTACAGTCTGTGTTCTATTTATTAGATAAGAGCTTAGAAGCTTTAGTGCCGTGCCCCTTACACCATAATGGTATAATTTCCTGAACAGCGTATCATGCTCCACACAGTCAAATGCTTTGGATAAATCACAGAATATACCAAGTGCATCCTGTGACCTCTCCCAAGCTTCAAATATACTGCACAGAAGACTGATGCCTGCATCTGTTGTGGACCGACCTTTAGTAAAACCAAACTGATTACTATGTAACAATTTATTCGAGTTGAAGTGAAAAAGTAATTGATTTAGAATAATTTTCTCAAAAATTTTACTTAAAGTCGGTAATATGGATATTGGTCTATAGTTAGCTGGGTCTGATTTATTCCCAGCTTTAAAGAGAGGCATCACCTTGCTGTGCTTCATCAAGTCAGGGAACACGCCACTTTTAATACAATTATTAAAAACTAATGCTAGGTGAGGGGCAATGATGTCAATTACTGGTTTTATAACTTTTGTGGACATACCCCAGAGATCAGTTGTACTTTTAATATTAAGTAATTTAAATGCCTTGATAATGTCTCTAGAGTCTATTTCTTTGAAAATAAAATTTACATCACATTCCTTCACATTATCTCTAAGTAATTTTTCGGCAACTGTAGGTGATGAATTTAAGTTTTTTGTAGTTGAGATCGGAATGTCTGCAAAAAACTTCTCAAATACTGTCGCAACTTCAATGTCAGAACTAACTTTTTTATCATTAATATAAATTTCAAATTTAGAGTTGCGACTGGCGACTCTTCCAGTCTCATCTGCAATTATTTTCCAGATGGTTTTCACTTTGTTTTTAGAGTTCTTAATTTTTTCTTTGATGTGAAGAACCTTCGCCGCTTGACATACCTTCTTGAAAATCTTCGAGTATTTCTTGACATATAGTTTAAAAGCTTCACTCCTGTTCATTGACTTCTCGTTATACAAGTCATACAATCTTTGTCTACTAACAATAATACCTGCAGTTGCCCAGTTACTAAAATTATTTCTTTTATTACTAAATCTGACCGATTTAGAAGTAAATACAGAGTCAAATTGGTTTTTTACTACTTTAAATAAATTATTAAAAGTTTCATTTGGATTAATTGACTCATTCAAACATTGAAAACTTGAAAGTAATTTACTTCTAAATTTCTCAATACGTTTTGTGTTTACAGGAATAAACTCAATATTTTCTATCGGATTATTATCACATTTAAGATCAAATGATGCTAGCTGTCCACAGTGATCAGAGTTAAGTACATTAATTATGTCTTTCCTAAAAGGAGTGACATTTGTGAAAATATTATCTATACAAGTAGCTGTTGTTTCACATATTCTTGTTGGTTCATAAAATAAATTAATTAGATTATACGATTTGAACAAAGATGTGAATCTAACAGTGGTGGAGTTAGAGTCTAATAAATTAATATTAAAATCACCACATACAATAATCTTCTTATTAGAGACACATACTTTCATCAGCACTTGATCCATTATTTGTTCAAAAGAATCGTATAAGCTTGATGGAGGCCTGTATACACATACAATAATAAGGTGGCTCAACTCAATACAAGCCAACTCAATAATTCGTTCACTAGACAGTTTTACAATATCTTTACGTTCTTTACATTTCAATTTATTATTAATCAAAATTAAGGAGCCACCCCTAATGACATTTTCTCGACAGAAAGAGCTCCCTACTTGGTGATCACAATAGTTAAATATTAATTCATGATTTTTTAACCAATGTTCTGTTACGCATATAATGTCAATTTTAAATTCATTTAAAAATAACTCAAGTTCTAATTCTTTCCCTATTATGCCTTGTAAATTTTGATGCACCAAGTTTATATTAAAATTACAGTTTTTAAATATATAGTGTACATTTGCACTCTGCAGAGGGTGAATCACTTTTAGGCAAATCTTTTACGTCCCAATTGCTTATTATTATTATTAATGCCACGCTGACCATTGCTTTCAAAATTAATAATATAAAACAAAACTTGAGAAATCTAAAATTTTCCATAACATTCAGAATAATTAAGATGAATCAATCATTCGATATGAATACCTTAATAAATCATATTATTTGGTAAATTTATATTTTTTACTTGTAACTTAATTTGTTTTCTGAAGTAGAAAAATGGAATTGGTCACCCTACTCATCCGTTTTTAGTAGATAGGGCGACACAAAACGATTGTATTCGTCACAATACTCAAAGTCAAGCGATTGTGTTTGGACATCTGGGGTTTCTGATCGATTCTAAACACCCTATTAATGTTTCGCATAACGCTAAACGGGACTCGTCCGTGAGAATGCGAAAATTATAGTCATCCTATTATTGTTAGATTTCAGAGTCAACGTTATTAAATTATTGAATTAGATTGTACTAAAATTATATTTTTAATCGTTACACCCGGTCCGGTCCGGTCAGTGTTATTTATCCTCATGTCGTTGGCATAAAGGCCCTGTCGGAGGTAGAAATATAACTCTGAACGGAGTATATCTGATTTTAGAAAAATATAACTCTAGGTACATAGGTAAGTCGTTTTTGTAATATTTAATACAATTTAGTAGGTACATAATGTTACCGTCCTCTAAAACAATTTAGTTTTCCCAAAAATATATTATGTGTAAAGCAAACAATCTATTTCGTTCTAAAGTTATTATGGGAATGTAAACTGGGTAATTTTCCCAAATTTTCCATCGCCGCCATTAATATTTACAAAACAGACAGGGTGAGGCCGTTTCCAACTCATTAAACCTAAGTTAAGGGCCTATTATGTACTTTATGTACCTAAATTATCTCTTATTAGGGTAGCTGAGGGGTACCGACCAATTTAGTTAGAGCCCCTGGTGTTTAAAGTTCCACTTGTCTCGGTTAAAGGGAGGTGGGTAAGGGGGTCAAGCTAGACTGGTGGTGTGATAACAAGGTAGGGAGTTTTAAAGTGCTCGCGTGATTACAGAGCTGTTCAGAATTGATGTTTGTAAATATGTATCGATGCTTGTAAAATCAGAAACATCACCATTATGGAGATTCCCAGATACGTTCGACTGACTATTTACTTATGCTCTAATCGTTGTTTAAGATAAATGTTTATTATAATCTCTTTATTACACTCGAGAGCGTTTTCACAGTACGCGATATGATATCGCTTATCGCGTCCTATAATGAATGACAAAGACATGAGAAAGACAGGTATATGTTTTAACATGATACATATACCTGTCTTTGTTATGTCGAATATCGGATTGGAGAATGGGAAAACGCACTTACGTCGACGACATAAGAGCGTTTCCGGTCCGATAAGCGATATCGTGTCGGAAAATAATTGGTTAATTACTGTTGAATGTTATGCAAAGTAAGTAATTCTAATTATGGTAAAATTGGCTGATATATTTAGTATCTTAATTTTAATATTTAAATTGTATTTAATAGGAGTACTTGATGTTCATTATTAATTTTATAGAATGTTTTTTAATCAATGTTGTGTATAGTAGTTATAGGACTGCAGTGTTTAATGCTTTTTTTTATTGTTTCTTTTTAGTAAGTAATATAAGTGTCTACTCTGTACAAAAATAGGTATGGAAACCTTATTTGTTCAAAAGTACTCTTAATAAAAATATACCACCATCATCTTATCAATCGACAAACGTCACGGATTAAAAAAATAACGTCAAAAAGTTCGCATTCATTCGAAATTTAAAAAAACCGTTCCATTTTTTTTTCACAGAACCCTTTACGCAGATGTCTCAAGACTTGATATCGCCATTTAATACCATAAATAATTTGATTAGTCTCGTATTTATCAACATAAAACCATCGCATGGAAAAACGTCAGCTATTCATGGTTTTTTCATGGGAATCTACATTTAGAAGCCACTAATGTTATCTTAATATCTAAAGGAATTGAGATGTCAACTAGGACAAACATAATAATTTGAACATTGAACTCTAAGCCTTATGACAACGTAATAAAGGTACGTCGTCTGCATAAAAGTGTATTTTTGTTGTTTATTAATGCTTTTTCGTGTCAGCTTGTGATATCAGAAGATTTCGTTCCTTTTACAATTTTGCACGTGTATATGAGCACGCGTTCTAATTTTTTTTTACTAAAATGCGATGATCATAGATTATTCTTTTATGATGTCGTGTTATGGCCTATGGGACATCTATCATAAATCAAATTTATTACCTATTAATTCTTATTTAATACAAATGAAAAAAAGAATAGACACTTTAGATGTAAAATTTAATTTTTATACTTGTATTAAATTCTGTTTTTTTACGGAGTGACAGTGACAACTAACGGAATAATAATTCTATTGGCAAAAACCAAAAAAACATCTTCATTCAACAAGACAGATTAAAATGATACCAGTTGTGCCAGAAGACCACACACATAGCTGTTTAACATCCTTAAAAGCACAACACTAAAAGGTGTTAATGCGAAACCACACGCGTTCCATTTTTAAAATACAAACATGGCGCTTATAACCATAATCTGTTTAGTTCGGTGGCGCACAAGTTTTAACTTTTTTTTTCTTTGCATTTTTGAGACAAAGGCAACTGCGTACATAAGCGAAAATTTAGGCAAAGGTGCACACGGCCGAAATTGAACTCGATATTTTTTTTATTCCAAAATTGTTACACGTTATTTGCTCGAATAATATTTGTTGTTTAACACGATCAAATTAAGAAGGCCTGCATTGTCTGTAATACCGTTATTAAATTGGAGAGGCGCTAGGGGTCCTGTTAAAGTGGTTGCGTTAAGTGATGCTTAAGTGGGAGCTCTGTTTGGTTGTTTTAGGACGCTGTTTATTTTTGTGCTTTACACGAATCGCCTTAACAAGGTGCGTTTTATTTTTGTCTGGTAGATTTCGGGAGGTTTGCATATTTTATTTTCGATCCAATCAATTGTTTGTGAGAATGTTAAAGAAGCTACACAGTAGAGATGATTTTTAAAACAAGGCAGCTCCGAAAACGGACATTTCGTAGTATATTAAATTGGCGAAAATATACGCAAGGCAAATGACATACACACACAGTACAGCTTTTTTTTGAAGCATTATATACTGATTGACGACTCGACGTTCTCTATCTAAATAACTAATAAGAAAGCTGATAGATTTAGTTGATTTAGTTGATTTAGTTTTGAAGAAACTTATTTACCATAAATATACCGAAGAAAATTTAAGACTTGGTTTCACGGGGCTCGTGGTTACGTGCTTTGATATAATTGACAATATAATTCCTTAATAAGAAAGATTTGTTCGCGACGTTTGAAATTATTTCGGTGTAGCTTACGCCAACACGGCTGACATTCGCCGGCGCTCGAGCTGTCATTTGTAGAGAGTGTCGCCCCTGTGAATATACAATAGAGAGATAAAGACGTTTACTGGCAGTAAAGTGATGATGATGAGATGACAAAAGTGGCAATTGCACGATATTAAACGGGAAATGTTTTTACGATGACAGTGCGGCGCGGCGCGGCGGTGTGAGCGACGCACGTTTTATTACTACGTCGGTTTTCTTCCCTCACGTACAGGGTGGTGGATTTCTAGCAATCCTACTACTATTATAAATATGAAAGTTTGTGAGGATGGATGGATGTTCGTTACTCTTTCACGCAAAACTAATAAACGGATTTCGATGAAATTTAGTATGGTAGTAGCTTAGGCGTTGGATTAAAACATAAGCTAGCTCGAAAAAGTACAGTTTCGCCGTGGGATACTATATTTACGCCGGCGCAGCCGCGGGAAAAAGCTAGTACTATTATATTATTCTTCTGACTAGGTTTGGTTTAGAGCCAGCGGGCTTAGCATGGCGATCCTAAGAAATAAATTCAAAGAAGAAATATTATATCCATGGTAACAAGGTCATCAATAGAAATCAACATTTCTACACAGCCATATTTTTAAAATGGCTGCCGGGAAATCTTCTGTCAAAAACGAACAAATATTCAAGTAAATGACTGAACGTAAATAAACTATTTGTCTAGGAGCGCCATGATGTGGAGTAGTAATAATGTCAATTATTGTAAGACTATTAGACATTGAATTAAGAAAACGTTTCTGCTTTAGCTGTCAAAAGAGGCCATTTTGTGAGCTCATAATCGGGAAGAAAGGATAATGTTGTTTCTCTTATCGACGATGCTTCGACCTTGTTGCCTCACAATAAGACCTATTTTGCTCCGAATGGTATTAGGGTTTCTTTAATCTGTCGTTTTGTCGATTCTTCAGTGTTTCTAGGGTGTGCATGCTAAGCCTGCAGGTGGGATATTAACCTTTACCAAACACTCTAATGTATAAATTTATAAGGATGTAACATTAACAGGTCGTGAGAATAAAAGGTTTTAACGTGCGAGGTATTCTGTCTATTGCCAGCTAAAATCTTCGGAGATTTTTTAGATATCCCATTACCACTGTACATTTTCCATTATCTTGTAATTTATGATAACCATAAAGACATATTATAATTCTAAACAAAGTCACTTTCATGAACAGCCTGTAGCTGTATCAAAAAAGGCGCCAACTAAAAACTCATTTCGCGCGCT
Source organism: Phengaris alcon alcon (assembly GCA_037179445.1). Taxonomy (NCBI): domain Eukaryota; kingdom Metazoa; phylum Arthropoda; class Insecta; order Lepidoptera; family Lycaenidae; genus Phengaris; species Phengaris alcon. The sequence continues at coordinate 2,829,666 of JAYRCH010000135.1, read as the reverse complement.
GTAATGGTCGAACGAGTCCACCCCCAGCCCCGAGTTTTTTAATAAAAAAAAATACCTCATCTCCCGCTAAATTGTTCCCGCCACTCGGGAATATGAAAGTCGTTATTTAAAAAAAGATTGGCCCTCCGCTATTATTTCAGAATAAATTTTTCACTTAAGCCATTTTCTTAAAGCGTCTCGAGTGTTTTGAATTTTATTGCGCGGGAAATGCTCTTAATGTCAAAATTTATACTCGTTTCGTTGTTCTTTAATTAAAATTTGAATTATTTTTTTCTGTTCTCCTAATGACGCGGACCTTTATAATTTGATGATGTAATTATTTAATAAAATATTAAGAAATTATTCACGATGATTTCAACTTTTAGAACAATTTACGTTACTTGATATTTAATGAAATATTAAATAGATAGAACTACTTTATTAATTTAATGACATTAAAACCATTTGATTTTTTATCCTTATTTTTGTCAGCGTATTAGTTTCACCTTTATAAACATCAGAAACTAACGAGGAGAAGCTTTCGCATTTACAATTACATATACCCAGGTGTCAAATTTTATTTTACAAGAAGTCAATTTCTACAAATACTAAAGTAACTGTATGTCATCGCTGTATAGTAAAAAAAAACTAGTAACTATATTTCAGACAAAATGGCGCTGACATTTCCAAAACCGCTAAAATACCAAAATTTAATTTAACAACGTGTTTTTATACGAAAACATAAAATCATTACTATATAAATATACATTTCAATTCCCCTTTTCTATTAAACGATAATCTGCCTGTACAATTAAATCATGTTAATTGGCTGGGGTGCGAATTAACAATAACTTATTTTGGAACTCTATCCCCTTGAGATACGGACGAAATTTGTTTAAAAATTACACGAAATAACCTATTGTGAGTGTTAATAAGGTAAATTTAACCTTGATATGTGAGAATAGAGTTTAAATTTCGTTGCAAGTGTGTACAAAGAGATTTCAGATAGCGATATAATGCGATTAACTTCTACTAAGTGACACAACGCTAACGATTCGATATAGAGTAGGGATTTCTTTTGTAGTCGACGTTATTTATGTCAGTTTAATGGCTTCAACGGTAATTATACTTGAAGTAACATCACTAATTATTGCATTTACTACTTTAAGTACCAAATATCATCATATGAGTATATTAATGTACTGAACGTCTGTACGTGAAGCAAGAACTTTCATTACAGCTTTACAATAATTTTGCGAACGGATGAGTATGGTATTTGACACAGTAAACATTTTTTTTATATAATGCTGAGAATGATATAATAACAACACAAACTGAAAAAAAATATGAACGAATAATAAGCAAAAATTTTCGCGTTCGCTCCGTTCGCTGTAAATGTTATTCTTCGATCTTCATACGCACCGTGTTTCAGATAGGGGTTAAAGGAAAATGGGGGTCATTTTTGCTCGCTCGCTTCTTCCAAAAAAATTGGTCCTTTGGCCGCGCACATTCAACTCTGAAATGAATTGTCGTACATTTAATTATGCTTCATTAACACAGGAAAATACTCGAAAGCCAATAATAATACATAACGTAGCATTGTTAAGGTTTAAATCATAATACACTACAATATTACATTGCCTAGGCCCTAGGGGCTTAGGTAAGCAATATATTATGTAGGTAAAGGTTTCTGAACGTTTACATAATACAGCCGTATTAACACTCATTTTGAATGAGAAACAATTTCGCCATATTTTCTTTTCATTTCTAGTGTCATATAATAACCTAACTATCTGCGCCGATACGTTGTTCTATCTTAATCACTATGAACTGGAATAAATAAATAACTAAACACCCACACCAACCTACACCAACACTTACACCTACACCTACATAGCTACGCCTACACTTACATCTACTACACCTAAAACCAAACAGGTAAACTGAAAGCACCTTTAAATATTTGACTGTCAAGTGCCAAATTGAACACAGTGAACAGTTAAAATCTATCGATATTTTGAGTATTTTCCCACAATCGTTCCAAATCGTAAATAACGAAATTGACTGTCCTAATCTTCTATATAAGTTCAATTTTAATGTTCCTTTCAGATCCCGTATATATAACCCTCCACTGTTAGCCCCAGTTTAAAACACAAACTATACAAGAAATTCCTTTTTGGTGCGAGCAAGTAATACGTTTAATGCACTATGTAAGGAACTAGACTCAGATCACTTTGTTACTAAAGTTGCTAAAGCGAGATCTGAAATTATAAAAAAAAAAATTGAGATTGATGATTGATGTAAGTATGGTACTTGTATTATTTTTAAGTATATTAGTCAACATTTCTAAGCTTAAATTTCCATGTACTTAGATCTAGGTTCATTTTTTATTATTGTTGGTAGCTTGTGATTGTTGTTAAGTTTGTATAATTTATATTCTATAGCTATTAGTGAAAACCTATTATTGGCTTAACTCTCAACTGTCTGCTTTCTACTTTTTAATTATAAGCTGTTGGGTCCGCGAATATATAAATAAATAACTCGCACCGTTTAAACCTTCCCTGAACTTCCACAATCATTCCAAGACCAAAGTTAGCGTAATCGATAGCCGTTCTCGGGTTTTAGCGAGACATCTATTTTTAACCAACCAACAAATGGAGTTGGCTATCTAGATTTTAGAGAATATTATAACATTCAGTTTTTTAGAAACCTCGAAAATATTCAAATTACTACCAATACGAAAATGCTAATGTACTTACTTACCTATTTGAATTTTTTCGAGCCTCATTTTGAGATATTTGCTTGACGACGAACTAGAGTATTTACTTACTCATATTATAGACGCTACAGACTTTCAGGGGAATGTTTATTCGCTTGAGTTTTTCACAGGATATTATTTAATTAAACGCAAATTGAGTTAGAAAGTTCGACAACATTCTTAATTTTTCAGTAAAGGCAGCTATTTATCAGTAGAGGCAGTATTTTTTCAGTTGATACAGTTATTTTCAGTAGAGGCAACAATTTTTTGATAGAGGCATCATTTTTTCAGTAGATGTAGATATTTTTCAGTAGACGCTGCTATTTTTTAGTAGAGGCAGCTATTTTGCAGTAGACACAGCTATTTCTCAGCAGTGGCAGCTATTTATCAGTAGAGGCAGCTATTTGACAGTAGAGGCAGCTATTTTGCAGTAGACACAGCTATTTCTCAGCAGTGGCAGCTATTTATCAGTAGAGGCAGCTATTTGACAGTAGAGGCAGCTATTTTGCAGTAGACACAGCTATTTCTCAGCAGTGGCAGCTATTTATCAGTAGAGGCTGCTATTTTTTAGTAGAGGCAGCTATTTTGCAGTAGACACAGCTATTTCTCAGCAGTGGCAGCTATTTATCAGTAGAGGCAGCTATTTGACAGTAGAGGCAGCTATTTTGCAGTAGACACAGCTATTTCTCAGCAGTGGCAGCTATTTATCAGTAGAGGCTGCTATTTTTTAGTAGAGGCAGCTATTTTGCAGTAGACACAGCTATTTCTCAGCAGTGGCAGCTATTTATCAGTAGAGGCTGCTATTTTTTAGTAGAGGCAGCTATTTTGCAGTAGACACAGCTATTTCTCAGCAGTGGCAGCTATTTATCAGTAGAGGCAGCTATTTGACAGTAGAAGCAGATATTTTGCAGTAGACACAGCTATTTCTCAGCAGTGGCAGCTAGTTATCAGTAGAGGCTGCTATTTTGTGCAAACTATATTGCATTCTAGTATCACGTGAAAAGAAACTTAATCGATTTTGTTTAATCGATAAACTACGCTACAATGTTGAATTTTCATGAGCTTACGGACTGTAGTTAAGTACTCGGAAGAAAACTAGTAGAAGCTATCTCAAGCGCTAGATTAGAATTTCACAGAATATTATTATTACACAAAACTGGCCAAACAATATAAATGCAATGCCTGCCTCTATATAGCCATGATCAGATGATAAGAATTTGTGTTGATGAACACGTAGTCAGAATCAACCCCAGTACCAAAATTATATTCTAATAAGACATAAAAAAGCATTATTAAAAGTTAAATTAAAGATGTCATCAACATGGAAGCAAATTAACACATTCGAAATTTAAACTGTATTCCGCCAATAGAGATAGCCGAGAGGCGAAATTAATTTCCAAGTTGGCAACATTTCCCCGCGCAACTGTCGCACAGACACAAAACACCTCACCTAGCCGTGTCATAAACAAATCAACATGGCCGGTCTAGATATTAATGAGACAATAAGACATTAGCTCGCTACAAATGCCTCCGTATTCGCGAATAATTAAATCGTAAAGCCCCTCTCCGCCGCCTACGGCACCCGTCTATTTACTCCTTTTTCATTGAACACAATAGCCACTGCAATCCGACACGCTCATTTCCAAAACGATCCAACTACAGTGACCCGCACAAACAATTTTGAATTTTACACGCCTACACATTAAGTGCATATCCGCTTGTCGACAAAATATTTGATAAGGCGTATTCCACAGAGACTATTAATTTGAGCGCGACGAACCCCGCCTACTTAATATCACGTTTACACACATGTAGACGCTATCGTCGTCTCTCTCCCTCCGCGCCGCTTATTAAAATTCCTCGCTTGATATCTGCGTCTCTCTCGGCAGAGGCGGGCTGCTATCGCCGATCGCGGTTTTCGCCCCAATACTAGCGCGATTTCCAACGCGCCTTCACGCGAATACGCGTACGCGTGGTGCAACCGCGCTATGTGTAGTGTCTGTGCATGATAAGTACTCATTGACAGTTTGTTTTATCGTGTTAGTAATTTAACTATGTTTATTATTTTGTACCGAAACATCGAGAATTCTAGGAATGACATGTGATCCTGCCGACGGCGCCTGCTATGAGCTGAGATGAAGACCACCCTGGATGAGCGGTCCGAAGCCGCTGAGAGTGGCAAAGGCCGGATATCCTTCAGCGTAGACTCCCTTCTGGGCAGCAAGACTGATGCACCCAGGGACACTCCAGATGCGATATCCAATGAAGGGGAGAGTGCCCTGGAGACGGACGACAGTGACGTAGACATTGAGGACGTAGAGTCTAATGGAGACGATAGAGACGAGAGAGACGAGAGAGAGAGTACAGAGGAGATAGAGAGTAGAGGTGGGGTGGTGATCCCTCAGCCCTTACTGCCCAGGCTGTATCAGGGACATCCACCGTCATGGCCCTTCGGAGCCTTTCCCTGGATGGCGCCCAACCCTATGTTCAGAGCTGGATCTCCTAATAGTGAGTATGGTGAACTGCCACCTTTTTATATAATTTTAATATTCTTTTATTGACAGTAGTGGTTGTGTTATTACGGCAACGTAACACTTCACCACATCAATAAAATAATTATTATGATATTATGCACAAAATATTTTTAACACTTCATACTTGCCGGTCGCGGGGGTTCGCGTATTTTTATATTTGTACTTACAAAAGTAATATTAAATGTATTGTCAAAGAAAATTGTAATACTATTTTCGATAATAAATTTAGGTATTATTTATTTTATTTTAAGCAGCATTCCGTTTTCTATGGACTATGGTTTTTCCTTATCGTTCTTCTTTTTTTGGCAGTGTCAAAAACTTAAATGATATCCAATGACATATTTTTAACTGCAATCTAAATCATTATTATTTCATTACTTTTAATATTACAGCATACTGCATAACTATTAAATATCATTTATTATTATATATTATATTATATTCAGAGCTAAAAAAAATTTTAAGGTCTATATTAGGATTTAGGTACGTACATAGTTAATTATTAATGCGTATCAAATGCACTTTTTTCTTTTTAGTGCTACCGGTAGTAAGCTTTTTTTAGTGAATAAAACTGAAAATATGTTTGTAGATTTACAGAACTGGAAACATTTTTTGTAATAAATATTTTATGATCAAATTTTTCAAAAATACTTTACTAACGTTATTTAGGTAGCGGAGCGTGAAAAACATGGGGCAAAGTTGAAAAAAGTTGACTAACCCCAGATATAAACATTACACATACACAGTATGTTACTATGTGTGTTAAAACTTCAATAATATATTATGTATTATATTTTCATCGCGTCAAAATGTAAATAATACAGTTGCCGAATTTAATATGCATATTTCAGTTTTGCGCAAACTATGTAGGTAAGTCACGGGAAACAGACGTTATTGGAGTTTAGGTACTCCGTAAGAAACGATTTTCAAAGTATATAAGCCGCGGGGTAGCGGGGTATGAAAATCAATGGAGTAAAATCGAATTCACGATGTCTGACGGTCACACGGTAAGATGTCACACAATGTTAGATGAAGATGTCACACCTGTAAGTTCTCCGTTCAATATCAGAAAATATAATAAAAATTGCCAACCTTCAAAAATTAAACAAATCAAAAACTCTTTTTTTTACCAATTCTTAGTTTCAAATCTCAACTAAAACCATATTCATGTTTTTATTTCCATAAATTTGAGTTAATTACATAATGTGGATTCGAAGCTTTTTTGATTTTTTATTTTAAGTGTACTTTCTTTGCATTGCACACCAAATTGTACTTTTTAGAGTAAACTCCAGTCTTGCGTCGGAGATGACACACAGACTTTTTTTAATAGATCGATAATGATAATTAATTTAAATTGTAATTAATTTAAATAATCTTAAAAAGAATTAAACATTCCAGCCAGACAGTAATCATATGCAAAGTGGCCTAGGTTAGATACAAAAAAAATTACACCTTATCATCGTAGCATTCACCGTAATTTGCTTAAAACTACCCGTTTAATTACTATATACGTAATATTTCCTAGTATATTTTAATTTAATGATAAAATTTATAATATAATTCAATAAATAATAAAAATGTAATATAACAAAACCTTAAATGCAGTGGTTTTTTTGAGGGCTGTAGGGATTCCTAAGTTGAGTAGCTTTTTTGATAGTTTTCAGTATTCTTTTAGTAGTTTTTAGTAGAAATCGATGCGAGTTGAGTAGTTTCGTAAAAACAGAGCTGGCAACACTGGAACGAATCTCTTCAGTCCATCCGGCCGACTGATGCGAACTCGAAATTGCACACAGACTATACGATTTTGCATCCGTTCAGGTCGAACTAAAGGAAAACCGGACCGTATATGGGGCCCGTTAGCAATAGGCTAGATGATCAATATTTTTTTTTTGAATAAATGGATAGTACTCTTCAATATGAGTAACAGGTACAGTAATTGTCAAAGGTACAGCGATTTTTATACAAAATTTGGCAAGTCTAGTGAAAACGCTCCATACCTACTAAAGTCGTACCCAGCTGTGACGTCACCTAGGTTACAGTGTATGAAGTATACGGCCGCAGGAACATATTTGTAAATATCTCCGATATTTGTGCGTTTAAGTTCATACTTACCATAATGAATATTTTTGTATATGATGTAAGCAAACTAATGATGTAGGTTTTGTTTACTAATTTAGCAAAAAAAAATTAATCTTTTTTGTACTTTTTAGATATATCTAATTACTAAACTACACATAATATATATTTTTTTTGTACATTCACCATGTTGTAATGTCTAAATATAACTGAATATATTAATGAAACTAAATAGTTTAGCTGTAGTCATCACCCCTATTGCTATCACCGCAGTCGGTGTGAATAGCCATAGTAGGATAGTGTCTCGTCAAAATTATAAACTTATGTGTGTAACTTTTATTGTTTGCGTAATATTTACATATTTTAGCAAATACCTACTAGCTGTAACACTAGTAATTAGTTCTTTTGTATTTTTTAATGGGAGACCAAAACTAAAATTTTAAATCTGAATTCGATCCGAACCCGTAATAAAACAAAATTAAAATAAATTGGAACCGAATTGCCAGCTGATGATGATGAACACTTTCGATCATGTCGGCTTCCAAACAAAAATCCAATCCATTTGGGAGTGGATGGCACACACACATACACACACAGGTCAAACTTGTAACACTTGTGTTTATGTCGGGGGTTCAAAATACGATCCGGAATAGCTATACAACTATTTCTATAGTTATCTGGCTAATGCGATTTTCGTAGATTTTGATAATAATGGGACCCTAGTACTGCGACCGTCGAGACGAGCGCTGTCCGTCTGTCACCAGGCTGTATCTCGTGAAGCGTGATAGCTAGATAATTTAAATTTTCCCATAGATGTATTTGTGTTGCCGCTTTAACCGCAATTATTTATACTAAAAACAGAATAAATTAAATATAAAGCGCGACCAGAAATAATCAAACGTCATTTTTTGCCGTTTGGTGCGGAACCCTTAGTGCGCGAGTCCGACTGCACATGGCCGGATTTTTCTTTGTTTGTGGGCCAAGAAACGAGCACACGGACCTACGGTAAGCCATTACTGCCGCCTAGACACTCGTAACACCAGAGGAGTCACAAGTGCGTTCCCATAAATTTCCCAACCTCCTCATCGACCATGGGCCTCCGGTCACTCACTCATCGAAACACAATGCAAGCGTTATTCCACGCCGGTTTTCTGCGAGGCCGTGGTATTTATCCGGTCAAGCCGGCCCGTTTGTCCATTTTTTACGGGTTCGGATCCGACTCGCATCATACCGGATGTAGAGCGAAACCGCTCTAGTAGACATAAAGCACGTAATAACTGATAGCCACGTGTATTATTGTCATTCAATTTGCATATATATCTATGGCATCTGCTTAAATGAGGGTGTTTGATATTTTTTCTGCCGCTAGGGGGCAGGCCCAACGCACACAAAGCGTCATCTGGTGGCGTAAGTGGTATCAAAAACGGCCAATAAGAATTTTCGATTCTTTTTCTGTCACCAGGCGGCGCTTGGTAGCCCGACGGTCCTTGTCGTGTCAAAAAGCTGTCAGATGTCACGAATTTTAAACCCCTTACTGCCGAATACTGAAACGCTAGTAAAAATTAAGAGCCCTCCTATTCACAGGCTGTCTCTGTCTCTGCTAGCCGAAACGACAAGGACAGCATGTGACTCGAGCGTCACTTAATTTAACTATCGTTCCAGTGTCGGCCGTTAGTCAGCTAATTGGATAACCGGTCAGTCTTATAAGCTTCGCCATGTGATAAAATGGCTGAAAAGCAACTCGCCAAGTCTGTGAGGACAAATTGTGATGTTCGATTAGGGTAACTATGATACTTTTTTACCACTAACGGCCGGTTTCATTAACTATATATATATAACTATTTGTTAAAAACTTCGCCATTCAATCATTTGACGGTTTTTCATGATACAAGTTTGACGTTTCTAACAAATAGTTATTGGTAGATAGGTTATTGTAACGGGCCGTAAGTAACTAAATAGTAGTACTGAAATAATTTTTATAAATATATGAGTTTTGATTAAATGTATAAAATTATAACAAAAGTACAAAGCTGACTACAAAATTAGTACCTACATCTACTAAGGGTCAGCTTACACTGTGACTCGATGCGTCGCGACACGCCGCTGCATATTAGGTCATTACATATGAAATTGGCGTTTTGTAAAGGAGGAACATGAATTCGATTTTTCTTAAACATAATATATTTATTTAATCAAAGTATATACCATTGCTATCTATCCACTTTTGCCATCTCATAGGTAGTTCATTGATACCATTACTAAAATTACCATTCGGACAGGAATCAATAAAATCTTTGAAGCCGCTTTGGACTGCCCCATCGGAGTTGAATTTTTTCCCTTGCAAGAAGTTATCCAAATTTCGAAAAAAAATGGTAATCTGTTGAAGCAAGGTCCGAGGAGCACGGTGGATGTCTTAGACATTCTAATTGAAGCTCCTCTAATTTGGTAGCCGTCTGTTGTACAGTGTGTGGTCTAGTGTTGTCCTGAAGCAGCAGTGGCCTAGAGCGAATGACCAACCTCGGTTGTTTAGCAGCTAGCTTTTCCATCATGATTTGCAGTTGCTGGCAATAGACATCTGCCGTAATCGTCTGGCCAGATTTAAGAAAGCTGTAGTGAACGACATCGGCACTAGTCCACCAAACGCTCACAAGTAACTTTTTTTGAGTTAATTTTCGCTTGGGGCAAGCTTTGGCTGGTTCGCCAGGGTTCAGCCATTGCGAAGTGTATTTCAGATTATCTTACAGGATCTACTTTTCATCACAGGTAATGATTCGATTTAAAATCCCTTCATTATTGTGCCGGTTGAGTAATGTAACGCTCCAGTTGAGGCGCGTTTGTCGATTTGCTGCAGTCAATTCATGAGGTACCCACCTTTCAAGCTTTTCCACCTTCCCAATTTGCTTCAAGTGGATTAACAGTTTTATCACTAACACCGCAGCCTGCAGCTAACTCGGATGTGGTTTGCGATGAATCCGCTTCCACAATAGCCTTCAATTCTTCATTATCAAATTTGGTCTCCTCTTCCACGGGGCTTGTTTTCTTTTGCGACACCGCCGCTATACACATCATTAATCCTTCGAGCCGTTTCTGCAGCACTGGTGCCACGGTGGAACTCGTACTCGAAAATAAAACGATATTTCAGTTTTCCATTTTGTAAACAGAGTGACGCAAAGAAAAAACCAAAAGAGGAAAAAAGAAATGAATTACGGTTTTCGAAGAATAAATGCATGAGTAAATAGCAGTATACATTTAAAATTAGAAAAAAAAATAAAGAAGACTAAGATATATTTGAGATCAAAATGGCCAGTGCGACAAAACTCCAATTTCATATGTAAGGTGCTAATATTATGTTGTGTGTAAATATTTATTCACTTACACGTAACTTCTTGTGTAGTGAATAATGCTTGTGAATCGCTATCTTAAAAATGCAGCACAGCTTCGCGTCACGTCTCGTTTTGAACTGACGCAAAGTCGTTTAAATACTATATTTTTCTACGGAAGCTAAAACTGGTATATCTAGATTCTAGAATTTATAAACACTCAACACTCTAGGTATAATTACCTTCTTGTAAAATATAACATTATTATTCAAATACATCATCGTATAATTTCGCAATAAACATACCTAAATAAAAGAAATTATTACAAAACGGTCCCACTTTATGTATACATGGGTATGTTTTATAACTCTATAATTATTTAAATATTGTTTTAGCTATTTATATTTCGTATTACAAATGTAGAGTTTGTGAAGATAGGCTTGCAGAGTTGAGAAAAAATCTTTGTACAAGAAAAAGTTACGCCATCTTGATTTCTGAAGATTTTGCCAATTAAATGCGAACTGACTGTTGATTAAACTGCAGAAAACGAAGACGTATATATATATATATATATATATATATATATATATGTATATAGGTATTTTGTCGTTTTTAACAAAAATGTTTAATTCGAACGGTAATTTGTACAACTTTGTAAATATGTAGCCAAGCTTGACTGGCTTGTAGTAACTTTAAATTTGGATTTTCGGTTTACTTTGATTCTTTGCCTCGTCCTAAAAATATAATTATAGTTCCTTTCTCGTAATAACTATCTACATTTATCGCAATCCGTTTAGCTGTTTGAGCTGTCCAAGTAGGAAACAGTTGAGTTTTATAATTACAATTACAGAGTACGGACTACCTTCGTTCTGACAAATATAGACGCGGTTTCAAAAAGTGTTAGGTATATAAAATGTCACAATAATAATATGGTAATAGTAATTATCACTACTTATTAGTAATCACTATTAGTAGAAGACGACATTTACGTAATTATTACAGATTATTAATAATAATAATTAATACTATTCATAGTGAGAATAAACAATACTTCGCTGATTGATTCGTGGAAAAGATTTTCTTTGCGCCATGCGTAAGAAACATGTTTGAGCCCAGTGATAGGAGAGTTGTTGTACGACTTGCACGTAAGGGACGTAGGTTCGATCTTGTCAGCACTTATACCCTCTTACTGATAATAATATTTACACAACGAATAACTTAAACAACGTTGCTGTCTTTGTCTGTCAAGTGACTTTTCCAACGCATCAGACAAAGGCAGCAACGTTGTTTAAGTTATCCGTTGTGTAAATAGTTTTATTAGTAAGGGGGAGCATGTATAATGCATATATATATACCAATATTATTTTTGTTAGGCAGTGTAACTAGTTTGTAAAGACGGAACAGCGAGGTCTCAGTAATAGTGTCCCATTTTTACCCTCCTTAAAAAACGCCTTTCGATATAGATTGTAATTTGTATAGTGATCATGATGATACTCAAAATCCTTTGTTCATCCTCTGCCACAAAAACTGTGTAATTCAGTACACGGTAGCAATTATTTTCCTCTTATTAGGTAGGTACATATAAAATGTTATAATTTTTGGCAATTCTCTTGTTTTTGTGCAATTTATAAATGCATGTCATTATAACCCTAATATAAAGTTTTAATGCAGAAAAAAAATTGGTCGAAATACGCAGTGCCAATACGCAGTGCCAATACGCAGTGCCAATCAAAAATATTTTAAGTTATAGTGATGTCGTTAGATATTATGTTGAATAATGTAGGGAGTAGGGACTACTTCGTTTGAATTGCAACTACAAGAATCTCTATACTCCATCATTTATAGTTTAGACGAGCTTTCGCCCGCGGCTCCGCCCGCGTAAATATAGTATCCCACGGAAATACTGTAATTTTTCGGGATAAAAAGTACCCTTTGTTTTAATCCAGAGCCTAAACTACTACCATACCAAATTTCATCAAAGTCCGTTTTGTAGTTTTTTCGTGAAAGAGTAACAATCATCCGTCCATCCATCCATCCTCACATTTATAATAGTAGTAGGCGTTCCATAGCGATTCGAGCAGATTAAGATAGTAATATATGTACTTATTAAAGCGCCAAATTATTTCGTATAGCTACGACGCCACAAGCACAACGCCACGTGTCAAAACTTTCCATTCAAGGTTAAAAAATTACAAAAGATATATTATTTATTAGTATATTTATTACATCTGCTAGCGTTTTGTAATCAATTGAGGATTACAAACACATAAGCATCAGTTCACGCCGAGACGCGACACTGTGCGATCTTTTTAAGATAGCGATAAAAAATTAAACATTATATATATACTACACAAAAGATACACGTTTCATTGCAAGAGCGGCGCCGCGCTGCGCAGCGCGATGCAGCGCGATGCAGCTCGCAATTCGAACAAGTTGCTATCTTAAGAGCCCCTATTACAAATCTGCACTCTGCGAGATTAGGTATTTGAAGCGTTCCCGACATTTCGTAATTTGTAGTCATTTTGCAGTTGTATTTATCGTTTTTATTGAAATAGGTTAATAAATTCATGCTTTAAAATTATAAAATCTTTATTCCTCGTGAAGTAACAATTGTGCTGGTATACATTTTGTTTAATAATATTATCGTAGATAGGAGTAATTCACAGTTAACTTAAAGCGATTTTCGAAGTTTTTTTTGGCTTAGAATAAGATTATTTTTCTATATTAAATCGAAATTTTCAAAGGTATTGCGGATTGTTTGAAGCACATTTGTGAGTCTCGTGAAAATGGCCCATAGAAAAGTCGTACTAGTAGGTACGTCACACGCTCATGTTGCTACGAAATGTATGGTCATGCACAAAACTTCTGATATATTGTAATTTTGCGCGTTTATGTTGATACATACCATAGTAAATCTTTTTCTATTTGATATAAGTAAACTAAGTATATAAGGTTTTATACACAAATGTTAAAAAAAAAATCAAGCTTTTTTGTGACTTTGAAATGCATATAATTACAAAAGTACACATAAAATGCTGATTCTTTTTACTTGTATCAACTTGTGATACCTAAATATTTCTTGATATTTTATTTAAAAAAAAAACTAAATTTTTAAATGTTGCCAAATACCCAATTAGGCTGGGACTATAATATGATCCGGAAGCCGGCGGGCCCGGGGAAAATTCAGAGCACTCAAAATAGAACACTGCGCTAATACAATAGAGTTAAAAATTGAAGTGTCGAGTGGTGTACACTTGTGTGTTTGATTTTAATGCTCTGAATTTTCGCCGGCGTTCCGGATTCCGGACAATAAAGTCTTACTACAAGATGGTACCTAATACTCGGTTTTGGACCCCGACGTAACTATTCAGTAATCTGGGCCCCGACTACGATATACTATTGACTGTAGGTACAAAAAAAATGTAAGTACATTAACCATCGAGCAGAGCCACAATTATAGACGAATTCGTAGACTGTATGTGACTGGAAAAATGCCAAGGCCTGTCAGAATACCGGCGGAAATATTTGCCGAACAAGTGAGGTTATCGCGGCCCCAAAAAATACCGTAAAACTCCTCTGATGGTACAGGGTGCTTAGCAGGAACATTTGACAGCGACGTAAATGTAACGCTATTGAATTAAATGTGTATGGGCGTTGTAACGATTTTGACAGATATTCATACAATTCACATTTGATAACGTTACGTTTACGCTGCTGTCAAATGTTTCTGCTAGGCCCACTGATACGTCCGATCCGTTTTTATGTCTTTTCCAGAGGTCCGTGGTATCACTTATTTACAGCAGTCACTAATGCCCTGTTTCTGAGGTTTTTTATGGGTAGTTTATCTATTCAATAGAGCTTTTGATTGGATAACACAAACGCGTTAACAAAACCTCAGAAACAGAAAATATGTAATTCAAAACAAATTCAAAATTAAAAATGTTTAATTTCCATATACTTAGTTTAATAATATTGTCCCCACGTGATGCCTACCACCGGTTCGGAAACTGACCCGGCGAGAAGAATATTTTAGCAAAAGGTAGAAATTTGTTTTTTCTAAAAAATATTATTAAAACATTGTAAATAAATTCATAATGTTTTTCAAACATCATATTTCTAAACAATTACATGAGGTATTATCGTACTTTATGTTACAAAAAATATTACCTTTAATAATTAAGGTATGATGCTGGTTCAAATATATAATATTAAATGCATTTGTATGTAATTACCCAAATATTATAGCTCTTTTTTGCAGAAAATTATAATTCAGATAAAACTGAACTGACCCTATAATGGTTAGAATTAAGTTTAATTTCAAAAATTGCTATAATTGGTTTTCGGGTTTGTGTTTGTGTATCAAAATTCTAAGCTCTGACACTTATGAATTACGAAGTCATTATTTTATTTTACAAAAACTTAGTTATAATATTTTTTAATTACTATCATCATCACTACTAACGTCCCCGGTCTCTACTGACGGGGATTTTCTCAATTTATATTTTTTTTATTAATAATTGAGGTGCCATAAGGGTAAATCGTTTTAAAAGTGAGTTAAAAATTGCATAATAATTACCTTAATAAAAATATTTGATAAAAAAAAATACAGAAAAGTTCAGACCATAGTTTACTACTAACTTAAAGACAGTTTGGGCAGGAAAAAAAATGTCCAGTAATGAAACGAATCTTCGCCGTTGACGCAAGTGTCATCACACTATTAGCGGATTCACGTAACAGGTGATTTTAAAACAAAAGTTTTTTGTTAAAAATGGGGGTTTTAAATCAGCTAGTAGTGTGAGGTCAATGGTCTCAGTGGCGAAGTTTTGATTTATTACAATGCAATTCAATAAAAAATTTAACGATTTCCAACATTTATTGTGTCTTTCTATAAATATATATGATTGTAAAAGACACTTTACTCTGTTCCATTATAGGACGTAAAAATAAAAAAGAAAACCAAACACAACAAATTTCAGGAAATCAGGCCGAAGCTAAAATTAATCGAAAGAATTGATAAGAAATCAATCTCCAATTATAAGGAACTAGCTTAAGCTTCAACGTGGATCCCCTTTGCATACCCGTGGGGTGTGTATTTCGAAAAATCCTTTTTTAACGGATTTCTACGTCATAATAACTATCTGCGTGCCAAAATTCATCGCGGTGCGTTGTTGATATTATACTAAACAAACAAATGGGGGTACCACGGCTTTATGGGTGAATTTCAAAAAATAAAAAGTATGTTTTTTTTTTAAATCGAAGGTAGATCATAATCAAGCCCTGACGTCACTGCGACTGATGTGGTTGGAGTTGGTGCTGCGAATTTCCTTTATGGTATTCATGCTACCCAAGGTACCTGTTTCTGCTATGTTGAAGTGCTGGATAGTCGAGGAGAAGGTCTCGAAGAAGGGGTGCCTCGTCTTTTCCCCCGCAGGACATGTAAGTCGTTCTATATAATTATAACATTAATTTCATGGAAACAGATTGGACAGATTTTAATATTTTTCATACAAACTTTCAACCCTTATATTACAGCCTCAGGGGTGAATTGTAACAAACCCTGAAAAACATATTTAATTAAATATACTTAAGAGCATGAATCTCAATTTTCATCGAAATCGGTGCAGATTTAATGACTTTTCATACAAACTTTAAGGGTGTAATTTTTCAAAATCCTTTCTTAGTGCGCATCTGCATTGTAAATTAAAACTACTGTCTAAATTTCACGTTTGAACTATAAGCAGTTACGGCTGTGCGTGTGCGGCAGCGTCTATACGTCAGTCAGTCAGTCAGGCAGTCAGTCAGTCAGTCAGTCAGTCAGTCAGTCAGTCAGTCAGTCAGTCAGTCAGTCAGTGAGGAAATGGCATATGTTATACAGATAGAAAAAAAATCACCAACTAAAAAGCGCTTTAAACAAACGCTTACAATTACATTATGTTCTTATAAATACACTTATTTATAAGAATAGAATTTAAATATAATTATTCCGTAATTATTCATCCATAATCGCTGACGGCCTAGGTACTTAAAAAATTTAATTTATCGATTTCAGCTGTACAGTAATAAATTATTATTTTTATATGTATCTTTTTGTTTTGCATATTAAAAAGTAAATTGGGTTCGTAAAATTGTATGTTCTGATACAAATCCTATAAAATATCGCTAATGGCTCCTTGGTGTTCTCTTCTCTATATATCTATCTATTATGTATAATGTTTATGTGATAGTATGATACCCCTATGATAGTAGGGAACGAATAGGTATTAGGCTTGTGTAAATATATTCTGTAGATATAACCTTCACTTCACTTTAAAAGCGACGGCTTTGACTGGTCCCAAAATTGTTCCTTTAGGAACTCCTAGGATAAGAACACTGATAGAAAGCTAACTCGGATAGAATACATTTACAAAACAATCTGAAAATACATTTCTTAAATATCATTCATAATCTTATAACATCATGTCATGACGTAATCTTATATTTG
Organism: Phengaris alcon alcon; assembly: GCA_037179445.1. Lineage (NCBI taxonomy): Eukaryota > Metazoa > Arthropoda > Insecta > Lepidoptera > Lycaenidae > Phengaris > Phengaris alcon. Next base: position 2,812,518 of record JAYRCH010000135.1, on the reverse strand, counting down.
CAATGATGATTCTACTCGAATGCTTTATCAAAGTCATTTGAGAAAAACATTGTTACTAAATTCAATGCTATTGAAGTCAATTGTCTGATACTTATTAGCTATTGAAATTAACCCAAAGGTGTACAATTTGACCCTAATTGTCAAACCATTAAAAAATTAACTGAAATTTTCATAATTACAGACGTAATACGTTCGAGGTATTGTAATTACAAATGGAGCGAAGACAATGAGTATGTCAATAAATAGTCACCTCCAGGTCGACATGTATTATGCATGATGTTAACAAAGGAAAACTTCGAGTATTATCAATTTAGATTAAAAATTCATCATCAATTAATGCTTTAGTGGTCTTTAAGCAAAGTAATGTATTTCGAGGTTGTAGTGCCAACGCAATGAGGGGTTTTTAAATTTGTGACATCTGACAGCTTTTTGACACGATAAGGACCGTCGTGCTACCAAGCGCCGCCTGGTGACAGAAAAAAAAAACGAAAATTCTTATTGACCGTTTTTGATAACACTTACGCCACCAGGTGACGCTTTGTGTGCGTTGGGTCTGCCCCCAACGGCAGACAAAATATCAACACCCTTGTTTTCATCTGTTTGATCATCCACTGAAAAAGCTACATTTGAAGGTGTAGTGCCATCGAAATTATTCATTTGCTGTTTGATTATTATCTACTGAAGAAGGTACATTTAATATATCTTTTTCAGCAGTTGAAAAATATATATTATATTTGTTCATTTTGTCGGTAAAGTTTTAAAGAAAGTTTTCTGGCATTCATATACTACATTGACTCGCCGGTTCCAGAGTCCAGACTGATGTGGGCTTAGCAGGATTTTTTTTTTCCTGTAAATAAAATATATATTAATATAGAATATTTGACAGCGAGGTCAAAGTAACGGAAAAATCATGACAGCTCTAATACAAATTTCATTTCATAACGTTACGTTTACGCCGCTGTCAAATGTTCCTGCTAGGCCACCTGTTATCCTAGTAGACCCACGAACAATCCATCATTAATGTGTAAACAAAGGCTGGGACAATATGATCCGGAACCCGGCGGTCCCGGGAAAATTCGAGCACTGAAAATAGTACTCTGCGCTAATGCAATAGAGTTGAAAATCGAAGTGTCGAGCTGTCATATATGACATTGACATTTGACTCGACAATTGTGTGCTCGATTTGTGGCTGTATTGTATTCGCGCAGAGTTCTATTTTCAATGCTCCGAATTTTCCCCGGCCTTCCGGATTCCGGATCTTATATACCCAGGCTAAGATCTAAATAATAATTATTATATGAATAATACGTTCATTTATTCATACTTTTTAAGCCTGTATTGTGATACTTTCATTTCTTTAACAATTTGTCGCGTGCCTCCTCCTTGTTCCTCCTACTAGGATACTTCGAAACATTAACATTTCATTGTACAAACTGTACGGGATTATTGTAATGTAATAAATGAACTATGTTCACGACGCGACATCCTACCGAGCGCGGGGCTTACATCCTATCTTACCTCATGATTTAGTTGTAATCATCATAAGCTGTGCTGACTCAATACAGTGAATCTCAACCCTAACCCCAAACATAAATAAAGATACGAGCACATTATGTCAGTCCGCAGCGCCGCCGCAGCGGGCCGCATCGCATCGCATAATGCGAACCTAGCACAGAGGGCACGGTCGCCGCCCTGCCGGCCATCGCATTCACGGGTTTTGATTTTTGAGGCACCGGCGCAGACACTTGTCGGGCCGGCCGCAGTCACGGGTCGGCCGGCGCGGCGGAGCGATGCGGCCCCGCTGCGACCCGACATCATATTATGTGCGTAGCTTCAGATTATAATTATTCATTTTTAATTATTTCCATCTTCAGAAGCCAAATTAGATAATTAAAAATTTACCTCAAGAATCAAGATACACTTATGCAGTAGAGAAACAAAATAATAACGTTAATAACTACCAAAATTTAATATAATACAATTGTTATGAATTATATGTTATAATCGCGATTTACATAAAATCAGAAATATATTTGGCAAAATTTTAAAGCGTCTAAACAATTTAAAATTTTCGGTCGGTACTTTTGTTAGTCATAATAATTATACCTAATTCTAATTCCTCCTAGCTCATAGTCAGTTCACACCGCGACGATAAGCGACGCACCGCGCCGCTGCATTTTAAAGAAGCTATTCAAAATTGAACTTTATTCACAAGACAAAAAGATACACGTTTAGCTAATAACGAAAGCAAAGCTATCTTAAAATTGCTATTTTTAAGATAGCTTTGCTTAACGATATTTTAAAGATAGATAACTTATATTTTTAAGTTATTAACGCCGCGTCGCGTGTCGCTTCGTTTAAGTGTGAATTTACCCTTAGCTCCTAAAAGTTACTAACGGAAAGTCTAAAGCATCGTAATTATTACAAAAAGTACACTACTTTACTAGAATTATATATTGTTCCTTCTGACAAGCTTATGTTGCATAGTGACAAAAGTAAGTGTCAATGTCATTTTTGACATTGACAGATGTCATGAAGTAAAGCCTATCGAGTTATTTTAGTTGGCCAAAAGGCTATAAATAGTGTAGATATTATTGTGTTAGGCATATCTCATATGTAATACGTATTATTATCATCACCACTCAAGCGCAAGATGGACATACAAATCAGGAGGTCGTAGCCCGCTACAGCTTAGACAACCGAAGAGGATAACCGTAACGTTGACGGTCACGTAGACAGTGCGTTACAATTAAGTATTTATATATTAATGTAAGTTGGCAATTCTGTCTAGATTAGCGCACACCTTTGATAGACAAAATTAACACATTCATTATTTTAATATCATTATTAATATGTTCGTAATAGCGTTAACAAGCCAAGCCAAACGTATTATTAATAGAATTAATTTATTTGTTCAAGGCAAACAGTTCGTTTTGTTAGTGGCAAGGTATATGCAAATGTAAAAAAGCCTTTTCACTTTTTTTTACGTCTAGCGTTGTACATATATTTATCGATAATATCACAAAAATGTTTATCGATAGTAACGTACGCATATATTATCGCAATCGATTTCATAGCAGAAACTATCACTCTTGATGCTGGCGCGCTGTACAGTAGTTTTAATTGAGCGATATTCTCGAAAATTCCAATAAGAAGTCAGCCATCTTGTTTTGACGGGTTCATGTTATCACTAATTGTCAACATCCGTTGAATTATTTAACGATGCCCATTGCCCTGCCAATCATCGTCAGAATCTCGTATGAACTTTCATAACTCTGATGTATGGCTGACATGTTGACAATAGTGTTGTACTTGTCGATATGTTATGACTTATTCAGTTTTTGCCTAATTACTGCTCATTACGGGTAATTATATAGGGATGGTGATAACATCATCGCTATTTCAGCAAAATATGGCAATAAAATGTTATCGATAATAATGAATATCATCGATATTATAGAAATAGGTAGAAGACGTAAAAATTGTTGGGTAGAATTAATTGATTTTTATATTTATAACTAAACACACTTAGAATTCTCTTCTTTAGTAGTAAAAAAGTTTTTTTTTGTATGTCTTTACTAATATTATAAAGAGGAAAGATTTGTTTGTTTTGTTTTGTTTGTTTGCAATAGGCTCCGAAACCTGCTGGACCTATTTTGATAAAATTTGGCACAGATATAGATTAGACCACGGGAAAGGACATAGGCTATTATTTATAGCGGCAAAATGTACGGTTCCCTCGTGATATTGTTATTTGCGCGCACGAAGTAGCGGGCAACTTCTAGTGTTTTTATAATGAACCATTAGGAATTTAAAAAAATGCTCACTTACAGTACTAAGTCATTTTTTTCCGTATTCATCCCTAGCGTCTAGAATCCAGATTCTAGAGGACCATAAATGAGTGTTCAATTAGTTTCGTATCAGGATTTATAAAACTATTTAATTATTGGCCCCTGGATATGGGTTTTTGTGTGATGGCATCCAGTCAGTTAATGCAATAACACCCCTGTTACACGCTTCTGCCTGCAGTAGTGAAATTTCCCTCTTATGTGCGCAAATACTGTATTTAATACGCGAAAGAATAGTTACTAAGTGCCTGACGATCAGATTTGCAGAGCTGCAAACAGGCTCGTGTAACCAGAGGTTATCTTACTTATCTTACAGTTATAGTTATATAGTTCGCGCTTAGGTACAACAAAAAGTCTTTGATTGATTTTTTTATAAAGTTCTAGTCGGTTATCATGAAGTAAAAACAATCGAACAAACGAGACAATAATAGATTGAAGACAGCTAAACTGTATAATAATTAATAACCGTAATATATATGTATAATAATAACCAGGGTTTACTTTTCGATAGAACGATAATGTTGATTGAGATAAAGTTGCAAACATCACAAAAATATAAAAGTCTTATTTTAATTTGTTATAAATGCGCATATTAAAGCTAAAATTATAATATTATAACAAAATATTGCTTAGGTCAGTTTCCCAATTATTGGGGTAGACAAATACCACCGAAGTCCGAACGCTATTAGCCACATGAAACGGCAGAGAGACCACTGAGCAAATCAGTATAATATCTAGCAATTATATATTAGGTATAACTTATAAGTAAGAAAAAACTGGCCTGCAAATCCGACTCGCACATAAAGGGTGTTGTACTAAATAGCAAAAAATCACGTTTGTTGTATAGAAGATAAATAATTATTAATAATTAATAATTTAATAATTTATAATAATTATTAAATAATAATTTCATTCTGTTTTTACCCGACTAGTTAGTATTTGTTGTTATAGCTGCAACAGAAATCTGAATCATCTGTGAAAATTTCAAATGACCAAAAATAATCACAACATACCAAAAATACATAAATCTATCGATAGAAAAAAAATACTTATATACATTCCTATCCGGTACACATATGTCAATAGTTTATTTTGATATATAAGGCAGTTGACATTTCTCGAAGTTTTTTACTAAACTTTTTATTTAACTAACAGTTTTCCGGCATTTAACGCTTTTTCTATTTAATTGAACCTATATAGGTACGCGAAAAAATAGTTACTAACAATAAATTACTATATAGTAATTTATATTATAACTGTTTTCAGTTAAATGCGTTTTCATGTTAAATACTTTTTCTCGCAAGCTTATATGCTCTTATGAGCAACATTCAATAATTATAATATTATGTTTTGTAAATTGTATGGCGGTGTTTCCCAAACAATGTTCTGCCATGGCCCGGTATTTTTTACACTGCGTGCCACTTCGTGACCCACTTAATACTCTTAAACCCAAGCTGGTTCCATTTGGTTAAATAATACACCTTTAGAGTTAGTTCACACCACGACTATACGCGCCGCGTATGCTTTTTTTAAGATAGCTATCACTGGCGAAGGCTGGCTCCTTCATAGGGAAACCCTAGCCTGTAAGTATAATAGATAGGGATTTGGATGAGGGTCTTCAAAAGGTAAGTGGTAAGTGAAGCCGATAGGAATGGAGTTATAGGAATCCCACGCAACTGATAGCTATTCATAATTGAACTTTATTCACTAAATAAAAATATACTCGTTTCATATGACATCAGTCATACACTGCACATGCGCTGTGCAGCGCGGTGCAACTTGACAGTCGAACTCTTACAATGAAACGTATATCTTCTTGTGTTATGAGTAAAGTTCAATTTATAATAGCTATCTTAGCGCAAATGCAGCGCTATGTCGCAGATACGTCGCACACACCCATCACTCCAAATCCCGTGTGCCAGGATCGACAGCGGTAACCAACCACAAAAACACGAACATGCAAAATCTGTCTGAGGACCCATAACGAAATTAATCAGAAGAATGCAGGAGGAGTAGGAAGTGTTCCTGTTTCCAAACGATAGTAAGTGCTAAGTAGGTATAGTTTTTAAAACAAGGCGGGAACGTTGCGACCCGGTATTTTATTTTGAAGGCCCGGTCGCGACGCGGCCAATGGGAAACGCTGGTCAATAGGTAAAAGGGAAGGCTTACCATCCGTCCAGGTTTCCCTGGGTTTATCCTAGTTTACAGGGCATCCGGGGAGGGTCCGGGTAGGTTTTCATGTGTAGGCCGGGTGTTTTTACGAGCAGAAGCGATGCGCAGTTCCAAGGGATAAAACCTAGCTAGACCGATTTATTTCCCCCAAAACTTCCTGCATACTAAATTTCATGGTAATACTTGCAGTCGTTGCGGAGATTACGATTACAAGATTGTCTCGTATAAAGTATAAGCTTAACAATTTATTGACCGGTCACTCCTCGGCTAGACAAAACACAACGCATTACTCGTCAGTTTCCTGTGATTGTCGACGTATTTCTCCACTTGCGCCGGCCGAAGCACTGCGGCCCAACTCTTAGTAGCTGCGATAGCCTGAACGCTCTCACTAGGATTTCGCTGTCAAGATTTAAGAGCATCATTAAAGGCATCACAAAAACTTGTCTCGCCGCAGGTTTCTCATGGCCTCATACGGGCACTACTTGCACCCGTATGAGGCGAGCCTGGTAGTAGGTATATGGTAAATACATGGTTAATTTTCACATGCTCTTTATGGGCCGTTTTATTCATTTCATGTGGCCGCAGTGAGATTCTTTGCTTCCTTGTAATAATGCGTTAATTAAATGAAAAAATATTACGAAACAAAAATGTTTTTTAGGTCAATCATTGACATCAGTCATACACTGACATTCGATCTATTACTTATGAAACGTGTGTATTCAGGGGTAATGAATAAAGTTAAAATTTGAAAAGCTTTGGAAATTCAGGATTTAAAAAAAAAGGAAATTTTCATTCTTTTTTCAGTAATTTCCGAAATAGAAGCGATCATATAAAAAAATATTGCAATGCCTTTAAGATACGAGCGATGTATAAAGTTATAGAAATATTAGAAAATTCAGGATTTTCAAATTTCTTTTTCTCCTATCATGAAGACAATATGTGGTTACGGAATTACTAGAGAGGAGAAAATTTTCTTTATTCTTCAGTACGATGCACCGTTTCCGAGATAGAAGCGCTTATAGAAAAAAAATATGGCAATGCTCTACTTTGAGCTATGAGTATAAACTTATAGATGTGTTGGAAAATTCCTGATTTTCAAATTTCTTTTTCTCCCATCATGAAGAAAATATGTGGTTGCAGGGTTACTAAGTAGGAGGAAATTTTCATATTTTTTTTAATAGTATGCACCGTTTCCGAGACAGAAGCGATAATAGAAAAATATATGGCAATGCCCATTTTGAGATACGAGCGATGTAAAAAGCTATAGAAATGTTGAAAATTCAGGATTTTCAAATTTATTTTTCTCCCATCATGAAGAAAATATATGGTTGCGAAGTTAATAAGGGGGGGAAATTTTCATTATTTTTTCAGGAGGATGCACCGTTTCCGAGATAGAAGCAATTTTATAAAAATAATTGTAAATTGTACATTGAGATACCAGTGATATATAAAGCTACATAAATGTTGAAAAATTTGGGATTTCCAAATTTCTTCTTCTCCCATCATGAAAAAAATATGTGGTTGCAGGTTGCAGATAAGGGCGAGCAAATTTTCATTATTTTTTCAGTAGGAGGCACCGTTTTTTTGAAATAGAAGAATTTTACAGAAATTAAAATACATCCGCCATTTTGAAATTTCAAAATAAATGTACACAACATCTACACCCCCCAAAACCGAGAAAAATTTGTAGAAATGGGATTTTTTTACGCTCCCTTACGTTTTTTTTATGTGCGCTCGTTTTACTGCTTATTATGTTTTTTGAATTACCTGCATCGGGAAAAATATATGTGCATATTCTTAAATTAAGTGTGTAGTAACAAATAGTCGCCAAGATGGTTCTTTGTTCGCTAAAATAATATCTAATTGTCAGTTTGGAATATTCAGTGAACGAAACTGGTATTATTTAGTTACTAGATTTGAAATGTTTTGTTCCTTACATTCTTTCGCCAGCTTGGCAATTTAGTATTCAATATTCGGGTTTTCACACCCAAAATTTGATTGATTTGTCGCAAGTTTAAATACATGCTGTTTTATTTTATAAATTTAAAATATTAATCCATACTTTATACAATTCTTTTTAAACCGATTTATTTTACCGAATACAATTCGGTAAGTGTTGTATTGTACACTTAATAGTGTAAAATACAATACCGAATTGTATTTTTGAATTTTGTAGCATCATAGGAGTAGAGGTGGTGGGCGTAATGCTTGAAACCATGTTTTCGTAGACCTTTTTTACTTTTCTTTTATAACCACCGCTTCTTTCAAACTTCTTCCAGTGTTTTGAATCCATTTTTGAAATATAAACTCCGCTCCGTAATAAATTCAGACAATTTGCTGTACTTTCAAACTGGCGAATCTAGTTATGTAAAGCATTTTCATGTAACCATATAGAGAATAATATCTTTATAATCACTGCTTATTGATTGCATTCATTCTTGTTAAGATCATATAAAATGTAAGAATTCGTTTGTTGGATAGACGTCTTCAAATGCTCTTATTAGTTAAAAAGCATCATAGTTACCTTGTGCATTACTTTTATAAGAATAATTCACCATATTAAAAAACTTAATATGACTTTGAATATTATACAGCTAAAAAGCAATGTAACCAGTCTCCATAAGAATAACACATTTCGAACCCTTATTGTAGCCGTATTAATTAGATTTACTTACGTTTACCCAGCCAAATTATAAGAATAAAGGTAATATTAGCCAAATCTTCTGATAATGTGCCATTATAAGGAAGATTTACATAATTAATGCTCTTTTATAACAAGTATAAGAGTTTAAACCTTATAGACTTAATTTTATAAGCTTAGTTTGTTTGTTGGGAACTAAGTGTAATAACTAATAACTAAGCGTAACAACTAGTAACTAAGTATAACAACTAGTAACTAAGTGTAACAACTAGTTATTAAGTATAACAACTAGTAACTAAGTATACCAATCAGTAACTAAGTATACCTATCAGTAGCTAAATATAACAATCAGTATCTAATTATAACAATCTAGATCCTAAACTAAAGCTACTCTGTAGAAAAACGCCGTTATATATCAAAGAGACAGATTATTATTGCGATATATCGTTTATAGAGTTCTCGCCCGCGGTTCAAGCTGTGGAAAATGCGCTATCATCGGCATGCCAGATCAGACAGTCGGCCCCGCGCATTTACACGTTCGGTTCAGAGCGCGAGTTGGAACGCCGCATGCTATTTCCCGCAGTCAGAACTGTACGTGTGACGGACCCTTAAATTGTCTGCTGGTCTGGCGGCTTTGGCCCCGAAAAAATATTATCCAATCAATAAATATAATCAGTATGTATTATGTAACGCTGCCCCATAAAATATATTAATGAATAAAAACAGGTAAATGAATATATTTTTATAGCCACATATTTATCAATGTCAAATTACGTCTTAAATACAATAATGAAATATAAACAGGAGTCACATAATTTTCGACAAATAATATAATATATTTTTTTAAATGTCTACTATAAATATATTAATAATTAATAATATACTATTAAATTATATGTGATATTTATACGAATGTAAATTGAATATTATAACAGTATATCCTACTTCCTACTTATATTATAAATGTGAAAGTTAGTGAGGATGGATGGATGTTTGTTACTCTTTCACGCAAAAACTACTGAACGGATTTCGATGAAATTTGGTATGGTAGTAGTTTAGGCTCTGGATTAAAACATAGGCTACTTTTTATCCCGAAAAAGTAGGTGTAGTGTACGAAGGGTTTTGGCCATAACACCACAGGTGGGCGACAAATTATACTTAAATACGATAGAAATAATACAGATCATGCATTTTATGCAATGATTAAAAAGAAGTATAATTATTAAACGCTTGTTAACGTTACTAGACTAAGAGCCAATTTCACCAATGCCCGTTAAAGTTAATCGTTGATTTAATATCATGTTACCTCTCTCGTTCTTCGTACTAATGAAAGAGAAGGCATGATATTCAGACAAATAATGAACACTAACTGGCGGGTGTTGGTTAAATTGGGAATGTGATTTGTGTTGGGTGATTGGGTGAATTTTCGTAACGATTTTCCATAGACACGATCGATAAAACTGCACAGGTCGACTCACATCGTGAAATCGTTACGATCGAACGCTAGGTGAGTAGCCGGAGTAGCCGGCATTACATAAGTCTTTTGTCTTGTACACATTTTAAAATTTGTAAAGTATACATTTTATATGCCACGAAACGGCCGAGCGGTTTTTGACTACGGTTAAGACTGTAGAGTTTGTGAAGCTAGGGCACTTAGAGTTAGGTCGTGTTAGGAACTAACAGTGCGAACTATTATGGTCTCTTCTTGGCGACATATTTTTACATGATAATATTTTTGGGTCTGTTTTACTAGACCTCACTCACCATCGGCCTTAGTAATTCTTAACGTTTACCACTACCCAGTAACTTCTAAAATTAAGCAGCGCTCAAGTCAGATGCTGTTCCTGTCATTTCGCCAAGCAGAAACAATCTGTGACTTAGGGAATATTTTAATTACACAAGTTAAGTTGTTTCGGTTGTTATTTTCCCTAATTAAAAAGCTTAATTCGCGTTATGCAATATTTTTTGTTTCTGCCACATCAGCTGCCTAACTATAGCAGCTGGTTTGTCCGAACAATTACGCTTGATTTACTTGACGCAAGATGTCACCTGTAGTCATCTGTTTCAAAATGTCCGCCGCTCCCGCCATTATGTTGACAAGTATAATAAAGTGTTATATTTATTTTAATCACTCATAACTATGAATATTCATTCACGTTTACTAATAACAACTTTTTTTAACTAATTGACATGATTTATATACTTAGTTCAAAAAAGTCAATTTTGTAAAAAAATGTTTTCATGTACGATTTTCAAAAGCAAACAAACTACAGGATCAGATATTGTTATATAATTATAGTTCAGTTAAATTGTCAGAGAATGAAAGTTTGTCATACATAAAAAGTTCTAATTACGTAATAGGTCAATTATACAGAGTGCTTGGTTATCCGAAACAAATATTTAACCCAACATTAGGCCACAATATTACATAAGTAATGGCAATACGCATAACTAATAACAATGTTCGTGATTTACAGATTAAATAACATGATTAATATTTCCTGACAACTCGCACTTCGCATGGATCATGAACACCATCACACTGCCGTACTACGCGTCGGCTTCAAGGTCGCGCGCTTGGCGAGTAGTACGGGCGCGCGGTGATGAATAGAATTTAAGTATTTAGTAGGATAATCTGGTCGAAATTTGAAGGTCACAAGTTATATATATATATTTGGAACGAGAATCTAACACTGATTACGCTCCTTGAATATCTATTTTTGTTAACCGAGCATTCTGTGGATATAGAATGTTCTAAAAAGTTATTATATATTTAATTTTTATGAATTAATGATTTACAGGTTTTACACATTTTCTATAATCGTCGAAAGAGGCCTGTTAAATTAATTAATTACCAATTAGACTGTTTAGACTCCAGAAATATTTCTTATATTCCTCATTAGCTCCACTCGCTCTACTAGTGAAATTTAATCGCTTACGTCAATAATTAATTGGTCAATAAGTATTTTAATTGAGAAACATTTTAATATGACATATCGCGCATAAAACGTATAACGGCGACGCCATGAAAAAGCGCATCGTCGGTATGCGAATTGTGGCCAAATTCGGTCGCCGCGGACGGATATTAAATAAATAATTACACATTTGTCAGATAGTCCTAAAAAGCGAAATGTCCGAGCGGCCAGTCGCCATATTTGGCGCGCTATGCGGCGGGTTGCGCGCAGGTGAGCGCCAATTATCTGGGCGCGCAAAAAGCGCGCGCGGACAAATTGTGAAATTGTACGCTCGGCTGGCGTGTGTTAGGGCTCAGTCAGCCAATCGTAGACACTTTCAATAACGGATGTTTAATTCAATGTTTGAATTTGAATAAGTATAACCTATATATACAGTGTGCTCTTTTTGACGTGAAATGTGCGTTGTAGGGACTCTCTTTTTACTAAAGTTATATTGCTCAGGTCCAGTACCTGGATGTACTCGTATAAGTTAGTCTATACAATTAGCAGGACATAATGTTATAATGCTCATTTGTTTTAAAACATCTCCTAACACTCTTTATGTCGCCCTCTATTTAAAAATTAAAATTACTTACTTTAGTATGTTTGTAGGTATATTTTTGTAATAAGTATATTCGTTCGAAAGTATATAGCTGAATTTTACATTGAAAAATCGGAAGTCCTTAAGATCAATACTAGATACCCGAACAAGTTGGTATTACCAATTATAAAAAACAATATTTCTAAGTAAAAACAGCTATTGTATGTGCATAAAAATATATAATTAATTGCCTGAAAATTTAAAAGACCTTACTGGTAACTTATTTAAAAGAAGACTATACAATTGACTTACTGAAAAATGTTTTTACACCATTAATGAATTTTTAGGACATCATGAATAACTATTATTACAATAAAAATTAAAATGGATTAATATTAATATACTTATATGACATTTTAAATTGAATACCTGTAATTGACATTTTATCTTTATTCTATACTTATGATGACTTTGTTTTAAATATATTGACATTTTAATTATTATTGTAGGACATTTAATTTTATATCCAATTTTTTTTTATAAGTGTGTGATTGTGATTTAATATTATGATTTTATCTTTCTTCTATGTATTAATTAGCAAAAGTTGTATTGTAAGTATTTTAATTGGTACACTAATATGACATTTCTTTTTAATTGTGTTGAATAATATTAATTTTTATTTTTTAAATTATTTATTTTTTATTCAATTTCATATTTTAATAAAATAAATTCAATATTATGAAAACCTGTGATATATGCACCTTAGGCGGATGGTAGCATGATTCTCGCCAACATCTTATATTTGATAATCCGAAAAATAGCTCGTCGAATAAAAGATGTGACACTAATAGATTTCTCGATTGCTTATAATTTATATTTAGTTCCTCCATGGTTAAAAAGTTAAAATATTGTGCACATGTCACGTATATGCCATGATGCTATAACCTCTTCTAGTTTTATTTTTTTTATTTGACACTGACAGCAGTTACACACCATGAATATTTTCTTAATTTTTTTTAATGAATCTCTTATGACATAATAGCTATAAGTATAAGTAGTTTATAAGTGGACTTTGTATGTTTGTATAATCTTATATATCATGACTGTTGGCCGTTGGGGAATATTTTAATGTTTAATTATTTGCATACATACATTATTATTACTAATTGATTGTTATGGTACTGGGATTTTGATGACAATTGAAATGTTTTGTTCACTAATATGTTTCTATTTTTTTTTTTTTACAAAACTATGTACTAATATTGTTATAATGTAACCAATTTCTTGGAATAAACGATTCTGATTCTGATTCTGATTCTTATCTACTGTACTATAAGCCCAATAATGAGCTGATTCAATATTATTAGCGACACTGGACACATCGATTTATCATCTTGCCACTTTTTATTTTGCCATAGTTTGAATCGATATTTAATTTATAAGCCACACAAATCCGATGACAACATTGCATTCTGATTCAGTATTTAAAATCCTAATTAGTACAGAACATGAGATTTTAAGACAAAAAAAAACATTTGAAAAGGCTCATAAAGCTTACTAGAAATCCGTCTTTTTGGAGAGTATATCGAGCATTATAATGTCTAATTGATCGAAATGTAATGATGCTACTAATAAATATAGATGTGTTTTGTAATTTATATATATCGAACAAGCGTACAGGTGTGAGGCCCGTATTAATAAACCGTTCTCAAACTCGTTCTCAAGACCTTTCTTGCCTGGCTGAGACAGTCTCAAGTAACGATTAGCTTCTCAAGGTGGTCTTTAATTCATAGTATGATCTCAAGACCGTCTCAGTTGATAACGTTATTGAGATCACTTACTCAACTTTTAAGCGTCATCTACACGACAAAGAACGAATAAAATAACGTTTCGTGTACACTTCTACAAAGAACGGATTTATTGATTATACATTCCTTCAATATTTCTTTTTAAAAATGTAATATTTAATAATATAAATACCAAAAAAAGTTTAGTCTCTTTTTTTATATTGAAAAAAACTGATTTTCATTAATTTTTACGTAGATATTAATATTTAGTATTGTGTAGCATAATAATATCCATATTTTTTTGAAAACTACGTAAAACGGAATGCGGATCATTGCCATTCGAAAAAACTTCTTCTTCTTCTTATTCTTTAAAGTGGCTCCTTAGTGATTCGCCAATGTGTTGTGTTGACGAAAACTCTGCCTTATGAGTGGGTTTTATGAATAAACAAGGGCACGGTGTACAGAAGGAAGTCTGTTGAATAATCTATAACCTAGAACAGACACAAACATTTAGGCCAGTACCACAGTATGTACATTAAGTTTCAGTAAAAGGAGTATTTACAAAACACTACAGATTTAAGGTTGATGGGGCGAGGAATTGTAGGAGGGAGGAATCATATAATGAGGATTGTTTTTTGGGCAGCGAAAAAAAGTTCTGCTGTCAAGTGTCAAATCAAGTCAATTAATACATATCAAATAGGTAATTCGTTTAATATAAATATATAAATAAAATCGAAAATATTTCTACAAATACTCGACACTGTCAGAATGGTGCAAAACCTTTGCAACCGCGATTACCAAAAAAAAGAAGAATATGTATTATTATGCGTCTTTTTTTTATAACTTTATTTTGTGTTGAGTATGTAGTGTAAATTCTGAGTTTGCGTAATCATAAGTATTTAGATTTTAATTTACATAATTGTAATACACCCAAAAACACCACAAATAATAATGTACTATGTCCCAATTTCCAAGCAAGCCGTTCTCAAGTTAAGGTTTGACTGTATCCACGAAACCGCGTCTCAAGTAACAGTTTGACAGCAATGACAGCGTACTTGAGTTACGAGTCTCGTTTATTAATACGTTCGCACTCTCATGATACGCCGTACGGTCTACAGCTGTACTTAAGTACGGTCTATTAATTAAAACAACATCTTAAGTACTTTCTTGAGAATTGTCTTAGAGATAAGAACGCTTTATTTACACGGGCCTAAGTGTTCTTCAATCTAAAATCCTGTTTAGATGAATATATTAATAATTACACAATTTTAATTTATTTTTATGAGACAGTTATTAATTATATTGATTTAAAGAGGTGCTACTGGCAAATGTATTTAACACGAAAAAAAACTTATAAAATCAATACCTATTCCATTTTTCATTTTGTGTGCTGCTAAGGTGCAAACTGTTTCTATGATTGTAATCAAACTTATTAATTGATTTCTGGCACTCGCGAGGAAATTTCATTTAAATTAACATGACTATCGTTTCGATATGTGTGTAAATACTACAACACACCGTCCAGGTTTGTTCTCTATGTTTTCTTGAGCAAGGATATAAAACGTGAATCCTTAATATTTTTTCGTATTAAATACGTCATGTTGTACCTAGCTTTAGTTTCATCAAATCATTTATCCCTTCGCTACTTATAAAAATTTGAAGTTTTTAAATACCCTCTATAGTGTGCACTCCCCATTCCTGAAATCAATAGCCTCTATTGTTTTATTCACGATAAATTCATTCATCTTGCATGAAAATTGGAAAATATACCTATCCAATATAAATTGAAAATATTATACTTAAGTGTTTGATAAGCTCAGAAAATCAAATAGCGTAACGAGATAAGTCGTTTAGCAACTGTTTACATCTGTCCCTCTCGCTCCAATGACAATACACGTCAATCGAAAGGGAGAAATAATAGTAAATAACAAAACTATACTAAGACCGAGAAATTATGCAATCAGCAAATATCAAGTTTTTATCGAAGCCTGCCATTATTATAGGGTAATAAAGCAACGTACATACATTACTTAATCTTTAATATAATTGATTATCATTATCTAGCGTTCTTTGAAGCATAATATAAATATTTATGTATTAAAAAAAATTATAAATGTACAGACTGGCAAAGGTCGTTGGAGACATCGAATGTAGGTTATTACCTTTTTTAATATTAAAAATGAAAAGTGTGGCTTTGTCTATCATTCATAAGCTTTTACCGAACGATAAGTTAAACGTCAAAATTTACTTCTAAGGTAGGGTTAGTTTTTTTGTTAAATAAGATATTATTATATTAATGACTATAGAAGTTAATAAAGCGATCGTACAATTACATTTAGAACTTGAACTTTTGAGTAAGCACCAAGTAGTACTGTCAATAGATACAAACCTAAAATTGTTTACACACATTTTACAATAATATAATTATCTAAAAATAAATATCAAATTTAAAATGAAAAGAACATCCAATATGCTCAAGAACGCATTATAGAAGGAAATCGTTTCAATGGAAATGAACTGAAGCAATTATAATTAATGATAATTAATTACCAATTAATCCAGAATGGACAAAGGAAGTGGCATCGGCGGCATTTGCCGAGAAACGTTTACACAAATAAATTTAATTTAATTGCCTGTTTGTCATATCGAATTAAATATTTCCAAATGTTTTTAAAGGTGCTGTCTTCGGTACGTACCTATTTAAATAAATCGGTATGTTTGTTACATCTTATTTGTGAAACTGCTGGATCGACTTTACGTATTTTAGTGACGTAGCTGTACAAAGTAAATTGCGCTACTGTTCTTTGAAGGTTCTATTTAAAATAAATGGTATTATGTTTCCGTTGGTATCGATCGAAGTGAAATCCATAGCTGTAATAATATATTTAGTTATTTAAGCGATTGACTATATTGACTAAGCTAAGAATTTGTGGAAAATTAGCGTATTTCATACTATAATAATACGGTGACGGTGATTTTTAATATGTTTCTTTTGCGATTAAAATAATGTTATCATTTGAAGCATAATTACGTGCAATATAATAACTGCACAATAAAAAATCTTCTAAACAAAGTAGAGCACAAGAACAAATTACTAACACAATTAACCATATAGATATACCATTAAAAGTAACATTTTATGGTAAGAAAATACAATAATCCAATTAAATCCGACGACATTGACAACTAAATCTCAGAACAGCCTTAATAGGGCGCCATTACGCCATCCTCTGTCGTTATAACAAAATGGCGGACCACGGGAAACAAGCAGGCATAGAAATCGATATTATATCTTCATTAACGTTAGGAAGCGCATTGATATGTCTAGATTGTAAATACCGGTGATATTTTTATTTATAAACGATTATGTGTAAAGCCTTGCACCGTAAAAGATGTGTAGAAGGTCGCGTATGAAATATTATGGAGACTTAACTTTTTATTTGTTACTAATTGCTCTGATTAAGCGTTCGTGTTAGTCAATTATGTTTTAATGGAATAAATCACTTTATCTTACAGATTAATCATTATGTGTGCATTGGTAGGTCGGTATAAAACTATAACAGATTATTTACATTTGTCAATTTGAACTTTTGTGTTTTTAAATAAAAATACAAAACAACCGGACGTAAATAAGTACTATAACTAACATCATTCAATAAGTAATTTAAGTGTAAATAAATATTTAAAAAGTTATGAATAAAAAATCTAGCTTTCTGTATGTCGAAGTCGAGCCACTGATTACTTAATATGGTCGAGCATAGATAAAAGAAGCTTAATGTCAAATATGACAAACCAGAGCTGGTATTCTAATCTTATTCTTATCGCTTTTCTGTTTCTATTAATCGCCAAATTATCTTCTAAAATAATTTTGCATGAATAATAAAATATAAGTCAGACTTCCGAGGCCGCCAAAGAAGATTTACAGTCAAGATACGAGACTTGCCTATCATCTAGATGCCTTAAAAGATTTAAACTATAACCATTTTACTAATAACTAAACATTATAAGCAATACCATATTTTGTTCTTGTCTGTCAAGCGACTTTTCTCACGTATCAGACAAGGACAAAACATCGTATAACTTATCCAGTGTTTAATTAGTAAGGGCGTTAAGGTTGAGTTTTTAATAAAACCTACTGACGACTACCTTACTACCTACTTGTAAAGAATCAAGAGTCACGTGCTTGCACTAGAAACTAAGGGCCGATTTCACCAATGAAATGCGATCAGTATGCGCAAAACTAGCTTTACACGATTAAACAAGTTTAAATAAATAAATAAATAGCTTTTATTTCAGGATGCATAGGCCCCTATATTATAAATACCTTAGAGACTAACATACATATTATATATACTTAACAACTACACTTTGGCATGTGTGAGTCGGCGACGTGATGCGCGCTTCGTTCGGAGTCTGCCTCGGAACCTCCGGTAAACCACACACGTCGGCCAGAAATCCTCCACCTCGAAGGTCGACAGTAGATGCGTCGGTACTCTCACCTCAACGGAACTGAACCGTTTGTTGACCTTGTGGCGAGACTCTAGAGGCTCGGCCCTTTAGGCGAGGGACGTTTTCTTACGGATGTAGTCCACGACGTCCTCGCGGGGCGGTGGCTGACTCTTTAGATTACGCTAAGACGTCATACAACATGTCAGCACGCGCGCCACCACGACTTGTGTTGTCAAAGGCAGTTGAATGATCGGATAACGTATTTAATGAATTATTACATTTTAATTGTAATAATTCACTACGCAAGTCACGGATGATAGATTCCGATGCATTCAATCTACCTCGCATCTCGTCCAGCTCCGCCTTCATACTGTTGAAGTTCTTCAGCAGGCTGGAGACGTCGACGTGGTCCATAGTTACCACCGGCAGCTTGTGGAGATCTTTCGCCACAAAAGGCCGTCGTCTGGATCCGTCTGCTTCAGCAGTGAGATGATGTCCTGCATGCTTCGTTCGCCGCCATTTCCTTTTTCTTTCACCGATTCACCGATTTCCTCGGTATAACTTCGTTGAACGAGTTCACGAGCTTTATATTCAGTATTATTTTGTATTTATTGTCGCATTACTTAGTTCTAACAATTTGAAAATTCTATAAAAACACATGCGGTAAAGATATTTTACATCTATTTTAACTTAGTTATAGCGATTAGCCTTTATTATAATACTAGGTGATGTCCGCGGCTCCGCCCGCGTAAATATAGTATCCGTCGGGAGCACTGTATTTTTTTGGGATGAAAAGTAGGTTATGTTTTAATCCAGAGCCTAAACTACTACCATACCAAATTTCATCACAATCCGTTCGGTAGTTTTTGCGTGAAAGAGTAACATGCATCCATCCATCCTCACAAACTTTCACATTTATAATATAAGTAGGATGTTGAAACCCGTTTGACGTACTCAAACTAATTTTTTATATTTTTACATAGGTTATCAAATAACACTTACAGAATTGTCCTACATGATGCCTACCATCGGTTCGTAAACTAAGCCCGGCGAGAAGAGCGGCGTAAATAACTCGCATGGGCCACCTTATAGCAAACAGATGGGAAAATTGTTCTTTTAAAATAGTATTTTTGCAATGTAACTAGTAACTTATTCTATGTAACAAAAGTCAAGATACTTAAGTACATAGAAGCAGCCTTCAGATGGCCCCCTGAAGCCTGAAGGCTCTTATTCGAGATAGCCGCCGCATGAACGTGTTTAGTGAGAAGTGAGAACTAAGTTTTATAAAACGAAGTTTATATTTTGAATGGTGAAATCGCCTCTAATTCAATCGGCGCGCCCATTACTCATTTGCTCAAGATAAAAACTTGAAATATTTTTGATATTAATCCAATTAATTCCACAATGCGACTTTTATGGCGGCTAGTTTTGATAAAATAATAAATTATTTGGCTGTTTTAATGTTTCTAACTTTAGCGGAAAGTAATCTGCAGTAAAAATTCCCGACGTAAACTATCCCGACGAATTGATAACGTCCTCCTTTTGGAATTCGGTTAATGAATGTAACTTTGTAGTAGGCCACAGCCAAATCTTAATTTACTCGTTATGAAAAGCGGCACGGGCCCGTGCAGCTCTTCCGCGCCGCACGGCAAAGCTGCTTAACCCATATTTTTTAAATTTCTACATAGCTGATTCTAAAGATATATTTACAATATTAACTCTCATTTGTAACCAACAGGCGGCATTACACAATACTTTTAGGCATTTAATGAATTAATTTAATATTAATTTCCAGTAACAGAGTCAAGGTAAGCCTAGGAATTGATTGCTTATCGCTATTTAAATACGTAACTTACATCGCAAGCGGGCCAGAGAACGCTGTTATATCGTCGGCATAAGGGCGTTTTTAGATTGACTAAGTCCGATATCGCGCCAATATGTCATGTTCCAATAAAAATATGTAGCTGCCTCTCACATTGTCGCGCGTAATGTTTTCACTCTCCTAGGCAAATCAGTACTCAATATTGGTTTATTTTTTGTTTTGTACTTTTTAAATTAACAAAGGCAGCCTATAACTTAACAGGAACGTGGTCGTTTATGAAACTTATTACTTAATTTCTATCCTAACACCATTGTATTGATGAAAAGGACATTATATTTACATATTTTACTCAACAATCAACGTGAACAGTCTTTAGTATTGTTTTCCTTAGCCGTCTAGAGTTGCTTCCACCATTTCGCTACTAATAATCAGAAATCTATTAAAAATTGTTCTAAATACATCCCTAGTACCTACCCCAAGTAGCAACTGCAATTAGCAACGCAATGGGGATCCACGCGAGCGAAGTCACGCGCAAAAGCTTAGTAATGTTTAATAATAATAATATCTATGGACCGTACATTTTTTCGCGATGAAAAGTATGTGTAAGATAAAAGATGCGTCCCTTCCCGTGGTCTACACTATATCTCTGCCTTTCACCAAAATCCGTCCAGTAGTTTCGGAGCCTATTCAATGCAAACAAACAAACTTTTCCTCTTTATTATATTAGTATAGATTTTTATTATATTATGCACATATATAAACACATCCATGGCCCAGGAACCCAGAAAACTTTTTGTTCGTTCGCCGAGATTCGGACCCGCGAGCTCCGGCTTCAGCGCCGACGCGCTTACCACCGAGTCACAGAGGTCGTCGTCGTGTTTATATTCTGTTTGTTTATTTTACAGCCAGCGTGCCCGGCGGACCTCCAGTGGTGCGGTGTCAGCTCCGGAAGCACAAACCCAATCGCAAGCCACGAACCCCCTTCACCACGCAGCAGCTTCTGGCTCTCGAGAAGAAGTTCAGGGACAAACAGTATCTGAGTATCGCGGAGCGGGCCGAGTTCTCGTCTTCTTTGCGACTTACTGAGACGCAGGTATGGTAGGAGTTTTACGAGATTGTCTCGAGCTTCAAATAAAGCCTTCGGAAGGATTTACGGTTCACTAAATACAATCTAGATTTCAGTGAGAACTTATATGCCATGCCCTACATAAGTTATATGCTATGCCCTACATAAGTTATATGCTATGCCCTACATAAGTTATATGCCATGCCCTACATAAGTTATATGCCATGCCCTACATAAGTTATATGCCATGCCCTACATAAGTTATATGCCATGCCCTACATAAGTTATATACCATGCCCTACATAAGAAATGGACTTACTCGAAAAACAACGATATTGTATCTTCTATTGGCTCTTGTCTTCGCTAATTAGACGCATCCATTACAACAAATCCTTTTTCAGGGTTCCGTACCCAAAGAATTAAATGGGACCCTATTGCTAAGACTTCGCCGTCCGTCCGTCTGTCTGTCCGTCTGTCACCAGGCTGTATCTAATGAACCGTGATAGTTAGAAAGTTGTCATTTTTACAGATGATGTATTTCTGTTGCGGCTATAACAACAAATACTAAAAGCAGAATAATATAAATACTTAAGGGGGCTCGCATACAACAAACGTGATTTTTTGCCGTAATGTACGGAACCCTTCGTGCGCGAGTCTAACTCGCACTTGGCTTCGCACTTTGCAATTTTTATTAAAGTTTTACTGTCCCCAAAACGAACACTTTAACTACAGAGAACCCTATATTAAGCAGATTAAATTTTGTTTCCAGGTAAAAATTTGGTTTCAAAATCGACGCGCGAAAGCGAAACGTCTGCAAGAGGCCGAAATTGAAAAACTGAGGCTGTCAGCTAGACCGCTTTTGCCGCCTTCGTTCGCGCTGTTTGGTGGAGGAGGGGCACCTCCACTGTTCGCAGCAATGGCTGCCGCAACACGACCACAGCTGAGCTTCCTCGGTGGGCCCCCGACGCATCAGCACGCGATCAACATGAACATACTAAACTCCCTGCAACCGCATTGACGACAGGAGCCCACGGTGCGTGAACCTGAACGATCGCCATCTTAGAAAATGGCCGATTGACATTTCGAGTTTTAGCGCTCCATTGTTAACTTTCGAAAATCGAACGTTTTTTTATTGGACGTTAACTTTGTTATCATAGTGTCAGTGCTGTAGTGAAGTGATAAAAGACATTTTGTTGTTAAACAAATTATGAATAAGTGCAATTCCTAAAAGTAAAAAGCAAAAGTAAGTTGTGTATAATATTATAAATTAATATGAGATGTTTATGTAAAGTTTGACACGTGCTCGAACATAAAGGCATTACAAGTTTTAATATAATAATACTTATTATACTAATTTTACATCATTAACTGTGCTTTTTTGACGTGATAACGTCTTATAATTCGATGGAGCCGGCTGCACGCACGAAAAAACATGACTCATGCGGCGTTACCTCGCTCTGAGGCGTTCCATTTAAGGCTTGAAGTACAAGCCAGAGTGCGAAATCTGTCTCTCTCCTACATGAGTGAGCGATCCATCAGTATTTTCTTATGACGTTGTCACGTTCAACTATCGTCAGTAAGCCGACTTTACAGACAACCGATTTTTTTATATTTAAATAAGATCTTGACTAGGTATACCATTTTGTGCTCCTTGTAAATGAAAATTAGGACAATTGCATACAAATTAGTCAAAAAGTATTTTCTACTTTTACTGTAAGTACTTAGTAAAAAGTAACAAATTTAAATTTTTCAAATCTTCAAACCATTTTTTATTAAATTCTGTTGTTTTAACGAAACCATATAAAAGGTTTTGTTGCCTACAGTGAAATACAATTCTGTAAATTATTAATATTGTAACATAATAATTTTAAGTGATAAAAAATGTATCACTTTTTTGTTACATAATTTTTACTGTTATAAAACTTTATATTAATAATATATTCTGCTTCTATATACAGCTACATTTTTTAGATACTTAATCACATATTCACTATTTCTTTTAAATATTTTTTTACAACAATAGTTTGGCAAAAACTAATTACTTAAGATGCATTTCTGTAATATGAATTGTTTTCCCAGTTACTTTGAAAACAAAAAGTATTTTAAAATAAGATAAAAATGCATTTATTTAAAACGCAATTACAAGATTATCAAAAAATTTATTATAATATATTGAAATGTGTATTTTATTTTACATTATTTAAAACAAATGATTTTATTACAATTATGAGTACATACGTGTAAATATTAATTATTAATTTATTAAATTACTTAAGCTATAAGATTTTAGATTTTCTAATGGACGACTGGTAAAATATTGTAACTCGCATTAGTTGAATTTATTAGTTGACTTAAGTGTAAATTGGAGAAATAAGTCATTGAAAATATAAAATGTAATGAGTTCTTTAATAAACATAAATTATCTCGATTTTGTTAATTTTCGACTTATCGCCCTTTTGTTTCTAACGATTTCATGTGCTTATAATAGTTATAATGATCATGAGAAATTGGTTTTTACCATGTTTATTGAAACTCTTATATAAAAACGGCCAAGTGCGAATATAACTCGCGCACGAAGGGTTCCGAACCATGCAACTACAAATACAACTACCCAAAGGGTATGGAACTCTAAAAATAAAAGTGTACTAAGGCTGAGGCCCATTAGTTAGTAGCCCGTAGCGTCGCGTTGTCGCAACAACTGCGTTGCGTGGACGCACGACATCGCAACGCAAGAGGGTGATAGCGCAACGCATCATCCACCATCCCTCTTCGTCTCCTGTCCGTAGTTCCGTTTAAACGCTGCGTTCGACGACGCGCGACGCAGCGTCGACGCTGCAACAAATGCAACGCAATTCAGTGGTTAGCGTATTGATACTTATGCTGTGATTTAAATATCGTAATAAGCAAAACAAAAATGTAACGCCATGTCACAAATCTCTGTCGATTATCATTAATAGAATTATGTTGAAGAATTAATTTCAGTATTTTATTCAAATAATAAGTTCTACAATCATTAAAGTTTTTTTAAGATTAAAACTAGAACACATAATTCATTTTGAGTCTTATTCATGTCTCTTTTAAATCTGTCACAGCAAAACAAAAAAATATTTTATCTAAATTAACGTTTAATGCCAAAGGTTACTGACACCACGTTTCACCACAGATCCAGCCACCGATAAAAAACAATCAAGATTTATTCAAATTAAATCGACTCTTGAACGTCGAGTGATAAATAATAATATTTAATTGAGCTATTTCGTGTTAAATAATTCATTCTTGGAATGTAGGTTACAATCAATTATTTTCTATCCCTCTCTTCGCAGGTATATTAGAGTGGGATAGATCCTAACCTCGTTCCTAAGTCGGGGTTATAAAACTTTTACATAAAAGTGACACCATAAAATGAAATAAGTGCATGAGCAACAAATTAGCGCTTGATTTACGAGATCAGTGATAAAATCTGACATTAAGGTGTAATTAACTAGTTCAATCTGGTTCCAGGTCAGGTAAAAAAGCAATTATTATCTTATAAGAGTTGTTACTTACAAAACAAAAAAGATTATTACCACTTAAAAAACGTCCCTCTTGGTTAAATAAAAGTTTTACAATAGCTTAAGGGGCAATACACACTGAAACGAAACGTTACGTGACATGGCGCTGCATTTTTAAGATAGCTATTCAAAATTGAACTTTATTAATTACAGAAGATACACGTTTCACAATTGCAAGAGTACGAACAGCGCATGTGCAGTGTATGACTGATGTCATATGAAACGTGTATCTTCTTGTGTACTGAATAATGTACCTGGCGTCTCGTAGTCTAGTTGACCGATTTCAAAAAAGGAGGAGGTTCTCAATTAGACCTTTTTTATGTTTGTTACCTCAGAACTTTCAACTGGGTGAACCGATTTTGATCATTCTTTTCTTTTATTTGATAGCTGGCGCTTCCCGTGTGGTCCCATTTCAATTTAGTTCCATTCTGACTATGGCATAATTTTTTACTTTGAAAGTAGGTTTCCATTATTTTCTAGTGACATATTTTCTAATGTCGATAACATCATTTTAAGTAGATCAACAGAACATATTGTATTGTTGCATGTATATTCTGGAATGTTAATCACTTTCTATCATGTACTGCGTGCTCGTTTAGTGATGTTACAAAAACTTCACTAATTATTGTAATTACTCACTGAGTAATTATTTTATTCAATGATTTTTTACATGTATTTTTTATTTGTATTAATCGAAGTAATCACCCATGCAATCAATGCATGCTTGCCAACGCAGTGGCAGTTTATTGATGCCCTTCTTAAAGAAATCAGCTGGACGGGAGGCAACAAATTCTTCAAAGGCATTTTGTACTGCCTCTCGGGTATTGAATTTTTTTCCCGCCAAGAAGTTATCCAAATTCTGGAAAAAGTAGTAGTCTGTAGGCGCAAGGTCTGGTGAGTAGGGCGGATGACGGAGAGCTTCCAACCCCAGTTCTTGCAACTTGGAGACCGTCTGCTGTGCAGTATGAGGTCGCGCGTTGTCGTGCAGGAGCAGCGGAGACGAGCGATTGACCAATGCTGGTTGGAGATGTGCCAGCTTCTCCATCATTGTGTTGAGTTCTTCACAGTACACATCTGCAGTAATGCTCACCCCATTTTCTAAGAAGCTGTGATGAATCACACCGGCGCTAGACCACCAAACAGTGACCATCACTTTTCTAGGGGTAAGTTTTCGTTTAGGGCAATGTTTAGGTGCTGAATCAGGATCCAACCAACTTGTTGAGCGCTTGCGGGTATCAAACAGAATCCATTTTTCATCGCAGGTAACAATTCGGTTCAAAATTCCTTCATTTGTGTGTCTGTTGAGCAGTGCAAGGCACGTCTCGACGCGTACTTCGCGCTGGCGATCATTGAGTTCGTGGGGCACCCATTTGTCAAGCTTTTTTACCTTGCCAATTTGACGCAAATGGACCAATATTGTTTTGACGCTAACGTCGAAATCTGCTGCTAATTCAGCCGTAGATTGTGTATCAGCTTCCACAATCGCCTTTAATTCGTCATTGTCGACCAAAGTCTTCGGACGACCGCGAGGTTCATTTTTCAGGTCGAAATTTCCAGAACGGAAGCGAGCAAACCAATAACAGGTGGTGCGTTGGTTTGTAGTGTTAGCTCCGTAAACGTCGTTGATGTTGCGTGCCGCTTGTGCCGCGTTGCTGCCACGACGGTACTCATATTCCATAATACTCGAATTTTTAACGTATCCATGATGACGAAAAAGATTGAAATGCGATGAAAATGTAACACTAATCAATAAACAAATGACTACTTTTAGAAAAAGAATTCCATGTTTTTAAAATAAAATTAATTTGAAATTAGAATTCTTAGCCAAACAAAAATTATTTTGATTTGAAATGGCCAGTACTGCAAAACGCCAATTTCATAGGTAAAGACCTATTATTAAATAACGTTTATTTCGGGCGGCATAGACCCATATTATAAATACCTTACAGACTAACATACACATTATTATCATTCTATACTTAAACTACACTTTGTGTTGGCTACGACGCAACGACGTGTGTTGACAAAGGCGGTTGAATTATCGGGTGACCTACTTACTGAATTATTGCATTTTAATTGTAGTAATACACTACGTAAGTCACAGATGGTAGATTCCGATGCATCCAATCTACCTCTCATCCCGTCCAGCTCTGCCTTCATATTGCTAAAGTTCTTCAGCAGGCTGGAGACGTCGACGTGGTCCATCGTTACCATGGCAGCTTGTGGAGATATTTCGCCACAAAGGCCGGCACGTCGTCTGGATCCGTCTGCTTCAGCAGGGAGATGACGTCTTGCACGCTTCGTGATGGCATGTTCGCGCTCTGGCCGAGCGTCTCGTAGAGCAGCTGCTTGCCCGTGCAAATCTCCTCGCTGGTGAAGGAAGATTTGCATATCTGCATGATGCTGACCTCGTTCATAGTGTCGATAGCATGCTGGATGAACGCCAGCAACTCGTTGGCCACCAACGTCATGGTGCACGTGCAGCGGCGCAGCTGCGCGACTCGCAAACAATTAACAACAACAAAAAACAATTTGCTTCGTGTGTAATGCGAAACGCGACCGCTCTATAGCGCTCAACGCACCACAGTTACTAACAACCAGTGTGAGCGCTAGTGCATCCCCCGCCGCGCCGCGCCGCAAATTTGACGCAATGACCTCTGATAGGGCTGTCTCTCAAATGCTTTTTGCAATATTTAAAATAGGTTTGTCTTCAAAATCATATGGCTTACAATGTTTGCTACTTCTTTTCGTATAATACTTAAGCCAAGAATTACGCCAGTAAATTTTTATCACTCAGATTTGTTAAACGCTGTACCTATATCGTGTTGCCGCCTCCGTGGTCCAGTGGATTAGAGCTTGGCTCTCTTTTGATTGGTCTAAACTCAGAAAATATGTTTATAATCCATTGAAAGTAAAAACTAAGTTAAATACGAGAATTGGCGTTCTGATCTCTCGCCAGTTACGTCGGACATCCATCCCACTAGGTAACCACAAGAGTAAAAGAAGAGAGAGAGTGCCATTGTATACTGCACACACTTAACTGTGCTTAACTGTTTAAATCTCAACCACAAACAACTATTTAAATATCATGGAGTCATGCAGGCAATATTCGACCGAAAGCTTGAACTTATTAAAAATACAGTCATGGCCCATAGGCACTAACATATTGTATTTTTTTCTGAAGCTACAGTCACTAATGTGCCAAATTTTGCAAAATTACAGACATATAAGCGTTTTCGGCATCTAGAACTGCCCTATGGCAGTCGCGTAGCTAGCTAGCATAGCATTTACAGTGATATTCGGCTAATTTCTGTATACATTCGGCTGCCGTTTTTAGATGCCATTAGAAGTAGATTCGCTATTAGAAGTAATCTACTTATTTATATTTAAAAAGACCATAAGATATTTGTTTACATAAGATGCCATATATATATATATATATATATATATATATATATATATATATATTACTAGGGGTGCAATGTGGTCGAAATTCGCTCATAATAATTCATATAAATTTTAAGTTTACACTTTATAAGGGTTCTGTTGCCTCATCTATCTTAGATAGTAAAAATTATCCTATAATAATAATAATTATATAATAATATGATGTTGTAATTTGTGACTTGCCGTTATTGTAATGCAAATCAATTATGAGAACACTCTACCTGCTTATAAATTAGACTCCCTGATAGTAGATATATATCGCAGTAACTTTTTCTTTTCATAATGTCTATAATTTTTTTAGCATATTACAAAGCCGATACATAATAAGGTAAGGTTAAAAAATAAAACAATGGAATATATACATTATACAGTACCTACGAAGCGAGCCTCAGGAGAAAAGCCTGATGATGTTAGTATCCTG
The DNA here is from genome assembly GCA_037179445.1 of Phengaris alcon alcon. Lineage (NCBI taxonomy): Eukaryota > Metazoa > Arthropoda > Insecta > Lepidoptera > Lycaenidae > Phengaris > Phengaris alcon. The sequence continues at coordinate 2,783,819 of JAYRCH010000135.1, read as the reverse complement.
TATGCTGTAAATACGCATTATTATTTTTAAGGAAAAAATAGGGCAGAATAAACTCTGCAGTCAAGTCAGCGTATACAATATAGAGGCATTGATAGGCTTACGAGTCTTACGACTTATACGGCGTAAGACTGTTGAATTAAAAACGATCAACCTGTTACTTATTAGCCAATGACGTGTATAAGAGCCTTAATGCCTCGGAAAGATAATAACCAATGATCTTTCCGAGGCATTAAGGCTCGCAATCTCGTAGTTTCTACTCTCTGTCTAGTGTACGGATATAGGCTATCAAACTTAGCAGAGATTTGATTTCTTGTTTGTTTGTTTGTAATAAAATTAGGATGATTTTATAGATGAACCGCTTTTCCGCTGCTGATACAAGGAATGAAGAGAAGATGGAAATGTGTGACGTGGAAAAAGTGGAAAAATATGATGGCCGCCATTCTAGGGTTCCTTACCCAAAGGGTAAAAACGCGACCCTCATACTAAGACTCCGCAGTCACCAGACTGTACCGTGAACCGTGATAGCTAGACAGTCAAAATTTTCACAGATAAATTATCACTAAAAATAAAATATATTGAATTAACCTAACCTAACCTAACAATGTTTTTTTTTTCAATTAAAAAAATTTGTGGTGTAACGACAGTGAAACAAAACAACTAGTTGCGCAACCATAGCGCCTACGCGTAAAACAACCTTAACAGCACCTATTCATTACATTACAGCTGTATCCAGAAAAACTTCCCCGCAAAAAGCCACCCATAAAAGTCCGCGTACACATCCCATCATTATAAGCGGACAATTACAATAAATTACAGAACGCAAGGTAATAAAACGGCCATTTTGGTAAATAAATAAATAAATGAGTATATCCAATGCCACTTGTGTCGCAGCATACGAATCTGTGCATTATAAGAATTAACATTATACTTTTTGTGGCGCGCCAATTAGCAATAATGGCGGCAGCGAGGTCCGCCATCTTATACCATTTATGTCAACAATTACGCAGGTCAGCATAAATATTTATCATTGTTATGACAATTTCTTTAATTATACCGGGAATTTAAATGGTCGATATCGTTTTATTATGTATATTCAAAAAAAAGTTTTTCTCGTTCAGTGGACAAAAACGTTGCAGGAAGGACGTTATACAGTTAAATGGAAAACTTATGTTTAAGTTGATCCACTTTATATAGAAACTTGTACGGATGAAGCAACTTAAGTCAAAATAAGCGCAAAAGAGACAAGAAGGTGTCAAAGAGCGAACAGTCATAATTTGGAACAGTCAATATCTTCTTAACTCTAATCGTAACAAATTGTGCCACGGGCAGATATTCAGGATGAGTAAACCATGATTAAGGTTATTTACCCGACTGCACCAAAAGGAGGGTTTTGTTTTTCGAGTGTACATATGTATGTATATTTCTTTCGCATTTGAGCTTGAGAGGTACCTACCATAAGATTCGTCTTAGTCGTGAGAGTGACACTGGGCACATCAAAGTGATCGGTACCTCAAAATAGTCGGTTTTTTTTTTTTTAGTTGTGAACGCAAAGGGTTCCTCTTGCGTATACCGTACATTTTGCCGCGATGGTCGCCCCTGGTCAACACTATATGTGTGCCAAATTTTATCAAAATCGTTCCAGTAGTTTAAGAGTCTATTTAGTGCAAAACAAACTAACATACAGACAGTCAAATATTTACTCTTTATAATATTAGTATAGAAATAAGTATAGATAGAAAGTTGTTTAACTCGAGAGTCAGGGTCAACACGCCTACACAATTATTGATAATCATCAACGGACGGAGCGGGTGGTTGTAATATTATTAAATTCTTATTAATCATATTCTTTTATTTATTTAAATCAAAACAGCAGCGTTTGCAAGAATCAACAAATAAGTGACGCAGCGCTGTAACATCTCAATATTTAATTTATCATGTATTCGATTGCATAAATCATGACAACGTAGCAATTATCTTACGATTGTTATTAAAATTCCGAATGGACACGATAAAATCAACACTGGTTTTTAATTTAACGCGCCTGATTGTGGGTGTACCTTGTTAATTGCGAAGTCACCTATAACTAATACTTCCACGCCTCAACACCATTTGTCAATGGATGCCAATTCGAAATCACATCTTCATTTCAAGTCGTTGAACTTTTGATTTCGTTTTGTTCTTTTTGGTTTTTTTTTTTTTATATAAAAAAGACAGTGACAAAGAGCCTGTTGGTATTTGGTAGGCAACCGCCTGTACCGTTATCTTTAACGATGAGGCACCATATGTGCGCTGTTCAATTGTAATAAATAATAATAATAAGATCTATGGACGCATCACACCATGTCACTGTGGCCCCGTGCTAAGTAACCGAAGAACTTGTGTTACGGGGACCAGACAACGGGAAGTATTTAATACTTTTATACTCTACATATAATATAATAGTTTTATTATATTGTACACATATTTAATACACATCCATGACCCAGGAAGCAGAAAAACTTTTTGTGCCTTCGGCGGGTTTCAAACCCGCGACCACTGAGCCACAGAGGTCGTCAATTGTGTTGCTGTATAAGCCCAAGAACTTAAATACATATATCAAAATTATATAATAACTTCTATAATTTTGATATATCGCCTATTGCGGCGCGGGGGAAAATGCTTGTTATTTCACCTAACATTAGGGAGAAAAGGATATACCCATAAAATAGTAATCTATACTCATAAGAGAAGCTATAGTACAGACATTTATACCGCTTCGTAAAGTATTTTAGAAAAGGCGTTCTCAAATTAAGCAAATTGACACTCAGCTCTTGGTGTTTTATGAAAAAACTATATACTATTACTGTCTGAAATAAAGTTACCTCAATTTCTGAACAATCAAACTGTTATTTTGTTGGTACGTGCTTGTTTTTTTTATTTTCATTCTTCGTTTGTTTTTTTATTTACGGCCAAATTTGCATTAAAAATCCGATGTTTGGAGGATATTATCTTCTAAACTAATTAAAATTTTAGAAACATAAGCACGTACCCACCTAGAATAAGTGAAATAAGAAACTATATTACGCTAAAATTAGTGTCTACAATGTTTGACTTTAGAGTAAATCACCAACAGCGGTTGTGTGTAGAAAAAACCGACTAATGCAGCTTTAACGCGAATGGACTATAAGTAAATAGTAATGTATGAAAACGCGATTTTGCCGCGGCATTGCTTACGTTATTTTATTTTTCATGCACAATTTTGCATTCGTATCATCGGCACTGTAGTAAAACATATTTATTGAGATGTCGAATGAAGGGCAATAACCGATGCTCAATCGATTAGCCACAGGCTAACTGACTGGTAAGACAAAATATGAAAGATTATCTGTCAGCCCGCATGGCTGCCGCGATGTTTTAATTAGCCCACAGGCAGCTAAGACTTCCAATCTGAGATTTTAGGGCTGATATTATATTCCAATACATTCGATTGTGCTTATGGATATTATGCAGATACCTGTGGCTCTCGGGACCAGTGAGTATATTATATTTCATAATTTAAATGTAAAATGTAAGGATATAACTGTAAAAAATAAGTGCCTAGCCTTGCCACAATAATTATTATTTCAAAAAACACAAATTCAGACTACATATTTAAACTGACGATTACGTGCCTAATATGTATTAGTAATTTTAAATAAAATTGGTTCCATTTAGGGTTGTGAAGGCATCGGCGCAAACCTATAATATTCGACCGAAACGCCAGTTATCTTACTAGATAACTGACGTTAGCCATATTAAACTAAATATCTGACAAGTGACAACCCTAGCCACAGTATTTGTTAGTGCTAAAGCATGAAAATTGTTTTACGCCTTTCCAGTGTCGACCGAACTCTTCATTACTCAGGTAAATTACTGATGTAGAGGGACGACGGGTAGTGATGATGAACGTAACATTGTTTAATCGAGGCATTATTGTTGGTGCGTTAAATCAAAACCTTTTTGCAGAAGGGAAAAACGAGCAGAAGTAATCGCCTGATAAAAATTACCGGAGCTTATATGGGCTTCCTCGAAATTCCGAAAAACCTTATACAGAATCCAACATTCAATAAAAATTAATAACCTATCAAAAACTTTCTCCAACAATGTGGAGTAATTCCCGCTAATGAGCTATCCCGCGGACTTTTACCATCTTCAGTGCCAATTAAGTCGACGAATGACCGGCGAGTATGGTCAGGTTTCCACGTACTTGGCACCCTGTAGCGCATCACGCCCATTATGTCAACATGTAGATTCAGTGTTGCCATACTAGGGGTGGCAGATTTGCCAAGTAATTGGAAAAAAACATGTTGGATAATTTGTAGATATCGTATAAAAAATATATATCAAATTTGTAGTACTTACGAATTACAATTACTATTAAACCTCAATTAGGTTCAATTTTAATTACAGTGAAATTTTTTACAGAACAATGTGCTATTTCTATTGCATTTCACAGTATATTTATTTATTTATTTATTTTTATAAATGTTCGCGTTTTCATATACTTATTTTAAAAAATTTAATATAGTCTTCGCTTTTCACCGTGCTTCAAGATTAAATAAGAACCATATACCTTGTTACTAGTGACTGACATTATTGTCATCTCCTGATATATTAATACAAAAACACATTATACTTGTACATTTTAAAAAATATAGTTTTTTTTTTTCAAGGAACATTTACGTATTTTACATGGCAACACTCGTCTTATACAACCATATTACACAGCGAGCTCATGAATAAAACATCGCTAATAAAATAGGCCGCATTGTGATGTTTAATATTATCAATCGAGAGACAAGTGATAAGTTACATCTGACGGGAAAGTTACGTAGGTAGTTAAAAAGATGTAAGTTGAATAGAGCCTGACCTGATCTTTTTTGAACAGGAGCGTCAAAATTAAATCGACAAATGGGTAGAAAGAGATGAAGTGAACATGCGGTCATCTGTTGTCCTTTTATTACCTACTAGCTGCTGCCAGCGGCTCCGCCCGCGTAAATACAGTACTCCTCGGGAGCACTGTACTTTTTCGGGATAAAAAGTAACCTATGGTTTAATCCAGAGCCTAAGCTACTACCATACCAAATTTGATCGAAATCCGTTTAGTAGTTTTTGCGTGAAAGAGTAACAAACATCCATCCATTCTCACAAACTTTCACGTTTATAATATTAGTAGGATTGCGATTATCTTTTAATAAATAGAAGTAGAATAAAGGAAAGAATTCAGACACATATAGCTAAATATAAAAATTAACAGTAGACCTAATTATGTGAGACTAAGCCAATAGTTACAATACCCAACCCAATACAATACAATTACAATACTAACCCAATAGTTAAAAACTATAACCCGACTCTACAAATTATATAGCCTATGTTGCTCGCGTCATTAGTACAAATCTATTGACTCCTCATTCATTCAAATCGGATCAGCATTCAGCAGTTTAGGCGCTACGATGGAACTAGCATACATATACGTTAGACTGCCGAAATCGTACCCTTCCTTTTGGCTTCGCCGTAGTCGGGTAAAAATAGATGGTAAGACAAGTCTAAAGAGATATGACAGAGGCTAGAGCTAACCTATATTCTCTAAGGTGAAAATTCAGAGCAGTGAAAATAGAACTCTGCGCTAGTACAATAGAGTTGAAAATGGAAGTTTCGAGTGTCGAGCTCTCATATATGACATTGACATTTGACTTTTTGACATTTGACATTTGACATTTGACATTTGACATTTTCAACTCTAATAAATTAGCACATAGTTTTATTAATTACTAGCTGTTGCTCGCGGCTCCGTCCGCGTAAGTATAGTATCCCTCGGGAACACTACTTTTTCGGGATAAAAAGTAGCCTATGTTTTAATCCAGAGTCTAAACTACTACCATACCGAATTTCACCGAAATCCGTTCAGTAGTTTTTGCGTGAAAGCGTAGTAAACATCCACGCTTTCACATTTATAATATTTGTAAGGATTTCCAGTGCTCAGATTTATCTACGGATTTCCCGAATCCGGATTTTAGAAGATGCTGTAATAATATGCATAAAATGCAACGCTGTGTAGCGCGACGCCGCATGCAATTTCGATTTCGTATAGATATTTTAAAAGTGCGCGCCGCGTCGCGTCAACTCGTGTCACGCTGTGAACTAAATAAATAAAAATAAAGTAAATAAAATTTTCATTTATGTGGCTGCGTTTTTAAATCTGACTAAAATTTCGAGTCTCGAAGTCTAAGGGTCAAATGACACGAAAAAGGAACGATACGCGACAATGCGCTGCATTATTCGAAATTGAACTTTATTGATTACACAAGAATATGTTATATACGATCGATTTTATGTGTAACTTGAAAAAGTAACATACATCCATTCATCCATCCATCCATCCATCCTTCCTCAAACACTTTCACATGTATAATATTACTAGATGTTGCTCGCGAACGGAACCGTACATTTTGCTGCGATAAAAAGTAGTCTCTGTTAGACCAGAGCCTAAACTACTACCAGACTAAATTTTATCTAAATCCGTTCAGTGGTTATTGTGTGAAAGAGTAACAAACATCGATCCATCCATCCATCCGTACATCCATTCTCAAACAACAAACTTACACATTTATAATAGTAGTAGGACTTAGTAGTTAGAGAATTACAGTTCTTTTAATTTTTTCACGCTAATTCACGAAGTTTGAATTCTTTTCAAACTTCGTGAATTAGCTAAATATTAGAATTAGTGAATAAAAAATTCAGTTTTTATGACAATCTTTCGATTACTTCGAAATTTTCTTTACATTAAACCCTTTTCAATATCCTAAAACTACAAACACATTCGGAATTCGAACTAAAGGAGATTTAAAAAAATTAATCCGTTCCGATTCGCGAAGACAGTGGCCAATTTAATTTTAACAGTTCCGATATCTCGGCCAGCATCGGACACGTTATCAAACTGGTCCGGACCGGCCATTTAATTGACTCCCAATTCTTAGAACGTAATTTCACAAATTACTTTTAGCTACCGGATTTTGAGATCGACACTGGACAAGAGATGGGACCTTGTCGCAGTGAACTCGTGTAGGGCAAAGCAAGGGAACGGTGAGGGCGGGTAAGTGTGACAAGGTTGCATCGGGACCGGTACAGACAAAAAACAACTGTAACCTGACCGCACGATGCTGTGGGCGTATCACAAGTCGGACATTTTTAATAGCGCCCAGTTTTTGTTTCTGATAACGTATTCCTAGCTTTGTGTCATCTGCTGGAGTGATTTTGTGAGATGGCCTAGCGAGTGGTGATAAAATCGTAGGCGATATGTCAGATGTTACATATCATATTGGGTGACTTCAGTAATTTACAAGAGAGAGTCAGTTCTCGCTGGCAGCAGTATTATTCAATGAAAATCAATAAAAAAAACTGTAAAAAATAAATGTCGTAAATAAGTAATCGCCATAGACGAAAATAAAAGCCATGTCACTGTTTAAAATAAATTTGATGTTTAAGCTCACCTTAGCATTCCGCATTGCAGTCTTAAAACTCACAAAAATATTTCTCGCCAAACTTAAGTCAAAGACCCCCAAAATCCCAACAACTACTTTAAAATCCTCGTAAAAATTTAAGAGGATTTGTGTATGATTACTATGAATGCTACAAAAATAAATAATAATGATATAAAATAAAAATATTAATTTTCTGTAAAATTATTCTGTCCATTATAATATACTTTCAAAAGTTTGTTTTTTTACAGATAGACGTTTCAAGTCGATATAAAAGTTAAATTATTTAATTAAAAACAATAAAATAAGAACCCCTGAAAATAACTTTAAAAAACCCTTTCCCCTATTACCTAAATTTAGGGCAGCAGTAACAATAAGTTGGCAACATTGCAATATCAGCAACATGCGACGCATGAAGGTGCATAAGTTTAGCTTACGCAATTTGAACGTCAGGATAGTGTACAGCCAGATCTGGTGAACCATACTTCGATCTTAAGAAACATCCACACAACCCGGAATATCGCCAATAATTATCAGGTGTAACTCATGATCTATCATCTAGTACTAGTCCACGGACGCTCTTTCTTTACCTAATATGAACTCAGTTTAAAAATATGGACATTTATTTCATCGTCCATCCTGTCAACTTGCACTATAACACACGTTTATCCCGAAAAAAATATCACTTAAAATTTTGTACCCAAATTAACATTCGTGAATTTTGTACCGTCCACAGTGGCCACATATAAATTTCTATATAATTATACTTAATTTGTACTTAACGAAGTTCCTTTGGACAGAGAATTTTATAAGGGGCCCCATATACGATTCAGTTTTCCTTCAGTTTGGCCTGAACGGATGGAAAATCGTATCGTCTGTGTGCAATTTCGAGATCAAATCAGTCGGCCGGATGGACTGAAGCGATACGTTCCAGTGTTGCCAGCTCTGTTTTTGCGAAACTACTAAACCCGCGTCGATTTCTACTAAAACTACTAATATACAGTTTTTTTTTACACCTTATCATTATATGTACTATAAATGATAAGGTGTAAAAAAGGGTGTATTTTTGTGCCTAGCCATTTTGCATATGATTACTGTCTGGCTCTTTCCTACTAAAACACCACTAACAACTAAATTCCTACTAAGGAGGGAATAAAATATAGTAGTAAATTTAGTAGTAAATTTTGTAAAATAATTAAGTTGGCAACATTAATTCTGGACTGAACTAATGGACTGAACGGACCATGACAAATCGCTTCAGTTCTCACCAGAGCCGCGTTTACAATTAATAAACACGACCGTAGCTCGCGGCAAACCAGAACGAATTGATGCGATTTTTCCGTGTGTGCACACACTCGGAAAAATCTAATCCGTTCAGGCCGAAATGACGTCACTCGGATCGGATTCGATTTTTTTCCGTGTATGTGCTCGAATCCGTTTAGGCCGAACTGACGTCAGTTCTAACTGAAACGATCGGCCTCTCGTCTGTGGGAGCCTTTATAATTAATATGTTTAAGTTATATTGTCCCTATATGGAGGGGTTAATTTGATACGACATAGAGGGGTTTCATCATTTTATTTTTAATAGGTAAGGGTAAAAAAAATAATTGAAATAATCTAATTTTTAATTTGTGGTGTACCTCCAAAAACTACGCTACTACTATACCTCCTTTTGTTTCCCTAGATGTACCTTGAACCCAAAAAGTTTGTGGAACACTGACTTAGAGCATGCAAACAGCTATGCGTCTAAGGGTCAGCTCACACCGACACGTGACGCGGCGGACGCGAAACGATATACGTTTCTTTATAACTCGTGCTGCGCATTGCGCTGCAGCTCGCAATTCGAACTCTGAAACGTATATCGTTTTGTGTGATAAATAAAGTTCAATTTTGAATCGTTATATAAAAAAGTGCTGCGTCGAGTGTACTGTCACCTCAGACAGTCATAATAGCACCACACTCTAGCAACTGATTGCATAAAAAAAAGTCACAAATAAAATTCCAAAAAATGAACACGAGTGTTGCCACCTAAAATATTTTTACCCAATTAATTCGTAACATTCTCGCTCCTGTTATCTAGTTATTCCTCGAAATTCGACCATTAACCTCCCAAATAGAGTGATGGACCGATAAACTCTTTCGTGGTACTAATTGGTTCAATAAATCGACTGAAATATTCATCCCCATTAGTGGGCATTTTGAATACGCAAAAACGTCATTTGAATACACGAGAAAGTTACGGTGGTGAGTTTTATGTAAGAAAGAGTTCTAAAAAGTGTATGAGATGTAGAGCTAAAAAAGTGATTACCTATTTTAAATTCTTTTGAAGTCTCTTTCAAATTATTTACTTTGCAAAAAAGACATCAAAAAATAGTTATGATTCTAAAAAAAAAATTTGTTTTTAACAAAATATGCTATTTTGTTACTTTCGTAAAGTGTGTATTTGTTCTAACACTGCGTACCGGTTTGATACCTATTATTTTCGCATTTAATTATTTTTATTGTTTCTATTTGTCGTCTCGCGCTACCGTCCGATTTCGAGATAGGACCCGACCAAATTAGGTTCGGTTTGGGATGCAAATGTACAAAAAAGACGCAGGATGCGAGCGACAATCGAATAAATATCGTTCAAAATAATTGGACGGCGACGCAAAATTTGAATATAACTTTTTTGTTTGTGGCCAGACACAAAAAAATTGAAATCTTTTTGGGTATCAGTGCATGTTGTTATTATTATAAAATTAAAGCGTTTATTTTACACATTAATTTTTTTAACAATACAATCAAAAAAATATCTTATATTTTAAATCTAATACTTTTGTAAAAGAAGAAGCATTTTATTTAATATTTTTGTCGGTGACATAAAACTGATATAATTTTACCATATCAAAATTATTGTGTTAGCAAAAAGGCGCAATCTTGCAAACGACACCAGCGTCAAAATCGATTGCCCAGCGATAACATCTAAGGGTGAAGGGTGTACTATACCCGAAATCATGTTTGGTCACCCTACAATAACATTACAGGGCTAACGGCCCTAATCCTAAACGTTAGGGCTACTTAATTCGATAAGCTGATGATGATTTTAAATGTTGTGAAGTAGTAAGTGTTATTTCAACATTGGGTTTAAATGGTACCATTAATTTATCGATCGAGTGAACATTGTACGGAATTAGGTTGAATGGTATGAATGGTAGGAATAGCGCATAGACAACCTATATAAAAAGTTTTAAATCATTTTTGTAAATAGTAAAAAAAAAGGTAAATACATAATAAACGCACAAAAACACTTTCTAACTGTATCAGATAGCTGATTGAGATAACGTTATTTTATGTGTTTGAAAATATCGTCAACTGGTCACCCTCTTACAATTTACAGGTAATTCGTAACTGTATAAAAAGGCATGCAATGTCTGAATGGGCAAGTGGGCACTTTAGAATAATATTAAGTGGGCACATACATCAAAATATCGGTCGCAAATCACAACAATTGCAAAATTCGCAATATTTGCAGTAAATTATAGTGGGTGTGAATAGTCTTGGTGCTTACGGTGGTTGACATTTCACAATAATGTTTTAAATATAATGGTTTTAATGGTTTTGATACTTTACGTATTTATTATAATGTGTGAACAATGTCTCCTGTACGAATGACGGAATTATTGATGACTGTGTATTACAATAAATATTATATGAAAAAAAAAACATTCCTACAAAAACCATTTTTCGTCCACCATATTGTCAAGTTAGCTGGTATAATATCCACATATCCACTGTAAAAGTAGCTATTGTCCATGCAGGCTGTGTAAATTGAGTGATTCTAGTTTCATAAGGGTCGAGTGTCCCTCTCATCGTAACGTAATGTGGGTGTTTGATATTTTTTCTTCCGTAAGGGGGCAGACCCGACGCACACATAGCGTCATCTGGTGGCGTAAGTGGTATTAAAAACGGTCAATAACAATTTTCGATTCTTTTTCTGTCAAAGTCCTTGTCGTGTCAAAAAGCTGTCAGATGTCATGAATTTAAAAACCATCATTAATTAAAAATAACCTAACCAAGACCTGTCAGGACATGTCCAAGGAGGGTTCCGTAACTATAATCGCGTAATATTTTTTTTCAAATTACTTCAAAGGTTGCTGTCGATTTCGTTCAAAATAATTTTCCTAGAGAGTTTTTAGCATGATCTATTAGCATGAGAATTGAGAGAGAAATGCCAGGGGGGGGTCCAACTTACAAACCACTTTGGAGGCCGATTTCTCGTAAATGGTTGACTTTGTTAAAAAGTCATGTACGAAACCTTGACTTTATTTAAAGAGGCCTATTCAACGATACCCTACACGATGAGGTAGAATGAAAAAAAAATGTTTCATCCCCACTTCACATGTATGGAGAGCCACCCCTAAAATATAAATTATTATTATTTTATGATGCCAAAACCGAGATCTATACACAGTATATGACCATACTAAATTTCATCCATTTATATTCATAATTACAGAAGCTAGAAGTGCGGACAGACAGACAGACAGATAGACCAAAAACTTATACTTGTCCAGTATATGGCAAGAATAATGCAACATATATTTTACAAAATATATAATTATAATTATACTAAAGTGGCAATGGGCTGGACATAAAGCCCATAGAACCAATGGCCGTTGGGGCTGAAATGTTCTCGAGTGGAGACCACGAAGCGTAGGACGGCCGGGTGACCAGGTGGACAGACGACCTGAGAAAAGTAGCAGGGAGTCGGTGGATATAGGCAGCCGCGGTCGCACTGGACATCCATGGGGGAGGCCTATATCCATCAGACTTAAACGACAATCATACTATTATCTTTGCAATGAAACAAAATAATAATAAAGGTAGTATGCCTAATAGTGCCCTAAAATTCCTAATTTCTCTCTGGCCTTTTTCACATACTAAACTTCTCTTGTTTTTTCATTTTCGCACGTAGAGAACGTAGCGTGCTAAATAAAAAAAAAAAGATTTAACTATCAAATTTTAAAAAAAGCTACAAATACCCAACCAAAAAACATTTTTGTTACGAAATTACCCAAAATTATTTTCAAAAGGCTAAATATTTTCTTATGAATATTATTTATTGGCTACTAGAATCAGATAGTAAATCAAATTAAGATATAACTTTGCATTGTTGTCGACATTATTAATCGTTTAAACATGTCAACGCTAACCTGCTGAGATTTTATTTGACATTTTCATTCAACTTTTTTTTATTTGCGACCCACGCAAGAATTTCATTACAAATTCATGGCATCAATTCTTGTTTTGGTAAAAAATAGAATTGTCGTCGAAGTTCAGACCGATTTAAGACGTGACGAGATGCGGCGCTCTATTTTTAATGCAGTGATTCAAAATTGAACTTTATTTACTTCACAAAAAAATTACGTTTGATTGCACGCGCGGCGCTCGAAATCTTGCAATAAAACGTGCATCTTCTTGTGTAGTAAATAAAGTTCAATTTTGAACAGCTATAATGCAGCGTCCACGTCGCGTCCCGTCTTGGTGTGAGCAGACGCTTAAGAATCAAATTCTTTTTACCTAATAATATAATGGCACGTTGGCTTGTTATTTTTAGTAAAAACTTTAGCAAAAGTTTACTTGAAATATTATGATGCTTAGAATTTTTAACTACTTAATTGAAACCTAAAAACTATGCCTACATAATATATGGATAAAAACTACTAAACAATTTTGTGTAAAGGACATTATTTAATTATGTAAACAAGACGTTTTTATGTGTAACACCTTTCCTCTAATTTTCTTGCTATTCGTGGGAGTGATTTCGTGAAATGGGACGGAAGTGTGTAACAGGAAGTAGCGGAAGCGCACCCGCGAAGATTTGATTTGACTAATGAGCGCGCGGTGCTAGAGGTGGCCGTCAGATTCGAATAAAATATTTTAATATTTAGCTTTTAAATTTTGACGTTGATTTCTGTCACTACTTTTTTTTTAAATATATGGCGTCGGCTTAAACCATTTGCTAGTGTCAAGTTAAAAAGGCGGGCAATAGAATTTTTGTTTCAATTTTCAACACCGTATTCCTAAATTGTCAAGTCTAAAGACTAGTCAAAGTCCAAATAGATAGTCAGTGCAGTCAATGAGTCAAGTCAGTCGATTCAGTAAAGTGGCAGAAGCTTTACTGAAAGTTTTGGAGGGAACACAAAATAGCACGTTTTTTGAAGTTGTACCACTTGCCCACACTTGTGCACGTTAACGAATATTTAATGGTTAATATTCTACCAATATTACACATTAAGAACCGAAATAACACAAATTTATATAACACATATTTATACAAAATCCACAACGTCACCCATTGAAATCCCTAGCTAAACTCCCTGTCACTGCTTAATGGAAATATTTCCGAATTATTATTATCATATTAGAAAATCGTACTAAACATTGTGTTTTTTTTTTAATATAAAATGTTTTTTTTTCATAAAACGTTACACATCATATGCGACTACTATAAGGCTCGCTCGTTTTTTTACCCGACTACGGTGCAGCGAGAAGGGAGGTTTTGACAGTCTATGTATCTATGTATGTTTGTTCCATCGTGATCCGATTCCGATTCTAATGATCCGATTTTAATGAATTATTATTATTATAAATATAAGAACCGGGTAACTAGTAAGTAATGGTAGGAGGCTATATAATTTTTTTACTTTTGATTATTTCTGATACTAGCTTTTTTATCAGGGGGTCTAAAAAGGCCACTTTAGGTGTTTCATATTATGTTTCATTTTTTTTTTCATACAAAAATCGTGAAATGGTAAAATGGCTACATGATTCATTTGATTTCATCATATAAGAAAACATTAATTTTGACAGTTTTCAATAGAAATGCGTAAAATGGCGCACATAATATGAGTTGAAAAAATAATATGAAACACCTAAAGTGGCCTTTTTAGATCCCCTGGCCGTTTTTAATCGTCAACACTCAGAAAAAAACCGCCGTTATAAATTTGATCTTCTCGTTAGCGAATGTAAGGGAATCATTAGCAGATTGACTCGGCATTAACATTCCACGTGGGAAAAACTACCGACTACCGCCGCCAGGGCTGGCGACTGGAGTTCATCTCTTTATCAATATTTTAAGAAAGCAAACTTATTAAGAGAAGATTATCTCTCAGAATTTAAGAATCTGCAATTCACATTATCTACTTGAGCGCAAAGTATGCATAGTGTTTTTTTTTTTTTTCTTTATTTGAAACAAAAAACAGTTAAATGTTACAATCTTAAATAATTACAATTACATATTAGACGTGATAAACATATAATCTACACCATTGTTCGCCAATTAACAAAAAATATATAATATTTAGAAATAATAATTCACATTTTCAGAGTATCAACAAATAAAGTTTAAAAAAATCTCGAGGTTGCCAACCATAGCAATAAATTAATAATCAATAAATGAAGTCTCATAAAAAGCACTCGGTATTTTAATGCCGACAACAAATAGAGTGTTTTATCATTAGCCAACAATAACAACCCGTGGATGCCGTGAGTTCAATAGGCGGGGCGCGCACATGGTGGTGTCGCGCGACTAAACATAAGGCAAGAATATATTATTATTATAACTTCTAAGGTAGAGTTGAGCCACTAATATCGATGGCACCAATTATGCAGGATGAAAGTATTAACAAAAATATCAAAAAATAATAATATTAATCAATTAAATAATTAAGTGTAGTGAATGTAATGACTTACAATACAGAACAGAGGACAGGATAGAGTCGCGCGACTAACTACAACATCTTAAACACGAGAGAAGCAGCTTGGCAGTTAGCAAACTATATTGTTGGGCCACTTGTGCCCCCATGGATCCCTACTTGCCTAGTATGTGCGGGCGCCATAATATGTACTTTACATTTTTAGAACGAAGAGTCGCCACTATTAAATATTGGTTACACTCTTTGTCCTGCAACGAAATGTAACTGATCAAAAGATAAAAGATTGGGACTATATGATACGGAATCCGGAAGGCCGGGGAAAATTCAGAGCACTTAAATAGAACCTTTCGCTAATACAAAAGAGCTGAAAATCGAACACACGAGTGTCGAGTAAAATATCAATGTCATATTATATGATAGCTCGATACTCGACACTTGGATTTTCAAATCTATTGTATTATCATTTAGCCCAGACTCGAGAGTTCTATTTTCACTGCTCTGAATTTGCCCCGGCCTCCCGGATTCTGGATCATATAGTCCCAGCCTCAGAGTTGTGTATTCGATAAATTATTCTGAATATTTGCGACCTAACATTATTGACCGATCGTGGGCGGCTCCAAATATTTAAATTTAAAACACATCAACTTAGAAAATTGGTCATTCCACAAATATATTGTAATAGATTGTATATAACAATCATAATACTATTAATACTGTCCGGTCGTGTCCTATTCTATTATCTACAGCCCAATGAAGCCGCTTGTCGCTCATGTCGCGTATCTAATATGTCCGAGTCCCTACATGCGCATCAAACTTCTGCGAAACCGACTCACAGGTTGCGGAAAATCGTTGCACAGTTATTTTTTGTAATTAACTAACAATGAGCGTCAGTTCATCTGATGGTAAGTTGTTACAAAGTCAGAATAATTTTTATCATGACAGTTTGTGTTATTACCTTGTTAAAATTAGTTAATTTTTATATTATTTTTAAAAGTCACGCGCTTTTTTAAAATAATGTAAAAATTAACTGACTATATGTAACTCGGATAATTTTTGCGATATTATGTAGTTTAATATCAACAATGTTCAATTGTACGCAATTACGTTTATCTTGATGCAATTACAAAATAATTACAGTTATTAAATAGCTGGAATGTCCTTTTAATTAATTTATAAATGTCTCCAATTATCTAGATACATTTTTATTTTAATGTTTTTCCTAGAAAGTACTTCAGCGGCTAATTTCATGTAACATTAATCCCACAAAAACGTTTCATGTAAAATGATGCCAAGACGAGACCACTGACTAGCACGGCATAAAGTTACCAGATCCTATGTAGAGCCAAGCTTCTGACTCTATGCGCTCTAACTCTATAAGGCCTTAACTTCACCAAATCTACACCTTAGTAAATATATAAGGCTTGCTATGTGACTACCGTGCCCCCAGATTCTCTTTATGTCAATAGTGGTGGCTTATTAGAGTCAGAATATGTTTTAGCTATGGGTAAATATTGACAGTGCAACAAAAAAAGTATGGCCCCGACTAACCTTCTTTAGCTTGTTAGGCCAAAGAATATAATCTATACTAATATTATTAAGAGATATAGTTTCTTTCTTTGTGACTTTGTGAGATTGTGGGGAATAATCTCTGGATCTACTGAACCGTTTTTGAAAATTCTTTTACCAACAGAAAGCAACATTGTTTGCGAGTGTCACAGGTTAATATATTAACCCGAAAACTGAAAAGACTTTTTGTGGTAGTCTATCTATTAGCAAATTAAGAAATGTTGACTTAAGGATGAGAAATACAATATAATGTTTGAATAATGGGAAAAGTTTTAAAGCTTGATACTTGCATCAGTCATAATTGTTTCATAATTTCGTTGGTTTTAGTGAGAATAAGACAATGAATTAAAGAAACTCTAGTAATGAAACTTCCAATAAGTAACAAAATAACTTACGGTGAGATTCGAATTTTGAAGTTCCAACAATCAAAATTCGGAATCAAAATCACTAGAATCTGTTGCCGCCCGCAATTTTACTCGTGTCAATATTACAAAAAATGACAGAAAGAGAAATGAATCATGACAGTCTGTGGTCCTCTAAAGGTCCTATAGCTCCCATGGGATCAAATGAAGTGATAAAGATGGACTCTTTGCTAGTCGTAATATAAAAAAAGATGGACTTCATACAATGAGTTTTTTTTAGCAGCGAATGGCCACTTGTTCGATTTTTTTCGACCTATAAAAATTTGTTACGTTTAAAATTATTTATGGACTTGCATTTTTATGAATGGAGACGCATCATTAATTTGGAATGAAATCCTCGAATGGGTATGAATGGAGTGAGCGATAATTTTATTTAGAGTTTTTTCTTTTTTTTTTTTTGCTGAGCATCATCATTAATGTTTGTGGAATAGTTTTATGAATGAATTTAAGAAGATGGTAGATTAATGTTTTGGTAAAAAAGACTAGCAATCCGCCATACATTTACTGCCTACACGGGTTCACAAAAAGTGATTTATTATATATATACTTATACCATTATACTATATATATATATATATATATATATATATATACTATAGGTACTTTATGATTACAATTTACACCGAAACGAAACGATATGCGAAACGGCGCTGCATTTTACGATACACGTTTCATTTTAAAGCGCCATACTCACTGTCCAGCCTTCAAATCCAATACCGCGGACTTGTAGGCAAAAATTATAAATTATTGAAACTATTGACGTTGACGACCTCTGTGGCTCATTGGTTCAGCGCGTTGGTGCTCAAGCCGGGGGTCGCGGGTTCGAATCCCGCCGAAGGAACAAAATAGTTTTTCTATGTTCCTGGGTCATGGATGTGTATTAAATACGTGTATAATATGGTAAAAATCTTAAATATATCCTAACTAATATTATAAATGTGAAAGCGTGGATGTTTGTTACGCTTTCACGCAAAAACTACTGAACGGATTTCGATGAAATTCGGTATGGTAGTAGTTTAGACTCTGGATTAAAACATAGGCTACTTTTTATACCCAAAAAGTAGTGTTCCCGAGGGATACTATACTTACGCGGGCGGAGCCGCGAGCAACAGCTGGTATATATATATATAAAAATGTATAAAAGTATAAAAAACATGTATAAAAGTATTCAATATACTTCCCGTTGTCTGGTACCTGTAACACAAGTTCTTTGGATACTTAGCATGGGGCCAGACTGACGTGGTGTGAAGCGTCCATAGATATTATTATTATTATTATTACTATTGACACTAATGACAGCTATTAGTACCAGTGTTGGATTTGCAGGCTACGGTGAGAGTGGCGCGTAAGAGTTCGAATGTAAAGTGGCATTTCCCTGCACAGCGCATGTGCAGTGTATGCTGTATGACTGATGTCATAATATGAATCGTGTATGTTTTTGTGTAGTGAATAAAGTTCAATTTTGAATAGCCATCTAAGAAATGCAGCGCCGCGTATCGTCGCGGTGTGATCTGACCCTAACTCTACAATTCCCAGACTCTAAATCGCAACTTAACAAACCTCTATGCCAGTCTACTATGTTACTTGCAATATAGAAAAATTATGATTTATATTATGAACCATAGACAAACGTTCCGAATTCAAAATGATCGCAATGGCTTCCTAATTTGATTTACCAATCCATTTAACACACGTATTCTCACGGTCACTTTACACATGCCGATTTGAACTTTTTAATCCTACGGTCAAACTAACCGAGCGTTCAAAGTTGACAAAAAATAGCGCAGAATTCCCACGCACTAACAATATAGGTGCTTTACCTGCTATTTCGCACCGAAATATTTCACAGATTATTAATTTGATAATCGTTAAAAGATATAACTCGGGACCGTCGTAAATATAGCTCTAATCTAACCCTCATGAATAAAAGTAGCTGGTGTATAAATTCAAATTTCCTCTCCAGCACATTTCCATATCTCGGCTCCCCCTATGTTTTATTAAAACAGGCAAAAACACCCGAACGCTATCTATTCGGAAATAGCTATCGGCCGAACCGCCCGAATTGCACACGTCTCACCCAATAGGGCATTCTTATCAGAAAATGACTCATTTCAAATGACAGAGTGCTCTAAAAAGTTTTCAAACCTCAAATTATCTATGGCATACGAAATTATCGTTTGATTTTTAACTTTAATTGTTCACAATAGAATTGAAATTCGAGCAGACGTGACGCTCCGTTCACGACTATTCAACGCGCATTGCTCGTAGCGAGAGGAAATTGGAATAAGAAAATTTGGGGTGTAAAATGAAAGATAGACGAGTACTAATTTCCGGCTATTACTACGTCTCTTTCTTTCCCGCACATTTATTACGGGGAGCTGTTAAGTTTGTCTACTGTCTTTTTCTATCGTGCGGTGAGTTCAGTGTGAAATGGGGTGTTTGTAATGTCCAAACTTTATAATGTATTTAGATAATTTCATTCTGGTGTTATTGTTTTGAATTGCAAAGCTATTAAATACATAATATTCAAGATACATGAAAATTATTGTTAACAATTAAGACTAGTTGCCTTTTAGAGTTTCCTCTGCGTTCTTTAATATGTTGTTAATAAATATAATATTATTGTAAACCTCTATTCACTTTATCCATTGTTTTCTGTAATATGATATGGCCTATGCCAACAGCTATTAAAGCCAAATGAAATCACCACCATGTTTGATGTTCGTGACACTTAATTGATCACAGAATTACAACAGTGGAGTCACAGATTAAATAAACAGCTACATAGTTAGCTTTCGATTTGATTGCACTAATACAAGCATACGGTGTATCTACGATTGTGTGGATAAATTGTGGGCCGTTGAAGGGGACGTCAAAATATTCAAATTTGGATCGATTTGTATCCGTTTTATGAAAGTTGTTTCTCTGTCCGTAAGTATATACTATATTTTCTACTCAGTGGTGCAGTGTTGCGGTTATTTACTTCAATTACTATTAAATCTTTTTATGGGAGGCAGACTGGCAAACGAGCATACGGATTGCCTGATCTTAATCCCACAGTTAGACTTCCAGTCAGTCTTTCGACGCAAAATAACATAGCAAAAATGTTTCAATAATGTGCTATTAATTATCTATTTCTGTACAAGGGCGAATAAGTTACACGATTTAGATTTAGTGAATTTTTCGAAGAAACTAATTCATGTTTTAAATTAAAATAATCATTAAATTGGTAATTTTGAATAGAATATGGAATTAATTTTTTTCGTGGATTATGAAAGTAAGACAATTAGCAATTAAATAGCGTTTGATAAGTAGTCTTCGGCATGTGTGATTTATACAGCAAATGATTAACATGATGTACGATAACAAGCCATTTATAATTAGTTATTCATAATTAGGGCATAAAAGATTTCATATTCCATGGAAATTAATTACCATTGACCTTTTAATGGCCGACAAAAACGAATTATCATAATCAAATTAAAGTTCCGATACAATAAAAACTGAATCACAATTAATTCAAATCGAATCGAACCCCGGACCCATCAGAATTTCAAATGTCCAATGATCTTGCAGGACCCGTGTAAACGTTCTTTTTTCATTCCAAGTTGGAAAGCGCCGAAAGAACTAGTAGCGGTCGGTTAGGTTGGCCAGCCTGATGCTATCTTGGCAGTTGGCACACCTGACCGACGCTAATTGGACAATAAATCAATTCTACCTCGCTTCTTATTGGCGGATCGTGGCATTCCAATATTGAAAATTTGGCCGCGCGATATTGACAACATGATAAAAAACAATAGCCCGTTATCTTTTCTTTTGTGTTCATCTCGGACCCCGTTTCTTATTATGGAATCGTTTTTACGTTCCGTTTTATCTGAATACAATTTGTTTCTAAAATCTAAGTTATTGTTAATAGTATAATGTCTGCAGGATTAGCAATATCTTAATAAATATATTACGTTGAATTATTATAATTTTTAATGGCAACACTAGCACAAAATATATAATACAATAAAGCTCGGTCATCCATTATTAGAGTTATTAACAAAACGGAACGCACGCCGGCTAATCTGGGACGTAATTAAATTCTGAGAACGAGCGAGCTATTATGAACGGTAGCAGCCATTACCGAACGGAACGTGCATAATTATTTCGTTCCCGCCTTTTTTCTTTTTTTCCGTTTGATTTTCGAAAGCGTGCGCTAATGCACCGTCGCTGGCCGGTGGCACGAAACTTTGTAAACAATGTTCTCGTAAAATGTTATTTAATTGAATGCGAATATACTGATAAGTTTGTGTTAATTATGTTTAAGCCGCCTACTTAATTATTTCTACTCTTGTAATTAATTACCTTTGGATTGTACTCTGGTGTTGCGGATGTCCTTGGGTTATAGTAATAGTAATAGGATGGAATCCTATCAGGCGATCCGTTTGCTCGTATGTCCCTATTTCAATAAAAAATTAGAGTATGAATTAAAAATAATTAGTATCACAATCCTTTCTTTCTAATAAATAATGTTTATGACTGTACCTTGTTTTTATTGTTTTTTTGGACGATTTGCTAATTGGTGGTTCTTCAAAATTTGGTTAACTTCTGGCCTAATTTTGACAAAGGTCTTTTTTGAAGGTAATCTGTAAATTTGTAATTCTATACTGTGGATATAATATGTAATTTGTTGCATCTAAAAGGGCCAGTCACTTTACTGAGTATTTTAAGAGAAATTCATTCATACATTTTTTTCACATCTAGGGACTGACGAGACATGATAGGGACTGACGCCAAAGACGGTTAATGTGTTTAATCACATTTTTATTGCAAAATTAACTTTAACAAAACAAAATTACTTAAATAATTAATTATTATTAATTATTGTAACCAACAGTCAATAACGTCTGGGCAATCTCGCCAAATTGCAATGACTGGGTTAGTAATAAACGTGTTTAAGTCGAGTTAAATCAAAGTATTAATTAGAGAATTAGAATAACATGAAATGTTCGCTAAATTTGGGAGATCTTACACTTCCATCTTACACTGATATTTGGAGCAAGAAGTAGCGACTTTTGGAAATAAAAAATATTGTGACATAAATCAAAGTGAGATACCAAATTACATGAACTTTGTATTATCGCTAAGTAGTTGCATATATTGGATTAAATAGATATAAATAATATGTGAAAATTCCTGCTAACACCAAGTTAACCAAATTTTCAAGAACCACCCAATTAGACGTTTTGCAAGTTGAATCGTTCTATAGATGTTTCAATAGTTAGACGATTTGAAACAAAAACAATTTACTATTTATGCCCGGTTTCTGAGGTTTTTTGTCGGTAGTTTATCTATTCGATATCGCTTTTTATTGGATGACGCAAACGCGTTAACCTCCATAAACCGCACATTACACGTATAATAATTGCTAATTGGACATTTAGGGTAGTTAGACATTTTGCTACTTAGACGTGTCGTATTCGTATGATCGTAAAGCGTTTGATCATTTCTGCCAATCAAAGATATTAATAAATCATCGTTTTAATACTTCTCGATGTCCTATTGTAACATTATTCGAGTGCCTCAAATACCTTAATGTAAAAGGATTTGTAACAATAAGTTTTGTAGACCACCAAAGGCTTAAATCGTTACACGTTAGCCGTATACAAACAATGTCAGATGATATTGTCTCGCGATGACATTGACATGTGTCGTGGAATATTATTCAAATCTTATCTCCTTCATCCTCTCCGCTGTTAACATGTATTTTGACAGATGACATAACTTTGTCTTATCTGTGAACATCATCGTAAATACAATTATTTGGATGTAATAATATGCTCCCGTCTTACGTTTGATAAATTCGAATGAATTGATTTAGGGTACGCTCTGTATTTGAATAGTCTGTGATAAAGTTTCCCTGGATCAAATTTGATTTAATTGTTTAGAAATACGATAGATGCATTATGTTTTGTAGCGTTATATTTACGATATTAACCAATAGTCGAGAATACTTTACTTCTGAGAGACCGTGGTATTTCTCCAAATTAGCATAACCTACCGATCTGTGGACCTAATAAACAATCACCAGTGATTATAATATACTATATTATTAAATAATAATTATTATCTATACAGCGGATAAAATGTACATTGTAGCAGTAAGCATTAAATATGTGTTTATAGTGATAAAGATGATAATTGATCGTGAATATAATTTTGGCAATAACAAAATTTTAAAGATATCGATATCGGTGTACAAAACTATGAGGAGTACCTACCTGTCATCATAATAATATGTTGGTGTATCATGTGCAGATAGTGGTGGTGATGATGATGATGATTAGATATTGAAGTCGACATAGTGGCATATTATGCTTGCAGTTTTTTAAACAACGCCGAATTGCGCAAACTTTGGATTAAGGGTTGGTTTTGGTTTGGTGTTTTGCACTTTACTTTTTGGTAGCTTATGCAGCTTATGCTTGAGTTATTTCAGAAAACTAGAAATCGCTATATGTGTCCATATAAATTACGAAGAGTTCCCTCGATGCCTCATGGATTCCAAGGTGCCAAGCACACAACGGTGACAACGGGATCAATTTCGGGTTATAAAGGTATAACCCGAAATTGATCCCGTTGTTGTTTAAGATATAGATAATTTACTGTCGTTTAACAAACAATTGTTATTGTATGATGTATAATGATTGTATTCTTTTGTATGTTCGAACATACAAAAGATACAGCTGAATATAAAACCGCCTCCTTTAATGTGTATGAAAATATTATGGCCTCAGACATAATTAGTAGTAGCTGCTAATTTTTTTAATGCCTCAAAGAAAAAACTACAAAAATTAAGAAAACAGATTTTTGTTTTTCAATCTTCTACTACGAGTTTTAATATATAATTACTAATTAATTTAATAATAATTACTGGTTTTAATAGTTAGCGGCATCAGTGGTATTAATTTAGAAACAAATAAATTAAAAGCATTGAAAAAAAAACATTGTTTTCAAAAACAAAGAGAAAAATAACGTCAATTACTTTTTTAAACTTAGAAATCCATAATCTCGTAAAATATTAATTTTGATTTTTTTTAAATTTCATTGATTGAAGGTTTCATTGATGAAAATAATTTCGAAAATGTTTGGACCTACAATCCCAGGAATTTTCAGGAAAGATTTTCATAAAATGTGCGATGGCACTTTCTTGAGCTCCTGGATTGAACTACTGTTCTAAGCAAATGAAATAATAAAATGAGAATGTTATCTCCTATATAGTCGTATAGTTCGTAGCGGCCTTAGTATATTTAAATATCTTTGATTTAATATAGAAAATAATCGTATTCTGAGCCAAAAATACTTTGAAAATCGCTTTAAGTTAACTGGGAATTACTCCTATCTACGATAATATTATTAAGCAAAATTCATACCAGAATAATTGTTACTTCACGAGGAATAAAGATTGTATAATTTTAAAGCATGAATTTATTAACCTATTTCAATAAAAACGATAAATACAACTGCAAAATTACTAATGCGAATAAAATAAATACAAAATGCGAAATGTCGGGAACGCTTCAAATACCTAATCTCGCAGAGTGCAGATTTGTAATAGGGCTCTTAACAATATTATGAACATTGAACGTTTAACCCGAACTCGTGTGGAATCTAGAACGTTTTGTAAAATCAATGAAAGAAAATTTTAGCACACATTAGACAAGGCATGTTGAGGTAAAAACTGTCCACAAATAAACTGCCCCACTTTTGGGGTTGATTGGGGCAGTCGAGGTTTGACATTTCGTCGAATAAATAGAAAAGTGTTATTTTTCAAAATTGTCGGAAAGTAAGACTATTGCTAGGAGGTGGCCTGATAAAAGCTATATTTTTGTATGGATAAAAGACTATTATGTAATTACATTGCAATATGGATAAAATACACTTTATGTAATACAAAAATATAGCTTTTGTCAGGCCACCCCTTTGCTAAGTCTTACTTTCTGAAAATTTTGAAAAATGACATTTTCTATTTAATCGACGATTTGTCATCTCGAGACTCGACATATTTTGCTTTCCGCAATTTAATCAGTCTACTTAAAATTAACAAAATCTTCTGAATTTATGGTGAAATCAAGATGGCTGACATTAGAGGTATTGTGGAATCAAAATGGCGTAACTTGTTCTTGTATGAATATTTTTTTGTCAAATGTAGGTACGTCATAGGATCATATGTATATCATACATCATCCATAGCCAATCCTGAGGCCCATCCTTATTCCTTAGTTTTAAAATCATTGATGTGCACATGATTTTGTGACCAAAGTTTCCATAATTGTTTTATACATAACGTTATATAAGAAATATGATAAATGAGCATATCACTTTACTGGCGACTGGCGAGCACAATTCAATAATTACTGGCGTACGGCGATGGTATCGCGCACGAGCTGATCTATGACAGATGGATGTAGACCACGCTTGTAATGTAGGGTTGGGAAAAGGGTATACGTTTTTTAAAGGGAATTCTATTACTCAAGACAATTGTTTGTCCAATTTAAGTTTTTGTCGTGAGCGTGCGATAGCGAAATGAGAGAAATTAAAAGAACTACGGCCTCACACAAAACTAGTAGGTAATTAAATAACGCATCGTGTTTCACCGAATGATAGTACGCGAGATGTAAGGTAGGTTCCAAAAGGCCGGCTACGCATTTGGAACTTCAGTGCTACGGATGGAAAATGGAGATTAGAATCTGTCGTCTGCGATCAATATCATTTGATAAAGTTAGAAATCATTTTCCCTTGAGTGTCAGCCCTGGTAGCTGGTCCCACCACAAAAATGCGCGGTCAAGAATGCGTGGTACGCTCATTGACAAATATGAATCTGTGACAAGCTGACACACGTCAGCGGCGGCCGATGCGGGGATTTGTTATGTCGCCGTCGCTACCTGTGACACAAAATAACCGGTGGGTACCTACTAGTGTACCTGTGACACGGTTCTTATCTAAATTTTATGAAGAGCTCGTTGACTTGCTCTATACGAATTACGAGTCCCTAGTGCCCGTTTTCACCAACTGACTCCTAATTTTAAGTGTCCCTTAGCGGCCATTTGGGGCGCCTCTTAAGAAAAATTGTTTTCACCACGTTGCCCGTTTTCACCAACTGATTCCTAAACAACTTTTATGTAAGTGACCCTTTGGATAGGTGGTCTCCTAAAATCGGCACCTACCTAATTTCATTTTCATCAAGCTGGGTAACACTTAGCTATGGAACTCCTAGTTAAGTGACAGTATTTTTTTTCTAATTTGCGCTCATACTATTGATATTTTATCGATAAATGTAACTTTGCAAATTCTAATATAAATAATTCACAGATAAATAATATAACATAAATAAACCCAAGTCAGTGTACTTTTGTATGCTTTGGTAAATTATTCAGCAATTTTAATAACTAAATTAGTAAGACGATGACGTACAGCATGTTTAAAAATGTACTTTGCTGTAAATTAAAAAGTAATAATGTCAGTTTCACTGATGAGTGACAGACAAGTCATTTGATGTTGTTTATTTACAATTCACAACCACGTTTACTGTGATTGTGAACTGTACTGAACTGTGTTGTGTACTCAGAACCTCCAAATTGTTCGTTTATTCATTTGTGGTTAATTATTATATAATTTTTGATTAGATTAATTAAAAATATTTTCCATTAACTATGTTTCGCTGCCTGCTACTTGCGATATACCTATTTGTATGAAATTGTATCAGAGACGTCCAAGTAGGTAATGGTACAGGTAAATACATATTAAAAGAACAATCACTGCTTTTGATTTCGACATGATATTCAAATATCATTAGAAAATTATAAATTCCATTGGTAAAGGAGTATGAAGGTAAGTACGGGGAAAGTACCTAAATGTAAAATGTAAATAAACAATACACTTACCTGTCTTTATACTCAAGAAGATGTTCAATTATTTCTTATAAAAATATTATCTGTTTTGTTAACCTATATCGGATGAAGAAGTCGATATCATATTTACTCCAATTGACGCCACAATTCATTAGCTTAAATTGACTTCTTTTGCGTTCTCTTTTAATATTTTATGTGTATTTTAGTAACGTAAAATATGGCTAAAATAATTGCGAATATTGATTTATTTTTAAGACGTAGGTTTTATTCATAGGTTCATAGAAAATAAACATGTGTGACCACTGACGAGTTAGAAATATTTGAATTTCTAGAAATAATGCTTCACACGAGAAGCACCAAAATCACCAATCAATTCACCATTCCTAATAATTACAATCAAAAATAATTATTAAGATCATCCTACTAATATTACAAATGTGAAAGTTTGTGAGGATGGATGTATGGATGGATGGATGTTTGTTACTCTTTCACGCAAAAACTACTGAACTAATTTCGATGAAATTTGGTATGGTAGTAGTTTAGGCTCTGGATTAACATAGGCTATTTTTTATCATGAAAAGGTAGTAGGTGTTCCCGAGGGACACTATATTTACGCGGACGGAGCCCAGCAACAGCTAGTAATTTATAAAAGAATTTGCACTTTTCAAATAATCTACAGTCCGGTCAGATTAGTGTTACCACACCGGATTCTTTAAATTTGCCGCCATTTTTAAGATTCATCATTCGCTGGCCAGAATGTAGCTATAAAGTAATTGGCAAAAACGACAGCTATTTTATTAACATAGACCATTCTTTTTTGGGTAGCCTTTAAAATTTTCTTTTTATAACTATTATTATAACTGTACTTATTCTATTAATAGTTTAAAATATATTACTTTTAAAATGCCGTTCCAAATATCGCCCCATATCGCATTATTGCATCATCCAAATATCGCATTTTTTTATATAGTACAAGTCAATCTTATAGTACAAGTTTTCCGTTCGTAATTAACTCTGTACCTACTAAGGGCATGCCATAAAAAAAGTACTGTAATTAGGAATTTGACGTTTCCGTACGTCACCTTCATGCTCGTCTAAACCAGTCAGCGACAACCAAACCAGGATCATAGATAATAAGTAGTACTACTGAAGACCAGGATGAATCCAGTCAGAATGAAATGTTGGAAACAAGCTGGTTTTATAAAATATCATAATACGGCCCCTGGCAGCGCTTGGTACCCCGACAGTCCTTGTCTTGTCAAAAAGCTGTCACATGTCACGAATTTATAAACCCTCATTATTTTTTTTTATTATTTATACATGGCATCGGCTTATAACCATTTGCCAGTGTCAAGTTAAAAAGCGGGAAATAGAACTTTCGTTTCAATTTTTAACACCGTATTCCTATATCAAGTCTAAAGTCTAGTCAAAGTCCAATTATATAGTCAGTACAGTATATGAGTCATGTCAGTCGATTCAGTAAAGTGGTAGAAGCTTTACTGAAAGTTCCTAGGGAGTTTTGGCGGAAACACAAAATAGCACGTTTTTAGAAGTTGTACTACTTGCCCACACTTGTGCACGATAACGAATATTTAATGTTAATATTCTACCAATATTACACATTAAGAACCGAAATAACACAAATTTATGAAGTTTTACAAATTCCATAACATCACCCATTGAACTCCCCGGCAAAACTCCTCATTATATTTTTGGAACGAAGTTCCTTATCGCGCGTTGTGAAAGGGGGGCTAGACAGAAAATATTAAGACTGTCACGACACTTTTTGCTATAGTTGTAAGCCTTGCGGCGTGCGCGTGTTTCTCTGTCTGTCTCTCCCTCTCTCTCTCTCTCAATTATTACTAAAATTGAGCCTACTGATTAAGTTTATATTACATTATATTTGATAATAATAAAAAAAATATTATTATAACTTAAAAAAAATATTATTACAATTCCTTCACTAATTAATCGAAAGGAACTTCGATCCATCCGGGTGTCCCTTGTTTATTGATATTATATTTAATAAATATTATATTTAATATATTTATATTAATATTTTTAGGTACCTACTCACCTATAAAATACTGCTATTGTCATCCCTTGTCAAACGTGAGATTTGGCGGGATGTGAAGCATTGTTGTTTTTGTATATCCTCCTTAGAGTTATCTTATTTCCTTTGATAATGTGTAATATTGGTAGAATATTAACCATTAGATATTCGTTGAAGTGCACACGTGTGGGCAAGTGGTACAATACAAAATGCGTGCTATTTAATGTTCCCTAGGTTATTTAAGTTTCAGTAAAGCTTCTACCACTTTACTGAATCGACTGACTTGACTCATTGACTGCACTGTCTATTTATTTGGACTTTGACTAGACTTTGGACTTGACGATTTAGAAATACAGCGTTGAAAACTTTACGAAATTTCTATGCTCGCCTTTTTAACTTGACACTGGCTAATGGTTTTAGGCCGTAACGCTATTTTAAAAAATTGTAATGTCATTTTGATGTCAATAGTAAATATCCGAGGGGCCGGACGTGGGCCGGACTGTAAACACACTGTAAGCAAAAGCTTTTTAATCGAAGTAAATGCATTTATTTTATTTAAATTACTTGTTGCTGTACACAAAATCCACTATAATTATAAAGCTGGTGTAAGCATGGGAGATGACGAAGGTACGCCGCATAACCTAATCACATAAATCATTTCATACTATTTTCTATTTACTAATCGTTTTTGGCTTGTTTTAGCACCGTCAGACTTAAGTCTGTTAGTGATAGTAGTGGACACGAATCCCAACCAGCGGTATATAACCGAAGACCCCAAAGTACTTACCGGATGCTTAGACGCTCTGATTGCGTTTGCCAACTCCCATTTAATGCAGAAAGCAAGGAACCAGTTAGCTGTCATAGGATGCCATTTCCATAAAAGGTAACATAAGTCTTCCGAAGAGTACACAACTTCCAAAAAATAACCTGCCTATAACTCTTATTTTGATAAAAAAATATAATATTGTATAACCTTTAGCTTTATACTTTACTGTTGCAGTGAATACTTATACCCGTCGCCTGGGAAACCTCTGGACGTGCGACAGATAGATGGACAGTATGAACTATTTACATTAGTTGAGAAAACAATAAAAATGAGGTAAATATTTTAGTAGTTATGTGTAGAAAGACAACTTTACCTAACACTTTGTTATTCTCTATAAGAAGTTACAAATGTTGTTTATAATTATAACAAAATGTTGTCACCATAGCCTTGGTACAGTAAATTATAAATGCTTGTGGTGGACCAATTAGCGCCACAATCCTGAATCGCGCTATCGAAGTTTTCTAAGATCGGCACTATATATACAACATCTGAAACTCATACAAGTGGGCTTCGGCCTGACCGAGCATAGCACCTCGCTCGGTCGGAGATCTCCCTTTGGGGCATCCACCCATCCCACATGCTCATTACCTAACTATGGCGAAGCCAGAAGGAAGGGTATTGATTTTGGCAGTCTGTATTGTATAAATGTATGTGTGTTCCAACATAGGGTCTAAACTACTAATCTTTTTTTTTCAGCTAGTTCATTCTTTTCTTGCAATCTGCCTAATTCGGGGCCTCTCGAGCGTCAGACTGTCAAAATTAAAAAAGCCCTTGCTTGTAGGCACTATATTTTTTAATTTTTCTTTTAAGATTTTAATTAAAATTTGATTCTAAAACCATTGCATGTTATATATATTTAGAAACTGGAATAAATTCCCTATATGATGATGTAACTGGAATTTTAAAAAACTAAATGAATAAATCAATCTTGATGTGAACACAAAATAATAGAATATTTTTACCAATTCTTTGTTTTATAACTCAAAAAAAAAAAACATATTTATGTTTTAATGTACTTAAATTTGCGTTAATTACATACTATGGATACACTATTCATATTATTTAATAATAAAACTGGCCAATGTAAAAAATAAAAATCTATGACCTCCTTAATGTCGCGCGGCATTGTACGGCAGACGGCGGACGCCTTGTTTTTTTTATTTTTTATTCATTGGGTACATATGCAAAGACAAAAGGCTATAACAGCTTTCTTTTATCCCTGTACTAAATTAATAAATTTAAATCACAGATTAAAATTATTATTATGCCTCGAATAAACTTAGCTAAATGGCTAATTTAAATTTTCCTTTCTATTTATTTTTTTCCAAGATACTAAATAAGGTCTTGGTCTCTTCTTTTTCTTCTATTGAAAGTGTTGGTGTTACTAGCAAGTAGGTTACTAGTAGATAGGTTTGGGTGGTTTTCGATACATTTGGTTTAAGATTTGAGCCTTTCGGAAACATGCTGCCTGACCATTGGCATTTTTAGGTCACAATGTAGTTGTTTATTGGTAATATACATCGGTTATCATTCGAAGTACTCTTGATTGAAAGCATTATAAAATTTATAAATATGATTCGGCTGCAGTTCCCCACAGTTTTACACCATATGACCATATTGGCTATAATGTTTTTGTATAGTAGAAGTTTGTTTTCTACTACTGATCTAATTTAAATGAATGAGGTGTCAAAAGATTTTTATAATGGCCTGGATAACAAAGGCTATATAATTTAGGTAGCCGGGTTATAGTTTTTAACTTGTGATTATTTTATGACAATGAAATTTAATTTCCTTATTTTTAAAACAAAAGCTTATTTTGTATTTCAATTATTTCCAGGCTAGTGAACTTAATAAAGAGCCAACCACAAGAAGAAAGACCAGGGGAGTCGTTACTTGCTGGGGCCATGGCCATGGGACTGTGTTTTATTTCAAGAGTAAGTACTGTAATTGTTTGTGAACTTTAAAATTATTGTGTACTAAATGTTGGTGAAATTCACAGGCCGTTACTAGTTTAATCAGTGTGACCAGGTTTAGCATAATCTATAATCAGAATCTGCTATTTTAACAGAATCAGAACTCTAAAAGTTTTGCAGATTGTATTGCAGATCTGAAAAATTTGCAGTTTTTATCAGAATCTTGTAAAATCTCCAGATTTAAAAGACAATTTAAAAAATTATTTGTTTTTAAAAGAAAACTCATGTTTTATTTTTAACTCATGTATTCGGCATGCTCTGCCCTGGGGTAAGTTTTAGCAGATTTAGATTTTAGCAGCAGCAGCAGATAGCAGAAGTAGATTTTAGCAGAACTCGGACATGTAAATTGCAGAATGGTCGATTTCATTTATTCTGGTCACACTAGGTTTAATCCTATAATATTTCCAGATGCGTAGGGAAGCGCCGCTTGGACTGAGAATCAGCAGCCGCATGCTGATAGTCACTGGCAGCTCGGATACAGCTGCTCAGTACATCAACTACATGAATGTGTTCTTCACTGCTCAGGTAAACATTTTTTTACTGTACGAGGGATTATACTATGTATAAAGGCAAGTGTAAATTTTTTTTTTTTTGTTTAAGGCATGACTTGTAACATGATGTGTTAACTTACATGTATTAGAGCAAATGTTAGATGTTTTGTTAAATTTTCTCTTAACCCAGGTTAAAGTCATTAAAAACAATATATGCTTAATTTATGGATACCCTTCGAAATTCATTTTTAGGTTTCCGTAGAGGAATTACAAGGAACCCTTATAGTTCCGCTCTGTCTGTCCATCGTTTGTCTGTCTGTCTGCCCATCTAACTTCTGTAATTGTGAATAAATGGATGAAATTTGTTATAGTTATAGATTGTGTATAAATCTCTGTTTGGCGTCATAAAATAATAATTTATATTCTAGGGGTGGCTCTACATAATGTGAAGTGGGGATGAAAATTTTTTTTAAAGAAACCATATTGTGTATTGATTGTTACAAAACCCTCCTTAGACAAGTCCTGACATGCTCTTGGTTATTAATCGCACTGTTTGCTTATAAAGAAGCATCTGCTACACAGTGGTATCTAATGAAAATAAATGTATGAATATTTTCAGAAACAACAAGTGCTGATAGACGTGTGCTCTCTCGACAAGCACCTCAGTCTTCTACAGCAGGGCTGCGATATCACCGGAGGATTATATCTCAAAGCGCCATCCCTGGATGGTTTGCTGCAATATTTGCTGGTGTGTATGAAAAAAAAATGTGACATCTTTTTAATTAATCTTGCAATCAGTCCAACACAAACCCTGAGCATATTTGTTTGCAGTGTTGTGAAAAAAACAAGTTTTTATGAAGCATTAATAATATCAACTGCTCAAAATAAGTTTAGTTTTTAAGAGGGTTGTTTTTAGTTTGACATGTCTGTCTGTCCATTGTATTGTAGCTCCCAAACGGATGAACCAATTTTGGTCTAGTTTTTTTTGTGTTTGAAATCTGATAAAGAGTGTTCTTAGATATAATTCATCATCATCAGCTCGCTCACTGCTTGACAATTCTGGGGGTTATTTAAATTTTTTATTTTGTTTTATGTACACTGTAGGATAAATAGCTGGGTTCTTGGCACATTATTATATATTTTTTTCCTGGTTCTGTTTTAATAATAACCTTTCATTTTTTTTGTTTTAGGGTAAAGCTCCCTAACAATAGCACTTTATACAATCATACACAGATTTTAATCTTTTTATTATTTTATTTGAAAAAAATTAATAATTAAGAACTTATTGTATGTTTCTACTGTCCGCAGTGGGTATTTTTACCGGAGGCGCACGAGCGTCGCTCGCTAGTGCTGCCGGGGCGCGGGCGGGTGGACTACCGCGCCGCGTGCTTCTGCCACCGTGAGCTCCTCACCATCGGCTACGTGTGCTCCGTGTGTCTCAGCGGTATGTACTACCTGATAATAGCTCTCCTGTCTCCACACCGATATCGGTGACGGTGGCCGGTTTCATTGAAACCAGGCCCGCTACACAGGAGTTATTTTTATAGTGCCCAAATGCGTGCACAGTGCAGAAGAGCACTCTCTCTCTTCCTTTACTCTCGAAACCCAGTGGGACGGATAACCGACACGACCGGCGAGAGATCAGCCGCAGGACCGACTTTATACATGCCCATCCGACGGATCATCTTTCTTGTCAAACAATCTGGTGATCAGCCTGCATTGTCCTAACTAGACTTGAAAACATCAATTTTTGTTGTTCCAACGCGGGAATCGAACTGGAGCAAGGAGGCTAGCACCACACTAAAACTGTAGATCCTTATTAAAAATGAAAATATTATAATATTTTCATATAGTACACTGAAATAAAAATATTTTACTTTCAAGGCTGGCATAGTGTATACATGATATAATATTTAAGTCGGTCATTAAATGTTAACTTTATTATAAAAATAATAATTATTCAATTTTCAGTCTTCTGCAAATTCAGTCCTATCTGCACAACTTGTCAGTAAGTTTTTTTTTTTTGTCTTTAATCTTTATTGAAAAGCAAAGTTAAGAAAAAGTGAAATTTGGTACTAAGTTAAGAAAAAGTGAAATTTGGTACTATCTATATAACGTTTTGCAAAATCAATCACAGAAACTTTAGGTAAATGATTTACTATCTAAAGAACTTTTGGCGGAAAAATTAAAAAAACTGTCAAATAATCTACTACGAATGAGTCTATGGCGCTGTAAAGGTCATTTACCTCACACAGCTGAATTTCAAATCCAATTGATTGAAATTTATATTGTTAAAATTATTGTGAGGTCTTTGAAATTAATTATCGTCAGTGTTGTAAAGGGTACAATGTAATTATATTTTGTATATACATATTATATATTTTTTTCGTATTTTAAAACTATTTATCTGTCCAAATGTCATTATAAAAGCAGGGAATTATTAAATATTGTACCCAAAACGTAACATGCAACCTAAAACGAATTATTTTATTTTTATATATTTCAACTGCAATTATTCCTTTTCTAGTTACTTACAGGCGCTGTGTTTGTCTAGTTCACCCTACTAAGTACTTCTACCGTTTTTCAGTACGGTGTTTAAAATCGGCGGACCTCTGCCCATCAAACCGAAGAAAAAGAAAATGAAAGTGTAAACCTGTGAATGTACAAAAGTGATATAGTGTAAAAAAAAGTATGTATATTTAAATACAGTTTACTCATAAGGCAATAGTTTTGTTTCATTTACTATACTTAACTCTTATAATAATTAGTTTTCTTTTTGTCTTGTTATAAAAATAAATTGATACATATTAATTAGTGATATTTGAAAAAGTATCGTAACTATTTTCTATTAATTTCATCACCATCCGAAGCGTGGTTGCAAGGTGATAAGATAAAAACAAACCTTGGAAATTTCAACTGTAATAAATAGGTCATAGGCAAAAAGCGCAGTGATGATTGCGAAAGCGCAGATGACTTTTATGTCATTATCATCAAATCAATAAAATGCTATCGAATTTTACAATCAGTCTTTATTTTCCTTCAATGATTAAAATAACACACATTTCGTTTTAGTTTAATCTATTAATGTATTTTGATTATGATCTCACTTCTGAGTGTAACACTAGTATCTTCTTTTATACTACTTTATTTGTTTACTTATAAACAAATTAACATTCATCAACAAAAAGTAATGAGCCGTCGCGGGCCACCTGACAAATGGACAACTACCGAATATATTGTATGAATCATCTTCTGTACAGTAAGAATGCTAAACACACGTACCGATTTGGTCTATAGCAGACCATTATTATAGCAAGACACTAGTGTTTTTGATTTTCAGCTCTACTGTATTAGCACAGAGTTCTATTAACAGTGCATTCTGATATTTGTGCAGTGTTTTAACTCTACCATAAACCACAACCATAAACAAATAATAAAAAAAAAATCTGTAATTTTATTCTGTCCTTTACATATTGAAATATACTTCCAAAAGCTTATTTTCTACATTGTGGGCACTCTACCCAAATTATTGGCTACCCCCTTATCATATAAAATACGGGTCGCGAATTGGTTTTGTTTATCTTTTTATACTCCTATATATTTATTTATGTTTTTCTTTATTTATTTGTGTATTAATAAAGGGTGGCCAACACAAAGTATGTACTTTAAATCTTTGCGGTCAATAATTATTGGGGGGATGCCAACGATAGGCATATCTTCCCCCTACGTCGTTTTTCATACATTGACTGTCACTCATAGAAAAACGAAGATAGCCGAGGGACATGAGGAAATTATTTGTACCTACTGTACATTGGAGTAGTGACGCGTCACTCGCTCGCTATCATTCGTTATTAGCCCACTTGAAAATTCAATATACAGGATATCGTATTATATAATTATAGGCATATCTTGATAATAATTATTATAAATTAATTGTTATCCAACTTTCAAAAGTAACTTAAAAACTTTAATCCACCAGACCAAATCGAGCGCCTAGCACAGATTAAAGAAAGATGAACATATAAACAGCTACATAGATAGCTTTCTATTTGATTGCGCTACTACAAGCATACGGTGTGTCCATGATTGTGTGGAAAAGTTGTGGGCCGTTAAAGGGGACTTCAATATTTTCAAATTTAGATCGTTCTACGGAAGCTGTTTCTCTGTACGTAAGTATATATCCAGCCTGCAAATCCAATATCGCGGCCTTGAAGCGGACTCGTAGGCAAACATTTTAAATGATCGACACTAATGACGGGCATTAGTATCGGTGTTGGATTTGCAGGCTGGACGGTGAGTAAAGCAGCCATACTCACGGCCCATCCAGCAAGTTCAGCACCGGTAATAATTATCGTCACTAGTGTTATTCATTTATAATTTTTGTCTACGAGTCCGCGGCCTTGGGCTTGCAGGCTGGATGGTCAGTAGGTAATGCTCTTTAGGCGTTTTATAACATTTTTCAAAATCAATTACGGACACTTCCGCCACAGGATTTGCTGTACGTGTAACGAGGTTTTTATTTGTTTTTTTTTCTATCTAATCATGTGCCCAAAGTTTCTGTAATTGATTTTGCTAAACGTTTTAAATCATACCTAATTAAGTCATTATAATATCATCACATAGTACGTATTAAATACTAAATAATTTTAAATTAAGCTAATATGTTCGGAAGTATAAAACAGACAACGGTAAAAAGTCAGGGATGTGAAAAATGTTTACCGAAAAATACCAAAATACCGCGATGCTGCATAGTCCTCCTTACCGTGACGAATACGAAAGACTACTTGACACATATTTAATTTCATACATTGAAGGAGTATTTCCTTTAGTACTTGGTTAAGGAAAACGTATTCTAGCTATATTATAAATATAAACTAAAGATTGATAAATAAAGTTGATTTAAAAATATGTATTTTTGTTTTTTAATTTCTACTGATGAAAACACCTCAAAGTAACTTCCGGCAAGGATGTGACGACACAAACACATATGTAGTAGTGAAACGGAACGTTTCTGTAAATAAATAGTTCATGACATCTTAAAAAGTTATTTATGTCAAAACGTCAAACGGAACGTAACACCGCCATTTTACTACAACGGACTATAGCACAGATTACAAAATATAGTACTAGTATGACGTCACAGCATAGATAATCTATCAACCAACATGGCGAATAGTGTTTACGGCGGTTTTTCAAGTGTATTTTTAAAATATTTTTAGGTTTCAAAATAATGGTAAATTATTTTTTTGTGTGTAATGAAACAATTATGAAGCGTTTAGGACATAAATAAAAACAAGGTCAAGTAGCCTATTCATGTAAGAATTTTAAAGATTTCCCTTGTTAACATCCAAACTCACATTTACACATATTGTCCGCGCACGAGTTGAAAGCAGCCGGGGCCTGAGTTGAGGGCCGCCGCGCCGCCCGCTCACCATTTTATATAGTGTCCTTAACACAAGGCCGGATCTATCCTATAGCTTCTTATGCTTCAGCCCAGGACCCCGTGGATTCAAGGGGTAAGCTAAGTCAAGTCAAAAATAGACGATTTATTGAATTAAACAGATCTTAAGTATTTTACTGTTTTTTTCATACACTTTGAGTAATTAGGTGGACCCCTTTATAGTATTAGCCCAGGGCCCCCTAAACTTACGGTCCGGCCCTGCCTTGATAGCTATTGCAAACTCTTCAACTCGCGCGGACATCTGTAACTAGCTCAAGCAAATCCTATGATTTCTCAATGATCTCGAATGCGTGGTCTATTTCCTCTTCCGGTGTTATCTCCTGCCTCTGTCTCTCTTTATCTTCCTTCTCACTCGTTTTACTTTTGTTGCATATTTTCGAATCTGAATTTTTTGATTCCTGTAAAAGATTGAATGTTAATAAAAATCTTAAAAAGTCTGACGAATGTGTACATAACTACCTATACTTTGTCCGAGGGTGCTGATTCGACTAGGAGATTTAAACAGATCTACTGCCGACCTTCGAGGTGGAGGAGTTCTGGACGATGGGTGTGGTTTACCGGAGGATCCAGGGGAGACTCCGGAACGAAGCGTCAAGTCGCCGACAACACGTGACAAAGTGTATTTTATAAGTATATAATATTATGTATGTTAGTCCATAAGGTATTTATGATATGCATAGGCCATGCAGCCTAAAATCAAATCAATTTTTTTTATTTACCAGTCCACAAATATAAATCACAGTTTACAATAAGTTGCGTGCAATACATATAAATTACATATTTAGGCGTACATTATAATATTATGCTACAATGTAGGTAAGTTTATGCATGAAAGATTGAGGCAGTGGACCCCAAACTAGGCAGAGCCTGTATCTTGGTGGTCCGTATTATATTTCATTCACATTTTTTGTAGTAGAATTTGGCGCGTTGCATACCAAAGAGCAAACTTAAAATTAATGTTGTTAATTGATAAATTAGAATAAGTTAAATATAATAATTAATTATTTATAAACAACAAAAAATAATAAAATTAAAATAAATAAGGTAATTATGAAATATATACAGGGTGACCTGAAATTCGATACATTCCTTTGAAAGACAGAAAGTAGACCTCATTTACAGTAATATTTTTCATGGCATCCCCTATCCGAAAGTTGATATTTACAAAAATATTGAAATTTCAAAATTTTTTTCTTTATTTTCGACTTTTGACTTTGACATGACGTATTTTTAAAAATGTTTGTCTTTTTAGTAATTTTTTTAAGTATTTTAACCGTCAATGAGTCAAATATTATTTTTAAGGAATAAATAGGGACAAACTAAGCGAGAATTTTCATTATGAGACATGAAACAGAATTTTCTTTTAAGAAAAATGCACATTTTTCTTAAAAACAGGTGATTCTCTTAAAAAAATGTATGATACAATGCGTACAAATACCTTAAATAACTTTCTTACCTCATAAGCTTCCAAAAACGGTACAAATATGTACATAAAAATATGAACATGTAATAAACAAAGACAAAACAATCATCAGGTAACGTTATCTCAAGAATTACTCTACCTGAGGCGACCTTTTTTTTTCAATTGTTTCCTTTGTTCAAACTTCGGGATGTTTCGGCTACTGTCGTCGCGGCCCTTTGTCAATGAGTTACCGACTGGCTTAGAGAGCAAATTTAGTAGCTAATATTAGTTTTAAGTCAACTATTGCCGTGTACGGACGTATTATGGCCTTAAACTACACCCTTACTTCTACTTGTAATTTTTTTGTATCGCGATGGATGGCTTTTGAGTACGATGAATACGCTGACATCTTGTTTTGTTACGGACTTTGTAATGGTAATGCTGCTGCTGCACGAAGAACATACGTTGAACGCTTTCCGAATCGACGAGTGCCAAACGTTAGAGTGTTTTCAACAACATTTCGACGAATTCGGGAAAGCGGCCGTGTTGATAGATGCGATTCAGGCAGACCTCGTTTGTATGCTCCAGAAGAAGAAGAAGAAATTTTAACACTTTTTCAAAATGATCCTTCTATTTCTACAAGAGCGGCAGCTAGAAGACTTGGATTGAGTCAATGGAAGGTGTGGTTTACAGTACACACAGCGCGTCTACATCCATTTCACTACACACCTTTCCAAGCGTTGGAAGAGGGAGACCCGGTTAGAAGAATGGAATTCTGCCGTTTTATGATAAATGCAGACATGGAGGATCGCAATTTTTTCTCAAGAATATTGTGGACGGATGAATCGAAATTTGACCGTGACGGGATAAACAATTTCCACAACACACATTACTGGGCACCAAAAGGAGAAAACCCCAGGATGAAAAAAGAAAGGGCCCATCAAACCAGATTCAGTCTAAATGTCTGGATGGGTATAATTAATAATAATTTAGTTGGACCTCATTTTTTGCCTCAAAATTTAAATGGTGAAATGTACGAACATTTCCTAAGAGAGGAGATTACTGGTTTAATGGAAGATGTGCCAATAGCAACTCGTAATATGATTTTCCAGCATGAAATTTAAATGGTGAAATGTACGAACATTTCCTAAGAGAGGAGATTACTGGTTTAATGGAAGATGTGCCAATAGCAACTCGTAATATGATTTTCCAGCATGATGGTTGCCCGGCCCACTTCCGCCTCGGCGTAAACTTACCCACATCGCTGGATAGGTCGAGGCGGGCCAATTCCTTGGCCAGCACGGTGTCCCGATTTGACCCCGTGTGATTTTTATCTTTGGGGTCATATGAAGTCTTTGGTGTATACTACACCCATAACTACTGTAGAGGAGCTCAGAAGCCGCATAAGAAATGCAGCAGAAGAAATCAAAACTAGTCTTACTACCAGAATAATCAAAACAGAGGTACGGAGAAGACTACGGGCCTGTATCAGAAACAGAGGTTCACATTTTGAACAAGACCTAAAGTAGAATATTTATTATTAAATTTAATTAAACATTGATGTTTTTTAAACACAATAAACGTAATTAAATTCAAGTTTTTCCTTTTATTTTAACCTTATCGCAAATAAATCGATTTAGACATTATTTCATTTTACTTCTAATATGTTTACTACAACGTCATATTTTTATGTAGACATTTGCACCTTTTTGGAAAGCTAATGAGATAAGGAAGTTATTTAGAATAATTGTACGCATTGTATCATACATTTTTTTAAGAAAATCACCTGTTTTTAAGAAAAATGTGCATTTTTCTTAAAAGAAAATTCTGTTTCATGTCTCATAATAAAAAATTCTCGCTCAGTTTGTCCCTATTTATTCCTTAAAAATAATATTTGACTCATTGAAGGTTAAAATACATAAAAAAATCACTAAAAAGACAAACATTTTTAAAAATACGTCATGTCAAAGTCAAAAAGTCGAAAATAAAGAAAAAATTTTTGAAATTTCAATAACTTTGTAAATATCAACTTTCGGATAGGGTATGCCATGAAAAATATTACTGTAAATGAGGTCTACTTTCTGTCTTTCAAAGGAATGTATCGAATTTCAGGTCACCCTGTATATATATATATATATATATACAATAAATAAAACATGCCAATTAACAATTTAAAATTGAAGTCAAGGAATATAGTTCACGTATTTGGATATCAACACAAGAAAGAAAACAGTTATAATTTTTGTCAATATGTCATTTGATAAAGTTAGATTAGATTCACTATCAATAAATGAAATAGAAGTAAATACCATTTCATTAAATTGATCAAAGTAGAATAATGATGATAATTAAAAATAAATTCGAAGTGAAGTTTGGTTATTTGTGAAGTTAATTAAGTAGAATAAACAAAGTAAAACATACTAAAGTACAGATAAAAATTTTACCTGTAATCCAGAATTTAGTTAAAAGTAATTTATTTATTTAAAACTACGGCCTCACATAAAAATGGGCGAGAGATAATACGTCGTGTTGCGCCGAGTGAGGGTACAGAAGGTGGGGTTTGTAAAAACCGGCAACATACTTTTAACCTCTTTGGAGTCTTTGGTGTAATGTTGCGTACCTACTTTGGCGGCGCTAATCGCAAACCATCAGTCGATACGTCTGTTCTATTTGTCCTCTTATAAATCAAGATATTTTCCATCGTTTGCGTAAAAACACGTTAAAATAACACAAGAAATTGAGAGTACAATTACTTTCTTAGTGTCCCTCGGCGCATATGGTTGTGACAGACGGTATGAAACACGATGTTTCCCAAAAGACATTAAAACCGTAGTGTACCTACCAGTGGTGAAGGCTGGTTCTCCTTCATAGGGAATCCCTAGCCTGTATAATAGGTAGGGATTTGGATGAGGGTCTTCAAAAGGTAAATGGTGAAGCCGATAGGAATGGAGTTGTAGGAACCCCACACCATTGATACACACTAGTTAGCTCACCTGCCCATACACATCCAAAGACAGCGAGAGTCTCTTCTTGTTGGCCTTCATCCTGCCGGACCTGGTGATGGACAGCTTCCGCCTGTCGTCCAGCGGCGGGGAGTCCTCCTCCTCACACTTATACCTCCGTTCTCCCGCGTGGAATATGGACTTTATGAACTTAGCCATTGTGGATATTGATTATTTAATCTAGAAAAAATATAGTTTTTGATAGGTGTGTACTGTGTAGGTAGTTAAGTACTCTTAATTTTGTGTTAAAAATATATAGGTAAATGCAAAGATTAATCCTATTGTTATATACTTAATCTGAGGGCAAGGGATTCGAAATAGTAATTCGATGTCACTAAATTTAGTAGGAATTATTAATAGATAATAAATTACATATTCAAATCAATGAACAGATGATTTCACAAATGTTAATCCTTTAATTTAGATACTAGTAAATAAACTAATTTTAGTTACTAGTTACTAGTTAGTAAAATACTTACACACCAACTTAACTATTACTAATGTTATTAAATGAAAATCTAAGGTTTTAACTTTTCACTAAAATAGAGTAATTGTCTTTCATTTTTCACTAACCTACTTACTTAAATAACAAAATTCAATTTTATCAACACCACTTTTAGTTAAAACAAAGTCACAGTTAAAGTTTCCCTTCTCTTATAGAATGATTAAGCATACTTTAATCGGTGTTTAATAACTGATAAAATTTTCTTAAACACTCGCGTCGGTCGGTTCTCGGTGCAACCTATTGTTGCCTGCAAGATTTTATTTGCCGGCACGATAAGATATTATGATATTATCTACTGATACACGATTATATTGTATGATTTATTTATAATATCGCTTATTATATAACTAGGTATTACCCGAGACTTCGCGTTGTTTTTCTCTCCATTATTTTTGGAATAATATTATAATAATAATTAACCGACTTCCAAAAAAAGGAGGCGGTTATACGTTCGGCTGTATATATATATATATATATATATATATATATATATATATATATATATATATATAATTGCATATTCAACGATAACTCCGCCGTCGGTTGACCGATTTTCAAAATTCTTGTTTTGATGTAACTCCTATACTAGACACTACTTCGAATGACTATGACTATACTCCGAAGTTGGTCCCGTTTTCACAAAAGTGGTGACCTGATGATGGGATCCATGAGGAATCGAGGAAACTCTTTTGAATTTATATAGACACATATAGTGATTTCAACTTTT
Organism: Phengaris alcon alcon; assembly: GCA_037179445.1. Lineage (NCBI taxonomy): Eukaryota > Metazoa > Arthropoda > Insecta > Lepidoptera > Lycaenidae > Phengaris > Phengaris alcon. The sequence goes on along the minus strand of JAYRCH010000135.1, from coordinate 2,740,299 downwards.
TCTGAAGTAACACAAGCATATGCTACCAAAAAGTAAGATTTAGCACCAAGGTTTACCCTGGATCCAAAAGTACTGAACAGAACTCGACCTGACTCCTTATAGATACATGTTCTTTAAACAACGCCAAAATCCCCAAAGATTTCGGCGTTGTTTAAAGAACTGGAAGCATAAGCCATAATTTCAATTAAAGTAATCATCATCATCACCATCATTACACCATAAATCATGACATAATGATGATATAATAGGCACTTCTCATAGTATTTTACACCGACACGGATATCTTTGGACATTACTCTGCCGTTTATGGACCGATTTTCAAAATTCTTTTTTTTGATGTATTGGGAATAATCCGAAGTTGGTCTCGTTGTCACCAAAGCGGTGACCCGATGATGTCAGCCATGAGGCTTCGAGGGAACTCTTCGAAATTTATATGGACACATATACTTAGTGATTTTGACTTTTTCTGAAGTAACTCAAGCATATGCTACCAAATAGTAAGATTCTGCACCAAGGTATACCCTGACTCCAAAAGCACTGAACAGAACTCCTCACTCTTTAAAGATACGCATTTGGAAATTTCGACATTGTTTATAGAACTGCAAGCATATGCCAATAAGTAACTTACAGTAATCATCATCAGCATCGAAATAGACATCGGGACGTATATTTAATACTATACATATATTTAAGATTTTTATTACATTTTATACATATTTAATGAATACTCAGGAAAATTTAAAACATTATGGTCCCTCGTGGGGATTCGAACCCGCGACCTCCGGCTTGCGCGCCGACGCGCTAACCACAGAGGCCGTCAAACGAGGAATAAGACAGGTAAAGTGGTAAACATGCAGTGCAAGTGTCTGTATCAATTCATTCAAGACAATTTGTGTCAAAGCGGGTTTTCCACGGAAACCAATCGTTTAGATTTTTAACAATAAAGCTAGCCAAAGTAACTACTTTAAAGGCAAATGGCCCACCACACACAGCTGTGTAGCCAGGATAGACAGCGATAACCAACCACAAAATCAAAAATCCTTTGATATGATCTCACTCTCAGGGGTGCCCGAGAGACATGCTAAATCTGTTATACGATCCGCAACGAAATGAATCAGAAGAAAAGTAGGAGTAGGAAGTGTAGCCAAAGTAACAGGATCATGATCATTTTTTACAACCATTAACCCTCTGCTAGGGCTCGGGTCTCAATATGAGGTTCCCCCAGTCCCCCAGGACTACAGCCGAACCTCATATTGAGACCCATAGCATACTTCTAGCTACACCTACTTGAATAACAACAAATCATAATATTATCATAACTAATTGCATTATGACTGATACAAGGCAGTTTGAAGCTTTCAATCGTTCGCCGTCGAGTGTTTCAAAGTAGGTAGGTACCTAATTACTGATAAGCATCAACTGGGTAATCGAGATATGTTAATGTTTTCTTGACTATACCTAATACCTTATAGCCTTTGTCTATATATTTAGATTTTATTGGTGCCTAAAAACCCCTGAAGCTGTAGAGTTAAGGCGTGTAGAGTTAGAAGTTTGGTAGATGTCAGAAGCTTGGTTTGACACGAGATCTGATATCTTTTTGATAGTGCGAGTCTTAAGGTAACGTCTTGGCATCACTTTACATGAAAATGTTTTCGGTGGGATACAAAATATGTCCTTAATCTAAATACGATAAACCTCATAACCTATAATATTTTATTCGAACTTAATCGCGAATTTCGACCAAATTAAGGTGTCATATGTTTCTTCAGTGCACATTTTGTATATTTTTTCGGAAAAAGAGAAGAGCGGAAAACTCGCACTCAGCTGAGTGCGAGTTTTGACACTACTCGACGTGATGAAGTTAACTATAACTCGGTTACAATATCTGTGGACCTCGCTGGAATGTGAAGCCCCTCCCCCTTCTCCTTTTACCTACCCGCGCTCGCCGCGTCGCGTCAGTGCGGTTAGCACTTTCGTTGCCGATAAAAAAATGGTAGTTCATAGTTGTTTACAATAATATCCTAGTGATTAGACTCGTTTTGCGCACCGTACCAGAGCGCCGACGTGACGTCATCGCCAGGTCCACAGATATTGTAACCGGGTTGTATGGCGCCGAAACAACGCCCCTGGAGGCAAACAATGGTAACTAATTCGATGCCATACAAGATGCAAGACAAGAGTCAAGGCCTTCAGGACCAAAATTCGCACTCATTACTCTGGACAGGTTGCTTAAATTAAAGAAAATATGTTAAAAAATATCTATAATGAATGATACTGTACAGAAGTATGAGAATATTATGATAAAGCTAAAATTACCAAACACTTTCATTGCATTTTTGGCAAGAGAACATAAGTAACATAACTCTTTCGCATGGTTTCCAAATCGCCAGGCCGGTTCGGTAAACGACAAAGACCAAACAGAACTGTTTATAATATATCTATACATTTGTACAGTCAGGAAAAATTAAAGAATAGCAGTGTTATTGTAATTTGTTCGTATTTTAATGACGCGGAGTCATCAGTCGCTTACCGTCGAGAAATAACATGTCCAATTCCAGAAATATTTCAAACTGCTAAAAATTAAATGTTCTCGTCTGCACTTATAAAGAAGAAAATTTAAAAAAAGGAGGTTACTTTGCAACCAGCGTCCGTATCTTTTACGTTTACAAAAAACTGACCGTATCATCGCTCCGTCTATTTCTAAATTTTAGATCGATTTTAAAAGAATTTCGTTAAATAAACGTTCAGTCCAATCTCTATATCTATGACCGTAAAGCATTAAACAAGTATTTAGTTAATAAACAGTCATAACGATTTGAAAAACACAATATGTACCTACCTATATTGTATTAAATACGGGGCGTCACAAAATATTCAAGTCGACATAATTTTTATTACAACTCGCAGCTTAGAGTTTAGATTACACGAGGTAAAGATTGAGGAATAATTTTATAGAGATATTTTAATATTCGCAATTAGAACATAAGCACACTTGTGTGGCACCCTATATTAGATACAATATAGGGTGCACACAAGTGTAATTAACGTACACACAAAGTAATTTTTGTAACAATTATTCATATACATAATTCAATTTTTGATTTACTAATAAGTACCTAGTTAAATAAAATGTGCATTTTTGTACATTTTCTTTAACTTTAATTTTAATTTTTACATTATATGCCAATATTTCTTGGTTTTTTTTACTAAAAATGTGAAATATTTTACCCTAAAAGGTAGCTGTTAATTAAAACTTGTTAATTAAACAAAATATTTATTTTTATTTATAAATATAAGCATCGTAATTATTATGCTGAAGACCAATTATACTAGCAGAGAAACGAAGCGCAGCGAAGCGCAATTTGAGAATATGATATAGCAAATTCACTCTTATGTTCACGGTGTAATGTGCATATTTCTTCCGAGATCAAAAGAAGCGTTAGTGGTGCACAGACGCGCGAATGCGCGCGCGCGTCTTGTCTCAGAAGGAACTACTATTGTCTAAATAGTAGTTCCTTCTGAGACAAGACTGAGACTGAGATAAGTATGAATTTGCTATATTTCAGATATTCGCTGCGCTGCGCTAGTACAATACGGATGTTGCCTAGTGTGGAATATCACATTTTTATAAATTAAATTTTAAAACTGTTGATTCAAGATACATAAATCTAAAAGAAATAGGTATTTTTAGATTCACTCGATTAAAAATGATAAGCAAATAATATATATATATATATATATATATATATATATATTGCCCATCTTTTTCTCGCAAAACGATTTGTTACGTCACAAGTTGCAACCGCCATACATTTTGTAATGACAAATGTATGGCGGGTGCAACTCGTGACGTCACAGGTCGATATATCGCTCTCTTTCATATTGTAAATTTGGGTTGTAGATTGTTTATTAACATGTTGTCTAACATCGAATAGACAAAAAAAAATTTTTAGGCAACGTGCCTATTGTCCCTAAATGTATTTTTACAACTACGTTCATTATTTATTTAGGTGCAACTAGATACTTACATCATTTACAATAAAGCAGTGATAAGTTAGAGACTACAAGCTCTAAAAATATACAATATACATAGGTACATTACAGAATCTGCTTGTGACACAAATTATATTGTGTCGAAGATATGGCCGTACTTTCGAAGAAAGTTGTTCTCCGATTTTTAATCTCAGTCAGTATGTGTCAGTCAAGATAAACACAGAGAGATAAATGAAATTAGTAAAAATGTCACTGTACTGACTCAGATTATAAATCGTACTATATAATTCTTTATTATTATCGTATCGTATAATTATATACCCATATTGAATAATTATTATATTTTTTACTGCATATTAAGCCAACCTAATATACTTTGTATTTCAAAAGTAATTTACTTATTTACAAACTAGGCACCTCCTGTAAAAAAGAAAAAATAATTTGTAATAAGACATTAGTACGTACACGGAGTTCCACGGAGAGACAGAACTGCGAGTGAGAAGTTCACAATATGAGGCGGAGTGAAGTTAGGACTTAGGAGTGAGGTGAGTTGAGAATAGTTAAAAAAAATTGAGACTTTAATAGATATATTTAAGGGGGTAAATGTATAGAGATGGTGCTCCTTTCCTCTAGTCTCCGTGCTATTTCAATTACATATTGACTAAGTTTAAAGCATTGTGTGTCATGGGCAAATGTGAGAAATTACTTTTTAACTTTGAACTGCACAAATCGAGGACATAATCACTTATAATTTTCCAAAAACAGCGAAATTGTATAATGCCTACTTTGTAGAAAAATTACTTACAGATACATATTATTATAATTCATACTACACAGTAACTAGATATTACAGTATTGTAGGATATTCATTTAAATTGACTTTTGCAATATTACTAATACACCGAAATAAAATCACGATAGAAATATGTATATAATTTAAGACATACAGCTTGGCAAAAAAGAGTATGACGCGGTGACAGCAGGAACTAAAATCATTTTCGACAGTATCTTCTTTTATCCATAATAGATTGGAATGATATTTAGTTCAAATTAATTAAAATATCTATACTAATATTATAAGGGGGAAAGATTTGTTTGTTTGTTTGCATCGAATAGGCTCTGAAACTACCGGACCGATTTTGATGAAATTTAGTACAGACATAGAGAGTAGACCACGGTGAAGGACTACTTTTTAACACGCCAAAATGCACGGTTCCTGCGTGATTTTCTTTTGAGCGTACGAAGTCGCGTGGAACATCATGTAATAAATAAATGTAATATAATATGTCATTCCAATCTAACAATAATAAAATATGATACAGTCGGAAAATGTTTTTAGTCCTGCTGTCACCGCGTCATACGCTTTTTTGACAAGCTGTACTATTTTATTAGCACTACGAATGTTTTAAGCCGTATTTAACTATTGCTCACAAAGCACCGTCAGATTTCTTAAATTTACAATGAGTTTTTCACAAAAAATTCACAGCTTCTGCAAAGTTATTCCCTGCAAACTTCAGACCGCTTACGATATAGCTGCCTAGTATGTATCAATTGGATAAGGAATACATTTCTCAGATTAGACATTAAATTTTAATTTAATTTTAAAAAATAAATATTTTCGTACGATGCAAGGCCTGAAAAAGCAACTGTCTCCGTCCACAATTTAATTCACAAAACCGCCACTAGGGGCGCTGACCATCGCACAAAAAGTACTAACAGTACAAAACTTCAATCTTATGAAAATATGTCATTAAAATATAACTCCTATGACTTCAGTATAAAGCCCTAAATCACTTGCTCGGGATCACTGGGGCCAACTGTGTCGGTACTCCTGTATAGCTTCAAATTCGATTCCGTGTAGTCCAGTATTCTCCTACTCGAGTGCCTGATGTACAGCATCTGTTTGTGGTAGATTTTGAGGGCACCCTTTATGGTTATGTACGTTAGGCCACCTAGGATGGTTCGGTGCAGGTTGTTCTTTATGGATCTGAAGAATATCTTGCCGATGATCGTAGATATGGTGGGAAGGAGAAGCGCGGAACAGAATATTCTCGTTGGAGACAAATGGGAGTTGGCGTTTGAGTTTGAATTGGTCGGCTGTCCACTGACTATAGCACCGCGGTCGCTTTCCACACTGAAATAGAAAATAAATGTTTAACAACCTCTGTGGCTTGGTGGCGGGATCGAATCCCGCCAGGGAACAAATAGTTTTCTGTGTTCCTGATTCATGGATGTGTATTAAATATGTGTATTATATAATAAAGATCTTAAACATAAGTATAGTATAAAAAAGTATTAGATATATTTCCGTTGTCTGGTACCCGTAACACAAATTCTTTTAGAACTTACCAGGGGACCAGATTGACGTGGTGTGAAAGCGTCCATAGATATACAAGGTTTGGTAAAATCAATTACGGATATTTTGGGCATATGATAGGTTAAGACGTATAGACAGAAAAATAATTTTAAAAAATTGACAAAAAAAAATACTAAATAAAATTCGTTCTTTACGGCGCTACGGAGCTCATTGACCTCAGACAGCTGATATAATTGATATAATTAAGGTAAAGACTACTTTCGCCTTAAAGTCAGCTGTTTTTGGGAGGTTAATGACCTCAACGACTTAGAGAGTGCAATGTAATTTTATTTAATATAATAAACAATTTGTTTGAAATTTTAAATTATTCTTCTGTCTAAATATCTTTACATAAACAGTAGATCATATGCCCAAAATCTCCGTAATTAATTTTGCCAAACCTTATATTTAATTTAGAGAAATGTTGTCATTGAAGTGATTTTTATCAGTGAGGAATCTGTAATCATTTTTAATCATCTTTATATTCTAACACCACAGCTTCCTTAAGACACATATAATTTTTTACAAATATCATTATCAAATCAGCCACTGATTTCCGTCACTATGACGCGGACGGAGCCGTGTTTTGGCATTATTAGATCGGCTCGATCGGAGATACAAAAATTCTAACAGTAAACTGTCTTGAAACAGCATTTGAGTAGCCTCTCACTCAGTTATGCACGATTACTGAGGATTTTTTTCGGTAGTCTATCTGTTCGATAGCGCTTTTAATTGGTTAACGCGATTTTTTTTTAATTAACCAGGAAATGAGCAGAAGGATCGCTTGATGGTAAGCAGTTTCCGCCCAAGGATACTCGCAACACCAGAGGAGATACACTTGTAACCCCACTGGTGTTGCGACTTGCGTCCCGAGCCCTTAAAATCTCCAACCCCCCTTTGGGCCTCCGGTAACCTCACTCACGCCGGTTTCCTGTGAGACCGTGATATTTACCCGGTCGAGCCAGCCCATTTATGCCGAAGCGTGGCTCTCCCACAATTAATTCCTCAGAAACCGGGCATGAGTCACACTCCTCTCACCGATATCGGTGACGGTAGCAGGTTTCATTGTAATCAGGTACGCAGGAGTTATTTTATAGTGCCCAAGTACGCCCAGTACACAAGAGCACTCTCTCTTCCTTTACTCTCGAAACCCAGTGGGATGGATGACCGACACGACTGGCGAGAGATAAAGCGTAGGACCGACTTTACATGCCCATCCGACGCATGGATCATGTTTCTTGTCAAGACAGTCAGGTGATCAGCCGCATTGTCCTAACCAAACGTGGAAACAACAATTTGTTGTTCCAACGCGGGAATCGAACCCACGACCTCCGAGTTGAAAGCCAGGCTCTAAACCACTGGACACCTCAGCCACCGTGGGCTGTTCGATGAGTAAGTATACCGGAGTCCCAAAAGCAAAGCGAGGAGAAGTGAGAGTAACCTGAGACTGATCTTGTGAGTGTCCAAGGACGACGGTACCCACCATCGGGCTTAGCCTCCGTTTGTTTACCTACTCTATAAAACCACTCACCTGCCAAACGGCAGTATATACGCGAGCGCCGGCACCTTCGCGCAGTACTTCCTCAGGAATAGGAGGACCACGTCCTCCCAGTTGTACATCTTCGCGCTGACGAGGGCCACGGGGATGGTGGGCAGCAGCACCAGCAGCACGAGCGGGTCCGCCGACTCCATCATCTCCAGACCCTCGCGGTGACCTACAACCTGAAGAATAATGAAGAAAAATACCTGAATGATCTATGAAGTGAAGTGGGTTTCAATTACGAATTAATAATTACATTAACTCAACTCAAAGCAGAATCCGGCCAAGTGCGATTGGGACTCGCGCACGAAGGGTTCCGTACAAAACAGCAAAAAATCCTGTTCGATGTATGGGAGCGCCCCTTAAACATTTATTTTATTCAGTTTTTAGTATTTGTTGTTATAGCGGCAACAGAAATACAATATCACTTGTGAAAATTTTAACTGTCTAGCTATCACGGTTAACGGAGATAGGAGCCTGGTTTGTTGTTGGCCAGACAGAAGACAGCGAAGACTTAGAAAGTGCCGATTTTACCCATTGGGTCGTTACCAAAAGTAAGTTTAGAGAGCCTCTTAATTTAATAAGAATTTAAATATTCGGCTGTTATATCCCTATAATCAGGGGAACAATTATTCTCGAAACTATTATCGGTTAAATCTCCGTTGTATTTCAGACTGACCCGCTCGCGCGAGCGATTTGACGCGTAAGCGAATGAGTCAGCGGGTTGACCAAACCGAGATTATAATATCGAGAATAGGGATGTTGCCTAGTGTGGAATATCACAGTTTTATAAAAAAAAAAATTAAAATTATTAAATAGAGAAACATAAATCTAAAATAAGTAGGTATTTAGGATCAAGGATGACGCGATTAAATATTATTTTATGCATATAAAAAATATTGCACATCTCTTTCTCGCAACACGATTTGTTACGTCACAAGCTGCTAGCGCCATACATTTTTAAATTACAAATGTATGACATGAGCAATTCGTGACGTCACAGGCCGATATATCGCTCTCTTTCTTATTTTAACTTTAAATTGTTTGTATCTCGTTATTTTTTAGGATATACGAAAATGGGTTCTAAATTGTTTATTAACATGTTATATAATATCGAATAGACGAAAAAAAAATGTTGTCGACATGCCTAATGCCTAAAGGGCTTCTGCCTTCTAGTCGTCCGCTCGATTATTGAGTACATTGAACTTGGTGTTGACGGAAACAATAATGTATACAGTCTTGCTAATAGCGCACACACGATGCGGGTCAATGGATGTTTATTATATACTTACTTGCATATCTGTACACGCAATAAAATTCAAGTGTCTGCTAGTAATTATAAAGCAAAAAGTTTTCACTAAATTCATATAAAAGTACTAGATTTTGCCAGCAACTTCATTCGCCCAGATATCCGTTTGCGATGAAACCGTACATTTTGCTGCGATAAAAGTACCCCATGTCCTTTACCGAGGTCTTACCTCTAACCATCAATAATACTATTTTAGTCTCTACGAGTTGAATGGATTTTATTTCCCGCCTATAATACGCGGCTATAATGCGCCTATAATATAAAAGCTAGACAAATCCCCCCCATATTAAAAAGAAAACACCACGGATACGCTAATCCATGTAGCTGTCTTTGTCTGTCAAGATGCTTTTCCAATGTATCGGACAAAGACAGCAACATGGATTATCATTTTGCATATCTGTCATGTAAATATTTTAATTAATAATGGAGTTTTGTGTGTTGTTCATGCCACGGAATATTGAACGCGTATTAGTGGTTTATTTATGCAGACTTTGGGAACAGTTAAGTTGGTATGAGTTAGAAGTTAGAAGTATCTAGAACTCCGTATAACTGTCTTCTCTAAAAAAATTACAGTTTTGCGAACAGTTACGTGTCTTTTTTCATTTATCTACAGAACTTCGTAACTGATTAACTGTAATAGCCAAACTAAAATTGAAATTATTAATTAAGTCTAATAGCCTATTTCACAATCGCCTAATAAGTAAGTGTCAAATGGCTTATCCGGGAGTTTTATCGCTGCTTACTTTATATTGGGCGACAGAGACAAAACATGCAGTTATGAGAAGAGTGTGTACCGTCTACGTATGACTAATATGTGACATATATTTATACATATGCCTATCGGACGATTACCGGGGAGAAACGTTTTAATCATAATAATCGATCGTTAACCTTTTAAAATCACAGTTGTCTGAAAGAACAATGTTTAGCAATTGGATCGTCCTAAGTGGCCCCATACACGGTCCGGTTTTCCTTCAGTTCGGCCTGAACGCAGGGGCCTGCGCTCCATATAGGCAGAAATGCAGTGCTTTACTTGTCATTCACAGATATTTTAATAAAACGTTCGTACGTTTTAGATGACTTTAATTAATAGTAAATTAATTAATTAAAAAAATATAATATCTTAAAAACGCCTATAATTTTATAAATAGCAACTAATGCCGTTAAGTTCTGCAGGAAAAATCATCGCATGTGTGTGTAATTTTCATACTTCGCAAACGCACACACCCATGAATATCGACATGATTAAATAGCGAAAAGTCATGCGGCGGGAGATGGCCGAACCGAGAGCCGAGCCGAGAGCTTCGGTTCGGCTATCCGATCGCTTCCGAAAACCGCCGAACTGGCTTGTCGGAAATTATTCGTTGCCTATAATCCGAGTAAAAACAATACGACGCGAATCTAATGAATCATGTATGTACATTTGTATTTAGTAATTAGGAAGGTTTTATTTGTTAAAATAGAAGAAACGTTTTGTGTTTCGCGGGGGGCATATTGCATAATATTTCATGTGATAAGCATTGTTTACAATTTAATCGCTCCTGTTTATTTATAGTTTTCTTAAAAGATTTTTCATTTTAACATTTGAAAGTGTGTACATTTAACAGTTTCTTACTGAGTTTCTATAATAATTGTAGTGATTTGCTTTTACAAGGTGCGTTTGTTGATTTTTTAAAATGTTATTTGATTGTGAGGTTTGTGTTGAAAATGTGTTTATTAAAAATTAAAAATAACAAGTTCTCACAATTGTCATTCAGTGAAAAGATTCAAATTCTGTCTAAAGGTACTCGTAGGTGTGTACCCGAGTTACAACAATTAAACCAGCAAAAAAATAATGTAACTCGAAAATTTCATGTTAAAAGTTATGAAACGTATAACTAGCTGTGTGGTTGTGTACACACGATTAAATTATATTGTTTTCCTTACATATTATTTAGTAATTTACATCGGGATATAGTAATCTCAAGTAACCGCAACCTTGAATATGTGAAAATTGAAACTGACTGACTGGTGAGTAGTTATAATATTTTAAAATATGCTTATTATTTTACTTATTAGAATTTCTTCCGCCGCGACGATCGATCGCTGTTTTGTCTGCGTTGCGGTAGAAGATGTACATGAATAGTGGTACATCTAAGACTTGCTCTGTTGGCATGGTTTCGACTTAGAGATCCGTCGCTTGGCTGTAGCTATGCTAAAAATCTATAAACGAAAAAGTTTTTGTGACCGAGTACTTCGCCGCATACCCAGTGCCATAATCCTGTGCACGCCACTGCCTGAACGGATGCAAAATCGTATCGTCTGTGTGCAATTTCAAAATCGCATCAGTCGGCCGTATGGACTGAAGCGATTCGTTCCAGTGTTGCTAACTCTGTTTTTGCGAAACTACTAAACTCGCGTCGTTTTCTACAAAAAACTACTAAAAGAGTACCGATAACTATAAAAAAGCAACTAAACATAGGAATCCCTAAAAGTCTTTTTAGGGATTTTGTGCTTACAAACATACATACATTTTCAGTTTTAATATTTAACTGTTAAATTAAAAAAATATAGTAGGAAATATTACGTATATAGAAATTAAATCGGTAGTTTTAAGCGACTTACGGATGCGTGCTACTATGTGCTATTATGATAAGGTGTCATAATAGCACATAGTAGCGGGCCATTTTGCATATTATGATTACTATCTAGCTATTTTCTACAAAACCACTACTAACAACTAAATTCCTACTAAGGAGGGAATAAAATACAAAATTTAGTAGTAAAACTTTGTAAAACAACTAAGTTTGCAACATTAATTCTGACCTAAACGGATCGACAGAACGGCAATAAAATTGGACTGAACGGTAATAAAATTCGAGTGTAAAATAAAACCGGCCAAGTGCGAGTCGGTAAGATGAGTTCCGTACAAAACGGAAAAAATCACGTTTTGTGAGACTCAAATTTTTATTTTATTCTGTTTTTAGTATTTGTTGTTATAACGGCAATATAAATACCTACATCATACATTTGTGAAAATTTTAACTCTCGAGCTATCACGGTATAAGAAGGTTAAGATACAGCCTGGCGACAGACGGACGAACAGCAAAGTCTTAATAATAGGGTCCCGTTTTTACCCTTTGGGTACGGAAATCTAAAAATGGCAACGAGGTCTAAAGAATATTTATTAGATTTCATTGAAGTATTTAAAACTTTAGAACGGCTGATAAAATCTAAAGATTATTACTATAAAACAAAGAGAAATGATTTCTATAACATATTACTGGAAAAATGTATGACACAATAATTCTGTTTCGTCGGTAGCGTGATTACAATTGCAGCAAAATACAATTAATAAATAAAATAATAGCCTAAACTGACCAAGAGCATGTCACGACATGTCTAAGGAGGGTTCCGTAATTATCAACGCGCAATAGGTTTTCTTTGAATTACTACAAAAGTTATTGTCATAAAGTTATTACAGAAGCTAGGAGAGCGGCGGACAGACAGACGGACGGGCAGAGTGAAATTATAAGGGTTATAACATTTCATATGTAAGTATGACATAACTAATGGACATAACATATGTCCGAACAATTTGACTTGTATTAAGTCAAATATTTAAAACAGTTTAAAATTAAATCATATTATGTCGCCATCTTGCTGCCCTATTGTGAATTGTGAGTGTTACTAGTAAAAATAAATTTATTTCAAAATTTTCATGGCTAACTAGGTAATAGTTGCAACTAAGACAAAGTTTTATAATAATTTGTGATTTTTTTAACTATCAAATTAAAGTATTGCCAGTATTAAGATAATCCTTAATACCTATTTAATATAAATAAAGTTCACAAATTGTGTTTAGATGGTTTAAAATGAAATATAAGTTATATTTTTACATCTCACGATATAAGAAAAACAAATACAATACTTCTAATTTTAAGAGTACACACTCCACAACTTTAAAGTTTTGTTTGTGTGCGTGTCGGTATGTAATGCTTACGCCTTCATCTATCTGTTGCTTGCTTCACTTTGTACGATGCGTTTGTTTGAAGACTATCTAGGCGTTCTTAATCTAAGGGCCGAACTGACGTCAGTTCGGTCGGATGCGATTTTCTCCGTGTATGTGCTCGAATCCGTTCAGGCCAAACTGACGTCAGTTCTAACTGAAACGATCGGCCTCTCGTCTGTGGAGGCCTTAAGTCCTAACGCGTTTGTTTGAGTTACGACGCGACGTGTTGTCGTCACCCAGTCGCTTACAGTTGCTTGGGAAATAGCTAGATAGAGAAATATAAATTAATATTGACATACTTTTAAAAGTATGTCAATATTAAATTTCTCGACTGTACATTTGTGCTATAAACAACAGCTGTTGATAATTGCATTTACGACTGGCCTTAAACTTGTAACCTTTGGACACAGCAAAATACGCATCTTGTGTAAAATAGATCGCATTACATTTTAGGCGTCCCCCACATTATATTATTAGATAAGAGGAAATCATTGAATATATATATTTTTTCATATTCAAGCAGCCAGCTGACATATAATCCACCATGTTATGGTCAGCTGACTTTATTTTTCCTTCAAAATATTAGGTAAACTATAATCTGACAAATTTTCAAATGGGAGGAAATTACTAAAAAAAACGCCTTTCATGACCAAAGAAACTTTCCCAATCGAAAATTCGTGAAATGCATTAGGGATTTATACTATGAATACTCGCGACCGTCAGCTGCGACTCCATGGGTGGGGCGGGCAGTGGCAGCCTCCCACGCGTGGAGAAAAAAAAAGTTTTTTTAGTCATTTTTTTTAGTCATGCTACTATGAATGAAAATTAATGTCAGCTTGCTGTATCTCAGTGGAAAGTTTGTCAGCTGGTACCTTGAAAGGTGTAACGCAGCAGCATCTATCACCCACTGAATCTTATCTTATCAGCTGACGACTTTTCCCTTAACTTACAGCTAGCTCATTGTTTTAATTAACTAAAAATCCCTAAACTGTGCTGTTTCCCTGGGATATATAGACCTTTACACATGCAACAAGTATATAGTTAAAAATAATACCTGCATTACTGTAACAGCACCATACGTAATAGCTATCCAATATATTGAGCCGAGCAGCACTCCACCAGCTATGAACGGACTAATTTTGTGAGTTATTTCCTCTAATGTATCAAGTAATGCCACAAAAGCACCCATCGTCGGAAACACCACTATGTATTCCGCTTTACACTGAGGACAGAGCACCTTTCTGCTTATGTTCCCTCTCTGTTTCTCGTCTACCCACCTCTGTAAACAACTTTGATGCACCTGAAAAAAAACAGGCTATATAATAAATAAATCAACAAAAAACAAAGTATAAAAAAATCATAGATTGAAAATTCTATGTAGCAAACAACCAAGTAACTCAAAATTATAAACAAAAATTATGTATTATGTTTAAAATTTTATTTTGAATACTTTGTTAATTTTACATAACTTATTGGACTTTATACCTGCACTCTGCTAATATGACAAAAATAATCTTGTTTCCAAAGTCATTATCATTAGTAGATAAAAAAATATAAATGCATTTTTGGGATGCAAATTTTATTCATTATGCACTTAACTCATGGATTTACAGTAATCCCCATAATCATAAAAATATTTATACAACCAATTAGCAAATCTATGTTCCCGTCTTTGTTAGATACATTTCAAAGTGTCACTTGAGGGGAAGAAAACACTAATAAGCTAATTGATTAATTAAATATTTTTAGGAATAAAGTCTAAAATAATTACTTATTTTGTCATCATGCTTAGTCATTATACCAAAATTTGTGCTAACCAGTTTAAAACTTAAGTTTAAAAATAAGGTCTAGAAAAATCAATTACGGATACTTCGGGCACGTGATTCACTGCTTGTGAAAAGACATTTAGGCAGAAAAATAATTGTCCTGGAAAGAAATATTATTTCTTTATATGGGCGAGTTTGTTTTTAGCGGAGAGTCATCCATACATGAGATGATTTTTTACTTTGAGTATGGCTTTTTTTTTTGCCTAAATGACTTTACACAAGCAGTGAATCATGTGCCCGAAGTATCCGTAATTGATTTTCGGAGACATTACATATATAAATAAATCTTATTTTCTAAATAATTCTCCTTATTTCGGTACCAAATTAAACATAAGTTCTATAAAATAATTATTTTTCAGGATATTGTTTGGGCTGGTACCGAATTCAAAATAATGAAGATCGTGTATAGAAATAGTTTTAGCCGAATTTAAAAGGGGTGAGCTTTATTTCATACTTTTTTGTGTATTTTTATTTTGGAAGTTGGTTTAATTTTTTGTTTATAATGTAAGTAATAAATAGCTGCGATTGACAGCTATTGCCCCAGTGTCGAGGTATACTTGTTTAAGCGAACAGTATGTGTTCATGGCATCTGTGGTCTATATTTTACATCATACAAGACCACTAATCAACACAAGCAATTTACATATTATGAAACAACAAGAAGTTTTGCCGAAACAAATGAAATGGCTGCTATGCCAGTAATAAATAATTTAAAGGAGTGGGTTGAAAGTTCATAGACTCAAGATAATTAAGTTTAATATAATTAATCATTTATTGTTATGTGAATTTCGTGCAATGTTTGATTTCATGTTAATTTTATTAAAAAATAATTTATAAAATAAAACAAATTTCAGAACTGCTGTATTAATTCAATAAATATTTCAATATGCAAAATTGTAAAATATGTGACGTCACATTAGGGGGGATCTAACAAATGTGACCAATGGTGATAAGGGCGGGGGAGGGGTAAAAAATCATTAAATTTGTGTCACGTAATTTATGGATGGCCCCTAACAATAATGAATAATGCACTTCCAAGATATTTTGATATGCAACTTTGTTTATCAAACATTAACCTTAAAGTCCTTTTATTAGATTTGTGACACAGGGCACTATATACCTCATAAATCAAATAAAAAACAATTACTACTGCAATAAAAAAATGTACACATTTTTAATAAAATAACAAAGTAATGTACTTTTTTATATATTCATTTAAATAATAAACTTCATCGTAAATAAAAGTTCCCATTCCAATATACTTAGTATTTTCCACTAAATTTTAAAGATTAACTAGTGATATCTATATAGAAAAGTTTAAAAATTATATTATGGGAAAAATGACGGGTGCAAGTTACAACTTACCCATTTCGTGGTGCCTATGCATTTGCAGGGTTGGACCCATGCTGCCAATTTGTCATCTGCTTCTGTGGCAAAACATACCCAACAGGATTTTACATTTTCTTCGTCAGATGCTTGAAGGGCTTGAGAGTTAGCCCCACTAGTACTGTTCAAATTAACAGGTATGTCGTCAGGCATTGTAAAGTGTAAATATTTTTAATGCCAAATGCAATTTATTCCACAATGTGTACAATTTTGACGTTATACTACAAACACCAAAATAGTAAGTTTGTTCTTGGCCCAACAATTGTAATGCGCAGAAATTTTTTTATGATTATTAAAATTTATGATAATATGCAAAACATTAACACTAAATTCGTCACTGTACTCGTCACATTTGCATTATTCTTTTCCCGAAACGAGAATTGCAAGAAATAATTAAAATTTTCAATTTACGAAATGTCAATGAATTTGTCTATTGGCAAGAGGCATTACCAATCAGGCAACTGTCGATCTTTTTTTTCAATTTTTTTTATTTATAATATGGCATCGGCTTATAACCATTTGCCAGTGTCAAGTTAAAAAGGTGGGAAATAGAACTTTCGTTTCAATTTTCAACACCGTATTCCTAAATCGTCAAGTCTAAAGTCTAGTTAAAGTCCAAATAAATAGTCAGTGCAGTCCATGAGTCATGTCAGTCGATTGAGTAAAGTGATAAAAGCTTTACTGAAACGAAATTTCACAGCGTAAATAATATGATCAATGATTTTCAATAATTTTGAATGACCGTATATGGTGAGCCTTCGACGATTCACACCAAAAAGTACTTTCAATGAAGCAAAATAAGGTGAAAAAGGAGTTTTTCCGGGGAATTCAATGGGTGACATTATGGATTCTTCATTTTTTCATAAATTTGTATTATTTCGGTTTTTAATGTGTAATATTGGTAGAATATTAACCATTAAATATTCGTTATGTGCACAAGTGTGGGCAAGTGGTACAATTTCTAAAAATGTGCTATTTTGTGTTTCCCGCCAAACCTTCCTAGAACTTTCAGTAAAGCTTCTGCCACTTTACTGAATCGACTGACATGACTCATGGACTGTACTGACTATATATTTGAACTTTGACTAGACTTTAGACTTGTCGATATAGGAATATGGTGTTGAAAATTGAAACGAAAGTTCTATTCCCGCCTTTTTAACTTGACACTGGCAAATGGTTATAAGCCGATGCCATATATAAATAAACAAAAAATTAATACTGTCAGTGTCAAACTATTGAATCGTAGCGTCAAATGTGAATGGTAATGTCAAATTCTTGGGAATTTTATTTTCTCAATTTATTATTCCACAAATTTAATTTTCTGGTTTCAAGTTCTAAATAATTTTAACGTGTTTTAGTATCGGATACACGTTACAGTTAACTGCTTGGTGATGTTTATTAATGTAGCGAGTTAATCATTCATTACATCAAACACGATTGGGTGAAAGGAACACTTTAATTTTATGTTTTTTAAGAATAAACAGCACACGTGATAAATAATCAACAAGATTACAGAACAACATAAAATGTAAGTAATCGTAAAGTTTTTAGCACGTTAATTAATAGTTTTGAACAGTTCATAAAAGGTTTCTGTGATAACTTTAAGGCCTATAATGTTTTACCACATTAAATAAAGATCGTATTAAAAAGGCTGAAAACTGCAGAATAATTCACTCAAGTAATTTTATAGATACTTTTTATAAAAATTATTACATAATAATTATTATTTTCCTAAAGCTTCTTAGAAAAAATGTGAAGTAAGTTCTTATAGAATTATGTAATACTTATTTATATAATGGTGCCGGCATAACTGTTTTCATATTTCGAATAAGAAATATTTATAATAATTATAGCCATTGAAACTAATTTGTGACTGTGTCCGGTTTAGTTGAATCGAGTCCAGCTATTTTGTAGTAGAGTTTTATGTGAGTGCCATCGCACTGGTCTGGGTCTGGGACTGGGACTGGTATTCACCAGACCCAGTGGAACAGATGACCGACGCGATTGTCAAAGATCAGGCGCAGGACCTACTTTTTGCATGCCCATCCGACACAAGGATCATCATTCTTGTCAGACAATCAGGTGATCAGCCTGCATTGTTCTAACTAAACTTGGAAACAACATTTTTTTGTGTTCCAATATGGGAATCGACCCATGACCTCTGAGTCCAGAGCCTCTAGACCATGGAGGCTGTTATTTCTATACTGAGATAATAAAGGTGAAAGATTTGTTTATTTTGCATAATGTCAACAGTAATTTTAAGAAATATAATTGTCAATGTCATATTGACAGATGTCACGAGTAAAGTTTATTTAGCTTAGCTAAAAGGCTATACTCAGTGTAGACTGTAGACGTATGTGTGTTAGACATATCTCATATGTAATACGTATCTGTGTTAATGACCAATAAAGGAGAATATAAGAATTGTTGCTGCATTATTATTATCACCACTCAAGCGTAAGAAGGACATGTAAAATCAAGAGGTCAGTGTAGACCCAGGGGAAAGGCCATAGGCTACTCTTAAGTTCGGCAAAATGTATGGTTTCACGGGATTACCTTTTGCATGGACAAAGTCGCGGGCAACATCTAGTTATTATTATTTTGAGAGTGTCTAAGACTAGATTGCTAGAGTATCTCTGAAGATCTTATTTGTAGCTAAGTATAGTATTTATAGCTAAGTATAGCTTGTAATACAATCCTTGAGTACACTATTATGAGTGTGTATAATTTGGAATTAAAAAGCAAGTACAAGAAACTTAAATTGAAACAAATCAGAGTCAGGGCCTATTAGAGCCCTGTAACAATATAACTTGCTGTCGGACCTTAGGGCTTGGACAATATTGACTATAGATTGCCTTAGCAAACTTCTGCCCTTTCAATAGAATACAATGAACAATGGTACATTTGTTGTGCATATTACATTGAAATTGATCCATTTATGTCCCATACAATGATCTGATTGTGTAGCATGTGTTTATAGTTCAGGAAAATCCTGCTGTAAGCAATGTTTAAAAGTGAGATCCACTACTTTAAATTAAATGAGTGTAACAACAAAATCACTAAAAATAATAATAAGGTAAACATATTTAAACAAAATTTAAAAAACTGGCTAGGTGAAAGTCGGACTTGTGCACAAAGGGTTCTGTAGAAAATGGGGTCACTAGTTTTTTCAGCTGCTGTAAAATTGGTAGCAATGACAGTTAACATCGTAAGCAAACCGCAATGTGCTATCGAACAAATTGCCGTTCGTCCAGACAGAAGATAAAAATCGCTAAACGGCGCCGATACTTTGTGCGCACGCACATAATATACTCACGTGTAAAAAGAACTTCAACCACGTCTGCAGTCGATGCGGTGACTTCCTTTGTATTTAAATTATTTGAAACTGGTCGAGCAGGAGCTTTGCCGATATTTTACTTAACTCAATTTAATTTTACCGTAGTTTTTCCATGGCGATATCCTAGTAAGCCTATAGCAACGGGCCTTAGTGTTATTATATCATTGAACTGTTCCAGATAGACATCGCTTGAAGTATGTGATTATGTAGGGAGCTAGGACTTCTTTTTACTAATACAGTAAAAAGTAGTCGTACATAATTTGTGAGCTCAAGGTCACCCTAACCCTATCAAAACATCGTAAAATCATCAATATGCAGTTGACTGTGTCTTGCGCTCAATGAATTGGCTAGTTGTTATTCATCTATTTCATTGGATGCTGTCTTTTAATGAACAGACTCTGCGTCCAATTGGATGGCTTAGTTAACTAGATGGCTACAATATAATTTCAAGAATTGCTCGTTTAAAGTATAATAGCGGCTATACATGCTGGCCCAGCGTTGCCGAGTGATGGCCAACGCCAACGCCGTACCATGTAGACAGCCGATTTGCCTTGCCTTGTCATCGCTCGGTGTCGCTTGTCTAGTTGGCCGAGTGAAGCCCAGCGCATACATGTGTAGAGCTCATTTGACGCAACTTGTCTTCGCTAGCCATCACTCTTGATCATTTGCATTGTTCAATGACAAAGTAAAATGTTATTTTATAAGCACTTAGCGGCATGAGTGTACAAAATATCGTATCATAAGCATTTGGCTTCGTGACTGTACGAAGGTAGCAATCGCGAATCTGGCTGACCTTCGTCGATGATCGGTCGTACTCTAGATGTAACCGCGGCACCGGGACTTTTAATGATACCATACGAGGAAATTTTCTGTGTTATGGGGAAAATTGTGTTTCTTCTCTCAGTAAAATAATGTTATTCTTACGTTTCCTCCATCGATTAGCCTGCATGTTATTAAAAGAAGGTATCCAGAGAACTTTTGGAAAGGAACAAACTGGAAGTCTGCATCAGAGGCATTCCAAAATAATGCACTTTTTTGCATTTTTAACGCGATAATTTCCAATTAATTCAGGGTAAGGAAAATAAGACTAACGACTAATAGACTAACTAAAATAGAGTAACTAAAAGACTTAGCCCTTATAGGGTAAGTTCGCCTTTTCGCGTCCATCACCCAATTCGCGTCCATTTTACGGATCTCCCAATGTAAACTCTCGAAATTAAGTATACTAACACACGAAAAAGTCGAAAAGTAATTACCACCATACATGGTCTCTTATACATTGAGGTACAACCTCAATGTATAA
Organism: Phengaris alcon alcon; assembly: GCA_037179445.1. Lineage (NCBI taxonomy): Eukaryota > Metazoa > Arthropoda > Insecta > Lepidoptera > Lycaenidae > Phengaris > Phengaris alcon. Next base: position 2,719,258 of record JAYRCH010000135.1, on the reverse strand, counting down.
GAGACACGCACACGTAGTCAAAAGTTCCGTGCGCTCAACCAATCCTGTATAGAAAAAATAGTGACGGCTGTTCAACAAGAGAGCGCGGACGCGCGGGATTATAAGATAAAAATAGTGGGCGGCGGTGCGTTTGAAGTTAAGTATTTTATTGTTTTATGTGTATTTTTGATACGTCGCTGTTTCTAGACGTAGGTAATGATAAAAGGAATTATATTAATTATGAATTTGCATACTTTTTAGGTGGACGCTATCACTACACCGAATTTATAAAACTTGCACTTTGCGTCCGCAATGGACGCAAACTATACCTACAGGGAATAATAACAAAAGCAAATCGCGAAGGTCAAAAATGGTTTGAATTTTTTTTAGCCAGAATTAAAGAAATCTCACTTAAAATGGAATTATTATTTACTTACTACATAGGTACCTAATATGTTATTAAATTTTAAGTTCTATCAATGTTTAGAAGAATAAATAGGTGTTACTATTTTCTTTAAAGTGATTTATTATTGTTAATATGTTGATTTTTAAATAACTTTAATTCTATAATAAATAAATTATTAAAATCCAATCTCTCTTTACATTTTCATAAAAAAATCAACCCTTAATTCCTTTTTTAAGCTGGTGGACGCCTAGTGGTCCAGCGGGTGGACGCAAATTGGATTTTATGGACGCAAAGTGGGTAAATCGCCTAATTCTGAAGTTTGTCTTTTAAAAAAAAACACAAGATGTTTCGAACAAAACTAAAAGTTACATTAAAATAGACTATTATATTGAACACATTACATAAACTTTTAATTGAAATGAGTGCTGGAACATTTTTATTTCTACTTTAAACTTGCCAACTGCACTAAGTGGACGCGAACAGGCGAAATGACCCTACCCCCTTACTAATAAAAATATTTACACAACGGATAACTTAAACAACGTTGCTGTGTTTGTCCGTCAAGTGACTTTTCCAACGCATCAGACAAAGACAGCAACGTTGTTTAAGTTATCCGTTGTGTAAATATTTTTATTAGTAAGGGGGATAATAAATAGAATTTTATATACTTAAATTATATTATTTAAACAAAAAAAAACGACCTAAATAATGTGTCATTGTACTTAGTACTTTATTGCGCGCTGAATATGTGACATTTATTTTGGAAGTAATAAAGCCCCCCAAAAAAAAATTGCACTTTGTTTACATTTAGATAAAAACGTAGGTACATTGAATCGGAATGAAGTACATGTGGCTGATTGAAATAGGCTAACATATTATTATCCTGAAAATGCAAAAATAATCATCAAGAAAATTATTTCCCCGATATCGATACGTTAAAGGAAATTTATTTCTTAACTCGAGCAACACTGGAATTTGCAAGGCAATCGAGAATTCCGCCAGTCACCGATGACCGGTCGAGAAGTGGTGTAGTGTTACCAGTTACTGAGAACTCACAAAAACTTTCTAAACAATTCGTTACTAAATAAGGTAAGTTAACACGAGAGAAAGCGCATGCTATGATGTAATAAGTCGTTCTTATTTAACTAAGGTAAATAAACATTCGCACGCAAATGTTATTATCCGCGTATCGGCCAAGTCACGTATTGTCAACTCTGAAGACTTAGTAGGATGGTATTGGTCAGTGGTCACGATATGAATAAGACGTAAACGTAATCGTAGACGGGAGATTGGAAAAATTTAATCATTATCATCATAGGCCTCTAACGTCCCCTGCGCGCTGGTCTCGGGTCTCTCCTCAACACGAGTAGAGACTAGAGTGCTTTGTGTAGTAAATGGATGATCGGAGACAAGAAATCACTAGCAATAATTCTACAGGAATTGACAGTTTTTTCCTCAAATTGTTGGTTAACTAGTTAAGAGCCCTATCACAAATCTGCACTCTCCGAGATTACGTATTTGAAGCGTTCCCGACATTTCGCATTTTGTAGTAATTTTGCATATGTATTTATCGTTTTTATTGAAATAGTTAATAGGTTATTAAATTCATGCTTTAGAATTATAAAATCTTTATTCCTCATGAAGTAACAATATTGTTCTGGTATAAATTTTGCATAATAATATTGTCGTAGATAGGAGTCATTCACAGTTAACTTAAAGCGATTTTCGAAGTTTTTTGGCTTAGAATAATATTTTTTTCTATATTAAATCAATGATTTTTCAAAATTCTAAGGCCGCTACGAACTATACGACTATATAGGAGATAACATTCTCATTTTATTATTTCATTTGCTTAGAACAGTAGTTCAATCCAGAAGCTCAAAAAAGTGCCTTCGCGTAATTTATGAAATCTTTCTTTGCAATTTTGGGTTTAATTAAAAAGTTAGCAAAATTTACAAAAAGCGATGTCGCTACGAACTAGGCCAATAGCTATTCTGTACTGTTCAATATTTCAATCTTTGTTTCTGAGATCAAGAACGCCATAATTGGCCATTTTACGCAAAAATCGGCGTCGAGATGTAATATGCCTCTTATGTAATTGGTTATAATTGGTGTGCTAGATACTTATTGAGAAATATATTGTAATAAAAAAACAATTATTTTTACGTTGTTTTTGAATATTGATACGAGGAGGCAAATTGCAATTTGAAGTAAAAAAAATATTTATGCTAATTTTTGCAGTGTTTTTAAGGGGTCCCATATACGGTCCGGTTTTCTTTCAGTTCGGCCTGAACGGATGAGGAACGGAAATCATATCGTCTGTGTGCAATTTCGAGATCGCATCAGTCGGCCGGATGGACTGAAGCGATTCGTTCCAGTGTTGCCAGTTCTGTTTTTGCAAAACTACTAAACTCGCGTCGATTTCTACTAAAAGCTACTAAAATATCGTGTACAAGCATAGTTTACAATTAATAAACACGACCGTAGCTCGCGGCAAACCAGTACGAACTGATGCGATTTTTCCGTGTGTGCGCTCGAACCCGTTCAGGCCGAACTGACGTCAGTTCTAACTGAAACGGCCTCTCGTCTGTGGGAACCTTAAGAGTCATCATAACATTAATGTTTTAATTTGTTATTCAAATATATTTTATAAAGCACTTTACGTCGTTAATACAACATACAGGATATTCATATATTTTATGATTATGAAAAGAATCACAATCTATCAATTGTAAATTTTTATTTTCAAGTTTCAACTAATTATTATCAGCAACTTCGTTTGCGTAGAACTAACGGGAAGTGAACCCTGTTTTTTAAAACGTAATCCTAAGATAAAAGTAACCTGAGTGACTCCTTATAAAATCAGCTATCTGCCTGTGAAAGTCCCATGAAAATCGTTCTAGCCGCTTCAGAGAATAGCCGAAGCAAACAGGCAGAAAGACAGCCATTTTTTTAAAATAATAATATTATAAATTACCGTTAAGCATCTAATGAAAAGTTGTTTATTTAAAATTACAAACAGACACTTCAATTTTATATTTCTTTGTTACATTATACATATAAATTATAATGATTTGTATATATTTTTAAAATTCACTTTACATCTAAATATTAGGTCATTACATATAAAATTGGCGTTTTGTAAAGGAGGAACATAAAGTCGATTTTTATTAAACATAATATATTTATTTAATCAAAGTATATAATACCTTTGCTATCTATCCACTTTTGCCATCTCATAGGTAGTTCATTGATTCCTTTACTAAAAAAACCATTCGGACAGGAATAAAAAAAAAACTTTGAAGCCGCTTTGGATTGCCCCATCGGAGTTGAATTTCTTTCCCTTCCAAAAAGTTATCCAAATTTCGAAAAAAATGGTAATCTGTTGGAGCAAGGTCCGGGGAGTACGGTGGATGTCTTAGACATTCCAATTGAAGCTCCTCTAATTTGGTAGCCGTCTGTTGTGCAGTGTGTGGTCTAGCGTTGTCCTGAAGCAGCAGTGGCCTAGAGCGAATGACCAACCACGGTTGTTTAGTAGCAAGCTTTTCCATCATGATTTGCAGTTGCTGGCAATAGACATCTGCCGTAATCGTCTGGCCAGATTTAAGAAAGCTGTAGTTCACCACGTTCCACCACGGTGGAACTCGTACTCGAAAATAATACGATATTTCAAGTTTTCCATTTTGTTAACAGAGTAAAAAGAAAACACCAAAAGAGGAAAAAACAAATGAATTACGGTTTTCGAAACAAATGCATGAGTAAATAGCGGTATAAATTTGAAATTGGAATTCCTAACCAAAGAAGATATATTTGAGATCAAAGTGGCCAGTACGACAAAACGCCAATTTCATATGTAAGGACCTAATACTATAATTAGGTATGTAATTTCCATCGTTTTACAATATTTCCACACTCAAAATGTTTTATTTAATTTCATTGCATATTATCTAACAAAGATAAGTAGTTAGTACCTATGTAGTTACTGCATCAAGCTGCAATTAAAAAGATAACTAGAAAATAAATTAAAGTTCTGAATTCTGATAAAAAATAAAATTCATGAAATTATGCTGTGAAATGATTATTCAAACTGCACGATATATTTAAGTAGTACTAGGTAGATAATGACTTTAATAGCTTTATAATGATTAAAGGTTTCCTAGCGATGATTACCTCGCTACTTGTATTATTAACTTGAAATAGTCACTATATATTCAATACATTTGAGACTATCAGTGGCGAAGGCTGGTTCTCCTTCATAGGGAACCCTAGGGAAAGAATTAGATGAGGGTCTTCAAAAGGTGAGCGGTGAGTGAAGCCGATAGGAATGGAGTTATAGGAACCTCACGCCACTGAAAACTATTATAAAAATTAGACAGGATTCAGGAAGAACTTACATAAAACTCGTTAATTTTTTAAATTTATTGGAACGAAGTTCCTTATTGCGAATTGTATTGTGGCTTGACGGATAGGGGATAGGCACGACATTTTTTGCCACTCGAAATCATAATGTAATAACGACTATTAAGAATGATACAAGAAACGACCTTATCACCTTGACAATAATGTAGAATTTTGCAATTACAAATTGTGACTAGCTAGCCGGGCCTTAGGTATGCGAGCGGTGGGACGAAAGGAGCAAGAAACCCGCCCCCTCATACTACCTAAGGCGCGGCCAACTAGTTCCGCGCGCACTATAGTATACTTAGTTTAACTATTTGTTTTGTATAATATATCGCAAATACAGGGCTAATCGATTTGATACTAATTGGGACAATTTTAAGAAAGCAAGAAATAGGTGCAATCAGATGATACGGAATGCTAAACGCCGACACATTTTTCATAATATAGTTAATAACTCTTCTTCATCTGCTTCCTTATGGAAATTCCTTAAAACCATTGGTATAGGTAAATCGCGTCATGTGGAGTTGGCGTGTACGATTAGTTTGGATGACATTAATATCCATTTCTCTACTTACATAACCATAGACATCCATACTAAATCTCAAACAATTAGCTATTTAAACGGATTACCATAAGAGATTATAGAATATTTTCAGTTTACACCAGTTACTGCAGGCGAGATCAATACAATCATTAGCTCTCTTAGTTCGAAAGCCGTGGGCTGTGATGAAATCAGCCGCCTAAAGATCATTCCCATCCTTGAATATCTCTTGCCAGCCATTACCCACATTATAAATTTCTCCTTTGAGTTCTCTACTTTTCCCGATTTATGGCGTAAGACCTACGTCCGTCCTTTACCAAAGGTACATATATTCCTGTGCAACCCTCACACTTTCGACCGATTTCCATTCTCCCGTTCCTCTCCAAAGTGATCGAGGCGTGTGTTCACAGGCAGTTGTCTCGGTTTATGTTCAAACACAACATTCTCTCTCCACTACAATCTGGATTCAGACCTGGACACAGTACCACTTCGGCTCTATTAAAAATTACTAGCGATATAAGGGCAGGCATGGAGGATTCGAAAGTCACTATTTTAGTGCTGATTGACTTTTCAAACGCCTTTAACAATGTTAACCACGATATTCTCCTGGCCTCTCTTTCCCATCTTACGATCTCGCCTGAAGCGTTAAACTGGTTCTCTTTTTATCTTCGGGGCCGTCAGCAGCGTGTACGCGTTGACCATTATTTTTCTGATTGGCTGGTTCTCGAAGCTGGGGTTCCTCAAGGCGGCTTACTCTCTCCTCTTTTATTTTCCATATTTATAAATTTAATATCCTATGTTCTTCGTACTTCGTATCATCTGTATGCTGATGACTTGCAAGTGTACTGTCAAGAAAGGGTTGAACATCTTTCCACTGCCATCGATGATATAAATCGAGATCTAAACGCTATTCACACCTGGTCCACTGAGTTCGGACTGTCAGTAAATGCCACTAAGTGTCAGGCGATTTTATTAGGAAGTCCAAGACTATTGAGTAGAGTTGACACAGGAAGTCTCCCGCCTATTATCTATAACGGCAACATTATTCCTCTCAGCTCGTGTGTTAAAGATCTCGGTTTATATATCGATGCTAATCTTGACTGGCGTACCCAAATCGCTAATGTTGGTAATAGTGTTACCAGTTGCTTGCGATCTCTCTACCGTCTGAAAAATTTCTTGCCTTCCAATATAAAAACTATGCTAGTTCAAGCCCTTATATTCCCAATACTGGATTATTGTGATATTTGCTACTTCGACCTTAATGCAGACCTACTCGACAAACTCGACCGGCTTCTTAATAATTATATAAGATTTGTTTTTGGCCTCCGTTAGTACGACCACATCTCCTCCTTCCGCTCTAAGTTTCATTGGCTGCCAATACGACGTCGTTCTCTACGGGCTCTGTGTACACTCTATTCCCTTCTTCACCTCCCCTCTGCCTTTAAATATCTGTGCAGTAGCCATGATAGAAATCTTCGTTCTACAAATAATTTGCTCCTTCTTTGTCCTTCTCATAGCTCCTCCCTTGTCCATTCATCCTTTCATATTCAGTCCATCCTCCTTTGGAATTCACTACCCCAAGAAGTTAGGATGTCTGAGACAAAAAATGTATTCAAACGCAGAGTTCGTGAACTGTACTTAAAATCATTGGCAGACTAGAAATAGAGTAAAATAAATAAGTAAATTATTTAGATATCTTATTATGTTATATATTATTATGTTTATATATTTAAAATATTAAGTAGGTTAATTTTAAATAAAGAGTTATACTAGTATTTATATGGTAGTATTTATTATTATTATATATTTTATATATACTCAAAATGTCTAAATCTATGTTTCCTTTTAATACTATGCATCTACCTCACACTGTCTCTGCATCACCCATAGGTTGGCTGGTAGAAAATGCTACAAGGCATTAAGCCCGCCTCTGCCCGCCTCTGTACCATATTGTGTGCATAAAGTATAATAAATAAATAAATAAAAAATAAATAATATATTATATCTATACAGATAAACAAAATTGAAGTGTCTGTTCGTAATTTCAAATTAACAGCTTTTATTTTCACTTAATTCTTATTTCTTCCAAAATAGGCTTCAATTCTTCATTATCAACTATATATATATATATATATATATATATATATATATATATATATATATATTATAACTTCGTTCCATCCGGATGTCCCTTGACACCTCTCAAGCTTTAGTATAACATCTTAATATATTACCAAAAGCTATAAAAATATATCATTTTGCCACTAGAATGACTTACTACTTGATATTGTGTATTATGCTCTAGATCGGAGATCCCCAGTCTCATGCAAGCTATTCATTGAGACATTTTCTGTGATAAACAAATACATATACAAAACTTTATACATGTCATAACTCATACTATACGAACTACACAGATGTAGTACAAATAACCTCGGGCAATTGTCACTCTTATTTTGATAGGGTTACGGGCTAATTTACTAGCCTGTCGTACGTGAGGTTGCAATAACATCGAATGTTGTGAAACGATCGAGTCCACTTTACAATGTTGTTATGAATGTGACTTGATTCATCGTAAGGCTAACCTACTATAAAGATTCGGCAAAATCGTCACAGCTCATGGCCCTTGTGCCTTGTACCTTGGGCCAAGCTTCCAATTCTTTACGCTCTTCACTTTTATATGGCAGCGACAGACGTTGTATGAAAACCGGCCAAGTGCGAGTCGGACTCGCGCAAGTAGGACTCCGTACCATTGTACCAATATTTAACATGTTTACACTTATTGTTTAGTTATTTTTGGTACGAAGTCTTTCAAGTAAGTGCATTTTTCAAGTTAGGTACTTGTATAAGCCGTTACAGAGTTCCTTCAAAGTTTATCACATGATCTATCATCGTGAATTTTTTAAGATTTTTCGAGCCGGCCGTTTAGCTTTTAGAAGGGGGGTGGAGGACACGCTAATTATAGCAAGAAATGCGCTTTCAAGTTGAATATCTCGTAAACGGATTACTAAATCAAAAATTGCCTTAGCAACCTTTCAATGTTTTTAAAAGACCTATCTAATGTACTACCTATCTACACTATTTGGTTAGACGTAGGGGTTGCAAACGATACTTCGAAATTCGAAAAATTCGTTCAATCCGGATTATCCGGCGTTAAATAAAATCGAATCTTGGTTACTATTATGAAAAATTACATATTTTAAATATAATTAAGTACTCTAGACGTACAATATTTGAATAATTCGTCATTTGTTGCATTCCTGAATTTAGTGTCACATTTTCCATGTTATACAAGTTATTTGGTAGAACGTAGTCAAATACGTTAAAAATGGACATGCGAGGGATGAAGATCTGTTATATGTATGACCAATATTGGACTGTTTCTAAGATATTCACCATTTTATATTTGTTCAGTAGGTGACCCGACCCACTTTATAAAAACACTGAATATGGTATCAATTGCTCAAGTAGTAAGAAGTACCATAAGCAAATCTAAACACAATTTAAACCTGTATTTTTTATATTTATTGAATTCTTACTTACAAAACAACAGTAACATACTTTTAAGTTTCTACGATCATAGAATGTCAAATATTAGAACTAAAAAAGAAATGTAATGTTTTCAAATCAACTACATGTAAATAATGTATACCTAAGTCCAAATACCTGAATCTTATCTCAATGATATCTATAACTGCATAAAATTTTTTGGGAAATAGTTTTGGAGTCGATAATTACTGACTGGGTGGTTAGAGAGACTAGGCCGAATGAATAGAGATAATAACAGAATGCTTTTTTTATAAATAAAATGAATTCGATTAAAGTAACCTATCCTAACCGGTCAGCAGAAAAACCAAATGCAAATCAACGCTCCTGTTTTTGCGTGGAAGTAATTATTTTTACATATAATAGAGATAAGATGTAGGTGTTAAAAATAGCCCTAACGGTTTCTTTAAACCAGTCTACATATTTTAGTTATGTAGTTTAATGAAGACTACATACTAAAAAAATTACATTAAACTGGTTAAAAAAATTACTATGGTTGCGTAAACTTCAAAGTGCAATGACGAGTAAGTAGTTACTGTTGATTTGTAAGTAAAATGTTAAAATATAGATCTTAAAACAGTTATGGAGTTTAAATTGTGCTTAGATTTGTATAGTACTTCTGTTACTTAACGAGGGAATTTAGGTGTTTTATTATTTTATGTTCACTCCCCGGATCTCAATTTAAAGGATTTACAGTTTTCTACGTTTTACTTGTGGCGGACCAATTAGCGCCACAATCCTGAATCGCGCTATCGAAGTGGCCTGACCGAACATACCACCTCGCTCGGTCGGAGATATCCCTTTGGGGCTTCCACTATTCCCACATACGAAACTGTACTAATTTTGCCTACGTTAGTTTCACATAGAAATGGCACTTTACGAAAACGGTGGTGGTGATGGAGATATTTTTAAAAAACTTTGAAAAGATCACAGGCTATTCCACTTTTTTATATTTCTTTCACATTTAGTATCTAACAAGATCTCACCTTAGCGAACAAAGACTTGACGATTTTTTGTTTTTCACGATCACGATTCTTATATACCAGTTAGCTAGTACCTTATTTTCAATCATGTTAAGACTAAATGGGTATAATAATAATATCTGAGTACATAATTAATTGTTTGTTACACACTAAGTTAGATTTTATTATGATATCAGCTATGCATATTAAATGAATATTTTTAATAGATACGAGTGTGTACATTGTTCCAAATAAAATATTATCTATAAAACTGAACATTGAAGCAATTTAAGAAGTAATTTAATAAAATAAAAGAAGTAATGAAAGAAGAAATTAATGAGATATACACACTCATTATTAAAAAAAAAACAGTTACTTATTTATAATTTAATTTATTTAAAAAAAATATTAAGTTGTGAGTGTTTAAAATTACAATCTGAATAAATAAAAACACACTTTGATTATATCAAAATAAAATACAATTTAATTATATAATTATATTTATTTTTTCACTTTTAGAAATATTTTTAATTACTTTTTAAATTGCTAAAATGTTCAGCTTTGCTAAATCATCGAAGTAAAAAAAACATTACAGTTGGTATAAAATATGCAAAAAATTAAAAATATATTAAGTATATAAAATTTCAGAAAAAGTCCGGATTATCCGGATATCCGGATTTATGTGAGTAAAAACATCCCCAGGTAACACATCATCAAAACATCCTTCCGTGTAGGGAAAACAAACCCCAAAAAAAATTTTTTTGTTAATTTATTTTAGCACTTTGTCGACGTGGTAAATACACATATCCATGCAAAGTTTCATCTTTCTATCACTAACAGCTTGGACCTAAGAGCAGTTGGATTAATGCTCTAAGGCTTGGACAGTAAGCCGAAGACGGACGGACGGACATGAGAAAATCATTTCAAGGTTCCGATTGATTGCCGAAAGCCATATGGTGGTCGCACTGTACGCCCCTCTTTAGTTTTAGGTTTCTACTTTAGTCACCAAAGTGGAAACCTGATGGGATCATTGATGAACCGAGCTCTTGCAGTTGGGACTTAGTCCTTAGATTATGACATCTCGATTTACGGAACTATTTTCAAGGCAGATTATATCTCGATAAAGGAAGTCATAGCAAATTATTTCATCTAAGCCACCTCAAAGTGTCGTGCCGCTTAGTGTCGTGTATTTACAAAAATACACGACACTAAGTGTCCTTTTAGTTATTAATCTAAGGGTCTATTTCACAATCGCCTACTAAGTGTCGAATACTTATCCGGCAGTTTGTCGCTGCTTACTTTATATCGAGCGACAGAGAAAAAAACATGCATCTGACACTTATTAGAAGATTGTGAAACCGGCCGGGCCCTAATAGATGGAGAGACTTATGACCTGGCTTTTTTTTATAACGCTTTTATTAGTTTCACCTGTATGTTTGCTTGCTTGCTTCTTTGTTTGTTTGTAACCGACTCTTTTGGGCTCGATTTTGTCCTACTTTGAAAGATCAGATTTAATTCAAACTTTGCCCACCTGTCAAAGACCGATGACAATGCAATATTCGATTAAAATATCCGATTATCCTGATTAAATTCGCCAGGATTCATCAATTTCTTTCCGCATCCTTTGCATGAGAGTAAGAGAGATAGAACTAGTGCGCGAACTACGCATGCGTGCAGTTCCAGGCTTACTCTTTGGCAAATCGTACTAAAAAGCAAAAAAAAAATATATAGTTTAAAAAAACTAAAAAAACACGCTTTTATAGAAAATTTAACTAAAAAATAAAAAATAAAATTTTAATTTTGGATTAAGAATAGTGTAAATGAAAAATAATTGTTTATTATTTTAAAAAAGCGTGGGGTGCAGTGTCTTCACCTGTACGTTTGTTTGTACGAGGGCGGCACTGAAAATTTCGGGAATCAAGGAAGTGACACAACATTACTATTTAAAAATGTATTTATTTCTTTTCGAAGTATTCTCCGGGAAATTTGACACATTTTTCCATACGATGGAACCAATCATTGAAGCAACCATTCCATTCGGAAGTTGGGGTCTCCAAAATGGCCGTTTTGTATGCGTCCACAGCTTCTTCAGGTGATGAAAATCTCTGACCACGCAATTTATTCTTTATTTTAGGGAAAGTAGTAGGGGACTCCTTAAACATTATACTAACACTATATGAAAATTTCAAATTGCCCCGAACATGTTTTTTGGGGATTAAAATTTAAATAAATCACTTTTCAAAAATCAAATTTGTATATCGACTATGTTCTGCTTCTGATTCTCAGCCAGATCTGCAGTCTCGTGTTGAGGTACAATAGGAGAAGTATGGGACAAGGTTTCAGATCTCCTCAAACATCTGCTCTAAATTTCCAAGTAGCTCTTGGGCTATAAGAATAAAATTATCCTTGTGACTTGTGCAGCTGATCTACGTCATAATGCCGATTACTTATGGGTATGAGGTAATCATAGATCGTAGGGTATTTCACTTGATCCGCCTGCTAACGGGTTTTCTCATTAATCTATTTATTAACAAGTAATAAGGAAATATTATTAATGTTAACATACAATCTTAAAACTCAACAACAAAGTTATGTTTCATAATGAAGTGGTTACTCGTTATGATGTGATTTTTATGACAAGAAAAATAATTCGCACTCTATTTGAGGCGACTATTCAAAGGAGTTATATAGTGGCACAATTGACAAAGCTATGCTATGTAATACTAATATGTACTAATATTATATAGACTATAGAGTAATACTTATCTTTTTTTTTCGACGTGCCTGTCCGGAGCATTGCGTCGTTAATAGCTCCCAAACGGATGAACGAACCTATTTTGATCCAGTTTTTTTACATAAGTCGCCGACTTTTCTTGTAGGCATTATCAAGCTCTAAAATTTTTCTCTAGAATTCTTCTAAAACTTTTCTTATCGTTAAGGCTGTGTTCGTAAATGTATTTATATATTATTATTAAAATAACTGGAGGTGGTTATATAATCACCTTACCAATTAAATTAAATTTTGATACGGTAAATTTCTAATTTGTGCATTAGTTCAAATGGCGAAGATATAATAATAAACTAATGTAATCTAATGACCAAACGTACTATCAGTATCATTATGTTAATAACTTTCTGAGCTTATTTGATAGCTTTTGCCCGCAGCTACGCCCGCGTGGGGGAGTGTTCGTGGCAAAAAACTTCTTTAGCAAATATATTCCTACTGCAATATAATAATGGCACAGAGTAAAAATATATACTTATAATAAATCTAACATGGGGGTTCATTAACTATTAACGCCTAATAAAATAAAAAAAAATCATCTCGTGTATGGGTGACTCTCCGCTCATCACAAACTCGCCCATATACAGAAACATTTTTTTTCGAGTATGACAATTATTTTTCTGCCTGAACGTCTCTAAATAAGCAGCAGATCCAATGCCCATAATATCCGTAATTGATAATCCTAAAAAGGAGGGTTGTCGAATCAAACAATGTAAAATTTTGGAAATTTCGTAGAAAAATAGGTAGAATTTCCATGTATACTCTGAAATCGTGGAAAAATGGTATCATTTCGGTATCTCGGTATAGATCAGACCGCAAATCGGTAGCAATACCGAAAAATCGGTAAGTTCGAGACCACTGATTGGTTGTTATCTTTTCCGACGGTAAGCGACTGATGGCTAAATCCTAGCAGCGACGTATGCATATAACACGATCACGCCGGCTTCACGTTTAATTAAGTCTGGGCCCATATGATCCGGAATCCGTCGGGCCCGTGAAAATTCAGAGCACTGAAATTAGAACAAACGATGATGACGATTAGACTGCTCAACATTATTTTTCCCCGACTTTATTACACAAAACGTATGCACAAGTATAAAAGTGATCGATATTATGCAATTGAACTGAACTACAAAGCTACTGTCGTAGTAAATGGTCACGAATATTCGTGACTAGTAAATAAATATTGGTCATTCATATTGGCTTAGTTATGATAGATGAATTTGGGGTTGGATAATCGTTTTTCACATAGACGTATATACAGGGTCTGTCGTAAATAATGGATAACCCGTAAACTGGAGTTGGTCCGGATGTGAATCTGTAAGAAAATCGTATTTTCTTGCCAGGGTTTCTAACCATATGAAAATGGCGCAGCATTTTATACTTTTTTATAAATTTCGCTACTTTTTTCGTTCATTCCGTTGCCATTTCATCAAATTTAGGTATTTCTGTGTGATTTTTTTAGTATTATACTCCTGAAGACGTGTATTATTTAATTTTAATACAATTTTAGGTGTTTTTAACGTAAACAATTTTCAAAATCATCTTTTTATGCTTTTTATTAAACTATTTTTTTCTTAATGTCAACTTTGATCATTTACTGTGAAAAAAAAAAGTATGGCGCTATAGCTGCCCATTATCTTAATAAATTGTCTAGTATGTGTAGTTTCTAAAAAGGTATTACAATGTGTACTTTACTAGGTAGCAATATTAAGTTACAGGAGCGAGATCAATATCAAGGTCAGAATTCAAAATTTTTAAGTATTGTTATAAAAGGTTAAACTTCGTCATAACGATCTTTTTCTACCAAAATTCTTTACACAAACGTTATTGGGCCACTAATAAGGATTTTCAGAAGAACAACAGGTTGTTTTTAGTAAAAAAAAATATTTATTTTATCAATAACTTAAACTAAATGCTCGACATAAACATACAAAAAAGAATTAAACAACCGAATATATATACCGGTTATAATAACCACCTCCTTTTTTTTTGAAGTCGGTTAAAAATCGAAAATGCGTATCAGCTTTTTCTAACAGGTCGTCATAATATTGTTAGTTTATAAAAATTGCTGAGTGATACGAGAGATGAGATGATAAGCACGACGTATGTATGTTTGTGTTTACTACGTAATAATATGATAACACGATGACTCCCAGTTTACTCACGAAATGATCGATTGACTCGTCTTCATTCGGCAATCGAGCAGTGAAATGACCTGATGGTAAGCGAAACCCGCATCTCGCGACATTAGGGCACTGTACACTTACATTAGTACCTTTGTGCCTCCCAGTAGGTATCACCTGTACCTACCCTTTCAGCTAAACAACGTTTTTTCACACCGGTTTTCTGTGAGGCTGTTTCTGCGTTTGTGGCGGCCGGCATTCTACAAAATATTTGAAGTAGATATGTATGTTAATAATTATTGTAAGTGCTCGTGCTAAAAACTCAAATCATTATCAAGTGTCTTTAGAATTATCAAAAAAGCACATGGTGTATAAGCTTTTAAATTTCAAAGATAACCCCAAAAATTTACCAAAATTAAGTTCATACCGATTTTCGTTAATTAGGTATATTTATCTTTGCAATTTACTCTGCAATGTTGTCATGAGTGAACTCACGAGACCTCAGACAGTTATCGAACAAAGAATGAAGATGTAACATCTATTGTAATTAATATACTATTCATAAAATATGTTATAATAATGATATAATCAGCAAGATATATTATGTACCTGCATAATATTATTATCAGATTTTATGTATGTGTATTGTGAAAGAGTAACATACATCCATCCATGATCCATCCTCAGAAACTTTCACATTTATAATAGTAGTAGGATATTGCCTTTATTAATACATAAAATATATTTTTATTAGGATAACTATAGGTATTTTTTATTTTAACTTTTGATTTTCCCTATTTATAGTTACAGAAACTATTTTAAAATAACTAACATCTGCAAATCCTTACTAATATTATAAACGTGGAAGGTTGTAAATTGTAAGTATGGATGTTTGTTACTCTTTGACGCAATAACTACTGAAAGGATTTTGATGAAATGGTATGGCAGTAGTTTAGGCTCTGGATTAACACATAGGCTACTTTTTGACGCAGCAAAATGTACGGTTCGCGTGAAATTTCTTTTTTCACGTTTAGTGTTGAGAATATTTTATTTATTTTATTTTTATTTATAATATAGGAGACATATTTGCAATTTAAAATAAAATGTTATCTTGTTATGATAATGCCGCAAGATTCAAGAATGCCGAACGACCAGTCGGTTACTCAGAACTATTCATATCAATCATTGTTTTCTTAAGATAAAATACCCCAAGATTATTTTATTGATAATAATTATATTTGACGTCAAATAGTATTTCCAATAAGTAGGAGTAGCAGAATTGGTGTGTGTTTAAAGTATAAAAGCCTGTCGGCTACAATGCGCCGCGTAAAATACAAAATAACGCATGGTTTCTATAGGTAGAGGCCTTACAAATAATGTACAAACATACAGTAATATAAAGAGAATAAAGTGGATCATACTAAACTGTTTTCGTTTTGTAAAAAACCGTTCATTTTTTCCCAGCGATGGAATACATTAACCTTGAGCGGTTAATGTTTTGTGATTCCGAATTCATACATTTTAAATACTTACCTACCGCGCGAACATAGAATATTAAGTTTTCGCATTTCTGTTACGGAATTTAAAAGAGCATGTATTTAAACTTGCGAAAAAACAATTAAATTTTGTGTGTAAAAAAACCGAATATTGAATACTAATTTACCAAGTTGGCGAAAGAATATAAGGAATAAAAAATTACAAATCTAGTGACTAATTAATACCAGTTATTTTTCACTGAATATTCCTAACAGGCAGACATATATTATTTTAGCGAACAAATAACCATTTTGGTGACAATTTGAAAGTACACATCTAATTAAATAGGTATATATTTTCCCATATATTTTCCCTGATGTAGGTGTGGCGGACCAATTAGCGCCACAATCCTGAATCGCGCTATCGAAGTTTTCTAAGATCGGCACTATATATACGATATCTGAAATTTATACAAGTGGGCTTCGACGTGACCGAGCATACCACCTCGCTCGGTCGGAGATCTTTGGGGCTTTCAGTATACCCACATAGGTATTTAAAAAAATATAATAAGCAGCAAAACGAGCGCACATTAAAAAAACGTAGAGGAGCGTACAAAATTCCCATTTTTAAGGTCTCCGGGGGTGCTGATTACAAAAAAATAATCCAATTTGAATTTCCAACGTAGTACCTAGACATTAAAAAAAAGGATATAGTGTCCTTTTCTAGGTTTCTGGAGTTACTAATTACAAAAATTCATTCATTTTATAATTTCAAAATAATATTTATTTTTTGTAAAATTGATACGGGTGTCGTCTTCGAGGTATTTAAGGTTGCTGAATACAAAAATGATATCCATTTTTAATTTCAAAGATAGCGGACATTTTTTTCATTAAAATTAATATGGGTGTCCTTCTCTAGGTTTCTGGGGGTGCTGATTATAAAATTGTCTTCCAATTTCAATTTCCAAAATGGAGAATTTTCATTCTTCGTAAAAATAACATGAGTGCTAATTTAAAAGTTGTAGCGGATGCTGATTGTAATTGATAATTATTAACACAGTATGTTATGTAGTTCTAGGTACCAGCTATGTAAGTTATAGAAATTTTTGGAAATGTTCAAAAAAAAGCTCTTATCATAAATAAAATACGTGGTTACGAGATTACTTGGGGGTATGATTTAATTTTCATATTATCCTGCACCCCCAAAAACCTTGAAAACGACACCCATACCAAAGGAAAACAAACTCCAACGGTATCCAAAAATGTGACTGTCCGTACCCTGCAAATTGAATTTTTAGCAGCCAAGCAGCAATTATTAATTTATCAATCCAATCTGGTTTTATAGCTGCTTACATCGTATAATAGTCACCAACTCGGAAATTAAGTCGCCAACTTATAAATTTTGGTGCCAATTTGGATTAAATTTCGCCACTTTTTATCTGCCGATTTTTGTATTTTTTGTTACCCGTGTAACAAAAAATTTGTATTTTTTGTTAATCAAAATGTTTGTGAGTGCTTTCGCCAGTTTAGTAATTTAGTCGCCAACATATTAATTCGCTGCCAAATTCAGTAATACAGTATGCTCATGTGCAGTCGCCAACTTATTATACTATGTTTGTTCGCAAGTTAAGTTTATTATATACCTTTAAAAAATAAGGCGCAGTTTGTGTCGCTTGCTTTGTGTATGATTTGTGATAAGTGGCGTGGTTCTTGTCCATAGGTAGCACTATGGCTAACTATAAGGCTGGGAGTTGGGACTATATTGTTCGGAATCCGGAAGGCCGGTGAAAATTCAGAGCATTGAAAATAGAACACTGGACTAAAACAATAGAGTTGAAAATCGGACACACGAGTGTAGACATTGACATTTGACTCAACATTTGTTCGTTTGATTTTCAGCTCAGAATTAGCGCAGAATTCCATTTTCAGTGACAGTGACAGTGGCTTTACTTATTCCGGACAATATAGTCCCAGGCTAAGGCGTCCCCACCTTAGGCGTGCGCGTTCCTCGGCGTTGCACACACGCCACACGGCGGCAAAACGCGACGCTCACACGCCCGAGCACCTAACCTAACCTAACAGGCGATATGCGGTTTTATATCACACAAAAGATTTATATTACATGTTCCATCAGGATTAGGCTGTAGTTACCACGCTAGCCTACTGTTGGTAGAGAAACAAAAAAAAATAACTCGTTTTTCTTTTCAGAATCCATCACCATGTGTCCGCTATGGCCCCTCCACCTTATCATCCTGTACCTGCTGGTGCTCTGCCCGCTGTGGGTGCTGTGCCAGGCTACGCCGAAGTTCCTGGCCTCGTTCAGCAGCAAGACAATCGACGTGCACATGGACCAGTTCTACTATGTGGGCGTCAATGTTACTGGTCAGTTTGTTGCAAGACTTAAGTGTGGGTCACCAATAGAAAATGGAGCGAACACAAATGTTCACGATCTATCATGACGTATCAAACGTTCAATTATAATCCTACTAAGGGCCTGTTTTACAATCTACTGATAAGTGCCAGATATCTTATTTGCATATTTTGTCTCTGCCCCTCAGTATAAAGTAAGCAGCGACAAAACTTCCGGGTAAGCTGTCCGACACTTACTAGGCCTTGTGAAACAGGCCCTAAGTGAATCTAGTTATTTTTCGTTTCGAATGACATGCCACACGTGTGACACCCACCCCATACGTGACATTTGTATGGGCTATGTGGCGTTCTTTTTAGGATGAGACGTCATGTCGCAGTTTTGTTAGCACTTACTTAATTTGAGACGACTTTTTGTGCTACGCAGTTTTGTCAGTGAGTTCATTGCTTTTCTTAAATAGTACGTGGGTACTTGAAACCACGAACCACCAAGCCAACCACTCCTAGTGTTGTGTTTTTTAATTTCAACTAAAAGTTTGCTTTTTTTATTTCAGGCACAGGTCTGCGGGCGGGCGACGAGCTGATCATCAAGACGAAAGACCCTCACATCGCGAACGCCAATTGGGATTCCACGTACCACCTCACGGAGCAGCAGGCTGGGGCTGGGGAGCAGTTTGAGGGGGTGTTGAAGGTGGATGGACGGTTTCTGGGTAAGAACAATAGGCTAGCTGACAATTTTTTTTATTGCATGAATGAATAGTACTCTTAAATATGAGTAACTTCTCAGAAGAAACAGTATATCAAAAGTCAATATTTTCAAAGGTACAGCGATTTGTATACAAAATTTCGCAAGTCTCGTGAAAACGCCACATACTAAAGTCGTATTATACCTAGCTGTGACATCACGCCTAGTTTAAAATGTATTTGTAAATATCTCCGATATTTGTGCGCTTAAGTTCATACTTCCCATAATTAATGTTTTTGTATATGACGTAAGTAAACTAATGATGTAGGTTTTGTTTACTAATTTAGCAAAAAAAAAAAATTAAAACTTTTTTGTACTTTTTAGATGTATCTAATTACTAAACTACACATAAAATGTATATTTTTTACATTTACCAAGTTGTAATGGCTCAATATATCTGAGTATATTAATGAAACTACATAGTTTATATGCAGTCATCACCCCTATTGAATAGTAAAGGTGCCCTTCGGATAAACGCTACGCGCGACGCGATACTACGACCCGAGACCGAAATAGGGTTGTGGAGCCACTGGTTTGTACGAATTTATATGGAGCATTAAACAATCCCCGCGACGTGGGACCGGTGAGTGTGGCCAGACAACCTGATTGGCGTTTGCTGGTCGCGGTCGCATAGATCGGAAGGCTACCTTTAGGCTGGGACTATATGTACCGGAATCCGGAAGGCCGTAGAAAATTTTGAGCATTGAAACAAACCTCTGTGCTATCAACTATAGAGTTTAAAATCGAACACACGAGTGTCGAGTCAAATGTCAATCTCTTAAATGACAGCTCGACGCTTGAAACTTTCATTTTCAACTCTATTGTATTAGCGCAGAGTTCTATTTTTTCAATGCTCAAAATTTTCTACGGCCTTCCGGATTCCGGATCTTAGAGTCCTAGACTATTTTTTGCCGTACCTACTAGCATTATCGAGGCTCGGGCTGTTTATATGTATTTATTTACTACACGAGCACAATGTCAACGCTTCTCTTTATTAGTTATATCTGTTATTGAAAACAGCATTTTAAAACAGCAACAGCTAAAAACGTTAAATGTTTCGACACGAAAAGTATAGCACAATAGCAAAGAGAAAGATAATATTTTGTAAAGTACTACAAGTGATCGTCATTTTTTTTGCATACAACGAAACCGTGGCCATGCAAAGTCTGAACTGTAATCTAATTCGTACAGGTAGAACACAGTAATCTAAAGTATATTGTCAATTCGACAGTAATGTGAAGTTTCATTAATTCTGTCGCAGGTAGGACGGAGGTATCTGTGGAGGCGGTGCGCGGGTCGTCCAAGTACGAAGTGGACGGCAGCATGACAGTGGTCGTCACCCGGCCGCAGAGACCCATAGACATGATCTTCAACCACAGCGTCGCCGCTTTTGTGAGTACATACATACGATCTTTAAACATTTGTAATTTTTCTGGGCGCATGATTAATTTCCTCGCCCACTAAGTAGTCCATCGTTTTTTTTTCGACTCAGAAAGTAGAAGGCTAACGAGATTCGAAAGAACATCGCATCAGCTGATCTATTGAAATCCGCCATCTTGCTCCTATCCGCACGCTGACTAGGGTCCCATATAAGGCCTGTATAAATTACTATGGCCACTAAAACAACACTATACAGACTTTGTGTCATAAAATGTTTATTAGTAGAAGAAAGTTGTGTACACTATACACAGTGTGGAATTTTTTATTAGCAATTGACACGACACTGTCTGTAATGCGCACGCATTTTTGAACTGAAACTGCTTGATGTGTGTTGACTGTTGAGAGTGAAATTTCAAGGTCGCGTCACGACATTTACGTAATGGCAGGAGCGTTACGATTTTGGATTGTATAACGCTATCAGTTGAAAACTAAATACTTATATTTCTTACATATAACAGTCTTAAGAAGACGCTGAAATGTAATAAAAAAAAACAAAATTGACTAATGACGCTTAACCTATGTTCACATTAACCAATCATATTAAGCTATTTTGACATGTTATACGTACGTGTGATTTATTGATATTTACTGACTTCTTAACGATAATAGACTTATAACTTTCTACAGTACGGTTTAATACACAGATGGCGCTAGGTGTACAATTTTTTATTTTATTTTCTCTATTGAAATATACACAAAATTTAGTCCGAAATCAGGCCAACCGTTTTATACGTTTACATTATATTCCTATCATCTATTACAGGTGACGCTGATATTCATAAACTTCGGTTGCGCGATGGACTGGCCCGCCGTCAGGGGCGTACTGCGCCGCCCGGTGGGGCCTGCTATAGGCATGCTGGGGCAGTTCCTGTTTATGCCCCTGGTTAGTCTTTTATTGATGTATAACATCTTTCCATTTGCTTTCATGCGATCTGTGGGATTAAAATCGTGAAATCACCGAATTGAAAGTGTGTGTGGGAAGAGTGGATGCCCCAAAGGGAGATCTCCGACCAAGCGAGGTGGTATGCTCGGTCAGGCCGAAGCCCACTTGTATGAATTTCAGATGTCGGTATATAGTGCCGATCTTAGAAAATTTCGATAGCGCGATTCAGGATTGTGGCGCTAATTGGTCCGCCACATCACTCCCCCCCGAAGATCTGAGGTCGAATCTTGAGTCGTCTTGCTTGAGTCGCCCAGTGCCAGAGAGTCCCAGTGAGTCAGAACTGTGCAGCTGCTGCACGGGCTCCAGTGAGTCGGAGTGCTGCCGTGCGGGCCTATGCTACAAGAGAGATGTGCTCTGCTTGCTGACCGGTCGTTGTAGTGAGCGTGCCCGATGAAACCGATGAGGGTTCGACCAGGCCGCGGTGCGTTGAGGCAGATGGTCGAAGTACCCGATGAGGCTGAAGCTGGCTGGAGGGGTGGGGGTGATGATGATGATGTCCAGAAGGAGGCGTGTTCTATCGAGGGTCACCAATGTGGGATGAGTGGATGCCCCAAAGGGAGATCTCCGACCGAGCGAGTTGGTATGCTCGGTCAGGCCGAAGCCCACTTGTATGAATTTCAGATGTCGGTATATATAGTGCCGATCTTAGAAAACTTCGATAGCGCGATTCAGGATTGTGGCGCTAATTGGTCCGCCACATGTGTAACACTTTCGTCCCAGCGAATAGAGCGGTGGTAAAGCTATTAAAAAAGATTTTCGAAGTGTAATATAACATACACATTAAACAACACACAAGAACCAAAGCTTTACGTATAACAACTTCGTTCTTTTTGCAATCTCTAAAAATTACTAGGCCAACTAAATTGTTGTTTTTTAACAGATATCTTTCGCGATAGGCTACGCTATATTCCCCAACCAGCCGGAAATGCGGCTGGGCATGTTCTTCACGGGCGTGGCCCCCGCCGGCGGCGCCTCCAACATATGGACCTTCATACTGGGGGGCAACCTGAATATGTCACTGGCTATGACTACTATATCCATGATAGCTTCTTTCGGTAAGTTACTACTGCCCTTTTATTATATACTATCTTACTATAGTCTGAAAAGAAATATAAAACCCTCGCCACGTTGGTAACCAAGTAACGAAACTGAATTTAAATGTCATTGATGTCGAATGTTCGAGATTGTTAAATCGCATGACGCGTCTCAGCTTTTCGTAGGTTTGCTTCATTAATACAAACTAGAGGTCGCCCATAATAATTGATTTAATTTTTGAGTTTGACCTTTATCGGGGTTCTTTTGCATCTTAGTTTTGTTAAGTATTATTGTATAAGTTTTGTTCTATAGAAAAATGTAACGCATAGTAGTGTGTATTAATAATCTGAGTGAGTGTTGTAGTTATTTTTAATAATTTTATGTATTTCTAAGCATTACTTTTAAAAATATTAGCTTTCTGCACACCTTCCTCCACATAAACTTTAACTGTGCCAAATATAATACTCGTCAGTTCAATCAATTCTCGTAAAACTGTTCTGAAAGTTTTTGCTTCACATATTAGTATAATAATGATGAAACGACTTCAGTGCAGGTATTTAATATATATAATATTACTGGTCAAATTTATATTATCTTTACTTATATACTTAGGCTGGGACTATAATATGATCCGGAATCCGGCGGGACCGGGAAAATTCAGAGCACTGAAAATAGAACTCTGCGCTAAAACAATAAATTTGAAAATCGATGTGTTGAGTCGTCAGATCTGACATTGGACTCGACACACTTGTGTGTTTGATTTTTAGCTCTATTGTATTAGGGCAGAGTTCTAATTTTACTGCTCGGAATCTTCCCCGGCTTTACGGATTCCAGACAATACAGTCCCGGCGTTATACTACGTTAGATAGGGAATGTGTCTATCACGCGAGAATTGTACATTTTTGCGGGGTAAAAGTTAGCTGTTGGTAATTTTACCATCCAGGACTTAAACTATGTATAAACACTTATTAGTTTGTCAAATAATAAACACTTTTCGATAGATATACTAACTACGTTTTATACCTATAAAAGACTAGCTTTTGATTTATACTTCCAGGACTAATGCCAGCGTGGCTGTTTTCCCTCGGGCAAGTGATATTCAAGGACGCACAAATCGTGGTCCCGTACCAGCGCATCGGTCTCTTCGTGCTATGTCTAGTTGTACCCCTGCTAGTGGGTCTGGCGATGCAACGGTGGACCCCCCGGCTGTCGAGGTTCATGGTCAGGATTCTGAAGGGGTTCTCGACCACTCTGCTGCTGTGTATCATCATATTCGCTATAGTGACCAACCTGTATATCTTCAAGCTGTTTACTTGGCAGGCGAGTGGTGAAAACAGTATTATGTACTATCAGGGAATCTAATTCATATGCAGATAGAGGTTGTACTAATTTATTTGTATTATAATGACGACATGCAACTGTCAATTTGATATCAAAATATTAATACATATAATAGGTACAAACAAAAATTTTGACAACTGTCAACCTGCTTATGAATTTGATTCCCTGATAGAATTTGTAATGTAACAAACGCGAATTTATAGTTTTGTGCCCTTGCACCCTTCGTGCGTGAGTCAGAATCGCACTTTTTGAATGTTAAATTAGATAACTTTTAAAAACTGGTAATTAACTTTATTTTGATTCTGTTACTGATTGCCGTAATGCCGTTATATTAAAAATTGCCGTCAATAACGTATTTTATCCAACTTTTCAGATAGTAATAGCCGGCATGGGTATACCGTACCTCGGTTTTGTCGCGGGCTACCTGGTCGCGAAGCTATTTAGACAGCCGCACCCCGACGCGCTGGCCATCTCCATAGAGACCGGCATACAGAACACCGGCATTGCGATATTCCTGCTCAGATATGCGCTGAAACAGCCCGAGGCGGATTTGACTACGGGTAAGATTTATGGTGCACCCAAACCGATATAAAACATAGTTCCGATGTATTAAAACTTCCGCGAACAATAGATTTTATTGAATTGTTGTATGTTTCCAGTGGTGCCTGTGTCGGTAGCTATAATGACGCCCATTCCGATGATGATCGTCTACATATACCAGAAAATAGCTGCATGGTGTGTATATTTTCGTCTAATAGTAGTTATATATAAATAGTACTGTCAGGGAATCTATTTCATAAGCAGGCAGAGAGTTATCATAATTTATTTGTATTATAATGACGACATGCTCTCACACTTGTCAATGACATGCCAGTTTGATATCATAATAATCATATTATAATGCGAGCAAATTATGACAACGGTCAACCTGCTTATGAATTAGATTCCCTAATAGTGCATACATATACTCTGATTTATACTGAACCATAACGCTGTCAGTGAATAAAAGGTTTAATTAAAGGTTATTTTACAGACTGAGATTAAAATTCACAGTATATTTCAGAGTAAGGGAGCCTGTTGTACCTTAGTCAGTTTTTCAGTTATTCGTTGCATGTTTCGGAAGGTCGATTATCTGGGTACATGATATCTCACCAAAGTATGAGAAATTTACAGTTTTAGGTACAACATTTACCTTGGCCAGTACCATGTTATACCTTGGACACAACAAAAATTCCGGGTAAAAATGAAAATTCCTAAGAAAACTATTTTTTTTTGCATAACAAATTTTTTATACTCGCTTTTTAACTATTCATACTTGATAAATAAAAGAAACGTACGCATTTAAAATTTATTCCATTTTTATAACACGTTTAAAACGTGTTTAAATAATGGTAAAAATTAAACTTTTATCGTCTTAAAAAATTCAAACGTCTATAAAATAAAAGATGGTCGGTAGACGTAGCGAACACCCTAACATTAGAATTCAAAAGCTTAGGAGTACATACTTATAAAAAGCCAACTGGACAAGGTACAACTGGTTTCGATGTACAACATATGCCCCTACAAATTATATTTCATTTAATAGCATATTTTTATTTGCATAAAAAAATATCGTAAATATTTTATCTTCATGAAAATTGAGTTAATTTAACTATATAATGAACGCTCTGGGTGTCTGTTCATATCATTTTTCCTAATAATTTTACATATTTTCTTTTATTTAAATATTTTTTTCGTTATTCTAATCATGAGATTTTTTTATTTTCATATAATATTACACCATCGCGGGCGACAGCTGGGGATGTGCGCGTACGTATGCGGGGAACGGTGGTGGTGTCGCTTATAAATATACGTCCGACTAATTTAGTCCATCCGATTTGTACGTCCGACCATCAGTTCCGACAGTTCAGACTGACAATAAAAGTGATAGTCTCGTGTTGTTCGTTCTGTGGACCGGCAAACGAGTTTGTCTGATTAAAACTGTAAAACAATACAGCTCCCCACACCGATTTCGGTGACGGTGGTCGCGGTTTCGTTCAAACCAGGCCAGCTACGCAGGAGTTATTTTTTGATGTGCCCAAGTGTGTGCGCAGTACACAAGAGCACTCTCTCTTTCTTTATTCTCGGAAGTGGGACGGACGACCGACACGACTGGCGAGAGATCAGACGCAGGACCGACTTTTTACGTGCTCATCCGACGCATGGATCATCTTTCTTTCAGACAAGATTATCTATCTATTGTTATCTGGTTAACCGAATATCATATCCAATTTGTTAGCAAACAGAGAACTGAAATTCAGAACTTTATTCGCACGCCCAACTTAAAAGACTGACAATATGGACTAGTGTAACGTTCGACTTTGTGTATGTCCGATTATTGAGTTCTATATTGCAAACTGGCGATATGCAAAAGTCGGGCGTGTTATAATGAATGTTTTTGCTGTTTTAAATAATGTGCTGTTTTAAAATTTATGTGTAACATTTGTACAGTAGATTTATGTCATTAATATAGTTTTTTTTATGTACACAGCATCAGAAACAGAAATGCACCGCAAAAAATGGTTGAAGACCTCACCCCCGTTTCAGAGGGCCCAGAACCCGGCGTCTTCCGAGCCGCTCATGCCAGCTAACCCAAAGGTCTAGAACTCTCTATGTCGTCTGTCTATATCTCGACAGTCTAAACTCTAAACTTATGAACCTTATACATTTTATTAATACTGGAATCATTACTGCTATTACTGACCCCGCTGATGCGAGCTACAAGAGAGGTGTAGAAGTCTCTTGATCTAGTACTTCAACTGTCTATAATCTATATCAATATCTCGACAAACCAATCTTATGATCCTTATCATGATCTATACTCAAATTCTGCCTATGAAACTGCCATTTCATACATATCAAATAAAATATTAACTCTCTAAGTTATGTATTCCAGTATTATAATATTATCTCTTTTTAAAGTTCCGTGGTAACACTATAATGCGAAAGCGAAACTATAATGGTTCCACCGTTATAGTTACGCGCTCTCCGTCCGTCTGTGTGTCTGTCCGTCCTCCCGTGCTATCTTCGGTAATTATGAATATAAATAAACGAAATTTTCTAATTTTCTAATTTTGGCATCATATAATAATTGAAAATGTAAATGAATTTTTTTATTTCCAAATGAAACTTGATAAGCTTTTTTTGGAAAGTCAAAAGATAAAAAACACTATCGTGTCGAATACATATTTCTAAATGAAGGCGAGGTTTCATACTCGACTTTTAACGATGTAAATTTGACAGAAATTTAAAAA
The DNA here is from genome assembly GCA_037179445.1 of Phengaris alcon alcon. Taxonomy (NCBI): domain Eukaryota; kingdom Metazoa; phylum Arthropoda; class Insecta; order Lepidoptera; family Lycaenidae; genus Phengaris; species Phengaris alcon. Next base: position 2,691,873 of record JAYRCH010000135.1, on the reverse strand, counting down.
TGTAAACCATTTTTGAATAATCGGCCTCCAAAGTGGTTTATAACTTGCGCCCCAATGTTTTTATAAACTATAATCGATAGCAAACTTTCCATGCTGATAGGCCATGCCAATTAATACTCTTTAGGAAAATGATTATGATCGAAATCGGTCTATAACTCTTGAAGATCATTGAATAAAAATTATTGCACGTTGATAGTTACGGAACCCTTCTATAAGCCGTGTCCTGACACGCTCTTGGTTAGATTATTATCATATTTTATGACTACCTCGAATATTTACAAACTAGTAGCATAGACAAGTTTGTGAAACAAACTTGCTCCACTATTTTTATATTTAATATTACGTTTTCTTAAACTCTACTTATCTAAAATTATTCATATTAATAATTTATATTAAGCTTAAATATTGTTAATACACATTTCTGTTCTGTGTGAAGATTTAGGCAGAATGTTTAAATATCAATAACAAACTTGTTTTTACTACATGGCATTTTCCCCGAAAGTGAATGTTGTAATTTTAAACAAACAAAAACTGGTGTTTGTCTCATGACAGAACTATTAATTTCGTTGTTCTTATTTTTATTTATTCAATATTTCTATTTACATAGGACGGGTATTGGTCATCTTCATCATAATCATCGGGTCTCAAAACGGCATATCATTTTGTCATCGTCTTGCGATTGTAAATTAATGATAATATTTTTATTTTACATCTATCGCTCAAAAGTGCACAATCGTTCACGGAGAAAATAAAATAAAAATAACAGATGAGTGCGAATGTAACTTCTGAAATGTGTACAAACATTTATTGAAATATAAGTAGAAATATAAAAATATTATTTATAATCGCATTCTCATTTTAATCTTTAATCTTTTGTCTACTAATTTTTGTTTATTTAGTGCTATTTTATTGTATTGATTCTTTTATTTTTCTTATTCAAAGGTTCATAAAAAAATATAGTTTATATAAAGAGCATTTGGAAGGAGCATTCTAGGTTTTGTATAGGGACATTTATAACGCCTTCATATGTTTTGGCACTAATGACATTCCTAAAAAAAATATTTTGATGTTTAGAAATGACTTTCTATGGAATTAAATTATTATTTATCTGGCAAAACTACATTTAATTAATTTTTAAAGATTTCAAAATTTAATAGTTATGCTGTTTTACCATTATGCTGTTTTTATGGCAGGATATTTTAATTTTATTTATTCGTTATTGATGTATGTAATATGATGGTTTTCGCCTATAAAATATGTTTATGTGAATGTTTTTTTTTTTCTAATTATTTAGTATTAATATTATCATTGCAGAGGTAGATTTAAATTGTGTGGTAGTGAGGGTCTAGCCTCGATAGTATTCAATAATAGTACGTTTTTTTTATTAGCGTATTATATATTCTATATTATCTTTATTTGCTAACTAGTACACAAGTAGATAGCTTACAGATTTCTCCATTTGTTTATGCATATTGTCATTATCTGGCTTTTAATAGGCTTGGTTTAAATTTATGGTCAATTAATATTCATCAAAAACTGGAGGGTATGTTAAAAACAATTATGTCGAGATGATTTTTTTTAATTCCTCCTTATTGACAAACCCTATTGGATATTTCGCATACTCGTTTTATAGGTGAAATAGATGTGAAAAGGCTGTTATGCTCTTGTTATGAGATCAGTATTTTGTTAGATTATGGAATGCCAGTTGTCGAAAAATAAAGATTTTTTACAAAACGTATATTTTATTTACAACCATGCAATAGATAAGAAAAATATTATTATGAAAAATATGTGTAATCAATGTAGTGTGTGATCCTTAGATATTTTATAAAACCTCTTTTTCTTAATACTTTAGGAAGCCACTATTATTGGCCAGACTTAAGGATTAAGTGATAACTAGTAAAGTGACAATTATGAAATAAATAAGCTTATCATAAATATTGTTACGGAAAGCAAAAATTTTGTATTCCCTTTTTTCGAAAATTATTCCAACGAAGGAGTATGAAATTGGCATATTTAAAGTTTATAAAGAGGAGGAGCGATCTGCACTTATATTTTTTAATAATAATACATATAAAGTACATTAAATTAATAAAAATAACTTTACACCCACTACCTCGGATTAAGACATAACAACAGTATCTGTTCTTTTGATAAAATTTTGTCACACGTTTGTCAATCTGTCTTTCACATTCCATGGATAATATTAACATTTTTATTGCGTATCTAAGAGGTAGTAGCCTTTGAGAAAAGAACTGTAATAAGGTTCGATCTTAAAAAATAAATGAATTATGGTCGAATTTTCGACCACTAGGCGATCGCTCGTTATTGGAGTAAAGTAACATTATCTTTATGACCACAGGCTGTCACTTAAAGTAATATAATCCATATATTATATCAATCCAATTATTAATAATTAATAAATAATTGGATGTTGAGATTAAAACCTAATGTAGAGTAGTTGATGACAAAAGATGTCTGCATTACTAGAAGGGGCGCGGATGCGTTGCCGCCCTTGGGAAGTCGATAAGGAATAAAATTACATTAATGTCGGATGGGACAAGATAGTAGACATACAAACACTATGTTCCTTTTCACCCCTCCTGTCCCAAATACCTTGTATCTTTTTATTTACATTTTTTTACGGAAAGCAGATTTCATAGCAAGAATACATCTTTGTTTTGATTTGCAAATCAAGATCATTTAAGTGCATTGACTCTAATCCTATTGCATATCTTATAACTATGATAATATAGTATCAGACCCATTCATATCAGTTCTTATCTATACGTGACAGGCGACACACGATTACAAATATTTTTATCACCATTATAAAGTAATATCTTCTTATTTTATCGCAATTTAACGGTATGTTAATTTTTTAGTTCGTTAATTATTTTTTGATCAGTTATATATTAGATTGGAGGCGAAAAGACATCAATATGAGTGAGTATTTAATTGTTTTATAATAATCATAGTAAGATTATAAAATTACCACCATGGATGCTTGCTGTAACATATTATACAATACTATATTTTAATGTTATGTTTGAGCGACAATTTATAGTTACTATACTTTATTAGAACTTTAAATGATATATTAGGTACTTATATACATTTTTGAACTCAGCTCTCTTATGAAAAACGAGCACTCTAATCACCTAATGGTAAGTGATTACTGATTACCGAACACGGACACTTCCTTACATTAATTAATTAGATCAGAATTAAGTATATACCTATTTCAAATTAATCCTTTTGACGTGATAACGTCTTATAAATCGATGGAGCCGGCTGCACGCACGAAAAAACATGACTCATGCGTTACCTGTTACCCGTTATCGTTACCAAGTACCGTTACGAAGTACCAGCGTTACCTCGCATTGCCTTTACCTCATTATTATTGTTGTTGTTGTTGACGTTGTCGCGTTCAACTATCGTCAGTAAACCGACTTTACAGACAACCAAGACTTTACAAACAAGATATTTTTTTGTAAAAATTTTACAGTTAATGGTTTCCTACATTTCCAGGGTACACAGCCACTTATATGCTGCTGCTGGCGGCGCTGGTTCGAGGCCAGGTCGCGGACCTGCAGGCCACGTTCGAGCCCGACCAGGTCGAGTTCAACATGGACTACACTTACTATGTGAATGTCGAGGTTACAGGTTAGATAGTTTTTTATGGAATAGTCAAATGGTGAGCGATTACCACCGCCCATGGACTCCCGCAATACTTAAAGTAACAAGCGCGTTCCCGATATATTTTAATAACCGCCTCCTTTTTCTGAAGTCGGTTAAAAAGCATACGTGACGAAATGCAACGCATATACTTCGCCGGTTTTCTGTAAAGCCATAGTATTTCTCCAGTCAACTTAAACCTTAACCATTTTTTTATAATACCCTCATATATTCCGTTTAGATCAAATTTAATTTGAATGCAAACAAGGAATCAATAGCGCTCTGTAATGCTTTCAACTTAAACAATACTTAGGTATTTACCATGCAATGAAGGAATACGATGATACATGGATTTAGTCGAATATAACCTAACCTAATCATTGTGTTTACGCTTAGATTAAATGGGATTTGAAGAGACTTAGATACTTATTGAACCATTTCATAACCGACTCTTTATAACAATTCCAGGCAGTGCCCTGGAGGCGGGTGACCAGCTGCTGATCACGACGGACGCAGAGCACGTCGCCAAGGGCGAGTGGAACTCCACCGCCGTGGTCACTGACGCCGACAGGTTTACTGGTGTTATACGGATATATGGTCACTTCCTTGGTAAGGGATCTGTTTTTACCCGACTGCCGAAGACGGCAGGTTTTTATTTTTCGAGCGTTAGAGATAATATGTATCAATGTATACTTCTACGGCAGGGTTTCCCAACCTTTTTTTCACGGAACACTTCTCGGATTATAAATATAGACTTAATATAGTAACCCTGTGATGTAGGTATGCATTTTTATCGACATTTAATTGTTTCCAAACAAATCTCTCTTTGTATGAAAGTAAATAAATATTGTAACTAATATCGAAACTTGTCTATCGGCTGACGGGACGTCGATTAAAATATTTTGTGACAACAAAATACCAATTTTTAATTTGTGTTTTGCCCTCGTCGACATCTCTGTACGCCCAGTACGACTGTACGACTGTACGACTGTACGACTGTACGACCGGGAACTCCTGTTCTTAGACATGCAGGAGACTTGAAACTTGATATGAACTTCTGATATCAAAATTGAAATGTGACTGGGATTTTTATTTATTTTTTTCTATTATCTTTCGATATCTTTTATCAAAAAGTACGAGTTTGTCTGAGGCTAATATGACTTACGTATGGTGAATACGGTCGCTTTGGGATTTTATCGAATCATATAATAATAATAACATCTATGCACCACATCAATCTGGTCCCATGGTAAGTACCCGAATAACTTGTGTTTCGGGGACCAGACAACAAGTATACTTGATACTTTTATACAATACATTTATTTAAGTTTTTTTTTTATTGTAAACATATTCAATACACATCCATGACCCAGGAACGTTGAAAACTCTTCGTTTCCCCGGCGGCATTCGAACCACGCGACGTCCAGGTTGAGCGCCGACGGGCTAACCACTGAACCACAGAGGCCGTCAATATTTTAACTTTAAACAAAACGAATATACTATTTAATTTGTTTACAGGCAGAACGGATCTATACCTGGAGCTGGTACGCGCCAGCAGCAGCACGGTGTATCCAGTCTCCGGCTTCCTGCCCGTCGTCATCATCAGGCCGGTGCGCGTCATAGACTCCGTCTTCACCACCAGCGTAGCTGTTTTTGTAAGTATTAAGGTTATATAACTAGCTTTTGCGCGCATCTTCGTTCGCGTAGATTCCTATTGCACCCCCGTGGGGCATTTGTTACGACTTTTACCTTACTTACTTACCATTTAAAACGAATTTCTACGTTACAATAACTATCTGCGTGCAAAAATTCAACGTCACCCGTACAGTTGTCCACTATACAAACTTTGGATCCCAGTTTCACCCTTTTTTAGGGGACAAATTAAAAAAAAATACGTACTGAATAATTTCTATTTATTTTCTCGGATATTAAATTTCATGAAAATCGAGACAGATTTGAATCATTTTTTCATTCAAACTTTCACCCACACTCAGAGGGTGAATTCTAATAAACCCTGAGATATTTATTTAATGAAATGTATTTAAGAGCATGAATATCAGCTTTCATCGAAATCGGTGCAGATTTAATGATTTTACATACATACTTTCAACACCTATTTCACCCCTTTAAACGTGAAATTTTTCAAATGCCGAAGGGAATTAGAGAGCGTCTACATTGTAAATCAAAAGTACTGTTTAAATTTCACGTTTCTACTATTAGCGGTTACGGCGGTGCGAGCGTCTACACGTCAGTGAGTAATTCAGTGGGGTCATATCCTTTTATCACTACATAGTATAAAAAAAAGTTGCTTTTTCTGTCTGTCCCTATTTATGCTTAGACCTTCAAAACTACGCAACGGATTTTGATGCCGGGTTTTTTTAATAGATAGAGTGATTCAAGAGGAAGGTTTATATGTATATAACATGCATAATATAGTAGAGAAACACTGATAATTTTAGAGCTTTGTAATGTGATGTCGTAAACACATTATGTATGGTATTCTTCAAATTCAATATTATCCTTATCAAATTAAATACGTTACTCACTTTAAGCATTCTGTACACATTATAGTAGCCCTTTAAACCATACAGTTTAAATTAATATCTTATATTAAGAAGATATCGTAAATATTTTTACCCATTGGGTACGAATCGCTAAAAAACATTTTCAATATGTTTATTGTTTATGTATATTGCAGTGAGTAGAGTTATTTGCTGAAGGAGTTTTTTCTCCAAGAACACTATTCCACGCAGGCGAAGCCGCGGGCAAAAGCTATATTATATAATAGAATATAGATCTATCCTATTGTAATCTCAATAAACTTAATAAACTTAATAAAATACTGCTTAGTAAAGACGTTTAGACAGTAAAATAATTTAAAAAAATCGAAAAAAAAAATATACTTACCTACTATCTAATAAAATTACAATTTACGCTCTCTAAGGCGCTGAGGTCATTAACCTCACAGAAACAGGCGATTTTAAGAGAAAGCAAAGATTTTTCTTAAATCAATTCAATCAGCTGTGTAGGGTCGATGGCCTTAATTACGCCATAAAGAGCGTATTTTTATTTAGAATATTTTTTAATTTTTTATTTATTTTTAAGCCTAAGCGTCTTGACATAAGCAGTTGATCATGTGCCTAAAATATCCGTAACCGATTTTGAACATAGATGTACCTACTTAATGTTTTTTGATGACTAATATTTTTTCAGGTGTCACTAATCTTCATTAACTTCGGTTGCGCGATGCACTGGCCGACTGTCAAGAATGTGCTGAGGAGACCCATAGGCCCTGCTATCGGCATGGTGGGGCAGTTTCTGTTCATGCCTTTGGTAAGTAAATAGTTAACATTTTATATAGACTCAATTGGTATAATGGTTTTTTAATATTTAAAATATTTTTGTAAAATATTTTTTTAAATATTTATGGACGTTAAATGTCAAGTGTCAACGAAAAAAATTATAAATAGATTAATTAAAAATAGTTTAAGTATTCTATTTATTCTTTTTACAAGCGAACTGCTGACTGTGTGAGGATTCATAATAGTTTCTTTTAAATGTTCAATAGATGGCGTTAGTTATTACTTATATATAAATAATATTCAAAATGGTTATAAAATCACTTATTTATTATGTTAACGCCCAGTTCGAAAAGAGATATTTAAGAAATTTTAAGATTTTTTTAAACTTTTTATAGCCATAACTCCATTACCATTGGCTTCACTTACCACTTACCTTTTGAAGACCCTCATCCAAATCCGTGCCTATTATACAGGCTAGGGCTTCCCTATAAAGGAGAACCAGCCTTCGCCACTGTCATATTGTGTCTACTCACTACTGTCTACCCCCGGTTCAAAACTCCTCTTCTGAAAAGATATGTGCCAATAATCGTCATCACCCATAGATGTCGTTCGGCATCGGCTTCCTCATATTCCCCGAGCAGGCGGACATGCGGCTGGGCATGTTCTTCACGGGCGTGGCGCCCGGGGGCGGCGCCTCCAACATCTGGACCTTCATACTCGGGGGTAACCTCAACCTGTCGCTGGCTATGACGAGCATATCGACTTTGGCGTCTTTTGGTAAGTATAGAGATTTGCCTATTTTTTGAAAAGAGTATATGTAAGTTTGCATCACGATGAATATTATGTATTTTTTGGAGTTTAGGTATATTTTGATTTCCAAGATAAATACAAATTAGACAAAAATATTAACACACCTCATCAAATATTTATTACCTATGCCGCATGTATTAGTAGTATTAGGCAGTATTATGTGTTACTATACTTCTTATTTATTATTCTTACTATAAGTACTTAAAATAGGAATAAATTAAAATCGCTGGATAAGTCGCCGACAAACCCGCTACCACATTTCGAGTTATTACTAAGGAAATAATGTTCCACACACTATATTGAACGTATTTCCATAAATTGCCGCACCTACTTAAAAAGGTTAAGTGGTTATGTAAAAAGTATAAGTAGCTTCCGACAGATGGTGTTATATCCAAAGTCGTTTGGTGACGTGACGCGACCCTGAAATTTGGCTCTCAACGCTGCCTAATAAGTCCAACCTCAATTTTTTTTCCAGGGCTCATGCCAGCCTGGCTCTTCTCACTCGGGCAAGTTGTGTTCCGTGACGCGAACATAGTAGTGCCCTATGCCCGTATCGCGAGCTTCGTGGTCGGACTCATAGTGCCCATATGTATAGGGCTCGGCATGCAGCGATGGACGCCCAAGATAGCCGCCTTCATGGTCAGGATACTCAAGGGATTCTCGACGTTGTTGCTACTGTTTATAATAATGTTCGCTATTGTGACGAATCTGTATATTTTCGAGCTGTTTACTTGGCAAGTAAGTATAAGTAGTTATGATAAATAGCAAGTAAGGTATAAGAATAACCTCAGTTAAGTACCACAATGGATTTTCTTTTACCTTGAACTACCTCGGTGCTGATGTTATAAGATATAATTTTGTATAATATTAGTAAATTAAAACCTTAATGTAGGTACTCATTGCCCACAGACAATCTGCTACACCAGTTTTGTGGGAAACAGTTAAATGTTTGTGAAAGTTTATTGTTATAATAAATAAATAAAATAAATGTTAAAATAATAATAATAATTAAAGCATTTATTTCAGACTGAGTCCATGTTTTGTTAGTAATTACAATTTATTAAGCTTAAAAATCTATGTCAGTAGGCGAAACAATGAATACAGCAACTCAATTTAAATATCTATTGGGCCTGTTTGCGACACTAGACTTTGCATGTAGGTATATGTATCCAATGGCACTCAAATGTATCACTTATAACTCTAAGAATGGTGTTGGTGCTCGTGCGAACTCGGGCTCATCAATGAAGCAACTCGCTTTCATATGACGCCTTGAAAGTCATCAGCATGAGTTTGCACAAACATATGTGATGCGTTGCAGAATCGCGGGAGCCTCAACATCACTCTTAGTGCATTGTTATATTGGACTCAGAGAGCGTTGTAAGCCCGCTGCGTATAGTTGGCCCACAGATTGCACGTGTATATAGTTTGGCAAAAAGCTTTGAAAAGAGTTATTTTTACTTTTGCACTATACCGTGCAAATCTGCGGGCCAACACGTTGCATCGGACTGCCATCGCCCTCCGCTCTTTTTCGATGTCTCTATCATATTTCAAGTCCTCAGTTACCAAACGACTAAGGTACTTGAAAGACGATACCCTTGTAAGAGCCTCCCTATTCAGCTGTACAGTCGGTACCGAGTCTAAGTCTTCGTCCCTTTGTTTAAAAAAATACCAACTGACTTTTCTGGACGTTGTAGACAAGGCCGTGCGACTCTGCATATGTCTCACAGACACTAATCAGTCTCCGGAGAGCAGAGATTGATGGATTAACAACACCATATTATCATCCGCGTAGCTTATGCTATTGAGAAAGTGACCGTCTTCCGTCCAACTTGTGTTTTGCTAAGTTCATCAATCAATTCATTCACATAGAGAATGAATAGTGTAGGCGAGGGACAGTCCATCTTGTCTCACTCCACACTCCAACCTATACTCGTCCGACAACTGTCCAAGACATCTGACTTGATTTATCTGGTGTCCATACCAATATTTGAATACACCATACTTGCTCATCTTTGACCATAAGAACATTGTATCTTACCAGATCAGGATCAGATACAGATACCACAAAAGTTCTCATAAGATCTTTAGGCAGATAGGAATGTCTTTTACAAATTGTAAATAACATTCAACAGAAAAAAATGTACGAAACATAACATAGTATGCCCCCTGGTCATTTGTTTAATTGTTGATAAAACGTCATTACTACTGGTAAAGACCACTTTAGTTGTTTCATATTATTTTCATATATTTTTTTCCTCATAATTGCCAGCAACGACCGCCTCAGCATGAGCAGGTTCATTTGACTGCGGCGTTACGTTTCTGACAAAAAAGTGAGTCCTGAACATATTGGCTATATCCTTTGGTTCACTAATACCTACCGTCGACACACACCGGACGCTAGACTCACGTGGATGCCCACTTTATAACGACTATCTACTTGATTTGGCAAGCGCAATAGACCATGACGTAATACCTAACTGTTACCTTTTGACGTGATAACGTCTTATAATTCGATGGATTCGGCTGCACGCACGAAAAAACATGACTCATGCGGCGTTACCTCGCTCTGAGGCGTTCCATTTGAGGCTTGAAGTGCAAGCGATAGCGCGGAATCTGTCTCTCTCCTACTTGAGTGAGCGATCCATCAGTATTTTGTTATGACGTTGTCACGTTCAACTATCGTCAGTAAACCGACTTTACAGACAACCGATTTTTTTATACAGGTTTTTAATCAAAAAACTATCTGCGTGCCAAACAGCGCATTTCCTGTAGGGATTTAAGTTATTTTATTATATCAGTCACTAGTAGTTGCCTTTATATAGAAATATTTAAGTACCTACCTAACTTAATTGTATTTTTTTTTTCAGATAATAGTAGCAGGTATGGGTATACCCTGGCTCGGCTATATGTTTGGATACATCCTGGCTAAGATCTGCAAACGGCCGCACCCCGACGCGCTGGCCATCTCCATAGAGACCGGCATACAGAACACCGGCATTGCGATATTCCTGCTCAGATATGCGCTGCCTCAGCCTGAGGCTGACCTAACGACAGGTACGAAAGATTTACACACAATACATACATACACACATACACACAACTACTACAATTATATGTCCTTTATAAGTATTTATTAGCAAAAGGCGAAAAGCTTCGTGAATATTCGCTGTTTTAATTATTTTTGACAGATGACACTTGTAAACACAAACGATTTTAATAAATACCAATTCTATTTTAATGATAACTACGTTTGCTTTCGAACGTGCTTACTCATTATACACGAATAATTACAATGAATAATAATTATTATTTTTAATTAATTATTTCTCCAAGATGTTTTGAGTACTCGTGTCCTTATTCTTGTTCTTCTTATATGTAAAATGTATTGCGATTCCAATGTCTCGTTAAAACTCGAGAACGGCAGGACCGATTTGTCTAATTTTCGCCTTGAAATAATTGTGGAAGTTCGGGGAAGGTTTAAACGGTGAGAAGTATTGGAAAGTTTACGGTGAAAATACTAAAAACGACCATTGAATTTTGCTCACTGTGGTCAATTTCGATAAAAAAAATCGGCCTGCTCCTGCAGGTTGCAGGGCGTGCACAGGATTATGACACTGGGTATGCGGCGAAGTACTCGGTCACAAAAACTTTTTCGTTTATAGATTTTTAGCATAGTTACAGCCCAGCGACGGATCTCTAAGTCGAAACCATGCCAACAGAGCAAGTCTTAGATGTACTATTCATGTACATCTTCTACGGCAACGCAGACTAAACAGCGATCGATCGTCGTGGCAGAAGAAATTCTAATAAGTAAAATAATAAGCATATTTTAAAATATTATAACTACTCACCAGTCAGTCAGCTTCAATTTTAACATATTCAAGGTTCCGGTAACTTGAGATTACTATATCCCGATGTAAATTACTAAATAATATGCAAGGAAAACAATATAATTTAATCGTGTGTACACAACCACACAGCCAGTTATACGTTTCATAACTTCTAACATGAAATTTTCGAGTTAAATTATTTTTTTGCTGGTTTAATTGTTGTAACTCGGGTACACACCTACCTTTAGACAGAATTTGAATCTTTTCACTGAATGACAATTGTGAGAACTTGTTATTTTTAATTTTTAATAAACACACATTATCAACGCAAACCTCACAATCAAATAACATTTTAAAAAAATCAACAAACGCACTAGTAAAAGCAAATCACTACAATTATTATAGGAACTCAGTAAGAAACTGTTAAATGTACACACTTTCAAATGTTAAAATGAAAAATCTTTTAAGAAAACTATAAATAAACAGTGTAAACGTTGGTGTTATTCATTTATTTATTCCAGTCATAGTTAAGGCAGGACAACGTGTGCCGGGACAGCTAGTATATTACAAATGTATTTCCAGTGGTACCGGTATCAGCCGCCATCATGACTCCACTGCCGATGATGGCAATATACGCCTACCAGAAGATCGCCGCCTGGTGAGTTCAAAAGTGGAATAAACAAATATTGCCATAAGATTGCCTCTGATGTGTGGAGATTGGAGCCAGAATATCATTTATATGTATCTAATGAGCCTTCCACATCTTTATGAACATAGTCTTGATGCATTAAATAAAAATTTATAAAAACTAAAGAAAACTGCTTTAAAATGTGTCTGAGCTTAGGAGTTACGACGCCACAGATATATACAAATTAAATATAGATAACACCGATTTCGGTAACGGTGGCCGGTTTCGCCAGTTACGCAGGAGTAATTTTTATAGTGCCCAAGTGTGTGCGCAGTACACAAGAGCACTCTCTCCTCCTTTACCCTCATAATCCAGTGGGACGGATGACCGACACGACTGTCGAGAGATCCGGCGCAGCACCGACTTTTTACATGCCCATCCGACTTCCTGATTTGTCAGACAATCAGGTGATCAGCCTGCATTGTCCTAACCAAACTTGGAGAAAACATTTTTTGTTGTTCCAATGAGGGAATCGAACCCATGACCTCCGAGTCGAGAGCCAAGCTCTAACCACTAGACCACGGAGGCTGTTAATTTATTTTTTTATTATATACAGATCACAGACAGGACAAAGTGATAAAACCCTTTTTTGTATCGGGGGCGATATAATGTCCACTTACATTCAAAGTTTAAAGTACCTAACATAAAAAAATAACACACTTTCGTTTTTCAGTATCAGGAATCGCAATAATCTAAAAGGGGACGAAACAACACAAGAAGTAGAAAATACGACAGAAAAAATCGAGAATCGCAACGATGTGGAACCCACGAAAAGTACAGAGGAAGAGAAATATTAACTTTTAAGACTATTATTATTTAACTTTTTATTTATTTACGTAGTAAGTGATATTCAGATACAGGATACTCAAAATATATTTATACAAAAGTTACTACATTGTTTACTTTTCGAAACCTTAGCGTCAATTCACGCCGAAACAAGACGATACGTGACGCGGGGCGGCATTTTTTAGATATCGATTCAATATTGAACTTTATTCACTGCACAAGAATCTTCTTGTTTACTGGACACGGTTGCACGTTTAATTGCAAGAGCTCGAATTTCAAACTAGACCGCTCTGCGTAGCGCGGCACCGCTCTTGCAATCGTGTATCTTCTTGTGTAAGTACAGAATAAATTTCAATTTTGAATCGCTATTTTAAAAATGCAGCTCCGCATCGCAAATCCTCTCGTTTCGGTGTGAACTGACCCTTACGTGGGGTAGCCAGCATAAGTTGAGTAAGACGGCCTAACCGAAAAGCCACATGCTATTTCATGTTTGTGCGCACTGTTTACAAACTCCAAAAAAAACCTTTGGAGGTCACGCCGCCGACGACTTCGTCGCCGCTTCGGCAAACGGAGTTACCGGAGACCTAAGAGGATCTTATGACTCATTTGACGACTTCTGTGGCTCAGTGGTTAACGCGTTAACTCAAGCCGGAGGTCGCGGGTTTGAATCTCGCCAGGGAACAAAAAGTAAATAAATAATTTTAAGGTAATCCAGGAACTTTTACGCACTTTCTAGACTTAGATCTAGATTCTAGACAGTCGCAAATCTGTTGCAACTTTTAAAAAGCTAATGAGTCAAACTACAAAATGACGTACCTAACTCAAAAAATCCAGATGGCCTCGCACACATAATAGAAACGAAAACGAAAAATATCCAACATTATAGCTAGGAACAGCTAGTAAGAACTGAGAATCAGTCTTTGAAAATAGGTCATAATATCCATAAAACCAGGCCATAAATTTAGAACAAAAATGGTGAAGGTGGCTTTCGATCCGCCAACAGAAAAGTTTCCTTATCGTATAAGAAGACGGTTTAATGTGCTGAGTATACCGCGAAGGTTCGATGATACAGAAAGCTGGCCTGATGTTACTGAGGCCGGTGTGAGACGATCAGCACTAAGGTTCCAGGGATCTGATAGGGTAAATGACGTCGCTCTGCCTAAAATCAGGTATACCTACATTTTGTTAACCTAGAATAATCTGCCTAAGATAAGGTATAACTTCCATTATCCTTGAATAATTACTCCATTCTATTCACCACCATAAGCCATCGAGTCGTAAAGATGACTGGGGCTCGGATCTCTGCCAAAATTTGCAATCGCTGCTGTATTGGGTGATAATCCTTTTTTCCTAAAAATAATTCTCATTATTAAATAAAACTGCTAGGTATGTACATTATACTTAAATGATCGTGTATGATAGCCAGCTCCATCATCTACTTATCGAATAGGTAGCCCGTAGCCCTCAATGAGGACTTTAGTAGTAGAGAACGCATTTTAAAACTTATGAATCTACATACTAAATAGAAAACCATGGTGTTTAGGTGACTTTTGTCTATTGTAGGTAATATTTTTTGTCGAAAACCTCGAATCCGATGACTCCCAGTGTAGTAAATAATATGTACACCAGTATAATTTCTCCATGACTATCAGTGTGCCATGTGTCGAGCTAGCAAACGGTCGCGCTCCGCGTTATACACATGCAGCAAATATTTAATTAATATTTTGTTAATCGAGCGGCTGATTGCCGCTGCACGTGATCATGGCGTTCGTGGCCAATGAGTTGCTGGGTTTATCCAGCATGCCATCGACACCATGGACGAGGTCATCATAATGCAGATCTGCAAGACTTCACGAGCGAGGAGATTTGCGAAGGCAAGCATTTGCTGTACGAGACGCTCGGCCAGAGCGCGAACATGCCATCGCGAAGGAGAGATGGAACCGAAAGAAGCGTGCAGGACTTCATCTCCCTGCTAAAGCAGATGGATCCGGATGTAGTGCCAACTTTTGTAGCGAAAAAACTGCATAAGCCATCGGTGACACTGGACCAAGTCGACGTCGTCAGCCTACTGAAGGACATCAAGTTCCTGAAGGAAAAACTGACCGAAGTTCGAGGTAGATTGCAGGCATCAGAGTGTACCATAAGTGATTTACGTAGTGAATTATCACAGTTAAAAAGTGTTAATTCAATATGTAGGTCACCTGATGCAGCAAACATTACCTACTCGTCGTCGAGGCGCGCAGGCGGTCACGTTTAGCCCGTCAGCATTATCCGACGGGTCAACGAACATCGTCGCTGCCGCCCCTGCCGCCCGCTCCCCGCCCGCGAAGGAGCCGGTGCCAAGTTACGCAAGTGTCGCAGTTTGCGTCCCCCCGTCACCTCCCCCGCGTCCGAAAAACAAAGGGAAGAAGGGAGGCCCCTTCAAAAGTCTAGAGTCTTCGTCTAGAGAAAGAGGTCCGTCAAGTAGAAAGAGGTTCTAAAAAGGACCGATGTGACCGACGTGCGACGATGACGGGTTCATCAGAGTCGAGAGGAAGAAGAAGAAACCTGTCGTCCGCAACCATCGCGGCACGGCACCCGGAGGATCCGAGCAGCTGTTGCGGTGTGAGACTCCCGCGACACCGTTGTACGTGTCCAGGTTGCATTGGTCTACGACGGTCGAGCAGGTCGTGGACTACATCAGGAGCAGAACCAACTTCGCCTTGAGGGGTCGAGCGTTTGGAATCTCGTCATAAAGTGAACTTTAGTTCTTTTGTGGTGAGAGTTCCAACCCATCACTTACCGACCTTCGAGAAGGAGTTCTGGCCGATTGGGGTCGTCTATAGAAGATTTAGAGGAGGACTCCCGAACACTTCGCGCCCCACGTCGCAGACAATACGTGTTTAATGTTAGAGTTAGTTTATTATATGTGTATGTTAGTCTGTAAGGTATTTATAATATGGGCCTATGCAGCCTGAAATAAACGGTATTTAATTTAATTTATACCTACCTTATTTTAGAACACTTCTTCTCCTACGCAAAAAGTACAGAAGCAAATTTAATCCGGAGAGATTGGAAAAAATTGACAGAATGATCGAGGCGTCCAACGCGACTCTTTACTCGAAACTGGCTAACACAGTGATCGATCTTAAACACCAGGTTTCATTTTAATTCTATTCTATTGTTATATTAATACTATTAAAAATGTAGATTAAGAACCTGCAATAACAGTTTTGTAAACTCTGTTCAGTGGGGTTAGTAGGAACAATTGACAACTACATATTCGTAACTTTATCGAAAGAGAATTGCATAAAAATGAAGGCAGCGGCGGGCGCCCATACAATTGACATTCGATAACGTTACAAATACGTTCCTTTCAATTATTTCTGCTTGGGCCACAGTTCTAAATTTTATATAAATGTAAACAAACAGAACCCTAGGCTACCCATTTAAATGCCACTTATTTATATAGTGCCGTGCAATAAGGAAATGACACATTTGTTAAGTCATATTTATCCTTTTTTTACATTTATTTTTGTTTACAATTGAATCTTAAAAGAAAATGTATTGGTAAGTTTTTAATGTTTAATAATAAAATTTGATAACCAGGGCGTGGAAGACAGGAAGCGAGGCTGGACGGAGAGCGACTGGCGAAAGCACATGGAGTATACCAACCAGATCGCCCAACCGAAAGAACCGCCCACGCCGCCGCCTGTTATGGTTAGTTGGTAGACACGACATTGCGCACTGTCATAGTGTCAAGTTTTTATGTAAGATGTATATTGTATAAGTAGCTTCCGACAGATGGCGTTATATTCAAAATCGTGTCGTGACGGGACCTTTATTTGCGTAGATAAATATAATTACAATGTTAAAAGATACATTCATACATTAATTTTAATATTTCACAGCGAGGACCACGTAAGCCGCTCAAAGAGCTTCTACCGAGGATCAACAAGATGAGCCAGATGCCGGACTTCAAGGAGTACAGGCGACTGTCGCAGGAGTCGTGGTACCGGGTGCCGGGGAAGGTACGTGGTGTTAATGTTGCTAGTCCTACAGAACCCACACATTTTAACGTCATATAACGTTATTATGTTATTTATACATTATTTTTTATTAATTTGCACATTGAATTATTTTTAAAAATGAAATAACAGTAGAGTATAATCTTTTCGTAAACAAAACGACGTAAGTATGTTGTCATTTGCTAGTCGTTAAATCTTAAGCCCATCTTCAGTGCGTTTCAAGCTATATTCGATATGTTGCAGGTGTCCGAAGCCGCGCTCAAGTACAACATAACGGAGCACACTCAGAAGCTAGCTGTTCCTAGAGCTGTACTGTCTTACTACTAGCCACCTTTTAGCACCAAGCAACACGCCATAGACTAAGCAATAGACAACAACTATCTAAATAGTTTTTTATTAAAAACCTATATAATCATTAATAGTATAATTTTATAGCAAATTCATTTCAAAAGTGGCGCTAGCGTTGCGACACTTTTTAGTTTTACTAAACAAAAAGTTAATTCCGACCAAATTCATGTGACTTTGTATATTATCTTTAGCGCACGGTAAATAGGTGACATTTAAATTGGTCGCATTATATTGCGCATAAAACATAAGTTCATAATAAAGTGCTTTGTTTACGTCTGGAATAAATTTGACCTAAACGAAGTATATTTTTACTTTTATGTAACAGTACCGGCAAAAGAGTAGTATATGGTGTTTACCGCCAGTCGCCACTCGCCACCCATGGACAGCTCTCATTTCTAGACATGCTAAAGTGATCTAGAAAAAAAAAACAAGAACATTTTACAATACAAAATTTTTACTTTTTTTATATTCACAAAGATAGAGCCGAGATAATAGCAACCAAAGGGCGAAATTATTTAAAAACGCACTTAGCGCTTAGTCGCGCTGTGACGTCACGAGTCTAGCCAAACGCTGGGCGCCGGCTGGCAGTTTCATTCATGGCGCGAGCGGCGCGGCGCCGGCGGACTTTGGGGCACGGGCGGAAGGACCGCTGACGTCACGCGGCAAGCGCGCACTATCGCGGATCTTATTACGGTCATAACTTCCGTAATACTGCATAGATTTACGTGAAATAAAGACTTACATAACGTACGTAATCTAAACTTTACTGTCAAGGTGTTATTGCTATATTCGCACGCATTATCAACCATGATAGCCAGCGTTTTTAAAGGATCTATCAACACCTTTTTGTAAAAATTAAAACAGTTTATACATAATTTTTATTTACACATTTTGGTAACATTTCATAAATACTTAAAACAATACTATCTATCGCGCTATTACAGATCACATTTTGGCAATAAATAAATGGGTCTAGGGGTTTTTGCTACTGCAAATGAAACTTTTCACATCCCAACATAATTAGACTGATTTGCGCAGTACCAGCTACCCGCCCCGGCTTCGCAAGGATGCAATGTATTATACGTATAACCTTCATCTTGAATCGCTCTATCTATTGCTGGAAACTGCATTAAAATCCGTTGAGTAGTTTAAAAGATGTAAGCAAAGAGACAGAGGAAGCGACTCCATTTTATACTATGTAAAGGTACTTTGAGCGAAGTAGCCGCTGTTTAAATATGGTAGTGCCTGGGGCAGGCGGTTATGTCACTCGCTTGCCCCGCGGCATTGTACATGCGACGTTCTCACAACAGTCAGCCATTGGAAGGACTGATCAATGCGTCTGGGGCTATACGCGAGTTTACTCACAATGTTTTCAAAATTTAAAATTAATTTAGCAATATTTTACGTGAGAACATTTGTAATAACTCGGTCACTATTGAAATATTATTCTTCATTATCTGTGAGTTGGCAATTTATACACACTACACAAATACAAAATATACACAGCCATATATATATATATATATATATAGCCAATAACATAGCAAAATATACGTAGCTGTGCGTCCAAGGTATGTTTAAGTTAACAATAGATAATTTTTATAATAAAGATTGATAATAATATTTAATACAATTGTAATACAATTGTAATACAAATCATTGTCATCGTCATCACCGTCATTATAAGCACTAACATCCCTATTGCATACAACTGGAGTACATTTCTCACCGATTTGAAGAATAGGTACGTATTGCCTACTACAGGTTATGTGACGAATAATATTTATGTTACTTGAATGTCCTGTCACATTTGCAACTTACATAATCTATCGATTACATACGTTACTAATTCATCGATATACATTTATAATTGCACTTCAAAGTGTATCGAATATTGATACAAAACTAACAGTTGCTGTAGGGATGTGAAACGTTTCATGATGTGTATGTATGTGTGTGTGTTTATGTGAGACTGTGAATGACGGCGTTGGTAAAGTCTTTAGTGGTGGACTGTCCTCCGAGGTCCTTCGTCCTCACTTTGCCGTCTTTAAGCACTCTGGAATTTAAAAAAAAAAGGTTAAATCTTAAAATTTAAAAATTTGAATACGTATACGCTCAAAAGAGTCATTGATAGTTATTACGGCGTGGCGTGGCATTGTTACAAAAATCTAAAATTCAATTACACCACTGGATAGGCAAAATATATTAATGAATGTATAACGCTAAGTTAGGACTGTGGCGCATCGCGTGCGATGGAGGAGGCAGCGCCGTAATTTTGAAGTTATTTTTTGAGCATCGAGTTTACTATCAACTCTATATGCTAGGTCCCCAGGACAAACGCAACGCGCTCGCCTTATTTGGGATAGTTTTCTGTAAATTTAACTTCATTCCGCCAATAAATGAGTTACTAAATTACTAAGAAATCACTTCGAGCGGGACAGCTCAGACAGACAGACATTATAGTACTTTACTCGGATTTATAATCTGAGGCAGTAAATTGACTTTTCAATGCGCATCTCTTTCTTTCTTTGTCATTTAGTAAAGACGACGATTTTTATCTATAACTCTAATAATAATTTATTTACTTGCAAGAAAAGTCTATCATTTTATGTCAATAAAGAACATAATAATATTCATCTTGTCAAATTAATCTGAGAACATATTAATGTTGATTTATTCGAATGATATAATATTTTATCTAACATCAGGACATAATGTTACGTAAGTAGTGACAGTATGCATACATAAATAAAATATAATAAGTAACATTATTAACATTTTCTGAAAAATCCCGCAACTCATGGACCACTCACTACCTCCGCGCGTATATGAATCAACATTTGTTACTTTGCAGGATAATCGCGTCGAAAATTAAAGCCACATGTCAAAGATAGAATCGAATACTGATCACCTTGAATATATTATTTTATTGAGGAACAGGCTGTATACGAATGAGTACTCACTTGTTGATGGCGGCCTTGATCTTGTCGGCGTAGGAGTGCAGGTTCACGTGGGACAGCAGGTTGGCCGAGCACAGCAACATGGCGGTGGGGTTCGCGATGTTCTTGCCCACCGCGCCCGAGAATATGTGACGCGCGCCCTGGAAATTATAAATTAACATTATGATCAAGTAAAGATGTTACGTCGCTCGCGCAAAGGGGCTTTCGAGCAATTAGAACGCGGGAACGCTTCACTTTGTCGGGATAAAAAGTAGCATTTGCGTTAATCCAAACTACAAATTATCTGTGTGCCAAATTTCTTTTTTTTTTCAAATTTCCGATTTGAATTTGGTTACGCGGTTTTTTGCGTGAGTCAGTCAAACATACGCACAAACTTTCGTTTTTATAATATTATGTAGTTTGATGGTGTGATATCCTACGAAATTTACAGGACGAAATAAATGTCATTTTTTAAGCAAGATCAAGTGGAAAGAATCCAGAATCATGAACAATCGGCTTATGAAATGTATTTCACAATCCAATTTGGTTATGATGAAGGAAGTATGATAAGACCACACTTATGGGGAACCATATAGATGCAATACAGTACACGGCCAAAAAACATGCACATCGTAGAGCATCATCTCCAAGTACAGAGTAGAAAATATATAATATGCTTACGTACAGAGAAACAGCTTTCATAGAAAGATCCTAATCGATCCAAATTTGAAAATATTGACGTCCCCTACAATGGCCAACTGTTCCACACAATTGTGGACACACCGTATGCTTGCAATTAAATCAAAAGTTAACTATGTAGCTGGTTATCTGTTCGTCTTTCTTTAATCTGTGTCATCTCCGTCAAAAACTACCAATGTAACATTTGACGCTGCAATGGCGTTAGAGATGATTTTCTACAAAGGCGACATTAGCCGATTTAATCTCTTCGATCGATCCGCAATCTTTTTGGCCGGTTCTGTACCTGCTCGAAGACCGCGCACTCGGCGCTGTAGGAGGCGCCCGCGACGACGCCGGCGCCGCCCACGAGCCCGCTGGCGAGGTTGTCCACGATGTTGCCGTAGAGGTTCGGGGTGACCATCACATCGAACTGGCTAGGGTTGGACACCATCTGCATCGTGCAGTTGTCCACGATCATCTTCTCGAACTGGATGCGCGGGTACAGCTTGGCGATCTGAAAATTAACAACATACTGTTTTAATCTCGTAAAGAAATCATTGGCAGACATATTATATAACAAATAAAAATACCAAATTCTCCCTAATATTATAAATGTGAAAATGCAGAAACTACTGGACCGATTTTAAATTCTTTCACTATTCATATCCAACATTATCCCTGAATCAAACAAAGAAATTACATTTACAATATAATTTTAGTAAGGATATCCTACTACTATTATAAATCTGAAAGTTTGTGTGAAAAAGATGGATGGATGTTACTCTTTCACACTAAAGCTACTTTTTATTCCGTATATTTGCCGTATTTGCGCGAGCGGAGCTGCGAGCAAAAGCTACTAACTAATAAAATCTTAGATCCTTAACATATCCAAATGCGTTATAGAGTTTTGGATGTTAAGGACAGCTTCAACACCAAACTTTTTAAATTATCATTTATTTTTTAAACATCTCTCATTTTGGAATCAACTTAATAGATGTATCCAAGGAACAAAAAAGCTCATACCTCCTCGCAGCTCCTCAGGAATAGGCCGTCCCCCAGTTTCATGATATTGGCTTTGTGTACAGCGGTCACCTTCTTGCGGCCCATCTTGACCGCGTAGTCGAACGCGAACTTCGCGATGCGCTCCGACTTGGCCGCCGTGATGATCTTGAGACATTCCACCACACCTGAAATAGGAAATTATAATTGACTTTTTTTTTATTATAATGTAATGAAACAAAGTCTAAAGCTACATCCATATAAAAATCCTGCATTCCGTCCAGATCCAATTTAACTTAAACATAAGCAAACATCGAACATCAGCAGTTGATATTATCCTCTGTTCAGATTTAATTTAATCTTTTTGTACGCAAAAACATAAATTTCCACAATATATTTATTTGAAAGTTGTTTTGTATTTCCTGTGTGCTGAGTGCGAGTTTTTGTCACTGCTCGCCGTAAAGAAGTTAACTACAATTTGTATGGCATCGAATTAGTTACCATTGTTTGCCACTAGGGGCGTTGTTTCGATGCCATACAAAATAAAGTTAACTTCTTCACGGCGAATAGCCGGTGCGTCCGTGGCGGCACAGTATACGTGCGCAATATTCTGCGCATAATTTTACGAATGTCAAAAATTTACGCACCTTTATAAACATGCGCACGCACATCTTAATGCGCATGCGCCAAAAAATGTTTTTCCCAAAGAATGAATTGACAAAAACATGCACACAGCAGACTGCACGATAAATGAAGGACATTTAAATTTGTAGCATTACTAATAGATATTACTACATAGATGAAATGAGCAGAGTCAAGTAAACTCACCAGGCACGGACTCGTGCTCCAGGGCGGAGTACTCTCCCTCCGTCTGCTCTCGGATGATGATGCAGTCCACATCGTTATGGCGGCACTTGACGTTGGGCAGGGATTTGACGTGGACCACGTTGGCGTACAGGTCCAGGGCGTTGCGGAGCTTCATGTTGAGGGTCTGGAGCTCGCCGGTGTGAGAGAAATCTGGCGTAGCTAGGATACCCTGAAATAGATAAGCGTAAAATAAGATGTAAGAATATACTTTATTCTCTCTGGGGTATAATAAGGAATAGAGAGGTCTTCTTTTCTCATATAGACTATATTATTTCCATCTGATTATAGGAAAACTTTATCATTTTAATAAGCTGGTAAAAAACTGGTAAAAATATCTAAAATACTGCATAAAATAAGTATGGGACTATACTAGTTTTTCCCACATAATATGATTTAAAGTGTGCTATAAATGTATACCATAAAAGTAACTAACACGCAATGTTATGTCATCGCTTACTGACGGTAAAATACTATGGTGTTTTATTGTACACCATACCGTAATAATTATAAAAAAATTTTGGTTGATTCTGCTCATTAAATTTAACAATAATACAGGCTTGATGTAGTCTCGATATTACGGTAAAACAGCAAAATGGTATTCTCAAAGTTTAACGCGTTTTGATTAGTCCAAACTCCAAAAATCAGTTTATGATATCAAGATGATTAATTTATAATTTATTGAAAGTAATTCGAAATTGATAATGTTGTTAAATACGTGAATGAGGAGCAGTCATGTTTTTTGTGGGGTATGCAGACTTATGGCGACAAAAAACCAGTAAATACTGTAAAGAAATTATTTAAATCGAACCAAAAATTACGAAGATACAGAAATTTTAGTGCATTAGTTCCAAAAACGCGCCCGATGATGAAGCTAGTCGCTGTGACATCATCTGTCGTCGTCACCTCCCCTCTAAACACAACTAAAATATTTAACGTAAACAAAAACAATGCACGCAAGGCACAAGTGTCAAGAATCGGAGAATGAATACATAAGCAATACCTATGAAGTATGAGTAAGTACAATCAAGCCGTTGTCGCACGGATCCCGACAGATGACGTCATCGTAACCAATTCAGCGGCAGCGCGCTTTTCAAATTAGCCGTTCAGAAAAACTTTAATAAATCCACCAATTCTTGACGGATTTTAATAATTTGAAAAATAAAATGCTCAGTAAGTAAATACACATACGATGTACTTAGTAAAATCAGATTTGCTACTAAATGATTGATCCTCATTGGCGTTCAGAACCCCGCAGGCTGCATGTGTATTTTATTTACTCAGTACTCAATGATCGTAATTCCTCACCTTGATACAAATCTTGTTTCTGGCGATGGAGCCGACAACATCCTCTATCGGCGCGCTGAGCGTGGGGTTCACTTCGGAGAAGAAAAACGACTCGAAATCCACGGGGATACTCGTGGCCTGCACCAATATATTTTTTAATTATTTATTTAATGGCGTTTTTAAAGGTATTAAAAACTACAGCAATCAATGAAAATTATCACAGTTTCCTTACAACAAATCCAAGTAGCAACATAAAAGTCTCATAAAATCGCGTGTCCATACCACAAAGAAACTAAAATATATTTCATCTCAACATTGAATACAATAGAATTTGCTAATTTTCATTTGTAGTTTACTTTGCACATTTTTATTTTCTATAATAGCTTGGAAGTAATTCTGCACAGGATCACGGTTAACGGAGTAAGAGAAAAGACTTTTGTTCAGCATTGGAACTCAAACAGCTAACAATATATTACCTTGAACACCTCTTGCACAGAATACACAAGCTCGGGGCCCACTCCATCTCCAGGGATGAGGGTGCACTTGATGCGACCCTCCTTACTGGTTTGCTGTAGATACAAATAATATTATACTTTCTATAATAAAAAGAATATCATGCTTAAATAGTTTATGATAACTAGTGCGGCATAGTAAAAACTGCAGTAGTTTAACATTGTATTGAATTTTACAAAAATAAAAACCATTTATATCAGTATATACACATAATTTGTTCAAAGCCATTAATCATTAAATTCGCTTACTACCTAATTGACATAAAAATAACTTTGGTTAAATACTATGAACCTGATTCTTGCCTAGTATTGAAAAAAACATTAAAATCATTTATGCACAAAATATCCATAATATCATGGCCTAAAATTTCTGTTTCTTAGTCATCAGGGTACCATATATTCTTCTTGCTTCTTATTTCGAGTTCATATAGTTGGGAAAATAAACCTATAACCTACATACAAAGTTACCTTATTTTTTTTTTTAATTAATTATAAAATATAGTTTCGTTGGCACATCTACACATAGATCACGTTTGTGTGTATCACACACACACATTGTCACACTCTCGCGCGCGTTTAAGCTTTTGAGTATGAAGGAGACAAATATTTTTTTGTTTTTGCTCAGCTTACGAGTTCTGTTTACAAATACAGCGTGATAAATATATATTTTTTAATTTGTCAGCTATTGACGGGCACTAATTGTCAAATTGATTTTTTTATGTGATGGTTTACATACAAAAAGGCTTCTGAAAAATTGGTTCCGGCAAAATATTGACAGGACAAAACATTTATAATATTGTATAGTGAAATTGCATGACAGTATCGCGTTCGTCGCGTTTTTTAGTGGTCGCGACAAAAAAAACTGCACTGTAAATAGAACTCTGCGTTAACGCAATAAATCTGAAAATCGTGTAGAAATCGAACATGCCAACATAAATAAATTTATAGAGACTTCACAAACACTTAGTTATATTGTTACAATGAATTTATTGGACAACACAGAGGCTTGCATTGGACACGAATAATACTCTGATGTTTAATATCAATCAGTTACATAAATAATAGACATCATCTGTTTCTAGTAACTTAATAGATAAAGAAAGAGAGAAGACGCAATAAAATCGCTTTACTGACAGAAATTATAAATCAGAGTATAGTGTGGGACATGCAGTTACCCTATTCCTTCTTCCTTGTAAAACTCATGCTATACATAACAACAGTAGTTTATAATACAACAATTATTTTATTCTAAAATTTATGTTTGATAATTTTCCAATTAATATTGTAATTTGATGAAAATGATGATCCGAATTTCATTGTTTGAAAATTGCAGAACAGACTGTGCTGCCGTTAACACATAGGTCCAGTGTACCGTGTACGGCGTGTACCACTTTTCGATCTTATTGCAATGGCAATATTTAATAGCCAAAAGTGTTACACCAGATGTTTCGGCTACTGTACATGAAAATGTGTTACCACACCGAAGTGAAAAGAAACTTTGATGTTTCAGATTTGCCAGCATCCTCATGATTTATTTCTTATGTTACCCATTTACTGAATTATGAATATCACTCAAATGCTAAATTATACAAGGAAAATTATATAATATGAAGATGATTTGTCAAGATGTGAAAATAGTTTGTGAATAAAATAATTGTTTTAACACCAAATAAAATCATGCATACAATAACAGGATTTTCTTACATTCTAGATGAAACCAGACTGTAGAACTCATAGCTCTAAATGTACAAAATCACAATTATCCTAAACAATTTTTATACAGTTTCCAAATAAAATTGCCAAACACTTAAAAATACATCATAATGTTAAAAAAAACAATTTTGAATTTAATTCTAGCGTCCAATTAACATTGCCAATACATAATTTATATTGTTTTAATGGTATGTACATAAAATGTTCTCCACACAATTTAGAATTTTGAAAATAATAATTATACTCCCATATAAACACAATTCCAATATTTAACTTTTTTCCTGTGGAAATAAGAAAGCAACGAAACAAAAATATAAACCAATGTGGATGGAGTTCTCATCTCTATCATTTATTATTTTAGGTATATCAAAGATTACCCGGCTAATATTGTTGATAATACATAATAATCTTTATTGCAGGATCTGCAGGTCTAAAATGGCAACATTAAGTCAATTATACTATGAAACATAATACATTGTTTACTTACATTTGTCACTTACTTTTGGGGTTGCCAACCCAAAATTTAAAAAAAAAACTAGGATTTGAAGATGGAAAAACCAGGACAATTCAGTTTAAAAACAGGACACAGTAATAGAGTTGCAACAGTTAATTAATATGTAGTGAAAATAGGTTAAATGAATGAAAAATACATGACCGTATCAGGGCGCTTTCAAACCCCAGGACGCTGCTTTAAAACTATTCAGGACACTGCAAAACTAGGACATGTCCTGGGAAAATAGGACAGTTGGCAACCCTATCTTACAGTAACTGCTTACAATTCTATTTTGAAAGTTATCAATAGAAATGAATAAAATGGTACACAAATTAAGAATTGTTTAATTATCAATTAATATTATAATTAAGTTACTGTGAGAGACATCTTCAAAAGTTTATGTTTCATAGTACTATTTTAGCTCGTTACAGATAGGCGATATATTTTTGGTTCATTCCTTCAAGGATGGCGCTGATTAGTGAAAGAGTTAGTATTCTCACCAGGGTGCTGATTGATAAGGGCGCAAAACATACGTTTTTGTCGGCGTTTACCGCGGTCGTGTGTAACCCTTTACCAACGTGTTGGGAACCCTGAAAAATTATTTAATTGATGATCGCGGAAGATCACGTGAGGTTATTTGATATCTTAAAGATATTTTGCGTCTCAAGAACAAATAAATTAGACTTAAAGAATATAATTGTAGTGAATATTACGAAGTTTTATAGGTACGCAAAAACACAATTAAAATAAGGAAACATATTTATTCAAGAATGTTACGAAACCATTTTCAGATGGCTCGTTCCTTTTGAAATAAGAATAGATGGTAGGACATATAAATAAAAATTATTACCTGGACTACAGTACGAAATAGATTTCTAGTGATATGAGACATTATAATAAAGCAAAAACCTTTAGAAAGGTTTTAAAAATTAAAATGTTATTTTTGGCTGCTCTAGAATGGCTCTAGACGTTTACGCTAAAACGTCTGCTGTCAGTTGTCATTTGTCAACATATGATATATTTTTTAAATAAATTCCAATGTGAATCAGACAGATACGGTATTCATTCGTGTAAAAGAGTACTAGTACTTCGTAGATACTATTATACTTGCCGTCAAAAGCATTTGTGAGTATTTACTGATGCATTAGATTGTACGTCGATAGTAACCATTAACCAATAAACATGGATAATGGTTACTATCGGCGTACAATATCGTATTTATTTCATAAATCTTAATAAAACACTAATAAGTATTTTTGAGCATTGCAACTTTTTGAGAAGCGGAAGAATTGATTTTACGATTTTTACGTCATTTTCCGAGGTCTTGTGACGGCGCAACATTTGAACTTTGTATAGGTTACTGATAAATCTTGTGCTGCGGTGATAATACATAAAAAATATGTTTGCTGGTGTGTTCTAGGCTCTTAATTAATATTAAGGTTCAATATAATAATCCATTAATTAAAACCCATCAAAAGGTTAGTGTTTTTATCCATTAGTTTAGTCACCTTTACAATAATTTTTATCATTTTATTTATTTAAAATTGTAGTACATTCGTAATAGGTAATTAGGTAGTTTATTTTTATATTAAATGGATACTTTTATATTTGTTATAATACTATATGTAGATATAAAAACAATTTCATTCATAATTTTCAGTTTCCACGCATGGTATTGATTTATCGTTTTCGTGTTTATAGACGAGTAAACCAAATAAGTATCCAAGTAAAGCCGAGATTGTAAGTTCAAAAGGTCAGAGCATTGCTAGGAATATTATGGATAGATAGGTAGCTTATCGATTATTAATTAGTTACTTAAAAATATTACAGTCATATTAGTAACATGTTTATGTAATAAGTACGTAACTAATTTAAACAATATTTTGTTATCTGACTGTGAATCCGTTTTAATAATCACTTACAATAAGAAGACCGAATCTATGTTTTGTAATCAAGAGGTAAGTATTTACTTATTTGAAATAACATAAAAAAAAATAGATGACAATTAAAAATAGCTTAAATCTGCTAAATAACTTCCTTGTTTTTTCATAAAATGCGTAAATAAATATGTTCATATAACATATTGTTTGTTCATCACATCTCTAGATAAGTTGAACAAATAACACGGACCAAGTACGAGTCGTTGATATAAAGCCGTGCAAAAATATTAATAATATATTGTTTGTGGAATAGACTGAGTATCGAGCAAACGGATCGCCTGATGGTAAGCGATCACCACCGCCCATGAACACCAGCAACACCAGAGGAGTTACAAGTGACCTGGTCAATAAAACCTACATTTTTCCTTTGGCGACCGCAGACCTCACTCACTCAACGAATCACAACGCAAACACTATTTGCTACACGGTCTTCTGTTATATCCCACAAGGATCACTTTAAGTGTTTTTTTTTTCAGGAAATCAAAATGGCCAACATAGATCTGGACAAACCGCGCTACGACCAGAGCACATACACGGGTCGCGCCAAACACTTCCTATTGCTGACCAACCCGCTCAACGTACTGGCCACTAACAAGCAGCTCGATGAGGCTAAACTCATCGTCGATGAGTTCAGGTGAGTGCCCGTGTCATGGACACGGCACCTTTGTACGTGAATACACATCAGAATGACCGCAAAATCTCGGCGCCTTTAGGGATTCTACTTACAACTGCGATGCGGCGTCGCATCGCAAAAATGACGTCACACAATCTTTTATTAAAATGTTTATTGTATTATTGTATCAAGTATGTCTGTGCAACGTCATTCTTACCTTCTTAGCCTAGGACTATATGCTCCGGAATCCGGAACGCCGGTGAAAATTCAAAGCATTGAAAATATAACTCTGTGCATCACAGAATAGAGTTATATTCGATTTTCAGCTGAAAATCGAACCAGTGTTACCAACTTTAAAAAACATTTCACCCCAAACTTAGGTCAAAAGCCCCCAAAATCGCAACAATCACTTGAAAATCCGTCAAATTTTTTTTTATGACTAAGAATTTCTACTATAAATACTACAAAAATCTATAATGACAAACAAATAATAAAAATTAATGTTCTGTAATGTTATTCAATATTCTGTCCAACTTTATATTAAGTATATTAAAATATACTTCCAAAAGTTCACTTCAAAAAGTTCTACTTATTTCAAATCGCTTAATTTAATCAAAAACAAGAAAACAAAATTAGAAGACCCTGTAGAAACTTTTCCCCCAAATTTAGGGGAAAAACCCCTAAGTTGGCAGCACTGGCACTGTAAATTCCGCAATATTTCAAAATGGCGTGTAAAAACAAATGAATTTCGTAATTCTTCATTTATTTTTTAATTTTGTTCTGAGGTTTAGGTATAGGCATCATGATTACAAAGTTAAGGGTACACAGTTACAAAATAACAGAGCATAATAAATAAAGTTCACCTTAGACGGTCAAATCGACGCCCAATGAGAGCTCTTCGCTTATGTACCTGGTGTACAAGCGACACTTCCCGGCACAAAAGTTAGTGTACACATGGTGTACGGCTGACATTCAACAGGTTTACTTAGCATTTGAAAAAAGTAAATATTTAAAGTTATAAAAATCCCCAAAAATACCCCTAAAAATATAACACCCCTAAAAAACTAAAAAACACTTGTGGCGGACCAATTAGCGCCACAATCCTGAATCGCGCTATCGAAGTTTTCTAAGATCGGCACTATATATACCGACATCTGAAATTCATACAAGTGGGCTTCGGCCTGACCGAGCATACCAACTCGCTCGGTCGGAGATCTCCCTTTGGGGCATCCACTCTTACCACATTGGTGACCCTCGACAGAACACACCTTCTCCATCATCATCATCACCCCCCCACCCTCCGCACCACGCCAGCCATCTTCAGCCTCATCGGTGTACCTCGACCACCAGCCTCAACGCACCGCGGCCTGGTGAACCCTCACCGGCTTCATCGGGCACTCTCACTACAACGACCGGTCAGCAAGCAGAGCACATCTCTCCTAGTCAGCACGTAGCATCGGCCCGCACGGCAGCACTCCGACTCACTGGAGCCCGTGCAGCAGCAGCACAGTTCCGACTCACTGGGACTCTCTGGCACTGGCGACTTAAGCAAGACGACTCAAGATTCGACCTCAGGTCTTCGGGGGGGAGTGATGTGGCGGACCAATTAGCGCCACAATCCTGAATCGCGCTATCGAAGTTTTCTAAGATCGGCACTATATATACGACATCTGAAATTCATACAAGTGGGCTTCGAGGCGGCCGAGCATACCAACTCGCTCGGTCGGAGATCTCCCTTTGGGGCATCCACTCTTCCCACACACTTTTTTTCCCCCTAAATTTGGGGGAAAACCCCTAAGTGAGCAACGGCGAATCGAACACACAAGTGTCGAGTCAAATATCAATGTCATATAATATGACAGCTCGACACTTGACACTTCGATTTTTAACTCTATTGTAATAAGCGCAGAGTTATATTTTCAGGACTGTGAATTTTCTCGGGACCGCCGGATTCCGAATCATATATAGTCCCAGCCTGTCTACCAAACCACATAATTTTGTGAAGACAACAAATACGATTCTTTGTTATTCTTAAACGACTGACTGTTTAAAAATAAGTACATATTTTTGCCTCAATCAATAAATAAGGGAATTTTCTTTTTTTTTTCAGAAAGACGCGCAAAATGCCACCTGGCTACAACGAGGACAAGTTGTGGGCGTCCAAGTATTTGTACGACAGCGCGTACCACCCCGACACGGGTGAGAAGATGTTCGTGCTGGGGAGAATGGCTGCGCAGGCGCCGATGAACACAATTATTACTGGATGTAAGGATTTTTTTATTTGTCCCCACCATGTGCCGTTTCGAAGGGGAATGGAAAATCTAGCATTATTTTAAAATCGGCTAAACAAAATCTACGCACTTGTGACCTCTCTGGTGTTGCGGTGTCCATGGGTGACGGTAATCGTTTTCCATCAGACCAAAATATTTTCAAAAGTAGGGCGTAAAAATTCAGGCAAAACATTTTTTTTTCATATATCAGTCACGTGGTTTGCCTGATGGAGTCTACAGAACTCCTATTGCACCTTAACTATACTTTTTCTTTGCAATATAATACTGTGTTCTTTTTATGTCTGAAATAAACATGACGTGTATTAGAGAACACGTGGCTAAGTGAAACTTTATACATCATATAAAATCCAAAAATACTCTCATTGTACCTACTTATAGAACATCACCTGGAGAAAAAATGTACACCTAGCGCTATCTGTGTATTCAGCCGTACAAAAGTTAAGTTATTATGAAATAAGTATAAGTAGCTTCCGAGCGATGGCGTTGTATCCAAAATCTTGATGCGTGTCATGACTTGAAATTTCACTCTCAACGCCGCTAAGGCTGTTTCACATCAAAACCCCATGTGTGCAGGCATGATAACCTTCTACAAGACCACGCGAGCCACGGTGTTCTGGCAGTGGGTGAACCAGACGTTCAACGCCGTCGTAAACTACACCAACCGCAGCGGGGACGCGCCGCTCTCCATGACGTGAGTGTAGCACGCAGCGGTATGACCATGGAGCGGATATAGAGCTCTATATTTGCTCCATGGGTATGACAGACCATCATTCACTAGTCAAGTAATACATACCACGGTAGTGTAGAAGAGGGTCAACCGATGTCGATCGATAGTTTAGCATAGACAATATGGATGATTCATGATTATAAATACAAAGATTCGAAGACTTTGGGTATTAGCAACCATTTAAAATAACAATAATACATTTATAAGTAAGTAGTTTATATAATTAAAGCTAGATACGATTAGTTGACGTATATAGGCGCCATTTAATGTCTTAAACGAGTTGCATTTAATCTTTCATGCTATACCTCAACTTCAGACAACTGCTGGCGTCGTACTGCGCGGCGTGCGGAGGCGCTCTCACCACAGCCCTCTACCTCAATAGCAAAGTCAAGGTAAAAAATAAACTTTTAAATGTGACTATTCACGCTCCATACAAGTTTGGGTCCAAATTGAAAGTGCCGACCCACAAGAAAAATATTATAGCTTTGTAACTTGTATGGGACTAATAAAGAGAAAAATATTAAAGGTTTTTTGCTATGGCAACAAATCTGCAATAGTTTTGAAAAAAAAATATTGTGGAATAAGTTATTTAAATTATGTTTAGTATGATACAAAAATAAATTATTTATAAAAAACTAAGGCAAAAGCAAATTAATTGCTACAAATTCCCAGAGATTTTATTTAATGACGTTATTTTGCAAGATTGGGGCATTTTCCTCATAAATTTTGAGACTTTAACAAACGACAACAGTTATTAGTTTTGTAGATGGTAATTTTAGTTTTACAAGAATGAATTCATAATTTCAAGGTAATATTTTCATTGAAACGTTAATAAGGTGTCCATTCAGTCTATTTTTAGCGGACTTGTCTCTTTTATGAAAGTTGCTACATTACAAAATGCATTTTTTAATTACTCATGTAACAGATTTACGCTTTTTTGAAAACTAATTTTAAGAGTGTTCTTAATGTGGCATTTGCAATTTTTTATGATATTTTTAATATCATTGTTTTATGCATTTTTGTCGAGTTAATGATAATCACACGTCTGGCAAGATTATTCACCAGACGAAATATATTACACTTACTTACACAATTACTATAATATAAATAAACTAACCAAGACCATGTCAGGACATGTCTAAGGAGGGTTCCATAAATATCAACGCGTAATAGGTTTTTTTTCCAAATTACTTCAAAAGTTACTGTTTGATTTCGTTCAAAATAATTTTACTAAAGAGTTCGTTTCTATCTCTTAAAATTTAGAAATGCTGGAGGGGGGATTACTCGAAAATGGTCGACTTTGTAAAAAGTCATGTAGATGTAAGACTTTTATTATAAATGTCCTAATCAACGATACTTCACACGATGGAGTAGAATTAAAAAAAAAATTTCATCCTCACTTCACATGTATGAAGAGCCACCCCTAAAATATAAAATTATTATTATTATTTGATGCCAAATCCGAGATATGTACACAATCTACAACTATACCAAATGTCATCCATTTATATTCATAATTACAGAAGCTAGAAGCGCGGCAGACAGACAGACAGACAGACGGACGGACAGAGCGAAACTATAAGGGTTCCTTCTGTATTACGGAACCCTAAAAATGGATTAAGTATGCTTTGGTGATTTGCATGTTACACTTTTCGAAAGGGCATTGTTCTCCAAATGAAGTCTTCGCTGCTGAATTTGTACATTATCTTTATCACGATATTAATTATTAACTTAATTGAATATTTAAAAATAATTTTAAATTGGTCCCAATAAATGTACAATTCCCCTTGGATCATCAAAAAAAAACCGGTCTGGTGCGAGTCGCACTCGCGCACGCTGGGTTCCGTACAAAACGGCAAAAAAATCGCGTTTGTTGTACGAGAGTAAGATTTATTTTATACTGTTTTTAGTATTTGTCGTTATACCGGCAACAGAAATACACCTGTGAAAAGGAGTTGTACCAAAAATTGACCCAAAGTAGATAGCAACGAAATGGTTTTATTCATAGATTGTCTCACGTCTGTTATTTCCATACAAAAACTATTCTTGCTCATATAATATTTCGATGTCGATTCTGTTTTTTTTTTGTATGGAGATACAGCCTGGTGACAGGTAGACGGTCAGACGGACGGCCAGTGGAGTCTTAACAATAAATTCGTTTTTACTTTTTGGGTACGTAGCCCTAAAAATCATCAACATCTAATAAGTATACATACAATTAGTATATAATGATGTTCGCATACACTGTAGTCACGTAAATAAATATTTTTATCGTCAAGTACGCAAACACACGTCAGGAGGTGTGTCGCTTTATTTCCATAACTTATAAAAATACCTACTCTTATCTCATGTTTCACAATATTTGCGTTGTGAAAAGATTTACGTGCTTTCTTTACGTCGCGTCGTTGTGTAAGAAAATTGTTTCAGGGGTGCTTATTGACTAGGGATGCCAGACGTCCCGTATATCCCGGGACGTCCCGTATTATTTAAAACGTCCCGCCGGGACAAGCGCTGTCCCGTAAATCGAGCGATCTAGAATTAAAAACTAAAAAGTATCCCATATAGATAAATATAAGCTCAGACAAAAAACCCCTTATACTAATCAAAAATGCAAAAACTCAAGGTCCTCAGAA
Organism: Phengaris alcon alcon; assembly: GCA_037179445.1. Taxonomy (NCBI): domain Eukaryota; kingdom Metazoa; phylum Arthropoda; class Insecta; order Lepidoptera; family Lycaenidae; genus Phengaris; species Phengaris alcon. Next base: position 2,656,735 of record JAYRCH010000135.1, on the reverse strand, counting down.
AAATATTAATAATTTGTCACTAATTAGGTCATTAATTTTGTCCCCGGTAAAAATCTGAAATCCCGTATTTTTTGTCATAAGTAAGCATTTGTCCCTTATAGGCTGAAAAATAATCTGGCAACCCGATTTTAATAATCGGGTTGCCAGATCACTTCAATTTTTTTTATGTCTCTTATGACATCGCATTATTTTTTTCTAATCTCTTATATGCAAAAGGTTATTGCATTAACATTTTTTAGCTTTATTTATTTTATTTATTATTTTTAAGTTCACATGATATTAATTAAGTACTAGCTTTTACCCGCGGCTCCGCCCGCTTACAGTATCCCACGGGAATACTGTACTTTTTTGGGATAAAAAGTAGCAATGTGGTAATCCAGAGCTGAAACTACTACCGTACCAAATTCATTAAATCCGTCCAGTAGTTTTTGCGTGAAAAAGTAACAAACATCCATCCATCAATTTTCACAAACTTTCACATTTATAATTATATTAGTAGGATAGGACGAGGCATTCAATTTGGTATTTTTGTTGAATTGCTACCTAACTACTAGTTAAATTATAGAATTTAAAAAATTATGCATTCAGTCATATGATTCGAATTACTCAACCCCATATCCAAAGTAATTATTAAACCCAAATCCAATACTTATGTTGGCGATTAGCGTATAACGTTATGCACAATAATCGTCATGATGATTGTTTGTTTGTATAAACATGATAGGTATAGCTGTTATGATTACGGCACGAGCATCCAGTTAATAAGAGAATGTTAATGATAGAGCAAACATTTATATTGACATATCGTTGTGATTCTATTGATTCCACTTAGAAGTATCTACATATACTGTCACATAGACACTGCCCATTTATTGTGGAACTAGCTGGTCCCTGCGACTTCGTTTGCATTGAACTATTAATACTGGAAAGGGAAGTCGGAAGTTGTCGGAACACAATTTTTTCTTAAACGTAACCATATGATAAATGTAGCGTAAGTTACTTTGTATTATCAGCTATCTACCAGTGAAATTCTTGTCAGAATCGGTCCGGCAGTTTCAGAGATTAGCCGGAACAAACAGACAGACAGATAGACATTTTTTTTTATTGATTCTTTTCGTATATCGTATAAGATATACGGAACCTACACCAGGTTCCGTATATCTTATACATTAAACAAGACAATCATGTGTATATATAATCGGTTTCTCGAACACGGCTGCAAGTATTACCATGAAATTTACTATGCAGGGAGTTTTGGGGTCGAAAAATCGATCTAGCTAGTGGCAGTTTGGTATGCGTATGCTTTGATCTAGGCGCATGGTAGTACCCCCGCTAAGACGAGCCAAGCGAAGCGCAAGGACACTACCAGACCACCTTTCCTCGAAGCGTTACGTCGATTTTTATAACCCTCATAACTTGGGTTTCGATTATACCAGATAAATGAAATTTTCAGGATATGCTCCCACTAGCGAAATTATTAAACTTGTACAGTTTTGATTGCATAGGTCTTACACTACAGTGTAAATCTACAGATTTATTGATATATAAAAATTGATTTTGTCACAGACTCACTGATGATCAACAAAATTATATGATACTTCCAGATGTCCTAGAAAGCTGAAATTTGGTCAAAATTGTAACTTTTATCCTCCAACCCCTTAAACTAGGGGATGAAAGTTATGTTTGGTTGAAAGCGCCACACCTATCGCGTATATTATGAACTATGTTAGTTACGTCATCGTTCGTCGCTTGGCTTGGAAACTAATTGACGTAATATTTAAATAATTATTTCCCGTATTAATATATTCTGTAGTAATTTCAACGGAAAATTAAACATAAAGGTAACATTAAAATTATTTATTAAAGGGGTGTTCGCACACTACTATTTAAAATGAAGTACATTAAATATTATGTTGATAAAGTAAAATCGCTGTTTGACTCCATCACGCCCCGATTTATATGGTATCGTCTTGGCAATATTTTAACATGTATATGGTTTTTCATGTTAATTATTACATTATACCTCTTTTTAATTTAATATATCTATGTGCGTAGGTATGTATAATTTTTACTTTGTTCGAAAATTCGGAATGTGGTGTTTTCGAATCCGGATAAGATTAACATTTTTGTGATTTTTTTACTTTTGACGTGACAACGTCTTATAATTCGATGGAGCCGGCTGCACGCACGAAAAAACATGACTCATGCCGTTACCGGTGTTACCGGCGTTACCTCGCTAAACATGACGTTGTCACGTTCGACTATCGTCAGTAAACCAACTTTACAGACAACCGATTTTTTAAATTTATCTGAACTCCGAGCAAAGCTCGGTTATCCAGGTACTTCTATTATAATATGAATATGCATTTAGTGCAAAGCTGTTAATTTGAAATGACAACCGTCAGATTGTCATTTCTTTATTTAATTTAATTTTTACTTAATTTTTTTTATTTGTGTAGATCTTGAATCTATAATGTCGCCAAAGCTTTCCTTTAGGTGCTGTTCCTTATTTGCTATGTGAAATGTTTGCCAAACGAAGGATAAGATTCCTAGACTCGCTGAGGGAACAACAATATTTGGCTACGGCTACTTCTAAAATAGTTATTTTAATATTAACCAATTACTAAAGTAAGTAATAAGTAAATATTTTATTTTCAGTACATGAAAAATCCTCTGTATGCACGATTGGTACCGTTCGCAGCAGTCTGCGGAGCTAACTTCATCAATATTCCAATGATGAGAAGCGGGTAAGTGGAATCAGTTTTACAAACACACGAGAATGTAGCACTAAAACCCCCTTGACATTAAAGTATAGATTACGGACGATATATTCCTTATATTTCTGCTATCTTTGCGAATATAAAAAAAGTACAAATGCAGATATCTTGTATTTTCTTCTAGATGACTTTAGCACGCCAGCCTCCTTAGCTTTAGGATTTATAGCGTACATAATTTTGTACAAAGAACAGATAAATTCTAAGCAGTCTGCTTACTGACAAAAGAAAGAAAGAGAAATGAAGTGCATCCAAGAAATCAGAAATTCCGGTTTTATTAACTGAAATTCTAATTACTTGCTTAGGTTTTAGTACAGTAAAATAATATAGTTTATTTTTTCTCTTTCCGTTTTCAGGGAAATCATCAACGGCACGCCCGTGTTCACGGCAGACGGCGACCGCATCGGCGACTCGCGGAAGGCGGCGGTGTACGGCATCGCGCTCGTCTGTCTGTCCAGAGTGATGATGGCAGTTCCTGGCATGAGTGTGTGACTATATGAGAATAATGACTAGACGATGCCCGCGCAGAAATGCTTGTATCGGCGCGCGGGGGAAGCGGGTCGAACCGTTAATGTGAAAGTTTGAGGATGTATGAATGGATGTTTGTGACTCCTTCACGGTTCACGCAAGACTACTGAACGGATTTTTTGACGAAATTTGGTATTCATTTAGACTCTGGATTAACACATAGGCTACATTTAATCGCGGCCAAATGTACGGTTCCCACGCGATTTCCTTTCGCGCGTACGAAGCGGGCAACGTCTGGTCTAATATAACTGTATCCTCCTGAAACAGCCTCCGTGGTCCAGTGGTTTAGAACTTGGCTCTAAACCACTGAGGAAGAGAGTGCTCTTGTGTACTGCGCACACACTTGGGCACTATAAAAGTAACTCCTGCGTAGCTGGCCTGGTTTCAATGAAAGCGACCACCGTCACCGAAGTCGGTGTGGGGAGCTATGATTAATATTATCCTCCTGTATTTCGTTGACTTGCCTCTCATTGGAGATGAAGCACCTTTAAAGACATCTTCAAGTCAAAATAAGTGACCTTCGTTTTCCAGCCCTGACACCAGTGATCACAAACGCGGCGCTGCGGCGCGGGCTGCTGGGCGCGCGGGCGGTGGCGCCGTTCCAGCTCGCGCTGGTGGGGCTGTGCGTGTCCTTCGCGACGCCGCTGTGCTGCGCGCTGTTCGAGCAGCGCGCCTCACTGTCCGTGGCCAGCCTGGACTCGCATCTGCAGGTGACTTATACACCTACTTCTACACCCACGCCTACCAGCAACTACCTATAGTTTGACCAGAAATGAATTGGGGAACCAAATAGAAAGTGGGTAAAAAACGATCACGTAGTAGGTATAGGCAGGTTCCCTTAGGCTAAGAACTCACGGAGCGATTTTCAATCGCGCCCGCCGCGATTGCGGGCCCGCTAGTTCTGTAGCATGCAAATATATAATATGTGAAAAATTAAAGCACAACTCACGACGCGATTTACGGCCGCGCGCTCTGCGATTGGTTGGCGGGCGAAATTCTTATGTTTAGATTGGCAGTCGCCCGTCTGGCGATTTTAGCCCGCCACGTTGCGGACAACGATCGCAACCTCGGCGACTGTGTAATCGCGCAAATAACCGGTCTCGTTGAGTTAAGAAATAAAATCGCAATTCCACGATTAGACTAACATCATACACGCAAGTTTCCTTCACCGCGTAACTCTTAAGCTTCCACCTAATACACTTGAGAAAAAATCTCACCAGCGCACGCCACAACCCGGGATTTGAAACTACCGCCTCTCAAATGCAGCTCAAACGATGTGTCCATAAGCCACGGACGCTCACAATCCACTAATTAAATACCCATTTTATAAAATTATCAAAATAAAAAATGTCCTACAAAATTCATCAATGTGGTAGTGGTACATTTAGCGAATATGGTAGCTGCATGTTCTACAACGTGACGAACAATATTTACTTTAACATTTATAACTATATTCTGAAATATTTTTTTTTACTTAATTGACATTTGAACATTTATTTATTCTGAAATTGTAAACCATTGGTTCACTTACTTACATGAACTACTAAAACATTAATTAAACTAATCTCAAAGTAATTATAAACTTTAACACAATAATTTCGGATATATTATGTTATTGCGATCTATACCTACTTTTATAATTAATAAAACTGCAGGAGGAACGCGTGACGTCAGACTTTTGGAGCGTACGTGCTCCACGTTTTTTTTTTACGCGACTTGCAAAATTCTGTAATACAAAATCATTGAAAATGTATATTTTTAAATACTTATACTGTTTCTTCTGAGAAGAGAGAACTCATATTTAAGAGTTATTATTCAATGAAAAAATAAAATAGTCATCTACTGTGATATTTCCATTCCAATATTTTTGTTTATTGTTGCGTGTGCATATATTTTTTTTTTCTGTTTACAGGAAGTAGTTGAGAAGAAATATGAAAACGTTAAAGAGGTGTACTTCAACAAGGGCTTGTAAATTAATACAAAGTCAATTAGACGCAGAAAATCTAGACAAATTAAATAAGTATATTTTTGGTTTATTTTTGCTTAGGTCCTGTGAGTCAATTACATTCTCCCCAGGAACTTGACTAGCCACTAAAAGAGTATTCTTGGAAGTTCTTAGCAAAATGTTTTCTTTCAATAGTTTTTTAGGTGCATAGGAAAATTTGAAATGCCTCGGTAGTAGGTATACTGTTCCTAATTATTTGTTAAGTATATTATTGTCTTAGCTTTCCTTATGTTGTTTTATATTATCGTTTTAGCATGTGATTTAATGTGAGAAATGATTTGCATAAATATTATAATGATCTGATTTTAGACTGTAGACATTTTGTAATTTGAGATTTTTAATTCTTGTTTGACTTCTTTCCTCGTGTAATGCGCAGTGTAATAAATCTGTATAGGTTATTCTACGCTGAGGCACGTCAATTTTCATCTTTCAATACTGCCACTATGCTCAATTTATAAATAAATATCATAATGAGAAAATCCGAATAGAAATTTACATGTTATAGCAAAATATAATTAGGCTACAGATTACAATATTAATATATATTAGTATTAATGACGTAAATAATGAGTGTCCATAACTAAAAAAATCCGCAATGTACATAATAATAACATGAATAACTTTGACGGTCGCGCGACCGCTGCTCAGTATCAGCCGCGTGGTAAGGATAATCTGGTCAACCATAACGACGAGCATCGAACACTGAACACCGAGCACGCCGCACCTTGAATATCTATTTTATTTAAATACACCGTATAATATACCTAATATTATGTGTTATACATACATATAATATGTATAATGCAACCTTGAGGGAGGCTTTTGCCCAGCAGTGGAAAAGCATAGGCTAATATAAAAAAAAATGCAATACCTAATTTGCCTAAACAACAAAGTTTGTGGTATGCAATTTTGTGGTGGTGTGCAATTTCGAGATCGCATCAGTCGGCCGGATGGACTGAAGCGATTCGCTCCAGTGTTGCCAACTCTGTTTTTTCGAAACTACTAAACTCGCGTCGTTTTCTACTAAAAACTACAAAAGATTACCGATAACTATAAAAAGCTACTAAACTTAGAAATCCCTAAAAACAACAAAAAACACTGCATTTTCAGTTTTAATATTTTGAAAATTCGATAATTTACCGTAAAATAAAAAAAATATAACTAGTAGGAAATATTACGTAATATAGAAATTAAATAGGTAGTTTTAAGCGACTTACGGGCGCGTGGTACAGTGTGCTTAATATGATAAGGTGTCATAATAGCACATAGTAGCACGCCATTTTGCATATTATTATTACTGTCTGGCTATTTTCTACAAAACCACTACTAACAACTAAATTCCTACTAAAGAGGGAATAAAATACAAAATTTAGTAGTAAAACTTTGTAAAACAACTAAGTTTGCAACATTAATTCTGACCTAAACGGATCGACAGAACGGCAATAAAATTGGACTGAACGGTAATAAAATTCGAGTGTAAAATAAAACAGGTCAAGTGCGAGTCGGCAAGTGGGGTTCCGTATTAACGGAAAGTTTTTTTGTTGTTGTATGGGAACCTCAAATTTTATTTTATTCTGTTTTACTATTTAATGTCGTTATAACGGCAATAGAAACACCTACATAATTTGTGAAAGTTCCAACTGTCGAGCTATCACTGTGTAAGAAGGTTAATATACAGCCTGGTGACAGACGGACGGACAGCAAAGTCTCAGTAATAGGGTCCCGTTTTTACCCTTTGGGTACGGAACCCTAAAAATAGTAACGTGGTCTAAAGAATATTTATTAGAATTCATTGAAGTGTTTGAAACTTTAGAGCCACTATGATTGATAAAATCTGTTATAGAAATGATTTCTTAGATAACAATTATTACTGGAAAAATGTATGGCACAATAATTCGGTTTCGTCGATAGCGTGACTACAGTTGCAGCAAAATAAATAAAATAATAATTAATAAATAAAATAATAACCTAACCAAGAGGATGTCACGACATTTCTAAGGAGGATTCCGTAACTATCAACGCGCAATAACGTTTTTTTTTAATTCAAAAATTATTAAGTACAGAAGCTAGGAGAGCGAAAAGACAGACAGACAGACGGACGGACATAGCGAAACTATAAGAGATCCTTAAGTATTACGGAACCCTAAAAACACGACCGAAGCTCGCGGCAAACCGAGTGCGGTTTTCGGTGTATGTGCTCGAATCCGTTCAGGCCGAACCTTAAATTAAAACGCCTAGAAACCGGTTACGCGCATGAAAAGTGATGCAAATCATACTGAGCCATATCGGCTCAGTTTAGTCGAACGACCCGTCAGTTGTCAAGCGCTAGTGCATACATCTCCGACTATTAAAAACATTATGACGGTTTGTGTCATTATTGAATTTGGGTGTCACAATGCATCGGAAAAGAATTAAAAAAGCTTCGGATACAACTTGACTTGTACCTATTAAGCCAAATATTTACAACATTTTAAAATAAAATCACATTTTGTCGCCACTTGCTGCCCTATTGTGAATTGTAAAAATATTACTAGTAATAAGAAATTTATTTCAAAATTTTCTTATAGTATATATTAGTAGGTAAGTACTATATTACTTTTTTAATATTTTCTGATTTTTTTAAACTATCAATTTAAAGTATTTTCAGTATTAAGATAATCCTTAATACCAGTTTAATATAAATAATGTTTACAAATCGTGTTTAGATGGTTTAAAATGAAATATAAGTTATAATTTTACATCTCACGATATTAAGGAAAACAAATACAATAATTCCAATTTTAAGAGCAACATTTTCCGTGGGAATTGTCCCTTAAAACTGTACACACTCCACAACATTTAAGTTTTGTGTGTGTGTCGGTTTGTAGTGCTTACATCTATCTGTTCCTTGCTTCACTTTGTACGATGCGTTTGTTTGAAGACTATCTAGGCGTTATTAATCTAAGGGCCGAACTGAAGTCAGTTCGCGGTCGGATGATATTTTTTCCGTGTATGTGCTCAAATCCGTTCAGGTCGAACTGACGTCAGTTCTAACTGAAACGATCGGCCTTTCGTCTGTGGCAGCCTTTATTTAAGCTAGGCTCATTTAATGAGAGACGAACAGACAACAGCAGTTATGATGTTTGAATAATATTTTACAAGTTTTATTTACGCAATAAATGAGCGGAATAACATAAACTACCTATGTTGATAGTACATTCATATCTTAACATATACCTCCGTAATTCAACACTGTACAAAATCACTTTTATAGTTTTCCATTTCTAAATCTACAAATGTAGCTTACTTATATGTTATAATATACTTTACTTTTGATATTGTAAACTAATGAGTTGATAGTGTAATTTGAACAAACAATAAGTTATTATATAAATGTAGGTAAGTATATGAAAATGAGAAAAGTTGCATTTTTATTAAATATCGATTTTGTAAAAAGCAATAATGTATCTAGTTTAAGTTCGATTGTAAAATTGTTGTTTTTATTATCGCTAAATATTTAAAATATGTTTTGAAAATGTTATCATTTTATTGTTGAATTTATTTATAATTTAAGATCCAAGTGATTCCTGAGTTATCAATAGAATAATGAATGTTTGTTATATTATGTTAAAAGAGTCTAGAACATTCCATTTCTATATTGATCGTATTGAATATAATTGAAAAATATGTACGTTCCATTAAAAAAACATAGTATAAATATAATTAATATAATATAACAAAGTTTTTTTTTTTTCAAAGTAATATTACTTTGTATTAAGTAAGTGTTACTTTTACTTTGCAATAGGCTGACCAAGTGCTACGAAACTTTCGGGAATATTAAAGTACTGATTTTATACTTATCAAACTGATAGAAGTAAAAGCGTAGATACGTATTGCAAACATACAAATTGAATATGTAGTGGTATAATGGAATAATTACTGGCGGTTAATGACATTGGGATTTGCGTCATTTCTATATCCTACGACTTATGTATGAAGCTCAATAGTTGTATTAGCAATAACGTGCAATATTGCGTAACATTTAGTGCGTTGTTTTAAAATTTCGTAAGGTTTATTACGGTTTCTTGAAGCCAAGTTTTGTATTCTTTGTAAAAATATTGTATTTTGTCCGATTAGATATTATTTTTCAAAGAAAATTAAAAGACATTTTAGTACTTTGACCTTTTGCCGAATGACAGTAATGTACTTTTATTTAATATTCTAAACACAAGTTGAATGTTTGATATTAGAATAAACTGGCTGTCATGCCGTAAGCTTTATTTTTACATTCCTTATAAATTAATATTTTTTTGGTAAGTGCGTAATGCCGATGCATTTGGTAAGCGCGTAATGCCGATGCATTTGGTAAGCGCGTAATGCCGATGCATTTGGTAAGCGCGTAATGCCGATGCATTTGAAATATTTTTCTATGAATGGAGTGACAATAATTGTTGTATCATAAAACTGTGTTGTTGGAAAATTTGTAATAAATTGATGAATTTACATCTATTAATATGTTGTTTAATCATCCTGGTTAGTCCATGAAAACTTGTAACGCATACCCAAAACTAAGTAAATAAAAAATATTATTTAGCAAAACTATTTTAATAAGTATATATTTTGCATTATTTTCATATTATCGTACATAGTAAGTATGGCATTACATCATTATTATCAATTTCATTACAAACAATTATTTTCTCAGTTAGGACATTACTCGATCTAAATAATATGCCAACTAGGACAGAACTACAACCGAAATGCACTACTTCTTACAAAACACAAAATACAAAACACGTTTTTACATATTAATAATACATTTAAACCGTTAAGGGCGCGTTTACGAATCCTACTAACATTATAAATGTAAAAGTTTGTGAGGATGGATAGATGTATGGATGGATGTTTGTTACTCTTTCAAGCAAAAACTACTGAACGGATTTCGATGAAGTTTGGTATGGTAGTAGTTTATGCTCTGGATTAAAACACAGGATACTTTTTATCCCAAAAAAGTGTAGTGTTCCCGTGGGATACTATTTTTTACGCGAGCGGAGCCGCGGGCAACAGCTAGTTTGACATAAATTGGCTGTTTTTCTGTAAATTGCGACCAAATGAAACTGAATCCTACAAAACTAACAACTGTCACTTACTACTTTTTAATCTAAAAATTGGTTAGAAAAATATTTTAAATAATTATAATTTTCAGTACAGTAAAAACAATTTTCCAGAACCTTTTTTCAGTAGCTCATTTTGTTTTGTTGTTTTAAAGGTACCCAAAGACAGCGGATATGATCCCCTTAAAATTGGCTAAAAAATTAATCCAAAAATATTTAAAAATTTTGATTTGAAAAAAGTTTTATTTTGATACAGTAAAATCCCCTCAAAATTTTCACGGGTTTTGCAATGACGCATGAATCTTAATGCGTGGCAATAAGGTTTATTTTATTTGGTCACTGTCTTTGCATTTGTCACACACAATCGGAAATCTATCAAACGACTTTAAGTAAACACGTCCTTTTAAAGCAGTAAACAGAAATATAACGTGTACCTCAAATACAATAATATTAATACACGAAATTAGACTAGATACAACGTTCCCCACTCTCATCTTCCTAAACGAATTTCGTTATATTTGTGAAATAAAAATTCAAATAGGTAATGCCTACTTATAAATAGATTCACACAAGATACAAATACATACAAATTTCCACTTGATTGAATTCATACATATTTAACATAAATGCAGTTTTTACAGCACTAAAATTCTAATTCCTTAGGGATAATTGCCCATCATTATTACAATAGGTTATAAAAACATACTGTAAATTGGAAAAATAAAGCCTCGAAATTATTTTTAAGCGTTTTCATGAATTTATTTTATTAAATGCAGACTCACAAATACACAGGCGAGGTATTACCGTTAAAGCTATGCTATTACAATATAATAATTGCAATGCTATCTTTAGTTATTCAAGAAGAGGGATGCTGTGTTGCACCTTTTATTGATAGATAAAACGTGAATATTTTATAAAAAGACCTGTTTCACAATCTACTGAAAAGTGTCAGATAGCTTATGTGCATGTTTTGTCTCTGTCGCTCGATATCAAGTGGCAAGCCAAGCCGCTAGACAAAACTTCCGAATAAGCTATTTGAAGATTGTGGAGTAGGCCCTAAATGTGATCATATTAATTGTGATATAGGTTTTAAAAAACACGATAGGCTTAGAACTAAATAAGTATCGCCAACATCGTATTGTGAACGCGTACAGCAACATTATTTTCTTGATGAAATAAAACCGGCAAACAAACAGACGGATCGCCTGCTGTTAAGCGATTGTACTACACACGGAAACTCGCAAAACCGCTTGTAACGAGGCCGCGGTATTTCCCCGAGCGAGCCGGGTCATTCGAGCCGAAACATTTTCTTTCACAGTTAAAATGTTTAGTAAAATGTCGGAAATTTGGGGTAAATATAAGTATATCACTCGTTATAACTAATATACGCGTTGAGATAGTCCTGCGACTCGGCGGTCACTATTGTCGGCATTTTCGTCAGAGTCGCCAATTTCGCCGGCACCATAGAACTTATTTGTGTTGTTATCGCCGACTCAGTTTCTTCCTTCTGTCGGCGTTTTCTATTGCTTTTGTTCCACGGCGCGTACGGTATCTTCAGATGTACAGTTTGAACGTGCAACTTCATAGCCGTGCGTTGCGAAAACCTTCTAAAACAGTGCGGACATTCGTGGCGTTTTTCACCCGTGTGGACCTGTTTGAAATAAATATTTAATTGTTCAAATATAAAGTACTTAATATGATAACTAATATACTTCGCCACACTAGACGGATCCAAATGTTTACGTCCCATGAGTCAGATACTATATTATAATCCAAGTGAAATTGATTATCACTTTCGAAAGAGACATAGCACTCGTATGTTACTTGGAGTCGATTGAATTGAGGATTTTTAGTCGTCTATTGAAACTGTAGCTTAATACCTGGGCTGATTGATAACTGGCCGAAACGACGAACTTATAAAAATGATACGCAAAAAAGGAATATTACATTATATTCTGGCATCTTTTTGAAAATAGAACGCCAAATTTGAATTTAATCGAACTGATTTTTTTTGAGAGAACGTAGAACTTTCTCGGTCGTAAATTTTCTTAACAATGGAAAGAAACGAAATTCGTGCGGTGATCAAGTTTTACGTTTAAAAAGAGAAAACAGCAACCCAGATTAAAACCAAGCTAGACAGTGTTTTAGGTAATTTTGCTCCTGCATTGAGTACAATTCACACCTGGGTGTTAACTGATTTTAAACGTGGAAGACAAAGCTGCGAAGACGCCCACAGGTCTGGCCGTCCAAATGAAGTCACGAATCCGGACATGATCAAAAAAAAATCACAAAATTGTATTAAATGATCGGCGCTTAAGGTTGCGAGAGATAGCAGAGATGGTGAACTTTTCGTCTGAATGCGTTTTTAATATTTTGCACCAACATTTGGGAATGAAAAAGCTTTGCGCGCGATGGGTGCCGCGTTTGCTCACTGTAGACCAAAAGCAACGTCGAGTGGACGATTCATCGGAGTGTTTGGCGCTGTTTGACCGAGATCCTAATGAGTTTTTGCGGCGTTATGTAACAGTCGATGAAACCTGGATACATCATTATACTCCAGAGACAAAAGAACAATCTAAGCAGTGGACTGAGAGCGGAAAACCTGCGCCGAAGAAAGCAAAAACGGTTTTGTCGGCCGGCAAAGTGATGGCGACTGTTTTTTGGGATGCTCGAGGGATTATTTTAGTGGATTATCTGCAAAAAGGAAAAACAATAAATGGAGAGTACTACGCAAGCTTGCTGCAAAAATTAAGTGAAAAAATCCAGAAGAAACGACCACATTTGGCCAAGAAACAAATTTTGTTCCACCATGACAACGTACCTGCACACACGTCAATGGTTGCAGTCGCCAAACTCCATGAATTGCGGTTCGAATTGCTACCGCATCTACCCTATTCCCCGGATCTGGCCCCGTGCGACTTCCACTTATTCCCAAACCTGAAGAAATGGTTAGGTGGCCAGAGATTTTCATCAAATGAAGAAGTCATTGTTGCCGTGGACGAGTATTTTGAGGGGTTGGAGAAAACATTTTATCAAACTGGTGTAACGGCATTGGAGAAGCGCTGTACTAAATGCATCGAGATGGAAGGAAACTACGTTGAGAAATAAATTTATTTTAAATAGATTTTTGAAGTTTTTCTTTGTCGTTTCGGAAACTTATCAATCAGCCCTCGTATTTAAGCCTGACCAGTTAAATAAAAAACCTGCACTGAGGCCACTTAATTACTGATTTCAGTAACACTACCAACAACTGCCATATTGTGATAGGCGAAATCTCGTAGATTCGACATTAATGAAATTTTAATTTAGTTTTGTGACTTTTCCGCAATATATCGAGGTTCTCCATACTCCTGCGGGGCTATTCACAATGCCCGTTCAACTCGGATTCGAAAACTTACCGCGCGGTTATTGGTCGACACTCAGAGAAGTTATCGAATCCGAATGAATTACGCATTGATAATAGACTTACTGTGGTTAATAGAATCAGGCGTTACTTTGCGAAAATCCATAGCATACAATTTAATTAATATTATATCTAGCAATATCCCGCGGAAAAATACCCACAACCTGCAAGCAAATGTGTGAGTGCACGCACAAGTATGCGTAAAACACCTCCCTCCTCCCACACTGCTTATGCGTACTCCAAAACAGGATCGTGCAAGCACCACCACCACACAAGCAACAGTTTCAGCAAGATCGTGCAAGGCCCCACAGCGCCATGCACGATCTTGTTTATTGAATGTACGCATAAGCAGCGTGGGAGGGGGGAGGTATTTTATGCATGCTTATGCGTGCACTCACACATTTGCTTGTAGGTTGTGGGTATTTTTCCGCGGGATGTTGCTGGATATAATATTAATTAAATTGTAGACTCACTGTGTGCTGTGTGCGAGTTTTTATCACTGCCCGCCGTGAAGAAGTTAACTACAATTTGTATGGCATCGTATTAGTTACCATTGTTTGCAACTAGGGGCGTTGTTTCGATATAATACAAATTGTAGTTAACTTCTTCACGGCGCGCAGTGACAAAAACTCGCACTCCGCACTCTGGTCTGGCTATATCATGGTAGAAGTTTTTGGTCTCGTGGTTTTTGTTGAAGTTTTTGGCTTCAAAATACGCACCACGATGTGGCGGTCGCGGTTGCTGGGCATGCTGAAGCGGCGCTCGCAGTGCGGGCACGCGTACGGCTTCTCGCGCGTGTGTGTGCGCATGTGTACCAGCAGGTTGGAGTATTGCTGGAATAACAATAGAAATATTGTGAATGTGTTTAATAAATGCTGGAACATCTCTATGCTGTGTGAGGACAATGACATTTTAAGCGTAATTTATTTTTATTCCGTGATTAATTTTTGAAATGTTCAACATAAGCAGTAAAACATGTAGGTAATATCCGTAATTGATTTCATAAAACGTCATACGTGACAAGTATATCAGTAATCTATTAAATAATAATCTGTGGTCTCATGTGCGTCATAGTCCTCACTTAGCATAATCGGGAAGACGGCTACATGTAAAACATTTAGTTTAATTTATATACTCAGAAATATTGTGGTATTACTACTTGATAAACGTTAAAAATTTAATATTTTATGTGTAGTTTAGTAATTAAATGTAAAAAATACAAAAAGATTATAAATTTTTTTGCTAAATTAGTAAAAAAAACCTACATCGATAGTTTACTTTTACTTTTACCATATAACAGCCTCCGTGGTCTAGTGGTTTAGAGCTTGGCTCTCGACTCGGAGGTCGTGGGTTCGATTCCCGCATTGGAACAACAAAAAATCTTGTTTCCAAGTTTGGTTAGGACAATGCAGGCTGATCACCTGATTGTCTGACAAGAAAGATGATTCATGCGTCGGATGGGCATGTAAAAAGTCGGACCTGCGCCTGATATCTCACCAGTCGTGTCGGTTATTCGTCCCACTGGGTTACGAGAGTAAAAGGAAGAGAGAGTGCTCTTGTGTACTGCGCACACACTTGGGCACTATAAAATAACTCCTGCGTAGCTGGCCTGGTTTCAATTAAACCGGCCACCGTCACTGAAATCAGTGTGGGGAGCTATATTTTATTTACCATATACAAAAACGATCATTAAAGCAAGTATGGACTTTTCAGAACGCAGAAATTTTCGGAGATATTTACAAATAATATTTTCCTGCGGCCTTATAATATTTTATACACTTTTACTTAATAGTGACGTCGCAGACTTTGGTATGGAGCGTTTTCACGAGACTTCCGAAATTTCGCAAACAAATCGATGTATTAATGAAAGTATTGATTTTTAGTATACTGTTTCTTCTTAAAAATTACTCATATTTAAGAGTACTATTCATTTATGCAATAAAAACATCAGTCGTCTAGTCCATTACCCGTGTGGTGTGTCCGCAGATGTCGCACATGTACCGCTTGCGGAACTCGTTGCCGGGGTGCTCGGCCTCGTAGTGCCGGCGCGCCTGCGTGTCGCTGTACAGCAGCTTGCCACACTGTAACGTACAACACACACTCGAGTATTCTCCGTCGAGATTTCAATTCGATCTAAACGTAAACAAACAGAACAATAGAACGCTAAAATGCTACCGATTTAAATGTCAATTGTTTAATCCTAAAGACAAAACAGTAACACATTAATTCGGTCGTATTTCATATTTTTTCGTTATGATTAAACGGGAACGGAGTATAATACTGATTGTTTAACGCCATTTAATGTCGCTCGGCCATGTCTACGTTATGGGGCGGCACGACAAAATATTTCACTGTGATAAAATAAACCTCATCTTCGTTAAAATAAAATCCGCCCAAGTGCTAGTCGGACTCGCACATGAAGGGTTCCGTACAAAACGACAAAATAACCTCTTTTGTTGTAAGCGTGCCCCACTTAAATATTTATTTTTATTCTGTCTGTTGTTATAGCGATTACAGAGGTAGGTGCGCACATCGTCTGTAAAACTTTCAACTGTCTAGCTGTCACGGTTCACAAGATACAGCCTGGTGATAGACAGACGACGGCGGAGTCTCGGTAAAAGGGTCCCATTTTTTAACCTTTGGGTTCGGGAACACGTAAAACATTTCATATAGTTTAGTATAGGTAAATTGGGTATTTCCCTACATGTTAACATTTTAGTTTTTTTTAAATATATTAAGAAATAATTAGGTATTACAACTTGATAAAAGTAAAAAGAATTAGGATTTTATGTGTAGTTTTGTAATTATATACATTTCGATGTCACAAGAAAGATGTAATACTTTTTTTTTTATTAGTATTAAAAACCTACATAATTAGTTTACTTACGTCAAATACAAAAATATTCATTATGGAATGAACGTAAACGCGCAAACTTCGGAGATATCAGATTTTGAGCATATGGCCTTACATTTCGTAGCAACATTAGTAGTGTGTGACGTCACCTGCTTGTACGACTTTCATATGGGGCGTTTTCACGAGACACAAAAGTGCTTCAAACGATCCGCAATATCTTAGAAAATATTGATTTTTAGTATACTATTTTGTAAACTGTCTTATTTTTCAGAGCACTATTCATTATGCAATAAAAAGTACAGGAAAATACCGTATTGCAGTAGGTAGAGTTATTTGCTAAAGGAGTTTTTTGCCACGAACACTATTTCACGCGGGCGGAGTCGCGGGCAAAAGCTAGTATTGCATAAAATACATACAATTTCGCAGTTGCACTGCCGCCGCTTGCGGATGTTTTTGGCTGGTACGGAACCCTAAAAACGATTGCACAATGTCGTTACTGGGAATTTATTATTTCAGCGAGACTAAGGTTTATACTTGCACAAAATTTTCCCTACGCAAACCCGGAATCTATGCCTTCCACATTCTACAGTTAGACTCTATTACTTTAAGTATAAAATGACAATAGCAGGGTCGCGTCAGTACGTAGTTTTATACAACAACAACAGATGGCGATACAACGTGTCAGAAACAAACTAGCGTTGTTCCATATTTTGTAAGATAATTGAAGTGGAAACTACTTTAGCCGCGTTGGGCACTTTTTGGTAGCGGAAAATATTATGGATTCTTGTCACCGACATGCTCATGACTGCGCATGACGCGCATGCGCAGCGGCCGTGTGCTGTGCGCGTTAGGCGCTTTTTGGATGGGTGAAATCTCGTGCTTACGCGTCACCGACATGCTAATGCTAGCAATATATCTGTAGCTATACAGATGACGTATTTTCACTTCTATCGGCAGTCCCTAAAACTGCCAATATATTTTTTTTATTATTTAACACCAGTTTTTGTTTACTATGGCGGTATACTTATATTCGGCGCTGTCCTCTGGAGTGTGTCCATGGACGGTGGTAATCGCTTGCCATCATGCGATCTATCTGCTCGTTTGCCTGTCATGTTGCAAAAAATACATACAATTTCGCAGTTGGTCTCGGTCGCGGTGCCGTTGTTCAGCACTTCAGTGAACTGCCGCCGCTTGCGGTTGTTTTTGGCGGCGCGGCACTTCTGATTTTTAGTCGCCATAGTCATCAACACAGACCTGCAGCAAATAATATGTATTGGTATCACGATGAAAATACTATTTACACTGTTTACACTTCATAAGAACCTTAAAAAGTTAGTTTATCTATGGTTATTTGCTAGTAATCAGCGCCGTCTCGTTCTAGCCGCTGGGATGCAAGAGAGACGGCTATACTCACAAGTTGCTGTCGGAGTGGTTGCCGGAACTGCCGAGGCCCTTGTTGTACACGCTCTCGTCCTTGCCCTGAGCCGTCTCGCTCTAGCCGCTGGGGTGCGAGAGAGACGGGGAAACACAACTCGTTGTCGGCGTGGTTGCCGGAACTGCCGAGGCCCTTGTTGTACACGCCCTCGTCCTTGCCCTGAGCCGTCTCGCTCTAGCCGCTGGGGTGCAAGAGAGACGGCTATACTCACAAGTTGTTGTCGGCGTGGTTGCCGGAGCTGCCGAGGTGCGTGTTGTACGCGCCCTCGTCCTTGAACTGCAGGTCGCAGTCCGCGCAGAACAGCGCCGCGTCCGCCTTCACGCCGTCTCCCTCAAGCCGCTGAGGAGTGAGAGAGATAGGTTTAATATGGGGCAAGATTTGATATATTAGTTTCGAATGACACATGATTCAAATTAGAATTATTTGCGCTAACTTGTGCTAGCTTGCTTTTGACCGTAGTTCATACTACATCGTTTATAAAATTTATTAGTTTTCTTGGTTTCAAGTATAGATTGGCATCTATTTATAAAGTTTCGCAAAATCCATTTTAGAAATCTTTACCACTATTGGAAATTTTGATTTACTGCTTTTGTAAATGTATGTTTTTTACTAAATAGTAGCTTTTTGAAATCAGTTACACTCTGAGGTCAATAACCTCAGCGCCGTAGATTTATCACTAGATATATTTGTTTTTGAGTTTAAAAAAAAATCTGCCTAAACGTCTTTACATAAGAAGTAAATCATGTGCCCAAAGTTTTCGTAATTATATTTGCGAAACTACTGATATAATTTACTCCTAAACTACTGATCTTTTTATAAACGAAGTGTCAATAGATTCATAATTATAGTCCGGGATATATGTATATTCTATATAATTTACGTCGGCGGGTTAAAGTTTTTATACAAAAATATTGAATACATACCTCGCCCGGGTGCGTTATCCGCTTGTGGCATATAAGTCCGACCTCGCTGACGAAGCTGTGCCCGCACAGATTACAGATAAACAGGGACGGGTGCTTCAGTCGAATGTGAGTCAGTCGAGTCGATGCTTTCCTAGCAAATACAATAGCTTAATAGTCATAACTAGTAAACAAAATGTCCAAGAATCTACAATCATTTGAATGACATCCAGCTACTATTATAAATGTGAAAGTTTGTGAGGATGGATGGTTGGATGATTGTTACTATTTCACGCAAAAACTACTGAACAGATTTCGATGAAATTTTCAATATCGTGTGGTAGTAGTTTAGGTTCCGGATTAAAACATATGTTACTTTAATTTATCCCAAAAAAGTACAGTATTCCCGTGGGACATTTACGCGGGCGGAGCCGCGGGAAAAGGCTAATTGTAAATATTTTTTGTTTTTTGTAAGTGAATAAGTATTACTTACTACAATATATATTATATTAGTGTGATTTACTGATCATTCACAATGAAAAAACTTACCTAAACACTTTGTCACAGTGAGGACATGTGTACGTCACATCCTTGTGCCAGAGATAGTGCATTTTTGCCTGGTAACTAAAGCAAAGTAAAAATTATTATAAACAAAACCACGCAAGCCAAATTAGGCATTACATAAGTATTTTTTTTTTTAGACAATAATGGCAAACGAGCAGACAGATATATTAGTTTAAACGGGACTTAGCCCACTACACATTACCAAATCCCACCACAGCTACTCCTGTGTAGCCAGCGCCTTTAGTCAAGATGCATTCGATAATTTCGACGGCGAAGTTCGAAAACAAAATACGGCTTTAACATAAGGCCTCGCAAGCGATATGTCACTTAACGATGACTTATGTCAAATCCCATACATTTTTGATTCGAAGTTCGCTATCGAAATGATCGAACGCATACACTAAAGGCCCTGGATCGACAGGGGTAACCAATATGTCTTGGAACTCGCAACGAAGTTAATCAGAGGAAAGGCAGGAAGAGTAGGGCCCGTATTAATAAACCGTTTTCAAACTCGTTCTCAAGACCTTTCTTGGCTAAGACAGTCTCAAGTAACGATTAGCTTCTCAAGATGGACTTTAATTCATAGTATGATCTCAAGACCGTCTCAGTTGATAACGTTATTGAGATCACTTACTCAACTTTTAAGCGTCATCTACACGACAAAGAACGAACAAAATAACGTTTCGTTTACACTTCTACAAAGAACGGATTTATTGATTATACATTCCTTCAATATTTATTTTAAAAAATGTAATATTTAATAATATAAATACCAAAAAAAGTTTAGTCTGTATTTTATTGATTGATTTTCATTAATTTTTACGTAGATATTAATATTTAGTATTGTCTTGCATAATAATATCCATATTTTTTTAACAACTACGTAAAACGAAATGCGGATCATTGCCATTCGAAAAAATTTCTTCTTCTTCTTATTCTTTAAAGTGGCTCTTTAGTGAATCTCCAATGTGTTGTGTTGACGAAAACTCTGCCTTACGAGTGGGTTTTATGAATAAACAAGGGCACGGTGTACAGGAGGAAGTCTGTTGAATAATCTAAAGCCTAGAACAGACAAATTTAGGGCCAGTACCACAGTATGTACATAAAGTTTCAGTAAAAGGAGTATTTACAAAACACAGAACAGATTTAAGGTTAATAGGGCGAGGAATTGTAGGAGGGAGGGATCATATAATGAGGATTGTTTTTTGGGCAGCGAAAAAAAGTTCTGCTGTCAAGTGTCAAATCAAGTCAATTAATATAAATCAAATAGGTAATTCGTTTAGGTAATGTAAATAAATAAATAAAATCGGAAATATTTCTACAAATACTCGACACTGGCTGAATGGTGCAAAACCTTTGCAACTGCGATTACCAAAAAAAAAAAAAGAATAAGTATCAATAAGCGTCTTTTTTTTATAACTTTATTTTGTGTTGAGTATGTAGTGTAAATTCTGAGTTTGTTTAATCATAAGTATTTAGATTTTAATTTACATAATTGTAACACACCCAAAAACACCACAAATAATAATGTACTGTATCCCAAGCAAGCCGTTCTCAAGTCAAGGTTTGACTGTACCCACGAAACCGCGTCTCAAGTAACAGTTTGACAGCAATGACAGCGTACTTGAGTAACGAGTCTCGTTTATTAATACGTTCGCACTCACTTGATACGCCGTACCTACAGCTGTACTTAAGTACGGTCTATTAATTAAAACAACATCTTAAGTACTTTCTTGAGAATTGTCTTAGAGTTAAGAACGCTTTATTAATACGGGCTTAGAAGTACATAATATACTGGGTGATTTTTTATCCCGTTTCGAGAGTGACAGAGGGTAGGGTGGCACATGAAATAGAGTACCATGGCATACTTAGTTAACTTTTTTCTAACTTGGTGAAAATATGTTTTACAACATTGCACTACTAATTTGAAATCATTATTTACTCATTTATACATTTAAGACAAGTATTTCAGACAAATATATTGAAATTAAAAATACACCCCCTTGGCCCCGTGACGTTCCGCGTGATCGGACTGTACAACTTCGCACGGCGCGCGGGGCGGCGTCCCATCGCCGCCGCAGTAGGGTGACCAAAATTTTTTTTTTTGTAAGATTTTCCAACTGTCAAATACGTGAGCTTTAACACAAATGCTTTTGTATATAGATTCTATATATTTTTGATACAAAACATTCCCCGTTTCTTTTGAAACGGAATAAAAAATCAACCAGCATAACTAGATAAACATATATACTAGACATATAGTCATTATTGATAGGGAAGGTTATTTTAAATCCCTACACCCAATTTGATCCCATGTATAGTACAATACACAACACAAAATCTCCGGTCAAGACGACCCATTCTTGCCAAAGTAATTTTTTAAATTTTCAGATTACCGATTGGGTGAAACAAAACTGCACAGTTGACATGTAAACTTGTACAGGTGTGTCTGTATCATGTGCTTATACATCTTGCGAGGGTCCTTGCAGTGTATCTTGCACGAGTCACACTGATACTTGCCGGAGATGCTCTGAAATAATTGAGAACATAAAATACTGTCATCAATAAAATTTCATTTTTATTATACCAACATTTCTAGCAAATAAATACACTAGCTTGATAATAATTATTTACTTTCAGCAAACAAATCGTGAGAAGATTGAAATTGCTAAATATATACATTAAATAAAATTGTATCCAAAAGTTAGCAGCTGATTTCTATCAATAGGGAATATGGACTACATGTAAAATATTTAGTTTAATTTATATACTTAGAAATTTTGATGTATTACTACTTGATAAACGTTAAAAAAAATTTATGTGTAGCTCAGTAATTAGAAACATCTAAAAAATACAAAAAAAGTTTAAAAGTTTTTTGCTAAATTAGTAAAAAAACCTACAACATTAGTTAACTTACATCATATACAAAAACATTTATTACAGTATGAACTTAAATGCACAAATTTCATGATGATATTTACAAATAATTATGTTCCTGCTGCCTTATATTTCGTGACGTCACAGTTAGGTACAACTTTTATATGGAGCGTTTTTACGAAACTTACAAAGTTCTGTAAACAAATCGTTTTCAAACTAGTAGAAAGACGATAAAATTTGGTACAGAACGTATTTTTATTTTAATCTCATAACATCTATAGTTTAAAAAAAAAAGATAAATGAATAGTACAGATACTTCAACTCCATTGTGCCCGCGGCGCGTTAGCGAGCGCTAATAATTATATAGGTAGAACGGTATACTGTGTGTGACAGTGACGCAGCCCACTAGCGGGCGCGGTTGTTTGTGTGGGTAACGTATTAAGGTTTGTATTATTGGGACTGCGTTAGGCGTATCTACGCGGCAGCGGAACTACGCGACGCAACACGTTACACAGCCTCCCTTTGTATGAAATTGTATGAGAACGCACTGCGCGGCTACGGAACTATGCGACGCAACATGTTACACGGCATCTCATTGTATGAAATTGTATGCGAACGCACTGTGCGGCAGCGGAATTACTCGCCGCGGCCTCCATGGCAGTATTACCGGTAGGGAAGCTTCGCGTCGCGTCGCTGCGCTGCAGCCTAGTGTGGCCTTTATACGTTACCTATACATAGCACCGCACGCACAAATAATTTGAACTATCATATGCAAACATACCGGATCGTGTTTCTGCATGTGTTTCTCATATGTTTTCGCTTCACGGAATCCTTTGTAACACAGCTCACATTTAAACAATGAATCAATATAATTTTTCGAATTCTTTCTTTCCAGCACAAGACTGTATTGCTCATTGTGTGAAATTGGTGAATACTTCAAGAACTCAAAACCCGACCGTAAGAATGAATGTGATGGTTTGTTTTGTTTCTTTAACCGTTTCCCATTGGGACATCTCTTCTTCAACCACGAGGGTCTTGTGTCAAACCAGTCCTCAGTAGTTTGTCCTTTGTCCATGTGATTATTTATGTAATGCTGTTTAGCTGATGCTCTGTAACACAAAAATAAATAGTAACAATTAAAAATAAATAAATTGTGTGTACAAGTTAACCCTTGAGAAGGCGCTTTTTTTTCCGAACTAAGTGGGTTAATTCGATTGAAATTGCAACATTACACAATTAAGGTTTATATATTAGGTATTTACCTATGAAATTGCCGTTTTGTATGAAAAAATTTTAACTAATTTTTTTTCATGTATTTTTTATTTGTATTAATCGAAGTAATCACCCATGCAATCAATGCATCTTTGCCAATGCAGTGGCAGTTTATTGATGCCCTTCTTAAAGAAATCAGCTGGACGGGAGGCAACAAATTCTTCAAAGGCATTTTGTACTGCCTCTCGGGTATTGAATTTTTTTCCCGCCAAGAAGTTATCCAAATTCTGGAAAAAGTAGTAGTCTGTAGGCGCAAGGTCTGGTGAGTAGGGCGGATGACGGAGAGCTTCCAACCCCAGTTCTTGCAACTTGGAGACCGTCTGCTGTGCAGTATGAGGTCGCGCGTTGTCGTGCAGGAGCAGCGGAGACGAGCGATTGACCAATGCTGGTTGGAGATGTGCCAGCTTCTCCATCATTGTGTTCAGTTCTTCACAGTACACATCTGCAGTATTGCTCACCCCATTTGGTAAGAAGCTGTGATGAATCACACCGGCGCTAGACCACCAAACAGTGACCATCACTTTTCTAGGGGTAAGTTTTCGTTTAGGGCATTGTTTAGGTGCTGAACCAGGATCCAACCAACTTGCTGAGCGCTTGCGGTTATCAAACAGAATCCATTTTTCATCGCAGGTAACAATGCGGTTCAAAATTCCTTAATTTCTGTGTCTGTTGAGCAGTGCAAGGCACGTCTCGACGCGTACTTCGCGCTGGCGATCATTGAGTTCGTGGGGCACCCATTTGTCAAGCTTTTTTACCTTGCCAATTTGACGCAAATTGACCAATATTGTTTTGACTCTAACGTCGAAAGCTGCTGCTAATTTAGCCGTAGATTGTGTATCATCAGCCTCCACAATCGCCTTTAATTCGTCATTGTCGACCAAAATCTTCGGACGACCGCGAGGTTCATTTTTCAGGTCGAAATTTCCAGAACGGAAGCGAGCATACCAATAACAGGTGGTGTGTTGGTTTTTAGTGTTAGCTCCGTAAACGTCGTTGATGTTGCGTGCCGCTTGTGCCGCGTTGCTGCCACGACGGTACTCATATTCCATAATTACTCGAATTTTGAACGTATCCATGATGACGAAAAAGATTGAAATGCGATGAAAATGTAACACTAATTAATAAACAAATGACTACTTTTGGACAAAGAATTCCATGTTTTTAAAATAAAATTAATTTGAAATTAGAATTCTTAGCCAAACAAAAATTATTTTGATTTGAAATGGCCAGTACTGCAGAACGGCAATTTCATAGGTAAAGACCTATTATAAGATTTGGAAGAAAACATACTTTCGAGTTAAAATAAATAAGTTTTTACTTACCTATCAAAAGTAACTTCTGGGCATTTTCTACAAATATATTTGTACATATGTTTCTCTGTGATGTGGGTTTCCAGTAAAAATTTAGTTTTATAAAAGTAATGGCACAATTCACACCTAAAATTACCGTTGATATGCTGAAAATAAAATATTGTTATATAATATTAGTCAGGAAAGCCATGGAAAATCAGGCACCTTGGCTAAGTCGCGGTTGATGCTGCAATGGCCTCTCTTTAAACATGTGGTATAGACATTACACAGCTATATCAGCTGTAGTTACCACACTACCTTGTTTGATTTTCATGCTGTAGTATAGAAGTGTTTTAGTTTCTGTTTAATTTGTTTTCTCTTTGGCTGTGTTCTGTCCCTTATGTGTTTAATAAATCAATTTTTTTTATATAATTCCAAAACAAATATTTACTTATAAAGCCTTTGGGCACATGATTAACTGTCATTCTAACTTGTGGCAAAAGTAAACATTTTTAGATGCCCCTTTATCATGGATATCAACTTTTTTATTTTATTTTTTATTTTTCATTATTATAATACCAACATAAAATACATAACAAAAATTAACACTAAGCAATTAACTATGAATACGGCCAATAACAGGTATTACAGATCTTAACAGACGTTACAGGCATGTAGCTAAATAGAAAGGTAATTAATTAGTTAATTTAATTCTAAATTAATATAGAAAAATTGCCAAAGGTAAATTAAAATTTAAAAGCAACTCAGTTCAATGGTAGTATTAAATAAAACTAGATATTTATTTATAGCATTGTTACAAATGTAGTTGTGAGAATATACAAATTCATTGTATGTGTGTGTGTTGTGTGTGTTTGCGTGTGTATTGCTTGTGGGTTGTGGCACACTAGCCCTGCGACACGAGGTCTTGGGATCAGTGACAAACACTACTAGGGTGTTGTGTGAGAAGTAATACAGGTTGTGCAACAATAGCCAACATCTTATTAAAAACACAAGGTAAGTGTTTTATATTTTATGTAATTTTTTATTTAGGTTAATTTTTTAACAATGCTTATTCATTCATTTTCTAACGTTTTAATAATTTCATTTTTAAATTATTTTTTTTGCATAATTTGTGTTGCATGCAGGTACGTGTAGCAACGGGATGTTCCTAGTGCGATATTTCTGTGTGCGGTAGGTAAGTTGAGATACAAGGTCGGGCAGTCAACTTTACTATTAGCTATATAGTATAACAGATACATATCCAAAACCGTAAGTCTCTATTCCAAGGACAAAAGATCAAACTCAGCGTAGCTGTTATTATAACTATCAAAACATTTGCTACTGCGGTAATTTAAATGATATGTAAATTTTTTCTGAATGCATTCCAGACGAGTTTTATATATGATGTACTGCGGGGACCATATCGGACTGTTGTACTCTAAAACACTTCTTACGTATGCGAAATATACGATTTTAAGTGCCGAAATGCTCGTAAATGGCTATCAAACCTATACAATTGATTTGTCTAATTACAAGGTACTCACTATCAACAAGAGTTTTAAAAATTATAGATTACAATAAAAATTATAGATTATTATTATAAATTGACTGTCTGTGACAGTACACTACTACAATATTCAGACGAATTTGATAGTCCAATAGTGTTGGAATAAAAGTTTGTGATATAACTGAGGGTAAACTGTAGTTGCAATAGAAAAATGGGAGTAGTACCATATCATGCATCCTTCTATGGTGTTCCAACCTTTTTTCATTGTGATACTTTACTCCACATACGCTGCACTCATGTTTCCCCGTCTGTACATATGTTTTACAAATATCCATTACTGCGGCAGACTCATTTTTAGATATGGGAACCAATACAGCATATTCTGCATCCAAATTAGATCCGTCTACATCATTCTCGTCTTTATCTATTTCATTATCATGGTCTATTTCATTATCAACATAATCATCATTATATTCATCGTCATAAGGTTTTATGTTGGATTCTTCAGGCACATTGACTTTACTATTAAGGTTTTCATCTTCGAGATTTACATTAAATAGTGGTACCAATTTAGGCTCTGGTTCCTCTATTTCTAAGTAGGAATTTATTTCATTGTCAACTGTACTATGCAATAACACATTGGCTTGGATGGGCTGTACATAGGATCTGTTCTCTTTCTTCCATTTGAACTTAACTCTTTCGTAACTATTTCTACTTAGATTATTGAGATATGATAATGATGGGGCTATATTTAATGTTTTTAGATTTATTTCATTCAGAACTTGTAGAGTTATCTGTAATAAGAAAACAAAAATTAGGTAATCATTTACAAGTAGAAACTATAGACAAGGGTTCTATTGGTCATTTAAAGATATTTAAATGCTAAAATGACGAAGTCAGATTAGGAGCATCTAGAACCAGCCAGTTCAATGTAAAAATAGAGTTATGAGCGTGAGGAAGGGCTAGCCTGTAACTAGATTAGTAGTTTCTAATGCAAAAATGTGCTAAAAATTGAAGATGGGAAGAACAAAATTATTACCTCTTTATTCTTCTTTAGAATCTCATGTAAAATAAAATGAGATCTATGGCATTTGTCCCTAAATTTCTTCATACGTTTAACAAGTGTCAAGCATTCCACACACACATATTCAGGCAGTCCTTCCCCGTTAAAAGTCTGAAAAGGTAAGTTTTTCTTTGTTAGACGCATAAAACAACCATAAAATTTAGTAAGTAATTAAATACACAATTATCTCAGAAACTTTGAAGTAATGTTTCTCATTCTCTTGTGCAGTTGCTAAATGATTTTTTTTGTTTTGAGAATGAACATTCTATCTTCAAATAAAG
Organism: Phengaris alcon alcon; assembly: GCA_037179445.1. NCBI lineage: Eukaryota > Metazoa > Arthropoda > Insecta > Lepidoptera > Lycaenidae > Phengaris > Phengaris alcon. The sequence goes on along the minus strand of JAYRCH010000135.1, from coordinate 2,628,891 downwards.
TGCCATATTATAACGTAAGCGATAGAAAAGCATACCTTTAATCCGCAAACCAAATTATAGTCTTCTCGAATATGATTTGAAGTCATATGAAAGATTTTTACATCGGTTCTAAGACAAGCTATACAAGCCTGTAAGTCATGCATATTCAACAAATATAGTAAAGTATCTAGGTGTTACTAAAATGTTTGCATTGTTTCATATAGATTCACTATCGGTTGTTAGATGCTACATAAACACAAAACGGCAAAAAACATTAAATTCGAAAAAGCCATCGCAAAGCAGAAATATCAACAAAACTGAAATGTCAAAGTTCTTCATCTTGTTTTTTTTCAATGGCTTGACGGCTTAAACTCTTTGCCAGTGTCAAGTTAAAAATTCGGGTAAATAGAATTCTCGCTTATGATATTTTTTCGTCTACTCGATGTTAGACATGATAATGAACAATTTACAACTCATTTTCGTATATCTTAAAAAATAACGAAGATACAAAGAATTTAATTTTACAATATGAAAGAGAGCAATAAAGATAATATATCGGCCTGTGACGTCAACTTGTGACGTAACAAATCGTTTTGTGAGACAGAAATGGGCAATATACGTCAACTTGTGACGTAATAAATCATTTTACGAGACAGAGATGGGCAATATTTTTTATTTGCTTATAATTTTTAATCGCGTCAATCTAGATACGTATTTCTTTTAATTTTTATTTTAATCAACAATTTTAAAATTTAATTTATAAAAATGTAACTTTCCACACTTTTGGAAATTGTACCAATTGCACACACTTGTGCACGCTAACGAATATCGTACGCTATTGTAGTGTAGTGACTATTGTCTTTATAATATTTTATGTGTATTACCTTTATTACCTTTTAGGTCAGCATTTTGTTTATTACGCAACGGTTTCGTTTTATGTATGTTCATAATTATTATGTATTTTTGATTATTAATAAACTGGATCCTGAATCGTCTTGACGTTTATATCAACCCTGACCAATGTGGCCTCACTAAGTCGCATCTCAAAGTGTTTACTCTTAGACACATCTCATGCCATCAACGTAACCTCCAACTTGTAACTCTACCACTAACGTGATCCTGCTATCAACGAGACTCAATCGACGTGACTTGTCTCTCCCTGGACTTCGAAGATTTTGGGCAAAACGCAGAGCAAGGAACAAGTGGTGATTGCGCAGACTGCTGGCGGTGACAACCACGCAAAGGCTGCAGCGGAGCACATACAGACCAACAACGTCCTTCTTTTCATCATATGTGTCTTTCTCCTACTGGCTGTACTGGTTGGATTCTTCTGGCCGTACAAGAGGCTGTACACTGGCTGGATGCAGAAGCAGATGCGGAATGAATCCCTGGAGTGTGTCCTGTCCCATATGAGCTCGCGTCGTCGCGGAGAAATCCAAGAAGGTACAATGAATGAGTCAAAGGTGAATAAAAGAAACCCACTAGGTATAAATTATAATAATATAATAGCTCCCCACACTGAATTCAGTGACGGTGGCCGGTTTAATTGAAACCAGGCCAGCTACGCAGGAGTTATTTTATAGTGCCCAAGTGTGTGCGCAGTACACAAGAGCACTCTCTCTTCCTTTACTCTCGTAACCCAGTGGGACGAATAATCGACACGACTGGTGAGATATCAGGCGCAGGTCCGACTTTTTACATGCCCATCCGACGCATGGATCATCTTTCTTGTCAGACAATCAGGTGATCAGCCTGCATTGTCCTAACCAAACTTGGAAACAAGATTTTTTGTTGTTCCAATGCGGGAATCGAACCCACGACCTCCGAGTCGAGAGCCAAGCTCTAAACCACTAGACCACGGAGGTATAAATTATTATGATGTTATTTTAGAATAGTTTTTTTTTGTTTGTTTTTGCTATAATAGTTATGTAGTTAATTATTATGAGTATAAAATTAGAATTATCCAAAATTTATGAAAAGTTAAATTATTATAAGGATTATATTACTATATATTACTATATGTTCTATAGAAGAATGCTATACTAAAGTATTACATTTTGAAACGGATTCTAATAATTTAGATCCAGAGAGTAGTATACCAATAAAAATGTCGAATGAAAAATTTGATTTTAAGACGGCTGTTAGCCTTTTACCAGAAATGAACAATGAAGAAAATGTAACTCGAGAATTAATTGAGTTATATGAGTCAATGCTTGATGATAATGGTAAACAGATGTTAATTAGAAAGAAGGAAAGAAAAGAAAGAAAGAAAAATTTTATTTTCAGTTCACAAAAGACACAAATATAACATGACATAAAATAGGAAGATATAAAAGAGAATAACAAATTGAGACATGCACCATAGTTACTGCTGTAAATTAAATAGGACAAATTGTGCCTTCATGTGACTTACAAAATGGGTCCAGTTCGGCATACATACACACATATATATATATATATACACACATTATTACACAGTATTTTTCAAATATCAAGATTAATAATTCGTATACTCATAGTTTAAGAGACACGGCGAAGGCGTACCTCGACGTACTAATTCCAGCTGACGACAAGCCGGACTTGGACAATGATTTTCACCGCGAGATAAGGTTCAGAATGTTAGACCCCATCAATACGCCGGTATCTGACTTACCTATACTTGATGAGTTCACTTCAACAGTTAATTTGTTACCTACGAAAAAGTCAGCAGGCGAGGATAAAATATCTAATATTATGATTAAGCAGGCGTGTCTAGCGGTAGGTTCATCTATATTACAGGTTTTTAATAAATGTATTGCAGAAGGCACTTTTCCAAAAATCTGGCGAATCGGCACAATAAAATCAATTCCAAAAGCCGGTGATAAACCACCAGACGATCCGAAATCCTACCGTCCTATAACGCTATTATCATGCTTAGGTAAATTATTAGAACGTCTTATTGTTCCCCGCTTGCTACCCGGTGGCCCGAAATTTAATAATCAGCAATTTGGATTTACCGCCGGGAAGTCAACAGTGGATGCAGCAATCGAGGTCAGAAAAACAGTAAATCTGGTATATCTCTGGATATCGCGGGTGCCTTCGATAATGCCTTGTGGCCAATGCTACTACTGAAGTTAAGAAACAGAGGCTGCTATCGTAATATTTATTATTTAGTTAATTTACTCGAATTTTTGCAACGGCGTAACAAAACTCCAACTCGGCCATTAACGCGCGGCTGCCCTCAAGGATCAGTACTATCGCCGCACTTGTGGAATACAAGTTTTGATGATTTATTATGTGTTCCCTTGCCTCCTCTGTGCTCTCTGATAGGTTATGCTGACGATGGTTTTCTTATTATTCAAGCCCAAGCCAATTCGCGATCTGAAATTGAAAACAAGGCCAACAAGTGCCTCAACGTAATATCGAGTTGGGGTCACAGAAATCGATTAGAATTTGCAGCACATAAAACCTTTCAAGTACTTTTAAAAGGTTCATTAATACCAACTCCTTGCATTAAACTAAACAACATCAATGTGAAACGTAAACAGTATCTTTGTTACCTAGGACTTATTTTAGAAAATAAATTTACATTCCTGGAACATATAATACAGACCGGTGAGAAAGCTAAAAGGAATTTCTATTGTTTCACAAAAATATCAACGTCGACATGGGGCCTTTCATTTAAAACATTAAAAATAATTTATAATGCGAAATTGGGCAGATAGGGTTACAATAGGAGCGGCCCGTCGTAAACTTTTGCAAAGCCAACGTCTCGCCTTAATATTTTTATGTAAGGCATACCGTACCGTAAGTACTGAAGCACTCCCAGTCTTAGCCGGAGTCCTTCCAGTAGACTTAGAGATACAGCCTCGTGCAGCACTATATTATAAAAATAAAAAAATGACTAACCCTGAGTTTTTAAGCGCGAAAGAGAGTAATAAGATAACTAGATTATTCGAGCCATTAGATATTTCTATACAGAACCTAATTTCTGAGTGGCAGGAACGGTGGGACAACACTATCAAAGGGCGTCACCTATATAATTTCTTCCTTTCGGTACGCGATCGACTCTCGAAGCAATGGATAGAAATAGACCACTACGTCGCACAATTTTTGACAGGACACGGAAACTTTAAAGCGAAACTATTTGGATTTACATTAGTCTCGTCTCCGCTATGCTAGTGTTCGACCGAAGGTAGCCCTTATGAACAAACTGCTCATCACATACTCTGGGAGTGTGATCTCTGGTATGACGAAAGAATCGAAATGTTGAACAGCGTCCATTGTGTTTCTAGGGTTGTGTACTATGAAGATCTTGTGGGCTGCGCGAAGAACTTCCGAGCTTTCAAACGTTTGTGTCATAAGTACTATTGGAAACAATACAACACTTTTTTGTCATTATAAATGCATTGTAATCAATTGTCATATTATAAATTAAAACATTTAATTACATTCTGTCTTGTAGTCATAAAAAAAAAAAAGTTATTCCCGTGGTGCTTCCCCTTTAATTCTGACTTTTTGTCATCACAATTTTTGCTGTCTCCCGCTTTGCTTGGGGAGGTAAACTGGAATACTTCCTACTCCTACAATCTTCTGATTAATTTCGTTGCGGGTTCCAAGACAGATTTAGCATGTCCTCCGGGCACCCCTGAAATTATATCAAAGGGTTTTTGCGGTTGGTTACCACTGTCGATCCTATCCTGGCTACACAGGAGTTGCAGTGGTGGGTAAGTGTGGTGGGCCAATTGCCCGATAAAAAAATATATACGAGTACACACATATAAATACATATATACACACACATAAACATAATACATAATATAATATGATAATAATTAATAGTCGACTATACGTCTTAAACACAGAACTCCCTTACAAACTATACACTATATAAATACCGCACAAACTGCTACAAAACGTTACAACAACACAACTCATCAAGACACTACTGAGTAACAATGGTAAATTTCAAATTAAACTAATAGATAAGAATAATAAATTAATACAATTGTATGTAACAATTGTATGTAATATTCATATGAACGACAGGTTACTAATAATCATACCATGTTTACGTTGTTCCTTAATGAGAAACTCTTTCAAGTGATTTCTAAACGTGCCTACCGTGTTGAGTGTGCGTATCGGAGGAGGAATGTTGTTCCAAATCTTCGCAGCCGCATAGCGAAAGCTGCCACGAAGTGCTTTGGTTCGATGTTGCTGTGTTGACAGTGCCTGTGACCACTGTCTGCGCGAGTTTAGCCAACTCAACCTCTCGTGTAGATAGACGGTTCTTTATACTTAATGACACCGAACATAAGACATGCCAGATGATATTTACGCCTGGACTTCATTTTAAGAAAAAAAATGTTCATTTAAAAAAGGTGTTACATGTCCTCTACTTGGAACTGAGTAGCAAAACCGAACGCAAGCGTTCTGTACTCTCTGAATAAGTTTCTCCGTTCGAGCCAGTAGACGGGGGCCATAGACTGTGTCAGAGTGGTTCAGTTTGGAAAGGACTAGACTTTCTACTAACTGTTCACGTAGCTCTTCAGATAGATAATGCCTAATTTTATATAAGACTTTTAAGCGATAAAAACAGTTTTGTACCGAATCAGCTATATGTTTTTCGAGTCTCAGGTCCATAAGTAATCCCAAGTTTCGAGCCTCATCCACTCGTTCAATAGGCTGACCAAGAACCATAATACCGAGCGAGGCTGGCAAATTTTTAAACTAATGTTGGCCACCTAATGCTAAGTGTCTTGTCTTGGACGAATTTCAGTATTAAATTGTTATTCTCTAACCGTAGAGCTATTCGATATAGGTCCTCGTTTAGGCTGCGCACCGCTCTTTCATAGTCTCTAGCATGAAAGGAGATATATAGCTGGATGTCATCCGCATAAATGTGATGCTTACAGTTTTTAATGCATTGTACTATATCAGCACAGTAGAGGCTAAAAAGGTTCGGACCCAGGAGTGAGCCCTGAGGTACACCTGCCTCCACTTGTGCTAATGAGGAAGTGTCAAGTTTACCGCCGTCGAGCTGGATTTGAACACATTGCCTTCTATTATGAAGGTAACTGTCAAACCAGCGTCGAGATGAGATGTCAAAACCGTAATAGCTTAGTTTAGATAAAAAAAAATTATATTAATGGAGTCAAAGGCTCGTGAAAAATCCAATAAGACAAGCAAAGTGCACATCCCACTATCCTGGGCAGCCAAGATATTATCGGTAACATCCAGTAGAGCGGTGGCTGTACTTCTCCGCTTTCTAAAGCCAGACTGTAGAGGTGGTAACACGTCATTTGTTTCCAAGTAATGTGTTAACTGTAGGCACACCACTTTCTCCAGAACCTTAGAAATACACGGCAAAATGCTTATCGGCCTAAGATCGCTAAAGTCCAAGGGATCATTTTTTTTTTGGCAAAGGGCGAACCTTTGCAATTTTCCATAGATCAGAAAAGTAAGAAGTTGAGATGGAGCAATTAATAATAGCGGTAATAGCGTCTAAAGAGTTCGGTAGAGTTAACATTAGCATGTTTAAATTAATCCCGTCAAACCCCTCAGCGTTCGATTTTAAAGTGTTAATGATACGATGTATATCAAGACTACTTACAGTTTCGAGTTTAAAAGTAGCATTTATTTTTCTATATCAAAATCACGGTTTTGCCACTTTTGTGTTTTTAGTGCTATTTCAGGGCACTCAAAGATAAAAATCGTTCAATCGTTCACTTTTAATGGGCTTATTGTTAATTACACTTTACACAAACGCTGAATAACAATTTATACTGTTCCTGGTACTGTTAACTACACTGGCGTAAATTCAATTTGTATCGATATTAATGTCATAAATTTCAATTAAACAAATAATATTACGGAGCCACTAACGAAGGCAATGACGTCCTGGTCTTTATTTTATTATCATTAAATTTGTTTGGTATAATTAGAAATAGGTTAACCTATGGAGCAAAAATGCGTTTACCTACTTAAGCTAGGCAAGGTGAAAAGTCTGTTGTTGAGTTCGGCGAGGAAATTGAGAAATTATTTGTAGAACTAACTATATCACAGGCAAACGGCAATGAAAATGCCTATAAGGTATTGTGCCCTCTTAACGAGAAAAACGCTATTTAATGTTTTTCAGAGGGTTTGAGAAGCCAACGTTTATCGACAATTATTGTAGCACTGAATTTAACATCTTTAAAAGATGCTATCAGAGTAGCCGAAGATGAGACTACTTCAACTTCGGACCACTAGTTTATGTCTTATAAACGCCAACCACCTCGTTTTAATAATATAAATCGTTTTCTTAATAGAGGACGTGGATTTCGAGGACAAAATTATTATAAAAACTTGAGAGGTGTCAAGAGACACCCAGATGGTACGAAGTTATAATATATATATTATAATATAAATATAAATATATATATATATATATATATATATATATATATACAGAGATTAGCCGGAACAAACACACAGACTGACAGACGGACAGAAAAATGTTAACAATTTATATTTTATTGTAAGTACCGATCATACTTTTAAATGCATTAAGTGAAAATAAAAGCTGTTAATTTGAAATTACAAACAGACACTTCAATTTTGTTTATCTGTATAGATATAATATATTATATTATACAAAACAAATAGTTGAACTAAGTATATATAGTGCGCGCGGAACTAGTTGGCCGCGCCTTAGGTAGGGACAGGGGTGAGGGGGCGGGTTGCTTGCTCCTTTCGTCCCACCGCTCGCATACCTAAGGCCCGGCTAGCTAGTCACAATATGTAACAGTCATAACAGTCACAATTTGTAATTGCAAAATTCTACATTATTGTCAAGGCGATAAGGTCGTTTTTTGTATTATTCTTAATAGTCGTTATTACATTGTGATTTCGAGTGGCAAAAAGTGTCGTGCCTATTCAATCCGTCTAGCCCCAATACAATTCGCAACGCGCCATAAGGAACTTCGTTCCAATTATTTTCCAAGCTACAGGGAAATGTCGCAATCGCAATCGCATCAATTTCCAACTTCGTCGAACTGCGCGGGGCGAGGAGGCCGCGGTGCCCGAGCACGAGGCGCGTGTTCCGGTGCAAGGTATGTTCGAGGGAATCATGATCATTTCGCAATGCAGTCTAATAATAATGGGTATTTAAATCATATTATTACTGCAAATGACGAAGATCAGGGTTCGAATCCCGGGCCTTGATAAGTCTTGATAAGTTACAGTTAGAATTTTTTGTAGATACAGGGGCCTATCGGCTATTAAGTATGAACTTTTGGATTTAATTAATTACTATTGCGATTTAAATATTCGCAGTATAGGTGGTAGTTTAAAATCGGTAGGTTATGTTTACTTAAATTTGTATTATGATAATGTATTTTTTAAGCATAAGTTTTACGTTTTTAAGAATTTATCTTGCAAAACGATAGGTATATTAGGTCAAGATTTTATTAGAGGCTTCTCTGGGGTGGTAGATTATGAAGCAGGCACTTTTTCTCTCAAAGTTGCGCAGTGTAAGGTAACTTTACCTTTGAATTATTATAATAATTATAGTGTATGTGTAGAACCGCGATGCGAAGTTATTAAATATATTCCTGCGCGTATTAATTATGATTGTGTAATTTATCTTAAGGAGATTAAACAGGGTATATTTTTAGCAAGTTTGGTTGCTAGGCCAAAAAATGGTAAGATCCCTGTACGAATATTAAATACGACTGACGAGGAGGTTTCTTTATGTTTGAATGAGCTCGAGATAGATAAATTAGAAAATTATAATTTTTGTAAATTTGATAGGCCGGATATTAACGTAGAAAGAATAAAAACTTTATTTGCATTACTAAACTTAAGTTCATATTTAAATAAGGAGGAACAGCTCATCATCGAACAAATTTGCGCGAAATATCCAGACATTTTTCACATACCGGGTGACAAACTTAGTGTTACAAACGTGTAAGAAGAGTCTATTCATTTAACAAAAAATGCTACGCCCGTATATAGAAAACAATAATATAATAGGTCTTTATCTATGAAATTGCCGTTCTGCAGTACTTTTCAAATCAAAATAATTTTTGTTTGGCTAAGAATTCTAATTTCAAATTAATTTTATTTTAAAAACATGGAACTCTTTTTCTAAAAGTAGTCTTTTGTTTATTGATTAGTGTTAAATTTTCATCGCATTTCAATATTTTTCGTTATCACGGATACGTTCAAAATTCGAGTAATTATGGAATATGAGTACCGTCGTGGCAGCAGCGCGGCACAAGCGGCACGCAACATCAACGACGTTTACGGAGCTAAGATTACAAACCAACGCACCACCTGTTATTGGTTTGCTCGCTTCCGTTCTGGAAATTTCCACCTGAAAAATGAACCTCGCGGTCGTCCGAAGACTTTGGTCGACAATGTCGAATTAAAGGCGATTGTGGAAGCTGATGATACACAATCTACGGCTGAATTAGCAGCAGCTTTCGACGTTAGCGTCAAAACAATATTGGTCCATTTGCGTCAAATTGGCAAGGTAAAAAAGCTTGACAAATGGGTGCCCCACGAACTCAATGATCGCCAGCGCGAAGTACGCGTCGAGACGTGCCTTGCACTGCTCAACAGACACACAAATTAAGGAATTTTGAACCGCATTGTTACCTGCGATGAAAAATGGATTATGTTTAATAACCGCAAGCGCTCAGCAAGTTGGTTGGATCCTGGTTCAGCACCTAAACAATGCCCTAAACGAAAACTTACCCCTAGGAAAGTGATGGTCAATGTTTGGTGGTCTAGCGCCGGTGTGATTCATCACAGCTTCTTACCAAACGGGGTGAGCATTACTGCAGGTGTGTACTGTGAAGAACTGAACACAATGATGGAGAAGCTGGCACATCTCCAACCAGCATTGGTCAATCGCTCGTCTCCGCTGCTCCTGCACGACAACGCGCGACCTCATACTGCTCAGCAGACAGTCTCCAAGTTGCAAGAACTGGGGTTGGAAGCTCTCCGTCATCCGCCCTACTCACCAGACCTTGCGCCTACAGACTAATACTTTTTCCAGAATTTGGATAACTTCTTGGCGGGAAAAAAATTCAATACCCGAGAGGCAGTACAAAATGCCTTTGAAGAATTTGTTGCCTCCGCTGATTTCTTTAAGAAGGGCATCAATAAACTGCCACTGCGTTGGCAAAGATGCTTTGATTGCATGGGTGATACTTCGATTAATACAAATAAAAAATACATAAAAAAAATCGTTTAAATTTTTTCAAACAAAACGGCAATTTCATAGGTAAAGACCTAATATGACTCCATTTGTACAAAAAGATGAACTTAATAAACAAATTACAAATCGACGATATGTAAAGGGACGGGATTATTGAAAAAACTAGTAGCGAGTGGTCTAGTCCTCTTTTGCTAGTTCCCAAAAAGTTAGATCGTAGCGGCAAACGTCAATGAAGAGTTGATAAAGATTATAGATAGTTAAATGAAAGACTTACAGGTGATAAAGAAGATGGATCAAAATTGCCCCACGTCCTATAACAAAGTGACGTATCTCAAAAAAAAGATAAAAATGTATAAAAAAATATGCCATACACACTAACTTCATTTTTTTACACCTTTGTATGGAAAAATTGCTTTAAAAATAGTTCAGGCGCTGTTATGAAAATTTGTTGGTATAAGTATTTATTTATGGATCGATTTTAAAAATTCTTTTTTTGTTTGAAAGGGTACCCCCAGGGTAGTCCCACTGCCATAAAATCAGATCTCCGGTATCCAGGATCCTGGAGAAATCTAAGTAAAATCTCAAAAATAGGCTCATTTTGTATTTTACATTATTAGTTTTTCACTCTCTTGGTGTTTCTTTTGACTTATTGCATTATGATGAGACAGAAACGTCAGTGGTAACGCGAGGGAGTGGTCAACAGAGGTTGTTTCACTTACATTAACACAAATGCTCTCATTAAGAGAAGCAGACGAATAACGATAGCGAAGCGACGCGACGCGGCAAGCGAAAGTAAGGAAATGCAAATGAATAATGCTGTTTCACTCGTTCTAATGCGAGTGACTGAGATGCATAGTGACGCCACCCAGGACATGAAAGGAACAATTGAATTGCGCTGTCAGTCCATCCTGCGCTTGCGTTGAGTGTGACTGTGCTACTTCTTTTCTGTGGATTTTTCTGTGGATTTTGAGATTTTTTAACGACAAAGCTAACTCTTACCGGACCCGATAATTGCCTAGCGATTTGGTTTCGACAGACAGACAGATAGACAGTTTTGATAGACAGATTTCGTGCCGCTGCACATGGGATTCAACCATATAACACGAGATGAAGTTGTGAGACGAAATAGGTACCTCAACATATATTTGGTAACGAAGAAGATCCTAAAGCGATCGTTATTCTTGACGGCACTTACCTTTTTGTGGAAAAAAGTACTAACTTTTTGTTTCAACGCCAGAGTTATAGTCTCCACAAGTACCGTAACTTAATTAAGCCGTTTATGATAGTGTGCGCAGACGGTCATATAATTGACATAGCCGGACCATACGCAGCTACCACTACAGATGCAGACATACTGAGGCAGTTTTTAAGTAACGACAATGGCAAGATTATTTTACAGAAAATGACGTTTTAGTGCTAGATAGAGGCTTCCGTGATGCTGTCCCAGTTGCAGAAGAATCCGGTTTTCAAGTGCATATGCCTCCATCAACTGTCCGAGGTGAAATACAGTTAAGCACAGAAGCTTCCAACAAATCAAGGCTCGTCACTCTATGCCGATGGGTCGTAGAAGCAATCAATGGCCGCCTTAAAGGGATTTTAAAATATTTCGGCACCGCACATTTAATCGTGACTTGCCACACATTTTTGACGATTTTAAAATAGCAGGTGCAATAATAAACTGCTTCCAACAGCCATTTGATGATAGTCGATACACGGAAGAGTTCATCGAAACTATTAACCGCAACGTGCATAAACCAAATCTGTTAGCAGATTTTGTAGAACAGAATAACCTAAATCAAAGAAGAGTGGCTTTCATAAGATTAAATGTAAACAGCGAAGAAGTAAGCGACTTCCCAAGTTTAATGTATGAAGATTTGATCAATCTATCCATTGGTACGTACCACCCAAGAATCGCACGCTCTTATTGCAGCGAACATTTAAACGAAACAGGTGTATATGATATTGACATATACAGACATCCAGATAGAATTAATATTAATGTTAATGATATACAAAATAACGTTCTGTTGAGATGCAGGATTCAATCACAGTGTGTCAATCATATGTGCTTTATAATAGACGAAATGAAGGAAGGGATGCCGTGGTTGAATACTATTGTTCTTGTATACATAGGCGCAGGACATTGGGGGTATGCGCCCATGTTATGAGTGTAATATTTTATTTAGGCTGGATGCGGAACCAGCCCGAAGAAATGAACCACCCGGCAGGTTTTTTGAACCATGTTTAAAGGGATTTAGAAAATGAATAAATGTGAATGTGAATAAATGCGAACTGTGAGTTATGCTCGCCATTTGTTGCACATGTCCTGTCCGAATTCGTTGTAACGTGTGTATAATAGATAATAAACAATAGAAAAACGATTTTTTTCTTTGTATCCTTTTTTAAACTAAATCACCAAAAGCGCCTTTTTTAATTACGCATAAGGAAATAACAGTATTATTAAAGTATTCAAAGAAATATTTGAATTCTGTATAATAATATAATATAGTATTAGTATAGTATTCAAACATTCAAGCTCAAGCTTTTAGACATTCTCACGTTTTCATAATCAGATGAATAAGGAGATAATACTCAGTTGATCGTTGATTGAACAAAATAAACGTAATATTTAAAAAACTACCTTTATAGAAAAAAAGAAAAGCTTATTTTTAAGTTATTCTCACGTTTTCATAATCAGATGAATAAGGAGATAATAATCAGTTGATTGTTGATTGAAAAAAATGAATGTAATATATTAAAAACTACCTTATTTGAAAAAAACGATGTTATTTTCGAGATTTTACTTACATTTCTCCAGGATCCTGGAAACCAGAGACCTGATTTTATGGCAGTGGGACTACCCTGGTAGTAGTACACCCTTTCAAACAAAAAAGAATTTACAAAGATTAACCTTTCGCGAATCAGTACGAGCCTTAGCGAAACATTTATCCTCGGAGTGTCCTAACTTTTTTCAGAACGCGCAAGGTTTATTTTTATCGTTAGGTAACTTATTATTTTCGGGACAATCGAAAGCTTTGTGGCCACGCTTGTTACATTTAGAACACGTATGACTGACCGGTTCAAACGCGGGCCACTTATTGTTTCGATTTAAGTTATTGAACCTTACGTTTTGAAAACCTATTTGGCGGCGGTTTACTATGGACCAACAAAAAGGAAACTATATCCGTAGTTGCAAGGTTCGCGTTTGCAGCCGCGACTCGCACTTGAGGGTCTGTAATGCCTCTTATTATAATTTGTACTATGGGCTCCACATTAAGACCTTTCAATATTCGTAGCCGCAAGAGGGTACGTCGTTCATATTCCGCGTAGGTAAGATATTTATCGGACGTAGTTTGCATAGTATCAAAAAGTATAGACGCAATATCTAACCGCTTGGGACACAAGGCAATGAAATCGTTCTTCAAATTTGACCACGACCTGTTATTCGTTGACCATTCGTTTAGCCACGTTTTAGCGTCACCTTTTAGAAAACCTGCCACACGAGAAAGACACTCCTTATCGTCCCATCGATTTAATAACATCGCACGATCTAGCTCTTCGAACCAGGCTTCGACGTCATGTAAGGCCGGGTCAAAGTTAGATACTTTGTGGTCTCGCAGAAATAACCTTATTGAGAGCATCGACTAAATTATTTGTTGATTCCATTTCGGAAACATCCGACGTTTTGGGATTACCGTTACACTCATTCGAAACGAGGGTAGTAGAAGAAAAGTTTTTATCCTCCAAATTATTTAACCGAGTTAAAATAGCACTCAAGGTTTCATGCAAACCGTTATCTTTACAAGATTTCAATACAGGTGGCGAAGGAGAACGATTGCGGCGGTCAACACGCACGAGAGGACCCGAACGAGATCGTGATCGTGATTTCGATTGTCTCGAGCTGCGATACCTTTTGCGAGAACGGTGATATTTTGAGCGATGCGATCGTACACTATCACTACGCACCGTATGAGACCCGAGACCGCGACCGTGATAGTCTCGGCGTTCCCCTATTCCTAGCGCAATAATCACGCGGCATCGTTACAATATACGATTGCACTAATCCAGCTCTTTAGTTACTAAGTGGATGGCGCTAACTAGTACAAAATGAATATAGGTTCATATCCCGCTTCTGATTTTAGGAACCAGAAGCGGATTTAAATAAAAAAAATACAAACGAAGCCGACAAACGGCTTTTATTTAAAACTAAAAATAATTTACATTACAAAAATAATAGCTTATCAATTTAAAATTACGATTTACACAATTATAAAACTTAAAACAAACTACAAAGAGCTGATTTAGTAAAAACAATCGTAAAAACAAGAATACAAATGAAAAATAATTAGATACCAAAGTTAACAAGGAAAGATCTCACCAAGCAAGGTTACACCCACGTTACTCCCCTTTCGGTCCCAAGTCCACGAGCGAAATAGGCACAGAGTACTTTTTTATATTATGAAATAGAGGTCCAAATCGACGACCAAATTGGGTAAGACAAGTGGCGCCCTCTGGACACAGGTTTAGGGAACTTTTTGTCAATATATATACATATACCTACATATAGCATTGGTTACTGGGTCTAGGTTGCTTTTTGTTTCTTTTTTTATAGGACGTTTTTCAATAAATAAAACACTGATAACCTTTAATAAAATTTATTTTTTTCGTTTAAAACATTTCATATATAATTTTTTCGCTTTCAGCTTATACGAATCCGTATCATCATCACACTCTCTCCTATTTATTAATATTTTATTTATATCTTTACAGTAATTGTAAATGAAGAATCTGCAGGATATGTTGATTAAAAAATCGATAAATTTTTCTTTATGTAATTCACATTTTAGGAACCCAAATTGTATGTGAATAAATATCACTGTTTGAATTAAATCTTTCAAATATTTTTTTTCTAAACACTTTTTAATTATTGCGTAATTTATATCCTGCAGATTCGAAACACAATTTAAGAGAGAGTCGCGTGGACTGCAAAGCCATTTTTTATTAGGTACTCTCTATATTTTAAATACTCATGTTCCTGATCGGACATTAAGTTTTTTTTGCATTCCCTACAACCCTTGAAGACTTTCTTCTTAGCGGTTTTAATAAAATAACCGCTAACATATTGTAGCCCCCCAACTATTCGGGGGTCACTTTTGTCTTCAAGGGGTGTAAATTCTATGTCCGGAATCTCAGAGAGCTCGCAATTTATTTGTTCTTTGCAGGCCCCGCTTGTGATGAGAACTTCATGCAAAGCGTGGCAATTATCTACCTCACAATTTGTCCCAGGGGAATGGACACTAGATAGGCTGTTTATTAACAAGCTGCTAAATACTACTTCAAACCCATCTGGAGTAGGGTTTACGTTGCGGCATCCTTGGCTCCTTATCGATGCGAAAAAATTTTCAATTGGATCCTGATTCAGATGCCGTAACGAAACCGATGTCACTCCGTACTTCGCAGCAATTTTTTTTAATAGCAGTTCTATTCCTTCTAGTGTCCATACCCAGCTATTTAAAGTGGGAACATACTCCACATTTGAGGTTTTTAAGTTCACAAACTACATATTTTTTTAAAATATTTTAGCCTCCATCCATGTTTTATGATGTAGCGAGTTAGGCGTCGCAGGTCCCAGAAGAGGTTTACTGTGCTTCTTCCCGAAGCTTCCGTTAATCGAGTCAAAAAGTTGGTCAAAAAACAAGATGACATCCGCAGTACTTTGCGCATCTTGGGAAATTATTCCTTTTTCTGCAAAAAATAAGAATAAATTATGAATAATATTCCTCACACATTCTCACAACGCAACACAATTTTTTTGTTATTTTAATTTTCATTTTAGCTGAAAATCAAGACTAAAAAGACAGGGCAAAAACAGAACCAATAAAAGATGAGATAGCGCCCTCTTACGCACCTTAGCATAACTACTACGCAATCGCACATCATCGTAATTACAAAATATAACGTCATCTACATTTCAGTTTCTATAATACCTTACATTATAACACTACCAAATTAAAATGTCACTTTCATGTGAGGACCTCAATGCATTTACTGTCTCACTTCATTTTGCAGACCGGTTTAGTGTTCCTATAACTGTGTTTCGTTTTGAATAATAGATTATAAATATATCCCCACGCGAGTATATTGAAATAGGAATCAGGTCAGCGGCAGCAGCAGCAGCAAAAAGGTAGTAAACACTAGTAGGATAGAATCACCTTTAATGGTCAGCAATCAGTAGTAGAGTGAACCCAATTTCACCGCCCTTTTTATAGCGTTGTGCACTCTCATATCTGTTAATGAATATTATTAGTTTATAAATAGTAAATATGTTTTAAATATTAATATTAGCATTTAATTATTATTTTAGATCATTAATAAATTATTTAATAATTATTACAATTTAAGATATACCGGAAGCTACGCAAAAATAGACAGAAACATAATTAATATTAAATCTATCCGGAAATGAGTCATAGATGATAAGTAATAAGTGGGAGTTTTGCCGGGAGTTCAATGGGTGACGTTGTGGAATTTGTAATAAAAGGTGTCTCAGAATGATTTTCGTTTTTGAATTGACCAATACGCGCCAACCGTAGGTAGCAGGGAGAGGGGAGTGGACTCAAACGCTTGACCGGCTTGTTAAGTTTAGTAACCATAAATCGTTTCACGGGATTACAGCGCGCGTTTTGCGTGAGAGCGTTTTATAAAAACAACGATTCCTACACTGTTGTTCGTCGTCTCTACGGGACACATTTTAATTTAAAAAGCTTAAGACATGTGCCAAGTGCCAATTTAATTAAGCATTGGGTGTGTAAGTTTGAAGAGACTGGGAATACAATGCCGGACAAATCGTCTGGGCGTAAAAGGACATCAAGAACGAGCATGAACGTCGATCGCGTTCGAGTCTGTTATGGACGACCCACGACAGTCATTGAGATTGCGCGCGCCGAAAATTTTAGGTCCAGGTTAAATGAGTGTGAACAAATGAATGGTGCGCATTTGCAAACGGTTGTTTTTCATAAATAAACTTCAAGATTTGCTCTTTAAATTAACATTAAATAAAACGAGATTTAATTGATATTTTGTTTTTTATTTAACATCTAAAAACGAAAAACATTCTGAGACAAAATTTGTGTTATCTCGGTTCTTAATGTGATATATTGGTAGAATATTAACCATTAAATATTCGTTAACGTGCACAAGTGTGGGCAAGTGGTACAACTTCTAAAAACGTGCTATTTTTTTTTCCGCCAAAACTCCCTAGGAACTTTCAGTAAAGCTTCTACCACTTTACTGAATCGACTGGCATGACTCTTACTTACGTCTTCTCACGCCGGGCCCTTGAAGAAGGCCTTGGGCGGGGAACCAAGATCGAGGGCTAGAGCCCCTCTACAAAGGGGTGGGATGACGCGTCCAGTACAAATACTGGACGAATTATGTCGTTTTTAGGGGAAGACCCCCCGCGGCAGAACGCAGGGGAAACCCGAGGTAGAACGCAGGGGAAACCCGAGGTGTCAATGGAGTGATGGTGGCCAGTGACTCCGGCGACGCGTGGGGTCCTGGTCCGGGGATCAGGAATCGTGTATTTCATATCGGGTCCACTCCCGCTTGCGCCGCTTTTGCCGACCACGGACACAACCGACCTGGGAAGGGAGGGGGGGGGGAGGTGTTCCCGATCTCCGGCAATTACAGTCGACTCCTCTGATAGGAGCTTCTGGATGCCGGAGATATCTAGGCGCGGGTCCGAGCTAGGGTCTGGGGATGCGGCGTCCTTTGTCCTTGTTCTCGGCTTCCTCTTCCTCCTGGGCGGCTGGGAGGAGGAGTCGGGAGCCGAGTGAGCGACATACTTGGGAGTATAGTCGTTTGCCTCCGCCATCAGTGATTTTGAAGTCGGCGGAGGAGGTGGGGCCGCTTGCTCGGGGGGAGGCGGGTCGGAGTTTGCGTAGGGGGGGGAAGAGCGGACGTTCTCTGCTCTGCCCTGCCAGGCTTCGATGCGTATTCCCGGCATATTCAAAAGTTCGGAGACCTTATATATGCCGGGTCCGACGTCTGGGGCTCTCGCCAATGAGGGCGAAACAGATACAGCCGCCGAAATCAGACCTCACCGGAACCAGGGAAACGTACTCCGCCACGAATCCTAGCTCGGCGAGTCCGGCCCTGATGTATTCGGTGCCCGTGGAGGAAGATAGGCCCCTGATACCTACCTTGATTGTCCGTACAATCGAACGAGTAGGAGACTCGTTGCCGCAAGACACGTCTCCTACCAGGAGGCGTGTCTGTGCTTCTCCAGGTCCGTCAGGTAGCTCTTAACGACCCTGTATTCCGATTCGCTTTGGGGCATGAAGCGGATCCCACGGCCGTTACGCTTGGCATTTGCTGTGTGCCCCAATATGTCGCGAAGACGACGGAAATGGCGCACCCAGTCGTCAATTTTCTCGGCGACTTATAAAGAGGCGAGAATTAGTAGAGGGTGGCGGCGTTTTATTTGCCAACGACGCCGGAGAGAGGAGTCTGTAAATGCCTACATGTGGGCTGATAGCACTCACCTCGGCGTAGGACAGCTGACGGTCGGTGTACCTGGCCGGCCGTGGTGCAAGTAGGTTGATGAGTGGGGGCGGGAAGGTAGGCGCGCGGTAATGATACTCGCGCGGCGAGCTTGGGTGGGTTTCTGTAGCCGCAGTGGGTGAGGCTCTGCGGTTGTCGCACGGCTGTGGGGCCGGCGAAGCATCAGGCGAGCGCGGAGTGCTCGCGGTGGGCTGTTGTGTACCGCGCGGCTGGGGAGCCGGCGAGGGGCGGGCTGTGCCCGCGATAGTACGGGGTGCGTCTGCTTGTTGGAGGTTGTTGAGTCCAGGGTGTGCGACAGGCTGGCGGGGAATGCTCACCTGCGCAGTACGGCGCGATGCGCGCATGGGTTTGGCCGAACCCTGATCGGCTGTGCGGGGCGGGGGCCCAAACTCGCCGCGGGCCGTCGTCGGAGGGCATAGAGGCGGGGGGGTACCAGTACACACCCGCGAGAATGCCGAAGGCGACCCGGGGCAGGCGGTGTCCTTTCTGCACAAGCTAGGTTTGGCGAGCAGGCGGTGGTGCGTGCGGTCCTGGGTTGAGCGTGAGCTGGACCTCGATGAGGCTGGGCTGTACGACGACTCGGAATCCGCACGGGAATAGTCCAGATGGTCGCGGCGTGATAGCCACGGGTCCTAGTCCGTCATGTTCAACACGGATGGAACACAACATAAAAACACACGAGTCACAAACAGTCAACACTGCACAGTAACAAGTGTACGTATAACAAAAACAAAGAGTACTCACAATAACGTGGAAGGATGGAAAACTGAGTGTACGCACACGAAAACGGCACACACACTTAGGGGGGCTGTCTCCTCGTGACCCAACGTTGAGCCGAGACTCAACGGGAGGCCAAGAGCAGGGCAACTCCCCAGCAAGGTGCCAATCCACACTTTATTCTAATGAATAAAGTGTGAATTGACGATCGCTATCAGGAGTTTGTAGGCACTGCACTATAGGCGGGGTCGGCATGTAGGCGGGAACACTGAGACAGAGCGCGCACTATAGGAGACAGGACGATCCGACATGACTCATGGACTTTCCTTACTATATATTTGGACTTTGACTAGACTTTAGACTTGACGATATAGGAATACGGTGTTGAAATTTGAAACGAAAATTCTATTTCCCGCCTTTTTAACTTGACACTGGTAAATGGTTATAAGCCGATGCCATATATAAATAAAATAAAAAAAATAAGATAGTTTTGTAACAATAATTACTTAAAAGTCGCGCGTAGTACCTTTCAGTAGTAGTACTTATCATCTATGGTAGTACCTACGCAGCACTAGCTAGCTACATATTACTAATCTGTGCGCAGCTCAATAAACAATATTAATGCTATCGCGCTCCTTTCGTGTACCTGTGTAACCACGATAGCAATATATTCGGGCGTGACTCGTGCGACCTGAGTGAAAGAGACAAGTAGCGATAAGTCAATAATCAATATACACGAACGTATGTACAAAATTCTACGTGCTCCGCGACCGCACTTTAGACGATTTACTGAAACTTTCTAGAGTATTTTGAAGGGAACACAAAATAACACCCTTTGAAATTTTACCACTTGCTCACACTAATTGTGCACGTTACCGAATATTTACCCCCTTACTAATAAAAATATTTACACAATGGATAAGCCATACAAGATTTTGTCCTTGTCTGTCAAGCGTCTTTTCCAACATATAAGACAAGGACAAAACATCGTTGTTGTATCCATTGTGTAAATATTTTTATTAGTAATGGGATTAAACCTCTGCGACTGACGTGGTAGTCCAACAGACACCACGAAACATAAAATTGTTTATTTTCATTAAATTTTAAATTTGCGCGCTGCTGGGCTCAGTACTACCGTCGTGACCTCGCGCGCCGGTTAGTGTGCGGGGGGCGGCCGCAGCGAGCGCACGCTTCCGTGGAGGAAGGACGGTGTCCACGGCATAGATGATAAGTAACACTACTGAAGGTCTACGGTACTACCACGCCAGCGTCAACGTAAGTGTCTATTATACTACCACCTCAGTAAAATTGTTATATTTCCATAGTGTCTCCTAAACAACCACGTCAGTAAGTTTGTGTTTACAATACGGTATTTTTTGATTATTTATGATTGAGGAAGAAGAATTTGATTTTTTTAAACTGTAGAATTTTTACAAAATATTTCTAATTTATTTACTCATTTTTTAGATGGCAGACTCAAGCAACAACCCTACTCGTAAGAGAAAATCGACTGGAACTTTTTTAAGTTACGATGAACAAATAATAAACTGGCTGGAAAAGGAAAGCGAACACGAGTTTAGTGATATTGATGATGAAGGAGAAGATCCAAATTTTGAACCGGAAATCATATCTTGTGAAAGAAAGTTCAGAGCCAAATGTCGAAAGTCAGAGTTCTTCAAACGAGTCACACGAGCACTACACAGGTAGAAATGGTTTCATTTGGAGAAAAGAAGGGGGTCCTAGAACGTCACGCACGGCAGCTCATAATACGAGTATTATTCGATTACCAGGCCGTACTACAAGAACTCCTTTTGAAGGCTACTCAAAACTGAAGTAAGACCAACGAGACGAGATAAAAAACGTAAATAAACGGACCGCTACTGAGTTGCATTATGAAAGTGAGTTAATATTATATCTGTCCTTATCACACGTATGTAATAATGACGTCAGTTGGTCGACGACAGCTGTCGTAGCGTGTTTTGTGGTACAGGAAAGCGGCCAGTGCCGCAGTTGTAAACATTTGGTCCGCCAAACAATTGTGAACAAGTTCATTCCTGTTTGGATTGCAACTCGTATGGGCTGGCATAAAGGGACACGTAGCTCGCAATAATACTACATTTAAATTTGAAGATGTGAAAAAACTGCTACAAGAGGGGATCCAACGTGTATCTGCTGATAAATGGCGAAATTGTGTGGATCTTGTAATAAAAGTCGAGGACAATTTTTATAGCAATATTGACAACATGATTGATAATACAATAGATAGTTTTATCATAAACACAGCTGACTCGGACTCTTCCGACGAATCATCTTTGTCTAGTACAGACGACAGCGATTAAAATTCGAACTTTATAATATTTTATTAAAATAAAAATGTTTTGAACCCCTGAAAATTTGTTTACATTCTTTATCTCGTCTCGTTGGCCTTACTTTATGGTCTCAGCTAATTGATTCCACAATCTTAGAATCTGTAGTACGATTTACTAATCAGAAACTCGGTTTTTATCGTAGTAAATTTAAAAATACTACTAAGGTTGAACTTCGGGACACAAACGTAACCAAGATTAAAGCATTTATTGGTTTGATGTACTATTCATCAGTATTCAAATGTAACGATGCAGATCTACGCACAATATTTGCCACCGATGGTACAGGCCGTGAAATATTCCGTTGCGTGATGTCTCGGTGTCGTTTTTCATGTTTGTTCCAACTGCCTTAGATTTGATGACTCAACCACCAGAGAAGAACGTCTAAAAGATGACATACTTGCTCCAATATCCGAAATATTCGATAAATTCATATCAAATAGCCAGTCTCAATATACTCCTGGACCAAACCTATGTATCGACGAAATGTTACTGCCATTTAGAGGTAGTTTAAGTTTATAGTTTATTTGCCTTAGAAACCCGCCAAATATGGTATTAAAATATTATTATTAGTAGATGCTCGTACATACTACATTTACAATAGTTATATATACCACGGGAAGAATTCTGATGGCAAAGGCTTGAGCGATCAAGAGAAAAAAATGGCAGTACCCACTCAGTCGGTTCTAAGACTTGCCAAAGTAGTTGAAAACTCGAACAGAAACATTACTGCTGACAATTGGTTCAGCTATATATACCACCACCACTTGTCGAAATATTGCTGAAAAGAGGACTAACTTACCTGGGAACCCTAAAAAAAAATAAAGCTGAAATACCACCTTGTTTTTTACCGAACAAAAATAGACCGATAGACAGTTCCTTATATGGTTTTACCAAAGACTTTACAATTTTATTATATGTGCCAAAACCAAATAAAGTCGTAATCTTGGTTTCTTCTTCTCATCATATTCAAGAAACTGATGATGATACAGGAAAACCAGTTATAATTGCAGACTATAATCATACAAAGAGTGGAGTAGATGAGGTCGACAAGAAATGCTCGATTTATTGTTGCAGCCGTAAAACTCGACGTTGGCCTATGACAGTCTTTCAAAGAATACTGGACATGGCAGGCATAAATAGCTTTGTACTGTATCAAAGTTGTGCTGACACTGATAAAAAAATGAGAAGAATAGATTTTTTGCTGAATATGGCTAAAGATTTAGTGCTGGAACATATGAAAACAAGAGTATATAGTGAAAGATTGCCAAGGGAGCTACGCATGACTATCGCTAGGGTTTTAGGTAAGGATACCCCCCCTCCACCACCAGCAGTACTATCATTTTCTTCAGATGGAAAAAAGCTATGTTATATTTGTCCGTCAAAAATAAAAAGACAAACTAGATATAGATGCTGTCATAGATGATAAGTAACACATACGTAGTATCTCTAAGTAATCTGTGAGTAACACTACTGAAGGATGCTGTGAATTGTGATTGTTCGAAGCCAATTTGTCTTCAGTGCTCCAAGCCACTGTGTATTAATTGTCAAACAAAGCAATGATTTTGAAACTGTGTAATTTTTAAATTAACCAATGAATGTTCCTAATTTTTACTCGTCTGATTAGTGTAATTGTTAATTTCTAAAATACCTAATGTTAAATTTAAAAAAAGTAAATTTTGTATTTTTTTCTGTCATTAGTGCCTAAGTAAAAATTTATAGACTGATTTGTGTGATCTCAATAAACACATTAAAATTTGTTAAATAAAAATGTTTTCTTTTATTTATAATTTATTTTACATAACAAATATGTTTATTTTTTAAATAATATAAATAAAATTGCTGTATAATTTAATTCTATAAAAATATTTAATGTTTAAATGGTGTCTCGTGTACTACCACATCAGTACAATAATTGTAAAAATTGAGCCACGTCAGTCGCAGAGGGTTAATATTCTACCAATATTGTATTCAATTTAAAAACTTGATACTCTTGCGTTTCATTTTCAATAGCTCTATTGTTATAGTGCACAATTCTATTTTCAGCACTGTTTTTTTTTCTGACGGAGAGTCTGGTTAATGTTATGTAGTCTGAGCCATAATGATGTGAAAAGGACCGGATCATATAGTATCAGCCCTCATAACCCAGTGGGTCGGACAACCGACAAGACTGGAGATCAGGTGCAGGATGACTTTTTACATGCCCATCCAACGCATGGATAATCTTTCTTGTTAGACAATCAGGTGAACAGACTGCATTGTCCAAACTCCTAAACAGACTTCAAAACAACATTTTCTTATGTTGTTCTTAAGTAGGGATCAAAGCCAACAACCCTTTGAAGTCGACAGCAAGCTCTTAACCACAGAGGCGTCACAAAAAAGAAAAAAAAACAAAACCCCTAATTTTCATACGGTTAACATATTTCACTTTTAATAAATGAAACTTTGAAAACATTTTAGACATGCATACATTAAGTTCTTCATAACTAACATAACATAAACAATAAAATTGTAATAAAAATGCTTTTAACAATTATTTTCATTTTCAAATATGAAATACACATACAGAATATTATAGTTTGCTTTCAACTTCTTCTGCATTATTGGCTTGTTCTAGTAGTGCATGTTCAGGAGGAGCATTAGATAGAAGCATTGGCCATAAAAAGAGAACATTAAACCGTTCCATCAGTAGGAACAGTTGCTCTTTCAAAAGGAGATT
Organism: Phengaris alcon alcon; assembly: GCA_037179445.1. Taxonomy (NCBI): domain Eukaryota; kingdom Metazoa; phylum Arthropoda; class Insecta; order Lepidoptera; family Lycaenidae; genus Phengaris; species Phengaris alcon. Next base: position 2,604,362 of record JAYRCH010000135.1, on the reverse strand, counting down.
TTTTCTTGATAAGATCTTAATATTCATTACGTCATCACTCTTTGGCTTATCAGCTACATATGACATTAACTTTTTACAGCCCGTAAGAGTGGAATAATTAGCTGGAAGCACATATTCCAAAGGTCCTAATCTCCGACTACCCCATATATCAGGTACATTTTCAACACATAAGTTCACTTCAGGACTTTTCTTCGAATAGGATTTCATTTGTGATACAATAATATCTGGATCAGATTCTAACAATCCGCTATATTTTTTAGTTGCACTTCTCTTGAATCTATCCTTATTTAACTTAACTCTTAGTAGTGTCAGTATGGTTCTTAGGTCTCTAATATTTGATTTGGCACTGCTCCTAGTTTGTAAAGTCTTACAATTCTCTTGTAATGTTTTCTCGTCAAGTTTTTTGAATTCTTCAATTTTCCTGGCCTCCTCTATGTTAACATGCTCCGTAGCTAGATATGCTATAATTGCATCATCTAATACCTCGTGTGGAGATTCAGGTGTAATTTTTTTGTTTTTAACATCATTAACCTCTGACTGTATTCGGTGTTTTAGCTCTTCAATTGCTTTATTCAAATTATCAGCTTGTGAACCATGACCCAATCTACGAGCACCTCGTCTTGGTGCTTTAGAAATGTCCACATTTGGATAACGTCTCATCCATTTTGTTAGTGTCAAGTATCTGGATCTAATATTAATTCTGTCTTTGCCTGGGAAGTATTTGGTTATACTCGAGAAGTTTATTGTTGAATCCTGGTTAGCCATCAATTGTATGAGACGTTTATCTTCATTTATTGTCCACACTTTTGATATTCTTGTTTTTGTTAAAACTTGATACCTCACTCTGCATTGATTAATGGTACGTCCCGGTAGATATTGAGTCATCTTTTGATAATCAGGCCCAAAGTTTTCCGCGCATGTTAATATAACAGCATCTTCTTCAGGTAAAAATCTACCTTTCCTACGCTGACATAGACTTAGATACTTGTTGTATATTTGTATTTTTGTTCGGTTCTCCATAGATGTGGCTACTTTTCCCCAAGGAATGTAATTGTCTTCCTTGTAATAATCAATAAGCCTTTTTAGATACTCCACTTCTTCAGTGCTCCATCTTCTGCCAGTGAATGTGTTACTCATGTTTGTCCTGAAGTACACAAAGCATTGATAGTTTGTGCGACCTGTGTTTAACCTCTTTGCTATTTTGTCCCAATCCTGTAAGTTTTCATCATAACAAATCTTCTGTAGTGCGATATGCTCAGCTTTACTCCAGGGCTTCTTATTAATGAATGGGTGGAGAAACAATTGCCAGAGGGATTGATATTCACTTGCCGTGTGTCTATTTTTTAATGTATTAGCTATGGATAACCAATCATAATCTTTGTCAATAGGCAAAGCTAAATCTTTAAGAGACATTTCATTCACTTTTGTGATTTGCAAGTTAAGATTGCTAATTTTCTTTTGTAAATCATTTTTCTTAGGACTGTTCCTCAACTGACGATTCAAATCTGAGATGCTAGATTGTAATTCTTGTTTACGTATTTCCATAGACATTTTGTGGACCAAATTCAAAAACTGACTTTTATCTTTTACCGTCCAGCTGATAACTGAAGACACATTGGAGAAGTCGTACATTTCTGATTTGTTCATCAAGATAGTATCGTCATTATCTGGGGCTGGAAAATTTGTCGAGTCTTTGAAATACGGCCTACCGCAGCTGACATAGTAAAATACTTCTGCTTTGTTTTCTGTGTCATCCACAGGCAAGCGTTGGATGTCTTTTAATCTTTCGCGGCACTCTTTTAATCGGTTAACGAGTATTAATTCAAGGCGTCGTAATTTCTCATCGTACATGTTATTTAACGCTAAGGCGGCATCAATTCTTGAGGATTGTTCACAATGATCAGCGGAATAAATACTTTTGGCCGCCGAATACTGGGAAACCGATGTGCTTGGACAATCATCATCTTCGATTAACACAGCATTCAACTGTTCTAAGTCCTGAATGTCGTTCTCTTCATCGCTGAGCGACATATCTGATTCTACATCGATCATATTGTGTTAGGGCTTGCTTGTTTTGTTTATTTATAAAACTCCCCAACCAGCAGAAAACTGCTTTAATTATTTATTAAAAATATTTTGAAAATTCTCAGGTGACAATTAAATTTTTATTTTTTATATATGGCGTCGGCTTATCTTAAAACCATTTGCCAGTGTCAAGTAATAAAGGCGGGAAATAGAACTTTTGTTTCAATTTTCAACACTGTATTCTTATATCGTCAAGTCTAAAGTCTAGTCAAAGTCCAAATAAATAGTCAGTACAGTCAATGAGTCATGTCAGTTGATTCAGTAAAGTGGTAGACGCTTTACTAAAAGTTCCTAGGGAGTTTTTGGGGGAAACACAAAATAGCACGTTTTTAGAAGTTGTACCACTTTCCCACACTTGTGCACGTTTACGAATATTTAATGGTTAATATTCTACCAATATTACACATTAAGAACCAAAATAACACAAATTAGTGAAAAAATACAAAATCCCATAACGTCATCCAATGAACTCCCATTGACGTTTTGACGCTGACTTATAATAATTATTTTTGACGTGACAACGTCTTATAATTCGATGGAGCCGGCTGTACGCACGAAAAAACATGACTCATGCGGCGTTACCTCGCTCTGAGGCTTTCCATTTAAGGCTTGAAGTGCAAGCGAGAGCGCGGAACGAGCGACAAAGAGGCACAATCGGCCTCCACGTTCGGCAGCGTTCGACATCTGTCTCTCTCCTACTTGAGTGAGCGATCCATCAGTATTTTCTTATGACGTTGTCACGTTCAACTATCGTCAGTAAACCGACTTTACAGACAACCGATTATTATTATTATTATATAAAAACCATTTGCCAGTTTCAAGTTAAAAAGGGGGAAAATAGAATTTCCGTTTCAATTTTCAACACCGTATTCATAAATCATCAAGTCTAAAGTCTAGTCAAAGTACAAATAAATAGTCAGTGCAGTCAGCTTTACTGAAAGTTACTAGGGTAACACAAATTTATGAGGAATATTCAAAAACTACAACGTCACCCTTTTGATAATTAATTCTATGCAAATGCCAAAAAAATAGGCATATGCCAAAAGAAGAAGAAGAAAAAAAATCACAAGTTGCAAATAATACAGCGTTGCCAACTTAGGGGTTTTCCCCCTAAATTTAGGGGGAAAAATAGTGGGATGGGATTTTTTAGGGGTGTTATATTTTTAGGAGTATTTTTGGGGATTTTTATAACTTTAAATTTTTTTATTTCAATTGCTAAGTTGAATGTCAGCCGTACACCATGTGTACACTAACTTTTGTACCGGGAAGTGTCGCTTGTACACCAGGTGTACATAAGCGAAGAGCTCTCATTGGGCGTCGATTTGACCGTCTAAGGTGACCTTTATTTACTTTATGCTCTGTTAATTTGTATTACACAGATACAAAATAACAACTTTGTAATCGTGAAACGTAAACCTCAGAACAAAATTTAAAAAAAAATGAAGAATTACGAAATTCATTTGTTTTTACACGCCATTTTGAAATATTGCGGAATTTACAGTGCCAGTGCTGCCAACTTAGGGGTTTTTCCCCTAAATTTGGGGGAATAGTCTCTACAGGGGGTCTTCTAATTTTGTTTTCTTGTTTTTGATTAAATTAAGCAATTTGAAATATCGAAAAGTGATTCGAAAAGTCAACCTGTAGAAAATTTACTTTTGGAAGTATATTTTAATATACTTAATATAAAGTTGGACAGAATACTGAATAACATTACAGAACATTAATTTTTATTATTTGTTTGTCATTATAGATTTTTGTAGTATTTATTGTAGAAATTCTTAGTCATAAAAAAAATTTTAGGGGATTTTCAAGTGATTGTTGCGATTTTGGAGGCTTTTGACCTAAGTTTGGGGTGTAATGTTTTTTAAAGTTGGTGACACTAAAATAATTTGATCTGTAGCGAGTTTTGCGGGGGAGTTCAACGAATGATGTTGTGGAATTTGTAAAACTTCATAAATTTGTGTTATTTCGGTTCTTAATGTGTAATATTGGTAGAATAACCATTAAACATTCGTTATCGTGCACAAGTGTGGGCAAATGGTACAACTTCTAAAAACGTGCTATTTTGTGTTACCGCCAAAACTCCCTAAGAACTTTCAGTAAAGCTTCTACCACTTTACTGAATCGACTGACATGACTCATAGACTGTACTGACTATATATTTGGACTTTGACTAGACTTTAGACTTGACGATATAGGAATACGGTGTTGAAAATTGAAACGAAAGTTCTATTTCCCGCCTTTTTAACTTGACACTGGGAAATGGGTTTAATCCGATGCCATATATAAATAAATAAAAAATTGATCTGTAACATATAGCATACAATAACCTCTCGGGCGCCCCAAGCGATAAACGACATATGACGTCAAGCGCCCCCCTTCAAATCTGACGTATGACCTAGGTTACCTAGGTACGCTAAAATGCAGATTTCGACGAAAATTCGTATGAGTGCACTAGCTTATATTAGTATATTCGGAATCTACGTAAAATTTGCTTTAATAAGTATATAATATAATCTAAAAAAAAGAACAAGTGGAATTATTCTAATAAGATTATCGCACAAGTTTGTAAAATCACACCTTTGTTGTCGCAAAAAGCATTTAAAAAACAATTTAAGACGCTAGACACATTATAAATAGCCTAATTATATTAAAAACAAGTTATTTTATTATTATAAATTAGATACAATATCCTCTGCTTAAGAAAATTGCAAAAAAAAATATTTTAAAGCGAATGCGTTATTTCAAAAATAATCATTGTAAAAGACGCGACTTCAAAAGCCTTTTTGGACCTGATTATCCACATAAAATGTTTTTTTTTTGGTCTCATATTAAACCTTACCTAATATAGAGTTTCTTGTTAAAAAAATCATGTATATTAAGTAGCCCGATCATTATAAATCTTAAAATACAAATAAAAAAACGGTAAAAATTCCACTGTTACATAACAGGCTGATAAATCTTTAACGGTTTCATGTTTTTACATATGAGCTGTTTTGTCGAAAACTACACAAAATATAGAAACAAAATAAATAAACACACATTTCCTAAGTTTTTCTAGAGTTATTAAAAATTGATTGAAATATTGACAAAATTTCGCATTTATGCGAAGTTTACGAACAAAAAATGTATGAAGTCGTCTTTCGTCAAATTTTTTATATGATTTTGTAAGGCATAAAAATTAACTAAATTGACTATTTTACATAAAAATATTAAAAAAGAAAGTAAAAAAATTCATGTAGGTGTAATAGATGCGATAATATGCGATACCAGTTTCGAACAAGTTGTGTGTTACCTAATGTTCGAGCGGCGCGGGCGCACTCACCGTGCCGCGCGCCCGCGCCGCTCGCGCTTTAGACGCTTCATGCCTACCCACAGAGTTCTTTTTTATATTATGAAATGCCTACCATGAGTTCAACTGACACTGTGAACAGCATTTGTTGTATGTATTTACATTTTACTATGTTTTGTTCATATAGTTAGTAAAGTTATAATATCTAAATTGAGCATTTGATGATAGGTGCACCGGTGTACAGACAAAGCTTCTAGGTTTTTGTGACACGGAGTTTGTATTGTACCTTGCTTTTAAAATTTGTTAAAAAATAAATATATAAATAAATAAAATCTTTATTATGCAGTTATCTTAAGTAATAAGATAACTGTTGAAATAAGTTTATTAAAATACACTCGACATCACATATAAATAAAATTAATATAATATTGTTTAACTGTAATTAAAAATAATATAATATTGTTTTGTTTGATATAAGAATTCATAATTATTGTCTATATATATGTCTATAAACATCACCTAACGATTAATAATATTATTATAAAGTTGCAGTATATTAAACCAATATCGAAATAAATATACCAAATATACCAAACTATACATAATTTTTTAGGCGACTCCACGAATTCCTTATTAATTAGGAATTTGTATTTTCGCCGCCATTTTGTTTTAAAATGCGTGGCGTCCCGACACCGTACAACGGTTAATACCAAACATCGTCACGATAATTTTATTTTCTAATTTATTTAAAGCACTATCTAGTTCATAAAAACTAGTAAAACAATCGTCAATAATATTTTCTATTATTAGAAGTTAAATACAAACAGAAATATTCATAGTTTAATATAATACAAACTGTTTTTGTAACGGTTATTATTTGGGTTGGTATATGGACGCAACTAAATGAAAAAAAACAAGTTCTATTTAGCAAAAATATGACGAACATTTATATTAAAATTATTTTAGATAACATTAGCTACTTACCAAAAGCTTCGCACTTGCGCGACGACGATTATCACGATCGAATTCAGCTTCTAAACTGCACTAAAAGTTGTAAACAAGTTCACTGCACATAACTGGTTTTCAATAGCGTATTTCTTTTGTTCTTTGTCGAGCCTATAAATGTGTGCGTAATAGATTTGTCAACCTTTTCATTCTCGTCAATATGCTATACGTTAAAAAGGGACAATCATTGTTTTCGCACGGCATTCCATTGTTCTTCGTGACTAATACTCATCCACCGTAGAACGGTGACGGGGCGCTTAACGGGGGTAAAGCCTATAACCGTACAACGGTGATGGGACGCCCGGGAGGATAATATATTATATGCATGTAGTCCGTAAAGAGAGTATAGTCTTAAAAGTTTTTTTTTCGTCTATTCAATGTTAGACAACATGATAATAACAATGTAGAACCCATTTTCGTATATCTTAAAAATAACGAAGATACAAAGAATTTAAATTTACAATATGAAATTCTATTCTAAAATCTAATTCTATTCTATTCTAAATTCTATTCTCTGTCTACGATGTAGTCTTAAAAGTTTTTTTTTCGTCTATTCGATGTTAGACAACATGTTAATAACAATGTAGAACCCATTTTCGTATATCTTAAAAAAATAACAAAGATACAAAGAATTTAAATTTACAATATGAAAGAGAACGATATATCGGCCTGTGACGTTACGAGTTGCACCCGCCATATATTAATTGTCATTACAAAATGTATGGCGGTAGCAACTTGTGACGTAACGAATCGTTTTGTGAGAAAGAGGGGCAATATTTTTTATTTGCTTATAATTTTTAATCGAGTCAGTCTAAATACCTGTTTCTTTTCGATTTATGTATCTTTAATTAACAATTTTAAATTTTAATTTATAAAAATGTGATATTCCACACTAGGCAACATCCCTATTGAACCAACCGGAGTAGCTATTGTCAGGCGTTCCCCGCTGCCAAAGGTACGAGACCACCGGTCATACATATTAACGTAGTAGTACAACTTATCATCTGTGATTGACGTTTTTGGGAAATCACAGTGAGGCGGGACGAACCGGGGCCAAAAATGCCGAATTGCTGTTTTTTTACTGTAAAAAAAGATCGGAAACTTCTATTAAACAAAAGGACAGCGTTACTTTCCATCTGTAAGTATTATTTTATCTTACATACATAAGTAATGTAATATTTAAGCAAAAATCCAAACAAAATTCTCGGTCAATAGGTTATAGGTAACTTAGGGTAATTTTTTTTTAAAGTAGTTATTTATAAAAACTTATGTTTCATATTCACTCTTGTTATTACTGCTTTTGGGTGGGCTTTAGAATAGGGGTAGCCTGAATTTGTATATTTTGATGGTTGGGTTTTGTGGGGCTACCTCATCATTCTGGATGAGGTAGCCAATTTTAGGGCGAGAAAATGAGTGTTTTAATAATTTTTATAGCCATTTTTGTTATTACAATTTTACTTTATTTTTTCAGGTGTTTCACGTTTGTCTGCACAATTTATGGGTATCAGAATACCTTGATTCTACTGTTCTGCTTCGTTTACCTTGAGTATAATTTCTCGGGTCGCACTTTTTACAACCTCAGGTAGTACTGTAATAACAATTTAACAAATTCAGTTCCAATATTTGACAAAAGAAGTCCTCTTTTGTGAAAAGCAGGCAAAAATTATGATTAAGTCCGTGGCCTTGAAATTGCAGGCTAGAGTGTGTACGAGCTAAGGGCTCGAGCACAGGGCTCGAGTCTCGACTGTCTCGAGTAATTTTTTGTTTTCAATGGAATACGAGTTGATTAGTTCACTCGAGTGACTCGAGAAAATTGCAGGACTCTTGTCAACTCTTGTTGAATTGTGATCGACTCGCATCACTAGTGGATTATTGGCCACGGGTGATTGACTTACCTTGCCATAGAGCGAGGCGTGCCGCCATATTGAATAACCATGCACAACATTTCAACTGGGCTGTGATTGGCTACAACGAAAATGAAGCATGCTGTCAAGTTTGACGTATTTCGTATTTACGAAAACAAAAATTTTCAACCGCCATTACAGTTATTGTGTTGATCGAGTGAAGTAGACTCTGCTTATCCTCTCCACTTTATACTTTCTGTGTACTGTGTCGATTGAGTGAAGTAGTTTCAGCTTATCCTCTCAGCCTTAACTGTAATAGGGCGCTTTGAGTCCGATTTTTCATCCTGTTCAAGATGTTTCGGAAGTGCTGTGTGTGTAAAACATCGCGACAGGAAGCTATTTTACATCGTTTTCCTAGCAATGACATAAGACTCAAAAAGTGGTTCAAGTGTGTGAATCGTGATGATCTTAATAATTTACCATCGAAGAAATTGACAAACCTTTTCGTTTGTCACCTACACTTCGAAAAGAAATTTATTAGCTCATCGGGATCACATCTGCTAAGCAAGGCATATCCTTCTTTGTTTACCGAAGAAGAGATTTCCAGTGGAGTACCGTTCCAAGGAAACACTGGTAAGTAGAAACTTTACTTAAACAACCAGCTTTTGTCTGCACCATTGTCAGTTTCAGGAGCTCTGTAACTTTTCATAATATTTCTTTATTGGACGTAAATAACCAAAGGAATCTACCACACCGATGTTATTGAAGATTAAAATTTAATCTGTGTGTGTTCATTACTATACTTGCCTATGTATATTGTTTTCTAGCTGTCCCGGTGAACATCGTGTCACTTAAAAACCTTCCCTGGACTTTTACGATTATTTTAAAGCTAAAATCAACCCAATAGGTTCAGCCAGTTTCGAGTTTTAGCGCAACTAACACATTTGAAAATCCATTTTTTATATAGATAGATGTGTATTCATTGTATATTTTACTCATACAAATAATTTTATTTTATTGAGTTTTGTTTCTTGAGATATTCAGCTAAATGTATGTACCTACTCATCCATTTTGATAAAAGCTATTTTCAATTATGTTAAGTTTATTTTCATTTATAGCAAAAATTCAAAGTAACATTAGCAATTATTGTTCATTTTATCTTAAATTTTATTAATGACTGCGTGGTCTAAAATTTATTGTATAACATTGTATAACTGAGGAAAATGGTATTATCTATCTAGTTTTGTGACAGTTTCTTAGACTGGTTGTTTCACGAAACTAATTGATATTTGACATATAGGGCTTGGTAACCCTGGTTACCAAGCCCTATATTCCCCTATATTTCAATGTCAAAATATTCATATTTTATTACAAAAATATAGACCTTGATGGGAAATTTGGTATACTTCCCTTTGCTTGTCTACGTCCAATTAAATGTGTATTATTAATCACTAGAGGACGCCCGCAACTCCGTTGCGCCAAAATTCGTTTATCGCGCGGGAACCGTACATTTTTTCGGGATAAAAAGTATCCTATGTTCTTTCCCGGGACTCAAAGTATCTCCATACCAAATTTCAGCAAAATCGGTTGAGCTGTTTGAGCGTGAAGAGGTAACAGACAGACAGACAGACAGACACACTTTCGCATTTATAATATTAGTATGGATGTAATAAGTAGGTATATTTTTGGAAGTCACTCGGTATTTTGCTATTGAAATCATACAATTAGTAGTATAAAAGCGCATTTAATTTCATATTATTGACATTGTAATTTTGACAATTTCAGAAAATGTGGATCCTATATGTGAGCACAGCTATGCACGCAAAACACACTTTGACCACACATATAGCAGGCGGGAACCTTTAAGAGGTTTGTTAGTCATTGTTATTTAAACATTTAAATGAATGTTATATAATATAATAATTATATATTTTCTTCATTACTATATTGCATATTATATAATTAGTAGAGAAAACAATCAATTTATAAATTAGACTATAATCCAAAATATGGTAGTCTTAATATATAACATAATTATTTTTGTCTCTTTTAGATTCAATTGGCGTCAATGATTTACGGAATAAACCAGGAACTTCTCAAAATCCATATGTAACTTCAGCTTACTGTATAGGTATTATGATACTATTTAGTTATATCTATGTATTTGTATATTTTGTTTCCTAAAAAGAATTTAAGAATAAATTGTTTTTGCAGAAGCAGTAACCCAAATTTCCAGTGATCTTGAGAGTGTATCTGGAAAATCCCATTTATCAGTGAATAACACTCTGGTGAACTCAGGTAAATTATACATATTATACATTCATTTTTACAGCTATCGCTCAAGAACTAATGTTTATTTACTTCTTACAAAACAAAATCAAATCAAATCTAAGCCCTTTAAAAATTATAATATTTATGTGCCTTATAACATTAAATGGGTTGTTGATTGCTGTATTAATATTCTGTTTCAAATATGTCAGACGATATAATAGTTATTTGCTGTTTATAATTTATATTGACTAGCAAGTGGGTTAATAATTAATATTTATAACTTCTTATCTCATCTTTGCCAATAGTGTTATGTTTTATGTAAATAATTCAAAATTTTATATATTTTTAGCCTTAAATCAAATTGAGAAAGCCAGACATGTGATGGTGCCAAAAGCAAGAAAGCGTATCATTCATAAAATAAAAGATTTGACACCAACGGCAAAGTGTATCCATAAAGAGTACCAAAGAGCTAAGCGGCAAAAAGATTTTTACAAGAGAGCCAAAAGAGCCTTAGCTTTTACAAAGGAACAGTTATTCGAAAAACTAACAAATGATATGAATCCATATGCTAGAAAAATTATGAACATGCAAATTAAACTTTGCAACAAAAATAAGAAAGGCAGAAGGTTCACTAATGAAGAAAAATTATTAGCGTTGTGCATAATGAAGCAAAGCCCCAAGGGGTATAAGTTTCTGCACAATATATTTATATTGCCGTCTAGGTCTACACTAAATAACATGGTGTCCAAATTTAATATAGAAACGGGAATTTGTCCACAACTTTTCAAATTAATGAAAGAAAAGGTTAGTTATTACTTATTTCAAATGTCACCACCACAGAGGTATTTGTCACAATATTTTTTGTTATTTTTAAATCACTACATTAAAAATATTTATTTCAGGTAGCATCTTGGAAAGAGAACAAAAAACTTTGTTCGATAATCTTTGATGAGATGTCATTGGAGACTGCATTAAACTATGACAAAAACAAAGATAAAATCACAGGATTTGTAGAATTAAATAAAAAAACTAATGACTTTGCTGACCATGCCTTAGGTTTTATGCTAAGAGGAGCAGTGTTTAAATGGCAGCAACCACTTGCCTTTTATTACTGCCAAGGAGCCACCTCAGGCATCGATTTGAAAAATATTTTAAAAGATGTTGTGAGTGCTGTCATTAAATGTGGCTTAAAACCTATAGCCTTAATATGCGACCAAGGTGCAGCCTTTCAATCAGCCCTAAGAAGCCTTAAGCAGGATACACGACGTGATCAGCTGATTTCCAATGAAGAGCCAGGTGTGTTTTGTGGGATATTTATGTTATATATTTTCTAGAATTAGGCACTTTTCACAAATTTCTTAAATATATTATAATATTTCTTGCTTTTTTATTTTCAGATGGGACTGTGCAAATAAGTGGAGCGAAATTGAGCATTATTTACGATCCATGCCATCTAATAAAAGGATTGAGAAATAATTTCTTAAATAAAAACATTATTTTTGATGGAAAACTTTCAAAATGGAATGACATTGTAGATGTCTACAAGACTGACTGCAATCATACAGAAGCCAGGCTTTTACACAAATTAACAGACGAACATGTCGTTCCCGAAAAAATTAAGAAAATGAAGGTGAGTTATATAATATTAAAATATCTATTTGGATTCGAAAGAAAATTTTACTAGTTCTAATAATACTTTTTTGTTTGTAGGTGAAAAATTGTGTTAAAGTTTTGAGCTCCACTGTTGCTGCTGCTTTATCATATACAGCACAATTTTGTAAGCATTAAAATATTTTCATGTAACATTCATTATCAATTTTATAACAAGATACTGTTATGTGTGAACTGTGAAGAAAGGCCAATATAATATTATGCTTATGTCTGACTCGGTACATTCGAATATATCGTCCAAATTTGCAGTTTGGACGATACACCAGGCAATGAAGTGCTTAATTACTATGTCAATTTTAAATAATGACATCTAATTTATTATTTTCCATCTTACCATGCCCAAACTTAGATCTTCGTTCTCATAAAATAGTTTTACTAGAATCATAAACAAATTCTTTTCGCTTCTTTTTTGCAGCACACTACGCAAATGGTACACCGGTCAGTGAGACGTTAAAGAATACTGCAGAAACTGTTTTATTCTTCGACCAGCTATTCGACAGTGTCAACGGGTCAAACACATATTCAAAAAATAGCAAAGGCAAGTTTTTGCGGTCTGCTGTTACTTCGAAATCGCCCCATCTCGACTTTTGGAGAGAAGCTATATTAAAATTAGAAAAAATTAAATTTGTCGATGCTTCAGGAAAGGTGAAGTCTGTGCCATCTTTAAATAATTTTATAATAACTCTTAACAGTTACATAAGGTTGTGGCAGAATTTAAGGGATCAGAGTATAAAAATAATGAGGCCGAGATACTTTAACTCTGATCCCATAGAAAATTTTTTTGGGCAAGTGAGAGCTTACAATTATAGAAGCAATAACCCTACCTGCCACAGCTTTAATTGTACATTTAAATCTCTTTTAATAACTAGAATAATAAAATTCCACCAAGACTCATTCAATTGTGAAGATGATCCAGCCGACCAAGTTGTAAATTTACAATCATTGTTTAATGAAGAAATAAAAAATAGTGTCGGACCGGATCTTTCGAGGTCAGCAGAAACAAGTGTCGAAAAAATTATAGAACAGGCCCAGCGGGAACGTATTAATGTACACTCACGGGCCTACACTGCTGGATGGGTAGTTCAAAAAATTTTTGAAAAGTCTAAAATCAATTGCACTAATTGCAAAAATTGCTTAACTAGCCAAAAGCCAAATGCGATTCATACTTGGATAAGACAAAGAGAATATAACAAAACAAAGCATAGTTTGAACTACCCATCCGAAGGTGCAGTTAGGTGTTTCGGTACAGTTGTTAAGGAAACAAATGAATATTTGGAAAACCATCCTGAAGAAGATAATATTTCTATAAAAATAAAAAATATAATCGATTCCAAATATTCATTTGTTTTCTTTACTTGTACCGAACACAAAGATACACTGCTGAACCTATTTGTTGTTTTAACAATTAGATTTTCGATTGTGAATTGGTGCAATATTATTAATAAAATTTTAAAGGGCACAGACATAATACGACTGAAAAATCGACAGTTACCAATGATACAAAATAAAGCATATAATAAATATGTGAGAAAATTAAAAAATAAATCATTTAATAAGTGAAAATATGTCAGTCGTTTTATTTACTTAGTGATTTTAAAAAGCGATCCATGTACTTACTTTATGTAGAAAGTAACATAAATACTTCAGGGTGTTTATCTTTGCTATCTACATAAGTCATTTTTAGAGCGACCGGACCGCAGACTTACAATTTCAAGTTGGCCAACTAAATCGCATAGTATCCAACTAAATTGTACAACTAAACTTTCTGATTACCTACAAATTAAAAAGTTGTCCAATTAAATTGTGAAACTACGCCATTTACGATAGTCGGCCAACTTGAAATTGTATATCTGGTGACCCTTAGGAACTTTTAAAGAGACAAAAAAGTAAAAACAGACTAATTTGATGTTAAACCAATGTAATAATACCTGTTATACATTTCTTAAACATCAAATTACATTTCTTCTTCAAAATGTAACATAATATTTATTATGTTACATCTTGCACTTTGAGTGTAGGTAAAATGTAAAATTAAATTAAAAGGGATCATTAGGGAGCTAAAAAGAAGAACTTCCCCTTCTTCTTTTTAAAAAATTACTCCTTTGCTAATTGCATATAAAAAAGGTTATACCTAAATTCCTTTGCCGTAAAGATCTTGTCACACACTAAAAAAATAAAATGTCATGTATGGTTGGTTTCCAATATAGCGCTAAAGTTGAAACTTTTGTCCGCTAGTTGGCAGTCTGATACGTAGTATCCCTTAGTAGTCTGTGTTATTGGCGGCTGGCGCCTTTATTTTTGTCTGAATTTGTCGTGAAGGTTTTTGAATAAAATAAATTCATTTTGTTTCTACAAATCACGACATTCTTCTTAAAAAGTATGTTAGACTATCATCTACGATCAAAATTTTTGTTTACATCATAAAGTTGTTATAACGGTTATTGTGTTTAATACTCAATAAAATTAAATTTATATAAATACTAGCTTTAAAATTTTTGACAAAGCGTATATTATTCATTGTACAGTAGTACTTAATTGAGGGCTAGTACATAATGCTTAAAACTATTCAAGGAGATTGTACCTCACGGAACACTTTTTGTTGTACCTACTACCTACCTAAAAGTACGAAATTATTGCAGGATAATTATCTGAGTCAAGATTATTTATATTGATGAAAAACAATGGAACCTGGCATAATAAGAAAACTTGGTGAGGACGTTGTGAATCGTATCGCCGCTGGCGAAATAGTGCAGAGACCTGCAAATGCTTTAAAGGAGTTAATTGAGAACTGGTTAGCTATAAATACATGTAATATATTTAATTCTATGACAAAACTCACATATTTTTACAGTAAAAAGAACACTTTTAATGTTTGTAAATGTTTTAAAGCTAATCCTACACTGGGCTCATGAAGAGCTAAAATTGTACGTAAATTGTCTCAGTTATGTCTATCTTATTCCAGCTTTCATTCCCATGCCCAAAGTCGTCATCATAGTTACACTAGATGCAGCCCATGACTAAATCTTTTTAAAAAAATATTTATGGATGCTTTCATACCATGACAATCCTTGAAGAACTTGTGTTACCAAACAATGGTTGTGGTACCAGACAAATATATTTAATACTTTTTATACTACACTTATATTTAAGATTTTTACTAAACATATTTAATACACATCCATGACCCAAGAACACAGAAACCTTTTTGTTCCCTGGCAGGATACAAACCCGCAACCTTCGGCTTGAGTGCTAACCACTGAGCCATAGAGGTTGTCAACATGAAAACCTATCTTCCATAGCAACTTCACTCTATGCCTGAATTGAATATAAATTACTTTAAAGTAATGGATTACCTGAATTCAAAGATATTAGTACTATAATTTAAAAAAATCAAATTTTTTCCAGCTTGGATGCGCATGCTACAAACATAATAATAACGGTCAAAGCTGGGGGATTGAAGTATTTACAGGTAAATTTAGAATGTATTTACTAAAAGCACTCTTTGATTGTTTATAGATATAAGAATTGCAATAAAATATTAATCAAAATAATTCATAGTTGAAGCTGACAAATTCTCTTGTCAGTTGAGCTTTTCCATACTTACAGATTTGTGATTTTTTTTGTCTGTTAGCAGACAGGCCTACAACTGCTCTCTCTGAGAAACCTTAGTTTGTATTAAAGTACTGAGTGGAAATTCCAATGTTTCAGATACAAGACAATGGGACAGGTATTAGACGCGACAACTTAGACATTGTCTGCGAGAGATTCACTACCTCCAAGCTGAAGGAGTTTGAAGATCTGCAAGTGATTAACACTTATGGATTCAGAGGAGAAGCTCTAGCGAGTATAAGTCACATAGCACACCTGTCCATAATGACTAAAACTGCAGCAGACAAATGCGCTTACAAGTAAGATTTTGAGTTTTATTGCAGGATTGGTTTATTGAATAAGACCTTCTACTAAGCAAGCATTTGTGTGATGGTAAGTAATTATCTCCACTCATGGATACTCGTGACAATATAGTCCATTCCTGTTAAGTTTGCAATGATACATCAGTCAAAATGGCTTACTTTTACTAGGTATGTAAAATCACTTGAAACTATTATGCTATTATGTGTATATAAAATCTTAAGTAATTTTGATTTTAAATGTGTTGAAAGTTCCCAAATATTTCGAATCTCGTTAACTGTCATGTGTCGCTTAACCCGGCCTTGAGGCCGGCCAGAGTAATACTCTAAAGCGGGTCACTTAATTAAAAAATTATGTATCAAACCTCGCCTTTGTGGGAACATTTTGACATTTGCACCTATGACTTTGCACTTTGCACTTAAAGCAAATGGACTATAGAGGAGTCAACATTTTTGGAGCCTCTGATATCTTAACTCATTTGGGGCATGGCAATGCAAGACGTATGGAATTAGGGAAAATATAAAAATATGAGAAGAAGTTGTGGGGTATGTGGACGAATACATATACTTAGGACAAATAATATCTACAAAAGACCAATACACTAAAGAAATTAGCAGAAGAATAAGTAACGCCTGGAAGAGGTACAGCTGGTCACTAAAAGAAATATTCAAAAATGAAACAATACCAATGTCGATAAAAAGTAAATTGTACAATATCTGCATTCTTCCATGTCTCACTTATGGGTGTCAAACTTGGCCCGCCACAAGCACGAATACCAATAAGCTCTCAGTTTGTCAATGCAGCATGGAGCAAAGTATGATTATAAAGTTGCGCAACCGATGGACAACAACCAAAATAAGGATAATAACAAATGTGACTGATGTACTGAAAAAAGCTAGAAAACTTAAATGGAACTGGACACATAATGAGGACAGAGAGTTGAAAAAAATGGACGAAGGATGTAATGAAATGGTACCCTAGACATCTTAAAAGACAAAAAGGACGACAGATCAAACGTTGGGAGGACGACCTCCCAAAGGGATGGAGAAGGATAACCTGATACAGAGACAAATGGAAGAAAATTCAAAAAGTTTGTTTATTTAATATGTATATGTATTAGTTTAAGAGATAAAAACTGTATCATGGTCAGTGAATTAAGGCATTATTTCTTTATAATGCAATCATTATTCCACACCGATTTTCTTTGAGGCCATATTCATTGAGCTATTGTACACAGGGCGAAAGCAATATAATCAAACAGGAAATGTCTTACCTAGCTCCCTGTAAGCCGCTATTTAAGAAATTTCACATCCTTCCATTAACGTGTCAGTATATATTTGAGACATGTATATTTGTGAAAAAACATAGCCATCTCTTTGAGACCCATACGACTACACCTAGGTATGCAAGTAGAGATAGCAATAAGCTTTGTGTGCCTCGTCAGAGAAAACAAGTATACAGCGATAACAGCTATTGTGTGTTGATAAAAATTTTCAACATGTTGCCTGACATGACATTAGAGATATCTCTGTATGAATCAAGCTTAAAATTATATTATTAAATTGGTTGCTGGACAAATGCTTTTATTGTAATAAGGAATATTTTGAAAATTGAAATATTGTAAAAAAATTGACATTAAATAATTATAAAAAAAAGTACAAAAAATGTACATACCTATGTATTAAATTGATTAATTGAATTGTATCAGTTGACATTACTATAATAATTGTGCTCATTGTTTTAATTAACAATTAATGTATTTTGACATGACCATTATATGCCTATCATCAATATTACTCTGAATTCTACATAATGTGTTACTTTAAATGATTTAAACAATTTATATATGCGTTAAAAGAAATCAATGATCTGAATGTTTCCACACGTCTAAGAGGTAGAAATTTTGAAACTAATTAAAACTAATTAAACTTAAGAATTAAATCAATTTCTCGAAAATAAAGAATATTATTGTTATTATTTGAACATACTTAATTAATTAGTAATTTGTTATAGGGTTTCATATGAAAATGGCAAAGTGAAGGGTCAAATTAAAGTCTGTGCAGGCAACACAGGCACACAAATTACAGTTGAGGATATATTTTACAATGTAGTGGCGAGGAAGAAGGCTTTACGCAGCCCAAACGAAGAATACACACATATAATGGATGTTGTAGGAGGGTATGCTATACACAACAGTAAAGTAGCATTCACATTGAAGAAATTTGGAGAGAACACTGACATCAAAACACCATTGGACTCTACCACTGTTGAAAACGTGAGAATTGTAAGTATGCTGTAAATTATGTGTCTTACCTGTAAACAATTACATTTAAAAAATATGTTTAAGTGGGAAAACTGAACAGCCGCCATAGACAGATATAAACATTCGAAATTATTTTGTACATAATACAAATCCTCTGTTGGAGTGCTGCGTTATTTCGTCACATCACGACGCCAACAGTATATTTTCACCTCTGACGATTTCAGTGCTTACTTATTATTTGCTACGACTAGATTTCCAAGTGCAGGCAACCCTTGTTATTTACGTTGTGCGTTTTTTAGGACCATACCTGATTACTTTCGCATCCTTATTTGCCCATAATATATCTTATAGATACATGGCAACCAAATTGCTCGGGAACTGCTTGAAATAGAGATTGAAGACTCAACTCTGAAGTTTAAGCTCCGAGGCTACATAACCAACGTCAACTATTCACACAAGAAGGGCATAATGTTACTGTTCATTAATCATAGAATGGTTGTCTCATCCTGTAAGTAAATGATTTACACGCGAAAAAAAATCCTAAGACATCCATATACTGTGGCAGGGCGTCACAATGAGGATCACTCATGTTTTTTGTTGGGTATGCAAACTTATGGCGACAAAAAAACTAGTAAATAATGTAAAGTAAATGATTTAAATCGGACCAAAAATGACGAAGATACAGCAATTTTAGTGCATTAGTTCCAAAAACGCGCCCGAGAATGAAGCGAGTCGCTGTGACGTCATCTGTCGTCGTCACCCCCCCTCTAAACACAACTAAAATATTTAACGTAAACAAAAACAATGCACGCGAGGCACAAGCGTCAAGAAATGACATAGCGGAGAATGAATACTTATGCAATACCTATGAAGTATGAGTACAATCAAGCCGTTGTCGCACGGATCCCGACAGATGACGTCATCGTCAAGCGCGCGTTTCAAACTAGCCGTTCAGATTTTTTTTAACAAATCCACAATTTCCTGACGTATTTTAATACTTAAAAAAATAAAATGCTCAGTAAGTTAATACACATACGATGTACTTGTAAAATTAGATTTGCTACTAAGTGATTGATCCTCATTCAGTACCAACAGAAATATTTTATACAATGATTGAAAAATAGTTTCGTGTGCATGATAAACGATATTTGTGAAATAAAACATGATCTGACATGACTTGAAATCAAATGAAAATAACCTAACCAAGAGCATATCAGGACAGGTCTAAAGAGGGCTCTATCAATGAGAACTATCAATGCGCAATAGGTTTTCTTTAATCTTATTATTATTGTCCGATTTTCCTTAAGAGTTCTTAGCAAGATCTATTAGCATTGAAACTTACTAGTTTCTATCTCTTGTAGATTAAAAATGCCAGGGGGGGGGGGCCTTATAAACTACGTTGGAGGCCGATTACTCGAAAATGGTTGACTTTGCAAAAAAAGTTATGTATAAAACTTTGGCTTCATTTGAAGAATTCGTCGATACGCCACATGTTGGGTTAGAATGAAAATATATTTTTCATCCCCACATCACATGTATGTAGAGCCACCGTTAAAATAAAAAAAAATATATTTGATGATGCCAAAACTGAGATATATATACAATCTGTAACTATACTAAATTTCATCCATTTATATTCATAATTACAGAAGTTAGAAGGACGGACAGAGCGAGGCTGTGGCCTGGACGCCAGCTCCCGGAGCGGACGGAAACTGTTTTAGACGACAGCGGGCGGCGCGGCCGCCTCGAACAGTTTCATACAAATCTATGTATTTGATCAAGACGCGCCGGCTGCTCCGGCCGCTCTGGCCGCTGCGGCCGCTGGCGTCCAGGCCGCAGCCTAAGGGCTCCTTGAATACGACGAATCCCTAAAAAATACTGTAAAACAATATAACACATACTTAAAATACCTTTTTTCAGCAATACGCAAAGCTGTAGATTCCGTATATTCAACATATTTACCCAAAAATTCGCATTCATTTGTATATCTCAGCATTGAATTGGGTAAGTACCAGAAGTATTTTTAATATAAAAAATATATTATAAATGTGAGTACGATATTGAATTATGATTATTAAAATATATTTTTATGAGAGGACTTGAAAGTGCATTGTCATTCTTTTTCCTTTCAACCTCTGGTATTTTGTTTCACGCTGGCAACTCGTGAGATCGTGGTGTCTATTTGGTCTGGCAAGTCCTACTAATGGAGTAGCTAGTTTGAACACCATGTATACGTCCATGGAGCATGAATCGGCAAAAGTAAAATTAATAGGCGTGTACAAAAATTTAATTACGTTTATTAAACATTCAATGCCAATTTGCCCACAATGTTTTAGATCCAAAAAATGTGGACGTCAATGTGCACCCGACAAAACACGAGGTGCAGTTTTTGTATGAGGAACAGATTGTTGACAAAATCAAAACCTGCGTGGAGAGTAAACTGTTGAGTTGCAACTCCTCCAGAGTCATGTACACTCAGGTATTGTATATCCCAAATAAGATCTGTAACTGGCATAGATTATTTGTAATTCTAAGCTTAATATAAGTTTATTTTATTTATTTATTTTATTCAGAAAACTCACAGCCTACGAGATTAAACACAATAAGTTAACACACGTAAATTCAGTATCCCACGGGAAAACGGTAAGTTTCTAGATAAAAAGTAGCCTATGTGTTAGGCTCTGATTACTACCACACAAAATTGCATCAGAAATAGACTGAAATCATCGAAATCCGTTCAGTAGTTTCTGCGTGAAAGAGTAACAAACATGGATGGACCATTCATCCATCCATCGTCATAAACTTTCACCTTCATAATAGTAGTAGGATACTCGTCTATCGCACTAGGATGTTATGGTAGATATTTTAAGGTTGAATAAATAAATAAACAAATAAAGTTTTCCCTTATGGCTAAGATGTTTGAATGATTAAAGTCGCGACATTAGTTCGAACTACCGAGTTTCTACTAATGTAACTATGTACATACAACAAAGAAATAATAATAAAAACACAACTTCATTTAAAATGTATGTATCATGCTACGAGTTGCGGCAAAAATAACAAAGAATAACCACCAGAAAAGTTCGATTATATATTTTAAATATTGTATATTTTCACTGAGACACTCACACTCAATATACTAATTGGTAACTTAATTATGTATTATTATTTATAACTTAGGTTACGAGTCTTAGATGATTTATTTAAAGAAAAAACTCGACTGCGCAAAAACTGAAAAGAAAAAAACCAAGAAAGTCCAGTAATCGAGACTTTAGTTATCGAATATAATTTAATAACTTACCTACCATTGGAATAGTTTTGTGGTCGATACATTAAAAAAGAAAACATTATATTAGGGAATATAACGAGTTCAACAACCGGGACCCATTATAAGGAGCCGAAGAATCAAAAATCCGGCTTCCATAAAATGGGTCTCGATTGTTGAAGTCGTACAATATAAATTTCGAATAGTCAAAACATGGCTAAACTAATAATAAAAAGCGCCATCTATTTGTCGTAGACTGAACTATGATATAAAAATAATGCTTGAATTTCTTGGAAAGAAAAGCGCCACCTATGTCAAAGCCTGTATAAAAATACCATGATACAAGATGATAATCGATTTACATTATTTATATTTCAGGCCAGGCTACCTGGTGCATCTGCAGTTGAAGAAGTCATCAAAAAAACAACAAGCGATGCCAGAATATACGCTAAAGATCTAGTGAGAGTCAATGCTGATACACAAAAAATCGACAAATTTTTTAGAGCACAAGAGAGTCATAAAAGTAATACAGAATCTTCTATAGCATATAAGAAACTAAATGAAAATGATAATTTAGATATTATGTTAGATGAAGGAAAATCTAATTTTAATATAAATGAAAAACCAAATGAAATTACTAATGATTTTAAAAACATGAATAAACAAAAGGAAAAAAGTTGTGAAAATATAGACTTTGCAAACGATAAAGCAGGCGATGAATTAAATAGGCTACAAAATCAAAATGATAATCACGACAAATCCGCAGAAAATAAAACTTACGTAAGAAATAAAGTTCGGAACGAAGATATACCTAAAATAATAGAACGCATTAATGATATAGAAGAAAAAGTACAAAGAAATTTACCCAAATGGAGCAACGCTGTAGGCAATTCTAGTACATACATAGACCCTAAAGAGTCGTTCAAAACTAGAACGTTTGAATATGAAAGAATTGAAACTAAACTGACCAGTGTCAAACAGTTGAGGATGGAAATAGAGAGTAAATGTAACACGAATCTAAGAGAGATACTCGCTAACTTGATATTCATAGCTTGTATCGACAGCTATAGATCTCTTGTACAGCATTCTACTAAGTTGTATTTGTGTGATACAAGAAGATTGACGTAAGGAGTATATTATTTTCTTTTAGCGATGTACACATCACAGAAAACCGTGGAAAACTTGAAACTCCTGTTTCGTTCGCTCTTTGACGGTCTAATTATATTCTCATTTAATCTAACACCAATCAATCTTACAGCGAAGAATTGTTCTACGAGACGATTCTGTATGACTTCCAAAACCTCGGCTTCATCCGGCTGTCGACCCCTTTGCCGCTGGAGGAGCTGATTGTGTTGGGGCTGAGCGCGGACGAGTCTTGGAATTCCGATTTAGGTAGACTATTAAGGCGTCATAAAATACGGTCTGGTCACCTTCAGTTCGGCCTGAACGGATGCAAAATCCTATCGTCTGTGTGCAATTTGGCCTTGAGGCAGGCCACATCAGTCAGCAAGTTGGACTGAATGGATCCTATGTGCCAAATCACTTTAGTTTTACATGTTTCGCAAGCCGTATCAAATTAATATTGTAGTCTATATGTATGAAAATCAGTTTTTTTTTTCACCTTTAAAACCTCAATAACATATTAGTCTCGACTCTCGCCTGTTGTTTTATTAAACTGTTCTTCTAAACAAAAAAATTCTAAACGAGACTTTTCTTACCAGAGAGAGCATTAATAATACCTGATGAATTATAATTGAACTTTATTATTTCAATATTCTTTTTACTAGGTCAGGTACATAAAAAATCCCGCGTTCGGCAAGTGCTCAGCTTGGCCGCAGCAATAGATATACATATTTTTAATACGTGTCTTCGGAGGTGGGGACTTCACGTGCGACCTCTTAAATGACAAGCGCCCCCCAATTTTTGCTGGGCCCCTTACCCTCTGGGCCTCCAGCGGGTCATATCGCCCACTTTGGAAAAGACTGCTATAGAACTATGACAGCATGACATAATAATTTATTTCTGTCTATAATACGCAACTTTAAAGCTAGCAGCTTGCAGCTAACTAGAACCTATAAACACAATCGTAGCTCGCAGCAAACCAAAACGAACTGAAGCTATATTTCCGTGTAGGTATACAAATCCGTTCAGACCGAACTGCATCAGTTCGGCCTGATGCGATCGGCCTCCCCGTGGATGGTACGACTTATATTTAGGTATTGAATAGGAAGATAAGGCAGACAAAAATACTTAATAGTATTAAGAAACAGTAATAACACACAGGACTTCTTGCACTATTTCCACTTTAATAAGTATTTTACATTAATTTTAATATATTACACGACCGGTTTCGACAAAGTCATCATCAGGTGTAGGTCCTGATGATGACTTTGTCGAAACCGGTCGTGTAATATATTAAAATTAATGTAAAATACTTATTAAAGTGGGAATAGTGCAAGAAGTCCTCTGTGTTATTACTGTGAAACATGAATTTCCACCAAGAACCTACAGTACAATCAATAACATAGTATTAAGAAAGACTATACACTATACAGGTAGACAAAAGTAACAAAAATACTAATGAAAAGTATGCAGAATGAAAAAGTGAACAAAATGATGTACGGGCCGACAAAAGACTGTAGTTAGACTAGTTAGGCACTGTTAAAATATACTTTAAACAAAAAACTATAAATATAAGTGACTATAAGTATCATTATCGTTTAATTTTATAATTTCGTTTCATTTGTATGGACTTTTACCGCACCCCTAGCGGAAACTTTCAGGTACTAAAGTTGTCTATACAAATGTAGCTAAACGATATAGTGATGTTTAAAATCTTCACACTTTGTGTATAGTATATATTATATAGGCAGAACGGTGTGTCCGTTCTGCCTATATAATGCCTAGTTTCTGAAAAATGAAATAAGACTGAAATAGTGTACAGAAAATGGTGCATTTGTTTTTAAAATACATATCAGTTGTCAACTGAACAAATAACAGCACTTCGATTATGTACCTACTTAATTGTTAAAAAACTGCACTGAAAAGTGTTCATACACAAAAAAGACACGGAAAACTGTGTTTTTGAAAAATATTAAACAAAAGATCCTTTAAATACGATCACCCAATAATCAACTTTTTCCTTAGTGTTTCGTCTGATATTCGTCCCTAGAAGTACTTCATTTGATAGTGTGTAATAAAACCGTCTAGAACAAGATTCAGTCAATAGAAATGAATGATATTTCAGGGGATCGTCGCGAGTTGGCGGCGCAGATGGTGCGACTGTTGGTACCGAAGAAGGCGATGCTGTACGAATATTTCTCACTGGAGATGAACGACCACGAACTGTTAGCTTTGCCGTTATTACTGGGTAAGTAATGTGCTGTCTTCCGGGACACTTCGTATTCCGTGCATCGTCCGTCACTGCGATGGAAATGCGAACATTACCGAGGGAAATTAAGAAAGTACAGTATAATGTTGCCTGCAACTTCGCGCAACATATATCGCGCGGGAACTCCTCCGCGGTAGAGACTAGTAGATCATAGGTAAGCTAAGTATATGTTTAAAAATATCTTGGGTTCAGTGTAATTTTCACGAAGAAAATACACAAAAACCGCAAAAGCACACTTTATAGTCTTGTTGGATATATGTAACTAGAAAATAATAAAGGACTTCTTCAATGAAATATTTTGATAAACTTTAAAGCAGTAAGAATTAGTTTTTTTTATAATAAACTATGTAATAACAAATCTTATAGTAAATAATAAATTAAACATGTCTTGTAGGTTATTTCCTGAGGCGTATTGAATTTTATTTCAGATGGGCACACGCCGTACATGGGTGCACTACCGACCTACCTAGTTCGTCTAGTCACTGAAGTGAACTGGGATTCGGAGCAGGAATGCTTCGACTCGTTCAGTCGACAGACGGCGATATTTTATTCGCAACCAAATCCGGACGCGTCGGAGGAGATATCCAAGTCGGAGCAGTGGAGGCAGGAGTATGTAATATTCCCAGCTATCCGGAAGAATTTTCTACCGACCAACGCATTCACAAGTAACGGCTCCATATTACAAATAGCTAGTCTCAATGATCTATATAAAGTGTTTGAACGGTGTTAAGTTTTGCTAAGGTTACTATATTTTTATATTTAAAATAAATGCTCTTATAATTGATTTTCAAGTTTTTTAGTTAATTTCATAGTAGAAAATTGTTATATATAAGGTTTGGTAAAATAAATTACGGATATATAGGGTATATGACCTACTGCTTATATAAAGACGCTTGGGCAGAAAAATAATAATTTAATAAAATTAAATCATGGTCTTTACGGCACTACGGAGGTCATTGACCTCACACACTGAATGAATTGATATGATTTAGGTAAAGACTGCTTTAAAGTCTGCTGTTTCTGTGAGGCTATCAACCTCAGCGCCTTAGAGAGCTCAATGTAATTTTATTTATTATATTTTATTCCAATTTTTTAAATTACTTTCTGCCTTAATGTCTTTACATAAAAAGTAGATCATAATATGCCCAAATACCTGCAATTAATTTTACCAAAACCTTAAATTTATATCTACTAACTAACGAACCACGCGATAATTTATGCTTACATCCAATTACAATAATACCAAATACCTTCTATATCTACAAACTAATCAGACCATTTACACTTACATCTAATTTCAATAATATATAATACCTTCTTTATCTACTAACTAATCACACCATTTACACTTACATCTAATTTTAATGATATCTAATACCTTCTTTATCTACTAACTAATCACACCATTTATACTTACATATTATTTCAATAATACCTAATACATCTACTAACTAATCCTTCTACATCGACTAAAAATCACACCATTTACACTTACATCTAATTTCAATAATATCTAATACCTTCATTATCTACTAACTAATCACACCATTTACACTTACATCTAATTTCAATAATATCTAATACCTTCATTATCTACTAACTAATCACACCATTTACACTTACATCTAATAACAATTATACTAAATTCCTTCTACATGTTTTAAGTTTATAACTGATCAATCAAAAATACTTTTACTTTCTTATTATACCAACTTACTTATTTCCTACTACAATTACACCTAACCTACGTTGAGCTCCCTCTCACTTTGGTTCGGAAGCTCAATGGCCTCCACCACCCCTATTAGCCATCCCTCTCCATCCGCATAGAAAAGTATATAAATTATTTATACTTCTACTAACTAATCACACCATTTACACACATCTTATTTCCACACCTTATATTTTATCGGCCTCTGTACACGGGTGGCCGCGTCCGGCGGAGATTGTAAAAAAAGACGATTAAACAGGACCGGTAACGCACTTGTCTTGCTATGGAGACATGCGAACGATTTGCCCGTTTGCTGGTCTTGTTTCTCAAACAATAATTATTGTTGCGGTAAGCAGTTAAGGTGCAAACCAATAGCAATTACCATTGATAACTTTCAAAAGAACAAGGCCAAAAAAGAACAATAAAATTTTATTTTTTATAAAAAAAAACCGTCACAAATTCTACGAGTCCACAACATAATTTGGGTGAACAACAAGCAGAGGGTCATCTTCGATCTCTTGCTGGACTGATTTCTGTGTTGTTTTCAATCCGGTGGTCGACAGAGGAATAATAACTTGGTCCTGAAAAAGAATTTTAATTCACAACTTATAGTTAGGTATTTCAAATTATTATCTCGTCAAAAAAAGGAAAATTTATAACTATCCCAAAAGCTTTGCATTTTTATGTCCATTAAGCTTAAGTATAATACAAGAGGAAAGATTTAAGTAAAAAAAAACTATTCGATCGATTTCACAATTTCCTTCACCATTAGAATGCTATTAGCATAGCAAATAGCAAACCCTGGGTTTTTGCGTATTTAAAAAAAAACTTATTTAACACGGGTGGAGCCGAGGCTAAAAGCTATGGACCGTGATCCCAGGCGCGCCAGACAACCCTTATATTCTTACTCATAAAATGTATAATTATCATATTGTAGTATTAATGTGCACAATGAACGTATGCATACCCGCTAGTTTGTGCCGTGGGGATTAGGTATAAGGAGCTAAAGTTACGGAAAATTGTACTCACTTTACTAAAATTCAAATTTTTTTTGGTTTAAGAATAACGTAAGAAACAATATTTATTAAAGTCATTTTTATCTAAACTTTATTATATTTAATTGTCATTATTCTACTATAACATACGTTACAATCATTTCAAAGGCTGTAAAAAAAGTTAGTACAATTTTTCTGTACCTTTAGTGCCCTGTACCTGAGAATTGGCCCTCCACATAAACAAGCGGGAATGCATACGTTCTTTTTCGTAATTGTAACCTTTGTAAGCAGTGTATTTTCACAAATAAACTTTTCTTTATTTATTTATAATACTACAATGTTATACATTTTATCAGTAAGAATATAACGAGAATCTGGCGCGCCTTTGATCTCAGTCCACTAGACACGTATAAATGCCATAATATATCTCGTAACGCAACTTTAGAACGCAACAATGTGTTACTACTAACGCCATCTGTCGATGGAGAATATAAAATAATTAAATACAAATCATTTTTCAGTTTTTGTGTTTTATATGTTTTGTATATTATATTTTATGTTTTATTATATTTAATGTTTTTTATATTTTATGTTTTCCTTCGTATTTTGGATATCCAGTGGCGTTGAGGAAATAAATGTATATCTGTTCTAGTACTACTTGACTTTAGCAGTGCTTTCAATACTGTTGATTTTGACATATTCCTTTCCGTCCTTCGTTCTCTGAACATACCTCCCTCAGTGATAGACGAACCAGTCTATTACTACTACATATTTTCGGTGACGTTCGTAACGAGTCCGCTCTAAGCTCTAAATCCGCACTACCTCGGATTGGTGTGTCATTGAAGCGGGTTTTTCCCAGGGTGGCGTTCCGTCTCCCTTTCATTTTTCTATTTTTATTAACACTGTTTCCACATTAATCCTATCGAATTTCCATCTCTACGCAGACGACCTACAACTCTACCGTCATTCACATATATATGAGATTAATTCCGCAGTGACAGATGTTAACGCTGATCTACAGCACATAGCAGTCTGGGCTAAATCTTTTGGTCTGTTGGTCAATCCAAATAAGTCGAAGGGTCATATATGATGGTACTGTCATTATCATCAATACACAGACTCTGCCTAAAATCTAGGGTTGACTTTAGACAGCAATCTTCAGGTTAGTGAAGTAAGCAGAAAGGTCTACTACTCGTTGCACATGTTAAAGAGCCTTCAAAACTTTTTGCCCGTGAACACCAAAATATTCCTTGTTCAGATACTCATTTTTCCTATCCTCGACTATGCTGACTCCTGCTACTTGGACATCACCGAAGAGCTGTTAACAAAACTGGAACGTTTGCAGAATCTCTGTATCCGTGTTGTGTTTGGACTGAGAAAATTCCATCACATATCAGCCTTTCGATTGAAGCTCAAGTGGCTCCCTATCCGACTTCGACGTAACTCCCACATCCTCTGTCTACTTTATAACATTTTGTGTAATCCCCTTCCTCCTTCCTATCTTCTCGATCGCTTTAACTTTTCTCAACCCTTCGATATCCCTTGTAGGTCTAATGTTAGAACAAATCCTTTCCCTCCCATCCCATCGCTCCAACTTCTACTCCTACTCCTTCACCGTTCATGCAGTCAGATTGTGCAACTCGCTTCCCCACACTGTTCGTGACAGTCCCACCATTATTGTATTTCAAAGACGCTTGAAAGAGCACTACCTCTAAATTCAATCCATATAAATACGGTTATTATATATACATATAGTATTTGTCTATTGTAGGTATAATATTATATTATTTTATTGTATCAACTACGTGTTTTATATTTGTTAAGTATGTATATTTTGCTAGCATACACTACACATTATATTCTTAATATTATTCATTACATATAATAATATGTAAGTAGCATATTTGTAATTGCGCACGTCCTATCTGCTGTCTTTTATCCCATCTCTTGAAATTAAGGCTTAAGAAATTTCTTTTTAGAAATAAGCAGTACCTTTGTGTCGTCTTTCTTTGTTAAATTGTAATGTTATAATTTTTTCTTGTGTGCAATCAATTGTTAAATAAAATAAATAACCATTGTCTGATCGATAAAATCCTCTTCACGGCCTCTTATCACAACCAACTATTCGCCGCGATAAGCGATAGAGTGACGATGTCTAAAAGCACTTGACACCACCGCGAAGGCTGTTACATCTCTATGTGTAGGTGCGTTTTATCGTCGCCGCACCATCCGTTACGTTACTCACGTGGTACATTAGGCGGTCGATGACCTTCTCGACCAGGGTCTTGCGCTGCACAAGCGAGTCCTCGTCCTCAATGTCGCCGCGCGCGACCAGCCGCTCCAGGTACCAGCTCACTACCGCACTCTTGCGCATGCCGGAGCTCTCGGAACCTGCGATAAACAAAAATGATTCATTATTTTTATATGTATTACTATTTTTCGATGTAGAACCAGCGTAAAGGCAAATGCTTCACGCTTGATGTTTATCTTGTGATATTTCTGTCTTTTCAGCGATCCGTATCATGATCCGTATCACGATCCATGATACGCTACAATACACGCGCGATAAATATCGAAATCCTGTATCACGATCCAAAGTTCTGGGAGTAGGCTTTTTAACTATTTCTCTACTTAATTTTCATAATTTTGAAGTCAGTATAGCCCAAACAATAGCCTGATAAAACCAATATTTTATAGATTTCACGTTCAAGTTGGCTTTAATTTATTATTTATTGAAAAACTCAAAAAGAATTTAATTGTATGCAAAACAATAAAAATATTTAATATGTTATGCAAAACAATTTTCCTTATTGCCCGACTATCAAGAAGGGTTATATTTTTCGCACGTATCTTGTATGTATGTATGTATGTATGTTTGTAAATTCCTTTATTCACTCTTTGAAGTCGGTACATCGGCGGATAGCGCCATCTCATGAGTAATTTAGGAACTAAATTATACTTCTGCATTGATAGGCACCGACTTCAAAAAGTGAATAAAAATAAGGGAAATCGTCTTGCAAAATATTTTAAATTGGATTATTTTTGAGTTTTTCAGTAAGTTGTTTTTTTAAGGCAGTTCTCTTTTTTGTTATAACTATTTGTTGTTATAGCGACAAGGACAACAGAAATACTATCTATAATCTGTGAAAATTTCAACTGTCTAGCTGTTACGGTTAAGTAAATACAGACGGACGGACTGGACGGAGCCTGGTGACATACAGACGGACGGACAGACATACAGCGAAGCGAAAAACCCATAGGAAACGAGTTACATGCAATATATGTGTAAAAAATATTTTTTTTTTGTCTTTGACAGTGGAATATCTATAGTCGCGGACACCCTACGATAAGTAGGTTTTGAGACAAGTTTGAGGGTTCTAAAATAAAGGTTTATACATCTTTATACTGACTATCTCTCATTCCGAGATTCATCTGACTAATATAACTGAACTATAGTACTTTTATATAAGTTGAAATCATAATATACATTTATATTATACCTGCTTGCTCCGCCTCAGATTCCTCTTTCCTCATAAAGACTACGAGCATATTACTCAACGATTTGTACTCTTCAAACGACAATGTTAGTTTCTTCTTAGCCGCATCTCCGTTTACCGGTGTTTCTGTAAGGAAATTATACTTTAAAACTTACATCTTTAAACAATAATAGCATGGAGGAATTATTATTACTATAGAGTGACAATGCCCCTTACTTTAAAACGTACATCATGTTTTAATTCTCTTGCTGACCGTTAGCGTCATCTATCATCTGAGTGTATCAAATCTACAAAATTAACCATTTATTTTAAAATAAAAACGCCATCTCTAGGACTGAAGCACGTCATAGGTTATCTAATACCTCAATAGGTGGCGCTAAACAACTAGCTGCTTTTATAATGTAGGTACCAAGCCGACTAGCGTACTTTTCCTATATTTTTGTAAATTTGTAATTTCTCTGCGTGCGCGTGTGGAGGACGAATTAATGTTGCCATACATAAAAAATAGATACACAACATTCTGGAATTTTATTCAAATAAGCTATAAATATAAGTGTTTATATAAAGTGTACAATTATTTGACATGATATTAAATTAGTTCTGTAAAGTTTAATTACGGCGTTTTAATAATTTGAAAAACTCTACCTTTATACCTTAACCTAAACACATAAGTTTAAAACTTACAAACATAGGTAAACATTATAAGAAGATGATGCTAACACTCATTTTGCTTTTTTATTAACACCGGGACCGGACTTATTACTGATACTGATATGGTTATTTATTTCTTTCTTGTTAGAATTCAGTATTTTATTTCCTTTTCTAAGCTTATACATTTCTTACTTCCTGTAATATTCAGATCTTGTCTTAGTTGACTGTTTTCAAGTGTCAGATCCTATACCTCAGCCTTCAATTCATCAAGTTTTGCTTCTAATACTTGTTTTATGTTTGTAGCAATGATCTCTTACATTTTCTAGTAAACAAGAGATATCGTGTTGAATTGTCTTTTGTATAACGGATGCTATTTCCTCTATATTGCTTTCAATATAACTATTCACGGTTGACAAGGAAATTTCATCAAGTCTAACAATTTTTTATAATTTAGCAAATACACACTATTTATCAATATTGTTCATCACAAATTGTCCACACTTTAGTTTTAAGTTAGAAAATAGAAAAAGTACTTATTACAGTTTCACTGGGACCCAAGAATAGAACTCCGAGCTCACGGAAACCATTATTGTTCTAATGACGCTTTCAACGAATTTCATTTATTAACACATACCTAACACTGACTTTATTTATGCAAGTTCAAGTATTATTATTCAAAATAATGTTTTGTGGAGCCTTTAACACTTTATTTAAGTTATAATTTATATTTACACTTCTAAATAATAAGTATTTAAGTTCATTTAAAAGTCACGGTTATTAGATTTAGAGATTTTTTAATTTAATCCATGCACTTTTTATTAAAATGCCACTTCTAATAAAAGTTTGTTCACTTATACACAGTTTTTATCATAAAACATACGAAAAACTACTATTAAAACATTTTTAACATTTTATTTTCACGGAGCCGATGTTGGCGCTCGCGCGCCTTTCAAATTATTTGACTCGCGAGAATTGAATGCAGCAAACCGACAAACGCGCGTCGACTGCTGCGTTACATTACTCAACCGGCACCATAATTAAGGTATTTTAAATCGAATCATTACCTGTGATGAAAAGTGGATTATCTACGATAATCGCAATCGCTCATCGCAATTGCTGAACCCTGGCAAACCAGCTAAAGTCTGCTCCATGCGAAAATTGACTCAAAAAAAGTTACTTGTGAGCGTTTGGTGGACTAGTGCCGGTGTCGTTCACTACAGCTTTCTTAAAACTGGTCAGACGATTACGGCAGATGTCTATTGCCAGCAACTGCAAATCATGCTACTATAATACTACTAGTACTAATAATAACTACAATCATAAACTACCTATCAGATGGCAAAAGTGCATAGATAGCAATGATATATACTTTGATGAAAGAATATATTATGTTGAAAAAAAGTCGACTTTATGTTCCTCCTTTACAAAACGCCAATTTCATATGTAATGACCTAATATTATGCCCAAAATATCAGTAATCGATATTTAACAATTTAAGGCTCGGACATCATCCGGAAAACGGCAACGCACGGTAGGAATTTAAAAACGACGCTCGTTGTATGGCAGAGTTCTATTTTCGGCGTAGTTTTTTTTTCCGGCTTCGGATTCCGGATGTTTTGCTGCTACGTCTTTGAAAAAAAAAACTAATACTCACCAGTATCGGGCGTTTCCTGAACGACGTCCATGCCGGGCTCGTACTGCGGGTCCTCCTCGTCTAGATGTATGTCCGGCTGTTCCACGCGTATGATGGACTTGTTCAGCAACCCGGACAAACAGAGCAGTTGCTCATTGCTGCTATAATCATATGTAATAGTCTGTCAGACATTTGTGGTTACTGGAAATTCAGAAGCTCAATTCTCTTTCACTATTTTCGATATAAATCGGTCAACGCGCTGACTCATACGCGACAAATGTGCGCGCGCGATCTGGACAGCCTGGAAATCCAAACAAGATTTAATATTAGGTCTTTACCTATGAAATTATCGTTTTGTATGAAAAAATTTAAACGAATTTTTTTAATGTATTTTTTATTTGTATTAATCGAAGTAATCACCCATGCAATCAATGCATCTTTGCCAACGCAGTGGCAGTTTATTGATGCCCTTCTTAAAGAAATCAGCTGGACGGGAGGCAACAAATTCTTCAAAGGCATTTTGTACTGCCTCTCGGATATTGAATTTTTTTCCCGCCAAGAAGTTATCCAAATTCTGGAAAAAGTAGTAGTCTGTAGGCGCAAGGTCTGGTGAGTAGGGCGGATGACGGAGAGCTTCCAATCCCAGTTCTTGCAACTTGGAGACCGTCTGCTGTGCAGTATGAGGTCGCGCGTTGTCGTGCAGGAGCAGCGGAGACGAGCGATTGACCAATGCTGGTTGGAGATGTGCCAGCTTCTCCATCAATGTGCTCAGTTCTTCACAGTACACATCTGCAGTAATGCTCACCCCGTTTGGTAAGAAGCTGTGATGAATCACACCGGCGCTAGACCACCAAACTGTGACCATCACTTTTCTAGGGGTAAGTTTTCGTTTAGGGCATTGTTTAGGTGCTGAACAAGAATCCAACCAACTTGCTGAGCGCTTGCGGTTATCAAACAGAAGCCATTTTTCATCGCAGGTAACAATGCGGTTCAAAATTCCTTCATTTGTGTGTCTGTTGAGCAGTGCAAGATACGACTCGACGCGTACTTCGCTCTAGCGATCATTGAGTTCGTGGGGCACCCATTTGTCAAGCTTTTTTACCTTGCCAATTGGACGCAAATGGACCAATATTGTTTTAACGCTAACGTCGAAAGCTGCTGCTAATTCGGCCGTAGATTGTATATCATCAGCTTCCACAATCGCCTTTAATTCGTCATTGTCGACCAAAGTCTTCGGACGACCGCGAGGTTCATTTTTCAGGTCGAAATTTCCAGAACGGAAGCGAGCAAACCAATAACAGGTGGTGCGTTGGTTTGTAGTGTTAGCTCCGTAAACGTCGTTGATATTGCGTGCCGCTTGTGCCGCGTTGCTGCCACGACGGTACTCATATTCCATAATTACTCGAATTTTTAACGTATCCATGATGGCGAAAAAGATTGAAATGCGATGAAAATGTAACACACGACGGTGTGTGTGGAAGAGTTTTTGCTTCAGCGGAACTAGCATAGATAAAATTTATTATGTCTATCGAGTTAATTTCCTGGGGCCAATACTCTTTAGGTAACGCTCATACGAGCCACCCGGTACACCTGTGCGACAGTTGTAAGGGTCAATTCATACTAACGCTGTGAAACGAAATTATGACAACGTAATATAGCAAATTCATTTTATTCCTTCCGAGATAAGAGTGAAGCGTTGGTCGCGTAGACGCGCGAATTGGCGCGAATGCGCGCGGATTGCGCCTCTTCTATTTATTTCAGAACATAATTGACCGCCAGTATACCTGTGCGCCTCTATGACGTGGTGCGGCTGGACGCGGCCGCTGCAGTGCATCTTGGCGAGCGCCTCGCTCAGCCGCACGAGCGACTCCAGCTGGCGCACCGTAATTCGCCACGCGCCGGCGCCGCCGCCCCGCGCTCGCAGCACAGTGTAGTACTCCACTAGCAAACGGCCTGCCTCCTGTGTTACCACACACGATTAACTTTTAATTCGTTACATTGCACAATGAAAAACTTCATATTTAATAAATAACTTATTTATATGAAAAACGAATTATGTGTCCGATAGCTTTGTGGCGGACCAATTAGCGCCACAATCCTGAATCGCGCTATCGAAGTTTTCTAAGATCGGCGGAATATATAAAATTAACATTGGAAAGGGCATTTCTTCTACATTATTTCCTTCGTTAGCCTCAATAGGATCATATTTAATTTCATACATTTTTATAGTTGGCAGGTAGTATAGATGCGCTTTTATATAAAACTCAATAGCCTCCTTGACTCTTAATTAATTTCATA
This sequence comes from Phengaris alcon alcon, assembly GCA_037179445.1. Taxonomy (NCBI): domain Eukaryota; kingdom Metazoa; phylum Arthropoda; class Insecta; order Lepidoptera; family Lycaenidae; genus Phengaris; species Phengaris alcon. The sequence continues at coordinate 2,568,584 of JAYRCH010000135.1, read as the reverse complement.
CATTGAAGGAGTATTTCCTTTAGAACTTGGCTTAGGAATACGTATTCTAGCGATATCATACATTAAAAACTTAAGATTGATAAAGTTGATTTAAAAATATATATTTTTGTTTTTTTAATTTCTACTAACAAAAACACCTCAAAATAATTTCCGGCAAGGAATTGACGACACAAACACACCAAACACATACTTATGTAGTAGTGAAACGGAACGTTTCTGTAAATAAATAGTTCATGACATCTTAAAAAGTTTTTATGACAAAACGTCAAACGGAACGTAACACCGCCATTTTACTCCTACGGACTATAGCACAGATTACAAATATGACGTCACAGCACAGACAATCTATCAACCAACATGGCGAATAGTGTTTTCAGCTGTTTAATTATTATTTTTTTATTTCTAGGTTTTTAGGTTTCAAAATAATGTAATATTTTTTTTTGTGTAATGAAACAATTAAGAAGCGTTTAGGACATTAATAAAAACAAGGTCAAGTAGCCTATTGTGTAAATAATGAGGTTCATAATATAAAGAAAGGACAAAAAGGGCAATGCCTGATTTAGTATGGAAGGTGTAGCCTTTTCGTTTTCGCGCGACCATCAAGCAAACCCTTTTGGATTTAAAGTAATGCTAGGAATTAAACTTGCTATGACCATTTCTCACTAAACTCAGTATGATCAGAGATAATGAATATTAAAAGTCACAAAAAAGCAAAAAAAAATTGTATTATTGTCTGCGAGGGCGGAAGGGCGCGCGTGCGCACCATCGCATCGCTTCGAAAATAACGAGTCGCAAGCGCAATGCTTACACATTTTAAGAATTAGAAGAAGAAGAATTCATAGAAATTTATAAGTCGGAACCTTGTCTTTGGCGCGTAAAGTGCAAAGAATATCACGACAGAGACAAACGATCGGCAGCATACGGGAAATTGATAACTAAGCTCAAGGAATTGGAGCCTACTGCTACAAAAGATGTTATTAAAAAAATTAATACGTTACGTAGTAACGTTAGACGAGAGAAAAACGACGAGTCTGTGAAGTCTGGAGCATCATCTCATGACATTTATAAACCAGCTCTGTGGTACTTTGGATTATTCGATTTTATTGGAGATTAAGATGTTCCTCGCAGCTCGCGATCTAACATTACGGATATTGATGAGAATGATTCCAATGTATGTATAAATTAGTGAATTATCTATTTTGTAATATATGTATATAGATCCCACCAAAAACATTTTCATGTAAATTGTTGTCAAGACGAGTGCACACGGCTTGCTCTGTAAAAAACTCTACACTCTAGTTAAAATGTTTTCGGTGGGATATAATCTCTTTTTGTAAGGTTGCTGTCCGTCTAAAGCAAAGTTTTTGCAACGTCGTTTATAGCTTTACAAAATGTAGGTACCTACATAAGAGTGTTACAGAAACAACCCATAAGCGGTGATGTTGCTCATTTATTCATCAAAAAATATTATTACATAAAAATAAAAGAAATATATATCACACTTCAATGAAACTATCCTGCCTGCCTGTCAATGAAGGCAAGGTACCTTACCTTGCCTTCATTGACAAAGTAAATTTGGTATTCTAGTCTTGAGTTTTTTCGCATCATTCCTCAGGACATTTCCTCGATTTTGTACGTGTAAGTTTTCTACGTTTGAACGTATGGTATCGTAGCCCGTGGTAACAACAGTTCCATTATCCACATTTTCTCGATAAAAACATCTTGGAGGTGCATATGAATTAGGTGTCTGCTCCATTAGAAAGTTGCAAAACACATGTAGCCATCACCACTTTTTCTATATTGTTTGGTTCTAAATTTATCTGAGTATAGTAAATACGAAATCTTGATACCAGTATGCCAAAAGCGTTTTCAACTATTCTTCTTGCGCGAGATAATCTATAATTCAAATATTTTTTTTCGTAGCTGGTCAAATCCGCTTGACGATACGAATGCATCATCAGCAACAAATACATATGGTAAAAACCATGAACTGTGTTGAATCGGGTCGGAGTTTGGAAGATTTAAATGTTTCATTTGTAGCTTTGCTTAGCTTGTAAAAAACTTTGTATTCTGAAAAACTCCTCCGTCGGAAACTCTTCGGTATTTGGCATCAACTATTGCCATAAGAACCATGCTATGTCGTCCTTTGTAGTTGTCCACTATCAGCAGGTGGAACTATGTCAATGTGTTTTCCATCGATGAGAATTTCATCCATTTTCCAAGCAGTGAGGAAAATTCCATCTTTCTTCAAAAAGTTGTGCGATTTCCTTCCATTTATTGGATGAATCTGGAAACTAAAATAAATATTATTTTGTATTGTTATAGGATGCTCACAACTCTACTGAAAATACCATAGTTAATAATACTACGGATATTGCTGCTGCAAAGACTAGTACAGGGAATACAGACGATATTTGACGACACCTAAGAAGACTCCATTACCTGCTACTAGACCGGGAAGAAAGAAAATAACAGAGCAAGAACAGTTAACCACTGACATATTACTATCCGTGAAAGACCATTTTAAGCGTCCTGCTTCTGTTTCAGCAACAGAAGATCGGTACGAAGTTTTGGGAAGATCTATGGCAATAAAATTAAGATCATTAGACACGCGTCAACGCTTGATTGCGGAGAAGATAATTAACGACACCCTGTTCGATGCCGAGATTCAGATTGTCCAATCTGAATACCGAAGCAATTCAGAATTGTCGAAGTTTAACTTTTGTTTCTTCACCAACTCCTAGTCTCTCACCAACGAGTCCTTCGCCCTCACTAGTTCAACAATATTATACACAACCGTATATTCACACCGCTTCTGTTGCGCCTCAAACACAACCCCAACAAAGGTACACGATTTCTCCTGCACCGCAAAGTCAGTTCTGCGCATATCCGCCTCAACAATATAACACTCAACAACAAACTACTTCTCCTCCACCGCAAAGTCGGCCCTCACCAGTACAACATCACTACGAAAAGAATTTGACACACCACTATCAACAGCAACATTTTATTCAAATTTTTTATTCAGATTTGATTTAAATATGTAATTGGCTAATTAAACTATGTACCTATCTATTAAACTTGTCTAATGATTCGAATTTGGTTTTAATTATTTACTCACCTGTAGATAGTCCTCTTTCAGAGCTTCATTAAAAGCATCACATGTTTCTGGTATTATTAGGCCCAAAGCCTGAGGTGGTATAATAGCAGAATATTTAAGACACTCATATGTCAACCATGTCCTGTTGCAAGAAATCTTAATGTTACTGCTAGTCTCTCATGTGCTGATATTGCTTTTCTCATAACAGTATGTTGTCTTCGAATTAACGGAGTAATCAATGATAATAGTTTCAAATAAAGTTTTTCATCCATTCGTAAATAATTTTTGGTAATCTGTTGATGTACATCTCAATTCATTTATCAAATTTACGTAGGAGAAATGCTTTCTTTTCAATAACCAGGGTTTAGACCATTCAGTGCAATCTCTTTTTCTTTTTCTGTTCTGCAGAACAAGTGTTAAGCCAAGTACAGCTATCACATCGTCGTCGTCCATAGTTTGGTAGGTATATACCGTACACAGTACCTAGGCGTCCTACACACACTGCCACGTAACCTAACATGTATGTGCTCTATGAATCTCGGTTATGCCTGTCGGTTATGCATGCAAGGTTAAAACCATCATGCATACTCTAGCCTGAGTGGCCTCCATTACAATTATATTATAATATGTATAAAATTTTGGCATGTAATCGACATTTGTATTGTAACGGTAGGTCGTCAGTATTAATACGTGCAAATTATAAGAGCGATCTGCTTATGAATTAGGTTTTCTGATAGTACAATGTTTTTTTATGAAAATTGAAATCTCACCTCAGTAATAATAGGTTTGAAGGATCTAGCGAAAGCTATGTATCGCAGCAAATCTTCCCTCGTGTAAACACAGTCGTACGTTTCCTCCTTATTGCAGTGCAGGTCCACAATCTTCCTCGCTATAGCGTAGTCAACCATTTCGCTGCTCTCGTCTATCAGTATGAAGAACAAGTCGAAACGTGACATGATGGGTGGGCTGAGCGACACATTCTGCTGCAAGGACTTGGCTCGGTCGTATCTGCCCCCGATGGGGTTGGCCGCGGCGAGTATCGATGTCCGAGCGTTGAGTGTAGCGCGCACTCCAGCCTGAAAGATACATTTAAATCGTACAATAGGGAATATGCATGTGACACCAAAATGGATAAAATATTTTTATTTGTAATCTTTATCACTAAAAAATATACCTGTACAAATGTTTTTAATATTTATCGTGAATTAATAGTGAAATTTAATCATTAAAAAGTGTTTTTTTTTTTTTTCATAATACCGTTCAAATTTCAAAAAAGGAAATGTTCCTACTGGCGGACCAAATCGTGACGTGTATCAACTTTTAAAACTATTTTTTTTTTATATTTAAGGCGGAAGATATTAAACCATTGCCAGTGTAAATTTTCATTGTGTCAAGTGAAACAGAAGTTTCGTATAAGGCTGGGACTATATTATGATCCGGAATCCGGAAGGGCCGAAGAAAATTCGGAGCATTTTTCTTTTCTTTCAAAACAATCTATAAATTCTCGACACTGGCAGAATGGTGCAAAACCTTTGCAACCGCCATTGCCATAAATAAAAGAAGAAGTTAATTGTTGTTTTCTATGGTTTGTTGTTTCCAAAATATGAATATTTATTTATTAGATTTATTTAGTACTTATCACTAGAATATTACATAAAAATGAATGAATTAAATATGTTTACGAACTTTTCGTTAACTAGGTTGTTTTCGTCGAGGTTTGTAAATAAAATAAGTACATGGAAATCTATTTCAATGTGCTGACTGATCCTCACAACAGTATAAAGCTCTCAAACAAGATACACTGTCTCTTCACATCGCCTTGGACCACTTTTTCTTACTTACTTGCACCTTTCGGCATACGAAAATAAATTTTGTCAGGTTCAGTTTTTGTGTTACTTTCGCACATAGGGACGACACAATATTTATAACATGGGTTACTGTGCTTTTCCATGGTAATAAGTTGATTTTATAACTTTGTGAACATCACTTCGTTGTTTGTTTACATCGAACTTGTGTATGACTGTATGTCAAAGTCAAACAATGATTTATCTGTCAACTGTTTATTTTAGGTGCGATGACATTGTGACGTATTGTGACAAAACTCAAGCGCGTGATTGAAATTTGGTTGAAGCAGAAAACAATTGAAAAAATGGCGTGTTTAAATCGCCCAAAAATTATTGTGATTTTGAACCACTTTTTCCAGCCTAATGGATGTGTTATATATATTTGGTAATGTTATAACCAGTAGAAACGTTTAAAAAAATTAAAAAAATACATGCATATTCCCTATTGATAACACGCTAGACAATCTAAAAACCCAATCCGCTTTTGCTTACCTTCAGGCGATCAAACTGCTCGTTTCCTGGTAAATTTCATTGAAAAAACCTAGTGTTTTGATATAGTTATTGAAAACACTAGATTTTCACCGCGACTTCAAACGCGTGGCAAATCTGTCTACTGTCTATCCTACTGAAACCAAACATGGCGCTATCATATAAGACTTGTATGCCAAGCTTAATTTGAATCTGTGTGTTTGTGTGATAGAGTAACAATCAAACATACATCCATACACACAAACATTTAACATACATATAAAAACCATTTGGATCAAACAGTTCCCCAAACTAGACGCTGCCTGTGCTATGTTTCCTCATAAATTTTGAATAACATTACATGAATGCGGCTAACAAAGTGTTAAAAATTGAATTAATAATAATTTCCACCAAGAACCTATAGCTCAATACCAGCTTAGCTTACCTTGGCAATAGATATAGTCTGTTGCTCCATAGCCTCGTGTATGGCGACCTGGTCGCTGGGGTCCATCTTGTCGAACTCGTCTATACAGCACACGCCGTTGTCCGCTAACATCAGAGCGCCCGCCTCTATTACAAAGTCGAAAGACTCTTCATCCTATGATGAAATAGAAAACGAATATTGTTAGAAGTTTGTTACATCACCCTAATCATAGACTTTTTAATATTGAAATCAATGAAGTAGCTAAGCAATCAGAACCTCAATTCTCGTATTTAAAGTAGACTTTCATTTTACTGTGATTGTAATAAAAGTGAAGCGACTTGTTACCATAAGCTGACTTCGTGAAGTTTGGACCAATCAGAGCGCGATTGACGCTGGTTTAACTTTCACGAGAATACCAGTTTGGCAGTTTAAGCGTATCGGGACTTGATTGTAATTGTATTATTGCAGGTTTTATTTAGCAAAATTGAACCCTCAGGTTGAAAACCCTTGGGTTTAATATTATAAATAGAGTTTAAAAAATCAGTGATTCCCTTATTTAGTTGGACAATCTTGACCATCCTGTTGAGTGTTGATACCAGTGGCAAGTATCTACTGGCTAAACAAAGCAAACTTGTTTATGAAATTAGACCGGCAAAGGAGAGGACAGATCGCCTGATGGTAAGTAATTACCGCCACTAGGGCCTAGGCGATACACAACATTTCCAGCCGGTTTTCAGTGAGGCCACGGTATTTTAACTCACCTTGACAACGGCGGCGGTGAGACCGGCAGCGGACGATGCTTTGCCGCTGGTGTACACCGCTCTAGGACTCATATCGCTGACTTGCTGTAACAACTGGGATTTGGCCGTGCTGGGATCGCCGACTATACACACGTTAATGTCGCCACGCAGAGTTGTACCTGGAAGATAAATTAGGGAATTTTAATCGAGAGAGCCTTGCAGAAGTATCATGTGAATAATAGGAAAATAAGCTAATTATAGTCTCGAACAAACGCCATAGCGCCCACTATCGGCAGTACTGAGAATTTTTTTTACATAATAATTTTTCTTATTAAACTATATACTTAGATGGCGCTATATAACTATTTTTCGCATTATTTTTTATTTTAGTAAAACAAGCGCGGTATAATTGAATTCAGACGAATTTGTTTATAAATATTTAATTAATATTATTAAATAGAATACCTCCAACATTACCACTGGTACACAACACAAATTGATTCAGGGAGCTTGCAAAAACGAGTAGAAATGTGTTGCAAGTACTTACATTAGAAATTACTAGCTGACTCGGCAAACGTTTTGCCATATTTTTTATTCATACAAACCTTCTCCTGACAATAACGAACACATAAACGAAAAAAAAATCCAATAAGGTGCAGTCGTTTGGAAGTTATGCGCGTACAAACATTTCGGTAATTCATTTTATGTTGATTTTTGACGACCTCAGTGGTTGAACGTGTTGGTTGCCAAGTCGGGGGTCGCGGTTTCGAATCCCACCGAAGGAACAAAAAGTTTTCCGTGTTCCTGGGTCAGATGTGTATTAAATATATTAGGTCCTTACATATGAAACTGGCGTTTTATCGTACTGGCCACTTTGATCTCAAATAATATATCTTCTTTGGTTAGGAATTCCAATCTCTTTATACCGCTATTTACTCATGGATATGTGTTTCGAAAATCGTAATTCGTTTGTTTTTTCCTCGTTTGGTTTATTCTTTGCTAACAGAATGACTCTGTTTACAAAATGGAAAACTTGAAATATCGTATTATTTTCGAGTACGAGTTCCATCGTGGCACCAGTGCTGCAGAAACGGCTCAAAAGATTAATGATGTGTATGGCGGCGGTGTCGCAAAAGAAAACACAGTGCTGTTTTGGTTCCAACGTTTTCGTTCTGGAAATTTCGACCTGCAGAACAAGCCCCGTGGACGGTCGGAGACCAAAGTTGATAATGAAGAATTGAAGGCTATTGTGGAAGCGGGTCCATCGCAAACCACGTCCGAGATAGCTGCAGGCTGCGGTGTTTGTGATAAAACGTTTTAATCCACTTGAAGCAAATTGGGAAGGTGATAAAGCTTGAAAGGTGGGTACCTCATGAATTGAGTGCAGCAAACCGACAAACGCGCGTCGACTGCTGCGTTACATTACTCAACCGGCACAATAATGAAGGGATTTTAAATCGAATCATTACCTGTGATGAAAAGTGGATCCTGTACGATAATCGGAAACGCTCATCGCAATGGCTGAACACTAGCGAACCAGCCAAAGCCTGCCCCAAGCAAAAAGTTACTTGTGAGCGTTTGGTGGACTAGTGCCGGTGTCGTTCACTACAGCTTTCTTAAATCTGGCCAGACAATTACGGCAGATGTCTTTTGCCGGCAACTGCAAATCATGATGGAAAAGCTAGCTACTAAATAACCGAGGTTGGTCAATCGCTCTAGGCCACTGCTGCTTCAGGACAACGCTAGACCACACACTGCACAACAGACGGCTACCAAATTAGAGGAGCTTCAATTGGAATGTCTAAGACATCCACCGTACTCCCCGGACCTTGCTCCAACAGATTACCATTTTTTTTCGAAATTTGGATAACTTCTTGCAAGGGAAAAAATTCAACTCTGATGGGGCAGTCCAAAGCTCCTTCAAAGATTTTGTTGATTCCTGTCCGAATGGTTTTATTAGTAGAGGTATCAATTAACTACCTGTGAGATGGCAAAAGTGCATAGATAGCAATAGTATATACGTTTATTAAATAAATATATTGTTTTAAAAAAAAAAAGGATTTTATGTTCCTCCTTTACAAAACGCCAATTTCATATGTAATGACCTAATATTGTGTATAAATTAATGTAGCAGCAAAACGAGCGCACATAAAAAAAACGTAAAGGACCGTACAAAATTCCCATTTTTAATTTTTCTCGGATTCGGGGGGTGTAGATATTGTGTAGATTCATTTTGAAATTAAAAAATGGCGGATATTTATTTTTCGTAAAATTGATATGGGTGTCGTTTACAGGTTTTCAGGGGTGCTGGATACGAAAATGACATTCAATTTGAAATTCCAAGATGGCGGACATACTTCATTTCATAAAAATTAATATGGGTGTCCTTTTGTAAGTTTATGTGGTGATGATTACAGGAAAGTCAACCACTTGGAATTTCCATGATATTAAACTTTCAAAAAATGGATATGGATATTTTTAGATTTCTGGAGTCACTGATTACAAAAATTCATTCATTTTGAAATTTCAAAATGGCGAATATTTATTTTTCTGTAAAATTGATACGGGTGTCGTCTTCGAGGTTTTTAGGGGTGCTGAATACAAAAAATGATATCCATTTTGAATTTCAAAGATAGGGGACTTTTATTTTTAATAAAATGAATCTAGGTGTCCTTTTCTAGGTTTAGGGGATGTTAATTAAAAAAAAAAAAACATTTATTTCGAAATTTCAAAATTGCGGATATATTACATTTTTCTAAAATTCTTCTATCTCAAAAATAGTGCGTACTGAAAAAATAATGAAAATTTCATCTCCCTTAGTAACCCTGCAACCACATATTTTCTTCATGATGGGAGAAAAATAAATTTGAAAATCCTAAATTTCCCAACATATCTATAGCTTTATACATCGCACGTATCTCAAAGCAGGCCTTGCCATATTTTTTTTAATCGCTTCTATTTCGGAAACGGTGGATCCTACTGAAAAAATAATGAAAATTTCACATATTTTCCACCACATATTTTCTTCATGATAGGAGAAAAATCCTGAATTTTCCGACATTTCTATAGCTTGATACATCTTTTGTATTTGAACGTAGAGCATTGGCATATATTTTTTCTATAATCGCTTCTATCTCAAGAACAGGCAATCCTACTGAAAAATAATGATCCTCCCCCCCAAGTAGCTCCGTAACCACGTATTTTCTTTATGATAAGACTTTTTTTTAAATCCTGAATTTCCGAAAATTTCTATAGCTTAGATAGCTAGCGGTAGCATAGCGGTACTACATAACATAACTGTGTTAATAATCATCAATCCTAATAAAAATTCTCAATTTTGGAAATTTAAATTGGAAGACAATTTTATAATCAACACCCCCAGAAACCTAGAAAAGGACTCCCATATTAATTTTAATAAAAAAAGTGAGCCATTTTGGAATTTCAAAATGGATTTAATTTTCATAATAGTCTGCACCCCAAAAACCTTGAAAACGACACCCATACCAAAGGAAAACAAGCTCCAACAGTATCCAAAAATGAGATTTCCGTAGCCTGCAAATTGAATTTTTAGCAAGCTTTATAGCTGCTTAACATCGTATAATAGTCATCAACTCGGAAATTAAGTCGCCAACTTATAAATTTCGGTGCCAATTTGGATTAAATTTCGCCACTTTTTATTTGCCGATTTTTTAATTTTTTGTAACCTGAGTGCTTTCGACAGTTTAGTAATTTAATCGCCAACATATTAATTCGCTGCCAAATTCAGTTATACAGTATGCTCATGTGCAGTCGCCAACTTATTTTTTGTTCGCAAGATTAATTATATCCCTTTTTCCCCTTTCTTATATAATGTAGGGGATTACGGCAAATAAATTCTACATAATATTTATGATCACTTGGTGTATTGTGTGAATTTCATGATCTATAGTATAAATAAAAAAGTTGAAGTGTCTGTTTGTAATTTCAAATTAACAGCTTTGCACTACATGCATATTACATACAGTACCTACACCAAGAAATCAATTTTTAAAATTGTCTGTCTGTCCATCTGTCTGTCTGACCGTTTGTTCCGGCTAATCTTTGAAACGGCCGGACCAATTTTGACCGGACTTTCACTGGCAGATACCCGACGTTATATGCAGTAACTTAGGCTACTTTTATCTTAGGGTTCTGTTTTGGGTTCGTTTCAGCTATTCTTACATATTGAATTAAGGTCAACTTTATACAGACACTAGCGACCCCGGCTTCGAACGGGTGCAACGAATTATACGTATAAGGCTTTCTCTTGAATCACTTTATCTCATATCTGTTGTTAAAAACTGCATTAAATTCCGTTGAGTACTTTAAAAGATGTAAGCGAATATACAGTGGAAGCGACTTTATTACGCGTAGCCAACAGGACAGGTAATGATTGGAATGATGAGTCTATGTACATATGTAAGTTTGTTTGTTCCACTGTAGCGCCAAAACTACTGATCCGATTTTATTTATCAATGTACAGATTTGTATTGTTATTTCTAAAATTTCATGCAAAGTATTAAGTATTAGTCTCAGCACAGAAGCATGGGTACCTTCGACAGTGGTCTTCGCAACTCCACCAAACAACATGAGCAGGATGCCTCGTTTGACCTCATTATTGCCGTGAATGCTCGGGAACAGACTCGTTATAAGATTGTTGTAAAGATTACGGTCACGAGACATCTCGTATACCTAGAAAAAATAAAACTTTATTACTAGCACCTCACGACTTAGTTAAAGCACTATTCATCCGACTACGGCGAAGCCAAAAGGAAGCGTTGATGATTTTGGCAGTATATATATGTATGTACTACGTATCAGTGGCGAAGACTGGTTCTTCTTTATAGGGAAGCCCTAGCCTGTATAATAGGTAGGGATTTGGGTGAGGGTCTTCAAAAGGCTAGTGGTAAGTGAAGCCGATAGGAGTGTAGTTATAGGAACCCTACGCCACTGCTATGTATGCATGTTTGTTTGTTCAACTGCGGCACCCAAACTCCTACTGATCCCATTGTAATGGTCTTATAGATTCATAATAGCCCGAGTAACATGGGTTATATATAATATACGTAGTTGGGTAACTTAAAAAAAAATCTAGTTATTTGTAAGCCATAAACGAGCTGTTGTCATCTGATGGTGAGTTATAATCGCAGCTCATGCACAACGCACAAGCAGAATAAGTAGTATACGCAGATTTATTTTTTGAATAAAGTAAGATCGGTAAATGAACATATCAATGGTCAGTGTGCCAAGTAAGAGTTTTTTTCACTACTCGTCTTGAAGAAGTTAACTACAATTTGCATGGCATGGAAACAATGCCCCTAGTGGCAAACAATGGTAACTAATACCATACAAATTGTAGTTAACTCCCTCCAGCGAGTAGTCGTAGTAGACAAAAACTAGCACTCAGCATACAGATAGTAAGCACTGAGCTAAGCTACCACTTCCAATGGAAACCAGCAACAACAGAGAAGATGCAAGAAAGTTTGTGTTTTTTTTCCACCACTCTTTTGCTTTTCCTACCCTCATTCACTTGGCAAAAGCGCGAAACTGTAAGTAAGATTATCTGTAAGGCCGCGGAACCTCTCGGGTTGCACCGGCTCATTCCTGCCGAAGCACATCATTTAATAGGACATACCTTATCCCATTCCTTGTCAGTCATTTGTTTCCTCATGTCCTCAGTTGTCATGTCGTCCGTAACCAGATCCGCGGTACCGAAACGACGCGAAGTCGCTTGCACGCTGCACGCCAGAAACGCTGTCCTACAGACGAGAAAAAAGGTTAATAACGACCTCTGTAGCTCAGTGGTTAGCGCGTCGGCGCTTAAGCTCGGGAAGAAACAAAAAGTTTTCTGTGTTCCTGGATAATGGATCTCTATTAATATATTAAATGTATTTTTTGTCTGGCACCCATAACACAAGTTCTTCAAGAACTTACTACGAGACCAGATGTGGTGTGGAAGTGTCCACAAATGTTACTTATTTAATAATAGGCAACCCTTTGAGCCTAATAGGCAATCTGCCTAATGGGGAAGACCTAGAGGTTTTCTTTTATTTATAGCCATATAAGTTTCTTGTAGTTTTTGTTTTCTCTTTTAAGTTTTTTTTTCTCTTAGTTTGTAAATATTTGAAAGTAGCTAGCCATATTATTTTGTTAACTGTTAAATTATTTTTATGTTTGTGAATATAACCCAACAATAAAATTTTGGGCGTGAAAAAACCGAATATGGAATACTAAATTACCAAGTTAGCGAAAGTATAAAGGAACAAAAAATTCCAAATCCTGGGACTACTTAATTAATAGCAGTTTTGTTCACTGAATATTCCAAACTGGCAGAAAGATATTATTTTGGCGAACAAATAACCATCTTGACAGCAATTTAAGTTTACCATTCAATTTAAGAATAGGCACATATATTTTACCTGATGTAGGTAATTCAAAAAACTTAACATAATAAGCAGCAAAACGAGCGCACATAAAAAAAAAACGTAAAGGAGCGTACAAAATTCCCATTTTCAATTTTTCTCGGTTTTGGGGGGTGTAGATTACAAAAAATCATTTTCAAAATGGCGGATACTTATTTTTCGTTTTTTTTTGGACTTCTGGATACGAAAATGACATTCATTTTGAAATTCCAAGATGGCGGACATATTTCATTTTATAAAATATAATATGCGTGTCCTTTTGTAGGTTTCTGGGGATGCTGATTACAAAAATTCATTCATTTTGAATTTCAAGGATAGCAAACATTTACTTTTAATAAAATGAATCTAAGGCCCGTATTAATAGACCGTTCTCAAACTCGTTCTCAAGACCTTTCTTGGCTGAGACGGTCTCAAGTAACGATTAGCTTCTCAAGAATGTCTTTAATTAATAGTATGATCTCAAGACCGTCTCAGTTGATAACGTTATTGAGATCACTTACTCAACTTTTAAGCGTCATCTACACGACAAAGAACGAATAAAATAACGTTACGTTTACACTTCTACAAAAAACGGATTTATTGATTATACATTCCTTCAAAATATCTTTTTAAAAATGTAATTTTTAATAATATAAATACCAAAAAAAGTTTAGTCCTTATTTTTTATATTGAAAAAACTGATTTTCATTAATTTTTACGTAGATATTAATATTTATTATTGTCCAGCATATTAATATCCATATTTTTTTAACAACTACGTAAAAAGGAATGCGCATCATTGCCATTCGAAAAAAGTTCTTCTTCTTCTTATTCTTTAAAGTGGCTCCTTAGTTATTCGCCAATGTGTTGTGTTGACGAAAACTCTACCTTATGAGTGGGTTTTATGAATAAACAAGGGCACGGTGTACAGAAGGAAGTCTGTTGAATAATCTAAAACCTAGAACAGACAAATTTAGGGCCAGTACCACAGTATGTACATAAAGTTTCAGTAAAAGGAGTATTTACAAAACACAGAACAGATTTAAGGTTGATAGGGCGAGGAATTGTAGGAGGGAGGGATCATAATATAATGAGGATTGTTTTTTAAGGCAGCGAAAATAAGTTCTGCTGTCAAGTGTCAAATCAAGTCAATTAATATAAATCAAATAGGTAATTCGTTTAATATAAATAAATAAATAAAAATATTTTATTTAATTTTTATTTATAAATAAAATATAAATATTTCTACAAATACTCGACACTGGCAGAATGGTGCAAAATCTTTGCAACCGCGATTACCAAAAAAAAAAGAATAAGAATCAATCATGTATAGATATAGCATCTTTTTTTATAACTTTATTTTGTGTTGAGTATGTAGTGTAAATTCTGAGTTTGTTTAATGATAAATATTTAGATTTTAATTTACATAATTGTAACACACCCAAAAACACCAGAAATAATAATATACTGTATCCCATTTCCAAGCAAACCGTTCTCAAGCCAAGGTTTGACTGTACCCACGAAACCCCGTCTCAAGTAACAGTTTGACAGCAATGACAGCGTACTTGAGTAACGAGTCTCGTTTATTAATACGTTCGCACTCACTTGATACGCCGTACCTACAGCTGTACTTAAGTATCGTCTATTAATTAAAACAACATCTTAAGTACTTTCTTGAGAATTGTCTTAGAGTTAAGAACGCTTTATTAATACGGGCCTAAGTGTCCTTTTCTAGTTTTAAGGAGATATTAATTACAATAAAAAAACATTTCAAAATGGCGCACGTATTTTAATTTCTGTAAAATTCTTTGCGGTGAACGGTGCGGTGCGTCCTACTGAAAAATAATGAAAATTTCCTCCCCTTATTATCTCTGCAACCACATCTTTTCTTCGTGATTGGAACAGAAATTTGAAATTCCTGAATTTTCCAACATTTCTATAGATTTATACATCACTCGTATCTCAAAGTTTGCCATATTTTTTTCTATAATCGCTTCTATCTCGGAAACGGTGAATTCTACTGAAAAAATAATGAAAATTTCCTCCCCCAAGTAAACACGTAACCACGTATTTTCTTTATGATAAAAGATTTTTCTTGAATATTTCTGTAGATATAACATAAACACACCGGCATATTTAGCGGAACACAAAAAAAAGGTCCATAATTAAAAAAATATGGTTTTATTTTAAAATCTACTTACTACACTTCTTTTCTTATTTTTTTTTTCTTTTCTTAGTTTCATTTGTTTTACTTAAAATGAGATCACATTAAGAACAGATTTTGCGAGTAAAGGCAATTTGTGAAAAAATTGTACATTTTTGAACTTTTCATGTAACCGGGGAAAGTGAGTTAATATTAAAATAACAATTAATTAAATTAGAAAAATGGTGATTAATATCGCGTATTTCCTCCACGTGCTCTTATTAAAGTTTCTACCCGTCTAGGCATACTCAGAATGATGTTATCGATGGTCTCCTGGGATAGTTTCCGCCATTCCTCAACTACGGCGATTCGCAGTTCACCCACGTTGGCAGGAGCTGGAATTCTGGACTTAACTTTTCTTTTCAGGAAGTCCCAAACGTGCTCTATTGGGTTCATATCCGGTGATCTCGCCGGCCACTCCATAACAGTGATATTCATATCATTAAGATAAGCTTGAGTTACCCGAGCGGTATGCGGCCGAGCATTATCCTGCATAAAAACAAAATCGTCACCGATATATGGGGCAAACGGTACGACATTTTCTTCTAAAACTTCTCTGATATAGCGGTCTGCAGTCAGACTCCCTCTGTCAATCACTACCAAGTCTGTGCGAGCTCCCAAACAAATGCCCGCCCAAACCATTATTGTTCCACCACCGTATCCAACTGTAGTTTCAAAATTTGTCTGAATGTATCGTTCTCCTTTGCGTCTGTATATTCTTTGCCTGCCGTCAATTTGATTTAAGAGAATTCTGCACTCATCACTAAACAATACCTTACTCCATTGGTCCGCGTTCCAAAGTCGATGTTCCTGAGCAAAAGTTAACCTGTTTCTACGATGATTTACTTCGAGCCTTGGAGCCTTGGCGGGCACAAATGAACCCAAACCAGCTTCTTCGAACCTTCTTCGTACCGTACGCTTACTTGCGGTTACACCCCGCACTGCTTCTAACTCATGTCGGGCTTGGACGGCCGTCAAATGGGGGTTCCTACGTACACGAAGCCGAATGAAACGATCATCCCTACTCGAAAGTGCGTCTTTTTGTCTTGTCCTGCTCTTCTCACATAAGTACCGGTCTCCCTGAATCGTTGGATACTGCGATGGATCGTTGAAACTGATCGACGAATATATCTGGATATCACTCTGTAGGTTTGACCATTTCTTCGCATTTCGAGTGCCCTGGCAATCTCCGTTGGGGCTAAGTCAGGCATAATTCAATCCTCAACTCCAAAAAGATACGCGATTAAAAAAAAACTAACAAAAAACAGTATTTCAATGAAATTTTAAATCAAACTCAGAAGGAAGAAATACTCGAAGTTCGCTCCAGATAAGGTATATTTGAATAAAATTAAAACAATTGCATAAAATGTGATGTTCAGTTGTTTTCTTAATTTGAAAATATTTCTTTTTAAATTAAATGACGTATAAACCAGCCAGCAACCTTATATGATACTGATATCAAACCTTTATTTTATGTTCCGCTAAATATGCCGGTGTGTGTAGTTGGTATGTCGAACTACGTAACATATAATATAACTCCCCACACCGATTTCGGTGACGTTGGCCGGTTTCATTGAAACCAGGCCAGTTACGCAGAAGTAATTTTATAGTGCCCAAGTGTGTGCGCAGTACACAAGAGCACTCTCTCTTCCTTTACTCTCATAACCCAGTGGGAAGGATAATAATACCTGTTCTAGCTTGTAAATAGTACTGAACTGTTGAACTATAGAAAAGTTAATAACTTAATATTCCAATAAAAAATAAATCTATCTAATAGGCCACTAGATGGATGATTTGTGGCATCGAATGACTGATCGAATGACATCGAATGAGTGGCATGTGGCAATGAATGGCATTTTATGCCTCAAATTGTCAATTTACAGCATGATAACCTGATATTTGGAGATTCATAACTTTAATTTCCAAGTCCTAAAAATATAATACATTTTTTTATATATTTTTTTAAGTACTATATAACCACATAATATGTTCGAAACTTGGCCGCTCTTGATGGAAAATTGGGTAGGATTCGCCAGTGTCCTTTTACACACTTCTCATATAGCTACTCATAACTAACTACTCGTAGGCGTCCACTACTACACACAATAGGTGATACAAGTTTGTATGAAATTTTTTATTCCTTGGACATAATATGTCATGCATATAATATTATATGCATGATATTTCATATGAATTGAGTACGGAAAAAATAATAACTTACGAATTTCATCGTTTTCTAAGCCCCTAGCCAGCTAGGGGCTGAAAGGGGGTAAAATAGGGGATGACAATTTAAAACCTAATTTTACGCGGGCGAAGCCGCGGGCAATTAATGCTAATAATAGTATACAATAAAATTTGTTGACTCAATTACATTTGTTTTATCTTTTAATGAAGTCAAAAATCACAGTTCCCTGCCTTTATACTATGTTTTTCATTGTTTTAGGAACATGTGTGTTTTCTCTCTAAGACAGAGATTTTACAACAAAATGAATTAAAATTAAAAAAAAAACTACTGCATAAAAACTGAAAAGAAAAAAAAACAGAGAGCCCAGTAATCGAGACTGTTGTTATCGAATATTATTGAAATTAACATATTTTTACAAACATAAATCTTTTTTTATTAATAATTAAAAAATATAAGGTTTGGTAAAATCAATTACGGATATTTTGGGCATATGACCTACTGCTTATGTAAAGAAATTTAGGCAGAAAAATAATTATAAAATTTAGAATAAAATATATTATACTAAATAAAATTATATTGCGCTCACTAAGGCGCTGAGGTCATTAACCTCACAGCTGACACAGCAATAGCTGACTTTAAAGCGAAAGCAAAGTCCTTGCCTAAATAATATCAATTCAATCAGGTGTATGAGGTCAATGACCTCCGTAGGGCCGTAAAAAACGTTATGTAATTTTATTTAGTATTTATTTTTTCGAAATTTTGAAATTATTTTTCTGTCTAAACATCTTAACTTATGCATTAGATCATATGCCCAAAATATCCGTAATTGATTTTACCAAACCTTATATTTTTTAATTATTAATAAAAAAAGATTTATGATATTATTCGTCAAAATAAAGAGTCCCTGTATCGGTTTTTTTAGAAAGTGCTCAATATTTTCTAAAGTACTATACTACCGTTTATTAATAAATAGGCAGATAAGTATCCCTCGAGTAAGATTTATTAAATATAACGTAAAAAACTGTCTCAGTTTTAGTAAAGTCGCCCAGTTTACAGACAAATGTCCATATAATAGGAAACGATTTTGAAGTGAGTCCTATTTTAGAAATGCGGACAGCATTTTTAAAATAAGAAAAAACAATTACTATTTTTAGCATTTTAGTGATTGTCATCAAAATGAAAGAAAATTAAGCATACCATAAGTTTATTTTAATTAATATTGCACAAGCGTTGTAGTGAAGTGGTTTTAAATAGACATTATGCATTATATAAATATAATGACAAAACTAACGCGCGCAATCTATCCGCAACTTATAGAACTAAAATTTAGTAGCTAAAGAGAAACATCACAGGGTATATTTCTGGAGGTTTCACTTCTATCGTGTACACTGTGCGCATGGTTACTATTTTCTATCAAAGTAATTCTTTACATTTTCTACTTATTATGTCGAAAAAAAGCTAGGGTAGCTTAAAGGCTTTCGACTGAGCGTGGTGGAACAATCTTATACTTTAAACGAAACAATCTTGTATTTATATAATCGTAATCTCGAAAGCGGCTGCAAGTATTACTATGAAATTGAGTTTTGGGGGAGAAAAATTGATCTAGCTAGGTCTTATCCCTGGGAAACTACGCATTTTTAAGCTACATATGTGCAACAATCCTACTAATATATTAAATGTGAAAGTTTGTGAGGATGGATGGATGTATGGATGGTTGGATGTTTGTTACTCTTTCACGCAATAACTACTCAACGGATTTTGATGAAATTTGGTATGGATGATGAAGTAGGTTTGTCTCTGGATTAAAATATAGGCTACATTTTATCCCGGAGAAGTACGTGTTCCTTTAGGATACTGCAATTACGCGGGCGAAGCCGCGGTCAAAAGCTAATATATCAATAATTTTGACTCAATTAAGTCTCTCCGATTGACAGATTGGTATAATTTTTGCTTTCAGATGAATATTTTTGTGATTCTTTTTATTTATTCAAATTTTTGCAGAACTCCGAGCAAAGCTCGGTTACCCAGGTAAATATCAGAAATAATGAAAGAAAATATCAATAATAGACTGGAATTGTTGAAAGACCAAACTTGCTTGACTACATAACCGTGTAACTAGTTTGGTGGGGGTACTAGTAGCCAGTATTATAAGTACTATAAGGTGGTGGTTTGGCTGGCGGCATCACTTAACGAACTTTGTTTGCCTGAATGCTCCAGGTCAGAGCATACGCGCGTCGAGTTTTGTAACCTGCATGGTGGTGTGGGGCTTGCACGATCTTGCTGACATTGTTGCTTGTGTGGTGGTGGTGGTTGCACAATCTTATTTCTGAGTGCACATATAGGCAGTGTGGGAGAAGGGAGGTGCTTTACGCATGCTTATGCGTTCACTCAGACATTTACTTGCAAGTTGTTCGTTTTTGTTTCGCGGCATATTGCCAGATATAATAATAATTCAATTGTATGCCATGGATTTCCGCAAAGTAACGCCTGATTATATTATTTAAAAATATTTATATAATGTTAAGCCTATACATACCTATAGTGCAGTTCCCTAACACCTAAAGCCTTGAGTCCCTTTATACCTTCCATCTGTCCCTCGTTTGCCTGTCGGGTTCTGGTGGTGAGCTCGGCTTTAGAACCAGGCATGGATAAGGAACCCACGTCAGGAACTACTATTAAAGTTCCAGTGAAGTCGTATCGGTCACCTGCCTGTAATATTAAATTTTAGTTGAGTAACAGAAGCTGTTGCCTTTTTTCTTGTTTTTTTTTAGTTTTACACAAATAACATGTTAAAACAAAATTGAAAGAACCGTTTTGTTTTTACTTTTTTTTTTGCCTAAATAAATAGGTAGCAGTAGCAAGGCGTGTATACAACTCGACAGCATATCAGCTTCCTTCTAATGAATATTACTTATCTATTCTATTAACTCACGCGGCTTAACATGCCGCTGGCCTCACGCTTTGCCACTGATAGGTAGACAAGGCTATAGCTGGAATTGACACAATTTTTTTACAAAAAAATTATTAAAATGTTCAAAACAAGTTGACCTGCACAGATTCGACAGCTTCCGCTCTCAATATGACTTCCAGTGACCTGGGTATGCATCCTCTGGGTAACTCCGCCTGTGTCTCCTGCACCCGGATCTTTTGAAAGTCCACAAACACTGACCTATCAGCATCCAACATGAATCTTCTGCGATTGGCGCACACTGGGTTTCGGCAAATTGTTGGTAGTGTGTACTGTAATACATTATGATATTTTATATATTTGTAATCTTTACATTACATAGTAGAAAATGCAGTTAATTCCGCTATCATTCGCTTAGATCTTTTAAACTTCTCAACAGATTTTAATGCAGTTTTCAGCAATAGATAGAACAATTCAAGAGGAAGGTTTTATATGTACACTGCATATTATATACTATATAGATACTAATGTATCTACATAACATCCGTACGAAGTTCGTTACTTTTGTAGTAAATGTGTTAAAGTATTCCAAGTGAGCACATTTTACAAGTTAAGTCACTATAACTCCTGAATTAACAAAGTTATATGAGCCGTTATACTTTTCCTTCAAAGTTTAACACATCGACTACCGTTATGTAATTTTTCAGATTTTTCGAGCAAGCCGTTTAGCTTTTAGAGGGGGTATTTTAACAAAAAAAAATGCACTTTAAAATTGAAAATCTTGCAAATGGATACCTAAATCAAAAAGTGTATCATTAGAAACATTATGAGGTTGCTAAGATGATTTTTTGATTTGCGTATAACCCACACTATGGGGTAGACGCGAGAAAAAAAATCATCCATACTTTACGTGTATGGCAGGTACCCCACAAAACAATTTTTTTTTTAAATTTTACTTTAGCACTTTGTCGACGTAGTAAATACACGATTCCATGCAAAGTTTCATGTTTCTAGTACTAACGGACGGACGGACAGATGAATATGACGTAACCATTAGGGTTCCACAACGCGAACTACAGAACCCAAAAACATCCCCATTTTACGTGTAGATACCCCAAAAAAATATATTTTTCGTGATTTTATTTTAGCACTTTGTCGACGTGGTAAATACACATATTAATGCAAAGGTTCATCTTTTTAGCAATAACCGTTTGAATGGTAAGCAGAAGACGGACGGATAGACATTACGAAACTATAAGTGTTCCGAGACGTGCACTATGGAACCCCATAAACTTTACTCTTAGCTTGTTACTAGTATATTTAAGGAATATTAAATCATGATATGAATTTTAACATCATGACTTTTTTACAGCTAAGTTAAATAAATATTTCCAGAAAAAAAAATACCTTAAACTGCTGTTCCACATTTTTAATAACTGTCTGACAATCCAAGCACACAAAAGTGCCCAATACCAGCTCTGGATGTACTGGATGTGTCCTGACAATTTGGCCGGAGATTCGAATGAGCGTGCCAATCTTAGAGGTGGTCAACTCTCTCACTTTATGTCTAGTCGGTACATCTACAAAGGACACATAACATTCCTTATCTTGTAAATCCTTCTTCACAGTACTATCAGCTAGACTCAACACATAATTTAGTATGGCTTGATTTAAAAACGGATATATCCTGTAGTATTCCTCAATTATTGTTGTGGCAAGATTTTGATTGTACTTTTCGACATCATCAAAACTAACTTCGAGTGTGCTCAGCTCAGGTTTAAATAGTTCTTTTGCTTGTTTCTCATATTTAGTCTCATTGTCCTCTTTGAACCTGTGAAAATATTTTAATTAAACCGAAAATTATTTTTACTGTCAATTTTTTTTATAATATGTTAACAGATAGCCTGTCAACATATATGTAAACTAACCCGATAGGGAGGAGAAATGGAAAGAGCTAGGGGAGACCTATATGTCATGAGGACAGTTTGATACCCATCAATCCAGTGCAGTACATTTGGTTAATCGGTTTTAAGTAGCTATACATGTTGGCCCAGTGTAGGCCAATGCGAGCATCGGCAAAAAGGTACAAGGCAAGTCCACACGTTGGCCAAATTCCTTAAATGACAATGCAGGCGGCCCATGTAAAGAAGTGTTTTGTCGAGCTGCCCACACATTGGTCGAGCGCAGACGAGCGCCTTTGATTTGTGCACAAAAAGGTAAGGAGGCAAGTGATCACAAGTGACTTGAGTAAAGTGAGTGTGTAAACGAGCTCTACACATGTTGGCACTGGGATTCACTCAGCCAACAAGGCGAGCGACACCAAGAGATGACAAGGCATAGCAAATCGACTGTCTACACATTCGCTCTGGCACTCGCACGGCAACGCTGGACCAACATGTATAGCCACTATTACATTTTTATTTCATTGTACTGCCGGCAAAGGACAAAAGCGGTATATCATATCAATAACCTAACCAAGAGCATGTCAGGACATGTCTGAGGTTTCCGTTTTTTTTTTTCCAAATTTCTTCAAAAGTTACTGTCCGATTTTGTTCACAATAATTTTCCTAAAGAGTTTAGATTTAGATCTATCATCATGATTATTTAAAACCTATTTGGCAATACAGGACATGATGAGATGCCATCTCTTAAATTTGACAACCTGGACAAGACGCATGAACTCCTGGATTTTGGAGAAAAAAATTCGCACATATAAACAGGTTTTTATCAAGTAAAATTTTATGTGCCTACTCATCTTTTAATATCATTTTAAATGTAACAAAACAGATTCTAATGACAGTTTATTACTATATTTCTGCTATTTTTCTAATCTAAAAGACCGTTCACATTCAAAAGAAACACAAGTTTGTGTGTAAAAGCAAAAGTTTAATAAAATCTTATCTAAAACCCTGTGTACTTTGGAAAATCATATAAAATCTGAAATATTTGAGTATAACATTGACAAGGAGCAAACAAAGTGACTGAGAATTATTTGAATGGCAGTGAAATATTTAATATGTGTATAAAACTATAATAATGTACAATATCGACAAAGCTCCAGCACGACCAGTTCCATAAATTTGTCTTTGGACTAGGACGCCTCAAAATATTTAAACAGAAAGTAAGTGACCGCAACAACTGCAGATGTGGTTGAAGGGTTGAACTACATGTTTACATATAGGTATATTTGAATGCGCATGATTCAACGGCGATGTTAAGAGATTTACATCTTGCCTGGTCAAGCAACAACTTTGTTGATAGTACATAAATATTTTAAACTAATGAACTACATCCAAAGTAGTGGCCCTGATACTCCCCGGACATCCTCTAAACTAGGGCAAATCCATGGCCTCATTGGGCCCTATGTGAAAGCATCCATAGATAACAATTATTATAAGCAAATACATGGTAATGATATTTTTGTTCTGGTACACAGCTGTTTGGTTCTGGTACCCCTTAACAGGACAGGCTAATAATAATCTACTTTTTATATATAAAAATGGATATGCAATTCCAATGTTTCCAATGTCCAATAAATAAAACTCAAGAACGCCTAGACCGATTTGGCTTATTATTATGGTCTTGAAATGATTGTGGAAGTTCAGGGAAGGTATAAATGGTGAGAAATATTTGTGGTGTAGCCGTGTAAGTGAATTTATTTATTCCAGTTCATAGTTAAGACAGAACAATGTGTGTTGGGTCAGCTAATCATTAATAAAATGTTTAATAAAACGAAACTGGAGTCTTATGAAATTCTATAGCTATATCAGCACACTGAGTGCTAGTTTTTGTCACCACTAGCCGTGATGAAGTTATCAACAATATGTATGGCAAACAATGGTAACTAATTCGATGCCATACAAATTGCAGTTAAGAAGTTAACTGCAATTTCACGTCAAGTCACGGCGACTAGTAACAAAAGTCGCGCTCGGCACACAGATTACTTACTCCTCTAAAAGGCCTGGAATAACTTCTGACAGCGTACTCCAACCTCATCCTTTACTTGGCTCTGAGTGGCATATGTATCAGCAACATCCATTTTGCTGAAGTATTCTTAACAATATTTAAACAAATACAATATGAAAAGTGAGTAAACAATTTATACTGATAATATTTACGCGTCAACTTAATATTATAATGAACACATGATAAGCAAAACCGTAGTGTAGAACGAACACTTAATTGTATTATAGTATATAACTATAATTAACTAAGTATATTTTGTGTTTTGAATACAATTATGATAAAGTAATTAAGCGTAATTGTTAAAAATAGAAACTAAAAAAATAATTTCAACAAACAATCAATCAAATAAACCGACAGTTTGACAGTTTTAACATTAGGCGGGAAAACGACGAATGCTGTCAAAAAATAGTTGATTTTTAGGGTTCCGTAATATAGGTAACGAAATAGGGTACCTTATGCCCAAGTTTCGCTCTGTCGTTCCGTCTGTCTGTCTGTCTATCTGACTGTCTGTCTGCGCTTCTAGCTTCTGTGATTATTAATATAAATGGATGAAATTTGGTATAGTTAAAGCAGTTCTCTTTTTCGTTACTAGTATTTACAACAGAAATACATCACCTGTGAAAATTTCAACTGTCTAGCTGTTACGGTTAAGGAGATACAGACGGACGGACTGGACGGAGCCTGGTGACATACAGACGGACGGACAGACATACAGCGAAGCGAAAAATCAATAGGAAACGAGATATATATATCAATAAATGTGTACAAAATATATTTTTTTTATCTTTGACAGTGGAATATCTATAGTCGCGGACACCCTACGATAAGTAGGTTTTGAGACAAGTTTGAGGGTTCTAAAATAAAGGTTTATACATCTTTATACTGACTATCTCTCATTCCGAGATTCACGTGACTAATATAACTGGACTATAGTACTTTTATATAAATTGAAATCATATACATTTATATTATACCTGCTTCCTCTGCCTCAGGTTCCTCTTTCCTCATGAAGACTACGAGCATATTACTCAACGATTTGTACTCTTCTAACTACAATGTTAGTTTCTTCTTAGCCGCATCTCCATTTACCGGTGTTTCTGTAAGTAATTTATATTTTAAAACTTAAGCTTTAAACAATAATAGCATGGAGGAATTATTACTATAGAGTGACAATGCCCCTTACTTTAAAACGTAGGTACATCATTTTTTAATTCTCTTGCTGACCGTTAGCGTCATCTATCATCTGAGTGTATCAAATCTACAAAATTAGCCATTTATTTTAAAATAAAAACGCCATCTCTAGGACTGAATCGCGTCATAGGTTATCTAATACCTCAATAGGTGGCGCTAAACAACTTTAAAGCTGCTTTTATAATATATGTACCTAGCCGACTAGCGTACTATTCCTATATTTTTGTAAATTTGTAATTTCTCTGCGTGCGCGTGTGGAGGACGAATTAATGTTGCCATACATAAAAAATAGATACACAACATTCTGGAATTTTATTCAAATAAGCTATAAATATAAGTGTTTATATAAAGTGTACAATTATTTGACATGATATTAATTTAGTTCTGTAAAGTTTAATTACGGCTTTTTAATAATTTGAAAAACTCTACCTTTATACCTTAACTTAAACACATAAAACACAACTTACAAACATAGGTAAACATTATAAGAAGAAGATGATACTAACACTCTTTTTGCTTTTTTATTAACAATTTTTAACTCGATTTTTGAACATGGAATAAAAGTTTAAAACGTCTTGGTTTCATTTCTCTTGAGGAAAATTATTTTCAACGAAATCGAACAGTAACATTACGGACCCTCCTTAGACATGTCGGGACATGCTCTTGATTAGGTACTCGGTTCATTGCTTATTGTTTTTTGAATCTCCTACATTAAGGTAAAAATATATTGTGGCCATTCGTAAATAAAATGTGTGCTTTCAAGTTGTTGCCAAATTTGTTATTTCATTTTTGTTCACCAAAATAATTTCTCTTCCACCAAACCAAACTTTCTTTCTTTTCACCAAAAAAAATTCTCGCTGTCGGTTCGGAATAACTATTCAGTTAAGAAAACTAGCATTATGTAGTCGCCAGATTTGGAATTTTATGTGCCCTGCATTCTTTCGCCAACTTAGTAATTCAGTATGCTATATTCGGTTTTTGCACGCCCCAATATTTGAATATTTTTTCGCAACTTTAAATATTATATGACATTCTTTTTACTAAAGCCCTTAGAGCATTAATCCAACTGTGGACGCTCTAAGCTAAAACTTTTTTATGGGAATCAAATTTGTTCGAATAAATATAATAATTAATTATATCTGCGAAGGTGTTTTATGTTTTATCCAAATAAATATTACGTTATATTTTATCAAATTTTAAATATTGGTGAACAAAATTGCCCTTAACATCACTAGATTTCAATCATATAAGGAGAAATCATAATAATTTACCTAATTATAACTCCGCAAGAAAATTCGCGCGCGTGGTTAGCCATACTCCTGCGTCAGACGAGCGCTGTGACGTGTGTGTGTACGTGTAGGTACTGTGCCCCGAGTCCCAGTCCCGACGAGCGTTTTCACATATTAGAGAGAGACAGATATATGTTTTAATATGAAACATGACAAAGACAAGTTTACGTAAGGCTGGGACTACATTTTATGCACCGGAATCCGGAACACCGGTGAAAATTCAGAGCATTGAAAATAGAACTCTGTGCTAATACAATAGAGTTGAAAATCGAACACATGAGTGTCGAGTCAAATGTCAATGTCATATAATATGACAGCTCGACAGGCGAAACTTCCATTTTCAACTCTATTGTATTAAAGCAGAGTAGTACGAAAAAAAACTTTTTAAAAAGCGTTTCAAGTTTTTTATCTGATATCGGTGTCGCGTAATGTGAAAACGCTGTACTCCCTAGTCACTCACCGCAACGTAATGTATGTACGGTCGCGGACAGATACGGTGTATCACTTTTCAACCTTATAACTTGGTAATAAGGTTCAAAATAAAGTTCACCTGATCTGTCCGCGACTGCACTCGACTTGGCGAACTGTAATTTTAAACATTTTCATTGCGATTACTTATCGTTTATTTTAATATTTTAAATAAGTTACACTTTGATTTCGTAGTAGTTTTCTATTCAATATTTTAAGCAAAATAAGTTTTCTTGATGTTTTCAAGAGTTGTATTATTTTTTAAGATAGGTATTTAGTTTTGTTTTCATAATTAACGTTGTCTTTTTATCCAACCGCGATAATCCACATTCACGAGGACGAAGTCGCGGGCAACACCTAGTTACGATTATTATCAATACAATACATACAACATTGCGTCTGTTCAGTTATGTACTTTTATGAGGAATCCGATACTTTTGGCGCGCCATCTAGTGATCACACGTGGTACCCTAATACAACGCCATCTACCATAATTGTGTAGAAACAAACTATTGAGGTTCATTTTTTAGGTTTTAAAGAAAATTATCAAATATCATCCTTGTGAACTTTAAAATCACACTGGAAAGAGACCGAAGAACAATATTTCTTCTTTAAAAGAGAACATAATTGATTTACTTCTCTAATTTGTGCAATATATTGATTTTCTTACTATTTACCAACGCCATCTAGACCTAAGCAGAAATCAACCTCTTTTTTGTGTACGTTTTAACATGTCTGGTCAGTTTCATACATTGGAAAATGAAGTACATGCTCAGTACGTAAAGATGTCGCTACGAGTAAGCATTGTGAACGATGGAAAAGTAAATCATATTAAAAGCACAATTAAACCGCCATGTAACTTGTTTTGTTTTACGTCAGTGATTTATTAGTTTTATTCTTCAAAATTTTCAATGATTACTGAATAAAATATGATTATGATATTTATAACAATATTTAATTCACACAACGCCCTCTTTTTTTAAAATTTAATTGATAAAGTACATCGGCACTACGGGAGGTTACTCTTCAAATTAAATATCGTCAATTCACGATAGATGGCCTAGTTAAAACGACGACGCAACGCGCAGGCGGCGCTATGAGCGCTAATTTAACAATTTATCTTTAAAGCACAGAGATAATAATATACTACGTATAAATAATATAATAGTATAGTAGTATATGTTATCGTGACTTAAAAATTAAAGTAATCTCGCCATTCAAATAAAACATTAAATTTAAAACTGCACACATGCCAGTATGAACCTAGGATTCTTTGCCTTTTGATAAACGAAATTGGAAACAAAAAATATTAATCTGTGACTCAATTCATGTTGTCATACTCGTATTTCGTGCGTGGTGTTTTTTCGATTTCATTCCGACTTCTACCGGCGTTCGTGAAGTTTCAATCGTTTTCAATTTGTGATGGTTTTATCAACAACTCTGGCATTAATTTGGACTACCGTGATCACATTCTCGACGACCCAGGCTACGTTTTTTGGTTACTGTTCTGCTCATTCGACGACCCCGGCTATCCTACTAGAACCCTGTTTTGCTTACGCGACGACTTTGGCTGTGCTCAAGGAAACTGGATTTGCTGTAGCATTGACTGTAACACATTCCAAATTAAGAATGCCGTCACGAAAATGTTAAATTTAAATTAAAAAAAAACAATTAAACATACAATTCATTTCTATAATTTAATGGATTTTGTTTTATTTAGTACCTACCTACAATAATCCCCATAAAAATCTACTTGATACTACGTACAAATAGCATTAATCAACTTGCATGGGTTGGGTAATACCACAGAGATAATAATTTACTATACACTCATAGCATAGATTGTAAAACAACCAACATTAAAAGAAAAAATTTTTTTTTTCTTTGACGCTATTTACGTAGGTCGGTAGCGGTAGGTACCTATCTACCTATTGTAGTTATGTTTTATGTTCGTTCTCTGTAAATAGTGTCATTTATAATTTCCACGTAAAGTGCCATCTAGTAAGTTTTCTTAGTAAATAACATTATACTGACAATGATAGAACTCGTTGTAGTACCAAGCTCGCGCCACGGGTGCCCGCGCCGCGCGACTTAGTGTGGGGTCAAATCGAACAATGGGATTGTCCCTCTGTTGTACGTAGTATATTATTATCTCTGTGGGTTTAATTAATGTATGAGATCTGTCAGTCTAGTATAGTTTTATTGGTCCATGATAATAGTGAAAAAACTTCAAAGTATGCTGTTCTGCACGTTAAACTCTATCGCTGCCATCAGCACTAACATGCGAGAAAATGGAATAAGACGATTATTACAGTCGAAATGAAGTCAAAATATACATGTATTGTTCTACTAAAAGCCAATATATGTATATATGTTGTCCCCCCCCCCCCCCATCAAAATCCTCACGTAAGTAATTTATGGGCGCCCCCTTACGGATATTTTGGGCATATGATAAGAGGCTTAGATCATAATATTAGGTATGCCCAAAATATCCGTAATCGCTATTTAACAATTTAAGGCTCGGACATCATCCGGACGACGGCAACGCACGGCAGCAATTTAAAAACGACGCTCGTTGTAGGGCATAGTTCTATTTTCGGCGTAGTTTTTTTTTTCCGGCCGAAGAGATTCCGGATGATGCAATCCGAGCCTAAAACTCTTTTGCTGCTACGTTTTTGAAAAAAAAAAAAACTAATACTCACCACTCTCGGGCGTTTCGACGTCCATGCCGGGCTCGTACTGCGGGTCCTCCTCGTCTAGATGTATGTCCGGCTGTTCCAGGCGTATGATGGACTTGTTCAGCAACCTGGACAAACAGAGCAGTTGCTCATTGCTGCTATAATCATATGTAATGGTCTGTCAGACATTCACTATTTTCGATATAAATCGGTCAACGCGCTGACTCATACGCGACAAATGTGCGCGCGCGATCTGGACAGCCTGGAAATCCAAACAAGATTTAATATTTACGAGATTGCCCCCTCTGATTTGCGACATTACATTACTAATGAAACGCTTTAAATGTAACCAGTACACAGGTAGCCTTAGCATGACCACTCTAGAAATGGGTCTATTCACATAGACAAAATAATAGATTGTAGAAACATTAATACCATTTGTAGCAAAATTGTGTTTGTTTGAAGGCAGCAAGATCGAAGCATCGTCGCGTCGTTAAGTGAAGGCAACACTTATTTTCTTCCATCGACGATTAAGCAGCGTTCATTAGTTGCCGCGCGGTAAAGTTATAGAATCGTGAATAGTCCCGCTAAAAGCATTTATGTCAAAGTTTGTTCGCTTCTGTCAAACGTAGACCGTAAATTTGGGTTGCTGCAACGCAGTAAGTACTGTCAAAAGTAGACAGTAAAACATGGCTTCATAAAATGTTGACTTTTATTCACGATCTTGTTACCTTACTTTAAGAGCAATTTTGCTAATTTCTACGCGGTGGTCATGCTAAGCCCGCAGATTTAAACACTAACACCTTTTAAACAATCTTTCCCTTAAGCTGAGACTATATGCTCCGGATTCAGGCACGCCGGTGAAAATTCAGAGCACTGAAAATAGAACTTTGCTATAATACAATAGAGTTGAAAATCCAACACATGAGTGTCGAGTCAAATGTCAATGTCATTTATGACAACTCGACACTTGTAACTTCCATTTTTAACTCTATTATATTCAGTGCAGAGTTCTATTTTCAGTGCTCTGAATTTTCACCAGCGCGTTCCGGATTCCAGAGTATATAATCCGAGCCTAAGTCATACAATATTTACCATCACTAGGCACGAATGTTACTTCACGACGGTGTGTGTGGAAGAGTTTGCTTCAGCGGAACTAGCATAGATAAAATATGTCTATCGAGTTAATTTCCAGGGGCCAATACTCTTTAGGTAACGCTCATGCGAGCCACCCAGTACACCTGTGCGACAGTTGTAAGGGTCAATTCATACTAGCGAAGAGCCAAAACGCTGTGAAACGAAATTATGACAAAGTAATATAGCAAATTCATTTTATTCCTTCCGAGATAAGAGTGAAGCGTTGGTCGCGTAGACGCGCGAATTGGCGCGAATGTGCGCGGATTGCGCCTCTTCTATTTATTTCAGAACATAATTGACCGCCGGTTTACCTGTGCGCCTCTATGACGTGGTGCGGCTGGACGCGCTGCAGTGCATCTTGGCGAGCGCCTCGCTCAGCCGCACGAGCGACTCCAGCTGGCGCACCGTAATTCGCCACGCGACGGCGCCGCCGCCCCGCGCTCGCAGCACAGTGTAGTACTCCACTACCAAACGGCCTGCCTCCGGTGTTACCACACACGATTAACTTTTAGTTCCTTAGATTCACTTTAAACTTGAGCAAACAATATACACTGTCTCATCACATCGCCTTGCACCACTTTTTCTTACTTCCTTGCACCTTTATTAATAAACTTTGTCAGGTTCAGCTTTTGTGTTATTTTCGCACATATTGACGACACAATATTTATAACATGGGTTGCTGTGCTTTTCCATGGTATTATGTTGATTTTATAACTTGTGAACATCACTTCGTTGTTTGTTTACATCGAACTTGCGTATGACTGTATGTCAAAGTCAAACAATGATTTATATGTCAACTGTCTATTTATTTTTTTAATATATGGCGTCGGCTTAAAACTATTTGCCAGTGTCAAGTTAAAAATATAATTTTCGTTTCAATTTTCAACACCGTATTTTTAAATCGTCAAGTATAAAGTCTAGTCATAGATAGTCAGTGAAGTCAATGAGTCAAGTCAGTCGATTCGAGTTTTGGAGGGACACAAAATAGCACGTTTTTTGAAGTTGTACCACTTGCCCACACTTGTGCACGTTAACGAATATTTAATGGTTAATATTCTACCAGTATTACACATTAAGAACCAAAATAACACAAATTTATGAAAGACAAAATTTACAAAATCCACAACGTCACCCATTCCCCGGCAAAACTACAACTGTCTATTTTAGGTGCGATGACGTTGTGACGAGTTGTGACACAACTCTAGCGCGCGAAAATGGCGTGTTTAAATCGCCGAAAAAATTATTGTGATTTTGAACCACTTTTTCCAGCCTAATGGATGTGTTATAATATATATTTGGTTATGTCATAACCAGTAGAAACGTTTAAAAAAATTAAAAAAATACATGCATATTCCCTATTGATTACACGCTAGACAATCTAAAAACCCAATCCGCAATTGCTTACCATCAGGCGATCAGACTGCTCGTTTCCTGGTAAATTTCATTGAAAAAACCTAGTGTTTTGATATGGTTATTGAAAACACTAGATTTTCACCACGGCTTCGTTTGCGTGGCAAATCTGTCTACTGTCTATCCTACTGAAACCAAACATGGCGATATCATATAAGACTTGTATACCAAGCTTAATTTTAATCTGTGTGTTTGTGTGATAGAGTAACAATCAAACATACATCCATACACACAAACATTTAACATACATATAAAAACCATTTGGATCAAACAGTTCCCCAAAACTAGACGCTGCCTGTGCTATGTTTTCCCATAAATTTTGAATAACATTACATGAATGCGGCTAGCAAAGTGTTAAAAATTGTATTAATAATAATTTCCACCAAGAACCTATAGCTCAATATCAGCTAAGCTTACCTTGGCAATAGATATAGTCTGTTGCTCCATAGCCTCGTGTATGGCGATCTCTATTACAAAGTCGAAAGACTCTTCATCATATGATGAAATAGAAAACGAATATTGTTAGAAGTTTGTTACATCACCCTAATCATAGACTTTTTAATATTGGAATCAATGAAGTAGCTAAGCAATCAGAACCTCAATTCTCGTATTTAAAGTAGACTTTCATTTTACTGTGATTGTAATAAAAGTGAAGCGACTTGTTATCATAAACTGACTTCGTGAAGTTTGGACCAATCAGAGCGCGATTGACGCTGGTTTAACTTTCACGAGAATACCAGTTTGGCAGTTTAAGCGTATCGGGACTTGATTGTAATTATATTATTGCAGGTTTTATTTAGCAGAATTGAACCCTCAGGTTGAAAACCCTTGGGTTTAATATTATAAATAGAGTTTAAAAAATCAGTGTTTCTTGACCATACTGTGGAGTATTGATACCAGTGGCAAGTATCTACTGGCTAAACAAAGCAAACTTCTTTAATAAATTAGACCGGCAAAGGAGAGGACAGTTCGCCTGATGGTAAGTAATTACCGCCACTAGGGCCTAGGCGATACACAACATTTCCAGCCGGTTTTCAATGAGGCCACGGTATTTTAACTCACCTTGACAACAACGGCGGTGAGACCGGCAGTGGACGGTGCTTTGCCGCTGGTGTACACCGCTCTAGGACTCATATCGCTGACTAGTTGTAACAACTGGGATTTGGCCGTGCTGGGATCGTCGACTATACACATGTTAATGTCGCCACGCAGAGTTGAACCTGGAAGATAAATTAGCTAATTTTAATCGTAGATTATAAATTTTAACGAGAGAGCCTTGCAGAAGTATCATGTGAATAATAGGAAAATAGTCTCGAACAAACGGCACAGCGCCCTCTATCGGTAGCACTGAGAAGTTTTTTTTACATAATAATTTTTCTTCTTAAACTATATAGATGGCGCGTTGACTACCGTTCTTCTTATGAACTATTTTTCGCATTATTTTTTATTTTAGCAAAACAAGCGCGGTATAATTGAATTCAGACGAATTTGTTTATAAATATTTAATTAATATTATTAAATACAATACCTCCAACATTACCACTGGTACACAACACAAATTGATTCAGGGAGCTTGCAAAAACGAGTAGAAATGTGTTGCAAGTACTTACATCAGAAACTACTAGCTGACTCGGCAAACGTTTTGCCATATTTTTTTTTCATACAAACCTTCTGACAATAACAAACACATAAAAGAAAAAATTATCCAATGTGGTGCAGTCGTTTGGAAGTTATGAGCGTACAAACATTTCGGTAATCAATTTTTATGTTGAGTTTTGATGACCTCTGTGGCTCAGTGTTTGAGCGTGTTGGTGCTCAAGCCGGGGGTCGAGGGTTCGCATCGCGCCGAAGGAACAAAAAGTTTTTCCGTGTTCCTGGGTCATGGATGTGTATTAAATATATGTATAATATAATAAAAATCTTAAATATGTGGATAAAAGTATATTAAATATATTTCCGTTGTCTGGTACCCGTAACACAAGTTCTTCGAGAACTTACCATAGGACCAGATTGACGTGTTGTGAAGCGTCCATAGATATTATTATTAATAAGTATTTCATATTTTTTAAATAAGCAGAAACATCAAACATGTCCATATTTTGTTGTAATGTAATATGTATCTATTAATATTTATATAAAATAATATTATTATTCTGATTATTATTTTGAAATGTGTTTCGTTTGTATAATTATTTTTTGTTACTGATTTATGACATCTATTATATAATCCCGAAATGTTATTGTAATAACCGACAAATATCTACTCGATTGACATCATAATATTGCATGTACTGACTACTGATATTTTGCGAATTTTATTATTAATTTAAATGTGTGTTTATTTTTTTGTTATCTACT
This sequence comes from Phengaris alcon alcon, assembly GCA_037179445.1. Classification (NCBI taxonomy): domain Eukaryota; kingdom Metazoa; phylum Arthropoda; class Insecta; order Lepidoptera; family Lycaenidae; genus Phengaris; species Phengaris alcon. The sequence continues at coordinate 2,533,796 of JAYRCH010000135.1, read as the reverse complement.
AAACTTCCTAACAGTTTTGACATTACAATTACTAATGTAATGTAAAATGAAATAATTAGAATACAATATATAATAATGTTAATAATTTAGAATAATTAGAACTTAAATTATTGAAATAAATATTTGCATGCTATTTATACATAAAGCTAAAATTTTGTTACCAACTATTGTTACCACTTTTAGAGCAAATAAACGAATTTAATTGAATTGAAAAAAAAAAAATCAGGCAAAGTATTAAGCATTAGTGACAGCACAGAAGAATGGGTACCTTCGACAGTGGTCTTCGCAACTCCACCAAACAACATGAGCAGGATGCCTCGTTTGACCTCATTATTGCCGTGAATGCTCGGGAACAGACTCGTTATAAGATTGTTGTATAGATTACGGACACGAGATATCTCGTATACCTAGAAAAATTTAAACTTTATTATTAGCTCACGACTTGAAAGTACTTTTCACCCGACTACGGCGAAGCCAAAAGGAAGCGTTGATGATTTTGGTAGTATCTGTATGTGTGTATGTCTATGTATCAGTGGCGAATGGCTGGTTCTTCTTTATAGGGAAGCCCTAGCCTGTATAATAGGTAGGGATTTGGATGAGGGTCTTCAAAAGGTAAGTGGTAAGTGAAGCCGATAGGAGTGTTATTATAGGAACCCCACGCCACTGCTATGTATGCATGTTTGTTTGTTTGTTCAACTGCGGCACCCAAACTACTACTGATGCCATGTATGGGGTGTGTGTGTGTGTGTGTTTTAAAGTATAGTAAACACTGTGTTCAAACCGCTCCTCGAATTTTCTTGAATATATCAGTTCCAAGTCACCGTTAATAGTAAAACTGCTATGAAGATTTAAACAATAAACTCGAAGAACTGAAGACATAAATTGGATGTAGCTGAAACACATTTCATGTCATTTTTTTTGGCTAAAAAGGTTACCCAATTCCAGTTAAGTACTTGATGTCAATACTCACACATAGAAGTTGCTTAACGATTTTAAGTAATTAGTTCGTTACTAATTTGTAAAAACAGCTGTCATACTTTGTTTACACCGCTTGCTGGCTGCTGCGACTACTGACAGATGACAATTATTGTGTGGCAGCGAACTGATCCTGTCATAGACAAGATCGCGGGTCATGCAGTTGCGAGCCGTTTTTCTTCTTCTTCCTACAAAGAAGTTTTTTGCCAATAAAATTTGTGTTGTGCAAAATGTCACAACAATCGACTTTTATCTGCTCAGGATGTAATATTATATCAACGACGATAAAATCAGATGCTCGAAGTATCGGCGTTTTTATGATCCTGTGTGTGCGTCGCGGGCGGGCGTCGCGGGCGAGGTCCAATTAATGTTGACCCCCGAGTTTACTTCCAACTGACTGTGTCAAGAATGCCGTTGTAAGATTCCTAAAGGGGATAACTCCGAAACCCCAATACGATCAGTGTCTCGCAATACCCACTATAGCGAATCTTCATTGGGAACTCCAGGTGTCATCATCGCCAATGAGCTCAGAAAACATTACTACTTTTCGTGGATCTCGTCGAGTACAAGTGCAGGCTGAAAATGTCCCCAATGATTTGATGCGTTATCGCGCGATATCATTAACGAAGAACTGGTGAAAGTTTTCGAACAAAGGATGCCTGCAATGATTAATCGTATTTTCGAACCTATCAATGCAAGGATTATACTGACACTAAATTTATTGAATCAAAAAATTGATAGTCTTGAAAAAAGACTGGAGTCATCATTATTAAATGCTAATTGTACCCCATTCTCTCGTGCCAAAAATACGAAGAACTCCTCGAAGTTATCTTCAAAAATCCAGCCGTCTGAATGCACCAAAGCTGCGAAGGAAGATCATGCTGATTTTCATGCCCGTGTCATTGCTCATCATGCAAAACCTTCTAATAATGCTTGGCCAAAACCAGTGGCCCATCCTTCTAAACGTGATGTTGCCACTCCTTTGCCTAACATATATTCGGCTCAGTCAGTCAATCAGACTGGTCAGACTATTTCCGACAATGGAAACGTCTTAACAAAGAGATCGCACGACTCTTCCTCTCTACCGCTAGTAACTGCAAAAAACAATAATTCCTTAGAAGAAATTGACTGGACAGAAGTTCGACATAGGCGGTCTCGGTCATCATTAAATTCCGTACTACGAGGGACTGCAGCACCCGGAACAACCAGTCTACGAGCTACTGAAAAGTGGAAGTATTTGCACCTTTACCATGTTAAAAAAGGAACATCGGACGCTGAGATACGTGCACATCTTGATAATTTCTTGGATGAAAAGGATACATGTACTGTGGAAGCTCTTAATTCTCGAGGCAACTACGCGTCTTTTGAGTTGGGTGTACCGTCGAGATTGATTGAAAGGGTAACGGCACCACAAAATTGGACCGAAAACATCTGCATTAAGCACTGGCGACGTAATTTTTTCGGCCCAAAGCAGTAGTTCCCAACAATCGCAATGAGCCTACCGTTCCACCCAGCTCCGGCGTACGAAAAATGTGAGAGGTATAAAAACAAAACTCCCTACATGGCGATCTAACTTGATGCTTGCTGAACATGACATAGTTGCAGTGACTGAAACATATTTAGACACCTCAATAGAAGACCACGAAATCTCTGTAGGTGACTGGAGTATACTACGCAGAGACAGATTATTATTGGGAGGTGGAGTATTGTTTGTAGTGCGCCCGGGTATAGCACTATCCCGATGTCTTCAACTAGAGACTGATCACGGAGAGGATCTGTGGGCTATCTTCACCTATCATGGCTCTTTAGTTTATATATGTGCCATCTACATCAAACCAACTGTGACAGATTACGATTATATGACATGGTTTTGTAGGGTTGAAGGATTTATTTTGAACCTAAAAGGACATATCATCATTCTAGGCGATCTTAATTTGAATAGTGCATCTGTTTCTATAAAAAAATATTTCTGTTATTTCTTAAGTTTTTGTAATTTATTTGATGTGAATGATGCGTGGGAGTAAGCTAGATGTTGTGTTGGCTCAGAAGGATGCTGATGCGGGTTGTGTACACGTCCCGAGTATAGAAATGGTTCCGATTGATCTATATCACACTCCTCTTGACGTTGCTTTTTCCATAATGTCGTGTAAATCCAGCGAGACAATTGAACCTAGCAATATCGACCGGCTTCACGATTACAATTTTACCAGAGCTGACTTTTTACAATTATATCACAACCTAAGTTCTGCTCCGTGGTGCGATATTCTAGACATTACCGACGCCCGTTTCGCTACTGATAAATTTTATGACATCTTATTTAATTCATTTGACACATCTGTTTCCAAGAAAAAAAGGCAATCCTCGGGTAATAGATGTTATCCTGTTTGGTTCACCGCAGATATAGTCAAAGGTATAAAGCTAAAAAATCGACTGCATAATAAATGGAAACGGACTCGCTGCGAGCTCACCTATACTCACTTTAGGAACTTGTGATCGGAACTAAAAATTAAAGTACAAGCTGGGTATAGCTAGCACTGTTCTTCTATTGAGAGTAGGTTGTTCAATAATCCCAAGCAATTCTGGCAGCATATATCGAATCTAAAATCTAAAGGTGGGTTTGAGCCAACTGTGTCTTTAAACGGCTCCTACTACTCGGGAATTAAAAGCGCTGAAGCATTTGCTCAGTACTTTTCTAGCGTCTTTCTCCCTGAGGTTTTTGGGTAAAACTGGATCCAGATTGCTTGCCTCCTGGTGCCGTGGGATTCAATATAGCTATTTCTTCTTAACTCCCAGTGATATAGAAAAGGCAGACAGCGTACCTCCATATATTCTAAAAGCGTGTAAAGATGTCTTTGCCGTCCCGTTATGCCATCTCTTCAATATATCACTAAGGACTGGAATATATCCCTACCAACGGAAACTGTCGAGAGGTATCCCATTTCCTAAAACGAGGCTATAGGCCGATAGTTACGACTGTCTGTCGAAAACTACCGGCCTATAGCAGTCTTACCTACCGTTGTCAAGGTCTTTGAGGTACATAATATTTTAATGAAACATATCCATGTACTTCTTTCGGATGATCTACATGGTTTCCGACCTGGTCGCTCTGTCAGTACAAATCTTCTGGTTCACGTAGATATAATTTCTAACGCACTCGACGCCGGATATCAAGTCGACGTTCTCTATTTTGATTTCTGCAAAGCTTTTGACAGAATCGATAATGATGTCCTCCTAATGAAGCTGAGCTCTATCGGGTTTTCTCCTAGTCTTGTTCGCTTCTTTGCAGAAAGCAATTTGTGAGATACGGCTGTTTTGAGAGTACCACTTACAATACACGGTCTGGTGTTAGCCAAGGATCGATTTTGGGTCCTCTTTTATACCTGATATTCATCAACGATCTCACGGCTGTAGTTAAATATGCTAAATGTTTACTATATGCCGATGACTTGAAGATTATCATGGTTATAAAATCGCTGCACGATTGTACATTTTACAAAAAGATTTAGAGGCGGTACAACGTTGGAGTATCTCTAAAAACCTGCTGTTCAATATGAATAAGTGTAGTGTAATGATGTATGGGCGGAAGTTGCGTCTAATTGTATTTAATTACTCCATGGATGGTCATCCCATTACCCGCGTTCATAATATAAAGGACTTAGAAGTATACTTCGATAAAGCACTAACATTTAAATACCATATTTGCACCGTTGCTGATGATAGCTTTAAATGTCTAGGGTTTGTTCTACGCAATGTTAGGGACTTTAAAAATCCTTATGTAATAAAATCACTATACAACGCACTGGTACGCAGTAAATTGGAAACAGATGCATGTATCTGGAGCCCTCACACAACTACCTTAATACTGTTGCTCGAAAAACTACAAAAGGCTTTTCTTAGATTTATATACAAAAGAGTATATGGATTTTATCCCTACATGTACCCCACGGGCTATCTTTTAGGTACTTTGGGATACAACTCCCTGGAGGTCCGGAGAGGTGTAGACCTAATTTTGAAAATTATAAAAGCACTTCGTGGTGATATAGATTGTCCGGAACTTCAGACTCTGATTTGCCGCTTGTATGTGCCCGAGATCTTCCTGAGACACCGTCCTAGTCGTCGGCCCAAATTATTCGCACCGCCGGCATGTCGATCTGTCGCGAGAGATGAGTCACCACTGTACCGTGCGTTAGACCTGATCAACGCCCTTCTGTCTGCCAATCCTGAGTGTGATGTGTTTGCTGATAAGTGGATGGATGTGAAGAAAGTATGCTTGAAATTTTGTAAGGGAAAGTACGAAAGAGTCTCTTCTATAGCTAGGTAATAAATGTAATTGTATTTTCCATTGTAAAGTTATTTTGTAATTTGTTTGTTGATAATATTAATGTTATTTAAATTTTTATTATTAATTTTGTATAAGAACTTAGTTATTAGTTAATTGATGTAATTGATGCCCTGAACACCTCGAAGATGACACCCGTATCAATTTTACAGAAAAATAAATACTAATAAATAAATACTTTTTATTTTTTTTATTTTATTTATGTATTTATTTTTCTGTAAAATTGATACGGGTGTCATCTTCGAGGTGTTCAGGGCTGCTGAATACAAAAATGATATCCGTTTTGAATTTCAAAGATAGCGGACTTTTATTTTTAATAAAATGAATCTAGGTGTCCTTTTTTAGGTTTGGCGGATATTAATTACAAAAAAATAATTTATTTTGAAATTTAAAAATGGCGGACATATTTTAATTACTGTAAAATTCTTTTATCCCAAAAATGGTGCGTCCTACTGAAAAAATTAATGAAAACTTCCTCTCCCTTAGTAAAATCGCAACCGCATACATATTTTCTTCATGATGGAAAAAAAACATTTTAAACACCTAAATTTTCCAACATTTCTATATATAAAACCTACGTTGAGCTCGCTGTCACTTTGGTTCGGAAGCTCAATGGCCTCCACCACCCCTATTAGCTATCCCTTTCCATCCGCATAGAAAGTTTTAGAAACAATTAATACTTCTACTAACTAATCACACCATTTACACTTACATCTAATTTCAATAATATCTAATACCTACTTAATATACTGACTAATCACACCATTTCCACTTACATCTAATTTCAATTATACTTAATTCATTCTACATGTTTTAAGTTAAAACTAATCAATCAATAATACTGTTACTTTCTTATTATACCAACTTACTTATTTCCTACTACAATTACACCAAACCTACGTTGAGCTCCCTCTCACTTTGGTTCGGAAGCTCAATGGCCTCCACCACCCCTATTAGCTATCCCTTTCCATCCGCATAGAAAGTTTTCGAAATAATTAATACTTCTACTAACTAATCACAACTTTTAAGCTTACATCTAATATCAATAATATCTAATACCTACTTTATCTACAAACCAATCACACCATTTAAGCTTACATCTAATTTCAATAATATCTAATACCTACTTTATCTACAAACCAATCACACCATTTAAGCTTACATCTAATTTTAATAATATCTAATACCTTCTTTATCTACAAACTAATCACACCATTTACACTTACATCTAATTTCAATTATACTTAATTCCTGCTACATGTTTTAAGTTAAAAATAATCAATCAATAATCCTTTTACTTTCTTATTATACCAACTTACTTATTTCCTACTACAATTACACCTAACCTACGTTGAGCTCCCTATCACTTTGGTTCGGAAGCTCAATGGCCTCCACCACCCCTATCAGCCATCCCTTTCCATTCGCATAGAAAGTTTTCGAAATAATTAATACTTCTACTAGCTAATCACAACATTTAAGATTACATATAATTTCAAATAATATCTAATACCTACTTTATCTACAAACCAATCACAGCATTTAAGCTTTCATCTAATTTTAATAATATATAATACCTACTTTATCTACAAACCAATCACACAATTTAAGCTTACATCTAATTTCAATAATATCTAATACCTACTTTATCTACAAACCCATCACACCATTTAAGCTTACATCTAATTTTAATATTATCTAATACCTTCTTTATCTTCAAACTAATCACACCATTTACACTTACATCTAATTTCAATTATACTTAATTCCTGCTACATGTTTTAAGTTATAACTAATCAATCAATAATACTTTTACTTTCTTATTTTACCTACTGACTTATTTCCTACTACAATTACACCTAACCTACGTTGAGCTCCCTCTCACTTTGGTTCGGAAGCTCAATGGCCTCCACCACCCCTATCAGCCATCCCTTTCCATTCGCATAGAAAGTTTTCGAAATAATTAATACTTCTACTAGCTAATCACAACATTTAAGATTACATATAATTTCAAATAATATCTAATACCTACTTTATCTACAAACCAATCACAGCATTTAAGCTTTCATCTAATTTTAATAATATCTAATAACATCTTTATCTACAAACTAATCACACCATTTACACTTACATCTAATTTCAATAATATCTAATACCTTCTTTATCTACTAACTAGTCACACCATTTCCACTTACATGTAATTTCAATTATACTTAATTCCTGCTACATATTTTAAGTTATAACTAATCAATCAATAAAACTTTTACTTTCTTATTATACCAACTTACTTATTTCCTACTACAATTACACCTAACCAACGTTGAGCTCCCTCTCACTTTGGTTCGGAAGCTCAATGGCCTCCACCACCTGTATTAGCCATCCCTTTCCATCCGCATAGAAAGTCTTAGAAAGAATTAATACTTCTACTAACTAATCACACCATTTACACTTACATCTAATTTCAATAATATCTAATACCTACTTTATCTACAAACCAATCACACCATTTAAGCTTACATCTAATTCTAATAATATCTAATACCTTCTTTATCTACAAACTAATCACACCATTTACACTTACATCTAGTTTCAATAATATCTAATACCTTCTTTATCTACAAACTAATCACACCGTTTACACTTACATCTCATTTCAATAATATCTAATACCTACTTTATCTACTGACTAATCACACCATAACCACTTCCATCTAATTTCAATAATATCTACTAACTACCTACTTTATCTACTGACTAATCACACCATTTCCAATTACAACTTATTTCAATTATACTTAATTCCTGCTACATGTTTAAAGTTATAATTAATCAATCAATAATACTTTTACTTTCTTATTTTACCAACTTACTTATTTCCTACTACAATTACACCTAACCTACGTTGAGCTCCCTCTCACTTTGGTTCGGGAGCTCAATGGCCTCCACCACCCCTATTAGCCATCCCTTTCCATCCGCATAGAAAAGTATATAAATTATTTATACTTCTACTAACTAATCACACCATTTACACATACATCTTATTTCAAAAGTACCTAATACCTTCTAAATCTCCTAAATAATCACACCTTATATATAATTTGAATAATACTCATTACCTTTCTTCATGTTTTCCTAAATATTTAGTTCCTAAAATTCTAGACTTCTTCGGATTCTTTCATCGGAATGTGCCTATGTCCTAAATATATATATGTATGTATATATATTGCTATCGCGTTCTGAATATCACAATCGTCACACATTGTAATTGTTTAATTAAGTCATGAGAACTCTAAAATAATATTATTCTGAAGCATACATAATACATATATATGATATATATATATATGCACCTGAAAAGAATAAAAACAAATCTTATAGAGTTCCCTCAATATTTAAAAAAGTTTTAAATTGCACTCTATCAGTACCTATAATTCCTTATTCCTTTTGATTTTTATTAGGATGTATTATCTGAAAATATAAATGAAAAACTATTGAATTTCACAATTAATTTATTCACATTTTCACAAACAAAACGTTTCCTTAACTCTATCTCCTTCGAAATACCACATCACACATTATAATTTTGTAAATAAGTTATGAAAGCACTAAATTAATATAGCCCTGAAGTAAACAATAGCAATTCATGCATTTCCTATGCGTTTTTACTTTATTTTGTAACAGCTAAATAGTTTAGACTGCACTAACATCAAACACACCCGCCTCGCACTATGACACAATACACTGGTATTTTGACATGACCTCTGTAAATATATAAATTCGATTTGACATACTGTCTTCGTTCCACAAAGATTTTTGAAATTTGAATTTTGAATCTACTCTCGTCATTTTCGAAATAATTAATACTTCTACTAACTAATTACACCATTTAAGCTTACATCTAATTTTAATAATATATCATACCTTCCTTATCTACAAACTAATCACAACATTTACACTTACATCTAATTTCGATTATACTTAATTCCTGCTACATGTTTTAAGTTATAACTAATCAATCAATAATACTTTTACTTTCTTATTTTACCAACTTACTTATTTCTTCAACAATTACACCTAACCTACGTTGAGCTCCCTCTCACTTTGGTTCGGAAGCTCAATGGCTTCCACCACCCCTATTAGCCATCCCTCTCCATCCGCATATGATGTTTTCGTAATAATTAATACTTCTACTAACTAATCACAACATTTAAGCTTACATCTAATATCAATAATATATAATACCTACTTTATCTACAAACCAATCACACAATTTAAGCTTACATCTAATTTCAATAATATCTAATACCTACTTTATCTACAAACCCATCACACCATTTAAGCTTACATCTAATTTTAATATTATCTAATACCTTCTTTATCTTCAAACTAATCACACCATTTACACTTACATCTAATTTCAATTATACTTAATTCCTGCTACATGTTTTAAGTTATAACTAATCAATCAATAATACTTTTACTTTCTTATTTTACCAACTTACTTATTTCCTACTACAATTACACCTAACCTACGTTGAGCTCCCTCTCACTTTGGTTCGGGAGCACAATGGCCTCCACCACCCCTATTAGCCATCCCTTTCCATCCGCATAGAAAAGTATATAAATTATTTATACTTCTACTAACTAATCACACCATTTACACATACATCTTATTTCAAAAGTACCTAATACCTTCTAAATCTCCTAAATAATCACACCTTATATAAAATTTGAATAATACTCATTACCTTTCTTCATGTTTTCCTAAATATTTAGTTCCTAAATTTCTAAAATTCTTCGGATTCTTTCATCGGAATGCGCCTATATCCTAAATATATATATGTATGTATATATATTGCTATCGCATTCTGAATATCACAATCGTCACACATTGTAATTGTTTAAATAAGTCATGAGAACTCTAAAATAATATTGTTCTGAAGCATACATATATATGACATATATATATATGCACCTGCAAACCATATAATGTTTTCGAAACAATTAATACTTCTACTAACTGATCACAACAATTAAGCTTACATCTAATTTCAATTATATCTAATACCTACTTTATCTACAAACCAATCACACCATTTAAGCTTACATCTAATTTCAATAATATCTAATACCTACTTTATCTACAAACCAATTACACCATTTAAGCTTACATCTAATTTCAATAATATCTAATACCTACTTTATCTACAAACCAATCACACCATTTAAGCTTACATCTAATTTTAATAATATCTAATACCTTCTTTATCTACAAACTAATCACACCGTTTACACTTACATCTCATTTCAATAATATCTAATACCTACTTTATCTACTGACTAATCACACCACAACCACTTCCATCTAATTTCAATAATATCTACTAACTACCTACTTTATCTACTGACTAATCACACCATTTCCAATTACAACTTATTTCAATTATACTTAATTCCTGCTACATGTTTTAAGTTATAATTAATCAATCAATAATACTTTTACTTTCTTATTTTACCAACTTACTTATTTCCTACTACAATTACACCTGTAGTGTGTGTTATAATTCTCGGAAATTGCATAATGTAAAGTCAGCTATATTCGTGGCGTGGCGAATTAACTCCTGCGAGAGTTAGTCGTCTGCCCACCGCCTACCTAACTAGTTGTGCAAATAAAGTGATACAGCACATCCAGTATTTAATTTGAAGACCCCAGCCTTTGTACACTAAACTGGTGACCCCGACGAAGAACTCTCGAAGAAAGTTTGTAGTGAAGGGAATCGGCGTAAATAGTGACATCGGCTGTGGGCTAAATTTTTGTTCGAGATCGAATTCCACGTGTCGACAGGAAGTTAGCGTGACGTAATAGAAGAACACGCCGTGGCACGTGGCGAGTACAGCGGCAGGCGGCTCATCAGCTCATTGACTCGTCGACTCATCGGCTCAATTTCGTTCGAGAAAAATGAACAAGGCATCAGACACGGGTTGCAAGGAAGAGGCGTCAGGCGCGGCGTTGGCATCCATAAGCGTGTCCACCAACCTACCGGAATTGTGGACAGACTTACCAAGGTTATGGTTCGCGCAGTTCGAGGCTGTGATGGCCCCACAGAAGCAGGGTGAAGAGACCAAATTCAACCTGGTCATATCGAAACTCGGAAAAGAGGCCATTCAGCAGGTCAGCGACCTCGTGATGTCACCGCCCGCCCAGGACAAGTATACGGCGCTTAAGGAGAGACTGCTGCAGGTTTATGAAGAGAGTGCCGAAAGACAAATGCAGAAGTTGGTGTCGGAGCTGGAGTTGGGTTCGCAAAGACCCTCCCAGCTTTTAAGGCGCATGAAAGATCTGGGGCGCAGCGCACAAATTGCGGACAACACACTGAAGAGCCTGTGGTTGTCGAAGATGCCGTCATCAGTTCGAGCAGTCATGGCGGTTTGTGAAGATCAGTCTCTGGACAAGCTGGCGGCCATGGCAGACAAGATTACTGAATACACCAACGTCGGAGATGTGGCAGCCGTGTCATGCAAGAAGGCAGCAGATGGACAGTCGGACGAGCAGTTGAGCAGATTGGAGCTGGAGGTTGCAGCGCTCCGCGCCGATCTAAGGGGTCGCGGGCGCTCGAGGAGCAACTACAGACCGACCGACTTCAGGAGAAGATCGACATCGCGGCCGCGAAGAGTACCTGGGGACCCGGACTGGCTGTGCCGTTTTCATTTTCGGTACAGATCGAGGGCCAACCGCTGCGAGCAACCCTGCGCGTGGCGAGCCAAGCAGCCGGAAAACTAGATGGGGTACATGCGGGCTCGGTGGACGGATGTACTCAAGGTCAGGTAACCAAAAGCCATCGTTTATTGATTAGAGATAATGTAACGAAATATAGTTTTTTGATCGACACAGGCGCTAACATTTCCGTAATTCCAAAGTGGTGTGTTAGAAAGCCTATCAAAAAAATCGATCTAAAGTTGTATGCTGCTAATGACAGCGAAATTAAATGTTATGGAATATGTAATTTAGAGTTATCGTTAGGCTTAAGACGGTCATATAAATGGCCTTTTGTCGTATGTGATGTAAAACAGCCTATGGTGCTAGGTGCCGATTTTTTGAGGAATTTTAAATTAAATGTAGATCTGTATAATAATAAGTTAATTGATACGGTGACCACCCTAAGGGTCTGTGGAATTAAAAGTACAAATTTTGTCGACACTATTAAAAGCATAAATAGCAACCATCCTTACGCGGATTTACTGGAACAATTTCAGGACATCACGCGACCGCCAACCTTCAAGGACGTCCCAGAGCATTCCGTTTATCATCACATAGAGACTACTGGACCACCTGTCCACGCGCGTGCCAGGAGGTTACCGGCCGACAGGTACGATAGGGTTAAAAAAGAATTTCAGTTGATGCAAGAACTAGGAATATGTAGACCTTCAAATAGTGAGTGGGCCAGTCCTTTACATATTGTACCTAAGAAAGATGGTGGTATGCGACCCTGTGGGGACTATAGGATGTTAAACGCAATTACAAAGCCAGATCGTTATCCGATACCTAGAGTACAAGATTTTACGTATGGGTTACATAATAAGAAATTTTTTTCAAAATTAGATATTTGTAGAGCTTATCATTTTATAGGTATTAATCCAGATGACATTAAAAAAACAGCTATTATTACGCCATTTGGCCTTTTTGAATTTCTAAGAATGACGTTTGGCCTGCGTAACGCGGCACAAACATTTCAAAGATTTATCAATAATACAGTCTTATCAGGCATAGAACAATTGAATTATGGCGGCGACTGTACAGGGGGCAAAGGTCAGTCAGTCGTGTTCGGGTACATAGATGACGTCATCGTTGGGTCGGATAACCCCGATATACATAGAGAACATTTGCGATTAGTATTTGAAAGATTGAGTAAATATAAAATGTCTATTAATTTAAGTAAATGTGTTTTTGGACAGTCGGCTATAGAATTTTTAGGCTATTTAGTTTCAGAAAAAGGTATAAGTCCGATGCCGGAAAAAGTTAAAGCTGTCGAGTCATATCCGAAACCGGAGACAATAGAACAATTACGTAGATTTTTGGGCATGTTAAATTTTTACAGAAATCATATTCCTAACGCTGCTCGAGTTCAGGGAGTTTTAGATAGGTATTTACACGGGGCTAAAAAACGAGATAAGACGCGTATAGATTGGACAGACGAGGCGAATAGTGTATTTGAAGTGTGTAAAGAGAATTTGAAAAAGGCCGTCACTATTTCGCATCCGATATCTAATGCTAAATTAGGGTTAATGACTGACGCGTCAGATTTTAGTATAGGGGCAGTGTTAAATCAGTGGGAAGGCAATTCTTGGAAACCTTTAGGATATTTTTCAAAAAGGTTATCAGAACCGCAAAAGAAGTACTCCACGTACGACAAGGAGCTTTTAGCGATTTATTCGGGAATAGTTTATTTTAGAGATTTAATCGAAGGTAGAAATTTAACAGTTTACACGGACCATAAGCCGCTCACTTTTGCTTTAAGTAAAATAAGTTCTAATAAAGAGTTACCTAGGCGAGCGCGTCAATTGTTGTATATTAGCGAATTTACAAGCGACATACAACATATACAAGGCACTGAAAATCAGGTAGCCGACGCTTTATCGAGAATAGAGAGTATCGCCCTAGTTCAAGCGAATACGTGGAGGTTGCGAGAGCACAGGCGACAGACGCTGAGCTCGCGGATTTAATGAAAACGAATGATAAATTGCAATGGAAACAGTTAGCGCTCGATAATAATGATGATATTAAAATATATTGTGAAACATCAGCTCAGAATATTAGGCCGTATATACCATCGCAGTTTAGGAAAAGTATTTTTCATAAATTTCATGACGTTTCTCATCCTGGAGTTAGAGCATCGCGTGCATTAATTAGTAAAAAAGTTTTTTGGCCAGGTATGAATAAGGACGTAGGGACCTGGGCCAAGACGTGCGTGAGGTGTCAGAGAAGTAAGGTTATTCGGCACACAGTTTCGAAACTTAGCGATTTTAACCATAGCGAGCGTTACGAACATTTGCACGTTGATTTGATAGGACCTTTACCGGAAACTGAGCACGGTTTCCGTTACTGCGTCACTATGATCGATAGATTAACACGATGGCCTGAGATTTGCCCTGTGAAGGACATGACCGCAGAGTCGGTAGCTAGAGCAGTTTATGAAGGATGGATTTGTCGTTTCGGTTGTCCTAAAATTATTACCACCGATCAAGGTAGACAGTTCGAAAGCGAATTATTCACAGATTTAATGAAATTATTAGGTATCCAAAAAACGAGAACTACCCCATACCACCCACAGTGTAACGGTAAGATAGAAAGGTGGCATAGGTCTTTGAAGTCGGCTCTGGTGGCTAGATTGAATAATAATCTATCATGGTTAGTAGAACTACCTACGGTCATGTTAGGATTGAGAGCTGCTTGTCAAGCGGACAACGATAATATTAGCGCGGCGGAATTTGCTCTCGGACATTGTTTAAGGTTGCCGGGAGAATTTTGTTCAGATAAAAGTATGAAAATTGATAATCCACATTCATTTATAAGTAATTTAAGAGACACTTTGAACAAAATTAAGCCCATAAAAAGGGCATGTAAAAATAGTAATAGTACTTTTGTGCATGCTGATCTAAATTCCTGTTCGCATGTTTTTCTAAGAGTGGACGCGGTACGGAGACCGCTAACGCCTCCGTACAGCGGACCATATAAAGTTTTAGAAAGAAATAGTAAAGTTCTTAAAATATTAATTGATAATAGAGAACGTAATGTGTCGATTGATAGACTTAAGCCCGCGTATATTTTAGAAGAAAATGAAGTTAGACATGACAGTAGATTAGATCAGCATAGTGAGGCTAATGTGTATACGCCTTTACAGAAATCACGTAGTGGCAGAAAAATTAAAAGACCTGTAAGATTCTTGGATGATAACTAGGTTAATGGTGCATTGGCATTTTTGTTAGCAAGTAGGTACGCGAAGGTTGCGTAATGTCATATCAGCACATATTCATTGTTATAAGACGTTAAGTTAGAAATATTTGCATTCACTTTATTTCCAATTTTGTGCTATTCTAATATACAAAGTTTGTGTTTCACGTGCAAGGAAGATGTTAAGGAAGGAATTAAGTTGTAATCAGGGTACAGATTTAAGTATTTTGTCACAACATAAGCTCCCAAATGTTAACGTTTGCTAAGGTCATTTTTTTTTTTTGTTATTTGTCAATTATGTAAATCATTTTTTTTTTTTTAGAAGGGGGTGTATGTAGTGTGTGTTATAATTCTCGGAAATTGCATAATGTAAAGTCAGCTATATTCGTGGCGTGGCGAATTAACTCCTGCGAGAGTTAGTCGTCTGCCCACCGCCTACCTAACTAGTTGTGCAAATAAAGTGATTCAGCACATCCAGTATTTAATTTGAAGACCCCAGCCTTTGTACACTAAACACCTAACCTACGTTGAACTCCCTCTCACTTTGGTTCGGGAGCTCAATGGCCTCCACCACCCCTATTAGCCATCCCTTTCCATCCGCATAGAAAAGTATATAAATTATTTATACTTCTACTAACTAATCACACCTTATATAAAATTTGAATAATACTCATTATCTTTCTTCATGTTTTCCTAAATATTTAGTTCCTAAATTTCTAAAATTCTTCGGATTATTTAATCGGAATGCGCCTATATCCTAAATATATATATGTATGTATATATATTGCTATCGCATTCGGAATATCACAATCGTCACACATTGTAAATTGTTTAAATAAGTCATGAGAACTCTAAAATAATATTATTCTGAAGCATACATATATATGACATATATATATGCACCTGAAAACCATAGAATGTTTTCGAAACAATTAATACTTCTACTAACTGATCACAACAATTAAGCTTACATCTAATTTCAATTATATCTAATACCTACTTTATCTACAAACCAATCACACCATTTAAGTTTACATCTAATTTTAATAATATCTAATACCTTCTTTATCTACTAACTAATCACACCATTTACACTTACATCTAATTTTAATAATATCTAATACCTACTTTATCTACAAACCAATCACACCATTTAAGTTTACATCTAATTTTAATAATATCTAATACCTTCTTTATCTACTAACCAATCAAACCATTTAAGCTTACATCTAATTTCAATAATATCTAATACCTACTTTATCTACAAACCAATCACACCATTTAAGCTTACATCTAATTTTAATATTATCCAATACCTTCTATATCTTCAAACTAACCACACCATTTAAGCTTACATCTAACTTAATATTATCTAATACCTTCTTTATCTTCAAACTAATCACACCATTTACACTTACATCTAATTTCAATTATACTTAATTCCTGCTACATGTTAAGTTATAACTAATCAATCAATAATACTTTTACTTTCTTATTTTACCAACTTACTTATTTCCTACTAAAATTACACCTAACCTACGTTGAGCTCCCTCTCACTTTGGTTCGGGAGCACAATGGCCTCCACCACCCCTATTAGCCATCCCTTTCCATCCGCATTTGACGTTTTCGAAATAATGAATACTTCTACTAACTAATCACAACATTTAAGCTTACATCTAATTTCAATTATATCTAATACCTACTTTATGTACAAACCAATCACACCATTTAAGCTTACATCTAATTTTAATAATATCTAATACCTACTTTATCTACAAACCAATCACACCATTTAAGTTTACATCTAATTTTAATAATATCTAATACCTACTTTATCTGCAAACCAATAACACCATTTAAGCTTACATCTAATTTTAATAATATCTAATACCTTCTTTATCTACAAACTAATCACACCATTTACACTTACATCTGATTTCAATAATATCTAATACCTTCTTTATCTACAAACTAATCACCATTTACACCTACATCTAATTTCAATAATATCTAATACCTACTTTATCTACTGACTAATCACACCATTTCCACTTACATCTAATTTCAATTATACTTAATTTCTGCTACATGTTTTAAGTTATAACTAATCAATCAATAATACTTTTACTTTCTTATTTTACCAACTTACTTATTTCCTACTACAATTACACCTAACCTACGTTGAGCTCCCTCTCACTTTGGTTCGGAAGCTCAATGGCCTCCACCATCATTAGCCATCCCTCTCCATCCGCATATGATGTTTTCGTAATAATTAATACTTACACTAACTAATCACAACATTTAAGCTTACATCTAATTTCAATAATATCTAATACCAACTTTATCTACAAACCAATCACACCATTTAAGTTTACATCTAATTTTAATAATATCTAATACCTTCTTTATCTACAAATTAATCACACCATTTACACTTACATCTAATTTCAATAATATCTAATACCTACTTTATCTACTGACTAATCACACCATTTCCACTTATATCTAATTTCAATTATACTTAATTCCTGCTACATGTTTTAAGTTATAACTAATCAATCAATAATACTTTCACTTTCATATTTTACCAACTTACTTATTTCCTACTACAATTACACCTAACCTACGTTGAGCTCCCTCTCACTTTGGTTCGGAAGCTCAATGGCCTCCACCACCCCTATTAGCCATCCCTCTCCATCCGCATATGATGTTTTCGTAATAATTAATACTTCCACTAACTAATCACAACATTTAAGCTTACATCTAATTTCAATAATATCTAATAACTACTTTATCTACAAACCAATCACACCATTTAAGCTTACATCTAATTTTAATAATATCTAATACCTTCTTTATCTACAAACTAATCACACCACTTACACTTACATCTAATTTCAATAATATCTAATACCTACTTTATCTACTGACTAATCACACCATTTCCACTTATATCTAATTTCAATTATACTTAATTCCTGCTACATGTTTTAAGTTATAACTAATCAATCAATAATACTTTTACTTTATTATTTTACCAACTTACTTATTTCCTACTACAATTACACCTAACCTACGTTGAGCTCCCTCTCACTTTGGTTCGGGAGCACAATGGCCTCCACCACCCCTATTAGCCATCCCTTTCCATCCGCATAGAAAAGTATATAAATTATTTATACTTCTGCTAACTAATCATACCATTTACACATACATCTTATTTCAAAAGTACCTAATACCTACTTTATCTACTGACTAATCACACCATTTCCACTTATATCTAATTTCAATTATACTTAATTCCTGCTACATGTTAAGTTATAACTAATCAATCAATAATACTTTTACTTTCTTATTTTACCAACTTACTTATTTCCTACTAAAATTACACCTAACCTACGTTGAGCTCCCTCTCACTTTGGTTCGGGGGCACAATGGCCTCCACCACCCCTATTAGCCATCCCTTTCCATCCGCATAGAAAAGTATATAAATTATTTATACTTCTACTAACTAATCACACCATTTACACATACATCTTATTTCAAAAGTACCTAATACCTTCTAAATCTCCTAAATAATCACACCATTTCCACTTATATCTAATTTCAATTATACTTAATTCCTGCTACATGTTAAGTTATAACTAATCAATCAATAATACTTTTACTTTCTTATTTTACCAACTTACTTATTTCCTACTAAAATTACACCTAACCTACGTTGAGCTCCCTCTCACTTTGGTTCGGAAGCTCAATGGCCTCCACCACCCCTATTAGCCATCCCTCTCCATCCGCATATGATGTTTTCGTAATAATTAATACTTCCACTAACTAATCACAACATTTAAGCTTACATCTAATTTCAATAATATCTAATAACTACTTTATCTACAAACCAATCACACCATTTAAGCTTACATCTAATTTTAATAATATCTAATACCTTCTTTATCTACAAACTAATCACACCACTTACACTTACATCTAATTTCAATAATATCTAATACCTACTTTATCTACTGACTAATCACACCATTTCCACTTATATCTAATTTCAATTATACTTAATTCCTGCTACATGTTTTAAGTTATAACTAATCAATCAATAATACTTTCACTTTCATATTTTACCAACTTACTTATTTCCTACTACAATTACACCTAACCTACGTTGAGCTCCCTCTCACTTTGGTTCGGAAGCTCAATGGCCTCCACCACCCCTATTAGCCATCCCTCTCCATCCGCATATGATGTTTTCGTAATAATTAATACTTCCACTAACTAATCACAACATTTAAGCTTACATCTAATTTCAATAATATCTAATAACTACTTTATCTACAAACCAATCACACCATTTAAGCTTACATCTAATTTTAATAATATCTAATACCTTCTTTATCTACAAACTAATCACACCACTTACACTTACATCTAATTTCAATAATATCTAATACCTACTTTATCTACTGACTAATCACACCATTTCCACTTATATCTAATTTCAATTATACTTAATTCCTGCTACATGTTTTAAGTTATAACTAATCAATCAATAATACTTTTACTTTATTATTTTACCAACTTACTTATTTCCTACTACAATTACACCTAACCTACGTTGAGCTCCCTCTCACTTTGGTTCGGGAGCACAATGGCCTCCACCACCCCTATTAGCCATCCCTTTCCATCCGCATAGAAAAGTATATAAATTATTTATACTTCTGCTAACTAATCATACCATTTACACATACATCTTATTTCAAAAGTACCTAATACCTACTTTATCTACTGACTAATCACACCATTTCCACTTATATCTAATTTCAATTATACTTAATTCCTGCTACATGTTTTAAGTTATAACTAATCAATCAATAATACTTTTAGTTTCTTATTTTACCAACTTACTTATTTCCTACTACAATTACACCTAACCTACGTTGAGCTCCCTCTCACTTTGGTTCGGAAGCTCAATGGCCTCCACCACCCCTATTAGCCATCCCTCTCCATCCGCAATTGATGTTTTCGAAATAATTAATACTTCAACTAACTAATCACAACATTTAAGCTTACATCTAATTTCAATAATATCTAATACCTACTTTATCTACAAACCCATCACACCACTTAAGCTTACATGTAATTTCGATAATATCTAATACCTACTTTATCTACGAACCAATCACACCATTTAAGCTTACATCTAATTTTAATAATATATCATACCTTCCTTATCTACAAAATAATCACAACATTTACACTTACATCTAATTTCGATTATACTTAATTCCTGCTACATGTTTTAAGTTATAACTAATCAATCAATAATACTTTTACTTTCTTATTTTACCAACTTACTTATTTCCTACTACAATTACACCTAACCTACGTTGAGCTCCCTCTCACTTTGGTTAGGAAGCTCAATGGCCTCCACCACCCCTATTAGCCATCCCTCTCCATCCGCATATGATGTTTTCGAAATAATTAATACTTCTACTAACTAATCACACCATTTAAGCTTACATCTAATTTAATATTATCTAATACCTTCTTTATCTTCAAAATAATCACACCATTTCCACTTATATCTAATTTCAATTATACTTAATTCCTGCTACATGTTTTAAGTTATAACTAATCAATCAATAATACTTTTACTTTCTTATTTTACCAACTTACTTATTTCCTACTACAATTACACCTAACCTACGTTAAGCTCCCTCTCACTTTGGTTCGGGAGCACAATGGCCTCCACCACCCCTATTTGCCATCCCTTTCCATCCGCATAGAAAAGTATATAAATTATTTATACTTCTACTAACTAATCACACCATTTACACATACAACTCATTTCAAAAGTACCTAATACACTCTAAATCTCCTAAATAATCACACCTTATATATAATTTGAATAATACTCATTACCTTTCTTCATGTTTTCCTAAATATTTAGTTCCTAAAATTCTAAAATTCTACGGATTCTTTCATCGGAATGCACCTATATCCTGAATATATATATGTATGTACATATATTGCTGTAACGTTCTGAATATCACAATCGTCACACATTGTAATTGTTTAAATAAGTAATAAGAACTCTAAAATAATATTATTCTGAAGCATACATATATATGACATACATATATGCACCTGAAAACCATATAATGTTTTCGAAATAATTAATACTTCTACTAACTAATCACAACAATTAAGCTTACATCTAATTTCAATTATATATTCTAATACCTACTTTATGTACAAACCAATCACACCATTTAAGCTTACATCTAATTTCAATAATATCTAATACCTACTTTATCTACAAACCAATCAAACCATTTAAGCTTACATCTAATTTCAATAATATCTAATACCTACTTTATCTACAAACCAACCACACCATTTAAGCTTTACATCTAATTTTAATAATATCTAATACCTACTTTATCTACAAACCAATCACACCATTTAAGCTTACATCTAATTTCAATAATATCTAATACCTACTTTATCTACAAACCAATCACACCATTTAAGCTTACATATAATTTTAATAATATCTAATACCTTCTTTATATACAAATTAATCACACCATTTACACTTACATCTAATTTTAATAATATCTAATACCTTCTTTATCTACAAACTAATCACACCACTTACACTTACATCTAATTTCAATAATATCTAATACCTACTTTATCTACTGACTAATCACACCATTTCCACTTATATCTAATTTCAATTATACTTAATTCCTGCTACATGTTTTAAGTTATAACTAATCAATCAATAATACTTTTACTTTATTATTTTACCAACTTACTTATTTCCTACTACAATTACACCTAACCTACGTTGAGCTCCCTCTCACTTTGGTTCGGGAGCACAATGGCCTCCACCACCCCTATTAGCCATCCCTTTCCATCCGCATAGAAAAGTATATAAATTATTTGTACTTCTGCTAACTAATCATACCATTTACACATACATCTTATTTCAAAAGTACCTAATACCTACTTTATCTACTGACTAATCACACCATTTCCACTTATATCTAATTTCAATTATACTTAATTCCTGCTACATGTTTTAAGTTATAACTAATCAATCAATAATACTTTTAGTTTCTTATTTTACCAACTTACTTATTTCCTACTACAATTACACCTAACCTACGTTGAGCTCCCTCTCACTTTGGTTCGGAAGCTCAATGGCCTCCACCACCCCTATTAGCCATCCCTCTCCATCCGCATTTGATGTTTTCGAAATAATTAATACTTCAACTAACTAATCACAACATTTAAGCTTACATCTAATTTCAATAATATCTAATACCTACTTTATCTACAAACCCATCACACCACTTAAGCTTACATGTAATTTCGATAATATCTAATACCTACTTTATCTACGAACCAATCACACCATTTAAGCTTACATCTAATTTTAATAATATACCATACCTTCCTTATCTACAAAATAATCACAACATTTACACTTACATCTAATTTCGATTATACTTAATTCCTGCTACATGTTTTAAGTTATAACTAATCAATCAATAATACTTTTACTTTCTTATTTTACCAACTTACTTATTTCCTACTACAATTACACCTAACCTACGTTGAGCTCCCTCTCACTTTGGTTCGGAAGCTCAATGGCCTCCACCACCCCTATTAGCCATCCCTCTCCATCCGCATATGATGTTTTCGTAATAATTAATACTTCTACTAACTAATCACAACATTTAAGCTTACATCTAATATCAATAATATCTAATACCTACTTTATCTACAAACTAATCACAACATTTACACTTACATCTAATTTCAATTATACTTAATTCCTGCTACATGTTTTAAGTTATAACTAATCAATCAATAATACTTTTACTTTCTTATTTTACCAACTTACTTATTTCCTACTACAATTACACCTAACCTACGTTGAGCTCCCTCTCACTTTGGTTCGGGAGCACAATGGCCTCCACCACCCCTATTAGCCATCCCTTTCCATCCGCATAGAAAAGTATATAAATTATTTATACTTCTACTAACTAATCACACCATTTACACATACAACTCATTTCAAAAGTACCTAATACACTCTAAATCTCCTAAATAATCACACCTTATATATAATTTGAATAATACTCATTACCTTTCTTCATGTTTTCCTAAATATTTAGTTCCTAAAATTCTAAAATTCTACGGATCTTTCATCGGAATGCACCTATATCCTGAATATATATATGTATGTACATATATTGCTGTAACGTTCTGAATATCACAATCGTCACACATTGTAATTGTTTAAATAAGTAATAAGAACTCTAAAATAATATTATTCTGAAGCATACATATATATGACATACATATATGCACCTGAAAACCATATAATGTTTTCGAAATAATTAATACTTCTACTAACTAATCACAACAATTAAGCTTACATCTAATTTCAATTATATATTCTAATACCTACTTTATGTACAAACCAATCACACCATTTAAGCTTACATCTAATTTCAATAATATCTAATACCTACTTTATCTACAAACCAATCAAACCATTTAAGCTTACATCTAATTTCAATAATATCTAATACCTACTTTATCTACAAACCAACCACACCATTTAAGCTTTACATCTAATTTTAATAATATCTAATACCTACTTTATCTACAAACCAATCACACCATTTAAGCTTACATCTAATTTCAATAATATCTAATACCTACTTTATCTACAAACCAATCACACCATTTAAGCTTACATATAATTTTAATAATATCTAATACCTTCTTTATATACAAATTAATCACACCATTTACACTTACATCTAATTTCAATAATATCTAATACCTACTTTATCTACTGACTAATCACACCATTTCCACTTATATCTAATTTCAATTATACTCAATTCCTGCTACATGTTTTAAGTTATAACTAAACAATCAATAATACTTTTACTTTCTTATTTTACCAACTTACTTATTTCCTACTACAATTACACCTAACCTACGTTGAGCTCCCCCTCACTTTGGTTCGGAAGCTCAATGGCCTCCACCACCCCTATTAGCCATCCCTCTCCATCCGCATATGATGTTTTCGAAATAATTAATACTTCTACTAACTAATCACACCATTTAAGCTTACATCTAATTTAATATTATCTAATACCTTCTTTATCTTCAAACTAATCACACCATTTCCACTTATATCTAATTTCAATTATACTTAATTCCTGCTACATGTTTTAAGTTATAACTAATCAATCAATAATACTTTTACTTTCTTATTTTACCAACTTACTTATTTCCTACTACAATTACACCTAACCTACGTTAAGCTCCCTCTCACTTTGGTTCGGGAGCACAATGGCCTCCACCACCCCTATTTGCCATCCCTTTCCATCCGCATAGAAAAGTATATAAATTATTTATACTTCTACTAACTAATCACACCATTTACACATACAACTCATTTCAAAAGTACCTAATACACTCTAAATCTCCTAAATAATCACACCTTATATATAATTTGAATAATACTCATTACCTTTCTTCATGTTTTCCTAAATATTTAGTTCCTAAAATTCTAAAATTCTACGGATTCTTTCATCGGAATGCACCTATATCCTGAATATATATATGTATGTACATATATTGCTGTAACGTTCTGAATATCACAATCGTCACACATTGTAATTGTTTAAATAAGTAATAAGAACTCTAAAATAATATTATTCTGAAGCATACATATATATGACATACATATATGCACCTGAAAACCATATAATGTTTTCGAAATAATTAATACTTCTACTAACTAATCACAACAATTAAGCTTACATATAATTTCAATAATATCTAATACCTACTTTATCTACAAACCAATCAAACCATTTAAGCTTACATCTAATTTCAATAATATCTAATACCTACTTTATCTACAAACCAACCACACCATTTAAGCTTTACATCTAATTTTAATAATATCTAATACCTACTTTATCTACAAACCAATCACACCATTTAAGCTTACATCTAATTTCAATAATATCTAATACCTACTTTATCTACAAACCAATCACACCATTTAAGCTTACATCTAATTTTAATATTATCTAATACCTTCTTTATCTTCAAACTAATCAAACCATTTACACTTACATCTAATTTCAATTATACTTAATTCCTGCTACATGTTAAGTTATAACTAATCAATCAATAATACTTTTACTTTCTAAACTAGAAGAAGGCGTCTTCTAACCGCCGCCGGGCCCTTGAAAGGGGCCTTGAGCGGATAAACATGGTCAGGGGCAATGCCCCTCTACATGTGAAATTCCTTTTTTTTTTTTTTTTAAATTTTTAATGATGACACGCCCAGTACGAATACTGGGCGCAAGACGTCAGTTTTAGGGGAAGACCCCCCGCGGCAGAACGCGGGGGAAACCCGAGGAAGCTAGGAGGAAGAAAAGCGACGGCCGAGGGCGGCCAAGACCAGCAGTCGACTCCGGCGGAGCATGTGGGTCCCGGTCCGGGAACCAAGGAAACGCGTATGGTGCCGCTCCCACACACTCCGCATTTGTCGGACTGCGGACACAAACCGACCTGGGGAAAAGGTAGGGGGAAAAATATTTGTCCCGGACCCCAGACTTTTGATGTCGGGGGGGAAAAACACGCTACGGTGCCGACAGAGTGGCATTAGGGCTGCCACACGTCAGACACCGGGCGGGTGCAAGAAGTGTGCGCCAGTATTTTAATTACTGGCGCGGGGGAAGGGTCAGGGGGGAGACAATCCAACGGTGGGCGGGGTGGTAGAGCGCGCTAACGCGCCGAGGCTCCTCCTCTTCGGGGGCGGGGCGGCAGGCGAGGCTCTGCGGGGTCCCCAGCTCTGATGGCGTCACGGGGCAGCAGTCTGCGGTCAGGCGGGCGGGCGTGCCAAGGCGCCAGGTCGGCAAGCTCGACCAGGTCCGAGGCATCAGCTCGCTCGAAGAGAGTGGTGGCGAGCCTGCGAACAAAGTCTTCCACGCTCGTTATGCGGAGGTCCCTATTTATAGTGGCATTGCTCACGTACCTCGGTGCTCCGACGATGCGGCGCAGCACGCGATTCTGCGTTCGCTGCATCTTTGTTTGGTAGGACGCAGCGAGCATGTGGTGCCACGCAGGAGCCGCGTACGTGAGGCGCGAGCGGATGTAAGTTTTAAACAGGGCCAACCTCATATTGAGCGGGACCTGGGGAGCTGCATAGATCGGCGACAGTTTGGCTGCTGCGGCGCTGGCGCTAGCAACCGCGGCGTTGCACTGGGGGTACATGGTCAGCCGCCGATCTATAATGACGCCTAAATACTTAGCAGTATTACCCCATGGTATCTCCTTCTCTCCTATCTTCAGGGCGGGCGGGTATCCCCTCTTGCGGGTAACGGCGAGCGCCTGGGACTTACCGGGGTTAACGGCGAGTCGCCATTTGCTCAGCCATGCCGGGAGGAGGTCGAGGGTCCTCTGGAGTTTCACGGCTGCGTGTGCTAGGTTTTGGGAGGTGCAGATGAAAGCGGTGTCGTCAGCATACAACGCCGCGGTAGTGCCAACGTCAGTGGGCACGTCGCTGGCGTAGAAATTGTAGAGGCTGGGCGACAACACTCCACCTTGCGGGACACCTGCGGTGATGGGGTGTTCCTCCGAGAGGACCCCGTCGACTTTGACCCTGAAGGTCCGGCCCGAAAGATACGAGGAGAGGAGTCTTACCATGTGGCTGGGGACGTTTACCTGCAGGAATTTGTGGAGGAGGCCTTCGTGCCACACGCTGTCAAAGGCCTTCTCCATGTCCAGGAAGACTGCCACACCAGAGGCTTTCCTGTTTGCGGCATCCGTGAGGAGGTGCACCACGCGAACCAGCTGAAGGGTAGTGCTCAGTTGGGAGCGGAACCCAAACTGTTCGCGCCGAGGAGGAAGACTTTTACTTTCTTATTTTACCAACTTACTTATTTCCTACTAAAATTACACCTAACCTACGTTGAGCTCCCTCTCACTTTGGTTCGGGAGCACAATGGCCTCCACCACCCCTATTAGCCATCCCTTTCCATCCGCATAGAAAAGTATATAAATTATTTATACTTCTACTAACTAATCACACCATTTACACATACATCTTATTTCAAAAGTACCTAATACCTTCTAAATCTCCTAAATAATCACACCTTATATATAATTTGAATAATACTCATTACCTTTCTTCATGTTTTCCTAAATATTTAGTTCCTAAAATTCTAAAATTCTTCAGATTCTTTCATCGGAATGCACCTATATCCTAAATATATATATGTATGTATATATATTGCTATCGCGTTCTGAATATCACAATCGTCACACATTGTAATTGTTTAAATAAGTCATGAGAACTCTAAAATAATATTATTCTGAAGTATACATATATATGACATATATATATGCACCTGAAAAGAATAAAAACAAATCTAATAGATTTCCCCCAATATTTAAAAAACTTTTAAATTTCACTCTATCAGTACCTATAATTCCTTAGTCCTTTTGATTTTTATTAGGATGTATTATCTGAAAATATAAATGAAAAACCATTGAATTTCACAATTCATTTATTCACATTTTCACAAACAAAACGTTTCCTTAACCCTATCTCCTTCGAAATACCACATCACACATTATAATTTTGTATATAAGTTATGAAAGAACTAAATTAATATAATCCTGAAGCACACAATAGCAATTCATGCATTTCCTATGCGTTTTTACTTTATTTTGTAACAGCTAAATAATTTAGACTGCACTAACATCAAACACACCCGCCTCGCACTATGACACAATACACTGGAATTTTGACATGAGCTCTGTAAATATATAAATTCGGTTTGACATACTGTCTTCATTCCACAAAGATTTTTGAAATTTGAATTTTGAATCTACTCTCGTCGTCATTTTCGAAATAATTAATACTTCTACTAACTAATCACAACATTTAAGCTTACATTTAATATCAATAATATCTAATACCTTCTTTATCTACAAACTAATCACCATTTACACCTACATCTAATTTCAATAATATCTAATACGTACTTTATCTACTGACTAATCACACCATTTCCACTTACATCTAATTTCAATTATACTTAATTCCTGCTACATGTTTTAAATTATTACTAATCAATCAATAATAATTTTACTTTCTTATTTTACCAACTTACTTATTTCCTACTACAATTACACCTAACCTACGTTGAGCTCCCTCTCACTTTGGTTCGGAAGCTCAATGGCCTCCACCACCCCTATTAGCCATCCCTCTCCATCCGCATATGATGTTTTCGAAATAACTAATACTTCTACTAACTAATCACAACATTTAAGCTTACATCTAATATCAATAATATCTAATACCAACTTTATCTACAAACTAATCACAACATTTACACTTACATCAAATTTCAATTATACTTAATTCCTGCTACATGTTTTAAGTTATAACTAATCAATCAATAATTCTTTTACTTTCTTATTTTACCAACCTACTTATTTCCTACTACAATTACACCTAACCTACGTTGAGCTCCCTTTCACTTTGGTTCGGAAGCTCAATGGCCTCCACCAACCCTATTAGCCATCCCTCTCCATCCGCATTTGATGTTTTCGAAATAATTAATACTTCTACTAACTATTCACAACATTTAAGCTTACATCTAATTTCAATAATATCTAATATCTACTTTATCTACAAACCAATCACACCATTTAAGCTTACATCTAATTTTAATAATATCTAATACCTTCTTTATCTACAAACCAATCGCACCATTTAAGCTTACATCTAATTTCAATAATATCTAATACCTACTTTATCTACAAACCAATCACACCATTTAAGCTTACATCTAATTTTAAAAATATCTAATACCTTCTTTATCTACAAACTAATCACACCATTTACACTTACATCTAATTTCAATAATATCTAATTTCTACTCTATCTACTGACTAATCACACCATTTCCACTAATATCTAATTTCAATTATACTTAATTCCTGCTACATGTTTTAAGTTATAACTAATCAATCAATAATACTTTTACTTTCTTATTTTACCAACTTACTTATTTCCTACTACAATTACACCTAACCTACATTGAGCTCCCTCTCACTTTGGTTCGGGAGCACAATGGCCTCCACCACCCCTATTAGCCATCCCTTTCCATCCGCATAGAAAAGTATATAAATTATTTATACTTCTACTAACTAATCACACCATTTACACATACATCTCATTTCAAAAGTACCTAATACACTCTAAATCTCCTAAATAATCACACCTTATATATAATTTGAATAATACTCATTACCTTTCTTCATGTTTTCCTAAATATTTAGTTCCTAAAATTCTAAAATTCTACGGATTCTTTCATCGGAATGCACCTATATCCTGAATATATATATGTATGTACATATATTGCTGTAACGTTCTGAATATCACAATCGTCACACATTGTAATTGTTTAAATAAGTAATAAGAACTCTAAAATAATATTATTCTGAAGCATACATATATATGACATACATATATGCACCTGAAAACCATATAATGTTTTCGAAATAATTAATACTTCTACTAACTAATCACAACAATTAAGCTTACATCTAATTTCAATTATATATTCTAATACCTACTTTATGTACAAACCAATCACACCATTTAAGCTTACATCTAATTTCAATAATATCTAATACCTACTTTATCTACAAACCAATCAAACCATTTAAGCTTACATCTAATTTCAATAATATCTAATACCTACTTTATCTACAAACCAATCACACCATTTAAGCTTACATCTAATTTCAATAATATCTAATACCTACTTTATCTACGAACCAATCACACCATTTAAGCTTACATCTAATTTCAATTATACTTAATTCCTGCTACATGTTTTAAGTTATAACTAATCAATCAATAATACTTTTACTTTCTTATTTTACCAACTTACTTATTTCCTACTACAATTACACCTAACCTACGTTGAGCTCCCTCTCACTTTGGTTCGGAAGCTCAATGGCCTCCACCACCCCTATTAGCCATCCCTCTCCATCCGCATTTGATGTTTTCGAAATAATTAATACTTCTACTTACTAATCACAATATTTAAGCTTACATCTAATTTCAATAATATCTAATACCTACTTTATCTACAAACCAATCACACCATTTAAGCTTACATCTAATTTCAATAATATCTAATACCTACTTTATCTACAAACCAATCACACCATTTTAGCTTACATCTAATTTTAATAATATCTAATACCTTCTTTATCTACAAACTAATCACCATTTACACCTACATCTAATTTCAATAATATCTAATACGTACTTTATCTACTGACTAATCACACCATTTCCACTTACATCTAATTTCAATTATACTTAATTCCTGCTACATGTTTTAAATTATTACTAATCAATCAATAATAATTTTACTTTCTTATTTTACCAACTTACTTATTTCCTACTACAATTACACCTAACCTACGTTGAGCTCCCTCTCACTTTGGTTCGGAAGCTCAATGGCCTCCACCACCCCTATTAGCCATCCCTCTCCATCCGCATATGATGTTTTCGAAATAATTATTAATACTTCTACTAACTAATCACGACAATTAAGCTTACATCTAATTTCAATTATATCTAATACCTACTTTATCTACAAACCAATCACACCATTTACACCTACATCTAATTTCAATAATATCTAATACGTACTTTATCTACTGGCTAATCACACCACTTCCACTTATATCTAATTTCAATTATACTTAATTCCTGCTACATGTTTTAAGTTATAACTATTCAATCAATAATACTTTTACTTTCTTATTTTACCAACTGACTTATTTCCTACTACAATTACACCTAACCTACGTTGAGCTCCCTCTCACTTTGGTTCGGGAGCACAATGGCCTCCACCACCCCTATTAGCCATCCCTTTCCATCCGCATAGAAAAGTATATAAATTATTTATACTTCTACTAACTAATCACACCATTTACACATACATCTTATTTCAAAAGTACCTAATACCTTCTAAATCTCCTAAATAATCACACCTTATATATAATTTGAATAATACTCATTACCTTTCTTCATGTTTTCCTAAATATTTAGTTCCTAAAATTCTAAAATTCTTCAGATTCTTTCATCGGAATGCACCTATATCCTAAATATATATATGTATGTATATATATTGCTATCGCGTTCTGAATATCACAATCGTCACACATTGTAATTGTTTAAATAAGTCATGAGAACTCTAAAATAATATTATTCTGAAGTATACATATATATGACATATATATATGCACCTGAAAAGAATAAAAACAAATCTAATAGATTTCCCCCAATATTTAAAAAACTTTTAAATTTCACTCTATCAGTACCTATAATTCCTTAGTCCTTTTGATTTTTATTAGGATGTATTATCTGAAAATATAAATGAAAAACCATTGAATTTCACAATTCATTTATTCACATTTTCACAAACAAAACGTTTCCTTAACACTATCTCCTTCGAAATACCACATCACACATTATAATTTTGTATATAAGTTATGAAAGAACTAAATTAATATAATCCTGAAGCACACAATAGCAATTCATGCATTTCCTATGCGTTTTTACTTTATTTTGTAACAGCTGAATAATTTAGACTGCACTAACATCAAACACACCCGCCTCGCACTATGACACAATACACTGGTATTTTGACATGAGCTCTGTAAATATATAAATTCGGTTTGACATACTGTCTTCATTCCACAAAGATTTTTGAAATTTGAATTTTGAATCTACTCTCGTCGTCATTTTCGAAATAATTAATACTTCTACTAACTAATCACAACATTTAAGCTTACATTTAATATCAATAATATCTAATACCTTCTTTATCTACAAACTAATCACCATTTACACCTACATCTAATTTCAATATTATCTAATACGTACTTTATCTACTGACTAATCACACCATTTCCACTTACATCTAATTTCAATTATACTTAATTCCTGCTACATGTTTTAAATTATTACTAATCAATCAATAATAATTTTACTTTCTTATTTTACCAACTTACTTATTTCCTACTACAATTACACCTAACCTACGTTGAGCTCCCTCTCACTTTGGTTCGGAAGCTCAATGGCCTCCACCACCCCTATTAGCCATCCCTTTCCATCCGCATAGAAAGTTTTCGAAATAATTAATACTTCTACTAACTAATCACAACATTTAAGCTTACATCTAATATCAATATTATCTAATACTTTATCTACAAAACAATCACACCATTTAAGCTTACATCTAATTTCAACAACATCTAATAACTACTTCATCTACAAACCAATCACACCATTTAAGCTTAAATCTAATTTTAATAATATCGAATACCTTCTTTATCTGCAAACTAATCACAACATTTACACTTACATCTAATTCTAATTATACTTAATTCCTGCTACATGTTTTAAGTTGTAACTAATTAATCAATAATACTTTTACTTTCTTTTTTTACCAACCTACTTTACCTACAAACCAATCACACCATTTAACCTTACATCTAATTTCAATAATATCTAATACCTACTTTATCTACAAACCAAACACACTATTTAAGCTTACATCTAATTTTAATAATATCTCATACCTTCTTTATCTACAAACTAATCACACCATTTATACTTACATCTAATTTCAATAATATCTAATACCTTCTTTATCTACAAACTAATCACAACATTTACACTTACATCTAATTTAATTATACTTAATTCCTGCTACATGTTTTAAGTTATAACTTATCAATCAATAATACTTTTACTTTCTTATTTTACCAACTTACTTATTTCCTACTACAATTACACCTAACCTACGTTGAGCTCCCTCTCACTTTGGTTCGGAAGCTCAATGGCCTCCACCACCCCTATTAGCCATCCCTCTCCATCCGCATTTGATGTTTTCGAAATAATTAATACTTCTACTTACTAATCACAACATTTGAACATACATATAATTTCAATAATATCTAATACCTACTTTATCTACAAACCAATCACACCATTTAAGCTTACATCTAATTTTAATAATATCTAATACCTTCTTTATCTACAAACTAATCACACCATTTACACTTACATCTAATTTCAATAATATCTATTACCTAATTTATCTACTGACTAATCACACCATTTCCACTTATATCTAATTTCAATTATACTTAATTCCTGCTACATGTTTTAAGTTATAACTACACAATCAATAATACTTTTACTTTCTTATTTTACCAACTGACTTATTTCCTACTACAATTACACCTAACCTACGTTGAGCTCCCTCTCACTTTGGTTCGGAAGCTCAATGGCCTCCACCACCCCTATTAGCCATCCCTTTCCATCCGCATAGAATGTTTTCTAAATAATTATTAATACTTCTACTAACTAATCACGACAATTAAGCTTACATCTAATACCGACTTTATCTACAAACCAATCACACCATTTAAGCTTACATCTAATTTCAATAATATCTAATACCTACTTTATCTACAAACCAATCAAACCATTTAAGCTTACATCTAATTTCAATAATATCTAATACCTACTTTATCTACAAACAAATCACACCATTTAAGCTTACATCTAATTTTAATAATATCTAATACCTACTTTATCTACAAACAAATCACACCATTTAAGCTTACATCTAATTTCAATAATATCTAATACCTACTTTATCTACAAACAAATCACACCATTTAAGCTTACATCTAATTTTAATAATATCTAATACCTACTTTATCTACAAACCAATCACACCATTTAAGCTTACATCTAATTTTAATAATATCTCATACTTTCTTTATCTACAAACTAATCACACCATTTAAGCTTACATCTAATATCAATAATATCTAATACCTACTTTATCTACAAACTAATCACAACATTTACACTTACATCTAATTTCAATTATACTTAATTCCTGCTACATGTTTTAAGTTATAACTAATCAATCAATAATACTTTTACTTTCTTATTTTACCAACTTACTTATTTCCTACTACAATTACACCTAACCTACGTTGAGCTCCCTCTCACTTTGGTTCGGAAGCTCAATGGCCTCCACCACCCCTATTAGCCATCCCTCTCCATTCGCATATGATGTTTTCGAAATAATTAATACTTCTACTAACTAACCACAACATTTAACCTTACATCTAATTTCAATAATATATAATACCTACTATATCTACAAACCAATCCCACCATTTAAGCTTACATCTAATTTTAATAATATCTAATACCTTCTTTATCTACAAACTAATCACACCATTTCCACTTACATCTAATTTCAATTATACTTAATTCCTGCTACATGTTTTAAGTTATAACTAATCAATCAATAATACTTTTACTTTCTTATTTTACAAACTTACTTATTTCCTACTACAATTACACCTAACCTACGTTGAGCTCCCTCTCACTTTGGTTCGGAAGCTCAATGGCCTCCACCACCCCTATTAGCCATCCCTCTCCATCCACATTTGATGTTTTCGAAATAATTAATACTTCTACTTACTAATCACAATATTTAAGCTTACATCTAATTTCAATAATATCTAATACCTACTTTATCTACAAACCAATCACACCATTTAAGCTTACATCTAATTTTAATATTATCTAATACCTTCTTTATCTTCAAACTAATCAAACCATTTACACTTGCATCTAATTTCAATTATACTTAATTCCTGCTACATGTTAAGTTATAACTAATCAATCAATAATACTTTTACTTTCTTATTTTACCAACTTACTTATTTCCTACTAAAATTACACCTAACCTACGTTGAGCTCCCTCTCACTTTGGTTCGGGAGCACAATGGCCTCCACCACCCCTATTAGCCATCCCTCTCCATCCGCATATGATGTTTTCGAAATAATTATTAATACTTCTACTAACTAATCACGACAATTAAGCTTACATCTAATTTCAATTATATCTAATACCTACTTTATCTACAAACCAATCACACCATTTACACCTACATCTAATTTCAATAATATCTAATACGTACTTTATCTACTGGCTAATCACACCACTTCCACTTATATCTAATTTCAATTATACTTAATTCCTGCTACATGTTTTAAGTTATAACTATTCAATCAATAATACTTTTACTTTCTTATTTTACCAACTGACTTATTTCCTACTACAATTACACCTAACCTACGTTGAGCTCCCTCTCACTTTGGTTCGGGAGCACAATGGCCTCCACCACCCCTATTAGCCATCCCTTTCCATCCGCATAGAAAAGTATATAAATTATTTATACTTCTACTAACTAATCACACCATTTACACATACATCTTATTTCAAAAGTACCTAATACCTTCTAAATCTCCTAAATAATCACACCTTATATAAAATTTGAATAATACTCATTACCTTTCTTCATGTTTTCCTAAATATTTAGTTCCTAAAATTCTAAAATTCTTCAGATTCTTTCATCGGAATGCACCTATATCCTAAATATATATATGTATGTATATATATTGCTATCGCGTTCTGAATATCACAATCGTCACACATTGTAATTGTTTAAATAAGTCATGAGAACTCTAAAATAATATTATTCTGAAGTATACATATATATGACATATATATATGCACCTGAAAAGAATAAAAACAAATCTAATAGATTTCCCCCAATATTTAAAAAACTTTTAAATTTCACTCTATCAGTACCTATAATTCCTTAGTCCTTTTGATTTTTATTAGGATGTATTATCTGAAAATATAAATGAAAAACCATTGAATTTCACAATTCATTTATTCACATTTTCACAAACAAAACGTTTCCTTAACCCTATCTCCTTCGAAATACCACATCACACATTATAATTTTGTATATAAGTTATGAAAGAACTAAATTAATATAATCCTGAAGCACACAATAGCAATTCATGCATTTCCTATGCGTTTTTACTTTATTTTGTAACAGCTAAATAATTTAGACTGCACTAACATCAAACACACCCGCCTCGCACTATGACACAATACACTGGTATTTTGACATGAGCTCTGTAAATATATAAATTCGGTTTGACATACTGTCTTCATTCCACAAAGATTTTTGAAATTTGAATTTTGAATCTACTCTCGTCGTCATTTTCGAAATAATTAATACTTCTACTAACTAATCACAACATTTAAGCTTACATTTAATATCAATAATATCTAATACCTTCTTTATCTACAAACTAATCACCATTTACACCTACATCTAATTTCAATAATATCTAATACGTACTTTATCTACTGACTAATCACACCATTTCCACTTACATCTAATTTCAATTATACTTAATTCCTGCTACATGTTTTAAATTATTACTAATCAATCAATAATAATTTTACTTTCTTATTTTACCAACTTACTTATTTCCTACTACAATTACACCTAACCTACGTTGAGCTCCCTCTCACTTTGGTTCGGAAGCTCAATGGCCTCCACCACCCCTATTAGCCATCCCTCTCCATCCGCATATGATGTTTTCGAAATAACTAATACTTCTACTAACTAATCACAACATTTAAGCTTACATCTAATATCAATAATATCTAATACCAACTTTATCTACAAACTAATCACAACATTTACACTTACATCAAATTTCAATTATACTTAATTCCTGCTACATGTTTTAAGTTATAACTAATCAATCAATAATTCTTTTACTTTCTTATTTTACCAACCTACTTATTTCCTACTACAATTACACCTAACCTACGTTGAGCTCCCTTTCACTTTGGTTCGGAAGCTCAATGGCCTCCACCAACCCTATTAGCCATCCCTCTCCATCCGCATTTGATGTTTTCGAAATAATTAATACTTCTACTAACTATTCACAACATTTAAGCTTACATCTAATTTCAATAATATCTAATATCTACTTTATCTACAAACCAATCACACCATTTAAGCTTACATCTAATTTTAATAATATCTAATACCTTCTTTATCTACAAACCAATCGCACCATTTAAGCTTACATCTAATTTCAATAATATCTAATACCTACTTTATCTACAAACCAATCACACCATTTAAGCTTACATCTAATTTTAAAAATATCTAATACCTTCTTTATCTACAAACTAATCACACCATTTACACTTACATCTAATTTCAATAATATCTAATTTCTACTCTATCTACTGACTAATCACACCATTTCCACTAATATCTAATTTCAATTATACTTAATTCCTGCTACATGTTTTAAGTTATAACTAATCAATCAATAATACTTTTACTTTCTTATTTTACCAACTTACTTATTTCCTACTACAATTACACCTAACCTACATTGAGCTCCCTCTCACTTTGGTTCGGGAGCACAATGGCCTCCACCACCCCTATTAGCCATCCCTTTCCATCCGCATAGAAAAGTATATAAATTATTTATACTTCTACTAACTAATCACACCATTTACACATACATCTCATTTCAAAAGTACCTAATACACTCTAAATCTCCTAAATAATCACACCTTATATATAATTTGAATAATACTCATTACCTTTCTTCATGTTTTCCTAAATATTTAGTTCCTAAAATTCTAAAATTCTACGGATTCTTTCATCGGAATGCACCTATATCCTGAATATATATATGTATGTACATATATTGCTGTAACGTTCTGAATATCACAATCGTCACACATTGTAATTGTTTAAATAAGTAATAAGAACTCTAAAATAATATTATTCTGAAGCATACATATATATGACATACATATATGCACCTGAAAACCATATAATGTTTTCGAAATAATTAATACTTCTACTAACTAATCACAACAATTAAGCTTACATCTAATTTCAATTATATATTCTAATACCTACTTTATGTACAAACCAATCACACCATTTAAGCTTACATCTAATTTCAATAATATCTAATACCTACTTTATCTACAAACCAATCAAACCATTTAAGCTTACATCTAATTTCAATAATATCTAATACCTACTTTATCTACAAACCAACCACACCATTTAAGCTTTACATCAAATTTTAATAATATCTAATACCTACTTTATCTACAAACCAATCACACCATTTAAGCTTACATCTAATTTCAATAATATCTAATACCTACTTTATCTACAAACCAATCACACCATTTAAGCTTAAATCTAATTTTAATAATATCGAATACCTTCTTTATCTGCAAACTAATCACAACATTTACACTTACATCTAATTCTAATTATACTTAATTCCTGCTACATGTTTTAAGTTGTAACTAATTAATCAATAATACTTTTACTTTCTTTTTTTACCAACCTACTTTACCTACAAACCAATCACACCATTTAACCTTACATCTAATTTCAATAATATCTAATACCTACTTTATCTACAAACCAAACACAATATTTAAGCTTACATCTAATTTTAATAATATCTCATACCTTCTTTATCTACAAACTAATCACACCATTTATACTTACATCTAATTTCAATAATATCTAATACCTTCTTTATCTACAAACTAATCACAACATTTACACTTACATCTAATTTAATTATACTTAATTCCTGCTACATGTTTTAAGTTATAACTTATCAATCAATAATACTTTTACTTTCTTATTTTACCAACTTACTTATTTCCTACTACAATTACACCTAACCTACGTTGAGCTCCCTCTCACTTTGGTTCGGAAGCTCAATGGCCTCCACCACCCCTATTAGCCATCCCTCTCCATCCGCATTTGATGTTTTCGAAATAATTAATACTTCTACTTACTAATCACAACATTTGAACATACATATAATTTCAATAATATCTAATACCTACTTTATCTACAAACCAATCACACCATTTAAGCTTACATCTAATTTTAATAATATCTAATACCTTCTTTATCTACAAACTAATCACACCATTTACACTTACATCTAATTTCAATAATATCTATTACCTAATTTATCTACTGACTAATCACACCATTTCCACTTATATCTAATTTCAATTATACTTAATTCCTGCTACATGTTTTAAGTTATAACTACACAATCAATAATACTTTTACTTTCTTATTTTACCAACTGACTTATTTCCTACTACAATTACACCTAACCTACGTTGAGCTCCCTCTCACTTTGGTTCGGAAGCTCAATGGCCTCCACCACCCCTATTAGCCATCCCTTTCCATCCGCATAGAATGTTTTCTAAATAATTATTAATACTTCTACTAACTAATCACGACAATTAAGCTTACATCTAATACCGACTTTATCTACAAACCAATCACACCATTTAAGCTTACATCTAATTTCAATAATATCTAATACCTACTTTATCTACAAACCAATCAAACCATTTAAGCTTACATCTAATTTCAATAATATCTAATACCTACTTTATCTACAAACAAATCACACCATTTAAGCTTACATCTAATTTTAATAATATCTAATACCTACTTTATCTACAAACAAATCACACCATTTAAGCTTACATCTA
Source organism: Phengaris alcon alcon (assembly GCA_037179445.1). Lineage (NCBI taxonomy): Eukaryota > Metazoa > Arthropoda > Insecta > Lepidoptera > Lycaenidae > Phengaris > Phengaris alcon. The sequence goes on along the minus strand of JAYRCH010000135.1, from coordinate 2,493,898 downwards.
ATTTCAATAATATCTAATACCTACTTTATCTACAAACAAATCACACCATTTAAGCTTACATCTAATTTTAATAATATCTAATACCTACTTTATCTACAAACCAATCACACCATTTAAGCTTACATCTAATTTTAATAATATCTCATACTTTCTTTATCTACAAACTAATCACACCATTTAAGCTTACATCTAATATCAATAATATCTAATACCTACTTTATCTACAAACTAATCACAACATTTACACTTACATCTAATTTCAATTATACTTAATTCCTGCTACATGTTTTAAGTTATAACTAATCAATCAATAATACTTTTACTTTCTTATTTTACCAACTTACTTATTTCCTACTACAATTACACCTAACCTACGTTGAGCTCCCTCTCACTTTGGTTCGGAAGCTCAATGGCCTCCACCACCCCTATTAGCCATCCCTCTCCATTCGCATATGATGTTTTCGAAATAATTAATACTTCTACTAACTAACCACAACATTTAACCTTACATCTAATTTCAATAATATATAATACCTACTATATCTACAAACCAATCCCACCATTTAAGCTTACATCTAATTTTAATAATATCTAATACCTTCTTTATCTACAAACTAATCACACCATTTCCACTTACATCTAATTTCAATTATACTTAATTCCTGCTACATGTTTTAAGTTATAACTAATCAATCAATAATACTTTTACTTTCTTATTTTACCAACTTACTTATTTCCTACTACAATTACACCTAACCTACGTTGAGCTCCCTCTCACTTTGGTTCGGAAGCTCAATGGCCTCCACCACCCCTATTAGCCATCCCTCTCCATCCACATTTGATGTTTTCGAAATAATTAATACTTCTACTTACTAATCACAATATTTAAGCTTACATCTAATTTCAATAATATCTAATACCTACTTTATCTACAAACCAATCACACCATTTAAGCTTACATCTAATTTTAATATTATCTAATACCTTCTTTATCTTCAAACTAATCAAACCATTTACACTTGCATCTAATTTCAATTATACTTAATTCCTGCTACATGTTAAGTTATAACTAATCAATCAATAATACTTTTACTTTCTTATTTTACCAACTTACTTATTTCCTACTAAAATTACACCTAACCTACGTTGAGCTCCCTCTCACTTTGGTTCGGGAGCACAATGGCCTCCACCACCCCTATTAGCCATCCCTCTCCATCCGCATATGATGTTTTCGAAATAATTATTAATACTTCTACTAACTAATCACGACAATTAAGCTTACATCTAATTTCAATTATATCTAATACCTACTTTATCTACAAACCAATCACACCATTTAAGCTTACATCTAATTTTAATATTATCTAATACCTTCTTTATCTTCAAACTAATCAAACCATTTACACTTACATCTAATTTCAATTATACTTAATTCCTGCTACATGTTAAGTTATAACTAATCAATCAATAATACTTTTACTTTCTTATTTTACCAACTTACTTATTTCCTACTAAAATTACACCTAACCTACGTTGAGCTCCCTCTCACTTTGGTTCGGGAGCACAATGGCCTCCACCACCCCTATTAGCCATCCCTTTCCATCCGCATAGAAAAGTATATAAATTATTTATACTTCTACTGACTAATCACACCATTTCCACTTCTATCTAATTTCAATTATACTTAATTCCTGCTACATGTTTTAAGTTATAACTAATCAATCAATAATACTTTCACTTTCATATTTTACCAACTTACTTATTTCCTACTACAATTACACCTAACCTACGTTGAGCTCCCTCTCACTTTGGTTCGGAAGCTCAATGGCCTCCACCACCCCTATTAGCCATACCTCTCCATCCGCATATGATGTTTTCGTAATAATTAATACTTCCACTAACTAATCACAACATTTAAGCTTACATCTAATTTCAATAATATCTAATAACTACTTTATCTACAAACCAATCACACCATTTAAGCTTACATCTAATTTTAATAATATCTAATACCTTCTTTATCTACAAACTAATCACACCACTTACACTTACATCTAATTTCAATAATATCTAATACCTACTTTATCTACTGACTAATCACACCATTTCCACTTATATCTAATTTCAATTATACTTAATTCCTGCTACATGTTTTAAGTTATAACTAATCAATCAATAATACTTTTACTTTATTATTTTACCAACTTACTTATTTCCTACTACAATTACACCTAACCTACGTTGAGCTCCCTCTCACTTTGGTTCGGGAGCACAATGGCCTCCACCACCCCTATTAGCCATCCCTTTCCATCCGCATAGAAAAGTATATAAATTATTTATACTTCTGCTAACTAATCATACCATTTACACATACATCTTATTTCAAAAGTACCTAATACCTACTTTATCTACTGACTAATCACACCATTTCCACTTATATCTAATTTCAATTATACTTAATTCCTGCTACATGTTTTAAGTTATAACTAATCAATCAATAATACTTTTAGTTTCTTATTTTACCAACTTACTTATTTCCTACTACAATTACACCTAACCTACGTTGAGCTCCCTCTCACTTTGGTTCGGAAGCTCAATGGCCTCCACCACCCCTATTAGCCATCCCTCTCCATCCGCATATGATGTTTTCGTAATAATTAATACTTCAACTAACTAATCACAAAATTTAAGCTTACATCTAATTTCAATAATATCTAATACCTACTTTATCTACAAACCCATCACACCACTTAAGCTTACATGTAATTTCGATAATATCTAATACCTACTTTATCTACGAACCAATCACACCATTTAAGCTTACATCTAATTTTAATAATATACCATACCTTCCTTATCTACAAAATAATCACAACATTTACACTTACATCTAATTTCAATTATACTCAATTCCTGCTACATGTTTTAAGTTATAACTAATCAATCAATAATACTTTTACTTTCTTATTTTACCAACTTACTTATTTCCTACTACAATTACACCTAACCTACGTTGAGCTCCCCCTCACTTTGGTTCGGAAGCTCAATGGCCTCCACCACCCCTATTAGCCATCCCTCTCCATCCGCATATGATGTTTTCGAAATAATTAATACTTCTACTAACTAATCACACCATTTAAGCTTACATCTAATTTAATATTATCTAATACCTTCTTTATCTTCAAACTAATCACACCATTTCCACTTATATCTAATTTCAATTATACTTAATTCCTGCTACATGTTTTAAGTTATAACTAATCAATCAATAATACTTTTACTTTTTGAGAGAAGGAGACTCTTCTCAGCTCGACGCCGGGCCCCTGAAAAGGGCCTTGGCGGATTACCAACGTCAGGGGCATAGCCCCTCTAATTGGGATGACGCGCCCAGTACGAGTACTGGGCGCAAAGAGTCAAGTTTTTGGGAAGACCCCCCGCGGCAGAACGCGGGGAAAACCCATGGTAGGGCAGCCGACAACAGCAAGGGAGTGACGACATGCCAATCCAGGCCCAACCGAAACCGGCGGTCGGCTCCAAGCGGCGCGTGGGGGTCCCGACCCAGGGGCCGGGAAACGTGTGTGGTTCCACTCCCTCACGCGCCGCGTTTACCGGACCGCGGACGCGAACGACCTGGGGAAAGGGGGGAAGTCGAAGGGGAAAGACTTCCGGGCCCCGACTTTAATTGTCAGGGGGAAGGTGCGTCAAGGAGGCGACGGGGTGGCAAGAGGGCTGCCACTCCGACAGGCCCCAGACGATTTATTGAAGTTGAAGTTTACACCGGCAGGTTTGGGTTTCTACCGGTGTATGGAAAGGAGCGGGGGGGGATTGTGATCCCGCGAAGGTGGAGCGCCTGTACAGGCGCCTCGGTGTGGCGCATGTCAATGCGCCGGGACTCCTCCTCTTCGAGGGCGGTGTTCGGGCGCGCCATAGCGCCTGGACTCCTCCTCTTCTGGGGTGGGGGGGGCACATCATTGCGCCCGGGCTCCTCCTCTTCGGGGGTGGCGGGGGTCCGATGGGGCTGCCGGCGGGACAGCGTCCCTCGGCAGGATGTGGCGGTCGGGCGGGCGGGCGTGCCACGGCGCCAAGTCGGTCAGCTCGACAAGACGCGAGGCATCCGCTCGCGCGAACATGTTGGTGGCGAGTCGGGCCACGAAGGCCTCCACGCTCTCCATCCTAAGATCCCTCTCGATGGTGGAGTTGCGGACGTACCAGGGGGCGCCCGCAATGTGGCGCAGCACCCGGTTCTGGGCTCTCTGCAGCGTCCTCTTCTGGGGTGCAGAGAGCAGATGATGCCACGCAGGTGCTGCGTAGGTGAGGCGGGACCTAATGTAAGTGTTATACAAGGCCGTCCGCATGTTGAGGGGGATCTGAGGAGAAGAGAAGGCGGAGTGCAGTTGCGCGGTGGCCGATTTGGCCTTCGCCACTGCATGCTGGCGTTGGGCGACCATGGAGAGACGGCGATCTATGATGACACCTAGATATTTCGCCGTTCTTCCCCATGGTATCTCGGCGTCTCCGATCTTCAGAGGAGCTGGGAATCCCGTTCTCGTGGTGACGGCGAGCGCCTGGGACTTACCTGCGTTTACAGACAGTCGCCAGTTGCTCAGCCAGTCAGGGAGAAGGTCCAGCGTCCTCTGAAGTTTCAGGGCGGCATGATCGGGTGTTAGCGAGCTGGTGATGAACGCCGTGTCATCGGCGTATAGCGCTGCGGTGGTACCCGGGTCCTTTGGCACGTCGCTGGCGTAGAAGTTGTACATGCTTGGCGAGAGCACGCTGCCTTGAGGTACGCCGGCGGTGATGGGACGCTCGCTGGAGAGAACGCCGTCGACACGCACCCTGAAGGTGCGGCCGGAGAGAAAAGATGCCATAAGTCTTACCAGAGGGGGTGGGACGTTGGCTCGGATGAGCTTGAAGAGCAGACCTTCATGCCAAACACAGTCGAACGCCTTTTCCATGTCGAGGAAGACTGCGACCGAGGATTCTTTCTTGTTGGCCGCAACGGACAGGTGGTGGATGACCCTTACCAGCTGGAGGGTGGTGCTCAGCTCCGACCGGAAGCCGAATTGGTCCTTGCGAGGAGGGAGGTGAGGAGCAAGGTGCTTGAGGAGAAGGACTTCAAAGGTTTTTGAAATGGTTGAGAGGAGGGTGATGGGGCGGTAGCCCTCTGCCCTTCTCAGGTTCTTATGGGGTTTGGGGATGGTGGTAATTATCCCCAATTTCCAGGTGGTGGGAAAGTGTCCGGTCCTGACAATTCCGTTGAAAAGACGGGTCAGGGCGGCCACCGTCCTGAAGGGGAGATGACGAAGGGCAGAGTTGGGAATACCATCTGCTCCGGGGGCCTTCTTGGGTTTAAGGCGTGCGATCACCTTCTGCACTTCCCTCGGAGAGAAGGAGAAGGAGGGGGGGGAGGAGGGAGAGAGTAGGAATACCTTTACCTCCTCGGAGACCGTTCGGGCGTGGTCCGTTGCGGTCGTTGGCAGTGGTGAAAATTGGCGCTCGAGGTGTTCAGCATGAATCTCTGCTCTATCCTCTGCACGGTACCTTAAATTACCATCCGGGTGGAGCAGGGGGTAAACAGGGGCAGTGGCTCTGGTAAGACTGCGGCAAAAACGGTGTAGGGAGGGCCAGTCCTCACCCGCCTCCTGGATGCGTCGGGTCCAGTTTTCCGCACTGAGGAGCTCTAACTTAGATCTTACCTCAGCGGTGAGGCGGTTGAGCTGCGTCTTTAACGCTGGGCATCGGGTGAGTTGCCATCGTCGTCGCAGGCGCCTCTTGTCGGCGATCAGGTTCGCTAAGTGGCGAGGTAACGGGGGCCGCATGTATTGGCGGTGGGTGGGCGGCTGGGTAGCCGCATCCATTGCAGCTGCAATCACCCCGGTGAGCTGCTCCGTCATGGCTTCGACGGTTTCAGCAGAGTTCACCGGGAAATTTGGAGTGTTCTCGTGCAGCTGCAAGGAAAAGGCGTCCCAATCTCGGACTGGGTATGAGGGGAAGGGAGGGACACTAACCGGGGAGGCTCGGATGGTGGCCAGGACCGGGAGATGGTCGGAGCCATGAGCCACGTCGAGTACCTCCTGGTGAAGGTCGCCTGCGATGCGATGGACGATTGCCACGTCCAGGACGTCAGGGGAGTACGAGGGGCTCTCAGGGTAGTGGGTGGGGGTGTAAGTACCCACCACCGTGTACCCAACTCGTACGGAGTCGGTAAGCAGTCGTCTGCCGTCCGCGTTTGGCGCGCGGGAGCCCCACTCGGGGTGCTTACAATTTAGATCTCCGGCAATCACAGTCGGCTCATCTGATATGAGCCTGTGGATGTCGGAGATATCTAAATGTGACCCCGGGGGCTTGTAGCACGCGAATATGCGGGTGCGGTGGGTGCCGAGTGCCACTTCGATGCCCAGCGCATAAAGGGAAGACACCGAGGGGGTTGGGAGGAGTTGGTGGAGGATCCTCCTGCCGACCAAGACAGCAAGGCCTCTACACGCTATCGCTCCGCCGAGATAGTCCTGGCGGTATACGATGTACCCAGGAGCATGAAATCGGTCCGAGGGGGAGAGATGGGTTTCGCTTAAGAGCGCGATGTCAATCTCCTGTTCCCTGAGGAGATGACGGATCGGAGCCATTTTTCCGCGGACCCCTCGGACGTTCCAGTGGATAATCTTTAGCGGATGGGGCGTGGGAAGCCATTTAGAAATTAATTTCGTGGCGAGGGAGGCCCCTTCAGGGAGGGCCGACAAAAGGGTAGAAAAAATGTCTTCCCCGGCCTGGATTTTGGAAAATATATCCATGGCCAGGGAGAAGAGAGCGTGAATTAGCTCGGCGGTGGATTCAGGGGCCTCGGGGGCCTCTCTCCTGGGGCGACGCTGAGAAAGCGGTGGGGCAATTGCTGGCAGGGTGGCGGCAGCTGCTGCTGGATTGGCGGGCTCGGTAACGACCTCGGCCACTTCGGTAGTTGTAGTGGCCGCCGGAACCTTGCGCGAGGCACGAGAGGTGCGCGGGGGGCGCGGGACGCGCTGGGGTAGGGGGGGGGCCGACAAGGTGGCATCGGCCTTAGGGAGCGGAAGCGCGAGGGGCTCGTATTCAGAGTCCGTTGCTGCCGCAGAGGTGGCTCCGGACTTGGGGCCCTTCTTCTTCGTCCTCATTCTAATCCTCTTCTTCCGTACAGAAGGGGTGGGGACTGTGGATGACGCGGGACGGGGGGTAGGGGCGTTGGCCTCGGCCATAAGAGATGTGGCCGTAGGCGGTGGGGGGGGGACCTCTTTCTCCGTAATGGGAGGGTCATAACTTACCCGGGGAGCGCGATAAGTGCGGGCAGTGGGTCCTGCACGGCGGTTCCGGGGGTTCCGGGACTCCCGTTTATAAACCGGGCAGAGTTTACTGTTAGCCGGGTGGGCCCCTTGGCAATTGACGCAGGTGGGCTGCTCGGTGTGTGGGCGGGGGCAGTCAGCTGCGCGGTGCTCTTCGCCGCACCTGACGCACGCCAGCCTACGATGGCAGTTCCGGCTGGAGTGTCGGAACTGCTGGCAGCGATGACATTGGGCGGGGCCGTCCTTGCCACGCCAGGCTTCCACCCTAATACCTGGCATGTGAAGAAGCTCCGTAAGTTGGTAGATCCCGGGGAGCAGGTCCGGGGTACGCTTCAACAGCACGAAGTATACGCAGCCGGGGCGGTCCTTCCTGGCCAGGATCCGGGACACGTACTCGACTTCGTAACCCTTCTTTTCGAGTGCGGCGGCAATGGCATCGGTGGGAGTGTTGACCGGCAGGCCGCGGATACCTACCTTAAGTCCACGGTCCTGCGGTAGCGCGTAAGAATACCAGCTTACGTGCTCGGTCTTGCTCAGGTCGTCCAGGTATTTTTGGACGACACGGTATTCTTTTTCCCCTCCAGGGGTAAATTTGACCCCTAATCCCAGCGGCTTCGCGTTGGGGGGGTGGCCGAGGAGCTCCGCAAGGTTGCTGAAATGCCTCACCCAGTCCTCCAGCTTTTCCACGATGAGTGGCGGGCAGCGGGGTGCGGGGGGAGGCGGTGGCGAAGTCACATTCCGTGATGGTGCCGCGGTTGTTGCCGTGGTTATGTCCATCGGCGATGCGGCCCTCGAGGTTGGGGCCGGTGGAGTTCCGGTGGGGGCAGCAGTAGTCGCTGCTGCGTAGGTGGCCGGGCGGTCAGCGCGTTTGGCAGGCGGCGAGACATCAGAGGACACCTCCTGCCGCTGTCTCTTGGTTACCTGCACGGGCGGGGCGGGGGGCGGGGGCATGGTGCTCGACGAGGGAGCCGGTACGGGGGCCCTCGGAGCAGGCACACTCACCCCTCTTTGATCCTCTTCGGGCGGGGAGGCCGGCGAGGGGAGGGCGAGCTGTGAGCTCGCAGTAGATGGTGTAGGCGATGGGCGCGGGGCGCTCACCTCCTCGGTTCGGCGCACAGGGCGCGGCGGCGAGGCCGAACCCTTATCGGCTGGGCGGTGCGGCGGCCCAGACTCGCGGCGGGTCGCCGTCGGAAGGCATTGGGGCGGGGGGGTGTCAGTACACCCCCGCGAGAATGCCGAAGACGGCCCGGGGCGAGCGGTATCCTTGCCGCTCAAGCTGGGCTCGGTGGCTGAGAGGTACGCGCGCTCGGACGTACGCGAGCTCGACCTCGATGAGGCGGCGCTACGCGACGCACCGGAGCTGGCGCGGGAGTGGCTGGGGCGGTCACGGCTATGTGGCCGCGAACCACGATCGGCCATGGTGACGGGGCACTAATTTAGTGTCCTCCGCGGATAGGGGACATGTTTACAATGTCACAATGTTACTAACACTAGACACATATGTACACATGAATATAAAAGTAATTAATACAGACAGTACTCACAACACAAAGGGTCTTCATACACGGCACAGGTACACTAAACACAACACGTATTCAGTGTCAAAGTAGTCACTATAAGTGTACGTACTTGCACGGTTGGTTCACTGGGAAGGCTGGCTCTCCGTGACCCGACGTTGGGAACAAGTTCCCAACGGGAGGCCAAGGGCAGTGCAACCCTTCAGCAGGCGGCAATCCGCTCGCTATTCTGACGAATAACGAGAAGATTGTCGATCGCGAATGGGGTATAACGGCACTGCACAAGGGGCGGGTCGGCACGAGCGTGGAGTGAGAGGGACACTCGACACGTTCTGAGCGGGACGGCACTACCGCGGAGTGAGCGAGTCACTGCGACGCGGGTAACGCGAGACGGCACGAGAACGCGGAGCAACCGAGATAGCACTACCACACGCGAGAGACAGGACGATCCGCCCACTTGTATGCAATTCAGATGTCGTATATATAGTGCCGATCATAGAAAACTTCGATAGCGCGATTCAGAATTGTGTGCTAATTGGTCCGCCACATTTTTATCAAGTAAAAAAATTTACTTTATTAATAAAATATGTCTATTTGGATATAATTTTCTTTAATTTCCTTTTATTCTGTAATGATAAATTAAACCAAGGAGAAAAAATCGACACTGAGTATTTAGTTTTTTTTATTTGTTCAAAATTTTTTATATTATATTATACTAGCTTTTGCCCGCGGTTTCGCCCGCGTGAAATAGTATTGTCGGAGAAAATCTACTTCGGCGAATAACTCTCTACTTACAGCAATATACTTCTGATACAATATTGAAAATGTTTTTAGGTTTACCCAATGCAAATGGTTAAAAATGGGACATCGGCACGACATGCGCGATCGCTTGATATACATTTATCGCGCTTGAATATAAATTTTACGATATCTTAATATATCTTAATGACTATTTAAAAAACCCGCATAATAGTCCGTTGCGTAGTTGTAAAGATTTAAGCATACATAGGGATAGACAAAAAAAGAGACTTTGTAATATACTATGTAATGATAATGATTATACCGACTATTGTAAAGAAACAAGAAAAGAAAATAACGTTTTGAATTGTGTCCATCACGAAAAGATATGCGTTTAAAAAAGGTACTCTGTCTGAAAACATGGTATTGTGATAATGCTAATTTGTTTTAAAAAGTTTATCAAGTAAAAATTTTATCAAGTAAAAATTTCATTTTTTAATAAATGTGTATTGAAATATAATTTTATGTCATTTCCTTCCACTCTATAATAATAATTAAACCAAGGGAACAAATCGACATTGATAGTTTTTCGAGATTTTTTTAGTTGCTTAAAATCTTTAGTAAAAAATTTACTTTTTAATAAGTGTATATTTTGAATATCATTTTAGTTTAATTCCTTTTTCTCTATAATTATAATAATGGTAATTTGTTTTAAAAATTTTGTCAAATAAAAATTTCACTTTAAAAAAAAAATGTATATTGAAGTATAATTTTATTTCATTTCCTTCTACTGTATAATAATAATTAAACCAAGGGGAACAAATGGACATCGATATTTTTTAGACATTTTTTTATTGGCTTAAAATCTTTAGTAAAAATTTTACTTTCTGATAAGTGTATATTTGAAATATCATTTTAGTTTAATTCCTTTTTCTCTATAATTATAATAATGGTAATTTGTTTTAAAAATTTTGTCAAATAAAAATTATCTTTTTGTGATGAACACAATTTAAAATATTATTTGCTTTTTGTTTTTCACAATAGCCAGTATAATATAATACCAAAATTTTGAACAAATAAATAATGTCTAAGACAATTGGTGTTGATTTTTTTACCCTTGGTTTATTTATTCTTATATTATAGAGTAAAAGGAAATAAAATGATACTCCAATAGACATTCATTTAAAAGTAAAATTTTGACTAAAAATTTAACAAATAAATAATCTCTAAAAAATATCGGTGTTGATTTTTCGCCTCGCTTTATTTATTATAGAGTAAAAGGAATTAAACTAAAATGATATTTCAAATATACACTTATCAGAAAGTAAATTTTTACTAAAGATTTTAAGCAAATAAAAAAATCTCGAAAAACTATCAATGTCGATTTGTTCCCCTTGGTTTAATTATTATTATAGAGTGGAAGGAAATAACTTCATCATATCATTTCGTGATGGACACAATTCAAAACGTTATTTTCTTTTCTTGTTTCTTTACAATAGTCGGTATAATCATTATCATTACATAGTATATTACAAAGTCTCTTTTTTTGTCTATCCCTATGTATGCTTAAATCTTTACAACTACGCAACGGACTATTATGCGGGTTTTTTAAATAGTCTTTAAGATATATTAAGATATCGTAAAATTTATATTCAAGCGCGATAAATGTATATCAAGCGATCGCGCATGTCGTGCCGATGTGATAGGGTCCCATTTTTAACCATTTGCACTGGGTAAACCTAAAAACATTTTCAATATTGTATCAGAAGTATATTGCTGTAAGTAGAGAGTTATTCGCCGAAGTAGATTTTCTCCAACAATACTATTTCACGCGGGCGAAGCCGCGGGCAAAAGCTAATATAATATAATATAAAAAATTTTGAACAAATAAATAAAACTAAATACTCAGTGTCGATCTTTTCTCCTTGGTTTAATTTATTATTACAGAATAAAAGGAAATTAAAGAAAATTATATTCTAATAGACATATTTGATTAATAAAGTAAATTTTTTTACTTGATAAAAATATTAAAACAAATTAGCATTTTCACAATACCATGTTTTCAGACAGAGTAAATTTTTAAAAGCACATATATTTTTGTAATGAACACAATTCGAGATGTCATTTTCTTTTTTCTTTGTTTTCTCAAAATATTATTTATAATACAACATTAAAAATTTAGGACAACCCTTTTCCCCTAATTCTATTATTTCACAGTTTTGACATAGCTCATGAATTCACTTAATCTTTTCCATTCCTTTTGTTAGTATTTTTTTACCTCTTAAGTAGGGCATAATCGTCCTTTGAAATTCACGATAGTCAATGAATCCTTCACTCCAACGTAGTCCACGATTATTTAACCTAACCATCGAACTTGCTTCTTTTCTTCACTTGTAAGATTATTATAAGGATATGGTGGTTTAATTACAAACGTCTGTGTGTAGTCTTTGGTTGCAATTGTAAATTCTTTTACGATAAATTTATTTTTGATATCCTTAAATCCTTGAAGGTCAACGATAACTGTATCGCTATTCATGATGTCTTATTTACAATATTGTTCAAAGGCTTATATTCAAATATACAGTTGTTCAGTATAAGAAAATATGCAGCTGTCTGATTCGGAATCTCTTGGTCCATTTCGATTTCAACTCCCACGACGATATCCTTTAACATTTCATGTTTTACAACAGTCTGTAACATATATTTCTAAATTATTTAGTACTCATCACCGGCTTCACTCGGTGACCGTGATAAACTGTTGAAATCTTGAGAGTACAAAATGAACATACCGTGGTTAGTGGAGAATACTATTTATAACAAAAACTTAGAGAATGTTAATTGTATTTCATCACGACTATTATCATTAGATTAATGGAGACACGAATTCCATTCCTAACTATCACTGGAAATTATTTCCGCAACAACATCTTATCGATAATAATACATTTGTATCTGTAGGGCCAGTGAGGACCTGCACATCGAAAAGTTTAATAAAGAAAAGTTCATTGACTGATGTATCAATGCACAGGCCAAACCTTTGACTAGAAATTTGAAATTTTGCACACGTATTTCTCGTATGGCGTAGGCAACCACTAAGGAAGGATTTTTCTAAATTAAACACTCAAGGGGTTAAAAATTTTATCCCTGTATAAATCTTCTTATTCCTTGGACATATTTACATGATACTTCATATGAATTGAGAACGAAAAAAAAAATTAGTTACGTATTTCAGCGTTTTCTAAAATTCAGTCCCTAGGTGAGTAAAATAGATGATGAAAGTTTAAAACCTAATATCACACGGGCGAAGTCTCGGGCAATTAATACTAGTATTGAATACATATCCACGACCCAAGAACATAGAAAACTTTTATGTCCCTTTGGCGGGATCCAAACCACGACCTCCGCTTTGCAACTATTGACCACTGAGCTACAGAGGTCGTCAAACATACATGAGGTTTGCTTTAAAATATATAAATTTTCTATTTAATTTTCTTCTGAAACAGGAGATTTTATGAGATTCTGCTAAAGAAGTATTCCTCGTAGGTACACTTTCCTCGTAGATACACTTTGAAAAAATTGTTCACCTTTATTCCTTATAGATCCACTTTTTAAAAACCAGTGTAGTGCTTCCTTATACGTGGGTAACACTAAAAATGTTTAGAACTGGCCAATTCATTTGTCATTTGTTGCTATGAATTGGCGGCAAATCTAAAAATCATGTTATACGTGAAAATGAACCTAACACGAGAAAATTTTCGGTCAATAATTTATTATGACTTTCGTTGTGGGCTTACTCAACAACAAAGCTATGATAGGCTGCGATTAGCATTCGTTAATGAAGCTTCATCTCGTGCCACTATTTACAGTTACTGCAGACTGGTATGTCAATCGCTGTTTGCCTGTTGTCTTGGAAAAAATTCGACAGCAGCGCCCTCGAAGCAGGATCCTCCCTCACCACGACAATGCTTCAGCGCACTCCGCAAAATGGACTGTTGAATATTTGACTATGGCAGGTGTCGAGATAATGAGTCATCCACCATACAGTTCTGACCTGGCGCCCTGCGACTTTCATTTATTCCCAAGAACTAAAGATAAAATTCGAGGTATTCGCTTTACGAGCCTTGAAGATGCGGTGAAAGCGTACGAAAATGCCATCGAAGAGACCCCTAAGGAAGACTGACCACTGCTTATTTCAGTGGTTCCATCGAATGCGACGATGTGTAGAGAGAGAGATTACTTCGAAAAACAATAAAAGTATTGGCAACTTTCTACATTAAGTCGTTGATTGAGCGTGTTGGTGCCCAAGCCGGGGGTCGCGGGTTCGAATCCCGCCGAAGGAACAAAAAGGTTTTCAGTATTCCTGGTCATGGATTACACTTCAGCATGAATGGGCCGGCTCAATCGGGTAAATACCACGGCCACACAGAAAACCGGTATGAAATAACGCTTGCGTTGTGTATCGCTGTGTGAGTGCGGATTTACCGTAGGTCCAAGAGGCGTTGGGGATTTTTATGACTGGGAACGCAGGTTACAACACCAGAGTAGGGTGTTGCGAGTGTCCATGAGTGACGGAAATCGCTTAACATTAGACGATCCATCTGCTCGTTTCCTGTTTGTTTCATAACAAACAAAGTGTTATTTGATCAATAAAATGACTCACTTATAATACCATTGTTGTTTCACTGAACCACTAATGACCCTTAAGCTTATCACCGTCAATTATCTTCCACTGCATGAGGTAATTAGTAATGAATATAGATTAGAGCCTAATGAGCCTAGTAATTGCAAAAGTCTATCTTTGTAACCGTTAGAGATATTGAAAAACGGATTAGCGCAATCGATCGGGCATGGTCGAAAACCCCCATTTTGACACCAAACTTTTTTTTGTTTAGCCGGTGTCCCCGCTAGAACCGTTGATAGAACACGTGGGAGAGGGCGAGGGGAGAGGGCGTGGGAACCAGAATAGTGAGCTCTGGCTCACGCACGAATCCACACTACTAGAGCCAAGCTCAAACCACTAGACCACGGAGGCTGTTAAGAGAAGTTAGATTGAGAACTATCAAACTACAAGCATCCATTTTCCCTCACTATATATAGTAATATAAGTATCTATTAATGTCGAAGGCGTAACCTTTTTACCTCTCTTGATATTACAAAAGAAAAATATTCTTTAAGCAAAATATACATTTTCTTAAATCCTTTATAACATTACCGTGTAGCATATTACAGTGTAGCAGCTCTAAGGGGCCTATACACGGTCCGGTTTTCCTTCAGTTCGGCCCGAACGGATGCAAAATCGTATCGCCTGTGTGCAATTTCGAGATCGCATCAGTCGGCCATATGGACTGAAGGGATCGCTCCAGTGTTGCCAACGCTGTTTTTGCGAAACTACTAAACTCGCGTCGTTTTCTACTAAAAACTACTAAAGGAGTAGGTACCGATAACTATGAAAAAGCTACTAAACATAGAAATCCCTAAACAACAACAAAATACCACTGCATTTCAGTTTTAATATATTGAAAATATGATAATTTTACCGTAAAAAAAAAAGTAGGAAATATTACATAATATAGAAATGAAATCGGTAATTTTAAGCGACTTACGGACGCGTGCTACCATAGTATTTTACATATTATGATTACTGTCCGGCTATTTTCTACAAAACCACTACTAACAACTAAATTCCTACTAAAGAGGGAATAAAATACTACATTTAGTATTAAAACTTTGTAAAACAACTAAGTTGGCAACACTAACTCTAACCTGTACGGATGGACTGAACGGTAATAAAATTGGATTGAATGGTACTAAAATTCGAGTGTAAAATAAAACCGGTCAAGTGTGAGCAAACCAGATGCTATTTTCCGTGTATGTGCTCGAATCCGTTCAGGCCGAACCTTATATTAAAACGCCGAACCTTATATTAAAAAGAAAAGTGAAGCAAATTATACTAAGCCATATCGGCTCAGTTTGTTTGAACGACCCGTCAGTTATCAAGCGCTAGTGCATACTACATCTCCCGACTATTTTTTAATTTTGACATTATGACGGTTTGTGTCGTTATAGGGTGTCACAATGCATCGGAAAAGAATTAAAAAAGCTTGGGACATAACATTGTACTACAACTTGACTTGTATTAACAGCCAAATATTTAAAACATTTTATTTGCATTATATTGCCCTATTGTGAATTGTGAAAATCTTACTAGTAATAAGAAATTTATTTCAAAATGTTCATAACTAACTAATAGTTGTAACTAAGAGAAAGTTTTTTAATATTTTCTGATATTTTAACTGTCAATTTAAAGTATTTTCAGTATTAAGATAATCCTTAATATATTGCTTAATACCAGTTTAATATAAATAATGTTTACAAATCGTGTTTAGATGGTTTAAAATGAAATATAAGTTATATTTTTACATCTCACGATATTAAGAAAAACAAATACAATAATTCCAATTTTAAGAGCAACATTTTCTGTGGAAATTGTCTCTTAAAACTGTACACACTCCACAACGTTTAAGTTTTGTGTGCGTGTCTACATCCATCTGTCGCTTGCCTCACTTTGTACGATGCGTTTGTTTGAAGACTATCTAGGCGTTATTAATCTAAGGGCCGAACTGACGTCAGTTCGGTCGGATGTAAATTTTTCCGTGTATGTGCTCGAATCCGTTCAGGCCGAATTAACGTCAGTTCTAACTGAAACGATCGGCCTCTCGTCTGTGGCAGCCTTAAAAGTTCGCTTTTCGTAATAACGATGTAGGGTTAACCTGCGCCCTTTTGTACTACCATACATATTTGCTATAATTATGAATGTTGTAATTGCAATTAATTTTATACGAGTACAGAAGTTGTATGCTCCGTCAGATGCTATAATATGAACGTAAATAAATCGAATAATAGAACACACAATGCTACCGATTTAAATGTCACCTATTTTCTGTGAAATACAATGACATTACATTGGTCAAATTTGATATTTTTGTTTAAAATTAATGGATCAGAGGTTTAATTCTGCTAAATAAAACCTGCAATAATACAATTACAATCAAGTCCCGACACGCTAAAACTGTCAAACCGGTATTCTCGTAAACGTTAAAGCAGCGTCTAACGCCTCCTGATTGATCCAAACGTCACAAAATCTGTTTATGATGAATCAGGTCGATTCACTTAATAATACAATGAAATTAAAATGAAAGTCTGCTTTAATTACGAGAATTGAGGTTCTGAGTATAAAAACTAAGATACGATTTTGAAATTCACGTATTGCACCTGCAAATCCTCAAATACTTACATAGAGGGAAATTGGATTGACAAATCCACATTGTTATATATTATATAGTCTTATTATATACGTCATGATATATAGGAATATGTTTCTCTGATTATTTATATTAAGAGGAAACATCCGGAATAATGTTACAATGTACTTATTTGCGCACATAATATTATTATCTATGTAAGTACTGTCGCCGACAGACACGGTGTATCACATTTATAATCTTATACATGGCCTTATTAGTCCAGTAGTTGTATCCTGGACATCGACACACCAACAATCGTAATTAACTTACACTTTCTTGTTGCTCTTATTGAATTGGGAATTTTCCTACGTCATGTAAAAATTTAGTTTTTTTTTTTAATAAATTAAGAAATAATTAGTTATTACAACTTGATAAAAGTAAAAAGAATGAGGATTTTATGTGTAGTTTTGTAATTATATGCATTTCAAAGTCACAAAAAAGTTTAAATATTAGTGTAAAAAACCTACATAATTAGTTTACTTACATCTAATACAAAATGATTTACTACGGTACGTAATGACTGATGTCATAATATGAAACGTTTATCTTTTTGTGTAATCTTAAAAATGCAGCGCCGCTTAGCGTCGCGTATCGTCGCGATGTCAACTGACCCATGCGGAACGAGATGCGTGAACAAACGATTCGTTTAATAGGTTACATTTACGTACTTATAACGCAATAGGTATACAACGAGGCCATTTGTGGGAAAAATTGAAAATACTCAAAACAGCGGATAAAGGAATATCCTTAGCAGTAGACTATATTATCCTGAATCTTTCCAGCCGGAAAAAATACAGCGCTGAAAATAGAACTCTGCGTTAATACAATAGAGCTGAAAGTCGAACACACGATCACAGAAAGTTAAGAAACACATAGATTGATTTTATCATGTGTGGCTGAGGTTAAAATTAGGCTCGCGCTGTTCCTGTGTATTTAGGTAAATTACTAGGGTTTTCAACATATGAGTAATGTTATAGCTAAGACTTTGAGACACTGAAAGAATCTAAAATTCTCTCTCTCCCTATACTCCACTGCTGATTTTATTATTAGTTTTTTCAAAGTTTCGAGGCTTACAGAAATAAAATTCGGCTCGTTCGCTTTGCTCGCTCGCTCGCTATCTCGCTATTGATTGCATGAAGTATATATTTTCATTGTAAAGTTTGTAGATTACTTGATAATATTGTAAATAATGTTTCATAAAACTCAAACAAGTAAAGTATTTTGATATGTTATTGATTGTACTGTAGGTTCTTGGTGGAAATTCATGTTTCACAGTAATAACACACAGGACTTCTTGCACTATTTCCACTTTAATAAGTAATTTTACATTAATTTTAATATATTACACGACCGGTTTCGACAAAGTCATCATCAGGTGTAGGTAGATTAAAATTTAAAAAAAAAATTGTAAACATTGTGCAAAGGGTTGTCAGCATCATGAAATTTTTACAATTTTGTGCAACGTAATTTAAATTTTTATACCAACTTATTCTATTTTCTACTGTATATCACAAATTAATATTAGTAAAAAATTATAACACATTAGATTGATAAATTAATAACTTATTGATTTGTAATTTCATAGAATTATGTAATTATATAGAATGGATGTCAGAATATAAAATTAAAAGTACTACTATCATCAATGATTCAATTAAATTAAAAATGTCCTTAATACATAAGAATCTAAGATATTATAAATAATGGCAAATAAATTATATTAAATTAAAACATATCAAAATTAAAATTAATAAATTATGTCAAAAATTCATCCAAAATTAATACCAATGTCAAAAGGTCACAACAAAAGAACATAGTATAACCTATAAATAATAATTAAATTAAATGTCTTGCAATAATATGGAACTCGAAAGGCATGTCTGGTCATTTAGTAAGATCCCACATTTTTTGTGTCTGTTAATTTCAAGCGCTTCTAATGCGTCCATCTTCCTGCTTTTTGGTAATATATGTAAATATCTTATATTTTTATCAGGGTCAAAGTTGTGTCCATTACTATTTAAATGTTCAGCAAACGTAGATCTTTCAGTATTTTTCTTCCAAGCAGTTATATGTTCTTTTATTCTAGTTTTAAACTTTCGCCCTGTCTGACCTATATACACTCCTCCACATGTATCACAAGTGAGACTGTAAATACCGCTATTGTCCGTGATTTTAAACTTATCTTTATTATTGCACAGTAATTTTTTTAGTGATCCTGTAGTGTAGAACGCCACTCTAGTCTCCTTGTTTTGTATAATCCTGTGGAATCTGTAGGAAGATGGGCCGATGTATGGTATTTTTACCCACATCTTTCTTGTTTTTTCTCTGTCTTCCGTCTGATTGTACAGCATTTTTTCTGTCATTTTCTTTCTCGCTCTTCTTAAAATTGTGTCAATCAACTCGCTTTTGTAGCCATTGTTTACAGCGATATGTTTAATGGTGTTTAGTTCTGCCCTGAAATCGTTTGCGTCTAGGGGTACATTCAGTAGTCGGTGTACAAAAGCATGAAACGAAGCGTGTTTATGTTGGTGTGGATGACATGAGTTCGCATGGAGAATGTTTTCGCTGTATGTGGGTTTCCTAAATATATTAAATTTATGACGGCCAAGGTTTATATCAACAGTTAAATCTAGAAAATTCAAAATTTATTGCCTATTTCCATTGTCATTTGTATTTTATTATTAAATGTGTTTACCATACATTGAACATACCAGTTTACATAACTTCTTCAATTACATAAATACATTTAATAATAAAATACAAATGACAATGGAAATAGGCAATAAAATTTTGAATTTTCTAGATTTAACTGTTGATATAAACCTTGGCCGTCATAAATTTAATATATTTAGGAAACCCACATACAGCGAAAACATTCTCCATGCGAACTCATGTTATCCACACCAACATAAACACGCTTCGTTTCATGCTTTTGTACACCGACTACTGAATGTACCCCTAGACGCAAACGATTTCAGGGCAGAACTAAACACCATTAAACATATCGCCGTAAACAATGGCTACAAAAGCGAGTTGATTGACACAATTTTAAGAAGAGCGAGAAAGAAAATGACAGAAAAAATGCTGTACAATCAGTCGGAAGACAGAGAAAAAACAAGAAAGATGTGGGTAAAAATACCATACATCGGCCCATCTTCCTACAGATTCCACAGGATTATACAAAACAAGGAGACTAGAGTGGCGTTCTACACTACAGGATCACTAAAAAAATTACTGTGCAATAATAAAGATAAGTTTAAAATCACGGACAATAGCGGTATTTACAGTCTCACTTGTGATACATGTGGAGGAGTGTATATAGGTCAGACAGGGCGAAAGTTTAAAACTAGAATAAAAGAACATATAACTGCTTGGAAGAAAAATACTGAAAGATCTACGTTTGCTGAACATTTAAATAGTAATGGACACAACTTTGACCCTGATAAAAATATAAGATATTTACATATATTACCAAAAAGCAGGAAGATGGACGCATTAGAAGCGCTTGAAATTAACAGACACAAAAAATGTGGGATCTTACTAAATGACCAGACATGCCTTTCGAGTTCCATATTATTGCAAGACATTTAATTTAATTATTATTTATAGGTTATACTATGTTCTTTTGTTGTGACCTTTTGACATTGGTATTAATTTTGGATGAATTTTTGACATAATTTATTAATTTTAATTTTGATATGTTTTAATTTAATATAATTTATTTGCCATTATTTATAATATCTTAGATTCTTATGTATTAAGGACATTTTTAATTTAATTGAATCATTGATGATAGTAGTACTTTTAATTTTATATTCTGACATCCATTCTATATAATTACATAATTCTATGAAATTACAAATCAATAAGTTATTAATTTATCAATCTAATGTGTTATAATTTTTTACTAATATTAATTTGTGATATACAGTAGAAAATAGAATAAGTTGGTATAAAAATTTAAATTACGTTGCACAAAATTGTAAAAATTTCATGATGCTGACAACCCTTTGCACAATGTTTACAATTTTTTTTTAAATTTTAATCTACCTACACCTGATGATGACTTTGTCGAAACCGGTCGTGTAATATATTAAAATTAATGTAAAATTACTTATTAAAGTGGAAATAGTGCAAGAAGTCCTGTGTGTTATTACTGTGAAAGTATTTTGAAACATGTCTGGCCCGCTCTGCTCTGCGGACAATTTCAATACCGATCAAAAAATGTATGATACCGGGCCCCCGAAGGCTCGCTACGCCACTGCATTTGAAATTGTATCGCTAGACCCTACTCTAGAAATCTTTATTTAATAAAATATGTATCTACTGCCGAATTTAGAACAAGATGTGTTACTTGTCTAATTAGAGAGCTAATCTCACCACACGTGGCACGTGACGCGACATGACGTTACAAATACGCATTCAAAACGTTACATATAGGGTTGTCAACTATACTGATAAAAACGGTATTATACTGTTTTTCACTACTTTATACTTTTTACTGGTGAACAAAAATACAGTATACAATATACTGTTTACAGCATTAACATGCTTAACACTTAATAAATGTTAGACTTAGACGCTCGCACATTTTTTTTTTAAAGGAACTCGTTGGATGTCTCTTCTACCAGCAATAGATACAATTTCGATTTTAATCAGGCTAACTGGCTTTTTTCAATTAGCTGTTTGTCATTAAAGTCTTTGGTCACATTTGATCTTTTTGAGAAAATGATAGATATTTTAAATTTGTATAGATTCAATATTGGTATGGATGATTTATATTCGGAATTAACAAATTTCAAAGTAATTTATGAAAAAGTATAAGAAGACAAAGATTTTCTTGAAATGAGTACGTACTGGCCAAAGTGGAGCCATTTATTAGTAAACACCTCAAAAGAATTTAAAAATATTACTAAAATTATCAAAAATCTACTTTCTGTTTCCGCCACCTAAGCATTTACTGAAAGAGTTTTTTCAGTAATTAATGCAAAGTGGCGGGAGGATAGAAATAGACCAACTATTAACTTCATAAAAAATGAGCTCCTCATTTAATTTCATTTTAGTTATGATTATGCTGACTGTAAATTAATAAGCTCTAAAAATATGTATTTAAAACATTAAATAAAAAAAATACTGTTAATGTTTTCTAAAATACTGTTTAATGTTATTCTCAGACCTATATATACATTATTTCTTATTAAAAAAGTTGGCAACCCTAGTTGCATACCCATACATAATATTGCCATAAGATGGCAATTATTATTAAGAACATGATCTAAATATTAAATGACTACGGCGAACTTAATCAAGAAAGATTAAAGATAAGTATCTTGATAGGAACAGTACGAAGGAACTTGTGTAAGTACCTGGTTAGAATATGTTAATAAAAATGTATATGGTCGCTTCCACACCACGTCAATCTGGTCCCATGCTAAGTATCCGAAGAACTTGTATCGCAGGTACCAGACAACGGAAATATATTTAATACTGTTATACTATACAATGGATAACTTAAACAACGTTGCCATCTTTGTCTGTCGAGTGACTTTTCCAACGCATCAGACAAAGAGAGCAACGTTGTTTTAGTTATCCGTTGTGTAAATCTTTTTATTAGTGGGCATTTTTATTACATTATACATATATTTAATACACATCTAAGACCTCCGGCTTAAGCGCCGACGCGCTATCCACTGAGCCACAGAGATCGTCAAAATATGGGAAAATATCTGGATATGTGTGATCGTTACTTTTATGACTACGCGAAACATACGTAACGTAAAATGAAAATAAAGGAATATTTTTGGATACCGTTGAATGAGCAGATTTTCTCTGAACGAAGACACGGGCTACAGTCTAGTAATGTTTTGAATAAAAAAAAACGCAACAATAAAACAGCCCGTAAGTATTTCGAAACGTAAGTACTCGTAGAGTTGTTATTGAACGTTTAATAGCATTGACAAGTGGTGCAAAATGAGGCTGAGACTAAAAGCTTTTTAATCACTCTTAAAAAGTTATCATCATTTTTCTCTGCTATGATAAAATACCAAGTTACTGATCTACAATCTACAATCTTTATATTATTTTGCAACAAAGATGGTCCATTGTCTCAGGTATTTATTGTTACATTAAGACGGTTCTTACTTCTAACTACACAAAAAAATTCATGTGTGTGTAAAAACTACATAATTTAATAAATTATTGTACAGGACTGTATAAATTGACAGGGGTTCCACCGCCGGCTCAGATTAGACTCGAAGATAGCAAGGTTACACCGATTTGGGCAGAGCCGGGGCGATAATAAAACACTTATTTGAGGAGAACGTTTTTTCACTTTTTCGATTTGCTTACCTGGCTCATGGCAATGCCGTATAGAGAGCCCCGCCCGTACGCCTCTTTCGGGCCGATCTTTCATTTAATTTTTACCTCTCTATACGGCTATTTTCCATAATTTTCCCCATTTTCCGTGAGCCAGGTGAAGCAAAACGCGTTGTGTGAAATACTTTATTATCATAACCAGACATATAAACCCTTATATACTAAACATCTTATTCTATAGAAAAGTTATTTACATTTTAAGGTTCAACTTATATGAAATGTTGTACATTTTTACCACTGTTTTCGTAATAATTTCTTAACCATTTATTATATAACCTTAAGCGCTATACTACACGTTATGTACTACGTTTATTTATATAAATCAAAAGAAGCTACGTTAAAATTAGCTTTAGTTAAAAATATATAATCAAAATAACCCGCACTTGATAAAACACCATTTTAACACTATTTTTCCACACTGATGCCATATAAATCTATACATATAGTCACTGAGTGTTCACTATTCTAGTTTTACGTACCGTTTTAATTACACGTTTATTGTTCACATTAAAATTCACTCATGTTTTTCGTTACGAGGCCGCTGTCCTTAACATCCTCCCCCCGGCGCAGTAGCCAGGGTCTACGCAGCCTCCTCAGGTGACTGCGGGCTCGCCGATCCCGCCGTGGACTGCTCCGGTGACTGCGAGCTGCTCGAGCTCGCTATAGGCTGCTCCGGCGGCGACTGCGAGCCGTCCGCGCCCGCCGCAGACTGCTCCGGCGAATGCGAGCTGTGTGGACTCGCTGCGGGCCGCTCCGGCGACTGCGAGCTGTCCGTGCTCGCTGTAGGCTGCTCCGACGCTCGTTCCGCGCCCGGCGCCGTCCCCGGCGTCGTCCGCTCCGCTCCCGGCTCCGTCTGCTCCGCCAGCGGTCGCAACTGCGACTGCGGCGCCTCCTCCAGCACCGCCAGCTTCGACGTTGGCCTCCGGAACACGCCACTGCGCGTGCGAACGTCCGCACAGCGCACTTGTCCGTCCTGGCCGGGGTAGACTCGGTGCACGACCCCCCGCGGCCACGTATTACGCGGCAGCGTCGGGTCGACCACGACAACCAGGTCCCCTGGTACAAGGACTCGGTTGCTCAGCGGGGCCCCGTAGCGTGGTGTGAGCGTGGGAAGGTATTCCTTCACCCAGCGCCTCCAGAACTCGTCGGCAAGGGCTTGCGCGACCCTCCATGTTTTTTTGTCCGCCGGCACACACGGTCCGACGTACGGCAGTCCGGTGGACGACCCGAGGAGGAAATGATTCGGTGTAATCGCCTCCGGGTCGTTGGGGTCCACCGATACGTGCACAAGCGGTCGAGCGTTCACTGAGTACTCCGCCTCGGCCATCAGTGTCTGGAGTACCTCTTCCCTGGGCGACTTCTCGTTCAGCGTGGCTAGCAGGGCGGTTTTCACCGACCTCACCATTCTTTCCCAGGCACCTCCTTGACTCGGCGCCCCGGGCGGTGTAAACTTCCACTGCATCCGATGAGTGAGGCCCAGCTGAGCCATAGCCGGCGCCCACTTGGCGTACGCCTGCCGCAGCTCGACGTCCGCGCCTCTAAAATTCGTCCCATTGTCGCTGTACATGACTGCCGGCCATCCTCGCCGCGCAGCCATTCTTCTCATTGCCATCAGTGCAGAGTCCGTCGACAGCGAAGCCACCAGCTCCAGGTGGACTGCCCGCGTCGTCAGACATGTGAAGAGAGCTCCCCACCTCTTCTCGTGACGTCGGCCGATGGTGACCGTCATCGGGCCGAAACAGTCGAGACCACAGTACGAAAATGATCTCTGGAACGCCCCCAGGCGCTCGGCTGGCAGGTCTCCAGTTGGCGGGGTCCTCGGGTGTGCCCGTCGTAGCCGACAGAACGCACATCGGCTCATGATAGTACGCACCGACGGCCGCAGCTTCAATATCCAGAATTTCTGCCTGAGGTCGTTCACGACTCTCTCGCGGCTCCCGTGTCCCGCTCTGGCGTGCTCCCTTGCCACCAGTAACCTTGTGAAGCGATGTCTTCCATCCAGGATGATAGGGTTTTTCATTTCGGCCGGCACCTGCGCTGCTTTGATCCTTCCGTCTAGTACGAGCAGCCCGTCCTTGTACACCGGGTTGAGCCGGTACAAGGAGCTCCATCTAGGCACCGTCTTGCCACTTGCCATCTTCTCGATTTCTTGTGCGAAGCTGTCTCGTTGTGATTTTTGATACCACAACCTCTCGGCCCTCTCCAGGTGTCGTACGTCGAGGTGGGCCCGACGATCTCGGCACTTCTCGACGAACAGCAAGACCATCGCCGTGCATCTTACGAGGCGCTCGTAGTTTGAAAAGCGCGTCACATCTGGTAGACAGCTCAGCTCGCTCGCCTCCGTGGTGTGGAAGGCGACGTATTCTTCTTGATTTTCGATTCTAGCGGGACTCTCCGCGGGCCACTCGTTCATCGGCCTGCGCAGGAAGTCCGGCCCCCGGAACCAAGGGTCCTCGTCGCTCTTCGGAAACTAGCCCGTTCTGGTGGCTAAGTCGGCGACGTTGCTCTTCGTGCTCAGCCATCTCCACTGGTGAACGGACGTCAGCTCGGCAATCTCCCCTAGCCGATGCGCGACGTACGGTGTGTATTTGCGGCTGCCGTTCTGTATCCAACACAGAACCACTTGTGCGTCGATCCAGTAGAAAACCGTGTCCGTTTTCCATCTGTGTTCTGCTGCGACTGCGTTTCCCAGCCTCGCTCCGACCAGGGCAGCCTGTAGCTCCATCCTTGGTATTGTCTGTGCCTTCAGCGGCGCCACCTTGGCCTTGGCGGCGGCTAACACGACTCGTACTTCCCCATTTTCTTGTTCCAATCTCCAATAGACGGCTGCGGCGTATGCGTCCTTACTCGCGTCGCAGAACACGTGCAGCTGTCGGCCTCTCGTCGGACTCCCCCCGTTGTAACTCCGGGGTAGCTCGAGCTGACTGATGTACTCCATATCGGTCAGCCAACGGGCGAAATCTTGGGCTGACTCAGCGGGTAGCGACTCGTCCCAATCCAGCTTCTGACGCCACAAGCCTTGTAGGATGACTTTGGCGGTGATCGTGTAGCAGCTCAGCAGTCCCAGCGGGTCGTAGATGCTCATCACCGTGCTGAGGGCCTCTCTCTTTGTCGGTGCGCGCTGTAGCTCGCGAACCTCCTTATGGACTCTGGAGAGCGACGTGTTGAATCTTAGTTTGTCGCCTCGGGAGTCCCATAGCATGCCCAAGGTCTTCTGCTCGTCTTTGGTGACACGCTGTGTAGTGTCCTCGGCCAGGCGGTCTTCAGGCAGTCCCTCTAGCACCCTCCGGTCGTTGCTCGTCCAGCCTCGTAAGTGGAAGCCACCTTTCCTATGTATTTGGTCCACTTGTTCCACGGTCTGCATGGCCTTCTGGTGGTCTGGATAGCTGTCTACGTAGTCATCCATGTAGTGGGCTTCGGTGATAGCGCGATGAGCTTCGGGATGCGATTCGGCAAACTCTTCCGCGTTCCGATTCCGGGCTGAGTGTGCCAGGAACGGTGAACACGATGCTCCGAAGATCATTACCACCATCTTGTATGTGGACGGCGGTTCGCCTTCGTCTTCTCTCCACAGGAACAGCTGGGCCGGTTGGTCTTCTTTTCTGACCTTGACACGAAGAAACATCTCCTCTATATCGGCCTTCACAGCGACGGCTTCCTCTCTGAACCGGAACAATATCTTCGGCAGTGAGGTCAGAAGGTCAGGCCCCTCTAACAAGTGATCGTTGAGGCTCACGCCGTTTGTTCTCGCTGCTGCGTCGAAAACCAGTCGCAACTTGCCCGGCTTGTTTGGGTTTTTAACCGGGAAGTGCGGCAGGTACCATGTGATGTCACTTCCGGCCTCTGTCCCGTCGCATTTTTCCGCATATCCCTTGCTTATGAGATTCTTCATCTGTCCATGATACTGCGCCTCGTCCATGGGGTTCTTCTTGAGCTTGTGTTCCAAGTTCTTGAGCCTCTTTAGCGCAGTATTGTAGCTAAGAGGTAGCTTGACGCCGTTCGTGCGCCACAGAAGTCCCACTTCGAATCGACCGTCTTCCGTTCGTTTGGCCGTTCTACCAAAGAGGTCGATGGCTCGCTGCTCCTCGTCGCTCAGCTTAGCCTTGGACGCTATTCCCAGTGCGTCTATTTCGAAGTGTTTCTTCACCATTTCCTCCAGTCGTTCGCCTCGGGTCTCGATCGTAGACACGTGCAGGATGTTCTCGTGTTCTTCCTGCTTTATGAGGCGTCTGGGGATGCTTCCATGGATTACCCAGCCAAGCTTCGTCTTCGAGGCTGCAGGCTGGTTTCTCTTGCCGATCCTCAGCTCCCTGGATACAATGAGCTGCCAGTTGTCCGTGCCGATGAGAAGTTGGGGTTTCTTGTCTTCATAGCATATCTCTTCGTTCTTGAGATCGTGCAGGTGAGCAAGTCGAAACAGTGATTCCGGGACGGACTGAGTAAGTAGGTTCAATCCGGCCACGGTTCTCGCAGTGACGTCATATCTGGTACCGTCGTGACCTCGTACGCCAAGTTGTACGAGTCGGCTTTTTTCTTCCCTTCTCTCGGCATTGATCCCATGCATTCTCAGCACCTTCGGTGGGCCGTCTGCGCCGATAGCCTTCGCGACGTCTTCATCCAGTAGTGTCACTGTCGAGCCCTCGTCGAACAGCGCGAAGATATCCGCTTCGCTCCGTGGACCGACAACTTGAATTCTTCTCATCTTAAGTTTCACCGCGCGGTCGGAGGTGACCGATGCGGTAATCACGGCGTCCTCTGTCTGTGGGGCGCCGCCGGACCTGTCTTCGTGCAGCAGCGCATGATGAGGCAAGTTGCAGCCCTTCACGCCGCACGGCTTCGCCCTGCAGTTGTATCTTCTGTGCCTGCTTCGTATGCACCGGAAACACAGCCCTTCCTTTTTGACCGTGTCCCATCTCTTTTGCATGCTCAGTTTCTTGAAAGCAGCGCAGCGAAATAGAGCGTGATCTTCGGCACATATCGGGCACTTCGTTGACTCCTCGCGTATTCTCTTTGGCTGGCTGCGACTCGGCGAATCCCTGCCCTCGTCTGCTATCGCGAAGACTGGCTTCCTCGTTCGGGCTTCGTTCTTGTTAGGAGGTGGACGCGGTGTTTCCTTCTTCAGTGCCGTGCTGAACCCGTAGCGCAGCGCCCTGTCCGCTTATCTCATTAAGAATTCAGAGAGAAGGACGACATCGGGCTCGTTCCTGAAGCGCGACGTCTCTTCTGCGTAGTCGTACCACTTGCTCTTCTCGTATGGGCTGAGCTTCTCGAGGATGTCTCTCGTGAGCAACGGGTTAAAGAGATACCCGTGCCTCAGCTTCCTCAGGATGGCTACCATGTTCTGAATCTTCACTGCAAATCGGTTGAGTTCTGCCGCCGAACCTCCGAGCCTCGGTATCCTCTTCAGATCTTCCATCATGCGATCGACCATAACCTCGGGTCGACCGAAGCATTGTTCCAAGGTCTTCATAATTTGTTCAGGTGGCGTCGCGACGCTCAGCAGTGGTGCCACGGCTTCTCTCGCTTCTCCCCGTAGGCAGCTTCTCAGACGAGCTAAGTTCTCGATCGGCTTGAGCTTGTAGAACGCAGTGGTGTCTTCCATGGCTGCTTTGAATGGCAACCATTCAGTGGGAGCGCCCGAGAATATGGGCAACTCCGTAGTGTGGCGCGGTTGGCGTTGGTTCAGCAGTTTATCCAACGTTTCGGCAAGTTGTTCCACTCCATTAGCCCTAGACGTGGGCGGTGTGGGTGAGCGTGGGCGGCGTTGCTGCGGCCACTCGAACCTCGTCTTCTGGGCTCCCTTCGGTGGCATGTCTTCTGGCTTCGGCGTCTCTCTTTCTTCCATTGATGTCGGCTCTTGTCTAGCCTCTTCGGGTTCGGGACCCTGTTCGCTTAGCCAGGCTCGGACACGTTGCTCCACCTGTTCTGATGGCTCGTCGTCGTCGGGGCTGCTACCATCTTCTGCAGCGGCGACGTCAGCGGCGAGCTTCTTCTTTATAAGTTCTGCTTCGATCTGCAGTTCCTTCTTACGAAGAGCGGCGAGTTTCTCCGCCTCGTAATGCATACGCGCGACGACACTTGCTGTCGATCGACGCGATCTAATTGAAACAGCCTTCTTTCTGGCTAGGGTTTGTACTTCCGAGGATGCAGGCGCCTTGCTGGTACCTGGTCTCGGTTTCAAAATAGTTTGAAGCAGATCCGCTCTTCCCTCGGTCGGCGGCGGCTGGCTCGTAGCGGCAGCGGACGGCGATCGTGGCGGATCCGGAAATCGACGTGGTTGCTGCTGGTTCTCCTCGGCCCCACTCTGACTTCTTGTTATAACCATCTTCAAATGTTAATCTTCAAATGTTAATCTCAAATGTTAATCTTCAGTGTTAATCTTCAAATGTTAATCTTCAATGTTAATCTTCAATGTTAATCTTCCATATTAATCTTCCTTTTCAAGAATCTTCGGGAGGTTTTTCCGATGAAAAATCTGCGAATCCTTGCTTCCGTTCGCAGCGGTGTATCCTTGTATCCTCGAGTCCGATCTTCTGAGTCCAATCTAATCCCTGACGTTGATTCCCGTTCATAAATCTTGATAAAGTTTCCAATGTTCCGACTTGATAGGATTCTTCTATCTTGAATCTTCAAAAATTTCTATGTTCAGAACAGCTGACGAAAATTTTCTAAGTCCAGTCTTCAGTAAAAATTTCTATCTTGATTCTTCGGAAATTTTTCTTTGTTCAGACAGCTGACGAAAATTTTCTAAGTCCAGTCTTCAGTGAAAATTTCTATCTTGATTCTTCGGAAATTTTTCTATGTTCACAACAGCTGTTCAAATTTTTCTATGTGCCGTCTTCGTTATTTTCAACTTGATATGGACTTCGAATTTTTCTTCGATCTTGAAATTCGGCTCGCCAAAGGACCACGCACTACTGTACAGGACTGTATAAATTCACAGGGGTTCAACCGCCGGCTCAGATTAGACTCGAAGATAGCAAGGTTACACCGATTTGGGCAGAGCCGGGGCGATAATAAAACACTTATTTGAGGAGAACGTTTTTTCACTTTTTCGATTTGCTTACCTGGCTCATGGCAATGCCGTATAGAGAGCCCCGCCCGTACGCCTCTTTCGGGCCGATCTTCCATTTCATTTTTACCTCTCTATACGGCTATTTTCCATAATTTTCCCCATTTTCCGTGAGCCAGGTGAAGCAAAACGCGTTGTGTGAAATACTTTATTATCATAACCAGACATATAAACCCTTATATACTAAACATCTTATTCTATAGAAAAGTTATTTACATTTTAAGGTTCAACTTATATGAAATGTTGTACATTTTTACCACTGTTTTCGTAATAATTTCTTAACCATTTATTATATAACCTTAAGCGCTATACTACACGTTATGTACTACGTTTATTTATATAAATCAAAAGAAGCTACGTTAAAATTAGCTTTAGTTAAAAATATATAATCAAAATAACCCGCACTTGATAAAACACCATTTTAACACTATTTTTCCACACTGATGCCATATAAATCTATACATATAGTCACTGAGTGTTCACTATTCTAGTTTTACGTACCGTTTTAATTACACGTTTATTGTTCACATTAAAATTCACTCATGTTTTTCGTTACGAGGCCGCTGTCCTTAACAATTATAATAATCTATCGCCCGAAATTAATAACGTATCTACAATCTTAGATTGACTTCAATATCAGATTCTCAAACAAAAATTGACGTAAATTGACGTGAATTCAATCCTAGGATCGTTGAAGTGTATTGAAATCTCGATCTCAGATAGCTAAAATGAGATTAAGATTGATTATTATTTTCGGGAGCAAGTAATTACCTACTACTTAGATAATATAATTTTGAGCGTCAGTAATAAGTTAGAAATGACTTTTTGACTCACCAACGTCTTATAATTCGATAGAGCCGGCTGCACGCACGAAAAAACATGACTCCGTTACCGGCGTTCCCTCGCTAAACATGACTCATGCGGCGTTACCTCGCTCTGAGGCGTTCCATTTCTTAAGACGTTGTCACGTTCAACTATCGTCAGTAAACCGACTTTACAGACAACCGATTTTTTTATGGAAAGACAGACGATGTACGAAGAGCTTCATAGGTATTTAACACAACGTAACCTAACATGAACCTAACACTGAACACAAAATTTTCGCAGATACCGATAGAAACGAAAATAATTCCACTCTAATAACTCTATATCTTTAGAAACTCGGTCAGTGAAATTACATTTGTAGGCACTTCACCTCACTTTTCTTCTTTGGCAGTTAATAGAGACCGCGTGATAGACTATATTAGGTATAGAATAGAATGGCAATTTTATTTGCTACTTCGTTACTTCATCATCGATAAAATATTTACAAAGTACATTATAACTAAGTACTATTTAGAGCCTATACCGTTAAGATGGTCCTCAGTGGCTATCGCTTTTCTATGAAAATTACAGACGATGTATAAAAACCGGCCAAGTAGGAGTCGGACTCGGGAACATAGGGTTTCGTACCATTCTAACGGGTGTCCCAATAAGAGTGCCCGATTTAATTTTGGCGCCATTTTTTTTCTGAGCAAGTGCCAGCTCTGAAACTCCCAGTCCCTGAACCAGTCATCTATGATTGTTCCGATTATTAAATATGGAGCGTTACACAAAAGAACAACGCGTTATCATTGTGAAAACCCATTACAAAAATGGGGAAAGCTACGCTGAAACCGCTCGCAAACTTCGCGTAATTTTCGGTCGTGAAAGTGCACCAAATGTGTCAACAAATCGAAGAGTGATCAATAAATTTGAGGAAACTGGGTCGATTATGGAAGGCAAGTCTCCTGTGCGTCGGCGTACCGGTCGGTCTCTCGAAAACATCGCTGCTGTAAACGAGTGTCGCCGAAAACCCGGGAACATAAATTCCGCCGAAAACCATGATAACAGAGTTGTTGTGGCCCCAATTGGAAGGACTGGACCAGGACAACATGTGGTTCCAACAGGATGGCGCGACCTGCCACACCGCCCATGAAACAATTCATTTATTGGAGGAAAAATTTCAACTGGCCACCGAGATCTTGCGATTTAACGCCTTGCGACTTTTTCCTTTGGAGTTTTGTTATTACGACCTATTTTAACCAAAAAATGCTCTTTAAACTTGAATATGGGGTAGACGTAGTAAATATTCATATACGGGCAAAGTTTTATCTTTCTAGCACTAACCGTTTGGATGGAAACCGAAGACGGACGGACGGACGGACATGACAAAACCATAAGGGTTCCGAGACGTGAACTACGGGACCCTAAAAATGATTCCTGAAAGACATTAAGAAATTATTTGTGCGTAGGAAAATAAAAAGCTGGCATTGAATTTAAATGTTTATTTATATATCTATAGGGTATGTTATAAAATACTCTACACACTTACGAAATACTGAACAAAACTATAGAATTTACAATTCAAACATACGTAGACGAAATAAATACGGGGTACGGTAACATCTCATTAAATTATATTTACAATAAAAAAATTCACTTCCCTTTTAAGGGAAGTGATTTTTTTTTTCACTTTTTTTTTCCAAAAAAAATTCACTTCCCTTAAAATATCATGCAAAAGATACATTTAGGTTCACTCACTCAGTTCTGTCTCAACTATGAACCGCAATTTTTCCAATATTTCCCACCGTTTAAACCGTCCCTGAACTTCCACGATTACTTCAAGACCAAAATTAGCCAAATCCGTCCCGCCGTTCTCTAAATTTTTGCGTGACATTCAAATTGCAATCCAATTTAATATATAAAATATAACATTCTTGATGCCAGAGTATCATATATTATATATTAAGAAACTTTTTACTCAACTTTTTTAAAAATGCACAGCTATAAAACGTCGTGGTATAAAACAATATTATTTAACAACGTTATTTAACTGCTGTGAATCTTTCAAACGGGAAAATCATGTCCTTGGTACAAAAACTTGACGACATTAAAACTTATGTAATGAAATAATGATAGGTTAGGGTAGGTTAAAAAGTTGCTACGAAACATGTAAAAATACAAAATGTAAATATATCCAAAACATTGGTTTATCGCGTCAATATTTAACTAACTATTTTGTTAACGGTGTGATACAACTGTGAATAACGGAGCGGAGAGCGGTTTTCAATTAAATACTTTTCGTAAAGAAACAAAACGGTTTTGAATTTATTCATTATTTAGTTTTCGTTTGGTTTCAAAAAAAAACATACGAGCGCAATTTACAACATCGCATGAAGGACCATAGTCAGGTGGATGTGAAGCTACAGAAATAAATTACGTATTTACCCTAACGTTTCTCGGTAAAGTCAGCCATTACATAAATGATCGTCTCTCCTTATAATCCGGCGTCCTCATTACATTTCTGTACGGCATACTTTGTATTTTGTTGAGACATAATATTATAATAATCTGTCAAACGTGGGAATTCCTAAGAATTCTCAGTAGACAGATTCTTTATTATGTTTTCCTTTTTGCGA
Organism: Phengaris alcon alcon; assembly: GCA_037179445.1. NCBI lineage: Eukaryota > Metazoa > Arthropoda > Insecta > Lepidoptera > Lycaenidae > Phengaris > Phengaris alcon. Next base: position 2,460,145 of record JAYRCH010000135.1, on the reverse strand, counting down.
TATTGAAAACTAAGCAACTTATTGAACATAATATTAAGTATAAACGAGAAACGTAAAACCGCTGATCGCTCCGCCGTAAGCTCCGCTATCTTATGCTTCTCACATTAACCATTAAATCCTAACAATTCCTATATAACAATACGTAATTAGCGACTTTATTATACTCACTAAAAGGTCCGATTTATATAACATTAAACATAGTATCAGATCAATACTGCCAATACACTTTGACAAATGAAATTAGATAAGACATTTTTTTTAAGTAGTTTCAATAATTTTGATTGAATCTACTTTATTTACTACATAGTTTTAAATTAAATTTTATTGTTGTAAAATTACACAAATTATATAATCCAACACTCAATTTAAGAAAGAAATAATTTAAAATATTTATAATAGAAATATACTGACAGCATTGCCTAACATTTTGATAAAATTCGTTCCAAAATGAGAAAACTATGACCTAATAGTAACCAGAATCACACAAACCTTACTTCCGAACGGAATACAGTCTTATACAAGCAAAATCCTTAGGCTGATATTAGGCTAGGGATGGGACTATGTGATCCGGAATCCGGAAGGCCGGGGAAAATTCAAAGCATTGAAAATAGAACTCTGCGCTTATACAAGTGCCGAGTCAACACTCATACACTCAACACTCGATTTTCAACTCTATTGTAATAACGCAGAGTTCTATTTTCAGTGCTCTGAATTTTCCTGGTACCGTCGGATTCTGGATCATAATAAATTATTATAGTCCTAGCCTAAGTGTTGCCGATACAGAAAGTTGAAAATTATAGCCATTACGAAAAATTGTTACTACTATAAATTGAGCCTAATTTTACGTTGGACTTTTCAATGTTTTTTTCTTAACATTACCACTTTTGTCTTTGTCGATTTGGTGTTTTACCATTTATACACAATCATAAGTATACTAACTTACCGATGGCTAGATCCTAAATGAAACATCTAGTAAGTAAGTTATTTGCAGCTAGATATTTGTGTAACTTTGTCCTAGTAACGACTATGTATGAAGATTCTAAGTCATAACGAAACGAGTTTATTCCTACTCGAAATCGTCAATTTGGTTAGGTATCGATATCGATTTTTGACAAGTCAAGTTTTAGTATAATCGATTCTATGTAGCGATTATTAGGTAGCGAAAGGCAATCCACTTTTAGACAGATTAGATTTCTGTCAACCTTTATTTGACTACAATATTAGGATCAAAATCGATTCTCACTAATTTAATCGTTTGACAATTCGATTCTTACTGATTCGACTGACAGTTTCGATTCATTTGACAGTTCGGAAATCAATTCCCGATTCAATTCTTCTGTCTCTCTCTCGAGTCTTCCCGACATACGCCGCGCGGGGGGGAATCTCGGCCCTTGTAGCTGGCTTTGGACGTCTTCCTCGACCGTTTGAACTTAGCTACGTCGTCGCCGAATACGTCACCGGTTCTTAGGGCCGATATGAGGTCATCGAACTCGCCCTTCTGGCCGTTGGTAAGGGTGCCATCGCGGGAGCCGTCGTGGCCGTTGCAGTCGCCGTTTGACTTAAGGGATTTCACCGAGCCGAGCAGACTTGAGCCTTGTTTCCTCTCCATGGTGCGTTTCTTGAGCTGCAAAACGATTTACAATTAAAACACATAGTGTTATAGATTCACTGATAATATTAGAAGTAAAAACGAAGACTTTGTATACGTTCTTCGAATGTAGATCTCCGGTATGTACACCTACACACCAAGTGTTGGCGTGTGTGAGCGTGTGGGGGCGTGTGGGGGCGTGTGGGGGCGTGTGCGTGCGTATGTGCGTCCTACCTCCTGCTCGTGGCGCGTGCGTTTCTCCTCCTCGTCGCGGCGGCGGCGCGCGGCGTCCACTTCTGCTCGGGCCTCGGCGAGCTGGGCCAGGAACTGGTCGAGCGCGCCGAACAGCAGCTCGGGCGACGCGGTGGGATCCTCGCCGAATGTGTGCGCACACGCCTCTAGCCGGCTCTTCATGTCCTGTAAAAGTACGGTAAAATTTATTCACACTGAAAATTGGCATGTATACAATATGTACATAGGCATTAGTATAGGATCTTAAGTTGTTACATAAGATTAGTTAGACGTGCTGCGGATAGATGGCGCTGATCGCGAATTGATTCGCGCTATCGCTTAGCATGCTGGTTCATATCTCTCTTTCTCTTTCTCTCTATCTACCTATCTCTCTCTCTCTTTCTCTCACACACCTGGAATAGGTCCTCGAGCTGCGTGAAGGAGCAGACGGCGTGCGCGTGGAAGTCCCGCATGACGGGTACGAAAGCATCGCCCGGCGGCGGCGCGGGCAACTGCGCGTGGTATTCCAACTCGCGCGCAACCTGTTAAAAGAAATATAAAATTATTAGTTCCAATCGTTTTAACTGTCGTCAAACGAAAAATTATCAATATTAGAGCGTTTTTCCAATATCTGATACGATATCCGATATCGGACGGGTTAATCGCTCTTATATCGTCGTCATAAGAACTTTTCCGCATCTAACTTGTCCGTTATCGGACCTAATGACAAAGATAGTGAAGAAAACACCAAGTGGACTTGTAAACATATATATAATTCACCTCAAATACATCTCTACACCTCTACACCTCTACAGCTCGTCACACCATTTCTTGTATAAGTGACAATGACTGTCACTGTCTTAACTCACTGAACTAGGTTCGACATGCCGCCCGCCATGAATATATGTAATATATTCTTAAATCTCACATATAATATTCTCAAATCTCAATCCGCCCACCGTGGCGCAGAACAGTGCAGTGGCGCGAACAACAATATCAATAAACTCCCTAACATAATACATATTAAACCTACAGCTCATTTCAAGGTGTAAACAAAAACCTATACTAATTTATAACAGGTACAAAAACACCAATAACAAAGAAAATAAAGACCTGTCTAATATAAACTTTACTTTTATCAATGGTCCTATATCGCTTTGTAGAAATAAAAAGTAAATGTGTCTTTTTTTATTTTATATTTTATTTCTGTAAAGCTATATCGGACCGATAATTTCAATTATGAAATATATACCTGTCTTTGTCATTCATATATATTATGTAACATTCGAATCCGATAACCTGTAACCATTTGCTGAATATCAATCAGATCATTCTAGCAGTGTACACAAAATGTAACAAACATCCATCCTCACAGACACTCTCACTCATCAGCAGCACGTTCGTACCTCTCTCAGCCCGGTCCGCAGCGCCGTGACGTCCTTCTCCAGCTGCTCTACGCACACCTTGGCGGCCGCGCGCACGTGGGGCAAGTCCTCTTCGAGCAGAAGCACGTCTTTGAACTGGAGGAAGAGTTGTATTAAAAAATATTAAATTGTTAATAAGCATCAAAGCGAAATCTCGTGTTTACCTTGTAACAGATTACAGGGACGTACGATACGTCTCCCAATCAAATGTAGTGATTATTTGCTTCAGTTCCATTCTTTATTTATACGTGATATTCACTGTGATTTATACATATATGCCGTAAAATAGTAATAATATCTATGGATACCTCACACCACGTCAGTCTGACCCCGTGGTAAGTACCCGAAGAACTTATGTTACTGGGACCAGACAACCCTTACACAGATCTGGGTTAAAGTTAACCCTGTGTTAAAATATCATGCCTTCTCTTTCATAAATACGAAGGACGAGATATATTCTCCAAAGTTAACCCAGTGTTAAGAATCATATTGATTTTTATCCCAGGGTTAACTTTAACCCAGATCTGTACAAAGTTGATCAAATCCACAGAGGTCATTGTATTTAGGAGATATATATATCTCCTAAATACAAGACATGCAATGAAAATCAAAACACATAGTAAAAAGGATATAGGTCTCATAAAAATGAGTAATTACCTGAGTCTCCAGCTGCTCCACCAGGAAGTGCAGTAGCGTGGTGTTGCGGTTAACGCTGGACTTGGTGTCCGCCAACTTGTTCAGTGAGGACAGCCTGAAGCCAGATGCGTTTCCGCGTGCACCGCTGAAAAATAAAAATAAATTAGGAATAGACTAGAATCATTTATTTTCCACGAAATTGGTTAAAGAGATATTATTTTGTAGTATGGGTCAGAATTTCTGCCTCTAGAGCGTGGAAACATTATTAGTGATATCGAAGCTAAAGTAAAATTGCAAAACATTGTAAAAAATCAGAACTCAACACTACCAATTATTAATTATGAGTAAATAAATATTAATATTAAATAGAACTACCTTTTGCCCGCGGCTCCGCCCGCGTAAATACAGTATCCAACGGGAACACCGTACTTTTCGGGATAAAAAGTAGCATATGAATACTGAGCCTAAACTACTTCCATAATCAAATTTCATCAAAATCCGTTCAGTAGTCTTTGCGTGTAACAGTCACAAATATCCATCCATCTATCCATCTAGTCATTCATTCGTTCATCCATCCATCGTCACAAACTTTCCTTTGTGCTAAATGGATATCTAGATACGCAGTAAAATGGCGGCGTTTCCTCTCTCCATCACGCGCTCTGCGTCGCACTATCCAATATCGACCAAAAATATGGGCGGTGCAAATGTATTTATCTTCACCCCCTGGACCCCAATTTCACGGATTGATTACGTTCTACAGAACACCCTGTATACTCACCGATTCATGTAGTTGCCGAGCGCGAGCACGATCTCCAACAGCGCGCGCAGCCGGCGCGAGCGGGGTACGTCGCGCGCCGCACGCAGCACGACGCCGGCCCGCGCGCGTGCCTCGCCCACCGCCAGCCCCCACCGCTTCTTGAACAGCAGCGTGCGCACGCGCGCGCTGTAGTGCGGGATCCTGAAAATAACAATTTGGCAGTTTCGTTAAAAAGTAAAAGACTTATAATATTTCTTTGGATTTTGACACTTTGATAAGGTCATGCGCGTATTCCACATCGCTAAATTCAGACGTCCTAATTCGGATCCTGAAAAGAAAGCTAATTAAAATTTATTCAGGCCGAAGCCACACTTCTTCCGATTTAGGATGCTAATTAGGATCCTAACTTCCTAAATGCTATTTCACTTGACTGAATTTAGTAACTGAAACATTTAGGACGCCTGAATTTAGTGAGGTTGGAATACGCGCTTTAGTAAGATATTATGTCCTAACGTCAGCCGTCTAATATGCGGCATATTCGGTAAACGTTAAAAAAGCGTTATTCGGTGTTCGTTTACACGTTATGTAGTTTTTTTTTTTAAGTAAAGCTCTTTACGCACGCTTGACTTGGGGAGTAAGCTAGTGAATGCATGACGAGAGCGTTACGATTAGTGTATCTACCTCTCAACTTCCGTTAATTAGTGAAGACAGAAAGAGAGAGAGTAACGTTTCGTATATTACTGTAAGGGCAAGAGAAAGAGAGGTGCGAGCACACATTTTCTTTCTCTCATAGCTACATTTCGTGTATCTAAGACACTTGAATATAATTAATAAATGTATAATGTATGAATATGTATAAGAGTGTGTCATGATTATATATTAAAAAAACATGGCACACTCGTTTTTTTTTTAATTTACATCTCAGGCAGCCACTCACTTGGAGATCTCGTAGAGGAAGCGGTCAGCGCGGGCCATGCTGTCCAGCTCGTCCTGGTGCTCCTCCAGCAGCGCGGCCTCCTCGGCGCTGGGCGTGAACTTCAGCAGCTGCTCCACCATGTCGATGGGGAGCTGCTCCGCGCTGTCCATGCGGAGGATCGCTCTGGCAAGGGGTATTTAAAACTAAATTCTGAACGCTAAGAGACTTCGTTCCTGATAATAATAATCGTCGAAGGAGTCGTATTATGTCCTTGTTTTCCTGTATAAAGTGGTGTTTTAACCCTACCCTAGTGGAAGTTTACCGTACCTACCGTCTTCGGCAATCGGATCGGAATATCAACGATATGCATGCCAAATTCGATTACTAGCTCTACTCGTAAATAGTGAGACTATAAGCGTCAGTTCACGCCGAGACCCGCTGTGGCGCGGAGTTCCGGTGACTGTCGGAACCTAAAAATTGGCATATCGAAAATTGATCCATACGGCGTGTTTTTAATTACCTATGCGACATTGTGAAGTACGTTTCATTGGAAATCTCAAAATGTATTTTCCCTGGGTGATGTGGAGCTACTTTGATGTTTACCTGCAAATCTCCTCGTCGGTCATCTTGAGCTTGGACAGCAGTATGGTGCAGTTCTGCGCGCGCCGGCCGTCGATCACGGACAGGATCTTGGTGCGCGGCTTCGAGCCCAGCTGCCGCAGATCCTCCACTGAGCCTTCGTTCTGAAAAAATCATTAGTTTTAATATTCCTTTTAAGGTTTTAAGTAAATTAATTTTAAATAGTTAATAGAATCAGGCGTTACTTTGCGGAAATCCATAGCATACAATTGAACAAAGTTTGTGTAAAGCACCATCCCTCCTCCCACACTGCTTATGTTGGTAGGCAGCATAAGCAGTGTGGGAGGACGGAGGTGCTTTACGCGTGCTTATGCGTGCACTCACTGAGATTTTACTGCAAATTGTACAAGTAAAATATTATTTATAGCTAACTTTTTCCCTTGATGACATTAATATAGAAGACAAATCTCTTGTGTGTAAGTGTGTTAATAATATAGTTATAAATTATAGTATTAGAATAGTTCTAGCACATCATAGCATTTAGCATGTTATTAACTTTACGTGTAATAATCTCGGGTGTCCCCCAAATAAGGCGGACCACCCAGTAGCGTAAGTTACTTAGTTGATGTATTTCAGACTTTATGATTATTAAATATGGATTGGAAGAAAGTAGACGTTTTTCTTTAATCTCCTAAAATCACATCATCTCATGGCGACACCTGCCAGGATTCGAACCTGGAATCTTCTGATAAAATCCAACCACTCCATAAAAATCGTACATATTGGCACGATAAAAAATTGCATTTTAATGATATTCAGCTTACAAATATCTGGATATCATTCACCAAAACCCGAAATTAAAAAACCACGGAATTAAATTTTAACCAATCACATGCACATCGCAGCTTTTAGTAGTGTTGCTGCCATAAAAAATAAAGCGCCATGAGTGCAAAAAAATGAAGTGCCCTCTTCATTTTCCTGATGAGGCTATAATACATCCCTGATTAATTTCGTATTTAAATGACTTACGGGACTCCGCACTAAGGGACATTAAATGCTTACTTAAGGAGTCACTCAGTAGAGAATTTGACAGAAAATGTAAGTACTTTATGTCAAAGTATGTACTTAGTAAGGATTAAATGTCACGGCCGTTAGTTTTCTCACCTGCACACCATTCTTCTGGTACGCGCAGAACATCTTATCTATGGAGTGCAGATCAATCGCATTATACAACTTCGTGTCGTCTAGCTCCTGCCATATAGTCCCGTGGAGTTTCGCGTCGGGCAGCTTGCTCCAGTTGAAGCTCTTCAGGGGATTTCCCGGGCTGGGCACGTTCTTCTTAGGTCTCGGGGGTGCGGGGGCGTGCGGGGGCGCGGGCGCGAGGGGTGCGGGGGGAGGTAGCGGCGCGGGAGGCGGCAGGGGAGCGAGGGGAGCAGGGGGCGGCGGCGGGGGCGGCGCGCTGCAGGTTTCGATCACGGCGCTCTTCAGGTTGCTGACCTGTGCGAAAGAGAGGTATCCATTGTGGTTATCTATCTCTGTATCTCCAAAGCTGTTGTTAGTAAGAAAGCTATTGTAAGGTAGGTGAGAAATATGAATAAGTCTATTAATACTTTATAGTTTATAGAATCGAAAAGTACAATTGTATTACCTAATTATGTACGATGGGAAATGTTTTCAATTATGCTTAACATTTCGCACGTAATATTTTAAAGCATAAAAATTATATTCAATATATTAACCCCCTTACTAATAATAATATTTATACAGTGTATAAGCTGTTGCTGTACAATGTTTTGCCCTTGTCTGAACAGTCTGATACGTCGGAAAAGTCGCTTGACAGCCAAGGACAAAACATTGTATAGTTTATACACTGTATAAATATTATTATTAGTAAGGGGGATAATGTACTTAATAAAATAATTTAATTTACCTTAGCGTCATCGGGTATACTGCCCTCACTCACTAATTTCTCAAACCGAGACCGTTCTACTCTTTCTTGTGTGAGCTGAAAATGTAAATACATCATGTTACAAAATTTAAATAAGAAAGCCGATCTCGTCTCTCTCAAACGGCATCTTTACATGTATATCTAATCAGATTTAGAGCCTATTTCACAATCTACTGACAAGTGACAAATAGCTTATTTGCATGTTTTGTCTCTGTCGCTCGATATAAAGTAGCAGCGACAAAACATCTAAATAAGCTATTCGACACTTAATAGGCGATTGTGAAACTCAAATACGTCCCTTGCCCCTGTCAGTTTTGCTTGCCCCTGTCTCTTATTCTTACTGCTTCCCCTATTTAGGCTAGGTCATAATCTCTTTAAAGCTTCATCTAGCTTGTAAAATCTCATCTATCGTACAATCTCACAAACCTACTGTATATACATATTTCCTACAATTTCACTTACTCTACAATCTCACTGCTCCTACAATCTCACTCCTATGATCTAACCAATCCCATAATCTTATTGCTTCTACGATCTCACCCCTACGCCAATAAATATCTCACGCCAATCTCACCTGCTGCTCCAGATGCGTGACTCTGCACGCTGATGCTCTCACTCTCTCCGCGCACTCCATGTGCGCAGCCGTCTCCCTCTCGAGCCTCTCTTTCAGCCGCGAGACCACGCCCTCTAACTCCTCCCTCTCTTGGTTTTGCTGGTCCACCTGCTTCTCCTGTTAGTACCACATGCACCATGTTATACCGAATACCAATGAAAGCGGGTATTCGTTTGATTTATGAAATAAGATTAGGTAGTCAATATATTAATAGTTGTGTTCGTTTATGTAGTTTTAATTAGTTATGATATTTTGTGATTTTGTTTTTTTTTTTAACAATTTGATGTGAATGTTAAGGTCTAACTGTTAACTGTTAGATGTGGTTTATCTGCATCGCACTTTTTTATGCTTCTATCATTTTCTAATTCACAGCAAAGAATATAAGTATACAAACGTATGATGCGGTACAGCTGAGTGCGAGTTTTTATCACTGCTCGCCCTGAGGAAGTTAAATAAATTTTGTATGGCATCGAAACAACGCCCGTAGTGGCAAACAATTACCATTAATACCATAATTCGATGCCATACAAATTGTAGTTAACTTCTTCACGGCGAGTAGTGACAAAAACTCACACTCAGCACACTGATGTAAAGTGCGGTCGCGGAGCACGTATAATTTCGTACATTGACTCATCGCTATTTGCCTCTTACACTCGCGCACGAATATATTGCTATAGCGTTTACACAGTTACGCGATGAGTCAATATACAAAATTATACGTGCTCCGCGACCGCACTTTCCATCTGGCTGTACACGAAATTACGGTCGCAGTTTTGTCATGTTCAGATATTTTTTTATTCCACGTTCTTTAATTGTCATAACTAAATATTACGTAACTTGATACTTTTTGGCTAGACTCTCATCGATTATTATGATATAAATTATATAATAATTATATCAATCGTAATGTTTAATGAAGATGGTATTGATTTATTAGCGCCAATTCACCTCGCATTATAAGGCAACATGCTATGTTTGCCAAACACCCGTCAAGTGATGTGGCAAATGGCATATCGTTATTGTAAATGGCATATGACATATTATTATATTATGACGCATTGAAAGTCCTATGACGTCAATTTAGTGATTGATTTAGTGATATTACCTTTTTAGCGAGTTCAGTGGCTAGGTCGACGTTTTCTTTCTCCAAATTGTCAGCTTTACTTCTGGCAGCTACTAATTCTTCCTCTTTGGCTAGTAGATGGACGATCTCGCCGACGTTGATTTCTAAAGGCGTATCGTCTGGGTCGTAAACCTAAAAAATGTATTATGATGTTATGTATAAAGTGCGGTCGCCGAGTACCTACGTAGAATTTCGTACATTGAATCATAGCTACTTGGCTCTTTCACTCGCGCACGAATCAAGTAGTAATACCTGAATATTTCTGAGTATATAAATTAAACTAAATATTTTACATGTAGTCGTCTGTCTCCCCGATTCCGTAAAAAGTGAGTGGTGTCTTCATATTATACAGGGTAGATTTTTAGGTGAAGATATAAGAGCAGGTATCTTAAATGTTGCAATTACAGGAAAACTACCTTAGAAGACCATGGCTAAATCGTGATCTTACTGAGTGCGAAACTTCAAATGCGCCTAGGTCCTAGAGGATTTTTGACCCCTAGGGTTCGGAAGTGAACTTACAAAATATATAAATATAGCCCAATATAGCCCAACAAATTATTATAGACCCAAATTCAAGTGTAGGGTGTACAAGAAGTTTGGCTCTAAATTTTCCCTATTTGAAGCAAAGAGCAGACAAAAACCACCCACACATCGTGGAAGGGAGTAGTGATTTCCCTACAATTATACGTAAGAATCAGTTCAAAGGCTGTAAGAGAAGTTAGTACAATTTTTTCGTACCTCGACGCTCTGTACCTGAGAATTGGCCCACCGCACAAACTAGTTGGAACGCACACTCTTATTGTACTCACTATCGCTCGAAACTAATATCGTATCCAAAATCTTAGATTGACTTCAATCTTAGATTCTGCAAAAATTGACGTCAGAAAGTGAAAGTCAGAATATAGCTCTCAACTCAGATAGCTAAAATGAGATTAAGATTGATTATTAATTTGGGGCGTAAGACCACAACATGGTATATGTTTTATCAGTAAGAGTGTAAGGGAAGACTGGCGAGGCTGGTAACCTAAGATCCATAAGTGATATTAGTTATTAACCAATATTATGTGGAAATAAAACTTTTTGAATTTTGACTTTGAATTTGTCCCTACCTTTCCCTGGTCTATGGACGTGCTGTCGCTGTCCTTCTCGCTCCCGGCGCGCGATGGCTGCTGCAGCACGACCTGTTGCACGACGCGATCCAGCAGGAGCCAGTGCTGCGCGTGCGGACTGTACTCTACTGTCAAATACAAAGACATACTGGTTGATTTTAGCGTTCCGTACCCAAAGGTTAAATATGGGACTCTATTACTGTGGCTGTCCGTCCGTATGTCTGTCACCAGGCTGTGTATCTCCTAACCCGTAATAGCTAAACAATGGAAGTTTTCACAAATTATGCATTCCTGTTGCCGCGATAACAACAAATACTAAAAACAGAATAAAATAAGTATTTAAGGGGGGGCTCCAATATAACAAACGTCATTTTTTTGCCGTTTTGTACGGAACCGTTCGTGCGCGAGTCCGACTCGCACTTGGCCGGTTTTTTTACCGTTTCGAAATAAATATTACATATAATGTACCAATAACAATTTAAAACAAATCTGAATCTCCAAACATAAGCTATTTGACTAAACTTAATAATTTGTGAATGATAAAATACAACCTACAGTTGGTGCGTAAATACAGGCGCTCGCATAGTAGAGCGTAGAAAAGTACTGTGAAATAGGGTGACAAGAATTTCTAGTTTTAAATCGCTAGTACAATGTTGCTAAAATTTTTTTTGCTTAATTAGAATTAGGCAAAAAGAAGTAGACTAAGTATGAAATAGTAATCTTTTTCATGTACCTATTAATTATTACACCCTAAAAAATCACCCGGTATTGATAAAAGTTTCAGTAACTAAGTGACGTCATTTTTTGTACGTCCTCGCCTCGCATCATTTTGTAACGTCATGTAACAGAACATGGCGGTCGCGCTTCCGGTATCCATGTGCATTTGTCTTGGTGCCACTGGACGTTCCGCAATGTACTCACGCGGCAGCAGCAGCAGGTGTCGCAGCACAGATAGCAGGTGCGGGTAGGCGGCGGTGTGGCTGGCGCGCCGGCGCAGCAGCTCGAACATGGCGGCCGCGCTCTTGGTGTCAACGTGCTGCTTGTCGAAGCGCCGCGCCAGTTCTCGCTCGTCTTCGTTCCGCACCATCTCGAAGAACTCGATGTGCCGGTCCAGTGTCTCATTCTCGTATTTGCGCAGCTTCTCGATCACTATAATAATGTAATATTGTTATTCAATAATTGCAGAAAAATCAAGCAACAAACTGCAAAAGTTATTTAGTGGCGATTATCTGTTAGCCTATTTCTACATGCAAGCACATACGACAATACTGCGACGTGGATTGACACACGAGATCGCAATTTGGTGTACGAAAAATTAGTCCCATCACGCCCTTTAAATTGTAGGTCATAATTGTTCCTTTCGTATTGGATAACAAGATGGTGCTTGAGTCTTGACACACGGGAAGATGGCGGTTAATAAACATAGAAAGTGACGTGACACGGCCGTATGTCATAACCATGCTAGAAGTTCTAGACTCACCCGGCTGTATCCCCAGCATGAGCAGCTCGTACCGCAGATGCAGGCGGAACTCGAGGCTCTCCTCGCCCGGCCCGTAGCTGAGCACGGCGTTCACGAACGACAATATGGCGGTCTTTAGGCCGAGGTCGTCCCGCGACGCGCCCGTGCCGCGGTCCAGCTCGTTCACGATGCCCTGGAACCGCGCGCGCTCGCCCGCGTACTTCTGGTAGTGGATCATCGCTTCTAGCACCTGTAAAGAGAAGAATTTAAGCGATAAATACATTGAATAGCAGATAGTATCGATTAAACTAAAAATCAATAAAAAAAACTATCAAAAACTAAAATGGCTCGTTAGTGAATCGATAGTGATATCAAAATTAATAAATTAGTCCCTGTTTTCTTAATTTTGATGTCACTATCTCTTCTTTTTTATTTATTGTTAAACATATAATGCTGTAATTAAATATTAAGTTAAATAAACCTGCGTTTTATAATATTGCCCTGTCTATATTATTATTATTAGGGTCTACCCAGGGTCATTATGATTTTTTCATATTAGCTGCGGGTGTCTCGAATACGCGAGAGCTGCTTACCTTCTTATGGCCGCCCGGCACCAGACACACGGCGCCCAGGATCTCGAGGGCCGCGACCTTGGTCTTGACGTTCTCCGTGTCCAGGGACTGCGCTATGAGGTCGATGCTGGTGGGGTGCGCTAGGACATGAGCACGTCCGGTCTGGAATATATAGGCAATATTAATCACCATTACCAGAGAGAAGCTTAATTATGCTCCAATTAAATTAATAAATGGTTTAAAGTCCAAAATATAGCCTGTAAAATTCAATCTATGCATTACAGAAAATCGTTAATTTGCGAATGCTACACGCAGAACACTCGATATTTAGCTATCTTGTGATATTTTATTTTCGAGGATCATATATTATTATTATATTTATTTTTATCACGATCTTCGACACATTTATGCAATAAATATCGTAATCAAGGATCACTATACAAATAACAGCTTCCCACACAGATTTCGGTGACGGTGGCCGGTTTTATCGAAAACAGAACAGCTACGCAGGAGTTATTTTATCGTGCCCAAATGTGTACGCAGTACACAAGATCACTCTCTGTTCCTTTACTCTCGAAACTCAGTGGGACGGATGATCGACGCGACTGGTGAGAGGTCAGGCGCAGGACCGACTTTAGCATGCCCATCCGACGCATGGATCATCTTTCTTGTCAGACAATCAGGTGATCAGCCTACATTGTCCTATCTAAATTTGGAACCGACATTTTTGTTGTTCCAACGCGGGAATCGAACCCACGACCTCCGAGTCAAGAGCCAAGCTCTAAACCAATGGATCACGGAGGCCAAATATCGTAAATACCGAGCGTGTAACAATCTTCAGAAACATAATAATTTCTATTTTCTTTTTTTATAACCAAATCTTACCGAGTTATTCATCAGCGCCTTCATAGCCGCTATCAGGTTATGCCGTGTGGTGGCGTCATCTCGCGACGCCCGCCGCAGCACCTCCAAGATGCTCGTGAGTCCGCCCTGCTTGATGAACCGGAGGACGAAGCTGTGCGCCCGCGTCCGTAACGCTGTCTTCAGTCCGTCCACTAGGGTGCACGCTTCCACCGGGGATACCGAGTCGGATGAGGCGATGGCCTGAAATTATGCAACGGTATACGTTATTTTGAGTAACTTGTACAAGAGAAGCTTAAAATAGGTAATATTATGTCAAATATAAGAATAGTACCTGGGTAACCGAGCTTTGCCCGGAGCTCTAGTAGATTTAAAAAATAAATAAAAAGAAACACAAAAATATTTTACCGGGGTTCGAACCCACTACATTCCGAATTTCCTTACAACGCAAAAATTAACCAAACTGCCAATCGGACTGACATTATTAGAGTTGAAATTATTGTTGCACGACGAAAGAAAAAACATAATATATAACTTAAAAATGCGTTTCCAGGGATACTAGAACGATTTTTTGAACGATTCACGTCGGCGATGTCAGGCGACGCCTGCCTCGGCGACGGTCGGCGGCTGCAGTCAGTTGATCTGCCACTTCACCGCCAGCAATCCAGTTGCCACAGCCTACACTACTGTACTCACGTCGGCGATGTCAGGCGACGCCTGCCTCGGCGACGGTCGGCGGCTGCAGTCAGTTGATCTGCCACTTCACCGCCAGCAATTCAGTTGCCACAGCCTACACTACTATACTCACGTCGGCGATGTCAGGCGACGCCTGCCTCGGCGACGGTCGGCGGCTGCAGTCAGTTGATCTGCCACTTCACCGCCAGCAATCCAGTTGCCACAGCCTACACTACTGTACTCACGTCGGCGATGTCAGGCGACGCCTGCCTCGGCGACGGCCGGCGGCTGCAGTCAGTTGATCTGCCACTTCACCGCCAGCAATCCAGTTGCCACAGCCTACACTACTGTACTCACGTCGGCGATGTCAGGCGACGCCTGCCTCGGCGACGGCCGGCGGCTGCAGTCAGTAGATCTGCCACTTCACCGCCAGCAATCCAGTTGTCACAGCCTACACTACTGTACTCACGTCGGCGATGTCAGGCGGCACCTGCCTCGGCGACGGCCGGAGGCTGCAGTAGATCTGCCACTTCACCGCCAGCTATCCATCTACCACACTACTGCACTTACGTCAGCGATCTCGTTGAGCGCCTTAATGTAGTCCTCGACCTGCGGCGCAGTGGCCAAGTGCGGCGCCTGCCCCGGCGGCGGCCGGCGGCTGCAGTAGATCTGCCACTTCTTCACAGCAGGCAGATCCATCATGGCCGCCTTGTTGACGGCTGTTAAGTCCAGTTCCTCCTGGAATGGGAAGAAAGAGGATTGAGAGGGTGTTTGAAGAATGTACTTATCAGCACAAAATTATTGACGTTATGTCACGACAGGCGTTTTCTATTTTAAAACAATTATTTAATCATCATTTTAACTAAGTATGTATTAAATTTAATCATATGATCTATTTTCTAATATGAATTTGAACAGGTAAGTAACACGAAACATATAAAATTGTTCCAAATCACGTGGCAAACACTTTATTTCATTCGACCTGTTACATTTTTAACGAACTTTGTTCGCAGGTCCACTTCCTGACGATGCTGCCGGGTTCGGGGCGAACCGCGCGTCGAGTTTTGCAACCCGCATGGTGGTGTGGGCCACGTGCACCTGTGTGTGCACGATCTTGCTGACATGTTGCTTGTGTGGTGGTGGTGTTTGCACGATCTTGTTTGTGAGTGTACGCTTAAGCAGTGTGGGAGGAGGGAGGTGCTTTACGCGTGCATATGCGTGCACTCACACATTTGCTTGCAGGTTGTGGGTATTTATTCGCGGGATATTGCTAGATATAATATTAATTAAATTGTATGCTAAGGATTTCCTCAAAGTAACGCCTGATTCTATTAACATCGTTCATTAAAATCGGATCAGTAGCTTAGGTGCTACGACGGAACAAACATACATCCATAGTAGGTACATACATAATAAACATACATAGACTGGCAAAATCATTACACTTCCTTTTGGCTTCGCCGTAGTCGGGTAGAAAGGCCAAATACACAAAAACCATAGACAAATTCACATTAAGTACCGTAAACTACTAAATTTGGCGCGGAAAATCCGCGGCAAACATGACACGACTGTATCTTAAAGATTTGGGACTTTGGCGGAACATATGAAGGTGGATTAGGATGACTGTATACAAAATTGTTTATTTATATTTGTTTCAACATAAATCATCCTTTCCTATTCAAATTGGCTTATGGACATAATATAAAACAGAATATACGCATATCAGTAATTCAGTATCTACAAAATGAAAACTAAAAAAAAAAATACACGGATCGAAGTTTGGGATTATTGAAAATCCTAAGTTATGTGTGTTACACAATTTATGCCATGGTTAAAGATCTATCGCCCCTGTACAACAACATTCTTAATATCTTCGGAAATCTTCGTGTTCTTTAATAACGATAATTGTCACAGGGACAAGTCGTATTATGTATACACAATCTTTATTATATTACGCGATTTAAAGAATTTCAGGCTAGTTGTACTCGTATTAAAGTATCAAAATAAACGAACAAGTTCATAAATAAAAAAAAACAACACTCGACAACCATACGACGAACACAGATTTAGATTTAAGTCTAATTAGACCGGATCTAGTCTAGCCTTCACACACATACCAGAATGTGGATGCGACAAAAACCTAGGATAGTACTCGGAATCATAGAATGTTGTGTTGCCTGTTGCCGTTTTTGGAGAATAGGTATCTACTCACGGTATGATACGTATTAGGTATGTAAATAATATAACGTTTTCCTGTCTCAGGCGGTAATAAACTAAGTGACCTTAAATTCCTAGCGTGCTACAATAATATCAGCTTTCAGCCTCTATTGTATGTCTTGTTGTAAAATTGAAGAACCTAGAGGTTAGAGACACTATGTTATTTAAAAGTAACTTTTGCCCGCGGCTCCGTCCGCGTGAATACAGTATCCCGCGGGAGCACTGTACCTACTTATTCAGGATAAAAATTTGCCTATATGTAATTCTAGAGCTTAAGCTACTACCATTCCAAAATTCATTAAAATCCGTTCAGTAGTTTTGCGTGAAAGAGTAACAACATAATTATATCCATCAATCCATCCTCACAAACTTTCACATTTATTATTTTTCTCTTATTAATATTTATTATTATTTATTTTCGTGGCCTTCGGAGCCTAAATGGTTTTTAAAATATATTTTACAAACACTGAAATCTGTTTGAAGTTCAGAAAATTTTCAGTGTCTGTAAAAGAGATGCAAGACTAATGAGAAATGCCGTGGATTGTCGCCATTTTTAACGTTGACGTGTACTTCGACAATTTCAGGAATTTTAGAGTTAAGGCGGATGATGATGGCAGTGAAAGTAATTCCATTTTAATCTTGTAAGCGTAGACGCAAGTATGATTGTTTATAAATTGTAAAAGTACAGTCAACATGAAAATACATGGCTATAAGTAGTGAAAGAATTTGTATCTTGAATTATAAACCTATTATACATAATAGGTTTATAATTCAGCTACAGCCTGTAGCAGGCTACAGCCTATGTTACCTGGGCCATTATTACGAACCTATTGAGTATATACACCTCATTCATTAAATCGGATCAGTAGTTTAGGCGCTACGATGGAACAAACATACATAGACTGCCCAAATCATTACCCTTCCTTTTGGCTTCGCCGTAGTCGGGTAATTAAAACGAGCACAGCTCATACTTTTCTTAAACAGTTCCGCTGTCCATAGACACAAAGCTCCTACTTCCTGCTATCAAGTGATGAGTTGCCTATGTATAATTCTAGAGCCTAAACTTCAATTTCACCACAATCCATTCAGTAGTTTTTGCTTGAAACAGTAACATCTACCCTCACAAACGTTTATAAGACTATTCTCGTGCCTTCAGAGTCTAAATGATTTCAAACATCTCTTTTATAAATACCGAAATTTGCCTGAATTCCTGACAAATTTCAGTGTTTGTAAAGGAAATGCCTAACTAATGAGAAATGCCGTGAATGAACGCGCCACAAAGTTCATACTTTCTTCTATGTTCATACTTACTTCCACTGTACACTTTACACTGTACACCATAATCGATAATCGGAACTAATCACATTACAACACATAATAGTATATTAGATGAAAGCTACTTTCGTTTCTGCACCCGATCATAATAACGATGTAAACACAATCGTTACATAATTCGCGTGATCGTGATCGTTATGATCATCACTCGTGATCATGAACACTTTGCCAGTGAACAGTGATCACGTCAATCAATGAGCCATATTAAAAAGTTTATAATTATGGATTAGTGGAGACGGTATAAAATATGTAACCGCGCAGTGAGCCATATCTTATACTTTAAACGAGACAATCTTGTAAGTTCAAAGTTGTATATATTCATTAGGTCCTTACATATGAAATTGGCATTTTGTCGTACTGGCCACTTTGATCTCAAATATATCTTATTTGGTTAGGAATTCCAATTTCAAATTTAAACCACTATTTACTCATGCATTTGTGTTTCGAAAACCGGAATTCATTTGTTTTTTCCCCTTTTGTGTATGGCGGCGGTGTTGCAAAAGAAAACACAGTGCGTTTTTGGTTCCAACGTTTTCGTTCTGAAAATTTCGACCTGCAGAACAAGCCCCGTGGACGGCCGGAGACCAAAGTTGATAATGAAGAATTGAAGGCTATTGTGAAAGCGGATCCATCGCAAACCACGTCCGAGCTAGATGCAGGCTGCGGTGTTAGTGATAAAACTGTTTTAATCCGCTTGAAGCAAATTGGGAAGGTGAAAAAGCTTGAAAGGTGGGTACCTCATGAATTGAGTGCAGCAAACCGACAAACGTGCGTCGACTGCTGCGTTACATTACTCAACCGGCACAATAATGAAGGGATTTTAAATCGAATCATTACCTGTGATGAAAAGTGGATCCTGTACGATAATCGGAAATGCTCATCGCAATGGGTGAACCCTGGCGAACCAGCCAAAGCCTTCCCCAAGTGAAAATTGACTCAAAAAAGTTACTTGTGAGCGTTTGGTGGACTAGTGGCGGTGTCGTTCACTACAGCTTTCTTAAATCTGGCCAGACGATTACGGCTGATGTCTATTGCCAGCTGCAAATCATGATGGAAAAGCTAGCTGCTAAACAACCGATATTGGTCATTCGCTCTAGGCCACTGCTGCTTCAGGAAAACGCTGCACAACAGACGGCTACCAAATTAGAGGAGCTTCAATTGGAATGTCTAAGACATCCACCGTACTCCTCGGACCTTGCTTCAACAGATTACCATTTTTTTCTAAATTTGGATAACTTCTTGCAAGGGAAAAAATTCAACTCCGATGGGGCAGTCCAAAAAGCCTTCAAAGATTTTATTGACTCCTGTCCGAATGGTTTTTTTAGTAAAGGAATTAATGAACTACCTATGAGATGGCAAAAGTGCATAGATAGCAAATGTATATACTTTGATTAAATAAATATATTATGTTTAAAAAAAATCGACTTTATGTTCCTCCTTTACAAAACGCCAATTTCATATGTAATGACCTAATATATATAATGGGAATATCGGCAACGGCTTCAAGTATTACCATGAAATTTATTATACAGGCAGTTTAGGGGAGAAAAATCGATTTAGCTACGTCTCATCCCTTGGAAACTGGGCATTTTTAAGGTATATACGTTTTTTCTTTCGCCGTGCAACAATATAATATCAATAATTTCGACTCTATTATGTCAGTCTGAATTGCAGTTTGGTATACATAAAAAACATTACAACATACAATATTATGTCGTCGACTTTTTCTGCGTTATATTATGAACTATTTATCCTAGGGCAACGAACATATTAGTGGGATACCAACATACAGTTCAAATTGTGAACCTCCTTTTTTAAGTCGATTAAAAAGTAGGATATTATTTATGGTAATCCAAGCTCCAGCTATTGAAGTCCGTTCAGAGATATACATACATATTACCTCGGAGTTCTACGAGAGTGATGATTATGTACTTGTCATGAGGTCCTGTCAGAGGTAAAATAACTGTGAACGGTCTCTATACTAATATAATAAAGATGAAAGATTTGTTGTTTTTTTTTTTTTGTATGTTTGTGTGCATTGAATAGGCTCTGAAACTGCTGGGCCAATTTTAATGAACTTAAACATATAACAGGACACGGGGAAGGAAACTACTTTTTATCTAGATTTCAATTTCCGCACGAAGTCGCGAGCAACGTCCAGTAATAAAATTGTATGTATTGTATTGACATTTTCGCATCATGGAGTTTCGCATCTGTCACGTGACTGTCAAGCCTAATGCCAAGGGTGACGTGTCTGACATGTCTGATAGTGTTACTAGTTACAGGCGACAGTCCCCACTGTTGTCCTAGAATCTAGTTTATGCTAATTAATAGTGGCGATTAACAACACTCATTTGAAAAACGAAACATTATTTTATCAATACATCTTTTGTTAAAACCTCCACCAATGTTTGCATACAATTACCCTCAACAAATGATACTATCAAAACTTCAGTCCCTATGCAAAATGATGATTTTTTGCATATTAAATTCTTAATAATATTGTATCCAATGTCCCTAAGGTTTTAGTATTTATATAGTAATAATGGTAATAACTATAAAATAAATAACTTAAACATTCGAATTAGTACTTTTAAATACCTCATAGGCTAGTTTAATTACAGAGCTAATCTACAAAGCAGTTATTTACCAAACAAGCTTTGCACTTTCAAAAATTCCAACTCCTTACCAATAAATAATATATTATCATATAAAGGTGAACTACAATAATGCAGGCGATTTTAACTATTTATGCAAAGTTTTAATGCCTAGTATTCAAGCGGAGGATAGGCTAGGTCGTACGTACGTACGTATTTGTATATTAGAGGTCCGGAGAGGTGTGTAGACCTAATTTTGAAAATTATAAAAGTACTCGTTCGTGGTGTTATATATTGTCCGGAACTTCACGCTCTGATTTGCCGCTTGTGTGTGCCCGACAACTTCCTGAGACACCGTCCTAGTCGTCGGCCCAAATTATTCGCTCTGCCGGCATGTCGGTCTGTCGCGAGAGCTGAGTCCCCACTGTACCGTGCGTTAGACCTGCTCAACGCCCTTCTGTCCGCCAATCCTGAGTGTGATGTGTTTGCTGATAAGTGGATGGATGTAAAGAAAGTGTGCTTGAAATTTTGCGAGGGAAAGAGTCTCTTCTACAGCTAGTTAATAAATGTTTGTTTGTTTGTATTTTCCATTGTAAAGTTATTTTGTAATTTGTTTGATGATAATATTAATGATATTCTAATTTTTATTATTAATTTTGTAAAAGAACTTAGTTATTAGTTAATTGATGTAATTGGTCACCCATTTTAATTAATTTTAAATATATAAATAAATAAATTGAAAATAAATAAACGTAACTCGACCTAAAAGCATAAAACCTATTAATACAAAGCTGTTCTGATACAGATATCAATTATAATTATAATATACCTCGTAAGGACTTGTTTAAAATTAAAACAATAAATATATTTAAATAATTGAGCTTCTCAGACATTTTATACTGGACACAGCTTAATGATCTAATCCTGCTTGTTACTTTTTGTGAAATGGTATTTATTCTATGTTCAAAAAAGTTGTCGGGTACAGCTTTTTTGAACAACTCAACGCACCACGAAAATGAAAAAAAACATACCGGTTGTCTGTAAAGTCAGTTTACTGACGATAGTTGAACGTGACAACGTCAACAACAACAACAACAACAACAACAACAACACCACCAACAACAACAATAATAATAATAATGAGGTAAAGTACTTGGTAACGGTACTTGGTAACTATAGCGGGTGACAGGTAACGCATGAGTCATGTTTTTTCGTGCGTGCAGCCGGCTCCATCGATTTATAAGACGTTATCACGTCAAAACTTCCGAATTTTTATTTCTTCCTTTCACCTCGTTTTCAACTACAAAACCTCGTATCTCCACGGCGCTACTTATTTAGCACCATGGGCTCCCCTACTACTAGATTTTAGATAAGCCCAAAGTCTTAACTGGTAGCCCTAAGCGTTTTCCATAATTATGTATAATAAAGATTTGATAAGAATTTTTAAACTGCTGCTGGCGGTAGGATTAAACGGCGTACGTAATGACAACAATTAACATAGTTTTAAATGTTCCTGCGGTTAAATTTTACATTTTAGGTCGAAACAGGACGTTTACTTTTAATAAACTTTGTAAGTACAGCCACGACTCACGACCGTCAAATTAAAACCAAACAAAATAAATACGTTACGGTAAACTAGCGAAGAAACATTTGGTTGAAAAATTGTACACGCACAAGTCACGACTATCTCCAGCCCCCTTACTCCTGACACAATCGAGAATCGAATTAGTTCGATCTCAGTAGCTTATGATACTCTCGACAGCTACACTAGCGCACGATCGTGCGGTGGCTGAATTTGTAACTAACCTGGATCGAGAAGTTCATTAGATCGTAACTTTTGGTACTCCCGACGAAATCAATCGACTGAGAATCGAAAGGCAGGATCGAAAACAAACGTCAAATTACACGATAGCTAAAGAGTTCTCATTTACAGTATCGAGTTTGCTTGTTTTAGTGTATTTGAACTAAATTATGAGATATTTATTGCAGTATTGCAGCATTATTTAATATTATTAACGGAGCTAATAGAATAGACGTTCGGGAAATGCAAAATTTACGACAATTCACAAACTTCAACACATTAGCAATGGACATGGATTGTTAGGAATTTCGATGCAATTATCGCCTTAAAAATGATTTATTTGACGTATGAGTCGCAGATTTAACTACTCATATAAAGAAACCGACTCACCGAAATTACATCACCGTTATGTGTAAAGTTACTTAAAACCTTTACGCATTTGTTTACACATTTGGCCGCTAATTCATGTATTATATTTTCACTTAAAACAGGGACTGAGACAAATGAAGTTTACATAATATGATCTATATTAACGTATCATATGAAGACAAACGGTCTCAATCTGTCTTTGAATAAACAAAGTCAATAAAAGGTTATAAAAAGTCATACGAGGATGTTACTATGCTCGGGTTTCCTAAATGTAAACACTAAACACGAATTTGTTATAAAATCATTTTCATTAAATATGAACTAAAATGAATATGATAGGAAATGAACTTCCTTTTTACAATACTACCGATTACCTATTTATGGCAAGTTATTGTAGTTGGAATATTGTATTTCGTGCACAACACATGAGTTTTGCTGACAAATTAAATAAAAATATGAGTTTTTGCCGGGGAATTCAATGGGTGACGTTGTGGTTTTTGTATATCTTTCAAAAATTTGTGTTATTCCGGTTCTTAATGTGTAATACTGGTAGAATATTACCCATTAAATATTCGTTAACGTGCACAAGTGTGGGAAAGTGGTACAACTTCAAAAAAACGTGCTATTTTGTGTTCCCGCCAAACTCCCTAGGAACTTTCAGTAAAGCTTCTACCACTTTACTGAATCGACTGACATGACTCATGGACTGCACTAACTATTTATTAGGACTTTGACTAGACTTTGGGCTTGACGATTTAGGAATACGGTGTTGAAAATTGAAACGAAAGTTTTATTTTCCGCTTTTTAACTTGACACTAGCAAATGGGTATAAGCGGATGCCATATATAAATAAATAAATAAAAATATGACTTTGACGTTTGACAGAACGTCAAAGATTATAAAACGAAATTTCGAAACAATTGGCGATTCACTAAAGAGCCATTTTTAAAAGAAGAACTATTATTTATTGTCCCAGTTTTTTTTTTAATAATAACCTATAGAAACCTACTATTGCATGAGATTGAGCTGATCTGTTATTGAAAGTTAAAAATATATAATTTTTCCATATTTTTAATAATTTTCGCCATAGACTACTGCACTCAGCTATAACTTGTTTACTCTGTGGACGTGACGTCAGCAACCGGATACAGCTAACGACGCTGATAAGACAGGATCTCAACGCGATCTCGATTACGATTCGATTTTGTTCGGGAGTAAAGCTATGCACCAGTTTGTCCGCAACCATACATTACTTATTTGCCGTGTATAATTCTCATGACTGTGCACCAAAATAATTTAATAAGAATTAACATTTCTTCCAAAGAAAGGAAAAACACAAAGATTAAGTCTTGTCGTTCAAACATCAAGTTCAAGAAACAACCAAACAGATAACATTATCAAACAGTAGCCGTGTGTGTAACTGAATAACTCGATAACAGCTCGAGTGTCGGTGCCGTGAGACGGTCGCTACAGTTTGTGTTACTTGATCAAACGCCTTTGTGGCACAGTAGTTTAGAGGTTGGCCCTCGACTCCGGAGGTCGTGGGTTCCATCTCTGCGTTGAAACAACAAAAATGTTGTTTTGAAATCTGGTTAGGATGATGCAGTCTGATCACCTGATAGTGATGAAAGATGATCCATGCGTCGGATGGGCATGTAAAAACTCGGTTATTCGTCCCACTGGGTTACGAGAGTAAAGGAAGAGAGATTGCTCTCGTGTACTGCACACACACTTGGGCACTATAAAATTACTAACATAATTTAGAGTTTCTGCTATTTTAGTTTTGTTTTTCTTCAAATTCACAACCTTTCACTAGGACGGCCCAAATGTTTAAGCAGATAGGAAGTGACCGCAACGACTGCAGACGTGGTTGATTAACGTGTTTACACGTGAGTGTGCGTGCGTGCGCACGATTCAACGGCGCCGTTAAGCGATTTTCACCATACGCCTGGTCGAGCGGCAACGTGTTCGATAGTACATTGGAAATTCACTTGTCCAACGCTCGTACAGTACATTCACACGCACACGCACCTGACAGAAAGCTGTCGACCCGTGACTTTGACAACGCAACTGGAAAGCTTACGCGTAGACGAGCTTACTATCCACTGTGTATACTTTTTTAGGGTTCCGTACCCAAATGGTAAAAACGGGCAAGTCCGGACTTGTAGACTTTAGTCCGGACTATGTGCGGCTTTTTAATTTGTCTGGATTTTTTTTTTTTGTTTGAATAGAATATTATGAGATATCGTAAGTAATATAAAATCAGTATTAATTAATCTTCATTAACTTCATGCTTATCTGATAACACAAAATAACTAATATTTTTTAACAATCAATTCAACGAGATCATACAATAAGTTTTCTATTACAATCACAAAGACTCGACGAATTTCAACTAAAAATATCTTCTTCAAAACAATAATGTTCGACGCAATTTGTAACTAAAATGTTCGGACTTTTTTTGAACTGTCGAGCTTTTTGACAGGGCTTTACAAATTTCTAAACGGTAACCCCACTTTTGTTACTAAACAGTGACGCAAGACGGTGGACCTGGACATACCGTGTGCCGTACAAACATTTACCATACTAGTTTCGAACTGGTAATCTCTTAGGAGCAGCCACTTAGCCGCAGCGAAAGTACAAAGTACAAACACCATGAAAGGTACACATTCTTTAACACGGTACCAAATACCAGCGTAATTATGGTAATCGCAATTCGGAAAAATGATAAGTAGTGATAGCTAACTTAACCGCTAATTTGTAATGGACATTTGACACGTTACAATGCGTTATGATTCCTCAGAATACCGGATTACTGGGCCGCGGCTCCGCACTCGCAAATACAGTAACCCACAGAAACACTGTACTGTTTCGGGACAAAAAGCCTATATGTTAATCCAAAGCTCAAAGTACTACGATACCAAATTTCATCGAAATTTGTTCAGTAGCTTTTGCTCTCTCTACTTTGCTAACTCTACCAATTTTAACAAAGATCTTTAGATCTTTGGATTTTAATAATTTCTACATGTTGATCGGTGCCCGTTGCAAAAGTCGCCCTTCCCCGTGGTCTAGTCTATTTCTGTGCAAAATCAGAATCGGTCCAATAGTTTCGGAGCCTATTCAATGCAAACAAACAAACAAACCTTTCCTCTTTTATTACTAATTAAAGGTAGGTACTAATTTTTATAGAAAATAATCAAAGATTATTTTATATAAAAATTAGAACCTACCTATAAATAAATTTTATATAAAATACTTAGTGTATATACTAAAAATACGTAGTACCTACAAAAAAAAACTCTTCTAACACACTTATCGCCGCCTTATAATTTATTATAATATAAGTATTATTAATCAAATAAAATATGGTATAACAATAGTGTTGCGTACATTTCTATAAAAAATGCACCTCGTATCTAAGTTACTGCTCGTACATACAAGTTAATAAAATTAACCCTACAATTATCTTCTCAAGTAACTATAGTGCCACTAGAAAGCACTAGTAATGAATAGCTCTTGAGCTTTCAACCATCGGCACCGATTCAACTTTACGGCTGAGCAATTTATAGGGCTTTTATAGGTATTCATCGGTATTTGTAGATATTAGTTTATTTATGACCTTGATTTATTAACGGAGATATAAGGCAAGTAAAATCTAGGTTGCCTTGCAATTTATAAGACACTAGATGTTTCCCCATTTATGATGCCCGCGACTTCGTGCGCGCAAAAGAAAATCTCGTGGGAACCGTAAACTTTGCCGCAATAAAAAGTAGCCTTTGTCCTTCCCCGTGATCTATTCTATATCTGTGCCAAAATTCATCAAAATAGGTCCAGTACTTTCGGAGCCTATTCAATGCAAACAAACGAACCTTTCCTATTTATTATCTTATACTTTAAACGAGACAATCTTGCATATATATAACCGTAGAAAGGCAACGGCTGCAAGTATTTACATGAAATTTAGTATGCAGGGTGTTTTCGGGGGGAAAAATCGGTCTAGCTAGGTTTCATCCCTGGAAACTGGATATTCTTAAGTTGCTTAATATGTTTTTTCTTTCGTCGTGCAACAATATATTAATAATTTCGACAGTCCGCTTGGCAGTTTGGTTATTTTTTGCGTTGTTCGGAAATTCGGAATGTGGTGGGTTCGGACCCCGGAATAATATTTTTGTGATTATTGTTTATATTTCTCTTAATGTACTAGAGCTCTACCCAGTTACTATTATATTATAGTATATATTAATGTTGAATCATTAAAGGTTACAAATTACTCGCCAGGAGTGTCAGCCATCCGTCACACTGGGTTACAAGAGTTAAGGAAGAGAGAGTGCTCTTGTGTACTGCGCACACACTTGGGCACTATAAAATAACTCTGCGTAGCTGCCTGCCTGGTTTCTATGAAACCGGCCACCGTCACCGAAATCGGTGTGGGGAGCTATTATTGGTTTCGACTAGTGTATTATTCTTAAGTTACTTCACGATACCCACTTTGTACATAGTTTGACGATTGGCTATGCTATGGCTAATTTAATAGGCTTGGACTCATAGGCTGGGACTATTTTGTCCGGAATCTGGAGGGCCGGAGAAAATTCAGAGCACGCAAGTGTCGATTCAAATGTCAATGTTATATAATTATGACAGCTCGACACTCGACACTTCATTTTTCAACCCTATCGTATAGGCCAGAGTTCTCTTTTCAAAAGGTCGATTCCGCTAAATAAATCCTGCACTAATACAGTTACAATCCAGTCCCGATATGATAAAACTGCAAAATGGTATTCCCATAACGTCAAATCGACATCAAACCTGTTTTGATTGGTCCAAACTCCAAAAATAAGTTTATGATATCAAGACGATTCATTTATAAATTCGTTTATAAAAGTAAACTGACATGAGGGTGTAAATTTATTATGAGAATCGGGTTTCTGTGCTCTGAATTTTCCCCGGCTCGCCGGATTCCGGATCATATAGTCCCAGCCTAAGTAGCTACTAGCCAGGTAACCGTTAGAAAGCCGCTAGTTATGAAGTATGAATGCTAGTGAAACCGATACCCCTCGAAGTTCATTACGCTGGTTCATTAATAACCGGCCAAATAATGACAAACGCCAATCACTTGAGAAAGTGGTTGTACCTATGTTGTGTATAATAGAGTCTGGCAAACGAAAGTTGAACCCGGGTTATTTGCAAACTTTTTACTTGGCAACTCTATATATATATATATATATATATATATATATATATATGTGTGTG
This sequence comes from Phengaris alcon alcon, assembly GCA_037179445.1. Classification (NCBI taxonomy): domain Eukaryota; kingdom Metazoa; phylum Arthropoda; class Insecta; order Lepidoptera; family Lycaenidae; genus Phengaris; species Phengaris alcon. The sequence continues at coordinate 2,432,085 of JAYRCH010000135.1, read as the reverse complement.
TGTGTGTGTGTGTGTATAGTTATATATACTATATTATAGGTATACCTATTACTTATATAATTAAGTTTTATTACTCATATTCCATTTGAACCAATAAAAATCTCGACAAATAAAAAAATAAGTATTACGTCGTATTACGTGTACCTGGGGACCCGAGCTTTGCTCGGTGCTCTAATAAATTAAAAAAAAAACAAAAATAATCACGAAAATATTTATCTGACGGGGATCGGAACCCACCACATTCCGAATTTTCGAACAAAGCAAATATTATAACATACGCTTACCAAACTGCCAATCGGACTGCCATAATATAGTTGAAATTATTTGATATATTGTTGCACGACGAAAGAAAAAACATACAGCTTGTAAATGCGCAGTTTCCAGGGATAAGACCTAGCTAAATCGATTTTTCTCCCTCAAAACACTCTGCATACTAAATTTCATGGTAATACTTGCAGCCGTTTTCCAGAAACAAATTATATATATGTATCTCCCATTTTAGTTATTAATGTCTAATACGAACCATTCTACTATATATATATATATATATATATATATATATATATATATATATATATATATATATATATATATATATATATATATATATATATATATATATATATATATATATATATATATATATATATATATATTGTAATTGTGTTATTGTTGCTGTGTTCATTGTATATGGACTACTTGGTCTGAAATAAAGAGCTTATTATTATAATTATACAAGGTTGATTCGTTTAAAGTTTAAGATATATACGGGTATAAGGGACAATGTCATTTGCACTGTCAAGGCTCACGATTGACAGGCGACACTGAATTCAATGGTCGGCGATTAGAGATTAAACGATACAGATAATTATTATGTAACAACACTTTCGCTGTCAAACTTGACAGATGATGATGACGGTTGTTCCGAGTATTATTACCATTACAGCTGTTTGCTCGTGCGATGTAACTTACATCAGGTGCCAATGGAACGTTAGTGCACTTGTTAGTGCAGGTTTATAAGCGACAGCGTCCATGGCTCGATAGTGTAGATAGCTGAAGTAGCTTGCGAGGCGTGCTTTACAGGTGGTAGATCCTATGACGTATACTCCCTCAGATTATAAAACAATAGGAAGATAAAACGCACGCAACGAAAATATAATAGGCGTTCATAAATTGCGTGTGACGTTTTTGAAGATATTTTACGTGTTATTTGACTCACCTCTTTGAGATCCCCCCCCCCCCCTACGTAATTTATGGACGCCCCCTAAATAATTACCTCGTAAAGGCTGACAACTTTCAATCTCAATATACTTTACTGCAGATGATACACTGCCATATTCTATAATTACTTATCGTCGGATAATCGTCAGCAAATCCTCTCCCTTTCTCCTAGAAAGCGGTAATCCTACTCTAATTCTGGCGCCAAGCGGCCGGTGAAAACACGCGTGTACAGTCTACTACGTATCACGCTATATATTTTCAGATTATTATAAGAGACTGATAGAAGCGGCATAGAGAGGATTGTGAAGATGTGTTTATTATCTTATACACATAAACCTACGCCAAAATCCAAATTAGGAGGTATATCTAACAGTGGGGAGGGGTTCCAATAACTACATTTCTATCGGCTTCACTTAACAACTTACCGCCATACAGCCTAGGACTTCCCTATGAAGGAGAAAGAGAACAGCTTTCGCCACTGATATCTAATAAAGACTGACTATAGGTATCAATTAATATTTTTAATTTATGGCACTACGCTTTTTTCCGGCGCGACGTATCAAATAATGCCTAAAATACGGGACGTTTGGCATTGCTACTCCCAACCTCAGGGTTCCTGCAAGACAATCTGCACGTCTGGCATCTATCAGACGCGTAAGCCTATGTAGTACATGTTGACGTGAAACAGCACTCACCACCAGCTCGGCGAACTTGGCGTCGAGCTCGTCCTGCGGTGGCATGGGATGAGTGGGGGTGACGGCCTGCAGCGCCAGCCCCCCCTCGCCGCCCACCACGCAGTACGTGATCTCGGGGGGCTCGTCATTCTGAAACAAACGGGGAAACATTAAGATAACATTAAACATGAGACATATATACGACAATCGAAGCATATGACGTCCTCGAAAGTCCCAAGTCAAAATTTGATCGCTCCTGTCAAAAGAAGATTATAAAACATGACATGCTAAGAAATATAGAGTTTTCTTGACGACCTTGCTACCATGGATCGAGATATATTTCGCTACGAACTATATTTCTCTATCCTACCCTAGAAAGAACTAATTTTTACACGGTTGTCATGACAAGGGGACTGACGACCTGAAGAAGGTTGCAATGAGTCGGTAGATGCAGGCCGCGAGCGACCGGTCGCAATGGATAACATGGTCGCAAAGGTCTTTGTCGTACAGTGGAGTGTGGACGTCTACAGGCTGAAACGATGGAATGTGAGGAGTATTTTTTTTTATGTAATGAACCAGGAAATGAGCGAGGTAAGCGATTACCGCCGCCCATGGACACTCGCAACTCCAGAGGGGTAACACTTGTAACTCCTCAGCTTCACTGGGTACATGGTGGTGTTGTAACATGCAGTTAAGACATGTAGATGTAGTCTCTATATCTACCGCATTTACTTCAAATTAGGCATAGACAAAAAACTTATATCAATCTGAAATAACACATAGATATTTTCTTTCCTATAAACATGTAGATTGTAGCTATTGGCTATGTAATACTTGGACGCGGAATCGTGACAGGCGCATGTATCGTGTACGCGATCGTTCCTTACAACATGTTACAATCGGAAGACATGATCTGCCCATATACAACATGGCCATGTCCAGCCTCTTCCTCATGGCTCATACACGGTACAGGCCATTTAAGTACCACGGATCATTCAATGTACAGACAGCAAATACAACGCAGTCATTGCAAAAAAAAAATGGCTATAGCCGCATCACATTTATTCACATCTAATCATTTGTTTATCACAGAATGTACTGTTGTTATATTATGTTCAGAAGCAATTTAATTTGAACGTAAAAAAAACATAATGCTACCAATTTAAATGTCACTTATTCACCGTGCAATAAATAACACAATGTTACATAAACTTGGCCAAATGTCATCTTTTTATTTACGATTATATTGGATCTGAACCAACTTAAATTATTATATTCACGTAAAAAGGAACCGTAGGAACGTTTTTTCTGGATAAAAAGATGCCTATGAGTTAGTCTAGGTTACAAACCAATACTTATTTGATATCTTGTAACGTTAATGATGAATCATTGTTTATTTGGTAAATTATTGAAATTCCAATAATTTCATTATAATATTTTCATGGTGTTGAAAGTATTTGCCATAACTAAAAAAGTCATTGACGTATGTTTTAAATTAATAACTAAATTACTTACATTTTGGTATGGTGTGTAGGAATTAAAGTTACAATTTACAAATCGTATAACTAAACTTGTTTTCCCTACATGTTCACTGCCTAAGTTCTCCAAATTTTGCTTATTTGAATCCGTTCATAGCCGTTCTTAGAGGGTTATATTAATATTGAAGTGTAACGAAAAAAGTCAGGGTTTACTGATACTTTTGCTGACAGTACTCACTTGCACAGTCTGTCATATTGTCTGTTTGTAAAATTTATTTTGCTCAAGATTTATGTAGCGATTCTTGTTAAGGTTTTCTCCCAAACTTTTCAGGGTACGTTACGTAACTAACCAGTAAAACTTAAAGATACTTGTTTAGTGAAAGTTAAATTCATACAATAATTCTCATTGAACCTGACTTAAAGCCATAATATATATCAGTTTTAAGACGACGACACTCTGTAGTCTGTGCATACGAATAAAATGTAAATTACAAAAAAATTACCAGCCTGAACACTAAAAGTTTGTGAGAATGAAATTGATGAGTCATATAACAATTTAAATGCAGCGCGCCAGCCCTGCGATGCACTGCTTGTGACCGAGCAGCGTCGGCGCATGTCTCGCGAATTGATTGTTCCAAACTAAAAGTAGGGTTGTCCAAAATTTCATTTTTTATTTACTTTACAAACGGCTTTTATATTATAACATTACTTTAGAAGAAGAAGATTCTAAAGAGTCAATGGGTAAAATGAACTATATATTAAAATACGCGTCGTACATAAAATCCATTTATTGTTAAAATATTTTTAGCACTGATCTATAATACTACGAGTATAATAGAATTAACTTTTAATAGAATGAATTAATCAGAGGACAGGTTAAAAATTTACATTTAGGGTCAGTTCACACCGTGATGATATGCGAATATTGAAAATTGAACTTTATTCGTTACACAAAAAGATACACGTTTCATAATATGATATTAGTGATACACGCCAGTGGCGTGGGGTTCCTAAAACTCCATTCCTATCGGCTTCACTTACCACTTACCTTTTGAAGACCGTCATCACAATTCCTACCTATTTATTACACAGGCCAGAGCTTCCCTATGAAGGAGAACCAACTTCCCGACTGCTGCAGCACATTTCGAACTCTTACAATGAAACGCGTATCTTCTTGTGCAATAAACGAAGTTCAATTTTGAAAAGCAATCTATATTATGTATTTTGAATATATATCGTTTCGTTTCGGTTTATAATGCATCATGTCGATTGCCGTACCCAGAGATTACGGACACATATTTACCGTGTTACAGAGTACAGAGCAATGTCAGGGAAAATATATTTGCCAGATATCAAAATTAAACAATGTTATACTCGTACAACATTGATAAAACGGAACAATAAGACTTATTAAAACAAATTCAATATAGACGTCGGATATTTGATCCGTGAACAATGGAATCATTCATTCATGTATGAACATTTGTGAATGAAAGAAAACCGTACAGTAGAAATATAACATATTTTGAATATCAAATGACAAGAAGCGTTATCGCACTGAGCTCTCGTAAAGTTTAAACACAAGAAAATAATAATTTATTGAAGGATTTATCTATATACCATTATTATAAAGAGGAAAAGTTTGTTTGTTTCTTTGCGTTGAATAGGCTCCGTAACAGCTGGACCGATTTTGATGAAATTTTGCAGAGATATAGAGTAGACCATGGTGAAGGACATAGGCCACTTTTTATCGCGGAAAAAAGTACGGTTTTCGCAAAAAAAACATACAAACAAGTTTTAAGTACAACTTGTTCCCTAATATCACACGCAATAATTTTGTCATTGTGTTTTTTTCGTGTCTGTGTTTTTCGTTTGCGTCATCATAAAACTTGTTAACAAGTATTATGTAAAAATTTAACCATTATGTTAAAATCTAACCGACGACTACTATTTCTTATTCATAGATTTTTTTTTTCTACGATCGACAACCCTATTTCAAGTTAAATTCTCGCCGATGACTTCACTCGGCCCCACAACTGCACTCCATATATTTACACAACTGCTGCCAGACGAATTAGCTCAACGAGCCGAGAGATCGAGAGGTTTCATAAGGGAAATTTGAAATTTTTGTTGTCATTAAACGTTATGACCCCCCGTCATTGACATTGACAATGGTCAAGCATTAAGCGGGATGACGACGATGAACTCTAAAAACATTCTGGATCACGTCAGCTTTCAAAATAAAAAAAACATGATCAAAATCCGTTTGGGAGCTACGATGCCACGGACAGACACACGCACAGACAGACACGTCAATCTTAAACCCCATTGTTTTCGTCGGAGGATGAAAAGGAGTATATTTAGCGAAGTTCACTTAGATACAATCGACATATACCGGTTGCCAGACTTACATAACATTGTTTATCAACATTTTGATTTGTGACACAGGTACTTTGTTCAGAGCCAATGTAATACTTAACGTAAACTAAAATATTAAACGCGAACAAATCAATGTGACATTGTGATTTGTATTATTACTGCACAGGTAATTGAAGTGACATTTAAATTGGGTATTCAGATCCATAGATCGTGTATCAGAGTATAAATGTTAGAGGCTTTAGAGCTCATGAAAAAATTTACCTATTATTGTATATGTGTGTCCTAGAGCTATTATAAGTGTGAAAGTTTGTGAGGATCAGAATGGATAGACGGACGTATGTATGGATGGATGAATGGATGGATGTGTGTTTGTTACTCTTTCACGCAAAAACTAAGGAACTGGTTTTGATGAAATTTGATACGGTAGTAGTTTAGGCTCTGGATTAAAACATAGGCTACATTTTTTGGCGATAAGGTACAGTGTTCCAGTGCGATACTGTATTTACGCGGGCGGAGCCGCGGACAAAAGCTATAGTCACTAATAGAAAGAGTCTACTGGCAAAACAAATACAGAAATATTTCTGCTGTTGTTGCAGACACATACAAACTGAAATAAATCGTCTATTTCCTCATTAGTGACGACTTGACGCTCTTAACCCCCCGGCGACTGCACCCTAAGACTGTGCGCCTGTCACCCGCGAGGGTCACAACGACCCCTAATCCGGACCTCACCCTCACTCATTATCGCTTCTATTGTCATTAGTTCAATTATTTCTAACTCTAGCATGGTATATAAATGTACTTGCTTGTTCCGGCGGCTGCGCCCGCATAAATATAGTATCCCACGGGAATACTGTACTTTTTCGGGATGAAAAGTAGTCTGTTTTAATCCAGAGTCTAAACTACTACCATACCAAATTTCATCGAAATCCACACATACGTCCATCCATCCATCCTCACAAACTTTCATAATAGTAGAAGGATTTATGTCGATGAATAAAATGGTTAGATTTTGTTTTAGTTTAATAGACCAGAGACCTAAAACATTAAACAATGTGCGCACGAAAAATGATTCAGCTTTTTGAATAAAAAAACAGTCAAAAGTAAATTAAGTTAATAAAAGCAAAAGTAAACCCTACATGTCACAAAAATTAATAGATATTAAAATTTAAAAATGAACTATGAAATTTCTCAACGATCCTATTTTATTTTTTCATCCGATATACCAATTACAGTTTAACTATGACAAAATGTAGGTTAGTTGGAGAAATTAATTGTGTACAGAAGCAACTCATAGGGGAGACAGAAAAAGTAGAGCAACCAGTCCCCGGTAGGCAAGACATACTTTATAAGTATTATTGTGTACTTCAACTAGCTGGTGCCCGCAACTTCGTTTGTGTAGAACTAACGGAAACGGAACCCTATTTTTTAATCGGAACTCTTAGAGCTCTGATTCAAAAACAGATTCTTCTTCTTCTTCTTCTTTTGGCATAGCCTCCCCTGTAATAGGAGTTGCCAACGTCAGAGTGATGCAGCAGATGTTCAGTGAAAAGCTGATGGCGTACAGTGCAGGGAATGGCTCATGCAATGACTTCATAGGTACCTCATGCAGATACAAGTTATAATTACTAGTATAAGAACAGAATAATATACAAAGCCAATGTTTCTTAACCTTTTTTTTATATTTTATTAAGCCCTACATAATATACAGAACATATATAAATAAAATAAAAATTAATGAAAATTAGTTAAACCAAAACAGATTCAATGACTTATCTACCAATAACTATTTGTTAGAAACGTCAAATTTGTATCGAAAAAAACCGGCAAATTATTGAATGACGACGTTTTTAACAAATACGTTATTAGTAGCAGTGGCGAAGGCTGGTTCTTATTCATAGGGAAGCCCTAGCTTGTATAATGGGTAGGGATCTGGTTGAGGGTCTCCAAAAGGTAAGTGAAGCCGATAGGAATGGAGTTATAGAAACCTCACGCCACTGTTTAGTAGATAGGTTATCGATACCGGCCGTAAGACGCCATGGCGACGTCGCTGGCTACCGTATCCAAGCAGTCAATATAAAAAAAAATACCTAACTCACTTGGCAATCGCCTGGCCACCAAACCTTTCAATATTAACTGCTTGACTACAACTTTAATGACGCATAGCTTTTTATATTAGCATAGATTAAGATAAAATTAGTCTATGTTACTCCTTATAACATCAGTTATCTGCCAGTGAACCGTCCCGTGAAAATCGGTCCAGCCGTTTCAGAGATTAGCCAGAGATTAAACAGACAGACAGACAAACGGACAGAAATATATTTATAAAAAAATGATTTTATATTGTAAGTACTATATAGAATATATGTTACAGTACTTACAATATATAATCAATTTCTTATCATGACATTGATTTTATACTTTCATATTATGCATTTAGTGAAAAGCTGTTAATTAAAAAATTACAAACACACATTTCAGTTTTATTCCCTTGTATACAGATTTATAATAAATTTATTATTGACACAGGGGTCCCTACAGGGACCTATCCTCCTGAACCAAATGTCTGCAAAATTAGACGAATGAGTATTTTAATTTTGATCCTACTATCCTACTAATAATATAAATGTGAAAGTTTGTGAGGATGGATGGATGGATGGATGTCTGTTACTCTTTCACACAAAAACTACTGAACGGATTTCGATGAAATTTGGTATGGTAGTAGTTTAGGCTCTGGATTAAAACATAGGCTACTTTTATCCCGAAAAAAAAGTGTTCCCGTGGGATTCACGCGGACGGAGCCGCGGGAAACAGCTAGTGTTACATATAAAAAGGTGCTTAAAAGTCGTGTCATATTAAATGGTTTCACCTTAAAGTTGGAATAAAAGTATCTCATTAATCCATGACCTAAAGTGAATAGGTATTAGGTTGAGTTATTTACTATGTAATTACACCATGTCCTTGTAATTGTAGTGAAACTCGGAGAATTCCTAGTGAAAACGACCGTAATTATCCACAGATCAAGTCAATCAATAAATGAAAATATGCAAACGAAAGTTCTCGTCGTAGACAAGTCTAGGGTAGTGGACCTGACGGTATATCGGCGGAGATACATATTTACCAGTTTCCACTTTCATTTTTCGTGTGTATAGTTACAGAGTTAATACTGCTTGCATTCAATCTCTAATTGTCATCGACTTTTCGCTCTACTGGGGTACACGGGACCCCAGTACGTCTACTACAGGTTAACAACTTTTTTAATATATTTACGTTTTGATTTGTAGCGGACCAACTAGCGTCACGCAGAATCGCGATATCGATATTTTCACAGTTCGGCGCTATATATACAACAGCTGAAATGCTTACTAGGAGGCTTCGACCTGACCGAGCATACCACCTCGCTCGGTCGCCACTATTTCCACAGATTAACCAAAATACGGACATTTTACACACGACCATGAAATCAATACTTTCCATGCAATTCTAGTCAAGTTCAGATTCTCTAACACAATATTATGCATATATGTATATATATATATATATACAGCCGAACGTATAACCGCCTCCTTTTTTGAAGTCGGTTAAAAAGGTTACTTACCTACAGTTGTGTAAAGGCGCTAATCTGTAAAAATGCCGTTAGTTACAAAATAAATTGCTGACGAAAAATCAAATTAAGTATTTATTATGTACCTATTTGTTATTTAATAGAATCACACAAAGTCACGTAAGACTTAATAGTTTTGTTTGTTTAACTTTCGCTACCTGATTCCAATGCTATAATATGGAATCCCCCTAGATAAGGCCTGAATACTGGCCTAATCATTAGGTTTAATTTTTCCTGTTTGTAGCTTTATACATGACAGTTAGCAATATTATATTATGTTAATTATAACGATTTAAAGTCAAGCAGGAAGCTGACGCGAGCTGACGATAGTGAATTATAGATAAGAAGTCTAAGAAAACTCTAGATCACATGAGCTTTAAAACAACAAAAAAAGATTAAAATCGGCTAATCCGTCGACACGTCAAAACCTAACATCCCTCTATTTGTGTCGGAGGTCAACAATTGATTAAAACGTTTAAAATTAAATTTTGAAAATGAGTACTTTGAATTGAATACTTCTACAATATACTAAACAACAGTCTCGATAGTAATCAACGAAGATTTTTTTTCTTAAGTAATGAAACATGTTTTATCAAATTCTGTGATCTCGTTTGTATAAATTTTACACTCTATGTTCTCTATTATCAATGTTGAGTAAACAAACCAATCCTTTCACGATAAACTATATCAACACTGGAAAAACACAGAATTCTACATATAAACTTACATGTTTAGACTTTTTATTCCTTTTCTTCGTGAACATAGCAATTAGAAACTCATCTCTGCACTACACTTTCCGTTATTTGGTCGTCATTTTCCCGCAACTTTCCGTTATTTTCATGAAACACTAAGCGACAGGAACAGAAGGTACGAGACCCTGGGCATTTAGTGCCACACTAAATGACATAACTGGAGTATCAATTATGACGAGACCTATGACTGGGTGCACAGAGTAGTGAACGCAGAGAGAGCACTCAAAATAAATGCGAACAATATCGTCGATACCATATACCGCTTTCATTACCATGTTCAGTGCTGAGCTGAGTGCCTGAGTGCGAGTGTTTGTCACCGTGAAGAAGATAATAATTACAATTTGTATGGCATCGAAACAACGCTCCTATTTATATAGTTAGCATAATATTTATTATTCAGTAAATTTATTTTATGAAGGCACTACACAATATGATTCAGATCGAGAGGGAAGATATTTTAACGGCATATGAACAGCTGGATTAATTAGGTCGAGCATTTGTCATTATTAGTAAGCATTTATCATTTTGCAGTTAAATTGGTATTGATTTTTTTAACAAAAGGTGTTTTGTCGATAAAATCAAACATAATTATATCCATTCCGTAGTACTACAAGGAACCCTTATATTTTCGCTCTGGCCGTCCGTCTGTATGCCTGTCCGCCCTTCTAACTTATGTAATTATAAATATAAATGGATAAAATTTTGCATAAAACATTTTATTCCCTTGGCGGAACGAACCCGCTTGCCGCTTGAGCGCCAACACGGTAACCACTGAGCCACAGAGGTCGTCAATATTATTGCAAGTGCGCGCATGCACTTAGTCTCTGTCGTTGCGCTACTCTGTGTCGTTTATCGTTCGTCTGTCGTATGCAATTACAAGACGAGGTATAAACTGACTGCTCAGTTTTTGGAATTTGTCGAAAGATAACGAATGTTAACTCTTTACCTTACTAATATTATAAACGCGAAAGTTTGTATTTATGGATTCGTGAATGTTTGTTACTCTTTCACGCAATAACTACTTAACGGATTTTGGCGAAATTTGGTATGGCAGTATTTTAGACTCTGGTTTAACACATAGGATACTTTTGTATCGCAGCAAAATGTACGGTTCCGCGTGATTTCGTTTTGCGCGTACGGAGTCGCGGGCAACATCTAGTCATCAATAAAATAAAGAAGGAACGCAACTACCTTGCGGTCTTTTGGGTTCTTTGTGCGGAATTTAGATATTCCCTCCCCCTCCCCACACCGATTTCGGTGACGGTTACGCAGGAGTTATTTTGCAGTGCCCAGGTGTGTGCGCAGTACACAAGAGTACTCTCTGCTCCTTTACTCTCGTGTGTTTACTACCGCCAGTGGGACGGATAACCGACACGACTGGCGAGAGATCAGGCGCAGGTCCGACATTTTGCATGCCCATCCGACGCATGGATTATCTCTCTTGTCAGACAATCAGGTGATCAGCCTGCATTGTCCTAACCAAACTTGGGAGACAATATTTTTTTGTTGCTCCAATGCGGGAATCGAACCCACGACTTCCGAGTCGAGAGCCAAGCTCTAACCACTAGACCACGGAGGATGCGACAATTACACGCTAGGCAAGCATCTCGGCAAGCAAGCGCATCCTTTGTCATCAGCCAGCCAGCAGATTAGCCAGAACAAACAGACATACCGACAGACAAAAATTTAAAAATAATATTTTTTCTTCTAAGTAAGTATACAATATATTATGTAAACATATTTATATGCATTTAGTAAAAAGCTGGCAATTTAAAGTTACAAACAGATACTTCAATTTTATTTATGTGTACAGGTTGATGTATGATAGATAGATGTAGTTCGCACACACTTGGGCACTATAAAATAACTCCTGCGTAGCTGGCCTGGTTTCAATTAAACCGGCCACCGTCACTGAAATCAGTGTGGGGAGCTATTGCTATTGCTAGATGTATGATATAGATGTATTAGACTATGTGTAGGTAGATATTATGTCCTATATAAAGCTCTGTATAACGCCAGTGACCTTGAGTGTCAAGTCCCATACTAATTGAGAAGGCGACAAGAGCGTATCGCGCCGACCGGAGAGTATTGAAATCGGACAAAATCACTATAAATATTTGCAAAATTTGCAAAAACTAAAACGACCTTCCCCCGAGTCTTGTCTTACTTAAATAATACTGAAATAATTTGCACACTCATGTGACTTATAGAAAACGAGAAAGATGGTTTTAAATTAAAAAAAAAGGGTGGACGAAGGGTTTTAAAAGAATATTTAAATAAATATTTCAATTTATATAAAAACAGTCCTCAACTAAATATAATGTAGATTAACACATATTTTTTTTGGGATTATTCAATACGACCATGACTGAGAAAAAAGGTTTCAAAGAACTCCAATTTTCAGTTCTATCCACCGTCCAGCGCACAACCACTTAATATATCATAACACGTCTTTGCATAGCTCAGGTCTCAGACCTAATACCTAAGTCTAGACCTGCCTTAACCTAGTTCTATTATGTAATTAAATTATTGAACTAAGTTATGAATATCGCTAAGAAATATTAGATTATTGTACAGGAATTATGTATATATACTTCTCGTTTGACGTGTTGATACATTATTTATAACGAAACTACAAGTAAATTATATTATATACTTTCTCTATCATGTCTGTTACGTCACATGTGTAACAACTAATAACATTACGAATAGTTTACAATTAGTAAGTGATACATCAATCCACGTACAATTTTATGCCGGTAAAGTTTTTTTTTACATTTTTAGTAATTAATGATGGCGACCGTACACGCGAGACAAGCAGCTTGGCTAGCAGGGTGTGCTCTCAGTATCAGAGAACTTTGCAGAGGATTTGCTTGATTGCCAATCGGCAATCCTCTGATTAGCAAGGTGATTATTACCTTGCCTACTGCAAAAAGCTTACTACATTTTACTAAGCTTTAAAACTACCTAAAAAAGAGTGATTATCCTTCAAAAATGTCTTACGACACTTATCTTATTTATTACTAGCCGGTGCCCGCAACTTCGTTTTCGTGGAACTATCAATGGAAACGGAACCCTAAGATAAAAGCAGCCTATGTTACTTCTTATAACATCAGCTATCTGCCAGTGAAAGTCCGATCATGTTATGCATTTAGTGCTAAGGCTGGAACTATATGATCCGGAATCCAGAAGGCCGTAGAAAACTCTAAGCATTGAAAATAGAACTCTGCGCTAATACAATATAGTTGAAAATCGAACACGTGAGTGTTGAATCAAATGTCAATGTCACACTCGAAACTTCCATTTTCAACTCTATTGTATTTTGACTGAGCTGTTAGTTTGTTAGATATTAAAAATAATAAAATAAAAATATTTTTATTCAGAATAAAAAAGCAAGGTTTTGTTTTCTGAACGTTAAACAAAGAAAAAACGATAATATTATGCATTCAGTGCTAAGCTGTTTATTTAAATTACAGACTTGTATTTTAATTGTAAAGATTCGTTAGTGTGGCCCAAGCATATTTATCGTACCATTGAGTAATGTGGGCAAATTAAATGATCATTAACGAAGACCAAGTCGTTCGGGGTCACGGTGAATGTTGCCAGTTGCCACAGACAGTTGTAACAATTAATTCATGCAAATTATTCACACGCTCATTTATTAATTCATTTAATGAATAAATATTATATAGATGTCTTAAAAAAGTTGGGTTATTTAGGTTATTGGCAGCGCTATTTAATGTTTATTTATAGCTCAATAACTAATTTTAAACAATTAATATTAATGCAGGTTATAAAGAAATTCGGCACACAATGACACGAATAATTAGCAACCTGCATTAACTTATGCGGTTCTTTTTATCCCGGCTAATTCTTAAAACTATTATACCTTCAAACCCCATATAAACAATAAAATAACCTAACCTAACCAAGAGCATGTCGGGACATGTCTAAGGAGGGTTCCGTAACTATCACCGCGTAATAGGGGTTTTTTTTTCAAATTACTTCAAAAATTACTGTCCAATTTCGTTCAAAACAATTTTCCGAAAGAGTTTTTAGCATGATCTATCAGCATGGAAACTTGCAAGTTTCTATCTCCTGTAGTTTAGAAATGCCAGGCGGGGACCAACTTATCAACCACTTTGGAGGCAGATTACTCAAAAATGGTCGACTTTGAAAAAAAAGGCATGTATGAAACCTTTCTTTTATTTTAAAATACCTATTCAACGATACCCCACACGATGGGGTAGAATGAAAAAATATTTTTCATCCCCACTTCACATGTATCTGAGCCACCCCTAAAAAGTAAAATAATTATTATTTTATGATTCCAAAATTGAGATCTGTACACTAACTAGACCAAAATCATTAACTAGACCAAATTTTATCAATTTATATTCATAATTACAGATGCTAGAAGCGTGGACAGACAGACAGACAGACAGACAGACGGACCGACAGACAGACAGACGGACGGACAGAGTGAAACTATAAGGGTTCCTTGAGTATTACGGGACCCTAAAAATACAGGTTTGGTTATGTCGAATACGAGGGCTGCACTAAAAGTATCGGGAATGGAATATTTCCACTGTTCCTGTCATATTAAAATCTTTTTAATTTAAAACTCCTTGGTTTTAAAAATCGAATACCGTTTATTTATTTAAAAAAAGATTCTCGGTCTTGTCACAAGGTCTTGTCAAACTTGTTTAGTCATTGAGAAAATGGAATTGACTCGAGAAAATTCTAGAGCGATGATTTATTATGTCTTTCGAAGTGGTTTAACACAAAAACAGTGTGTTGACCGGATGATTTCTGCATTTGGTGATGAAGCCCCATCCAAAACCACAATTTATCGCTGGTTTACTGAATTTCAACGTGGACGTGTCAAGCTCAGTGATAATCCCCGTCAAGGTCGTCCAAAAACTGCAGTCACCCAAGAAAACGTTGATACTGTGCGCAAGCTGATTGAGGAAGATCGACATGTGACATACCGCGAAATTCAGGCAACTTTAGACATTGGCATGAGTCAAATACAAATCTTGCATGAACAATTAGGTGTAAAAAAGTTGTTTTCCCGATGGATACCGCATTTGCTCTGTGAAGAGCAAAAAGCGGCTCGCGTTACTTGGTGCGTCAGAACTCTCGAAAGATTCCACGCAGGATCCTCAAATGCTGTTTACAACATCGTATCAGGTGACGAATCCTGGATATACGCGTACGAACCCGAAAAAAAAACCAGTCACGAGTTTGGGGGTTCGAAAATGAGTTAAAGCCAACAAAAATTGTTCGTTCACGGAGTGTTGCAAAAAAAATGGTGGCCACGTTTGTCTCCAAAACCGGCCATGTTGCGACTATTCCTCTTGAGGGACAAAGAACGGTTAATGCAGAATGGTATGCTAACATTTGTTTGCCACAGGTCGTTTCTGAACTCCGTAAAGAGAACTGCAACCGCCGCATCATCCTCCATCAAGATAATGCGAGTTCTCACACCGCGCACAGAACAAAAGAGTTTTTAGAGCAAGAAATCATAGAATTATTAGACCATCCGCCGTACAACCCCGACCTAAGCCCTAATGATTTCTATACTTTCCCTAAAATAAAGAATAAATTGCGTAGTCAGAGATTTTCATCACCTGAAGAAGCTGTGGACGCCTACAAAACGGCCATTTTGGAGACCCCAAATTCCGAATGGAATGGTTGCTTCAATGATTGGTTCCATCGTATGGAAAAATGTGTCAAATTTCGCGGAGAATACTTCGAAAAGCAATAAATACATTTTTAAATAGTAATGTTGTGTCACTTCCTCGATTCCCGAAATTTTCAGTGCCGCCCTCGTATATCGCATTTTATGGGCATATAAAGACAAGAAGGTACTTCATTCAGATCTAATTGAATCCTAACGTAAACATAGTGAACAATAGACTAGAATCTAGATGACTGAATTTTTTTATTGCATACTTAAATAGAACTCTTAAATATGAGTAACTTTCCAGAATAAACTGTATATCAAAAGTCAATATTTTCAAAGATACAGCGATTTGTATACAAAATTTCGCAAGACTCGTAAAATCGCTCCATACTAAAGGCGTACCTAGCTGTGACGTCACGCCTAGGTTAAAGTGTATGAAGTATACGGCCGCAGGAACATATTTGTAAATATCTCCGATATATTTTGTGCGTTTATGTTCATACTTACGGTAGCGAATGTTTTTGTATATGATGTAAGTAAACTAATGATGTAGGCTTTGTTTACTAATTTAGCAAAAAAAATGATAAACTTTTTTGTACTTTTTAGATGTATCTAATTAATAAAAAATATTAAGTACATTTTTTACATGTGAAATAAAGAAATGCAATGAGAGATTGATTTGGTGTATTTTTTTTGTTTTGTGTTTTGATTAAATTAAATTAATTTGGATCGGTTCTGAACTGAGTACCCACCTATAAGCTATACCATAATATTTTGAAAGTATTCAAACATTCCGGCGCTGAAAGGGTTGAGGCAAGAGGCTGGGACTATATGATACTGAATCCGGCCGTAGAGAATTTAGAACATTGAAAATTGAACTCCGGACTAATACAATACAGCTGAAAATCGAACACACAAGTGTCGAGTCAAATGTCAATGTAATATAATATGACAGCTCGACACTTGACACTTCGATTTTCAACTCTATTGTATTAGGGCAGTCTATTTTCAGTGGTCTGAATTTTCTCGGGCCCGCCGAATTACGATCATAAAGTACCAGCCTAACCCTAGGAACTAAGCGAGGCGAAAGCATTGACGGTAGACCCCGGTATTGGAACCGACGACCCGCGCCTATCTCGTTACAAGTTACGACCACGGTCCACTGGACCGCTTGCCTCACATCAATGTGTTAGCACACATTGCAGTAAACAATGACACTACATTTACAGACGAATGAAACTACCTTGAAGAGCTAAATTAGTTTTTATCCTAGGGCTAGGATACCTAACGTTTACGGTTTAGCCACGCTCGCAACGATTACTTTGAGTACTAACTAGTAAAAATATAATAAAATCAAAATAAAAAAGCCGTTTATTCAATTTTCCTACGGTTACAGTATACTGTAACACTGTGTTATGTTCGTAAATTAACAGTTTTTGTTAGTTTTTCAGTATGTATTATTCTTCTTTTTATTAATCCTTTAAATCTTGGGTTAATCTGGAAAATTTACCCCTCTACGGGGGTAATCTCTCATAAGCCTCCCCCAACTTTTTCCAACGTTCCCTGTCCTTGGTTATGTCGGTCCAGTCTTTTCCAGCCACGTGAATTATATCATGGACCCATTGTTGCTTTGGTCTACAAACTTTTTTTTTGCCCGAGGGCCTTCCATTTGGTGGACTCTATTGTCCACCTTTTATCTTTGTAGCGTGCGATGTGGCCAGCCCATTGCCATTTTAAGATAAGTGCATGTTTTACTGCATCTGTGAACTTTAATTTTTTTCCTTCCTTCCTTATTGCTTCACTTCTTATTTCTTGTATCTTTCTTATCCGCAATATGCTTCTCTCCATTGCTTTTTGAGTATTTAGTATTTTGGTTTTAATGTTTTTTGTAAATATCCAGGTTTGACAGCCATAGAGGAGGCAGGGCATAATGCAGGTGTCCATTACAATTCTCTTCATAGGTAAGTACGTATAGTTGCCTTTTAATATTTCTTTTAATGACCAAAAGTTTTTCCATGACAGAGTAATTCGCCTCGCTACCTCGTCTATGTTACTATTTTTATCGATTGTAATTTGTTTTCCTAAGTAAACATAGCTATCAAACATAATCTATTGTGTGTCCATTTATTTGTATTGGTCTTTTCTAATTGTTATTGGTCATTATTTTTGTCTTGTTCGTGTTCATATTAGTCCAACTTTTTTACTTTCCAGATCGATTGTTATGACAATCTCTTCTACATCTTTGGGTGTTTCGGCCAGTATTACTATTTCATCTGCAAATCTCAGGTGAATCAGGTAGTTCCCATTTATTATTATGCCTTTTTGTGCCCAATTTGTTCGACTAAAAATATCCTGGAGAACTGCTATAAAAAGCTTTGGTGACAGTGGGTCACCCTGTCTTACACCTCGCTCTATTTTGAAGGGTTGGCCGATGGTTTCGAGTTTTATTCTGCTAGTACTATTCTCGTATATGTAATATTTGTAGTCGATTTTTAATGTCTTTAGTGCTCTCCAGGTAGAGCTGTGACTGATACTATCAAATGCTTATTTCATTTATTTTAATATTGGATTATATTCTCTGAATTTTTGTATTATTTGTTCAATGGTCTGTATATGATTTAAGGTGCTGTAACCTGATCGGAAGCCCGCCTACTCTATGGGTTGTGAATTATCGACCTCTTGGGTTAATATTTTTAGTATTAATGAAGCGAAGAGTTTGTTAGTGCTTGTAAGTAGACTGATAGGCCTTAGTTTCCTATGTCTTGCGGATTTCCTTTCTTTAACAGTACGATAATGTCCGATGACTAGTAGCATGCATCTGCTATTTGAGGTTCCGCTAGCGGCCGCGTAAATGACGGGTATGTGTGCGTGCGCCGATTCAGGCAGTCTAGTATGAAGATGGTCTACTATACATTATTTATATTGTGCTAGTAGCGAGTGTACCATAGAGACAGTGGCGTGCACAGGATTATGACACTGGGTATGCGGCGAAGTACTCGGTCACAAAAACTTTTACGTTTATAGATTTTTAGCATAGCTACAGCCAAGCGACGGATCTCTAAGTCGAAACCATGCCAACAGAGCAAGTCTTAGATGTACTACTATTCATGTACATCTTCTACGGCAACGCAGACATAACAGCGATCGATCGTCGCGGCGAAATAAATTCTAATAAGTAAAATAATAAGCATATTTTAAAATATTATAACTACTCACCAGTCAGCTTCAATTTTCACATATTAAAGGTTCCGGTTACTTGAGATTACTATATCCCGATGTAAATTACTCAATAATATGCAAGGAAAACAATATAATTTAATCTTGTGTACACAACCACACAGCCAGTTATACGTTTCATAACTTTTAACATGAAATTTTCGAGTTACATTATTTTTTTGCTGGTTTAATTGTTGTAACTCGGGTACACACCTACCTTTAGACAGAATTTGAATCTTTTCACTGAATGACAATTGTGAGAACTTGTTCTTTTTAATTTTTAATAAACACACATTTTCGAAAACTCACAGTCAAATAACATTTAAAAAAAATCGACTAACTCACTAATAAACAGAAACTCAGTAATAAACTGTTAAATGTACACACTTTCAAATGTTAAAATGAAAAATCTTTTAAGAAAACTATAAATTAACTGGAGCGATTAAATTGTAAACAATGCTTATCACATGAAATATGCAATATGGCCCCCGCGAAACACAAAACGTTTCTTCTATTTAAACAAATAAAACCTTACTAAACAAAAATTCTTAATGGGCAATAGTGATTTATTAGATTTACGACTACTCTTTTTACTCGGATTATAGGCAACGAATAATTTCCAAAAAGCCAGTTCGGCGGTTTTCGGAAGCGATCGGATAGCCGAACCGAAGCCGAGAGCCATCGCCTGCCGCTGGAGTTACCGCTTTAAAATCATATCGATATTCATGGGTGAGTGCGTTTGCGAAGTATGAAAATTACACATACATGCGATGATTTGTCCTGCACAAAGCAACCGCATGAGTTGCTATTTATAAAATATTAGGCGTTTTTAACTTATTATATTTTTTAATTAATTTATTTACTATTAATTAATTATCGAAGTCATCTAAAACGTACGAACGTTTTATTAAAATATCTGTGAATGACAAGTAAAGCACTGCATTTCTGCCTATATGGAGCGCACGCCCCTGCATAGAGAATAGACTAAAAATGACTACCATCTCTCTAAGCTAGAAAAGTGTCCGACAAAAGTTTTTAGATAATAGTTTCAAAACTGACCATATAGGCGCTAGAGTCAGAAAGGGTGTGTGTTATAAAGTTGGCAATAAGACATGAAGTTAGGAGTGAAGTGAGTTGAGTTTGGTTATTTAAACTTTAGTAGTTAATTCAGAAAATCATAAAAATTTTAATTACTTTCGTGGTCGAAAATATTTTTATAAATATAACCAAAGAAGATGCTTAAATTTAATTCTCCGTTTAAATTTTGTCAATTTAGACCCTTGCGACAGAAGAGTCTTTATCGTTAAATAGGGATCTGTTTAACGCTTTTTATGGTATTCTTTTTCATGTATGGAGAAGGTACTCCTTCAGCCTAGTCTTCATGGAGTATACCTTTAACTGTATGTACAGTAGTAATGTGTACTTTATGGCGCACGCATACGCTAGGCAAGGCAGCATGGCAAGCGGGCCTTCATGACGGTAGCTACTGGATATAATACCACTCAACAAAAAGCTTAGTATGCTTGCCAAGCTGCTTAGTTAGCGTGTTAATCTAAAACTTGTGTAAAAATCATCAGGAAACTACGACAGCAGTCCTCGTATGTAATGTCCGATACGATCATACTACACAACTAACCCTTCAAAGACTTGAAATATTAAGTTTAAGTCCTCTAGAATACTTTATTTCTCTGTTCTATTATTACACAAATGATTTTTACCTGCAGGCACCCGCACAGTGGCCAGCGCCGGCGCAGCGCGTGCGGCATCTTGCGCGCTGGCTCAGGCGGGGGATCGCCGCACGCCCAGCGCATAAGCCGCGCGCGCGTTGCCGCCGCCGCCTCTAGGCCGCTTGACCACGACGGCACGCCCTGGGGACAAAAAGAATAAAGTTACCAACGGGCTATATACAAAATATTCTAGTTAGAAGATTATCATAGAAACCAACAAAAAAAAAGGTTTAGAAAAGACATTTAGTAAGTAACGTAGAAGCTGAAGCCTGAGGGAGACCACGACAAAACAACACTTGAAACTTATTAACCAAAATAATTGAGTTTACTACTAGGAGATTTGAGTGACAACCGAAAAAGAGATTGTGGTGACCAGGTCCTACATGAAACAATTTTAAAACTGATTCCTAAACTAAGGTGTTAGAATAATTTTCATACCTCGCAACAGATGTAAAAAAGCTACAGTTGAAAATAGGCCCAAAGAGGAATGCAGAGATTTCCTTTACATAAACAACAACTGATATTAAAGTTAAATTTGGTTCAGCAGTATTCATCATTCAGGTAGCTGTTTAGCTTACTGAATCAGAATTTTATTATCATTTCAGTTTTTAAATCGGTAAAAAGTATTTCATTACAAAATTTAGCTAAACAATAAAAATG
The DNA here is from genome assembly GCA_037179445.1 of Phengaris alcon alcon. Taxonomy (NCBI): domain Eukaryota; kingdom Metazoa; phylum Arthropoda; class Insecta; order Lepidoptera; family Lycaenidae; genus Phengaris; species Phengaris alcon. The sequence continues at coordinate 2,410,685 of JAYRCH010000135.1, read as the reverse complement.
AAGACTTTAGACTACTGTGATTGGCAATTTGACGGCTTGCCGATTAATTGTTACTACACATCCTCGCAACCAATTGAGCGAAACTATTACAATACAATTTACATACTGCCTTACCTGTGACACAACATATTCACATGTTTGTAAACATTGACTTTCAAACGGACGAGAGTCTTGCCAATCTTCCGTTGACAGTGGAAGTAGTGATTTATGGAGAAAATACGTAGGAAGGAGATTCTTAGACAATTTTCACGTTTCTATAGCTCTCCTTTGATGGAAGTCTGCAGAAACCAACACCTACAGTTTCTAGGCTATAAGTTAAGATACTTATAAATTTCGCTCGGTCTATCTTTACGAATAGGATATTATGAATATTGTATTGGATTAAGATCTGTTATGATCAAAACCACGTCAAAAATAATAAACAAAATACTAATTTATAACTAAGTAAGTCCAGACAACATAAAATATGCATTTATAATGAAGGCGATTAATCACATTATCTATGCAAATATAATAAAATTTATCTAACCGTGTTTTAGAACCTGTTAAAATTAATTAGCTATCCCCTCAGGCTATCAAAGCAGAGAGACAAATAATCATACATTTATACTATAAATTAATTTTATAGGATCATAAAAGAATAATTAACGTGTGATAATACACGGATACATCCATAACTAATAATATAACCATCAATATGTAGATACATAATATATCTACGGGCGCGGAAGGCGAAAACCTTACCGTTTGACTTTCATTGTGCTGACGCAACCTGAGGAAGTGTGGAATGCGATTGCCAGTAGACGAGACTAGATGTTCAAAACATAGAGTAAATAATCACGCCTTGATTAAATCGATGACTATATATTAAACAGCTCGAGATCCTTAATAGAGTGAACCACAGACGTAGAAGGCAGATTTAAAGAGATATTCCAATTACATATTTAAAGGCAGCAAACAAGCAAGAACTGTTTCCTGCTTGGTATACTGCCTACATTAGTCCCTTGATTGTTCGATTAGTACTAATTTACTTAAAAAATATAATAAAAGAAATTAGATTTAGAAACAAATTGTAGATAACATAATTAGTAACGTCGATAGTAATTAGTAATTCATAACTGACGTTAAAGAAAAGCCGTCTAAACTAATATGGCAGCATCTAGACCGTTTAACATCGAACCTAACACGCTCGATTAGAGAATGCCAGTAAAAATATGATCACAACAGAGTATAATTTATTATACGAACCAACAACACTTATGTCTGCTACTACGAAGGTTACAAAGGGGCCTTTCCGGGAAAAATATTTCATTCATAGACAATTTATTCCTTCTTTGTAATATTTTTCAATTTCGTATGGATTATGATAAAGAATTATAGGTTGTTTTCCATAAGGTGCGATTAACAGTGCTTCAAAACAATTAAATTAAAGTTGTTTCAAATATGTACTTTGGACTCTTGCCTGGGTCATCCATCCAAGATAGATAATAATTATAATTATACAGGTAGGCGAACGGACTACGGGGTAGAAGAAGGTTTTCATAGTGTCCAGCCTTCGTAAACGAAACGAAAAGAGATCTTTTCTCTTCTATCTTTTCTGTCTCCACTTGATCTTTTTGACCTTCAACACCCCACCAGTTGTGGTACACGTTTCATCATCTGAACTTTATCCGACATTTGCGCTTGCGCAGATCGGAACGATAACTAACGTTACAACGACTGTACAAAATCAGGTTAGGCAAATTGAGCAACTGTTAGCTTTGTTAAAGAATTCCTTGGTTTATTTTTACCTTTGTATTTTAGAATTTTAACATAATGTTCGCTTATCTTTCCTACATAATGAAAATAGAACAAAACGAAAACAATAAAGCTAACACCGACTATATTATTCTTATAGTTTTATGCTTGATGATTGATGGCGAACATTTCTCTGAGGAAGCACCAAACCTAGGTACTGTAATATAAGATAAACACAAGACAATACCGGCAAACACAATAGCCGGCTCACGGCTCATCTGACCGTGAACTCGACTGGCGGCGTAACAATACACGAGGTCTGTGGGGTTTAGTCGATGGGGAAATTTCCTCAGGCGAATTAGATTCGGAATATACCGTCCGGTCTGCACTTTCGACTATTTGTCAGAATTTCTTTCCTATCCTTCCTATCTTTGCAGGTGCTCGTCACAATAATTTTTCTTCGAGTTTAATGAGATATGTTTAAAACAAGGTAAGCAAAATACAAAGCTATGGGGGGCGAACATCATAAAACTGAATCATTATATTTTAAAAATCCTTACTAATAGAGAGTAATATAATCGTTATTTGAATTCGAAAGAACTACACAATTCTGAGGGGAGCTTATAAGATTTGTATAACACCTTTAAAATAAACAGAGCTTTAACCACCGCGGTCTGTCAGTTTGTTTATTGTTCTAAATTCTGATGTTCGATAAACTTTTGACAGGCTTGAGACTTCCTTGAGATCCTTATATTTGACGGCACTTTCACTTTCAAAATGATAATACAAAAGTTAGAAACTTCCTATTCCACAATTATTAAGCCTTTTAAGCCTCTTCAGATATTTTGTGACTCATCGACAATACTGCCCCACAACTCATGAAGGTTAAAAGAATTTCGAGAGAAAATTAATTATCAATTATCATTTACAGAGACACAGCAGGTATTCATAATTTACATAGAAATTTAAAACCCGTTTGCGAACAAAGACATGCGCCTGCCTTGTTTGGACGACGTGTCAGACTGGATGAGATTTCTACATGACCTAGGTCTTTCATTTCCGCATCATCATCAGCATAATCGTGAACCTCAACTACGTCGTCGTTGTCAGTGTCTGATCTACAATTTTTTGTAAACGATCGCAGTTTTGATTTCGGTTTCGGTTCGGCCGGTTTCGTTGAAACCAGTCCAGCTACGCAGAAGTTATTTTTATGGTGCCGAAGTGTGTGCGCAGTACACAAGAGCACTTTCTTACAAGCTCTAAGCTACTTGACCAGGGGGGCGTCAGGCGACGGGAACATGCAGATGAACCTCTAGCTAATATTGTATTCTGGACCTTTAGTCAAGATGCATTCGATAATTTCGACAGCTAAGTTCGAAATAAGTTGCATAGCTAAGTGCCATATCGCTTGCAAGGCCTTATGTCAAATCCCATACATTTTGTTTTCGAACTTCGCCGTCGAAATTATCGAATGCATCTTGAGTCTTGACTAAAGGCCCTGGTTATACATAATTCATATGCATTAACGTCTCGTCAAAAATTGGCATCATCGTATAGACTACATTCTGAACAGACCAAGTTTACGGCATCACACCATCAAATATTCCCTAGCCAACATCTCTAGACGTGAGAACCCTCGATCCCATACCATAAAACATAATGAGATTTTGACGACATTTCGAATGCCTTTATTACATCTCGCTTATAGTCCGTTCAGAGTTATTTTACCTGGGAGGTTCTATGAGAGTGATCCTTATGTCGTCGGCATAAAGGTCTTGTAAGAGGTAAAACCATTCTGAACGGATTGTAGATCTTGCTGTCTTTCAAATATGGCGTGAGTCGTGACCTTTCTGATTTTATGTGACCCCAGTTATTACTTTTACCAATTCGTAGAATTCATATCGGTCATTGACCTCTCTCTATTTCCATGGAATAAGACCGCCAAACGAGCAGAGCCGAACGACGGCAAGCAATTTTTGCTGCCCGGACACCTACGCGTGACCACCGTCGAAATGTTCATTCGCAGAGGAGTTACAAGCCTGTCTTTATCTTATGAATTTATTGATGCAATTGAATTTCGAATTAATGCACTAAAGATCGACAGCGACGGGAATACGGACAGACAGAGATGGAACACTACACCAGTAGTAATATCTGCAAGGTGATCTTAGTACTTACCACTTACTAGGTATGTGCTTGTAAGTGGTGAGTAGTAAATGTTTTAATGTCATTCATTTCCTGTAAGTTAAGAGTAGGTAAAACTTTCATCCATATCCGTTCGTTCAAAATAATGTGAAAGCAAGCATGCTATATTATTTGAATTACGATAATTGCAAAGCAAATTAACATGTTAACTAATTAATAGCATAGCTTATAGTTATTATGAAAACCCTACTGGGTTTTCAGTACCATCACGTTCTTAATATCTTTCGGGAATCTTCGTGCTGCATATACTGTCTGTCATTATCATAGAAATGCGATAATTGTCAGGAGATATTATGAAAGCAGTTGCAGCCTCCATCTGATCTTATCTATCCAAAATTTGTGTTTTACATCTTGATCTCTGTAGATCAGTTTGCCAGTCGGCGAGGGCCTCCTTCAGCATTTTCCACTCATATATGTATTTGGAGTTCGAGTTTCTGTCACTATTCGCCGTGAAGAAGTTAACACCATTGTTTGCCACTAGGGGCGTTGTTTCGATGCCATACAAATTGTAGTTAACTTCTTTACGGCGAGCAGTGACAAAAACTCCCACTCATCACTCTATTCGACGTCACTCCTTGCCATGTCACTCCAGTGTGTGTGTTTACTAGATATAAACACAAATCACAGTAATAATTACTACGTAACAAACTGACTACCAGTTTTTGTGAGACCTTGCTAACTATTCCGGGTAGGAAATATCTAGCAAATTCCAACGTCTAGATCATCGGCCATTTCAAACTTGTTATCATTAAACAAGAACAATAAACAAAGACACACATACCCAGACACAAAGTTGCACATCATAATATAAAATCTAAGACAGTAGATAGGAGTTTTTATGTGTTAGTCACAGGTGGCAAGCGCATTTTTTTTTCCGTGTGTGATCACAGACACATTTTCGTTCGACATTTTAAAGTAGGTATAATGTTTCATGTTTACCCTTCCTGCACTTAAACTTTAATTTACCGGCCAAATATCATACTCCTACGTACGCACAATTCTTGTGAAACTGTATCGAAAGTTCTTGCTTCACGTATTAATATAATAATAATAATATGTACTTCCAATAATACACTCACGTAAATATTTACAACACAAACATTAAATTGAATGTAGATTTATAATTCATGCAATTAAATAAACAAATTATATGACATTTAAATTAGCATACGTCAATCAGTATGACAAAAATGTTATAGACTTACATCTAAAGATAATTAAGATCGAATATCAGTTACTAATCTAAGGCCAAGTATCTCGGAAGTATTTGACAGTTTAACAGTTGCCGTTCGAATTATGTCTGTCCTTATCGAATATCGAGATAATCGGTCGAGAAGAACAATGCCACTTTAGGAAAGTCATGATTTGAAATCTTATTTTGATATAGGTACGAGTATGTTACATCTAGAAGAGGCATTATATTGCAAAACCGGCCAAGTGCGAGTCGGACTCGCGCACGAAGGGTTCCGAACAAAACGGCAAAAGTCACGTTTGCTTGTTTGTTGTTTTATTCTGTTTTTATGTAGAGTTAAGACGTGTAGAGTTAAAACCTTGGTAGAGTCAGAAGCTTGGTTTTACATGAGATCTGATAGCTTTTTGACACTGCGAGTCATATGGTATCGACTTAGCATCACTTTACATGAAAATGTTTTTGGTGAGATTTCACTTCTTTTTTATAACGCTTTTATTAGTTACACCTGTATGTTTGCTTGCTTGCTTGTTTGTTTGTTTGTAACCGACTCCTTTGGGCTCGATTTTGTCCTACTTTGAACGATCAGATTTAATTCAAACTTTGCACACCTGTCAAAGACCGACAATGCAATAATTCGATTAAAATATCCGATTATCCTGATTAAATTCACCAGGATTCATCAATTTCTTTCCGCATCCTTTGCATGAGAGTAAGAGAGATAGAACTAGTGCGCGAACTACGCATGCGTGCAGTTCCAGGCTTACTCTTTGGAAAATCGTACTAGAAAGCAAAAAATAAATTATAGTTTAAAAAAACTAAAAAAACACGCTTTTATAGAAAATCTAACTAAAAAATAAGAAATAAAATTTAATAAATTTGGATTAAGAATAGTGTAAATGAAAAATAAATGTTTATTATTGTAAAAAATTGTGGGGTGCATAGTGTCAATAGTTATAAACATTTTATTGGCAGATATGAGAAGGATCTTCACTTTGATAATATCTTTTAAACTTTTAAAAATCACTTTAAACGAAATCTGACCGTTTGAAGTGGTTCAAAATCAAATCCACTGGAGTCGTTTACATACAAACAAACGTACAGGTGAAGACACTGCACCCCACGCTTTTATACAATAATAAACATTTATTTTTCATTTACACTATTCTTAATCCAAATTTATTAAATTTTATTTTTTATTTTTTAGTTAGATTTTTTATAAAAGCGTGTTATTTTAGTTTTTTAAACTATATTTAAAGTTGTTATGACAATATTTTTGTTTTCTTTTTTTTATTTTATAGTTACATATATAGTTACATACATATATATATATATATATATATATATATATATATATATATATATATATATATATATATATATATATATATATATATATATATATATATATATATAATTTTTTATTTAACACAGATTCCTATAGCAATTTTCAGACCTCTAGAGAAAAAAATTGCGTGGGTAAGTCTCTTACAAATTTTCATACTCTAGGGGGTTGGAGGATAAAAGTTCAAAATTTGTCAATTTTTATGTTGTTAATGTGGAAATACTAGCTTATGTTGTGAACTACGACGTCTTGGTTCTTACAGATCCTTCTTACGCTTGAGTGGTGATAATGATAAGACTGCAACAATTGTTATATTCTCCTTTATTGGCACATATGAGAGAGATGCTTAGCACAGATACGTCTACACTATAGAGCCTTTTGGCTAACTCCATGACATTGATGGCTCTACTTCATAATACTGTTATATTATACAACAGCTTACATACCAAATTTCAGCTTTCTAGGACATCCGGAAGTACCTTATAATTTTGTTGATCCTAAGTAAGTCAGTGACGAAATCAGGGGTTTTTAAATATCAATAAAATCTAAAGTATAGGCAAATATATGCAATATAACCTATGCAATCAAAACTTATCCTGAAAATTTCGTTTATCTGGTACCAAGTTATGAGGGTTCAAAAACTCGACGAAACGCTTCGAGAAAAAGTGGTCTGGTAATGTCCTTGCGCTTCGCTTAGCTCTTCTTGGCGGGGGCACTACCGTGCCCTCTGATCTGCGAAAATTTGAACTGTCTATCACGGTTCACGAGATACAGCCTGGGTCAGACAGACAGACAGCTAAGTCTGAGTAATAGGGTTCCGTTTTTACCCTTAGGGTACGGGACCCTTAAAAACTAAAGATTTCTCTTTCTAACATCGTAAACACAAGATTCTCATAGAAGACGAATTCACAAGAAGACTCATTTCAATTTATTTAAACTCAATATAATTATTTACAGTCATCTAATCAAATAGAAAACCACCGTTACAGTGCAAAACAAACCGACTTCATTTCTAATATCTGAAATGTAGAGTTGGCAAAAAATCGAATAGAAAGATGCGATACAGCCTACAGATAATATTTATTTAGAGCTATTGAAATAAGTACACAGAAAACAATTCACGTATTTTAATATGAACACAGTTAACGAAAAACAATACGGACTATACAGTCAAAATAGTTACGATGCATACATTTACATAGCAGGTACAGACGCGAACATTCCCATGGCCGCGGCAGCTACAGTCACCGCGGCCTGAGGCCTGGGACTGTGACATTCTACGCCAGGTATATTCGCGAAGAACACACTTCCCCTACCTCAGGTACCGTCGCAAAGAACACGCATAACCACCCTACCAGCCGCGGCAGGTACAGTCACCGCGGCCTGAGGCCTGGGACTGTGACATTCTACGCCAGGTATATTCGCGAAGAACACACTTCCCCTACCTCAGGTACCGTCGCAAAGAACACGCATAACCACCCTACCAGCCGCGGCAGGTACAGTCACCGCGGCCTGAGGCCTGGGACTGTGACATTCTACGCCAGGTATATTCGCGAAGAACACACTTCCCCTACCTCAGGTACCGTCGCAAAGAACACGCATAACCACCCTACCAGCCGCGGCAGCTACAGTCACCGCGGCCTGAGGCCTGGGACTGTGACATTCTACGCCAGGTATATTCGCGAAGAACACACTTCACCCTACCTCAGGTACCGTCGCAAAGAACACGCATAACCACCCTACCAGCCGCGGCAGGTACAGTCACCGCGGCCTGAGGCCTGGGACTGTGACATTCTACGCCAGGTATATTCGCGAAGAACACACTTCACCCTACCTCAGGTACCGTCGCAAAGAACACGCATAACCACCCTACCAGCCGCGGCAGGTACAGTCACCGCGGCCTGAGGTCTGGGACTGTGACATTCTACGCTAGGTATATTCGCGAAGAACACACTTCCCCTACCTCAGGTACCGTCGCAAAGAACACGCATAACCACTCTACCAGCCGCGGCAGGTACAGTCACCGTCGAAAGTCGCCGTGACCGCGCAATGGGTGACTTTTCGCGGCCGGGACTGTGTCAGCGGGTCGCGGTCCGCACGCCACTCACGCGCGAAGACGAGTGAAAGTGCACTGGGTACTGACCGCTCTGTACGGAAGAGTGATGTCATTACTAGGAGACTTCTACAGGTGACGATGATGATGGTGGTGATTAGGATTTTTTGATGATGAGACGAGTGAAAATGTACTGATAGGCCAAATGTGATGATGATGATAACTTATATGTGGTTCCCGTTAGTGATGGGGCGATTGAAAGTGACGTACTCGCCGAGGTCTGTACAAGAGGGTGAGTCATCATCACTAGCATTACTATGTCAGACGATGAGGACTTTCTGATAGCACCTGTTAGTATGCGATGAGATAAATAAGTGGCACATTTTCATCGTTCACGGAGCATTCTATACGGGCACGTCACCTGTTCTCACCCAATTTTCTAAAGTCAGTTCTCCGATACACTCATACGCATCTCTCTAGTTCTAGCGACAATTTGCTACACAAAAACCAGCCAAAAGCGAGTTGGTCTCGCGCACACACGGTTCTGTTCCATTATTCCAATATTTTACATATTGTCATTTCGTTATTTTTGTACGAAGTTTTCCAAGTAAGCGCTTTTAACAAGTTAGGCATGTACAACTCCCGAACTAACAATATTATATAAGCCGTTATAGTTTTACATCGAAGTTCATACACATGGACTTTTATCGTGATTTTTTTTTTCAGGATTTTCGAGCCAGCCGCTTAGCTATTAGGGAACTATTTAAAAAAAAATGCAAGCAACCTTTTAATGGTTTTAAAAGACCTATCTAATGATACCCCACACTATGGGGTAGATGCGAGAACAAATTATCCCCACTTTACACACTTTACCCTGGAGGACAGGTAGCCAAAAGAAACATGGTTTTATTTTAGCACTCTGTCGGCGTGGTAATCTTCATCTTTCTAGCACTAACCGTTTGGAAGGTAAGCCGAAGACGGACGGACGAACGGGCGAGCATGACGAAACTGTAAGGGTTCCGAGACGTGAACTACGGAACCCTAAAAAGCTGACAAAATATGACGTCACACGCCAGGATCTGTATGACAAATACCTATCTAACATCTTCTTCTTCTTTATAATGGCCTCCCTATCTAATATCTATCTTCAATTATAATTTGTAATTAATGACACTCGTCGAACTAGACGTGTAATTCCTGCAAATGTCACACAGGTCAATCAGTAGCAAAACATGTCTCGTCAAAATTAGATTTCCTATGTTGGATAATAGCCAATTAATTGGCTTTTTAATAAATTAAATTTTACGTCTCAATATTATTGATGGCTTATCCTTGACATCGTTGACATTACGGTACAGTCGCCAACAAAATACGTCATTGTGATAATTCATCAAATCCAATTGCGCTTACTCGCAAGTGTTGTGGTACGAAATCTGAATTAAACGAGACAATATTTAAGGCGAGTGTGCTGAGTGCGAGTTTTTGTCATTATTCGCCGCGAAACAGTTTAGTACGATTTGTATGGCATCGAAACAACGCCTCTGGTGGCAAAACAATATAACTTATTTGATGCCACACAAAATGTAGTCAACTTCTTCACGGCGGCGTGTAGTGACAAAAACTCGCACTCAGCACACTGTTGTACAATCTGATATGTATCATCAGATTGTACATCAGTATAGTCAGATAGCTTATTTGCAAATTGCATATTTGGTCTCTGTTGCTCGATATAAATTAAGTAACTGGCGAAACCTGCCCGATTTTACATCAAGAGCAGCCAAGTTTCGAACAGATGTGGTTTTATGGTACTTAAAAAGTTATTATATAAAAAAATATATTATATTTTTAGGACTTGGGAATAAAAATTTATGAATCTCCGAATATCAAAAAATTCGAGTCCAAAATACATACTTATGTGTGGTAATCGTTGTCATCATATTAACTGTATAGCTTATCATGCTGTAAATTGTAAAAGCTCCATTTAGTGGCCCAATAGATATATTTATTTTTTATTGGAGTACGAGTATAAAGCTATATATTTTTTCTATAATTCAACAGTTTATTACTATTTTTATAAAAAATATTACTTGGGGTGTGAAATAGATCCCCCTGTACTATTTATATTTATACCGAGAAAAAATATTATTATGTTTTTGGTTTTCGTAAAGTGAAAGCGACATCTATGATTTATCTGTTAGCATATTGCGTCTCCAAACAAACCAGTTATTAATTTCATTACGTAATTGATATCACTACTAATAGATATCACTTTTCCTAGGACAATTTATTGAACAATAGGTTAGGTTATATTCAATCAATATAGTTTATCCCCCGAGTTTGATGTATAATATTATGGTTTTTTTTTGTTCCTGTGTTCATAAAGTAGAACTTGCAATAAATATTTTTTGTGGCCACGTATTTTAACGAGGCAGTAAATCTATGGCGACTGGCTGATCTCCTTTCCGATAAGCTATCCGACACTTAGGTCCTGTTTCACAATATTGAAATGAGTATCAGATAGCTTATTCGGAAGTTTAGCCACTGCTAATTTTATATCGAGATTATGAGTTATCTGTACTTATTTGATTACTTATTATTGAAGATTGTGCAACAGACACTTAGGTATTAGGAATAATAATTACTACATATTTAAGTCAGTTATCTAAAGGATTCTTGTCAATTTTAAATTTAAATTCAAAGTTTATTTTAAGACCTAAGAAGTGTATAATGCTGGGGAATCTTTTCTAAAAGAATCGATATAAACCTTGCATTCACATGGTTTAATTTTATTGCCATTTATAAATAAAATTAATGCATCTACAGCTGTCAGTGCTATAAAGTATTAAAGTTTTATGATTTTCTTTTATTTCAAAGTCTATTTTTCTTACAAGTTTTTTTATGTCACTTCACAATTTTGTCTACGACTGTGCTAATCACCAGCTAAATTAGTTGCAGTCCGATCAACGCCAATTTGCATATAACTGGCCAATCGCCGCCGAATTACATTAATGGCAAATACCAACAGTACGACCCCGCCATTATCGGCAGCTGATAGAGTCGTTCGCGTAATTATTCTTGTCGAGTGCATTATTACAATCATCAAAATGACTTTTTGCTAATACCCAGTTAGATGGATGATAAATGTTTGTAATTTTTGTTGTACAGACACGATTATTAGCATACTGAATGTTTCCCGCGACTTTTGATAGAACCCGCAGGAACCGTAAATTTTGTCGCAATAAAAAGTAGCATAATATGTGCTTAAATTTCGTAGCAATTAACAAGCGTGTAACGTCCCCTGATTGTACGACTTTTGTATGGGGCGTTTTCGAAAGACTCACAAAAGTACTTCAAACAATCCGAAGTTTCTTTAAAAATATAGATTTTTAGTATACTATTCCTAAAAATCTATATTTTATTTGACAGAGCACTATTTATTTATGTAATAAAAAAAATTACAGGAAAATACCGTATTAACAACGCTTTCGTTTAGTACGGCCGCATTATAAACAGGTTCTCATAATCGCCTTATTGTCAATTAACTCAATTCTCAATTTCATTACTCGCCTATTATTCTCGCAATCAAGCCTTCTATGAAACTCAATGGCTTGGAATTTAATTCAATGAATAATAACTTTAATATGGAATAATAAACCAAACAAAACACCACAAATATCTAAGCAACTAACATTTGGAGTAGAGAACGCCAACAAAATGGGTTACAACGGGTCCCTATTACTGATATAAAATAAATATATACAATAAATATGCCATAAAAAACACGAATTTTTCACTGTTTTTGCTCGATATTAATACTAGTAGTTGTATAGATAATGGTACGGACACCGGCGTTCGCGAATCCGACTCGCACTTGGCCGTTTTTAAACAATGGTTTATAGGGTTGGGGTCTGAGGAGGTACTGAAATGACAAAATGAATATTTTACCATTTGTTACTTACATTCAGTGCTACAGTTTTGTTAAAGTCCCTCGGCAGCAATCTTCGTTTTTCTATGGCAATTGGAAGTGACAGACGATGTATGATAAACGATGCTCCCCGAGCGACATTAGGAACGTGGTTTTACTGTACTTTACCTACTACTAGTACTATCTAATTAATTCATAATGATTTTCTTCTATAATCATCATTGACTACCGAGTACCGACCCCAATGCCGGGGCTCCAGTTTATCACGAATGTTAATTGCCAAACAACGATTACAAAACTAGTACTTACTTGTCTAGGAGATTCTAGTCATTTGTAAATTGCAATGAATCCCATCGCCATATGTCACAAAATTTAATTAAAATATACAATTGTAGAGCATCGTTGGTTTTACTCCATTTAATGTGTTTAAATCGCGAAATCGTGATCTTACTGTCTAGCTTAAAATTACTTTGTAAATTGTACAAAAGTTTTTTGGGGCCTTTTAAGGGTTCTTTATTAACTTTTGCTCGTCTTTTACACATAACACACATTTGCATTACTAAAGATGTTATGGAAAAATGGAAATACAAAAGCAAGTCGTATATACATATAGCACTGTAATATTATGATCTAAGCTCACGTAAATTTATTTTGCTAAATTCTCAGCGGTACACCGTCGCGGTCGGGGATGCACGATAGGCTACTAGACCTTGCTTTCATTTATGTCCTAAACGCAGTTTTATTGGTCCATGCTGGTGCGTAGTACAGACATAAATAACTTTTTAAGACGTCACGAACTATTTATTTACGTTCCGTTTCACTGCCACATATTATGTGTTTAGTGTGTTTGTGTCGCGTCACGTCCTTGCCGGAATTTACTTCGAGAGGTGTTTTCATCAGTAGAAATTAAAAAACAAAAATACATATTTTAAAAATCAACTGATATTTGCTTATCAATCTTAAGTTTTAATTGATAATGATATCGCTAGAATACGTTTTCCTAAGCCAAGCACTAAAGGAAATACTCGTTCAATGTATGAAATTAAATATAAAAGAAGAAGGCGTCTTCTAGGCGCGCCGGGCCCTTGAAAGGGGCCTTGGGCGCGAAAACATGATCAGGGGCTATGCCCCTCTGCATGTGGAGTTCCAGAGACGCGCCCAGTACGAATACTGGGCGCAAAGACGTCAGTTTTAGGGAAGACCCCCCGCGGCAGAACGCGGGGGAAACCCGAGGTGGCAAGGGAAATGAAGATAGCGAGGGCCGTGGGCGGCCAAGACCTGCGGTCGACTCCGACGACGCGTGGGGTCCTGGTCCGGGGACCAGGAAGCGTGTATGGGTCCACTCCCACACGCGCCGCTTTTGTCGACCACGGACACAACCGACCAGGGAAATGGAGGGGGGGGGGGGGGGGAGGTATTTCCCGAGCCCCAGACTTTTTATGTCGGGGGGGAAGGGGCTGCCACGGGGCTGACGTGTGGGCAATAGGGCTGCCCCACGTCATACTCCGGGCGCACAAAAGAAGTATTTGCGCCGGTTTGAGCCGGCGCGGGGTTAAGGGGGCGGGGGCATCGATCCAACGGTGCATATTTGGAGGCGCACCGCGCATGGGGGCGTCTCGGCCGCGTGGCTCCGGGATGCTCCCTGCGTCTGGTGTCGACAGGGCGGTGGCTGTGGGCGAGCAGACATGTCACGCAGCGGGTCAGTTGACCGGGTACGCGGCTACCGCTCGCTCAGAGATAGGTGATCCTGTAACTAAAAGAATACATTAACGCGTTCAAGGAGCGCGGGGGGGGGCGGTGCATAACACGCGTGAGTCCCGAGTCCGGTACACGCAGCTCGGATCTCCGGCAGTCACAGTCGGCTCCTATGATAGGAGCTTCTGGATGCCGGAGATATCCAGGCGCGGGTCCGAGCTAGGGTCTGGGGAGCCAAACTTTTATTAGGGCTGCGATGGCGGGGGCGCCTTTTAGGAGGGCCTGTATGATTGCTTGGAGGATCTCCTCCCCGGCCTGAACCTTCTGAACTAGGTCCATGACCAGGGAGAGGAGGGTCTGCAGCAGCTCTGCTGTGGATAGGGGGGCCTCGCTTTCCCCCGACCCTGGGGGCAGCAGAGGGAATACCGGAGTCCGTGGATACGGAGCGACCACGTGATTTGCGGGCTCCGGGACGATCCTATCTTCCACGACTGTGATAGCCGAGGAGGTAGCACTGGATGTGCGCGAGGAGCGCTGGAAGCGCGGGGAGCGCGGGGGGCGCGGAGTGCGCGGGGAGCGCAAGGCGCGCGGGGAGCGCTGCGAGTCCCGCATGAGGTCAGGCTGCAGTGGAGCGAGCTCAAGTGGCTCCAGCTCCGCATTGATGCTGTCTGAGAAAGAAACGGTATCACAGGGGGCGGTCACAGGAGAAGCGGCATCTTTCCTCCTGGTTTTCGGCTTCTTTGCTCTCCGTGCGGGGGAGATAGAGGCCGAGGGGGCAACGACTCTGGGGATGCAGTCGTTCGCCTCCGCCATCAGGGAAGTTGAAGTTGGCGGAGGAGGTGGGGCCTCCCGCACGGGGGAAGGCAGGTCGGGTTTGGCGCAGGGGGGGGAGGGGGGAGCGTTTTCTGGTCGCTTCCTTGCCTCCCTGCGGAACATTGGGCAGTCCCTGCTGTTTCCAGGGTGAGCCCCACTGCAGTTTGCGCAGAAGGGCGGCTCGGTGGAAGGGCGGGAGCAATCCCGCGCGGAGTGTTTGCCGGCACACCGTGCACAGACTACCACTCGGTGGCAGTTCTGGCTGGAGTGGCCGAACCGGAGACATCGATGGCACTGGGCCGGGCCGCCGCGGCCCCGCCAGGCTTCGATGTATATACCCGGCATATACAGAAGTTCAGTGACCTTGTATATACCGGGGACGACGTCAGGGGCCCTGACGATGCGGGCGAAATAGATGCATCCGCCGGGTTCGGATCTCGCCGGGACTTCGGACACGTACTCCGCCACGTATCCTAGTTCGGCGAGTCCGGCTTTGATGTGCTCGGTGTTAGTGGCAGAAGGTAGGCCTCTAATTCCTACCTTAATAGCCCTGTCTTGCGGTAGGGAGAAGGAAAACCAGGAGGCCTGTCCCTGCTTTTCCAGGTCCGTGAGGTACGATTTTGTGACCCGGTATTCATGTTCGCTTCGGGGCGTGAAGCGAATACCCGAGCCACTTTTTTTTGCATTTGGTGTGTGCCCCAGAATGTCCCGGAGGCGCCGGAAATGGCGCACCCAGTCGTCGATTTTCTCGACGACCAGGGGCGGGTAGCGAGATGTGTTGGGGGGTGGCGACATTTTTGCCGGCACAGGTGTGGGGGCAGAGAGTCGGTAGGTGTCGGTAGGTACTGTAGGTACCTGTAAGGTGGTGGCACTCACCTCGGCGTAGGTAGGCTGGCGGCCGGTGTACCTGGCCGTCGGTGGTGTAGACAGGTCAATGAGTGGTGGCGGGAAAATAGGCGCGCGGTGGCGGTACTCGCACGGCTTGCTTGTGCGGGGATCTGTGGCTGCACAGGGTGCAGCACGGCAGTTGTCGCACGGCTGTGGAGCCGGCGAGGCATCAGGCGATCGCGGGGTGCTCGCGGTGTGCTGGTATGAGCCGTGCGGCTGAATAGCCAGCGCGGCATGATGGTGTCGCGGCTGGGTAGCCAGCGAGGGGCGGGCTGAGCCCGCGGTGTCGCGGGGTGTATCCGCTATAAGGACGCTGTGGTGTCCAGGGTGTGCAGCAGGGTAGCGAGAGTCGCTCGTCTGCGCAGAGCGGCGCGATGTGCGCCGGGTTTTGGCCGAACCCTGTTCGGCTGTGCGGGACAGGGGCCCAGACTCGCCGCAGGCCGCCATCGGAAGGCATTGGGGCGGGGGGGTACCAGTACACCCCCGCGAGAATGCCGAGGGCGACCCGGGGCGGGCGGTGTCCTGTCCGCACAAGCTAGGCTCGGCGAGCGGGCGGTAGTGCGTGCGGTCCTGGATCGAGCGTGAGCTAGACCTCGACGAGGCCAGGCTACACGACGACTCGGAGTCCGCACAGGAGTCTAGGTAGTCGCGGCTATATAGCCGCGGGTCGTGATTCGTCATGCTCAACACGAGTGGAGCACAACATACAACACACAAGTCACACAAACAGTTACACTGACGGCAACAAGTGTACGTCTTCTAACACAAAGGTATTCACGGGACAAACGAAACACTAAGTGCACGCACACGAGGACGGTACACACACTTAGGGGGGCTGTCTCCTCGTGACCCAACGCTGAGCCGAAACTCAACGGGAGGCCAAGAGCAGGGCAACTCCCCAGCAAGGCGCAAATCCACAACTTATTCTAATGAATAAGGTGTGAATTTGCGGTCGCTATCAGGAGTTTATAGGCACTGCACTAAAAGGGTCGGCACGTTCGCGGAGTGAGCGCGACACTCGACGCGTTTCCGAGCGAGACGGCACTACCGCGGAGTGAGCGAATCACTACTACGCGGATAGAGCGGGACGACACGAAAACGCGGAGTGAGCGAGACACTCGACGCGTTTGGAGCGAGACGACACTAACGCGGAGTGAGCGAGTCACTACTACGCAGTTAGAGCGAGACGGCACGAAACGCGGAGCGAGACACTAACACACGCGACTAGGAGACAGGACGATCCTGAAATTAAATATGAGTCGAGTAGCCTATTTATGCGTGTACAAGAGTGACAGCATGATATGTAGCCCAAGCAGGAACAATTGACAACTACGTACTCGTAACGTTATCGAATATCAATTGTATGGGCCCTGTCTTTCGATAACGTTACACGAATACGTAGTTGCCACTTGTTCCTGCTAACCCCACTGATACTGCCCCTGAACCCCCCTGCATTTTCTTGCTTTCTGCTTACAGTAAATAATGTTGCGTCGCCAAACATGTTTACGAAACTAGCTATGATTGCAACTTCGTTTCCAAAAAACTGACGGAAACGGAACCCTATTTTTATAAACGGAACCCTAAGATAAAGTAGCCTTAGTTAGACTTTATAACCCTAGCTATCTGACAGTGAAAGTCCCGTGAAAATCGGTCCAGCCGTTTCAGAGATTAGCCAGTACAAACAGACGGACAGACAAAAAATTTAAAAATGTTTTTTTTGTAAGTCCGTAAATGCATTAAGTGAATTGCTTTTTCTTCTTCAACTTCAATTTTATTTATTTGTATATATGTATATATGTATATATGTATATGTAGATAGATATGCTCGGCGACGTGCGACGTGACACCACGGATTACATAAGCCTTCTTTCTTTATGATATTGGCAGTTTATGCGTTATCCATGGACATAACTCAAGAAATCCTACTACTATTATAAATGTAAAATTTTGTGAGGATGGATGGATGGATGGATGGATGGAGCTTTGTTTTTTTAAGCAAAAACTACGGACTACGTTTTTGATGAAATTTGGTATGGTAGTAGTTTGAGCTCTGGATTAACATAAAGGCTAATTTTTATCCAGAAAATGTATAGTGTTACCGTGGGATACTGCATTTGCGCGGGCGGAGCCGCGGGCAA
The DNA here is from genome assembly GCA_037179445.1 of Phengaris alcon alcon. Lineage (NCBI taxonomy): Eukaryota > Metazoa > Arthropoda > Insecta > Lepidoptera > Lycaenidae > Phengaris > Phengaris alcon. The sequence goes on along the minus strand of JAYRCH010000135.1, from coordinate 2,392,697 downwards.
AAGCTAGTAACTCATATACAACAGTTTAGGTATCGAAACGGAACCGTAAGTAGTGTACGAGTCCGGTTCGCCGGCAATACATTTTATCAAGACACCACCTGAATAATGCATGGCGGCACCATTACACCAGACGTTGGGAAACTTGTATAATATTGGAGCCATGCCATCAGGATCCGATTTGAATGTATCACATCAAAGTGTAAAAGCATGACCAGTGGGCGTAGCAGGAACATTTGACAGCGGCGTAAACGTAACGTTATCGAATGACAATTGTATAAAAATCTGTCAAAATCATGACAGCGCCCACACAAATTAAAAAACTAAAGGAGGATGGGCATTCTGTAGCCCAAGCAGGAACAATTAACAAATACGTATTCGTAACGTTATCGAAAGTCAATTGTATGGACGCTGTCATAATTTTCATAAAATTCTCGTTTGATAACGTTACGAATACGTAGTTGTCAATTGTTCCTGCTAACCCCACTGCTCTACCCACTCGTAAGTAATAAAAGTACTTTTATAAGTAAGATTAGTTATTTATTTCTTCGTATGGCCATAAAAGTGCAAGTATAAGTATATCATTAATATACTCAGATATATCGAGGCATTACTACTTGGATAAACGTAAAAAAAATGTGTAGTTTAGTAATTAGATACATCTAAAAAGTACAAAAAAGTTTTTTTTTGGTAAATTAGTAAACAAAACCTACATCATTAGTTTACTTACATCATAATATACAAGAACATTAACTATGGTAAGTATGAATTTAAACGCACAAATATCGGAGATATTTACAAATATGTTCCTGCGGCCGTATACGAGTACTTCATACACTAACGTAGGCGTGACGTCACAGCTAGGTACGACTTCAGTATGGAGCGATTTCACGAGACTTGCGAAATTTTGTAAACAAATCGCTGTACCGTTGAAAATTTTGACTTTTGATATAATTATGTACTGTTTCTTCTGATTAGCTTTTATGTCCTAATTTAACCGAAAAAAAAGGAGGCAGATATACGTTCGGCTGTATATATACTTTTTTTTTTTTTTGTATGTTCAACGATTACTCCGCCGTCTGTGGACCGATTTTCAAAATTATATTTTTGGTGTATAGGGTATAATCCCAAATTCGTCCTTTTGACATCAAAGTGGTGACCAGATGATGGGATCCAGGAGAAATCGAGGGAACTCTTCGAAATTTATATGGACACATATGGTGATTTACACTTTTTCTGAAGTAGTCCAAGCATATGCTACCAAAAAGTAAAATTTTACACAAAGGTATACCCTGGATCCAAAAGTACTGAACAGAACTCCTAACTCCTTAAATATACATGTTTGGGGTTTTCCGCGTTGTTTAAAGAACTGTAAGCATATGCCACTATGTCAATTACAGTAATCATCATCATCACCACCATACATCATCACATTATGATAATATATCTGATAGTATTTTACACCGAAACGGATATCTTTGAACATTACTCTACCGTTTATGGACCTATTTGCAAAATTCTTTTGTTTTTGTAATGGGTTATAATTCGAAATTGATCCTTTAGTCACTAAAGCGATGATGGAATCCATGAGGGATCGAGGAGACTCCTCGATATTTATATGGACACATATAGAGATTTTACTTTGTCTGAACTCTGAAGTAGGTAACCCAAGCATATGCTATCAAAAAGTAAGATTTTGCACCAAGGTATACCCTTGATCCAAAAGTACTGCAAGCATATGCCATTATGTAACTTACAGTAATCATCATCATCATGTTTTATACAATACCTAATTGAAGCTTGCCGCGTATTCAATTATAAATTCGATTATTGTAGATTCTAATATTTATTATTTTTAAACAAAAAATTTAACAGACTTCCAAAGTTAAATTATAACCTACCCATTTAAATTCAGATAAAATTTTAACTCTACACAATCTGCATACATTTGAAGTCGGTACCCGTCAACTTGAACGTGAGTTCTACAAAATATTGTTTTATCAGGATGTTGTTTGGGCTGGTACCGACTTCAAACTTACGAAGATTGAGTAGAGAAATAGTTGAAATTTTAGCCGAATTTAAAAGGGGAACTTTTAAGAAAATAAAATTTATTTCATACTTTTTTGTGTATTTCTACTTTGGGAGTCGGTTTTATATTTTGTTTTAAAAATAATAATGTTCGAGCACACTTCACAATTCACATAATATTATATTGAACTGCAGAAGAGCGTGGAAAAGTTGTTGATCATGGTGGGCGTGCCATGTTTCGGCACGTCTGGGAACTGGAAAAATAATTCGCGTGTTATCCAATAGTAGACTATAGTAGAAAGGACACGTCTATAACTCTATAAATTATAAGCTATATCTTAACTCTTGTATTTTGATGATAAACGTCATAATTCGTGATGTATTTATATCTATTAGCAAACCGGGAACAGCGCTGTTTAAAATTTTAATTTAGTTAACATGATGTTTTAATTTTTGTTTAAACCTACTTGAACTGTGTTAATTAAAAATGTAAAATTAAATTTGTAACATAGTTATATTTTTAAACAATTACATATTTACATATTTACAATTACATTTATTATGATGGTGCAGATAATATTATTTGGTAATAATTACATTATTACCAAATAATATTATCTGCACCATCATAATAAATGTAACAATTATTATTTAAAAAATTACCGCAAACATTAAACAATATCTTGAGCATCGATAAACGTAATGATTTAATACGTGATTAAACGAAAAAGTGATGTAGTCTAACCCCCCGAAATTAATAACGTCTCTAAAATCTTAGATCAACTTCAATCTTAGATTCTCAAACAAAAATTGACGCAATTGACGTGAAGTTAATCCGTATAAGGATCGTTGAAATGTATTGAAATCTTGATCTCAGATAACTGTAATGAGATTAAGATTGATTATTAATTTCGGGCGTAAAGGGAAAACGCTGGTGTTGCTAGTGTGGAAAAATAAGCGAAAATTCAAAACAAAACCCGTTAACATAATAGTAATCGACATATTGTGAAATATTAATATCGTATCGAAAAGGCGGGTTAAGAGTCGACCTACAGCTACATATCGATAAAATTAACATCTAAATTCTACTTGCACAATTCAAATAATAGGTCTTTACCTATGAAATTGCCGTTTTGCAGAACTGGCCATTTCAAATCAAACAAATTTTTGTTTGGCTAAGAATTCTAATTTCAAATTAATTTTATTTTAAAAACATGGAATTCTTTTTCCAAAAGTAGTCATTTGTTTATTGATTAGTGTTACATTTTCATCGCATTTCAATCTTTTCCGTCATCATGGATACGTTAAAAATTCGAGTAATTATGGAATATGAGTACCGTCGTGGCAGCAACGCAGCACAAGCGGCACGCAACATCAACGACGTTTACGGAGCTAACACTACAAACCAACGCACCACCTGTTATTGGTTTGCTCGCTTCCGTTCTGGAAATTTCAACCTGAAAAATGAACCTCGCGGTCGTCCGAAGACTTTGGTCGACAATGACAAATTAAAGGTGATTGTGGAAGCTGATGATACACAATCTACGGCTGAATTAGCAGCAGCTTTCGACGCTAGCATCAAAACAATATTGGTCCATTTGCGTCAAATTGGCAAGGTAAAAAAGCTTGACAAATGGGTGCCCCACGAACTCAATAATCGCCAGCGCGAAGTACGCGTCGAGACGTGCCTTGCACTGCTCAACAGACACACAATTGAAGGAATTTTTAACCGCATTGTTACCTGCGATGAAAAATGGATTCTCTTTGATAACCGCAAGCGCTCAGCAAGTTGGTTGGATCCTGGTTCAGGACCTAAACAATGCCCTAAACGAAAACTTACCCCTAGAAAAGGGATGGTCACTGTTTGGTGGTCTAGCGCCGGTGTGATTCATCACAGCTTCTTACCAAACGGGCTGAGCATTACTGCAGATGTGTACTGTGAAGAACTGAACACAATGATGGAGAAGCTGGCACATCTCCAACCAGCATTGGTCAATCGCTCGTCTCCGCTGCTCCTGCACAACAACGCGCGACCTCATACTGCACAGCAGACGGTCTCCAAGTTGCAAGAACTGGGGTTGGAAGCTTTCCGTCATCCGCCCCACTCACCAGACCTTGTGCCTACAGACTACTACTTTTTCCAGAATTTGGATAACTTCTTGGCGGGAAAAAAATTCAATACCCGAGAGGCAGTACAAAATGCCTTTGAAGAATTTGTTGCCTCCCGTCCAGCTGATTTCTTTAAGAAGGGCATCAATAAACTGCCACTGCGTTGGCAAAGATGCATTGATTGCATTGGGTGATTACTTCGATTAATACAAAGAAAAAATACATGAAAAAAAAATCGTTTAAATTTTTTCATACAAAACGGCAATTTCATAGGTAAAGACCTAATATTACAAAATATATTCATTAACAATTCAAATAAACTAACTACACGGTCTAATTAGTAACAAAATGTGTAAACCGTGAACGTGAACATGAGGCAATCTTTACATCCTACGAGTTGATGCTATGTTGTTATTACGCACAAATTAAGACTATAAAACTACGACGATGCTTGGTCTTGGACTATATTGTCCGGAATCCGTAAGGTCGGGGGAAATTCAGAGCACTGAAAATAGCACTCTGCACTAATACAAAAGGACTGCAAATCGAAGAGTGTCGAGTCAAATGTCAATGTCATATATCTTCTATTTTCAGAGATCTGAATTTTCCCCGGCCTGCCGAATTTCGGTGCATATAGTCCCAGTTTTAGACTTATATTCTGAAGTCAATAAATGACAAGGAAGAAGGCAAAATACTTAGGATCTAGATATGCCGAAAATTCTGAAACATCTCACATCCTAGACAGTGGCATCGGGTCCGGCCACAATCCGCCTTCTGGCATGGTAATATGTTGCCTATTGTCGAATATATCAAATTTTAAATACAAATTAAATATTGAAAAGACATGCATAAATCTGAAAGAAATAGTTATTTATGTTAACGAGATTAAAAAATATAAGCAAATAAAAAATATTGCCCATCTCGTTCTAGCAAAACGATTTGTTACATCACAAATTGTTATCGCAATAATACAAAAATGGGTTTTAGATTGTCCGTTACAAATAAAGTAAATATACGAAAAATATTTTGTACAATTATTCCACTGCTTCAGACCTGCCAGTTGCCCGGAGTCCCGTGATGACACATTTATTAAGCCCTCTCCCTTATCTTAACTAGAACTGTTAAAATCGCTAAATATAGTTTCAATTGCGATGCAATTTATTTATTTCAATTTGAGTACCGCGCTACGAAGCTCGGTGAAGCTCGAAATTCGAATTCCTGCAATTAAACGTGTAGCGTCATGTGTAGTGAATAAAGTTCAATTTTGAATAACTATTTAATAAATGCAGCGCCGCGTGTCGACTCTCAGTGTGAAGGGTGAACTGACGCTAATTCTGAAACCTGAAACAGTGTTATGCTAGGACTATATTATCCGGAATCCGGAATTCTCCGGCCGCGGGGACGATTCCGGACCATATAGTCCCAGCCTTAGGGTGTTTGTGCACTACACGGAATTTTAGTAGTCAGGTAGTCCGATTTTTTGCTTACAGCGCTCTATGTGTATAATAACGGACGCCGCCGGACGGTAAAATTCAGTGTAGTGCACAAGCGCCCTTGTTGTGTCGCGCACCTGTGCCGCTGCGCCCGCGCCGCCTGTCTCCATCTTGTCGACAGACGACACCCTACATTGCATTGTAAACAATGTACGTTTCCAACAGACATAGGTTTGTTAGCGCCTCTGATGTACGCTTTCTTGAAATTCATAATACGAATAGGTATGATATTGCAGTTCAGAATGTATTTCAAATAAACGTATATATTATAGACGAGGCAAGTTGAGGCAAAAACTGTCGCCACTTAAATTTTAAATTTTGGAGTTTTTGAGGCCATTTTGACATTTGAAGTATGGTGAAATCAAGATGGCTCACATTTGAGGTGTGGTGAAAACCGAGATGGCGTAACTTTTCTTGTATGAAGATTTATTCTGTCAAATGTACGTCATAGTCTATGTTTAGTTTTGAAATCTCGGGTATTGCACTCAAATATACTTATATTTTAATCAGGTTACAAACAAGATAAGGATACAGGATAACAACAGGACAAGATGTAAAGATTAAGGCATATTTAAATCGTACCAGATTACCATCCGGGTCGAATCGAGAATATATTGATCGGACAGTTTTTTACATTCTATCACAATTATATAATAATAAACAGACAAATATGACTATTTTGCCTAACCTAACCTAACGCTTACCTAAACTACTACTAACTAACCTAAAAATGCTTTTGGTACATTCATAAGTAGGTGCCAAAAGCATTTTTGATACCGCAGTCCCTAAGGCACACTTGCGCAGACCTGGGCCTTTACAAAATGTATGGGATTTGACATAAGGCATCGCAAGCGACATGTCACTTAGCGATGACTTCTGTCAGATGCAATACATTTTTGATTTCGAACTTCGCCGTCGAAATTATCGAATGCATCTCGACTAAAGGCCGTGGGTCGTTAAAAAGTCAACATCGTTACCTATAAACAATAAAATATGCCGTACGTGTACGACCTACGCATTTACTCTTTACCCTAAGAACGAGGAAGCACACACAATATAACACAACACCGTCAATTACAATAATTGGGGTCATGTTATGTAAGATAGATCCGGTCCGCCGCTTCCGGATGTTTGAATATCGAACACGTGTCACGTCACTACGAACGTCGAACGCTTGTAATGAAACATCAAAAGTTTTTTTTTTTTGTAAGTGCCAATACTTTTGAAACTTCAAAAGCGAAGGTTTCTTTTTTTTAATGGCGCCAATATTAAGTACCGGCTGACACGTGCCATTTTAAACGCTTCAATGGAACTTTGAAAGGGAAGGTTTTAATTTAAGTGTAGTTTATAATAATTGGGCGTTAAATGACGACAATTGAATTGAGAGGGTTAATTAATCCTTTCAACTAGTAATTGCGCTATCAAAATAAAGCATGGAGACAGATTTTAAGAATTTAGCTGTGGTGTTTTGTCGGGTTAGATCATCGTTTCTCAAGCGCGGGGTCGCGACCCTCGGGGGGGTCGAGTTTGTTTTTAAAGGGTATCGCAGTCTGTTTAAAAATAATAATAAATACAAACTACATATAGGTACAAAAGATTCGTTCGGAAATTGAACCAGTGAAGGCTAATATAACGTGTGACTGATAAAACTAGCGCGCTATGTACATATTACTATTATAATTGTATAGTGACGGGGTCGCAAGACTTTTCACTTAACTTTTTGGCTTATTCGTGGGTCGCGACATAAAAATTGTTGAAAAACGCTCGGTTAGATGGATTGAAAAATTTATAATAATTAAAACGAGAAATGCATAAAAAATGGTACCGAGTAAAAACAGATACACAAATAACATGAAATTTCTCCATTTTAACACGCAAAGAATTTAATTAAAGAACTACAAGTTTTATAAAAAAAACTATAACCCGGCTACGTAAATTATATAGCTCTATGTTACCCGGGCTATTATTACGAAACTATTGATACCTCATTCATTAAAATCCGATCAGTAGTTTAAGCGCCACGGTGGAACATACATAAATACAAATACAAACAACACACACAGACTGCCAAAATCCCTAGTAAGCTGGTATAACATAAACTCCGAGAACAGCTCGGTCACCCAGGTGACAGGTACTACTTTATTACCCGACTACGGCGAAGCCAAAAGGAAGGGTAATGATTTTGGCAGTCTATGTATGTATGTATGTATGTATGTATGTATGTATGTATGTATGTTTGTTCCCTCGTAGCGTCTAAACTACTATTGATAAATGAGGTGTCAATAGATTCGTAATAATGCCGCGGGTAACATTTTTTTTTTTCAAAATTATGTATTTCGAAAATTAAACCTCAGATTCTAACACCTAAAAAAATTAATAAATATCACATGTTTGGTATCAAAAGAAAGGTCTTAGCAAGCACACTACAAATATTTACATAATTTGTATATATATTATATCATATTGTTTAAGTCAAAATATACGTTTAAAATACAATTTGTACAATATTTGTCCAATTTTCTAACATTACGTATAATTAGACTATAAATGTATAATTTATATATTATGTTCCTTCATAACATTATATTTTATTTTATAAATATATTTTTTTACAGGCAATACATAACAAATTAAAAAAATTAAATAAGACCTATATTGTCAAGCAGTGAACGAGCTGATGATGATGAATTATAGCTAAGACCACTCCTAATTATGTCAGCTTTCAAACAAAAAAGACTAGATCAAAATCGGTTAATTAGTTCATCCGATTTTAATAAGAAAATGAAGATGAAATCAATTACTAGCACTTTTATTACTCACTCGTTCGATAGATGTCACTATACGAGTCTTAAATTTTTATGAATCGCGGTATCGTTGTGTTTAGAAGTTTATGATATATTCCTCTACTTTATGATCAAATTACGATTAAAAGTGAATAAGTGATAAAATTGCATTGGTGAAATGAAATAATGAATTGAATTATCTCTATTGCGTTTATTGAATATAAATTATAAATAGTTATATTTTATAAATCGTTCTTCGAGTTCGAATCAAGTCGTCATTTACTGTGTATGCTATGGTTAGTTCATTTTAATTTCAGTTTTTCAGTTACTTTATTACCTTTAATATTAATTATTGTTTCCTCGTGATACGATTATTACTTGATTTAAATTGTAAATAATATACGTATAGTTTTGTATTAGATTAAAGTTATTGTTACAGTGTACGGTCTTGTGCATTTAGGTATAGTCTTTAATTTAGTTTAGTAGGTAAGTTATTTAGTGTATAAAAATATTTACTATAGTTATGTTAGATTGGGAAACGGAAAAATATTAAATAAAAATATAAGTTTAAAAAACTATAACCCGACTAAGTAAAAAACTGGGTCTAAAGAAATGCATAGTTACAAAAATGGTCTAGGTAGAGCCGTGGTCGCACACACTAATGGCGTCATCTAAGCGTCAGTTCACACCGACATGCGTGACGTCTAGGTATAAACTGAAACTGCGTATATCGTCATGTAGGTACACATGCATACCCCAAGATAGTTACAGACGGCTGCGTTTTGACATCGACTGTTCCGAACAGTAGGTGCGACCACGGCTCTACCTTATATATATATAATATATTATATTCGTATAATTATCATGAATACGAAATTACAACATCACACCTTTTTATACATGTTTGTATATGTACAAGTAATAAATAATAATTTACAAATTAACCTTCATTTTATTGTCATTAGTCATAGGGCACATAAACCTGTCGAAATTCATCGATTACCTAATAAAAGTGATAAAACTCCATAGATCAAATATGTTTTAAAGGTCGTTTTAAAAATAGCTTCCAATATAAGATTTAAACAAATTTGTAGACATTTTCGCCCTTAGGGTCAGTTCACATCGAGAGGCGACGCGACGGTACTAAAAGAGGCATCAAATCATATTCCTTTTTTTGTAATTTTATGATACTAAGACCAAAGCGATACAGTATTTTGAACATTTAATGACGAGAATTGCCCATATATCCCATATCATAGACAGACAGTCAATTAAATATCTACCTAAATTCATTAAAACATCAAAAGAGACGTGCAAACGAATCAACCACATACATCAACACATAATTAAATTTGATAACAGATTTGTAACTTAAGGTCAATGGCTCCGTTTAAGTATTACATCAATCAATTTAATAATAAAAATTGACAATGAAACCTCTTTGCTATATAGGTTAAGGTTGTTGCATATTATTATGCTTAATTATTCTTTTTATTTATCATTGCGAGTAATTATTGTGTGTTACGCACAATTTCGCCAAATCGGTAATGGCATGAGCTTATCATGCCATTACCGATTTGGCGAAAAAGTTATGTGTTTTAAACATTAAATTGGTACCTAATTTTATATTTAAAATCATTTATATATTGTACTAGCTTTTGCCCGCGGCTTCGCCCGCGTGGAATAGTGTTCTTGGAGAAAAAACTTCTTCGGCAAATAACTTGGGAGGCCGGTAGCGCCGCGCATTGAACTATGTCCCTGCATTTTAAATCTGTAATATCTTCGAATATATTCATTTAAATTACATGCTGTAAAGAGCCATATTTGTCTATATTTAATGCACAATGTATTTAGGGTAAATATTGGATAAGGATTAGTACTCTATTGCTTAAAATCGCTTCGTAAATAAGCCATTATTTCTCGTAAAAAGTAAAGGATAAAAATGGATATTGTAGGTTATCCCTAAGAGATAGACATATACCACCGAAGACTTTTTCTTAGACCTTTTTAAGGTGTACAATACTGTAGTACATTATTTTGATCTATTTCGTAGGGTTCAGCTAGCGTTTGCAATGTAAGCGCAAATAAATGAGTTTATTTACGACATTAGAAACCTCTAAAATTATCGGTGTTTCTCTACTATATTATGCATGTTATATACATATACTTAGTCTGGCGATAAATACATACTGTTACAATTAAAAATAAACAAAATATTACATTTGAATTTGGAATCTGTCATATTTATATGTTTGTTCATTGATTTTTCTCATTTTGGCGCCAATGCATTGTACAATATTTTGCGATATTAAAATGGAGTGGGGTGATAAAGAGAACCGAATCGCTGTGATTGCATTACACTAAGTAGGTATGGAGCCAAATGCAATTTTTAAAACTCCATACGCTTGGTATTAGTAAAATGTTTGTGTACCGGGCTATTAATAGGTACAATGAGACCTCCTTTGTTTGTGACAGAAAAAGATCTGGCCGTCCACGTAGTGTTCGTACGCAAAAGGTGGTCAAAGCAGTAAGGAAAAGAATTAGAAGAAATCCTGTCCGAAAGCAAAAGATTTTATCTCGGGAGATGAAGATAGCACATAGAACCATGTCGCGTATTTTAAAAGATGACTTAGGACTTGCAGCCTATAAGCGACGTACTGGTCATTTCTTAACTGATAAATAATTTTAAAAAGAATAGGGTGGTAAAATCGAAACAACTACTGAAGCGGTACGCAAAGGGAGGTCACAGAAAAATATTGTTTACCGATGAGTTTTTTTTACAATTGAGCAACATCGAACAAAATTACCGTATTTATGCTCAGAGCTCTAAGGAAGCTTCCCAATTAGTCCACAGAGTGCTACGTGGGCACTATCCGACTTCAGTGATGGTTTGGTGGGGTATTAGCTACGAAGGAGTGACTGAGCCATACTTTTGTGAAAAAGTAATCAAAACATCGGCACAAGGGTATCAAGATACCATTCTTGAGAAGGTAGTGAAGCCCCTTAACAACACCATGTTTAATAACCAAGAATAAACCTTGCTGGAAAGCAAGACTCGGCGCCGGGTCATAAAGCTCGGTCTACGCAGTCTTGGTTGGAAACGAACGTTTCGGACTTCATCAGAGCTGAAGACTGGCTATCGTCTAGTCCCGATTTTAATCCGCTGGATTATGATTTATGGTCAGTTTTAGAGAGTACGGCTTGCTCTAAACGTCATGATAATTTGGAGTCCCTAAAACAATCCGTACGATTGGCAGTGAAGAATTTTCCCATGAAAAGAGTGCGTGCTACTATTGATAACTGGCTTCAACGTTTAAAGGAAGGTATTGAGGCAATGGAGACCACTTCGAATAAGTTTTATATATATATATATATATATATATATATATATATATATATATATATATATATATATATATATATATATATATATATAAAACATATTCGAAGTATATAATATATTTCTATTGCAAATTTACACTTTTACAGTGTGTTAGTTTCATTCATAAATATAAATATTTATATATATATATATATATATATATATATATATATATATATATATATATATATATATATATAAATATTTATATTTATGAATGAAACTAACACACTGTAAAAGTGTAAATTTGCAATAGAAATATATTACGAATATACTTATGTTTGATTTATGACGATAATTATTGTTGAAGGTGTCGGAAAAATCAAGCCGTCTGGGAACTTTTATCGAAAACGCTGCCTAACCTAACCCGTTTGAGATAAATAACAAAACAATGTATGGTGGGATTGTTTCTCTTTTATAGGTCTACAAAAAAAGTTCGCGATGCCATAGATATGTATATCTTTTAAGGATAGGTTATTATATCCATTCTAAGTTTTAAGAAATGATCAGAAATAATGTGGTATTTTCTGAAGCTATTTATACGGATACAATTTAATTATTCTTATCCAGGAGATTATATCTAGGAGATATCTTAAAATTTAAAAGTACGTGTGAAAATTTATTATGAAGTATATAAGTATTTTTACTCTGTGCCAATGTTAAATTGCGGGTATATTTGCTAAAGCAGTTTTTTGTCACGATCACTCTCCCACGCGGGCGAAGTTGCGGGCAAAAACTAGTATACATATAAACCTTCCTCTTGAATCACTCTATCTATTAAAAAAACCCGCATCAAAATCTGTTGCGTAGTTTTAAAGATCTAAGCATACACAGGGACAGACAGAAAAAGCGACTTTGTTTTATACTATGTAGTGACTATAAACGGTTTTATTTTTAAATACTCTCTGCTGGCACTGGATTGTTTTGACCTTGAAATCAACAATCAAGCGTGTAAGAAAGTTGCAAAGGATTCGTAAAATAACTATTTGGTAACAATCTTGTTTTGTCGTTTGGAAATAAAAATATATATATATATATTTGAAAATCTGTCCTAAATGGTGGAGTAATCGTTAAACACACAAAATATACAGTCGAACATATACCCGCCTTTTTTTAAGTCGTTTAAAAAGTTGCAATATCAACCAAGGGTACGCTCAAAACTACAAAACCAAAAGCAAATTTAGATATTAAGCGTGAACGTAGAACACAAAACAAGTAGATCATAAGCCTGACCATTTAGGCCGGCATTGAACGGATGAACGAGTCTATAAATGTGAACAAGATCGACCGCAATCCGCATCTGAACGGAGGCAAAACATCGGACCACATCGGTTCAGATCAATCACTCGCCCACTGATGAACGATGAACTATATTGGACACAGCAGCGTGGAAAATTGTTTGAGACATTGACAATATAAAATATAAATGTAGGGACGTGGGAACCGACATCATCGAGAAAATCGACAGTAAATTGTGGAGAATGCTACACGCTGCAATGGATTAGTAGTAAGATAAATTAATTAGTTTCAATTGTGAAAATCGTCAACTTTATTTTAGAAAAACTAATTTTAGCTTACCGGTTACTACTATTATATTATAAATGTAAAAGTTTGTGAGGATGGATGTATGGATGGATGTTTGTTACTCTTTCACGCAAAAACTACTGAACAAATTTTAAGGAAATATTGGTATGGTAGTAGTTTAGGCTCTGGATTAAAACTTGGGCTACTTTCTAAATCCCGAAAAAGTACAGTGTTCCCGTGGAATACTTTAGTTACGCGAGCAAAGCTGCGGGGAAATGCTAGTTTGCTCATAAGGCTGTTGGGTTCAACCCTATTTTCGCAGCAAGTAGACAAGGTCACACGACACCTAATTAAAATTTGACAGGCTGAAAATGACGCAAACATAGCGGTTTATTCAACTTACCACATTGATCTTCCCCAGGATATGGCTGATCTGGTCCTTGCTGCACATCTTGGAGTAGTCTCGATCACATTTCACTACACTTCATTCTTACACTGTACACTGTTTAGAATCTAGAAGTTTCTAGAAAGTTTTTTACATGACCATTCCCATTTTGTAACACTTGCATTCAAATCTCACTGTTTCTAGAATAAAATTGAAATTCTATAGTTATTTCTCATTGAGGTTTATTCCTTTTTTTTGGGGATTTAAGTTTCTACGATTCTTTTTAAGACTTTACGGCACGACACTATCCCACTGTGTGGCTGACGTATAGACGCTCGCACAGCCGCAACCGCCAATAGTAGAAACGTGAAATTTGGACAGTAGTTTTAATTTACAATGCAGACGAGCACTAACGGTCCGTTTCAATAACCTATCTACCAGTAACTATTTGTTAGAAACGTCACATTTGTATCGCTAAAAACCGGCAAATGATTGAATAGCGACATTTTTAACAAATAGTTATTGGTAGGTAGGTTATTGAAACCGGCCGGCCGTAAGAAGGGATTTGGAAAAACGTCACCCTTAAAGGGGTAAAATAGAGGTTGAAAGTTTGTATGCCATATCTTTATTTCTGCACATGAAACTTGGGATTAATGCTTTAAAATACATTTCAATAGATATGTGTTTCAGTATTTATTAGAAATTACCCTCTGAGGGTGTTATGTGAAATAAGGGTTGAAAGTTTGTATGGAAAAAAAATGTCCCGATTTCCATGAAATTTAATATCCGAGGAAATAAATAGAAAGTTTTAATTCGTCCTCTAAAGGGGTGAAATGGGGGTCCAAAGTTTGTATAGTAAAATATCAATAACTGGTCGGATTGCGTTGAATTTTGGCACGCAGATAGTTATTATGACGCAGAAATCCGTTAAAAAGGATTTTTCGAAATACATACCCCATGGGGGTGCAATGGGGATCCACGCGGACGAAGTCGCGCGCTAAAGCTAGTAGTTTATATGACGAACGATCACGTAGGTGTGTTAACAGATAAGACCGACAACAATTAAGCAGTGTACTATCGAACAAATCGTGCGCACGCAAACACACTGTTCAACCACGTCTGCAGTTAATGCGGTCACTTTCTTTGCGTTTAAATATTTTGAGGCGCCCCTGTGCAAAATATGTAAGAATCTGGTTGAGCAGGAGCTTCGTCGCTATTGTACCAGGTACTTGGTACGAACTAGGACCTACATAAAACGTTTCAAGTATTCAAAAGTGAAAACAATTGCATAATAACATTAAAGATAAGGTAATATTAAAAATATTACCAAAATAAAATTACGTATTTAACATACAAAGTATTTAACATACAAAGTTTTACGATCCCATAAAGACTGTTTGACAAATTTGTAACTTGATTCCGTATGACTGCATCAGCATTGTATAGTTTTGAGAGACATTTTTCAGTAGCATAATGCATTTAATTTGTAGTGTGACATTTTTGCAAGCGAATTAAATATAATCAGCGACAATTGTTGTCAAAATAAAAGGAGAAGAAATGTCATTAGAAGGACATAATATTGAAATAGCATTCTTCAATACTTGGTTCTTAAGCTGGGAATCCGTAAGGCCCGGGAATATTCAGAACACTAAAACTCTGCGCTAATACAATAGAGCTGAAAATCAAACACGAGTGTCAAGTCAAATGTCGATGTCAAATCTGACAACTCGACACTCGTGTGTTCGATTTTCAACTCTATTGTATTAAACCAGACACCCGAGTTCCATTTTCAGTGCTCTGAATTTGCCCCGGCCTTACGGATTTCGGACAATATTATGGATCCAGCCTTAGGGTTCAGTAGTACTAGAAGGAACCCCTACAGTTTCGCTCTGTCCGTCCGTCCGTTCGTCCGTCTGTCTGTTCGCCCTTTTAACTTCTGTAAATTATGAATATGAATTGATGGGTATTAATTTTATAAAATGTATTTAGTATTTTTTTACATCGTTTTATCATAATTTTGTACTTCGGCTCTACATACAAAAGAAGTGGGATGATTATTTTTCATTCTACCCCATTGTGTGGGGTATCGTTGATTAGGTATCTTTATAGAAACGGCGTGGTTGAAAAAAAAAAACTGTTGCGCGTTGATAGTTACGGAAACCTCCTTAGACGTTACGTTTACGCCTCTGTCAAATATTCCTGCTAGGCCGCTGATTTAATTGGCCTATATACCTGACCGGCCGGTATTCTATAGGCCAAATTATTGTATTTTCGTGCCAGTACTGTATTCCACAATAAATTCCACAATAAAACAACAAAGCACCTACAACACGTTACGTAAGATCCTTACCCAACGGTGTTTAATATAGATCGATATCTGTTAATTTAAATTTTGTTGTGTCTGTTGTTACGACAGATAATAATCAAGGCATTGACATTAATTGTTGTGTTCATTACTTTCTTATATCCGGATTGATAAGAGAATGTTATGAGACCATTTCTATTTTCGACTCGGTTTACAGACCGTTCAGAGTTTTTTTTTACCTCGGAGTTCATATGAAAGTGAGGCTGGGACAATACTATGGTCCGGAAACCGTAAGCCAGTCGGGGAAAATTCAGAGCACTGAAAATAGAATTCAGTCCCAATACAATAGAGCTGAAAATCAAACACATGAGTGTCGAGTTGTCAGATTTGACATTGACATTTGACTTGACACTCGTGTGTTCGATTTTCAGCTCTGTTGTATTAGCACAGAGTTCCATTTACAGTGCTCTGAATATTCCCCGGCTTTACTGATTCCGGACAATATAATCCATGTATTAGAGATGCGGGACGTTTAGTAGGTATTTTTGGGTATTATTTAAAACGTCCAGTCGCGGCCGGGACAAGCGCTGTTCCGTAGATCGAGCGATAAAGAATTAAAAAGTACTCAGTACTGACGCACATAATGCTCACGAGTCACGATATACACATAATTATGAGTTCGGGCGCGCTAAAAGTAATCAAAATATTATGCTTAAACTCGCTGAGCGTCTTCAAAAAATATCAAAAATTTGTCACAAATTAATTGTTTTATGTCACGCGTAAAAAACTGAAATCTCGTATTTTTTTTGGCTGATATACTTATAAACATTTGTCCCTTGAAACTTGAAAAACTGGCAACCGCAATGGACCAATGAGAGTGATCCCCATGTTGTCGGCATAAGGGTCCTGCCAGAGATAAAATAACTCTAAGCGGTGTATAGTCATAGGTATTATATTATGTATAAAAACAGCTTTTGCCCGCGGCTCCGCCCGCAGAAATACAGTATCCCACGGGAACATTGTACTTTTTATAACGCTTTTTGTTTTTTATTTGTTTGCAACCGACTCCTTTGGGCTCGATTTTGTCCTACTTTGAACGATCAGATTTAATTCAAACTTTGCACACCTGTCAAAGACCGATGACAATGCAATAATTCGATTAGAATATCCGATTATCCTGATTAAATTCGCCAGGATTCATCAATTTCGTTCCGGATCCTTTGCATGAGAGTAAGAGAGATAGAACTAGTGCGCGAACTACGCATGCGTGCAGTTCTAGGCTTACTCTTTGGCAAATCGTACTAAAAAGCAAAAAATAAATTATAGTTTAAAAAAACTAAAAAAAACACGCTTTTATAGAAAATCTAACTAAATAATAAAAAATAAAATTTAATAAATTTGGATTAAGAATAGTGTAAATGAAAAATAAATTATAGTTTAAAAAAACTAAAAAAAACACGCTTTTATAGAAAATCTAACTAAAAAATAAAAAATAAAATGTAATAAATTTGGATTAAGAATAGTAGTGTAAATGAAAAATAAATGTTTATTACTGTAAAAAAGCGTGGGATGCAGTGTCTTCACCTGTACGTTTGTTTGTATGTAACCGACTCCAGTGGATTTGATTTTGATACACTTCAAACGGTCAGATTTAGTTTAAAGTGATTTTTAAGATATTATCAAAGTGAAGATCCTTCTCATATCTGCCAATAAAATGTTTATAACTATTGACACTATATTTTTCGATATAAAAAGTAGCATAATATTGTGTTATCCAGAGCTTAAACTACTACCATAGCAAATTTCATCAAAATCCGTTCAGTAGTATTTGCGTGAAAGAGTAATAAACATACATCCATCCATCCTCACAAACTTTCACATTTATAATAATAGTAGGATTACATTTTGTGCATAATAACCCATATTATGTGGTTATCAGTTAAACTTCTCTAACTTTTAGTGTGTGCCCAAGTGTGTGTGCAGTACACATGAGTGCACAAGAGCACTTTCTCTTCCTTTTACTCTCGAAACACAGTGGGACGGACAGACCGACACGACTAGCGAGAGATGAGGCACAGGTCCGACTTTTTACATGCCCATCCGACGCATGGATGATTTCGACTGGGTTTCGAGAGTAAAAGGACGGAAGAGTGCTCTTGTGTACTGCGCACACACTTGGGCACTATATGATGACTCCCGCGTAGCTGGCCCGGTTTCAATGAAACCGGCCATCGTCACTGAAATCGGTGTGGGGAGCTATTGATCAAAATAATCTCCTTCCGTTTATCATTGATACAAGTTACAAAGATATATTTGCATATGGCGTTTACAGAAATACTTGATATTTTATTGAATGAAAGGTTCATTAATAAGAATTTTTCCGCACCTACCAATTTTATAAGAAATGGTTGTATAATTTACTGCGTATATTTTGCTTTCAATATTAGACAAATATGTGGTTGGTAAATATGTATATAATGGGTAAATGTTAAATGTAAGGTAAATGGCTAAATGGGTTGAAAGTTTCTAAGGAAAATCTTCAAAACTGCACCACCGATTTCATTGAAAATTGAGATTTTATCCTCTTAAATACATTTAATTAAACACGGGGTTTTTGGGGTTCATTACAATTTACACCCTGAAGTTGTAATTTGAGAGTTGAAAGTTTGTATCTAAAAAAATTCAAATCTTTACTTGATTTTTATGAAATTTATTATTCGAGTTACGTATTCTGCGATTCGAGCTAATAAAAACAAATTTATAAGTACGCATTACATCGTTTTTGAAATTCATTCCCTGAAGGGGTGAAATTGAAGAGGTACAGTAAGTTTGTATATTTAAATATCAACAACTGGACGGATTTCTTTGAATTTTGGCATGCAGATTATGGCGCGATTTTTCGAAATTTATCCCCTACGGGAATCCAAATCCTCACATGAAGAGTTCCGAGCCCAAGCAGAGACAGCAGTGCGAAGTGGGGTGTAAATACCAGGTCAGCGATGATGATGATGATGATGAAATAACTCCATATTCCATAATATTATGCAAGAAATCCTAGAGCTAAAATTTTTAGTTATGCGACATTTTCCGCTAATTCTAAATCCGGTGGTACTAGCGTGTACACTGTACGTGCATTGTGCGTGCGGGCAGTTGGCCTAGCAGCGGCGCGTGACGCTTCCTAGTGCAAGTGTAAAGTATAACTCGTTTATATACAAAGAGGGGGACTGAGACAAATGGAGTCTACATATTTATGCGTACACGATAGTGTCAAGAAGAACAAGGCTATTTACTAGATTGTTTTTTTATATGTACAGCTGTTGAGCTGTTGTTGTTTAAGTTTGCAACATTTTTGCAAACTTATGTCTTCTAAACTTTTAATTATCCTTCTGTTTTATTTTGTGGGAAATAAGTTGAATATTTTGCATATACTGTACCTTTCGAGGGTTTTACACGTTTTCCTTTTTAAAGTGAAACTGCTTTAGCGGCGTTGAGAGTGAAATTTCAAGGTCGCATCACATGACACGCTTTTGGAAATAACGCCATCTACCGGAAGCTACTTATACTACTTACATAGCAAGTAGCAACCTAATTTTTTAAAGTACAGTTTAATACACAGATGGCGCTAGGTGTACGTTTTTTTCTATTATTTTTTGAAGTGATGTTCTTTTTAGGCGCGGTGTGAGTATTTTTCGGTTTTAAATGATGAATAAAAAATTTCAGTACAGTATCAGAGAAAGACAGCAACATTGAATAGCCTATCCGTTGTATAAATAGTTTTATTAGTAAGGGGGTATGAGAATATCTTTCGTTAAAAAATGTAGGTAGCACATAGCCAATGGCGACTTGACATAACCCGCCCAATTTCGCTGGTCACTTAGCCCCAACAGTTCAAACGCGATTATCTCGTATTTAATTTTCCGCGTACAACGTTCATATGTCACCCATCCAGAGGTCGGGGGGTCGGAGAAACGGCACATCATGATTACTTTCTCCCTGCGCCTGTGTAGTTGAGTATGTATTTAGCTAGTTTAATAGTCGTTATCGCATTAGATACCTCCAACTTCCAAGACGAGGCACAGACGGTGGTCCCGGGAAAATTCAGAGCACTGAAAATAGAACTCTGCGCTAATACAAGTTGAAAATCTAAGTGTCGAGTGTCGCGCTGTCATATATGGCATTGACATTTGACTTTGACACTTGTGTGTTCGATTTCCAGCCCTTTTCTTTTATTGCAGAGTTCTATTTTCAATGCTCTGAATTTTCCCCGGCCCACCGGATTCCGGATCGTATAACAGTCCCAGCCTGATAGATCATTCTATAAGCCAGTGTCGTCAAACTGCATCCCGCGAGCCAAAAAAAAATTTGCATTTAATTTAAAAAAAAAAAACAGCCAAGAGCGAGTAAGACTCGCGCACGCAGGGTTCCGTACAAAACGGAAAAAATTACGTTTGTTGTATGGAACTTATGGGAGCACCACAAAAATATTTATTTTAATCTGTTTTTTATTGACATTGTATAGCTATCACGGCTCATGAGATACAACCTGGTGACAGACAGACGGACGGGACAGCGAGTCTTAGTAATAGGGTCCGGATTTTGCGCTTTGGGTACGGAACCCTAAGAATACGTTGCGCGTTGTTTATCAAAACGAGTTCATCAGCTACCAGGAGACGATAGCATCAAGCTCCCGGTGTTAACTATAGCACATCACGTACAGCTTTCTACTGATCTCTGATAGCCTGGTAGCTGCTACCCAAATATGGCTTGTCAAAAATCTTTTTCTAGATATGCTTTGAATATAGAGCTTTAAACACAAGGTTAATGTATCTCTAGCGTTTTTAAAATATTCGTTTTTTTTGTCTATAAGTATATGGATTATCAAAAATCTTGTTTTAAATCTTTTTTGAATAGAAGCTTTAAAATACTATTTCAGCTATCTCACTACTAAGGTACGGTATGCCGAAGAAAATTGAACTCTGGATACATGTACTATTATGTATTCTGTGCTCTGGACTAATACAATAGCACAGAATACACAATAGTAACAATAGAGCTAATATCGAACACACGAGTGTTGAATCAAATGTCAATTTCATATGTGACAGTTGCAGTGGCGAAGGCTGGTTCTCCTTCATAGGGATTTGCATGAGGGTCTTCAAAACGTAAGTGGCAAGTGAAGCCGATAGGAATGGAGTTATAGGAACCCCACGGCACTGGACAGTTGTCAAATCGTGTGTTCGATTTTCAACTCTATTGTATTAAAATATCCTTGTAAGGGTAAAATGCTTGTAAAATCTCTTATCAATTAATAAAGATAATTTTAAAACAATCTGTAGGTAAGCAAGTTTATAATTTTATTGTCTTATAAATTCCAAAAGACATTGAACTGTTAAATAATCCGTAAAAGGTATTCAATCAATAATTAATTATTTATCCAGTCGGCCATTTTAAATAATTAACTAGTTATGTAATTCCACAAGTTATTAACCGGTTTCGATTAATTTGTTAAAACATTTACGTTTTCACTTTCATGTAATAGGTCTTGCCACTCTTACCACACTTACCAAATCGAGTGTTTCGGAGAAAGTACCAATACTTATTAATTTGTGAACATTGCCCAAAAGGCATGAAATCGTTCACGCTAAATTCCAGTGTGGACGCGATTTGCGATTTTATATCCTAGTATTAAGGACGATAACGCTACACTTTCTGTTTCGTTGATGTGTAAACACGAAAGTAAAAGCCTATTGATAGGTTTATTTGAAAAGCTCACTTGAAGTTGTTTAAACTTTAAACTACCTACATCTTAATTCGCTACAAATTTTACTTCTAGTCGCCGTAGAGTTATGGGCCAAAAATTGATCCTTTTTTGGGTTCCGTAGTCGGCGTCTGGGAAGTCGGAACCCTCAAAGTTTCGTCGTGTCCGTCCGTTCGTCCTCGGCTTACGTTACAGATGATCTGTGCTAGAAAAATCAAACTTTGCATGAATTCATATTGTGATGAATTCAAAGTTCTTAAATGAAATCACGAAAAATAACGGCTTAGATAACTTTGTTTGTTCAGTTAGAGCGTACATACATAACGAAATAAGTATGTAATAAGTAAACAGGTAAGAAAAAAAAACATAAATGGATGGCTACCGAACCCTATTCTAAGCTAGGCCTGACTCGCACTTGGCCGGTTATTAATGCTTAGGATAATGATAAATTAAATCGTGAAATTAAATAACGTTTATTTCGGGCGGCATAGGCCCATATTATAAATACCTTACCGACTAACACACATACTATTGAAATGCATCGGCTGCTTTTAATCCCCATGATTTCCATGGGATAGACATTGTTTGAGAAACAAAATAAAAAATTTAAGTAACCCACAAAATGTAAAGCAGTGAGCAAGCTGATGATGATAAATTGTAGCTAAGAACACTCTCGATCATGTCAGCTATCAAACAAAAACAACTGGATCAAAATCGGTTCATCTTTTTGGTCGCTACGATGCCACGGACAGACACACACCCAGACAGACACGTCAAACTTACCCCTATGTTTTCGTTGGGGGTTAAAAATAACATAGGCTGTTTCATTTCAATATGACATTGAAATTAGAATTCATAGTGTCGTGGGCGTAGTCGGGCGAAAAAGTGTATTTAATAAACGTAATTGGTCAATTTTGTGTTATGCAGTAAAGTAGCGGTTTTAACACTTTTAACAATTTTATGTCAAAATCCGTTGCTAAACCCGAGACAATAAAAAATATCGCAATTTTGTGAGAGTGTTTTCAAGCCACACAGCCTACTTACTGTTAGATTGAAATAATCTTAAGTTAAAATAATAGGAAAAAAAAAAAATGTATGTCAAAGTTAAACTAAGGGTTATTTCACACCGCGACGATGAGCCGGCCGGCGCTGCATTTTTATTTAAGAAAGCCATCGTAAATTGAACTTTATTTACGTGTAGTAAACAGAGTTACATGTTTCACATTACATCCGTCACATACTGCACATGCGCTGTGCAGAGCCGTGCAACATGACATTCGAACTCTTACAATGAAACGTGTATCTTCCTGTGTATTGAATAAAGTTAAACTTTGAATAGCTATCTTAAAAGTGCAGCGCCATGTCGCGTATCGTTTCGTTGTGAATTGACCCTATGGGCTCTTACAAGTTTGTAAGCTTTTGGTGAATAGAAATTAGAAGGCCGACATATCAAGTAATTATCTAGAAACAGATTATACAAGTTACAACAAGTAGGGTACAATGATTGTATGTGAATGTGAATTAAACCAAAATAATCCATACCGCGAGCTAAAGCCGGCTAACCTTTTGAATTTAGATCTTTAATGCTCGGTAAATAACGCAGTTGCGTCATCCATTCAAAAGCGCTATTGAATAGAATATAAAAATGTAAGTAAATATAAAATGTCGACAAAAAATCACAGAAAGTGGGCATGGGTAAGTAGCGTAGCTTTGTCGTTTATCACAATATCCCAAAACATTGCCCTTTTCAATTTATCACCTCACACCTGAAGGGCAGATCAACGAGCTAGATACTGGTAATTTATTACACGATTATAATTTATTTTGTCTATTCATTCTGACAACAAATTCATTAAGTGTTTCATCATAATCGGTCCTCGAATAATTAATATTAAGCAGGCGAAAAATATTAACTAGCTTAACGAAACTCAATATGCACACCTAATTAAAATAATTTTATCAATGTAATTAACCGTTATAATATTATAATAAACAGATAGTTTAGGAGTTATGAAATTGCTGAAAATTATATTTAATTAAGTGTTACAGACGATCGAATTTGTCGGTCATGTGAAGAGACCCTAATATAATATCGTTTCGAAATTATTGTAACCAACGCATTTAAAACTTTTAAAAATTGCTTAAATATTCAAAATGTGTACACATGTGCTCACATTCTTGGCTAAGCTATTTCAATTATCTATTCGAATACTAACTTTAGAATCATATTTATCTCAGCCGAAGAAGCCAATAAGGAAGCGTTTTTCAACAACATTGTTTATATTTTGAGCGATTTTACAAAAGATTTCAAAAATAAGGATGGGCTATGACGTGCATTTGACAGAACAAATCTTCATACAAGAAAAAGTTGTGCCAAATGTCAGCCATCTTGATTTCACCATACCTCAAATGTCAAAATGGCCCCAAGCAACTTCAAAAGTGGCCATTTAAGTGGGGACTGTTTTTACCTCCACATGCCTCGTCTATAATACGAGTATACTAGCCGTTGCCCGTGGCTCCGCCCGCGTAAATACAGTATCCCATGGGTAGGTACACTGTACATTTACGGAATAAAAAGTAGCCTATGTTTTAATCCAAAGCTTAAACTACTACCATACTAGATTTCATCGAAATCCGTTCCTTAGTTTTTGCGTGAAAGAGGAACAAAAATCCTGGATAGATTTTTGTCCCATCCTCACCAAACTTTCAGATTTATAATTGTAGTAAGGTACGTCTATGGATTTTACCGCAAAGTTACTGGATCATTTTGCGCGACGCACAAACGACATATAAAACGGTTGTGTTGAAATTATGGTAAAAGCAGGCATGAAGACGTGACACAAAATACCACAAAACGCTGTGGAGTAGCGCAGATTGATCACGTTAGACGGTTTATGTAATATTTTTCCCGAAATATAGTTCATGGAAGCTAGATATTATATATAAGTTTCGGTAAAATCAACTAGGGATATTTTGGGTATATGGTCTACTGCTTATGCAGATGATCTACGTTTAGGCAGAAAAAAAATTGTTATACTCGAAAAAAAAAAACTTTCTTTATATGGGAGAGTTTGCGTTGAGCGGAGATTCACCCATTATGAGACGATTTTTAAACACAATAATATTTTTTCTGAGCCTATTAATATGAGCAGTAGATCATATATACCCAATATATCCGTAGTTGATTATACCAAACCTTATATATTAGCAAAATCCTACTAATTACTATACTATTCTAAATGTGAATGTTGTGAGGATGGATGGATGTTTGTTACCATTCACGCAAAAACTACTGAACGGATTTTGATGAACAAACGAAAATTGGTATGGCAGTAGGTTAAGCTCTGGATTAAAAACATAAACTACTTTTTATCCCGAAAAAGTACCGTGTTCCCGTGGGATACTGTATTTACGCTAGCGGAGCCGCGGGCATAAGCTAGTAGGCTATAGGCCAATAACCATTAATGCAGCTTTTTCAGCATTTTCAGCTCTATTGTATTAGCGCAGAGTTCTATTTTCAGTGCTCTGAATTTTCCCGGGCCCGCCGGATTCCGGATCATAAAGACCCAGCTTTATGTTATGCTAGATACAAACTCCTTTTGTATGTAAGCGTAAGCAACTCACTGACCATATTAGGTACAATAAAATGTAAGCAGCAAGACACTTCACTAACACTTGTACTATTATGTATTCTGTGCTAACACATTAATGTTAGTACAGTCGTGACTGGCAGTGACTAGTAGTCGAGGTGAAACGTGTAAAAATATTCCGCACTATGAGTGTTATGAGGGTAGGTACTCGGTAGGTACGGACTACGGACAGAAAATAATGAAAACTTATAAAAAAACTAGCTTTTGCCCGCGGCTTCGAACGCGTGGAATAGTGTTCTTGGA
The DNA here is from genome assembly GCA_037179445.1 of Phengaris alcon alcon. Classification (NCBI taxonomy): domain Eukaryota; kingdom Metazoa; phylum Arthropoda; class Insecta; order Lepidoptera; family Lycaenidae; genus Phengaris; species Phengaris alcon. Next base: position 2,367,040 of record JAYRCH010000135.1, on the reverse strand, counting down.
GGAAAAACTTCTTCAGCAAACAACTTGGGAGGCCGGTAGCGCCGCGCATTGTACTATGTCTCTGCATTTTAAATCTGTAATATCTTCGAATATATTCAGTAAAATTAAATGCTGCAAAGGGCCATATTGATCTATATTTAATTCACAATGTATTTAAGGTACTTAATTGGATAAGGATTAATGGTGTATTGCTTAAAATCGCATCGTAAATAAGCCATTATTTCTCGTTAAAAGTAAAGGATAAAAAATGGATATTGTGGGTTATCCCTAAGAGATAGACATATACCATCGCAGACTTTTTCTTAGACCTTTTTAAGGTGTACAATACTGTAGTACATTATTTTGAATTATCTCGTTCAGCCAGCGTTTGCAATGCAAGCGCAAAAAATGTGTTTATTTACGACATTAGAAACCTCTAAAATGATCAGAATTTCTCTACTATATTACGCATGTCATATACATATAAACCTTCCTCTTGAGTCTTATATCTATTTAAAAAACCCGTATCAAAATCCGTTGCGTAGTTTAAAAGATCTAAGAACACATAGGGACAGACAGAAAAAGCTACTTTGTTTTATACTATGTAATGATGTACAATATCGACAAAGTTCCTGCTTGACCAGTTTCTAAACATTTTCATTTGCACTAGGACGCCTCAAAATTAAACAGAAAGGATGTGACCGCATCGACTGCAGACATGCAGGGGGGGACATAATAGATCCACAGTTCGGAATAAAGGTTTCGCGTTGAGGAATTATAAGAGAAGAAGAAATAACTTTAGATTAAATTATAAATTAAGAACACCTTAATGTTTTTTCACGGGTCATGTTATACTACTGTAGAAAAAAACTGAAAACTCTGTAAATCTATTACCTGTTTAGTTAACTGAGAATAATTAATATATAAAAAATTCAGGCGAAAAGAATGATGGTGAAGAAAGAAAGAATGATATTAGCGTGGAAAGTAGTAAGTATTAAATAGTTTACAGCACTGGAAAGTTTATGAAAAGATCTATGGATATCTATGGACGCTTCACACCACGTCAATCTGGCCCCGTGCTAAGTATCCGGAGAACGTGTGTTACAGGTACCAGAAAACAGGAAGTATATTTAATACTTTTATACTATACATATATTTATGATTTTTATCATATTATACACATATTTGATACATATCCATGACCTGGCATGACATGAAAAAGATTTCTGTGTTCCTGACACAGAAATCTATTTGTTCCTTCGGCGGCGAACCCACGCCAAACCCCCGGTTTGAGCACCAACGCGCTGAACCACTGGGCCACAGAGGTCGTCAAACACATAGAGCGGAATAAGGTATGATACCTTAGGCTGGGAGTTGGGACTATATGCTCCGGAATCCGCAACGCCGGTGAAAATTCAGAACAGTAAAATTAGACTCTGTACTAATACAATAGAGTTAAAAATCGAAGTGTCGAGTGTCGAGCTGACATTTGACTCGACATTTGTCCAGAGTTCTAATTTTACTGTAGTATATAGTCCCAGCCTTAGATATCTATAGCACGGTTGGTTTAATGCTCTAAGGTAGCAAGTAAGTACATAATATAAACTATTAGCTAGAGAATTACGTCAAAGATTACAACACAATACCAGGCACGAACTAAGTGAACTAAATCATAAATGCAATTAAATATTAATCACATTCACCTTGATACATCTCACTCGAAAGGTTCTCAATAATGTAATGAACCAATCAAACGATAATAAGAAATCAAAATCATTTTTAACACAAAAAAAACCATGTTCGTACCGAATCCAAAATTTTTTTGGATAAACAAAATGTTAAAAATTCTCAAAATTCTAATACAAATTTTTTCTATAATTCTAACTGTTTTGTTTATGAATTAGTAAATCAGTCACGAAATATTTATTTTTGGTAAGTATACAAAAAAAAACTTGTACTTAGCTTTACTTACCTACCTACTGACAGTGTGCCACTTTAAACGTTTCAAACATCAATATTTTGCGCGAATTTCTATTATATTTACCACGTTTCTATAAACCTTTCTTGATTTTTGACAACCATTTATACATATTACCGTGAGGCGCGTTTGATTCATTGGAACGTTTCATAATTGACGTGAAAGCTAATTTGTTTATATTTTAGTGCTCGACACTTAGCAACGGCTATCAAAGTATCAACTGACCCACTGGCACACAATCTTATCAAATTAGAAAAAGTTTGTTTTCCGATTTAATTAATAGTTTAAATTTTAGTACCAAACATTTTAATTGAAATTATTTTATAAAAGATAACAAATAAATAAAAGATTTTTAACGGATTATTATCAAGTAAAATTCATAAGACTTATTAATACCGAACTTCGTACCGCTTTATCTTTTTGTCAATTTTTTTTAATGATATAATATAATATGGAATAAATATGTAGTATAAATAGAATATTTTTAAATTTGGGTTCTCAAACTTAAAGATTTTTTTTCATTTTGTATAATTTTTTACACAAAAAATGTATCCTATTATTTCTTTGTCGCGTCGTCGTAGTTCTACAATAAAATAATGCAAAAAAGATAGGTAACAAAATATTTTTTTCTTAAATCGATTCGTTATAATAATATTTACATAGAAAAATCTAGTAACAGCGCTAAGGTTTCCATTGTCCTTGAAGGAAAATGTTACCTGCATTTTCCTCGATCGGAAAATCGAGTTGGTTAACCTTTGAGCGGTCACCAGACACTAGACAGCTCGCCAAGATTTATGTATTGATTTATCTTGATCTATGAAACATTTAAGTTATGAGCTATGACACTATTTTTTTTTTGGTTATTTAAACATAAAAAACCAGCCAAGTGCGAGTCGGACTCGCGCACAAAGGATTCCGTACCATTAATATCGAGCAAAAAAAGGAAAAAAAATTATCCCCTAATTAAAGCTATTTTCCTAATGCCTTTTTTAGGAACTATAACTACTAATACATCACTTTAAGGGTACTTTTAAATCTTCCGATAAGTGTGAGATAGCTTATTCGGAAGATTTGTCGCAATTTTATATGAATATTAGCGACAGAGACAAAACGTGCTAACAAGTTATCTAACACTTAGTAGATTGTGAACCAGGCCCTAAAAGTTATAATTTCTAACCCCCGACGCAAAAAGAGGGGTGTTATAAGTTTTACGTGTCTGTCTATCTGTGTGTCTGTCCATAGCATCGTAGCTCCCAAACGGATGAACCGATTTTGATCTAGTTTTTTTTGTTTGAATGCTGACATGATCGAAAGTTCTTAGATATAATTAATTATCATCAGCTCGCTCACTGCTTGACAACTCAGAGGTTACTCAATTATTTTTTTTTCAATTTGTTTATTATTATTGTATACATAGAAGCAATTTATTTTATTACGTAGTTCATGTTCTAAAAAATGATAACAATAAAATAAAATGAGTTCTGCGCACTGATTCTTTTTATCTGTTGCAACGCTCGCTCTTGTGAGACTGTTGCACCCTAAATATCCTCTCTTATCTTTCTATTTTGTAAGATTTCTTGTAACTTTTTCAGATTTATGCCGGAATAAAATACCTACTGGCTATTTCATAATAATATTCATATTACATATTATTACTGTCGCATTTAGAACAAAATCCGGACTGGAATTACCGACCATTTTAAAATGTAGGTACTCGGAAAAAAATTAAAATAAAGCATCCGTAATCTAGTGGCTCATTTCGACAATAAAAACTAAATTTAGTAAACAAGTTTTTTAAATACCACTTTTATAATACACAACATTTTAACGTACTTAAACTAAATATTTTTCGGAATACCTACATGCAAAAAGTCACAAAAAAATCAATGATTGTTCACAATTGTTTTTTTAATGACAAATATAAATATTTACCTCATAAAAAAATAAACCTCAATGGTAAATAACACAGCACACACACAGCACTACACAGACAGATCGATATTCCTCGCACAACGCGCGTGGCGCCTCCGCTCGACGTTTTCTGACTGGCTGGTTAAATTACTTTCCTATGGCGGCTGCAGCGAGCGATGCAACTGAAGAGTGAAGTAGGCTGTGCTAAAGAAATTAGAAAATACCTTTGGCTACGGTTCTTCTTGGGCTTACCTGTAACAAAAAAAAATTGGACGAATCATGAGAAAATAATTATCAGGACCGTGTTGTTACTAAAATAGACTAATTTTAAAATGTTATTTTTTATAAGTACGTTTTTAAATTACAACCAATGTAAAAAGGACAAAAATAACTTCTGGAAATGAAAACAAAAATTAATATTTAATTACTTTTGTTTCTTTCTTTATAATTTATAAACTGTCTCAAATTAGCGTGTATTAGTGTACACTATGTTTAACTCCTGTTAACCTATTCAGTTTCTACACGTGAGGACCTGTAATTGGCTTTCTAATGATTGGAATAGTTTTATATTTTTATTACTGATAGCTGTTGGTCTTCCTAACAAAATAAAATAAAATAATATTGCTACCCAATGATTTCAAAACTATTTGTTATAAGAATACGAAGATTGCGAGCCAAAAACTTGAAGAAATATGTATTTTTAAATGTCCAATGTCTATAAATATACATATACTCTAATACATTCATTAAAAAAAACTAAAGGCAAAAATAATAATGCAACAAAAACATTTTTTGTTTTGGATACACACAGCAGACGCTTACTAAAGACCGCGTTATTCATTTAGCCTTAGCTTGGTAAAATAGCACTATTTTCTAAATTGCCACCGTTAAGACTGCTAGTAAAAGCTGTATTATGCAAGTATATAATGTTGTTTTTGCAGCACAATCATACAACATGCAGCAATAATGTGGGAAATAAGTGAAGAGACTAAATTGCAACTTTTAATATTATCATATTGTGTATTAAAATTCTCGTGTCTCAGTGTTTGTTAGAGAACTCCTCCAAAACGGCTTGACCGATATGATAATATGACCAAGCTGGGGGGGTTTCCCTACGTAGGAGAACCCGCCTTCGCCACTGCTAGTTTGTAGGTATAGGTGTAATTATTTATTTATTCCAGTTAAGTCCATAGTTAAGACGGAGCAACGTCTATTTTTAAAGCTAATTTTTTTTTATTTTTAATCTTCACTACGACTTGGTTTCCACAGTTAAGAAACGGGAATAATGTTAGTTAAGAATAATAAAACAACTCATTAGCTTCGCAAAATTATTAAAAATTAAAACAAATAAATTAAAAACACAAAATTTAGAAAAAAAATGGAGAAGAGAAAATTTATGTCAATTTTTATAAAAAAAAATTAAAAGTTCGAAATCTCGTTAAATATTTATTTTGGATTTGTGTTTCATTTTGGAAAATATTGGAACTGATGGGAACCACAACCCCTTTAAGGATCAACATCGACTTAACCTATAACCCTGTATGTTTTATATTATAAGGTTATTACGGATATTTTGGGCAGATGATCTACTGCTTATGTCAAGACGTTTAGGCTAGAAAAAATTTATTAAAATATTTATAATTCTAAATAAAATTACATTACACTCTCTAAGGCATCTGTGAAAATTTTAAACTGCCTAGCTATCACGGTTAAGGAGACTACAGTAGTACAGCCTGGTGACAGACGGCCGGACAGACGGACTGACACACAGACGGTAGAATATGTTCCCCTTTTATCACATAAAACAGCAGCAACACACGGTGGCGTTAATGTTTATATTGAGATACAAACAGACGGAGAGAGTATCAATCAAGATAAGAGTGATAAGGTGTTCACATTCAAGGCCAATGATATCAGTCCCAGAATATATCCACATAATATCTTCTAATTCACCATCAGAGATGATTCTCTGATGATGTTTTATTCTAATTTGGACTTTGTTCTTGCTCGTCACTTCTACTTGCCCTTTTGAAGACATCAAATAGCAATGTTTTAAAATGAACACATTGGCAAGCATTTCATTACTATCGACTCTCGGTAATTTTTTGACCATCAACTTTTATTTACGTCATTGTTTTTCTAAAATATTACTATACGAAAAGTAAAATATAAAGTCGTAGGTATTATTCAATGCGGCTTTAGCAAAATATTATAGATTCTGTTTTTAGGGTTCCGTACCCAAAGGGTAAAAACGGGACACTATTATTAAGACTGTCTATGCGTTTTTCCGTCTGTCCGTCTGACCGTCACCAGGCTGTATCTCATGAACCGTAATAGCTAGACGGCGATGATGTATTTCTGTTGCCGCTAAAGCAATAAATACTAAAAACAGACTAAAATAAATATAATTTTGGTGGGACTCCCATACAACAAACGTGTGTTTTTTGCCGTTTTACACGGAACCTTTCGTGCACGAGTCCGACTCGCACTTGAACGGTATTCTCATGATTATGACGACTTGGCCGAAGTTTTGACTACACCTACCTATTTACAATTTCTTTGCAGCATTAACTTTAAATTTGCACGATAGGCACCATAGATAAAATCCACCGTCGATAATATTATTATGCAGTAGATATCAATTCAATTGCTTGCCGGCTGCCACTCCACAGGTCGGAATGTGTTGGTTACCACACCGGCGAGGGCATTAGGCGATGACATGACATGGGCGATGACATGATGACACAGTTGAGTGGTTTTCAATGGGTTTTCCCGACGTGTGGGACAAGATAAAACTAGTCCTTGTAGTAAAGTGTTAGCCGCCTTCACTTTCACTGGTTACAATTTACTGGATGGTTTTTCCAGTGACTTGTAAACTTCTAACTCCTGGCTTATTTTATTGATGACCGGTATATGACATTTTTGTCGGTGGTTTATCTATTCGATAGCGCTTTTAATTGAATGACGCAGACGCGTAAACCAATCAAAATCACAATTGAATAGATAAACTACCAACAAAAAACCTCAAAACCGGGCATTATATGAGTACAGCTAAATAGTAATATAATCTATCTTGTTTCCTATTTACTAGGTTTTCCATCCTATTTGCACTTCGTAATCCTGGGCCACTTACCCAGACTAGAGGTTGCTCTGTTGTCGAAATTCAACCATAGTAATTCATATTTCAATTTTCAAGTTTAGACTTTTTTAAGGTTTCTTTTGCTTCTGAGATACGCAATAAAAATATGTAAATGTTGTAAATGGAATGTGGAAACAAAATTGACAACTGTGTCAAACCTAATGTTATTATACAAACGCATGGTAGTGATAGTGAGATAGTTTAACTTTATTGTTGTTAATTTTATGCATTTCTTAGCATTATTAAAAAAAATAGCTTTCTGCACACCACACCAAGGTGTGCAGAAAGCTATTTTTTAGGTTTATGTAGATTAGTTAAAGTTTATGCGGAGGAAGGCCTTCAGATAAACTTTAACTGTGACAAATTCCATACCCCTTCGTTAGCATAAGTCTCGTAAAACTGTACTCAAATTGTTTGCTTAACGCATTAATGTCCTGAGGGTTGCCAGATAGAAACTTATCAAATCCGGGAAAATTCTAGGACAATGGTGTCGGGTCGTGGCCATAGTAAAATGTATCTTGTCTTTTTTTTTTCAAAAGATTTGTATTTGAAAAGGAAATATGCCATTTTTTTTTAAATACATACTTTTATTGGTAGGTAATTAACGGCAGTTATAATTTTGAAATGCAGCTTAGACTTAAATCTTTGGTAGTAAATCAACTCGTTAAATATGTATAAAATTGAACACTTAGTTTATCAATAAATTTAAACTTTGGTAGAAAATGAAAACTACATATAAATTAGATCAATTACGATCTTATATTGTTATTCTTTTTTCAGTTTTAATAATCAGTTTATTGAAACTGAAAAAAATTAACAATATGTTTCTCTTATAAATTTAGTTTTGGTGGTGCATAAAATAAACCAAATTGAGAACCTTCTTTTTCTATCCTAAATAATAATCAATACAAGTTGTATTTTAACAAAAATAAATAAAACTCCGTGTCTTATAAAAATAAAACTGCAAACAGGTTATTTTTTAAATATTTATCAATGGATTTTGACATTTTTACTAGTTTTTCTCCGTCAGAGCTTTACAAAAAGCAATCCCCTCCCGCGCGCCGCCCGCAATCATAGGCAGGCCAGCCGTGTCATTCGTTGTTACTTTATTTTGTTACAAAACTAGTAGGTTTTCTGAATCCGGGACAATAAGGTCTAGTTATTACTGGACACGGGACTAGATGCAAAATTCCGGGACAATCTTAATTATGCTTAATTATGTACATGATGTAGGTTATATTAATTATGGTTATTTCTGTGTTTGATAGTATATTTAATAAGGAATGATTTAGGCCTTATAGTCTATAACATCTTGCGTCTACTTCGCGAAGTCGCCCACAACAGATAGTACAGTAGTAATGATTATAATTTATAATGTAACATCAGCCATAAACCATGCTTCCTGTCGTTCAATCGCCACGGTGCTGGCTGCATCAATGTGCACTTCGTCCATATATACTACAAACGTACATAACTGTTATGCCAATCCGCGCACATACACACACGGTCAGTTCTAAGTTCTAACTGAATCTATCGGCAGCGTTATGTCGATTGGGCGATAATCAGTATGGACTATGGTGTATTGCTGTAAGACTACGGATAGATACCTACATAAATGATTCAGAGCTCCTCCTAAGCGCCTGTCGCCGTCATTTGAATAATTTATACAATGTTTCATTGATCTTATTACTAACTGCTTTAGATATTCGTTTCGAGTATATATAATAAGGTATTCTGTTGAGCCCGTATCTGAGCTGAGGTATAACGTATAACGTAATACGTCACGTTAACATACCTATGATCTTAATTCTAATCTATATGTAACTGACGGCTGCAGGATACCTTCCTCGTAGGTTGTGTGCCATTTAAAACCCAGCATAGTTTCGGTTGAAACAAAAGGAGAACCATCAGTGCGAGTCGGACTCGCGCACGACGTTCTCCGAACAAAATTTTATATTATTTTCTGCGCTTGCAGATCCAAAATCATATTATGTTATCCAAACATTCATTCCAGGGGGAGGAAGGCCATTTCTCTGTGAGGCACGTCTTTCTAGTACAATATCTTGAGACCGCTACTAAAAGAAATTGAAGAGTCAAGTAGACAAAATCAAATTACTCAGTAAAATTAAACATATTATAATTAGACGTGTTAGAAGCGACTGGCAAGTAATCACCAGGGCATCAGAAGCACTCAGAATGCTAACCATGTGTATGAACTTCGCACATGTTTTGCAACTCAAACTAATTGCCCTATTGACTATGGACTAGATTAATTGGTAATTAATTATATCAGCGCCTCTGCTGTTTCTGTGCCTTATTTATTTTACATTTGTACATTAGTTTCATTTCTTTCATTTAGGTTTCTTAGCATTTTTACATTTGCTTTCTGCAGTTTAATCAATCTTCTGAAATCAAGATGGCGTAACTTTTTCTTGTATGAAGATTGTTTCTATCGAATGCACGTCATAGCATAGCCCATCCTTAGTTTTGAAATCTTTGTTTTAGTATATTGGTTGTCCAATATCCATCTGCTGTATGGTCCCAATCGCCAAATCTACTGCGTTAGTTTATATCTACTCTCTACCTAAGAGATCAGCATCAGACCCTTCGCGGAAACTACAAAACAAGGGAGAAACTTCGAATCCATTCACTGGCCAACTAAGTTTGAGGCTCTTTCTTTAACTATCTACAGATATAGTTAGCTGGGCTTAGGTAAGTTGCAGGTAGAGGTTAGAGGTAACTTAGAGGTGGAGTAAGTTTAGTTTTTTATTGATATTTTAAAGAACATCTAAAACCCGTATTGCTTACAATCATGCCGATGATGAAGGGATATGCACCTTTCACCCGAATACCAACGACACCGCCAACAATAGGGCAGACCTCAAAAGGCGCGATAGTGTCGACACAACTTTATTATTGCGATATTACTGATGCACTGATACTAGACGAGCCTCATCATCATCTTCATCATCAAGCTACTATTCACTTATTTAATAAATAAGCTTATTAATGGAGAGGAAGCTAAATCGCCCATCGAGATACAACAAACCAAATATTGTTATCAAAATTGATTACAATGAAGAATGATTTTTTTCAGTCATTGCGGGATAAATTATTCAGACAAGTTCAAGTGTTATGTATCCCATATTATATTTTAAATGGTCCATTTTTCTTTACCAAAATATCTAAAGACATCTCTTGGTTTTTGAAAGGCTCCAAATTAGGAAGTGTCCTTTATTTATTTGTTTAACAAAATAAAAACCATACAAGCAAATTAAGAACCTCCTCCCTTTTGGAAGTCAGTTAAACATTAGAGTAGTCCAGATTTTACAAAAATTGGTATGCAGACACATCTAGTAAATCCAACCTCCGCAGTGGCACATAAAGCTAATGGTATCAGGTAACCATAGCTGGTCACTGGTCTGCCCATTCGATACGTTTACGGGTACACTACGTGAGCCATAGTTATGGACTACGGTACTCACAAGTTACACGTAACTAGGCGAACGTAGAAAGTGCAATACATCTTCTGCTAGAGGTGAACAATATCATGCATGTATTTGGCTGGGACTATATGATCCAGAATACGTAAGTCCGGGGAAAATTCAGAGCACTGGAAATATAGAGTTGAAAATGGAAGTGTCGAGTGTCGAGCTGTCATGTATGACATTAACATTTGACTCGACACTTGTGTGTTTAAGCATTTTAAGCTCTATAGTATTAGCGCAGAGTTCTATTTTCAGTGCTCTGAATTTGCCCCGGCCTACCGGATTCCGGACAATATAGTCCCTGCCTGAGTTCTTTAGTAGCAGTTCCGACTTCCAAGAAATGACAGAGAAAGGTAAAAAACCTTTAACGTCCTCAACTCACGTCCGCTCAACATTCTTAAATGCTTCTTAAAGATGGAGGTTCTCGAATCAATTTTAATGGAAATTGTTGGAGCAATTTCCGAGCTTCTGAGCATACATTCATATGAGATTGTTCAAAATTAATTACGGATAATTTGGGCACAATATTATGATCCATAAGCTTATGTAAAGACATTGAGGCTGGAAAAAAAAAAAAAAAATATACTAAATAACATTGCGCTCTCTAAGACGATTTTTTGGGTTTTATGTATTTTTTATTAACTGTCTAATATAAATAATATAATATAAACTGTACCTGGGTAATCAAGCTTTGCTCCGAGTTCTAGTAGATTTAAAAAATAAAAAAAATCACAAAAATATTTTACCAGAGTTCGAACCCACCACATTCCTAATTTCCGAACAACGCAAAAATTACACATACGCATACCAAAACTGCCAATCGGACTGACATATTAGAATCAAAACTATTGATATATTGTTGCACGACGGTATGAACAAAAAATATATATCTTAAAAATGCGCAGTTTCCGAGGGATAAGACCTAGCTAGATCGATTTTTCGTGGCTCAGCTACGTATTGATAGGAACTTCTTGTGTTCTTAATAAATTGGTATCTCGTGTTCGGGTCCGGGTCAGAATAATATTTTTGTGATTATTTTTTACATACCTATCTGTTATTTATTTTATATATCTGTTTTTTTTACAGCATTTATATTTACCTCCTCATTGCCTCAGTCAAGCAATGAAGCGTGTATTATAATTAAGTATATCTATTTGTCATAGACACAGTTAGTTCTAATCACGCTGTATGTTCGTCATTCCGCAGTTACCGCTCACCGAATAGGAAGCGATACGGAAGTTACCGCATCGCTTTACGAGCTGTGGTTAAAGAGCTAGTTAAGATTGAACCCAATTCGAATCCCGCCAGAGGAAAAAACAATTGAGTATCTAGCACAATATTATTTTAAACATGCAAATATCCACCAGTAACACGTATCATAATATCGACTTGCAATTTGCGTGTTAAAATTTGGAATGGAAAATGTAATAATACATTTTCGATATTTTATATTTTCCACCCAGCAAAGGCTTACTATTTTTGTGTAAAAGTCAAAACTATTTTATTTCTAATACCCGACGAAAATAGAGATAAGTGGGATTTTATAAGTTTGACGTGTGTGTCTCGGTCCGTGGCATGGTAGCTCCCAAACGGATCAACCGATTTTGATGCTTTTTTTTTGTATGAAAGCTGACACGATCGAGAGTGTTTTTAGTTATAATTCATCGTCATCAGCTCGCTCATTGTTTGACAATCCGGGGGTTGCTTAAAATTTTTAACTATGTTTATCTACAATGAAACCACATATTCCAAAATTACCATAGGCTTTGTTTCATCTGATAGTTAAGTAATAATAATGTCATCGTTTAACACAAAATATAGCCCGTAGGTGTTAATTCGTGCCATAACGGTAATTTACCAATTATGGTTACCCGGTACCTCCGAAACATTGTAGTGTAGGAGCCTGTAAAATGTGAATTCTCTTACAATTTTGGTTAGAAAATGAAAACTCGAGTAAATGTTTTCAGCATCGGCGCCCTACAGTAGCTAGAAACCGCATTACTTACGTGGAACGTTTACAGCTCATGTTGAGCTATTGTAAACTTGTTTCCTTCGTGGCTTTAAATAATTTTAAAAACAGAGGCGACCTCAGTGGCTTTGCGCTCAAGCCGGTGGTCGCGATTTTGAATCCCGCCGAAGGAACAAAAAAAGTTCCGTGTTCCGTATGTTATAAAAGTATTAAACATACTTCCCGTTCTCTGGTCCCCGTAACACAAGTTCTTCGAGTACTTAGCAATTAGCAAGGGGCCAGATTGACGTGGTGTGAAGCGTCCATAGATATTAAGGAGGCTTTAGCTACTTTAAGCAGAGGTTTAAGAGGGAACTGAGTATAAAAATAATGAGATGAGACATTATTGAGTTTAAAATATCGATGAGAGATGTTATAATAGGTAGCACAATTACAAAAGCTAGCATGTCATGAATTTAGTTTTAACTAGCACTTACGTAGTAACTATTTAGTAATATATGGAGCACTAGGTACAATCCTTATCAATAATATAATAATATTAGGTCATTACATATGAAATTGGCGTTTTGTAAAGGAGGAACATAAAGTCGATTTTTTTTTAACATTATATATTTATTTAATCAAAGTATATACATTTGCTATCTATGTACTTTTGCCATCTCATAGGTAGTACATTAATTCCTTTACTAAAAAACCATTCGGACAGGAATCAATAAAATCTTTGACGGCGCTTTGGACTGCCCCATCGGAGTTGAATTCCAAAATATCAAAAAAAATAATATCAAAATATTCCAAAAATATTCAAATTTAGAAAAAATGGTAATCTGTTGGAGCAAGGTTCGGGGAGTACGGTGGATGTCTTAGTTATTCTAACTGAAGCTCCTCTAATTTGGTAGTCGTCTTTTGTGCGGTGTGTGGTCTAGCGTTGCCCTGAAGCAGCAGTGGTCTAGAGCGAATGACCAACCTGGGTTGTTTAGCAGCTAGCTTTTCCATCATGATTTGCAGTTGCTGGCAATAGATATCTGCCGTAATCGTCTGGCCAGGTTTAAAAAAGCTCTAGCGAACGACACCGGCACTAGTCCACCAAACACTCACAAGTAACTTCTTTTGAGTCAATTTTCGCTTGGGGCAGGCTTTGGTGGGTTCGCCAGGGTTCAGCCATTGCAATGAGCGTTTCCGATTATCGCACAGGATCCACTTTTCATCACAGGTAATGATTCGATTTAAAATCCCTGCATTATTGTGCCGGTTGAGTAATGTAACGCTGCACTCAATTCATCAGGTACCCACCTTTCAAGCTTTTTCAACTTCCCAATTTGTTTCAAGTAGATTAAAACAGTTTCATCACTAACACCGCACCCTGCAGCTAACTCTAATGTGGTTTGCGATGGATCCACTTCAACAATAGCCTTCAATTCTTCATTATCAACTTTGGTCTCCAGCCGTCCACGGGGCTTATTCTGCGGGTCAAAATTTCCAGAACGAAAACGTTGGAACCAAAAACGCACTGTTTTCTTTTGCGACACCGCCGCCATACACATCATTAATCCTTCGAGCCGTTCCTGCAGCACTGGTGCCACGGTGGAACTCGTACTCGAAAATAATACGATATTTCAAGTTTTCCATTTTGTAAACACAGTGACGCAAAGAAAAAACCAAAAGAGGAAAACACAAATGCATGAGTAAATAGGGATATAAACTTGAAATTGGAATTCCTAACCAAAGAAGATATATTTGTAATTTGAGATCAGAGTGGCCAGTACGACAAAACGCCAATTTCATATGTAAGGACCTAATATGATACAGTGGCGAAGGGTCTAAAGAACTCCATTCTTATCGGCTTCCCTTTTAGATTACTTCATGAATAACTCCAGCCATATACTAGATATAAAAAAAAATTTAAAAAAATAAAAAAATATAAAAAAAATATAAAAAAATATAAAAAAATATAAAAAAACAAAAAAATATAAAAAAAAATATAAAAAAATATAAAAAAATATAAAAAAATATAAAAAAATATAAAAAAATATAAAAAAATATAAAAAAATATAAAAAAATATAAAAAAATATAAAAAAATATAAAAAAATATAAAAAAATATAAAAAAATATAAAAAAATATAAAAAATCTTATACAAGTCAGGTCGGACAAGCGATAGCGCGATGTAGACCGACTAAAGCGATATCTATGCGCTGCACGTTGCAACTTTGACACGAATATTGGAATCACAGATGTCTTTAAAACCCGATATATTCGGAGTTATGGTGGGAGATCATAGGAACCTTATCTGGTTAGAAATAAAGTTGAAATTCAAACTAGTTTCTCATAGCCGACTGGCCAACAAAGAATAATATTATTAATATGATTAGTCCGATGACATTTCCAAGTAATTAAGGGCTATTTTTCTGTGACATTAACCAGCTATTTTGTAGCTTTCACCAATGTGGTGCCGTTATTAGATAATATCACGTGCACCATGAGATGAATGAATTTTTAAAAGTAGCTCGGCGGTACCCCAGCCGGCGCGTCCTTGGATGTAAAATCATGTTATTACATTAGGTTAATAATAATTATTGTTCAACCATTATTTTTGAAATTATATTGAGCAGTGAGAAGTGATAAATATAATTCGTCTTAAAGTTTAAACTAATACGTGTTTATGTAGTTATGTGAACATTAAATGTGAGACTACTTAGTACTTGTGTTATGTTTATTGTAGGTGATAAATCGTTTGAATAAATTGACTTTTACGGTAAGCGGAAAGTTGTATACGTACCTATAACTATCAATTGTAATTTGTAGTTACCATAATAATAGACGATCATAATATATTATATATTATTATTTAATAGGCGGTAGTACCGTGGAAGTAATTTGATATTATGATTATCTTACAATAGTTAATTAATACACAGAACAACATTTTATTATTAAGTTCCTATTTTGTATTTTGAAATTACCTACCTAATTGTAGGTATAAGAATACCGTATATATATATATAACTATAGGAATAGGAACCGTAGGTATAACTATAAGAATAGTTACCTAAGTATTTACAATTTCTCTCGTACACGACACAACTCTACACGCTTGTAACGACCTTGACCATCATACATAATATGGTGTGGTATAAAATTTCCTTTGAAAAGAACTTGCACAACTCACGTCTAGCGACTAGGGCTTCCCTCTGAACTAAAACCACCCTTCGCCACTGATATGATAACGTCCAGACCTAAGGGCTAAGTTGCCCAAGAACGTGTACCAATCATAAACCCCTAGATTTTGCCTGCGCCCGAGTATAACATATCCCACAGGAACTACTAACTACCATCATTAGTTTTTGCGTCAAAGAGTAACAAACATCCATTCATACACCCTCAAAAGTATTTAATAGAATTGAATTTATTGTTAATAGGATATTATGAGATTAATATATTTTATAAAATTCTTGTCTGGTCCAAATTGGCCTTAAAAGCTTAAGGCCTTACGAGCTCCTAGACTATAAGGCTTTATATTATATGACGTTTGAGGCACGATTCTTACATTAATCGGTATGTATGTATAACATTTGACAGGTTTATGTGGCTGATGAGGATGGTCGTGAGAAGTCAGAGGACCGATATGTAGAGTTTTCGTTTAGTTTTAACCATGGAGTAAAATATAATATAATATACTTTCGTACAGAGGAACGGTGTTCATATAAGCTTCTAAATCGATCCTAATTTTATCATTGTTGTTACAGAAGATTAGGGTAAAAGTATAATTCGTACACACCACAATCCGGCATCGAACCTGCACCATCAAGCGTGTGACTCAATCGGTCTATTGTAAGGCAAGACACCAACTAGGAAATTAAATATTTACTTACTTAAATTATTCATCCTTGGGATAGTTAGACCGAAATATAATTATGTGTTATTTTTCAATTTCAACTTTGGCATTTGCACTGATGGCTCACTGGTCACTGCAACTAGACTACAAAAGCACACACGTACGGATTTGGTCCGAAGCTGACCACGGATATGGTTGCCAACATAGGAATTTCTCCCTAAAATTTGGAAAAAAATCCTCGAGGGGATATCTTAGGGTTATTTTTAGAGGTTTGTATTTTCTTATAGGTATCGACGAACTGTTATAGGTATCGTGGATAATAAACATTTGAAAGTATATTTAATGTATCAAGGACAGACCATTATTTTTTAATTTTTTGTTTAAATGCAAGTTTGGGGAAAAATACTTTTGAGAGTTGGAACACTGCACAAAAACCGTAATTCACTGTGAATAGAACTCTGTCAATAGAGCTGAAAATACAAATACACGAATGTCGCGCTGTCATAATGATCTGCTCCAGACCTAATCGGTACGTGTGTAAGCATTCTTTTAGTTACTAGTACTACTCTTGCATCCTATATTTTCCGACCGCGACGTGAACTTGGAGCAAATGTTGCTCTACTTTCGATTTGCATTTCCTCTAACAATACATGTAACTCCACTTACTTGTGGCATCGATGGACTAGAGACATACGTTACTGCGTCGATAACAGATCTTGCCTTGCCTTTGTTAGTGTTGATCAATTGATTATTCGAATCGAAAGACTCGTAAACTACGTCCCGTCAACGTCAAGTGGCATGTCCAACGTATCAGACAAAGACGGCAACATGGATTTGCATATCCGTTTGTAAATATTTTTATTGATAAGGTGGCGTAGGTGCTCTCAACATACGTATTGGTACTATTGAGTAATGTATTTTATGCCCTGTCTCTAGCAGAAAATAACTGTAACAAAAGTCTGTAGGTCGATTCTGCTAAATAAAACTTACAATAATACAGTTTCGATGCAGTCTCGATATGTTAAAAGAGAAAAATAGTATGAAACTCATAAATTACAAAACCAACGATTAACTCGTATTGATCGGTCCAAACACTATAAATCTGTTTATGATATCAAAACGATTCATTTATAATTCATTCACGAAGGTCAAAGAAGTATTTTGCTCAAAATATTCGCACTCAAAATAAAGTTCTGTAAGTCTAAGTCGATATATTATGACCTTAGCAGTGGCGTGGGGTTCCTATAACTCCACTCCTATCGGCTTCACGTACCTTTTGAAAAGCCTCATCCAAATCCCTATATTCTATTAACAGGCTTTAACATTACTATTAAGTATTTACTACTCGCGTCCCACAACTCTACGCAGGATACAGCTATGCACCTGGCACTACTTACGTGTTTCGGATGTTAAACATTTTTCCTTTCTCCTTTTGTTGTTAACCTACAAACACACACACACACACAAAAGTCACTAATTACTGGGGAAGCACGCGCACGCCAGTTCTGCGTCCGAACGTAAATTGCACGCACAGTTCCGGTTAAGCGAAGCTATTGTTCATTAATATCCAGATTACATTATATTATAACCACTGCATTTCATTGCACAATAGGCTTTGCTGATAAATTATAGGAATGTTTGTGACCTAGGTACGGAGCAGGAAACAAGTGGAAGTGCGAAGTACGCTTGGTTCGCATATCACGAGTCACGACTAAGCGTTCTTACGCGTACTTATTTTCCGCGTTTGCTCTTTAGGTGACATCATATTATATGATTTAAAGTGAACACATGAGCAACCATTTCGTTTCTGTCGATTCTGGGTCAATTTCGGACCAAGCTATTTCATTGTCATATTTTATTTTAACTTTTACGTTTTAGCTAACAGATAGAGTTATGACGACATTTAAGCATTCTATGGTTTTTTTTTTAAATCCACCTATGGGATAGAAATAAAGTCCAAAGGTTGTATGGAGATATCAGTAAAATCGTGTGTAACAGCTAGCATATTGATCCAACGCGTCAAAGCCTCCTCCACTACGAGGGCTGCACTAAAAGTATCGGGAATGGAATATTTCTGTTCCTGTCATATTAAAATCTTTTTAATTTAAAACTCCTTGGTTTTAAAAATCGAATACCGTTTATTTATTTAAAAAAAGATTCTCGGTCTTGTCACAAGGTCTTGTCAAACTTGTTTAGTCGTTGAGAAAATGGAATTGACTCGAGAAAATTCTAGAGCGATGATTTATTATGACTTTCGAAGTGGTTTAACACAAAAACAGTGTGTTGACCGGATGATTTCTGCATTTGGTGATGAAGCCCCATCCAAAAGCACAATTTATCGCTGGTTTGTGGAATTTCAACGTGGACGTGTCAAGCTCAGTGATGATCCCCGTCAAGGTCGTCCAAAAACTGCAGTCACCCAAGAAAACGTTGATGCTGTGCGTAAGCTGATTGAGGAAGATCGACATGTGACATACCGTGAAATTCAAGCAACTTTAGACATTGGCATGAGTCAAATACAAATAATCTTGCATGAACAATTTGGTGTAAAAAAGTTGTTTTCCCGATGGATACCGCATTTGCTCTGTGAAGAGCAAAAAGCGGCTCGCGTTACTTGGTGCGTCAGAACTCTCGAAAGATTCCACGCAGGATCCTCAAATGCTGTATACAACATCGTATCAGGTGACGAATCCTGGATATACGCGTACGAACCCGAAACAAAAAACCAGTCACGAGTTTGGGTGTTCGAAAATGAGTTAAAGCCAACAAAAGTTGTTCGTTCACGGAGTGTTGCAAAAAAAATGGTGGCCACGTTTGTCTCCAAAACCGGCCATGTTGCGACTATTCCTCTTGAGGGACAAAGAACGGTTAATGCAGAATGGTATGCTAACATTTGTTTGCCACAGGTCGTTTCTGAACTCCGTAAAGAGAACTGCAACCGCCGCATCATCCTCCATCACGACAATGCGAGTTCTCACACCGCGCACAGAACAAAAGAGTTTTTAGAGCAAGAAAACATAGAATTATTAGACCATCCGCCGTACAGCCCCGACCTAAGCCCTAATGATTTCTATACTTTCCCTAAAATAAAGAATAAATTGCGTGGTCAGAAATTTTCATCACCTGAAGAAGATGTGGACGCCTACAAAACGGCCATTTTGGAGACCCCAACTTCCAAATGGAATGGTTGCTTCAATGATTGGTTCCATCGTATGGAAAAATGTGTCAAATTTCGCGGAGAATACTTCGAAAAGCAATAAATACATTTTTAAATAGTAATGTTGTGTCACTTCCTTGATTCCCGAAATTTTCAGTGCCGCCTCGTGTAAACTATTTTCCATGTCTATTTTTACGTTACCTCGCACGATTCTACCCTTAAAAGGCTAAGTGTACATTGTTACACTTAGCCTACACTTTCGGAAGTGTAACGCTAACGCACACTCACGTTCACAAGTGCAACGAGTGTACTCGCGAACACCGGTGTCTACGTCAGGTCATCATCAGTCTAAGCACGTCGAGAGTCACGTGAAAGTGGAATACATTCGGGTACACAATCAGTGTCAATTGTTAGAAAGCCGGAAAATTGCTGGAGCACTGAAATATATACCTTCTGTAACTTTCATGATGAAGTAGCGAATAACATAGTATAAAATGAAGTCGCTTCCATTCCTGTTCGCTTAGATCTTTTAAAGTACTTGACGGATTTTGATGCAAATTTGAGCAATAGATAGTGTGAATTTTTTAATTCAAGAGGAAGGATTCGTATGTATAATACACGTTCATCACAGTACATACGGTACCTACACGTAAAAAACAATTTTTATAATTTTTTGTGTCTGTCCAGTGTCCGTTTGTCTGTTTGTTTGTTCGGGCTAATCTCTGAAGCAGCCGGGCTGATTTTGATATTTTAAGTACACTAAGTAACACTGGCAGATAGCTGATATTATAAGGAGCAACTTAGGCTACTTTTATCTTAGGGTTCAGTTTAAAAAATAGAGTTCCTTTTCCATTAACAGTTCATACAAACGAAGTGGCGGACACCGGCTAGTCATAAATATTGTTGTATGCTTTTATTGTGATTTGTGACTCAGGCTGCAGCCCACCTGGCGTCTCCGGCTACCGGACCACACACGCACAGCTCTCGAGTTCCACGATCTCCACATAATATTATTGTCCTCAAATCTAAGCGTACGTATCTGTACTCTGTAGTAATTGCACAAAAGAGTATAATATTATGAATGGATGATCAAGAAACAATTCTTATTTCTTAATTAATTATCCTACTTAATACTACTATTATAAATGTGAAGTTTGTGAGGATGGATGGATGTTTGTTACTCTTTCACGCAAAAACTTAACTGTACGATACTCACAAACTTTCACATTCATAACAGTAGTAGGATAGTTTCAAGGCACAGAGCACAAGGCAACTTTTACTCTGTAACGTTTTTTAACGGTATGTAGAAATACGCTTTGAAATTTCATTTAATCTAAGATTATCACATATATCTATCTGTTGCTTTCAATTAAACATGTGTAAGTGTGATGACTTCTTTGCTTTGCTGACGCTCCAATAATCACATCGAGTGTCGAGAGAAACCTTACATCGCAGACATTAGTCTCCCTCGTGCTAATCCCCGAGACAAATGTCTGGCGTGTAATTGTAGACCTTTGTCTACACTCCACGATACTAACGACTATTAAGTCGTTACTCTGTAAAGTACACGGTAGCGCTAAGAGTATGTAACTAAGACACACTTTTCTATGAAAACAATAATTATCCTAGTATTATAAATGCCAAAGTTTGTGAGGACAGATGGATGGATGTTTGTTACTCTTTCACGCAAATCTAAAGAACGGATTTCAATGAATGGTATGCTAGTAGTTTAAGCTCTGGGTTAACACATAAGCTACATTTTATCCCGAAAACGTACAGTGTTCCCGTGGGATACTGCGGGCGGAGCCTAAAGCTAGTAATATAATATGTGGTTACTCTAAAAGTAGTTGAACACTAACATACGACAGTTTTTTCTCAACCTAAAACATTATCTGCGTAATCTGTGAAATGCCTTCAGTCTCCACTCTCCAGTCTCCACCCAGAAGCCTCAATGTATGACTCCATTGTTCATTAAGTCTTAGAATATATTCAAGAAACTAAAAAATTAAAATTTCACTTATAGTTTTTTCCGTGCAGAGTTTTTGAAATGTTATCGAATCTAGTCGAACGCATAAGAATGCGTTGCGTCTTCTACAGAATTTAGCGCCGACTTAAACGAAACAGTATTACATTACAGTCACACACTATTTGCGATTTCATCCAGTCTAACTGCACATATTATATATTATATTTAAAACGAGACAATCTTATAGATATATTATATATAAATAATATATAGTCAGTATCTCGGCTACGGCTACCATACCAAGTATTACCATGAAATTCAGTATGCAGGGAGTTTTCGGGAGAAAATTCGATTTAGCTAGGTCTTTTCCCTTAGAAACTGCGCATTTTTAAGCAATCTATTATGTCTTTTTACTTCGTTGTGCAACAATATATCAATATCGACTCTCTTAAGTCAGTCTGATTGGCAGCTTCGTATGCGTGCTACCTATGTATAATTTTTGCTTTGTTAGGAAATTTGGAATGTCCACCACATTCCAAATTTCCGAACAAATCAAAAATTATGTTTGAATTTCGCTCAGATTAGCTTTTCGTTTTTGTGATTCTGTTATTTTTATTTTATTTATTAGAATAAATTTGACCTCCGGCTTAAGGACCGACGCGCCAACCCGCTCAGGGTTAGTCAAGTTAGTTAGTCAACAGAGGTCGTCAAGTAATATAAAAAAATAAAGTACACAAATATTTTTGCTGACTGTACGTCGCGAAGGGTTACGTTTGCAATTGGGTATTTTCCTACATGTAAAAATGTTGTTTTTTCAAATAAATCAAGTAAATAATTAGGTATTACAACTTGATAAAAGTAAAAAGAATTAGGATTTTATGTGTAGTTTTGTAATTATATGCATAATTAAAATGTTAGTCACAAAAAAGTGATTTTTTTTAAATAAACATTAGTGAATAAAACCTACATAATTAGTTTACTTACATCAAATACAAAAATATTTACTATGGTATCTATCAACATGAACGCGCAAAATTACGAGAATCCGAAATTTTGTGCATATGGCCATACATTTCGTAGCAACTTACTAGCGTGTGACGTCACCTACTTGTACGACTTTTATATGGGGCGTTATCACGAGACTCACAAAAGTGCTTCAAACAATCCATATCGCAATATCTTTGAAACTTTTGATTTTTAGTATACTGTTCCTTTTGTAAACTGTCTGTCTTATTTTTCAGAGCACTTTTCATTTATGTAATAAGAAAATACAGGAAAATACCATATTGCAGCGGCATGTTTAAAAGAAAATTCTCCCCTTCATTTCCTTCAAACACTCAGACGTCTTGAAGTTTTTTTTGTCACGTTTCACCGTAGATTTTACACTGAACTCTGAAGGTATGTTTACGTAACTATGAGTACGTACTACGTTATTTACTTTTTACGGGACATACAAACGTAGTTTTAAAATTCACGTTTAAAAAGTGTATTTGGAAATTTTAAATGTTCGTTACACGACTACGGCGAAGCCAAAAGGAAGGGTAATGATTTTGGCAGTCTATGTGTGTATGTTTGTTCCACCGTAGCGCCTAAACTACTGATCCGATTGTAATAAATTAGATGTCAATAGATTCGTAATAATAGCCCGGGTAACAGAGGCTTTATAGTTTGCGTAGTCGGATTATAGTTTTTAACTTTTGATTATTATTATATTTTTTTGTTAATGTTTCATATCGTCTATCCCTAGCAACTCTCTACCCACTACGAAGATTAACACCGTTGTTTCAGATGTCCCTAACCTGTTAACTGGTAAGTCTGCTTACCAGTTACCATCAGGCAATTTAGGCAGACGGTATGTTTGATTGCCACCGTCTTTCATGTCGGTAGAATACTAGAAAATACTATTCATAACTAATAAATTATTTCGTCTACACTAGCACTGAAATCTAAACAATGATTTAAAACCGCCCTACGCCGCGCGCCGATCAAAACATTGACAATATGCCCATTGTTTAAACCATTATTAAATAGAGCATTTGACAGCGTGATCTATAATTTAATACTTGATCTGAATCGATAATTTCAATCGTGGGCAAACACGTTTGGAGGTTCGTGGGCGCCGCCATAACGCCCACGAGATAGCTCACAATTCCCAAGGGAAACACAAAATGGTTTATAATCACCTGCGTCAGCCCACTGATTTGATTTTATCCTAATATTTTAGAAAACATACCGCATATATTCGTTGCGACGTCGCATCGCCAAAAATGACGTCGCATTGCAATACAATCTATATAATATAAGGTTTGGTAAAATTGATTATAATATATTTTATTCGACATTTTTAATTATTTTCCTGCCTAAACGTCTTTAACTCTTTACATAAGCAGTAGATCATATGCCCAAAATATCCGTTATTGATTTTACCAAACCTTATATTATATAAAAGGCAATGCTGATTAACTGCTGTATCGATGCACAGGCCAAACCCTTAAGGCTACAAATGTTAAACTTTGCACACGTATTTCTCAAATGATGTAGACAACCACTGAGGTAGGATTTTCTAAAATTCAGCCCCTAGGTGGGTAAATTGGGCATGAAGGTTTACAAACTAATTTCACGCGGGCGAAGCCGCGGGCTAATGCCAGTTTACAATAATTGTACGATGTTGTTTATGCGATGCGTCGTCGCAACGTCGCGCAGTGTCGAGACCCCGCCCAAAAAGCTCATGGTGCATACCAAGGTTGCATGACCTATGCTTGAATTACAAATTTGAATATACCAAGCACTTGCTTACCGTTTGGTATTGGGAATATGATGGTTTATGAAAAACATTAATAAAAAAATACGTGTGGCACTCGGGTACTGCCGCGGTAAAGCTATTGCTAATTGCTAAAGCTATTGCATATATAGTCTACACGCATACGTCTTAGTCGCACGCAAACAAACACCGTGCCGAAGTCTGCCGAACTGAAACGACGTTAGACGACGCACGGCTTTCAACGCCGCACCGCTGCGCCGGTCGGAGTGGGGGGGTGTTAGGTTTATTTTCGCTACGGAATTTCTTGATTCGGTCGCCGCGCTCAAAGCCCGCGATAAAAGCTATGCAATAGCTTAAAAATATACAAAATAGTGCGCGCGAATTTATAAACACGTTAGTTAACGATTGATAACGCGCTGTTTCGTAATTAAAGCAAAACGATTATCGACCTATTCGATAAAAAAATCAATGTAAATGAAGCGATGTGTCGTCTACATGTTATTATCATTGCAAATTCAACACGCGTCCATGTAACTCGTAACCGACACGGGTGTGAACCGCGACCTCCACTATCCGCGTCGGCGCACAATGCCCAATCACCCATTGTCAGTAACCTCATTGTTACAGTTTGTTAGATGCACTGGGTCGTCTGGCTGAGCTTTCATAATGAGCTGATGAGCGAGTATTATAATACATACCTACTTGTAAGTTGTAAGTCACTGCTCACTGCTGCCTTATAAATATGCTCAAATTTTAGACTTTACTCATGGTTTTGCTATAACAACGAGATTCATCGCCTTTAAAGGGGTTGTTAATTCTAAAAAGCCTTTTCTTTGTACGATTACGGGGCTTAGTGTTATTTTTAAGTATCCATAGAAAGTTAAAAATTCCTTCCACCGACATCGATAAAAAATCGGCCAAGTGCGAGTCGGACTCTCGTACAAAACGACAAAAAAATCACGTTTTTGTATGGGAGACGGGAGACTGTCCACGCTTCTAGCTTCTGTAATTATGAATATAAATGGATAAAATTTTGTACAGTTAAAGACTGTATTATATATATCGGTTTTGACATCATAAAATATGAAATTCTCGCGCTAAACGCTACGCGTTATTCGACAACGCTCCATAGAATCGCATATATTTCAACCTGTCGGTGCTGACTGCTGACGATCAGCGCGCAGTCAGCGTGACACTAAAACCCGCCTAAATACTGGGATCCTCTTTGGGTACGGAACACTAAAAACAAACAAAATCACAAAGTGTCGACAATTTTTACACACGACATAAACTAGATCGTCGAAACATCGATGAATCGCGATAGTCTGCTCTACATTTCTCGAGTGCGACCTCTATTCTATGGCACGTACCTGACGGCCTTCGAACCTGTTTTGCATTCGCATTCGACGCGCGACCGCCTCCCGCATTGTTGTGATTTTTATCGATACTCTCTAATCGATGTACATCACTAATGCCCGGTTTCTGAAGATTTTACATTACTTAAGATTAATCTCTACATCAACTCTGGATAAATAAAGTTTTACTGGCGCTAAGTTTCCGAATACTAAAAGATCCATCTAGTGGTCACTAGAACACGAATTTGAATCTTTTTCAAATTCGAGGAGAAAGTTATTTTGTTTTGCTGCAATTTTAAATAGTTTTAAACATTTGTTACTTTGGGTGTCAAATGGAGTTCTTCTGTAAAGTTTTTTTACTACCTTTCCTTGTCAGCGCCATCTATGGCAATCAATAAACGGACCACATTGGTCAGCTAAAGTTAAATTAGTTTTTACTGTCACTTTTTTGTTTCTAAACGCAATTTACACAAGTTATCGAACCAATAGCGCTAATGAACACATATCTATGAAAATAAGTGCTGTAGTTTCATCTGAAATCTGAATATAGTCTTATTTTACTGTATAATATGCTACTGAACTGAGTCTGTCGGTCAGCCCCCGCAATATGAGGGTCCCACTGGTACTTCGAGTCTTAATGTTATACCTAAAAATACAGCTGTAGTCATACATAACATACATACTAGATCCATACTTTTGCCATTTAAAAGCACATTGGTTTCGGTTTGCCTTTCATTCGGCAACGTAAATTTTATATATTTTGTTTTTCTACTGTCTAGCAAAAGATTATTACTCTTATTAATTACTCTCTTTAAGAGAGCATTATTTTCTTAGTCAAAGCATGTACTTTGGCGTTTAAAAGTAAGTGATGTATCATCAGCAAATAATAATAATATCCCATGTTTTCATTTATGAGGTAGACCATTTATATAAAACAAAAAAGGAAAGGATTCTAAAATGGACCCTTGTGGCCCCCATGGTAATTTTGGTGCCTGTGCATTTTTTCCATTTCTCACTACCCTCCGAGGGCTACTCGGAGCCCTCGGAGGGTAGTGAGAAATAGAAAAAATTGTTGCCTATTTGATAAATATGATTTTAAGAGAGCCAATGCTGGCCATCTTACTTCTTAGCATAGGGCATAGATTTCTTATCAATGGTGTGTGCTTGCCGTAATCCCATGCCTTTTTAAAACAATATTTTCGTCCAACTTCCAATCTTATTTATATATTTTAACTCGTCAGAGACGATATGCCGTTAACGATATTATCGATAAAAGATATTCTCCTCACTATTTACCATTCACTTAGGTAGGTAGGAGGGTAAGCCCGTATTAGACGAACGAAGAAATGATAACTCAGTCCTTAGCCCTTACCTTACGTTATTAAGTATGCGTGAATATTCATGTTAGTGCATAATATTTTAATATGACGGCACCTTTTCGCTTGAACTGTGCAGAATCTAGAAATATAGATCAAGAATAGCCAGGTAAGCTAGGTTATAACAAAATGACGTACATGACTATTTTAATTTATTTGCAAGATTTGGTTTAATTTATTTGCATGATTTGGTTTAATTCATTTGCAAGATTTGGTTTAATTAATTTGCAATATTTAGTTTAATTCATTTGCAAGATTTGGTTTCATTCATTTGCAAGAATTGGTTTAATTTATTTGAAAGATTTGGTTTAGTTTATTTGCAAGATTTGGTTTAATTTATTTTGCAAGTTGCCGAAAAGATAGAGGACAAACCATATGATACCTAAATGTCATAATACCTATTGATTGCATTTTACTTGTAGGTTTTTTATAATTAACCTACTTTATAATATATGATAGTAGTTTTTTTCCCGCATCGTGTATCCCACGGGGACACCGTACGATAAAATATGGCCTATATTTAAATCCAGAGCCTAAACCATTTGATATGGTAGTCACCATATCAAATTTCACCAAAATCCGTTCAGTAGTTTTTGCGTTATTAGAGAGTCACAAATCCATCCATCCATCCACCCTCAGAAACTTTCACATTTATGATGGATTAGATTTTATAGGCCAGTTGAAGTAGCCAGGATCCAATGACAATATATGATATCGTATCGGACAAACGATTTCCACTATAAAATAGAAGTCGGTCAAGTAGAATCGCCACTGGAATAACAATCGTGTGTTTTTGTTTACAAAACAAACGTACACGCTACAGTGCGACCACGATCTCAATAGCTTTCGAGAATCGTCGTGTTTAGGGTTCCGTACCCAAAGGGTAAAAACGGGACCCTATTACTGAGACTTCATTATCTGTCTGTCTCTCCAGTATCCTTCTGTCCGTCCGTATGTCATCGGTGGTTGTATCTCTTTAACCGTGATGTGGTGGTATATCTGTTGCCGCTATAACAACAAATGAAATAAATATTTAAGGGGGGCTTTCAATTCCCATACAAGAAACGATGATGGTAATTATTTTGCTGTATTGGACGGAACCATCCGTGCGCGAGTCCGACTCGCACTTTGCCGATTTTTATACATATCGTCTGTCATGTCAATAACTAAACGACAATAGCCTAGCGCCATTAGCAAAATGGTTTTACTGTACAATATTGTATTCTTTGGTTCACAAACACAACACAACAAACACCATGGAAGGCTTATAGCGAAATAAATGATTTCATAGTTCATATCTATATAACGCTTACTATTATGTGTTACTAATAGTGTCCGACCGAAAGTTCGGTTTCGGTCGAGTTTCGGCAAAAAAACTGGCTTCGGTTTAGGTTCGGTTTCGGTGGCAAGCCTGCCGAAACTACGACCGAAACCGAAACTGCTTTCGGGAAGTATCGCGCTGTGCGATGATGACATTTTGTTACAGGACATGATTTCTTTAGTTCTGTTGCATTTACTTCAGATTGGGTGAAAAAAAACGTAAAAAAACTTGTATAAATTAGATAAATTTTGGATTTTTCTTTAGAAAAATTTCAATTATGGAAATTGATGATCTAAATAAATTCAAAATAAAATTAAAAGAATTCCTAATGGCAAAAAAAAAATGCAATTTTAAATATTAATTAATATTTAAATGATATAGTACAAAAAGCTTAATAAAAATAGTGTCCTTTAGTGTTCCTTTGAATTTTCATATAGTGTCTAAAATAATAGATGTTGTGACTGTGTTAAGGAATAAAAACAATTAATTTATATAAAATAAGAATATAAAGTACAATGAATATAAATTTTTTAAATGTGATGTAGGTACGTACCTCTTCTATTGGCTTCTAAAATTTGCATGCCAATAAAATGACAAAACATGCACTTTATTGTATATATTAAATTGTAACACCTTTAATAACATGTTTTATGCGAAGATATTGATTAATTAATTAAAAATATTAAAATTTAATAGTGAATGTATTGGAGTTTTAGACCTTTACAGTTGGTATACAATATTATAATTCACAGAACCACTAACTCGCGTTTTACCTGAACGTCATTTTCAAATATCTAATGGCGTAAGTTCGGACCGCGGATCGGACTGCGTTCCAAACCACAGTGGTATCTGTGTGGGAATAGAAAAAATAAAGATTGACTAATTCGGTTTTGGTTTAGGGTTTGGTCGTAAAAACCAGTTTCGGTCGGACACTAGTTACTAATTACTTATACATGGCTGTATCAACAAGACAAATAAAACGGATTTTATAGAATCTTTAAAACAAATGGATAGATTTTGTAGCGAATAAAATTTTACACGACTAATAAACAGTGTTAGGTATAATAACATGTTAGTTTATCAACTTCCATTATTAGAACGCCTGACTAAATAAATTAGCAACACACAGTGGCAAAATAGTGTGTTCTGAGCTTTTAGGAGGAAATAAGTGACAAGAGAGGCAAATGAGCTGACATCTTGTTGTATGTGATTGCGGTCACCTATAAATAACTTGCGAATATTATTCTAGGCAGGATGCGTTGCAGAATTATTCGGTACCATCGTTTGTAATACGTGAAGCAAAAACTTTCAGTACAGTTTTACGAGAATTGTGCGAACGGAGGAGTATGAAATTTGGCTCAATTAAAGTTTATATGGAGGAGGAGCGACCTGCACTTATATATTTTATTAATAATGCTTTAAAAATAATATTACACACACTACTCAGATTAGTAACTCACACTACCATTACCGTACCACACGCAGATTAATAATGCACACTAACATGCGTTTGATAAAATTTTGTCTAAAATTGAAGTTTGTCAGTCTGTCGTGCACATTAAATTCGTAAGACAACATTTACATACAGTCTAAGTGGCAAAAGAATCCTAAAAAGTTCAAACTTAAAAATAAATTATGGTCAAATTTCTACCACTAGGCGAACACTAATGTTTACTTTATTTTCCTTTTCGTTTCTGAATCAATGCAACACCATTGGTGAATATGATAAGGTATAATCTCGTCAAACGCACCAGACCGAAATGATTGATAGCTCAAGTTTACCCCACGATATTAATTCGTCATCGTTGTTGCTAATCACCAAGGGTGAAATCTGCCTTTAAAGGCTTTTCAAGATACGTCAACCCCCGCAAGCTACTTTGATTCATCCTTCGAGCTGTACTACTAAAGTAATAATTAAAGCCACTATTAAAAAGCCTATAAATCTAAGAAGGTAGTAAAAAAAGCCAATCCATTTATAGAAGCCAAAAATGTTGATGGTAAAATTAATTATCTGCCTACAAATAGCATTTTGACTAACGAGGAACATACGGTGCCGGTGGCGACCAAGCACAAACAACGAACATCGACGTTATTACTCAGACATAAAGTTTTAAATCCATCGACAGCTCAACAATGTTGCCATAAAAAAAGCGCTACCTTTCCTACCTTTATGAAATTTTAAACTCTATGTCGTTGTCAATTAGTACGGAATTTCACATTGAAATATAAAAGCTCAGCAAACACTCGTGGTCAATCGAAATTGAATCTTACACCTAGGTCGTAAGGTTGATATTACTTAAAGGATATTTATAGTCATGGATATAAAGCTGGTTTCCTCCTGCAAGATACGGCACGCAATTGTGCGCTCACGTGTTCTCGGAAGGATTAACGAGTTGTTTGACTTACAACTTACTCGCATAGAGGGCCCGCTCCGCATTCGTCATGGATAATATTTTCGACGGACTATTTTTGGAACGGTCTGCTTCCTGACTTAGGCTGGGACTATATGCTCCGGAACCCGGAAGGCCGTAGAAAATTCTAAGCATTGAAAATGGAACTCTGTTCCTGTTTATTCGTGTCGCAAATAGAAGTTTCGAGTGTCGAGTTTTTTCATTGAAATGTGTTCGATTTTCAACTCAATTGTATTAACGCAGAGTTCTATTTTCAGTGTTCTAAATTTTCTCCGGCGTTCCGGATTTCAAAGCATATAGTCCCAGCTTTATGGGAGAAGAAAAAAGAAGTTTTCTTTTTTTCATTCCAATTAAACGAGACTAATTTGTAAGATTTAAAGCGCGTTAGACCGTACTTCTATTAACCGTGCAATTTTCGACATCTTTGATATTGGGATTTAGCCCCAACCCCAGCCCCAGTATTAGGGCTCTATTTACAATTTACAGAAGAGTAGCTTTTCCTATTATATTTAACACTCAAAAAAATACGTTAAAAAATCTTGTAATTATAGTATGACATAATCTCTTACTTCTACTTTTATAAATGAAGAGAAAATTTATTGCAATTCCAATGTCTCGCTAAATCTCGAGAACGGCTGGACCGATTTGGCTAATTTTGGTCTTGTAATAATTGTGAAAGTTCAGAGAAGGTTTATACGATGTGAAATATTGGAAGTGTAGTAATTTATTTATTTCAGTTTATAGTTAAGACAGAACAACGTGTGTGCCGTAAACTTGTGGTTTAGAGCTTGGCTCTCGACTTCGAGAGTTCGGACTTCAGAGGTCCTGGGTTCGACTTTGATCACCACGTTGGAAGAAGCCAGTTTAGCACGATGCAGGCTGATAAGAAAGATGATGCATTCGTCGGATGGCCATGTAAAAAATGATCTCGCCACTCGACAGTCGTGTCGGGCATCCGTCCACACTGGGTTACGGGAGTAAAGGAAGAAAGAATGCTCTTATGTACTGCGGACACACTTGGACACTATAAAATACCTCCTGCGGACTGGTTTCGACGAAACCGGCCACCGTCACCGAAATTGGTTTGAGGAAGCTATTATCATACGCTATTATTTATATATGTGTTTTTGGCGAAATATTATGGTTCGAGTATTTCCGCAATCCGCATTGATCACCGACAATTTTCGTGCGTGTTGCGACGGAAATGATTTCATGCGCGCTCCTCTTCAATATCCTTTTTTTTTTTTTTTTTTTTCCGGAGGGGGAAATGCATTACGCATACCACCCGAGCGCAGGGGGCACCCGAGTGGTGATGTGGGACTCCCGTATAGGCTAATGAGACCCACGGTTTACCCACTAAACCCCCCCCCCCCCCACCTTCCTCCACGCCGCCTTGTGACGGGGCCACGGAAACGATACACACATCCGCGACCCCGCCGGCGGCAGGCGCACCTGATGGTAAGTGCGCCTCCCTCCTCCGCCTCCACCAGTACTGTAGCAGACTCCCCCCGAGTCTGCTACAGTACTGGTGGAGGCCAACTACACCTCGGCCGCAGAGGATAGGGCAAGCGGCGCACCGTAATACCAAACTTGCCTCTTCCCCTGCGGCCCCACCGATGCCGTTTCCGTGCGGAACGGCCCCGCCAGCTCGCAGGGGGGCAGGGATAGCGGCACAACACCACCACCCTCTCCCCCTGCGATCCTCCACGGCCGCAGAAGATAGGGAGTACGGCGCACCGTAATACCGGCACTCCTCTTCTTCTGCGGTCCCACCTCCAGGCGCGTCCGCAGCGGACTGGCTCCTCCAGTCCGCCGGGAGCGCCCCTCCTCGGGCCGGCCTGGCCTCCTGCCCAGCCGGCCCTGGTTGCCTCTTTGCTTCACCGTGGGTCCTCAACCACGGTTACTAAGCCCCACCGCCACGACAAGGCGGGCAACCGTCGGGGGGCTCTTCAATATCCTACGCCTTGTCATTGAGTGAAGTTCGTCACGTTACAATATGAACGCCTTTTAACATGTTACATACAAAGTAACGGGAAGAGAAAATTCAACTGGGGTTGACAGCACGAAGTTCCGAATTGGCAAATATGGAATTTATAATGCAAACAAAAACTAATGAGTAACGCTTGAGTAACGCGACCGGCGGCGGGTCGGAAGTTCAGAAGTTCAGAACTGAACCACACCGCAAACGCGAATGCAAAATAGATTATTGCAAAAAATATAATTTCGATGTTTCACATAGTGCCAGTCATCCCGTTACGGCTTTTTTGATTAAATACTTAGGGCTTGTTTCACAATATTTTCTAAAGTCGGACAGCTTATTCGGAAGTTTTTTTTCTGCTTAATTTATTTATAATATTTAAATGCGACAGAGACATGTTGCCCGCGATTTTATGCGCGCTAAAGGAAATCTCGCTGGAACCGTACCTTTCGCCGCGAGAAAAAGTAGCCTATGTCCTTCCCCGTGCTCTATATCTGTGCCAAATTTCATCTAAATCGGTCCAGTAAATTCGGAGCCAATTCAATGGAAATAAAGATACAAACAAATCTTTCCTCTTTATATTATTATTATTAACTAGTATAGATAGATATTCGGCGTAATCAGTTTACAAAAATATGAGCCGTATTTACAGTGTAGTGTGGCAACACAGGTGTAAATTGATACTAAACGTAAGCAAAGTGTACAGTTTCCTATTACATACGACATATTGTTTGAAGGTAGGTATAGTAACAAGCGGTGACATCATACTATGTGAATATGCTCTATGGCAGGGTTTCTCAAAGTGACCCCACTTTGAGAAACACGCGAACCCCTAGGGGTTCGCTATTCGTCGGTAGGGGATTCGCGGCAAGATTTACGTAATACAAGGGCGGCACTGAAAATTTCGGGAATCAAGGAAGTGACACAACATTACTATTTAAAAATGTATTTATTGCTTTACGAAGTATTCTCCGCGAAATTTGACACATTTTTCCATACGATGGAACCAATCATTGAAGCAACCATTCCATTCGGAAGTTGGGGTTTCCAAAATGGCCGTTTTGTAGGCGTCCACAGCTTCTTCAGGTGATGAAAATCTCTGACCACGCAATTTATTCTTTATTTTAGGGAAAGTATAGAAATCATTAGGGCTTAGGTCAAGGCTGTAAGGCGGATGGTCTAATAATTCTATGATTTCTTGCTCTAAAAACTCTTTTGTTCTGTGCGCGGTGTGAGAACTCGCATTGTCGTGATGGAGGATGATGCGGCGGTTGCAGTTCTCTTTATGGAGTTCAGAAGCGACCTGTGGCAAACAAATATTAGCATACCATTCTGCATTAACCGTTCTTTGTCCCTCAAGAGGAATAGTCGCAACATGGCCGGTTTTGGAGACAAACGTGGCCACCATTTTTTTTGCAACACTTCGTGAACGAACAATTTTTGTTGGCTTTAACTCATTTTCGAACACCCAAATTCGTGACTGGTTTTTTGTTTCGGGTTCGTACGCGTATATCCAGGATTCGTCACCTGATACGATGTTGTATACAGCATTTGAGGATCCTGCGTGGAATCTTTCGAGTGTTCTGACGCACCAAGTAACGCGAGCCGCTTTTTGCTCTTCACAGAGCAAATGCGGTATCCATCGGGAAAACAACTTTTTTACACCTAATTGTTCATGCAAGATTATATGTATTTGACTCATGCCAATGTCTAAAGTTGCCTGAATTTCGCGGTATGTCACATGTCGATCTTCCTCAATCAGCTTACGCACAGCATCAACGTTTTCTTGGGTGACTGCAGTTTTTGGACGACCTTGACGGGAATCATCACTGAGCTTGACACGTCCACGTTAAAATTCAGCAAACCAGCGATAAATTGTGGTTTTGGATGGGGCTTCATCACCAAATGCAGAAATCATCCGGTCAACACACTGTTTTTGTGTTAAATCACTTCGAAAGTCATAATAAATCATCGCTCTAGAATTTTCTCGTGTCAATTCAATTTTCTCAACGACTAAACAAGTTTGACAAGACCTTGTGACAAGACCGAGAATCTTTTTTTAAATAAATAAACGGTATTCGATTTTTAAAACCAAGGAGTTTTAAATTAAAAAGATTTTAATATGACAGGAACAGTGGAAATATTCCATTCCCGATACTTTTAGTGCAGCCCTCGTACGATGAAAACGAAATACAGAAATCGATTTGATGCCGAGAAAGGATTAATGTTAAAATTGTACAAAATTACTCCTAAAATTTACTCAATTTGCGACAAGAAACAAGCCCACCCATCACATTAATATTAAATAAAAAGATATTTCTTATTGATCGTTACCTTTTATTGAAATAAATACCCTTTTTCCAATTTTATTATTTTCTATACGTGGGGTTAATTGGTATAATTAATCATGGGGTTCGCATTGATCTGGAAACTTTAACACGGGTTCGAGGAGCTTAAAGTTTGAGAAACCCTGTTCTATGGTGTCTTATTATGCGTAGCATTAATAAACTCACCAGTGAGGCGTTACAGATGGCGAAGATACTGTAATATTTTATGTTAAGAAAAAATATAGCTTGTTATAAGTAAAATTTGTATGAACTATCACAGACGGCTATGATATTATAATGTACAGGGGCGTGCGCTCCATATAGGCAGAAATGCAGTGCTTTACTTGTCATTCACAGATATTTTAATAAAACGTTCGTACGTTTTAGATGACTTTAATTAATAGTAAATAAATTAATTAAAAAAATATAATAACTTAAAAACGCCTAATATTTTATAAATAACAACTAATGCCGGTAAGTTCTGCAGGAAAAATCATCTCATGTGTGTGTAATTTTCATACTTCGCAAACGCACACACCCATGAATATCGACATGATTAAATAGCGATGTCATGCGGCGCGAGATGGCCGAACCGAGAGCCGAGCCGAGAGCTTCGGTTCGGCTATCCGATCGCTTCCGAAAACCACCGAACTGGCTTGTCGGAAATTATTCGTTGCCTATAATCCGAGTAAAAACAATACGACGCGACTCTAATGAATCATGTATGCACAATATGCATTTTTGTTTAGTAAGGTATTATTTGTTTAAATAGAAGAAACGTTTTCGTTTACGTGTGTTTCGCGGGGGCCATATTGCATATTTCATGTGATAAGCATTGTTTACAATTTAATCGCTCCAGTTTATTTATAGTTTTCTTAAAAGATTTTTCATTTTAACATTTTAAAGTGTGTACATTTAACAGTTTATTACTGAGTTTCTATAATAATTGTAGTGATTTGCTTTTACTAGTGAGTTAGTTGATTTTTTTTAAATGTTATTTGACTGTGAGGTTTATGTTGAAAATATGTGTTTATTAAAAATTAAAAATAACAAGTTCTCACAATTGTCATTCAGTGAAAATATTCAAATTCTGTCTAAAGGTAGGTGTGTACCCGAGTTACAACAATTAAACCAGCAAAAAAATAATGTAACTCGAAAATTTCATGTTAAAAGTTATGAAACGTATAACTGGCTGTGTGGTTGTGTACACACGATTAAATTATATTGTTTTCCTTGCATATTATTTAGTAATTTACATCGGGATATAGTAATCTCAAGTAACCGGAACCTTGAATATGTGAAAATTGAAGCTGACTGACTGGTGAGTAGTTATAATATTTTAAAATATGCTTATTATTTTACTTATTAGAATTTCTTCCGCCGCGACGATCGATCGCTGTTTTGTCTGCGTTGCCGTAGAAGATGTACATGAATAGTAGTACATCTAAGACTTGCTCTGTTGGCATGGTTTCGACTTAGAGATCCGTCGCTTGGCTGTAGCTATGCTAAAAATCTATAAACGAAAAAGTTTTTGTGACCGAGTACTTCGCCGCATACCCAGTGTCATAATCCTGTGCACGCCACGGATAATGTATACAGTATTATTTTAATATTACGTACTGTAATATGAAATATGTACCAGCTTTTGCCCGCGGCTCCGCCTGTGTAAATGCAGTATCTCACGGAAACACTGTACTTTTTCGAGATAAAAGGTAGCCTAAGTTTTAATGCAGAGCCTAACTACCATATCAAATTTCACCAAAGTCAGTTCAGTTGTTTTTGCGTGACAGAGTCACAAACATCCATCCTCTCAAACTATCACATTTATAATAGTAGTAGGATATCCATTACCCAGGCATCAATAGTATTTTCGCCGTCTCTGACGACCTTAAGCCAAGAGATGCTATCGACGAATATTTTTTTACTGATCCAGAATCCAGCATCGAACAAAAAAAAACTTCGCGTCGGCTAGAATAACTAACTTTTTTAATGCTAGGGGTAGAACAGGGAATAAACTCTTTACAGTACAGACCACCTTGTTAATGACCCTCGGCAATCATCGTTCAACTATGAAAGTGACAGACGATGAACGACAGTTCCCAAATGACGTTAGCATCGTAGTTTTACAATAATGATGTAGACTATGGAGATGATGATGATGATGATGTAGACGCTATTCCAATCACGATCCAGACAGTAGTCTGTTAGGATCGCAAAAACAAAACGATTGTCCTTACGATGCGATGATACGACGAGGGAATAATTTCGCACAAAAACTGCAGACGAGCTTTTGAAAAGTCAAACTCTAGTGACCATTCGTAGCGATTTTACAGGACATGTCCTGGTATTGTTGGTAGTCTATTACAATGGAGAGTGTTCACTAATTTTAATTTTGAAATATGGACTAGGTGTACCGTGACGTCACGTTACTGTTAGCGGAGTTCACATTTTAATGTATGAAGTTTTGTTCTGTCAAATGTAGGTACGTCATAGCCTATCTTGAGTTTTGAAATCTTTGATAGGCACTGAACGGCACGCTGAACAGAGTGCTAAGTGTGAGTTTTTCTTTTCGCATTCGATCGTGAGCGCGTTTGGCGTTTACTAGGAATTTGTATGTGATTTGTACAGCGCCATCTAGTAGTAAACGCGACAACTTGGTCATATTGTCAAAAAATACACAAAGGTTGATTTTAGATTGTTTTTTACAATGTTGTCTAACATAGAATAGACGAAAAATATTGTTTTGGGCAACATGCCTATTGGCATTACATAAGGACAAAGGACTATTTTCCTTACGGTCAAATAATCGCATTAAGGGCCTTCACATGCCTCAAGCGGTTTTCCCTTTTTAGAACCACCATGAACTTCCATCCTTATTTTTATAGCGCTATGTCGTAATTAGTAATGTTTTTCCGTATTCCTTGTGTAACGTTTGCATGATGGTAAGCGATTACCGCCGCCCATGGACAATCGCAACACCAGAGGCGTTACACTCGTCCGTCTTGTAACTCCTCTGGTTTTGCGCACTGGCGTTCCTGGTCCTGGTCCTTCCCCGTGGTCTACTCTATATCATATGATTATAAATCGGCTAACTTATCTATAACACGAGTTCACACCATGAAAGACCTGGGTGTAACATTCGATTCCAAGCTTCTATTTGACTCGCACATTAATAACATCGTTAATAAAGCATCAAAATCACTTGGTTTCATTTGTAGGATTGCATCAGATTTTAATAACATATAAAACAAGCAAAATGTTGTATTGTAACTTTGTCCGCACTTATTCAAATACTGTTCTCCAATTTGGAATCCAAATTACCTATAATTACCCATAAAAAATAAAATAAAAAAATGTTTACGACTTGTCCAATTTAAATCTCAAACTTATTTGCCGACCTGCTTGAAACGTTGCAAAAAAATTTGTGGGAATAGTGGAAGCCCCAAAGGGAGATCTCCGACCGAGCGAGGTTGGTATGCTCGGTCAGGCCGAAGCCCACTTGTAGGCATTTCGAATGTTGTATATGTACCGCCAATCTTAGAAAACTTCGATAGCGCGATTCAGGATTGTGGCGTTAATTGGTCCGCCACAATTTTATATTCTTCCACGGTTTGAGCTCAGAAAAATAGCCGACATACTTTTTCTTTTTAAACTATTTAATGGTACCGTAGACTGTTCCGAACTTACTAAAAAAATAATTAATATAAGTGTTCCATTAGTGTCACTCAGCAAACATCAACTTCTGTACGTTCCCCCAGTATCAACGAACTATCCTTCCTATGTTTTTAGATCAAGCAGAGCATTATACAATGAAGCGTCTCGGAGCATCGACTTTGACTTATTTTTCACTTGTATCAGTACTAAAGAATAACCTCAGTGACCACTTCTATAAACAATAATAATTATTGTATATTCGTCTTTTAAAATTGTTACAAATATTGTATATAATTTTTTGTTTGCTGTTTGTTTGCTGTATTACATTCTTCTTTTTACTATACTTTACTTCTATCTGTGAAAACTTTTAACTGACCTTCTTGTAATATGTTAAATATATTTTGTTCTAGCTGTAAGTTTTCCTAAATAAATAAAATAAATATACTACACACACCGGCATATTTAGGGGAACATAAAATAAAGGTTTGATATCAGTATCATATAAGGTTGCTGGCTGGTTTATACGTCATTTAATTTAAAAAGAAATATTTTCAAATTAAGAAAACAACTGAACATCACATTTTATGCAATTGTTTTAATTTTATTCAAATACAAGGTGTATTTGAATAAAATTAACTGGAGCGAACTTCGAGTATTTCTTCCTTCTGAGTTTGATTTAAAATTTCATTGAAATACTGTTTTTTGTTAGTTTTTTTAATCGCGTATCTTTTTGGAGTCGAGGTCTGAATTATGCCTGACTTAGCCCCAACGGAGATTGCCAGGGCACTCGAAATGCGAAGAAATGGTCAAACCTACAGAGTGATATCCAGAGATCTTCGTCAACCAGTTTCAATGATCCATCGCAGTATCCAACGGTTTAGGGAGACCGGTACTTATGTGAGAAGAGCAGGACAAGGCAGAAAAAGACGCACTTCGAGTAGGGATGATCGTTTCATTCGGCTTCATGTCTGACTGCAGACCGCTATATCAGGGAAGTTTTAGAAGAAAATGTCGTACCGTTTGCCCCATATATCGGTGACGATTTTGTTTTTATGCAGGATAATGCTCGGCCGCATACCGCTCGGGTAACTCAAGCTTATCTTAATGATATGAATATCACTGTTATGGAGTGGCCGGCGAGATCACCGGATATGAACCCAATAGAGCACGTTTGGGACTTGCTGAAAAGAAAAGATAAGTCCAGAATTCCAGCTCCTGCCAACGTGGGTGAATTGCGAATCGCCGTAGTTGAGGAATGGCGGAGACTATCCCAGGAGACCATCGATAACATCATTCTCAGTATGCCTAGACGGGTAGAAACTTTAATAAGAGCACGTGGAGGAAATACGCGATATTAATCACCATTTTTCTAATTTAATTAATTGTTATTTTAATATTAATTTTCACTTTTCCCGGTTACATGAAAAATTCAAAAATGTACCATTTTTTACAAATAGCCTTTACTCGCAAAATCTGTTCTTAATCTGATCTCATTTTAAGTAAAACAAATGAAACTTTAAATAACAAAAGAAGTGTAGTAAGTAGATTTTAAAATAAAACCATATTTTTTTTAATTATGGACCTTTTTTTGTGTTCCGCTAAATATGCCGGTGTGTTTATGTGCCAAATTTCATCAAATCATTCCAGTAGTTTCGGAGCCTATTCAATGCAAACAGAAACAAACAAACAAAGCTTGCCTCTCTATTATTAGTATAGATCATTTTCACATCACATTCATTCTTCTT
Organism: Phengaris alcon alcon; assembly: GCA_037179445.1. Classification (NCBI taxonomy): domain Eukaryota; kingdom Metazoa; phylum Arthropoda; class Insecta; order Lepidoptera; family Lycaenidae; genus Phengaris; species Phengaris alcon. The sequence goes on along the minus strand of JAYRCH010000135.1, from coordinate 2,326,694 downwards.
ACGCAAAATCTAAGGATTGGGACGAAATTCGGTGGCTTTATCGCAAATATCAACGGCATTTTCTTAACCACTGCCCTCAAATTACAATGCCTACTGGCTCATTTATTACAAACCTGTCTTTACCTTTATCTCCGTACAAAGAGATAATTGCTAGTCACTAAATGTATGCAAATGATCACATACCTACTGTACATGATTCGCCACAGAATACCGATAGCATTGTCATCGCATTTAATACCTGTCAGCGAAAATACTTTACTAACATGACGTGTTTAATTATAGCACGTTTTTACTATAAATTAATGAGAACCAATGAACTGTCGCGAGACACGGGGCAGATGTTAATGAAATTATTTTGTACAAATCATCTTTTTACCAAAATACGGCGAAACTAAAAGGAAGGGTAATGTTTTTGGCAGTCTATGTATGTATGTTTGTTCCATCGTAGCGCCTAAACTACTGCTCCGATTTTAATAAATGAGGTGACACCTCATAGATTCGTAATGACAGCCCGGGTAACATAGGCTATTTAATACGTAGTCGGGGTATAGTTTTTTTTTTATAAAAATTGTAGTTATTAGTTATTGCATACCTACTGGCCACATGAGCAGAGGTTTTGTCATTTGTTCAACATCAAAAAAAAACGAAAACTTTTTAAACATAGAACGTTCAAAGTTAACCAAAGAGTTCCAAACTTTCAACATTCCAACTCCAATGTCCACTCAACAATCTGTCTCCTTAAAACCTTAATTAATCACCTCATTTCGGGGGACCAAAGCAATCGGCTAATGCACTCCTGCGGTCTAAATATAGCGACACACGGAGGGAATTCGGTAGGTCAGTGCCCTGCAGCTGGCAGCAAGTTCACGGGCAGATATCCGCGATAAACTAAACGAGGTCAACACGTTTAAGCAAAACTTAGGATCGCCCACATAGCTTCTACCAGCTAGGGAATTACTTTTGAGAGGCTTTTCTTAGATGTTTATCCGTTGCACACACCTAAGACGTAAAAATCGGAAGTAAACAAAGTTGATGAATTGTTTTTCGCAAGCATGCTGCCATCATGGGGATAGCCCGCATACTCCAACATTATAAAATCACCTATGTACTTGATAAATAGAATAATTTAATAGTTTAAACACTGGATTTAAACACTGAACACATCAAACCAAAAACTGTATACTTTTTCTCCACAAACATTGACTCCTAGTACTTTCTTCAAGATGACATTTTCTGCGCACGGGCGCACTATCGCAATATCAATCAGACTGTAATCTACCTCCTTTTAACAAACTTGCTGAAAATGCTCAACCAGCAACATCATGCTCGTCATGAGTCCTTTGGCAGAAGTCCAGGTCTAAATCCGACGCGATTGTGCAAACACAGCTCAGCTTCCTCGCAACATGAATCATGTTGCTATAATTGGGTATTATGAGTCCTTACTCATTGATGAATGATGCTTTTCGTTCCCCTATGCCCTGCAGACTTATACCGAGAGGGAGAAGTCGACTTTCACGTAAGAAGTATCTGTGCGAGAGTAAAAACAAGTGAAGATTTTCCTGCAGTCACATTTCGGATAGTATCATAAGACTACCAAAAAGAATTCAAAGTATTTTGAAGTAACAACGAACGAACGAACGAAAGAACGAGAGACATATTATATATATCGCACAAAATTAAAAATATTATAATAATTTATAGTCCAAGAGCGTGGACGCAACCAAAAAGCAAAGCAAAAGAGATGGTGCAACCATAAAATTACTCGTCGAATAAAAATAACATATTGATACTGAGTAATGACGTAACTAAGCGGAAATGCTCCAGCTGATTTCCGGGGTTCCGGGGACCGGATGTTCACCAAACTAGGGCAGCCCCGGGGCAGGAGGAAGGAAGCTCTAACGCCCGGCTAATAGAAATATCGTGTTTGACATTCTATATGGAAATATTATAAAATGCTAATGGCTTACTTACTCATAGTAAATAAGCATTTCACCCTAGAACGGCTGGACTACATAGAGAATTTATTGGTAGATTAGGTTCTGACTTCTGGACCAAAAGGTAGCTCATATTTTCGGATTCCGGATCATACAATCCCAGCCTAAAACTATTAACTGTAATCTGACGCGGAGGAAAACCTAGTACAGGCTAAGTCAATCCTATTTAACCTAGTAAATAATTTTACTTAAATTATTGAATCATTTAATTCAATCAAAATTCAATTTACGAAGGAATAATCATTAGTTACGGATGATTTAGGTTATTTAGGTTACTGATCACATATTATTATAAGTTGTAACGAATAAATAACAATAATTTATTAAATTATTTAATTGTATTATTTATTTTTAATAATTGTATCGAAATCTAATCACTGTGAACCATTCTATGAAAACATTATTAATATAACATTATGTCTAATTTGATATTTAAACAATCGGCTATTTTGAGCATTTCCTGGCCAGCAAGGAAACCTAAGAGATCACATCCGCCCATATTATGTTGTCAGACTTAGTTCACTGCGATTGAGTACTAGTTACTAAGTATGTAGTATTAGGTAAATTATTAATTAGCTGGATTCATATCAGTCCGGCTGGCCAACAGCGTCGCAGGAGCAAGAGATAATGGAAGAAGTTTGTTGTGGGCTTTAAAAGTCCAGCAGTGGGACATTCCCCTTAGTCTTTAAAAATATAATTTATATATTTTCAGTAGGTGTTGGAAATAAATCTTCAAGTCTCCAAAAACTGCATTAAGCCATAATTCTTTGTCTGGGAATATTTCCCCTAATTTCCACTCAGCTCTCACTGCTAAGTGCTAACACTTCTGTTTGTACTCTACTGTTCTACTGTACTGACTTTAGATCTTATAATGCCGTGAGCAGTCAAATAGTTTGGTTTCGTGGTCAACGTTTTTAACATTTTGATTCTAAACATGACTTGATTCTTGAGGTTCAAATTTTAATTATCATTTTAATACATAGACACATTATATGATGTACCAATATACAAACACATGCTATAGCATACATTAAGCCAAAAAAATATTCATACAAGGAAATAGTGAATAGTGACGATATTCTATTGAAAATCGATCGAACTACGATCCTGTGATAACAGGCTTTTAATTTTCAAAACATTATGAAATACGTTAAGTATCATACTTTAATTACAATAATTGATGATTGATGAAATGTTCCCGTGGGACTTTGGAATTTACTGTCAAAAGCTAGTATAATATAAGTCTATGTTTTAAGACATGTCTATTATTTCGTTGATCGAAGTCAGCAGGGTGAACTGTAAGCGTATTGAACCGCATCGTGTATAATTTGGTAATTGTTGCACACAGCGAGTAGGTGTAATGATGCGGTGAATCATTACTGAATTATTGGAAACGTCTCAAGCCTCGATTACACTTGGCCGATATGCAGATCTGCCAGATCTTGCAATTACATAATCATATCATAATATACAGGCTAATGATGCTACTCGAATATTATGATTTTGTGACTCGCAAGTCGCTCGAGCAATTTTACTACCTCACTCGAGTCATACTCAAGTTTTCGAGTCACTCGAGTAAAAGTCTCACTCGAGTTGTAAGTTTTCATGTAGTTTGTTTTCTTTATCGAGCATTCAAATAAAAGCTAAAAAAATTACCTAGCGGCAACAGAATCAACTCGATGCGCCGAGTCTCGAGTATGAATTTTTTTTCAATCGAATACGAGTTTGACAATTTCACTCGAGTAACTCGAGTAAAAAAAAGGGCTCGAGTCGCATCACTAATACAGGCTAATCTGTTCAGATCCAATAATTATTATATACATATAATCTAAACGTAAACCAAAAATATTAAATTCGACCAAATTAATGTTTCATTGTATTTTTTTATTGCTTGATAAATGAGTGACTTCCAAAATAGTTTATTATGAGTTATGTTGTTCTTTCTGTTTACGCTTAGATAAAATTCAATTGATTTGAACAGAGAATACCTGTAATTATTTCTTTAGGTATGTAGTAATTCAGGTCGATGACGTTCATATTGCTATCATTTTATCATCATATTGAGAAAAGACACTTGCGTTGCTTAAGTTATGAAATGACAATGTTCAGAGAATCTGGACCAAATGTTTTAGGAGATAAATGTAGCGCCGCCGCTGGTACTTACAAGGAGCGGCGCTACATTTATCTCTTCTCTCTCTCACTTTTATTAAACGAAACAGTTTTTTGCCGTTAATATTGCTGGACTATCGCAAGTTTTATAAAAAACACTATACATTAAATATACAGAATACAGAATAAATTTGGATTTTCGCGTGCACGACTGTGATTAGTTAAAACTTAATAGTGATAGACGATTATCGTTTAGAAAAAATTATAAAGTAAATTAATCATTATTATTCATGTTGAAAGTGGTTAACTTTCAGCTTGAGCTTCAGCTCAGGCATTTTTTTAATTAAATGAAAAAAATCATGAACTGTTCGTTTTATTTGGCAGTTCATTTTTTTTATTTCATTTATAGATACTCTATCAGTGGCCTGAGGTTCCTATAACTCCATTCCTATCGGCTTCACTTAGCACTTTTGAAGACCCTCATCCAAATCCCTATACAGGCTAGGGCTTCCCTATGAAGGAGAGCTTTCGCCACTGTGCTCTATGCATATTCTGCGAGAAACAAAACATCATCAACGGAGAAACCTACGATGCGTAATGGCGTCATAATGACCATAATATTGCCCAATATAATTAGGTTACGTTTTGAACCCGTGCCATACTTCATAATTAAACACAACCACAGAATGCAACCACAAACCCGCAACGGTTTGATATAACACAAGATCATTATGGTGGTAACTGGTAGAGTATTTTTGCAACTTTTAACCTAACAAAGTTTTGAAATTAAAATAAGTGGGTACATCTAGCTTTTTATAATTCTAATTAGAATATTGCTGAGAATCCCAGAGAAACGTGAATGTGGACAGTGTCTCGCTTCCTCAATCCTCAGTCTCGCTCTTGCGAATAGACTGCAAGCACAGTGAATAAATATATTTATTTAACAAAATATATGCTACAAAATACAAGAGAGTCAACTTCTCGCGAGATTTTCACTGTGAATTTGAATTCTGGATGTCTTTATAAATAGAAGATCCTATAACCAGATTACATCTATTCAGGTACTCCGGTAGACGAGTGTCGGGTAAACTAACGTATTAGTCATAATTTTAAATTAAAAATGGGATTAAGATCACCTAAAATCTAAATGTGAGTCATCGTAGGCTCATTCATATATGGTACGGATTTTTGTGTGCTTTCTGGCTTTGACGACATTTCTTAAGAATATTCAATATTTAATATACATAGTATACCCCCTTACTAACAACGTTGCTGTCTTTGTCTGATGCGTTGGAAAAGTCACTTGACATACAAAGACAGCAACGTTGTTTAAGTTATCCGTTGTGTAAATATTTTTATTAGTAAGGGGGTATATACATTTTGTAATTACTAATTGCATAATAGTTATGCCACGTTACTTTACACATGTCTTGGTAACGTCATGAAAATAGTTTCCTAAGTCATAACTATAATATTTATTTCGGAAGGAAGGAAGGTTTGCAGAAGACCATAAGCTTTTAATAGATCATAAGCATACCTACGTAAGGGTCAATTCACACAGCGACGAACGCGGCGCTTAATATTGAACTTCATTCACTACACAAAAATTTACACCTTTCATTGCAAGAGCGGCGCCTTCGAAATTGACTTTGATTGAATTGATATTCGAGAACATGAATCGCTATCTTATAAATGCAGCAGCACCACGTCCCGTCGCGTCTCGTTTCGGTGTGAATTGTAAACTGACCCTAACGTCTACGCCGCTGTATTAGAAATATGCAAAATGCTCAATAATTAACCACAATAAGAGCCAAGGCAGAATAAGAAAAAGAGCCGAAAATATAGCCATTACGTCGTCTGCGCTGTCAACTATGCATTTAAAAGCCCGTCAACTCGATAACTCCCATCGAAGGAGAGTTAACAAGTTCGAATGGCTTCGTCACGAAACCATTCGAATGCTGTAAAAGTGTTCATAAATTTCGATGCTTTCTGCCTGCTTTACATTTAAGAGTATACTTTTAAATGTAAAACTTGAGAATAGGCACATATTATGTATTTCCTCCCAAATTGATTTATATTTTCTGAAAATTCGGCTTTAAGCCCTAAGCTAAGCAAACCCGTCCCGGCCTCGCACGGGTGCAATGTTACCCTCTTGAATCACTCTATCCATTGCTGATAACTACATCAGTTTCGTTTATACGGGCAAGTTTTAATCAGTAATTGCTCGGCAATGCGGATTCTCAATCAATCAGGAGTAATAAGTGGAGCGATCATCTTCATCGTCAACAGCATTATTATCATATTCATCATCGTCCTCATAAGCATCACGATCATAATCACCATCATCATCGTCAGCAGCATTCTCATCATAATCATCATGATCATTATAACCATAGATCATCAAATTGATAGCTAGCATATTCTCGGTTTTATAGGTCACCTGGTGGCAGGCGACAGGTGGACTATCTGTATTTTGGTACAATATTATTTTGTAATAATTAATAATTATACCCTACTAATTTCAAGGTTCGCCTCAAACATATTTTTTAATCTTTTTTCCAATTTACTTTTACACTGGAATGGCAATCCCCCCCCCCCCCCCCCCCCGCATATAAATTGCATGGCTTTTTCCCCAACTCTTTAAAGATTAAAGTACAACATAATTTCAAAATTTCAAATTGCCTCAAACATATTTTTTGGGAGAAAATGCACTTTGACAAAAATTTGTATATATCGATTTAGCCTCGCTTCTGACCAGCCAGTCCTGCAGTCTCGTGTTGGGTTGGGGTACATTTAAATAGGAGAAGTATAGAACAAGGTTTCAGCTTGTCTCAAATACCAGTTCTAAATATCCTAGTAGCTCTTAGAATACTACGAGACCGATGCACGATGCAGGTACTCCGCCCGCGAGCGCGACCATAATATTACGAGTAGGTAGGTACATCAGAATAAAATATTCGTAAGACTACCAATTTTATAGATATCGTTTAAAACCCAATTTCACGCGGGCAAAAGCAATTGTAAAGAATAGAAGAAGATTTAGCGCTAATGGATCAGCTGTTTGATAAAGACAATAATCAAAAGTAACACAGATGGCAGAGTAGTCATATAAACATTTGCTGACAGCACGTGTCCCTTGGCTAAACGCAATATTTTGACAGATGTTAAAGTTCGGAGGGGAGACCAAAATACATCTCGAAACATTCGCCCCCATCACACACACGAAAGGAAATACTCGTATAGCTATGTTTTAGTTGGGCCATATAATTGTCTAGTCGTTTTGCTACCTTGTATTATTGTCTGCAATAAAATATGATCTCCTTAACAACAAAAGAGGAATAGTAAGAAGGTAGTAAGTAGTAACCTCAGGAGTCAGGACTCAGGAGCAACCACTTTTGTCAATTTCATATATACGATTGTCTTTGGAGGCTTTGTATCGGTATTCTTTGAACATTTGTGGTGTACCGTGTATGCCTTGTAAGTTGTAAGTGCTCGTAAATTAGGTATTTTGAACACCATGATAAGAAAACTGAAGTGGCAATGGGCGGGGCATATTTGTCGAGCAGCCGATGGCCGATGGGGCAGAAAGGTTTTAGAGTGGAGACCACGAACAACCCGCCCCGTAGGACGATCTCCCGCGAGGTGGACCGACGACCTAAAGAGAGTGGCGGGAAGCGGTTGGATGCGGAAGGCTGAGGACCGGGTATGGTGGCGCGAAATGGCAGTCTTATGTCCAGCAGTGGACGACTACGGGCTGACGATGATGATGAACACCATTAAATCGCGATTTCTGCAATTTGCATTATACGGCTGATGGGAAATGCTAATACTGTGTGATCCCTGTGGCCTGCATCATATTATAGGGCCAATGCTTGGTACCTACTAAGTACCTAGCTATAAACAATTGCGGCTAATTTTAAACTAGCAAAAAATATTTTTTTCATAATGGCTAAGTTGCTTGAAAATCTACAAATATCAATTGTGGCTTTTGACTTAGAACTCATTCAATAATAACAAATGTTAACGTTATTCATTAATATTTTAACTTCCTAGTGATGACTCTTTACAATTTCTACTAATACCTACTTATTATAAAGAGGAAGTTTGTTTGTTTGTATGTTTGTTTGTTTGCATTGAATAGTCTACTGGACCAATTTTAATTTTTGGCACACATATATAGATTATAGCAAGGGGAAGGACATATCAGATAGGCATTTTTTTTTATCGAAACGTTACCGCGGTACCCGGTGGGATTTCCTTTTATGCGACTAAGATCGCGGGCAAAATCTTGATTTAAGGAAATAAACACAATGTCAATAAGCCGTAGGTATTAAAATAATATTATGCTATCCTTATTTTATACGGAGAAAACGGGGACTATTATTATGATTTATGTACCACCTACTTACCTATATTTAATTTTTACCTAATAATATTTACGATAATTTTTAGAATCAAAATCGACGATCAAGGACCAACCCACAGCAGGCTTTTTTTAATAATAAATCTACCTGCTGATAACATTTTATTATTAGTAATAAAAACAACTCACCTATAAATGTTAAATCCAAAAAACACTGACACCGTACACTATCACTGCAACCACTAAAATTAACACACAACACTGAATTTATAATTATTTATAACAAAGTAATATGTAATACAACAAATTGTTCAATAATAACAGCTGGTTTTTGCCGCTGACAGTTGCGTCCTTGCAAGCGCCATGTTAATTCGGCCGGCGCGTGGCGACTGTGCGCAGCCACCCGCCCCTGTGCGCGAACCCCTCCCGGCCGGAGCATCCCGCGAACCTTTTATACCGATTGGAGTGACCATGGAACACGGATTTAATGGAATTCCTAATGCTTAATGCCCATGAGGTACGAAATTGATCGAATACTTTCGCAATATTGTACACATGTTACATACTAAATGCCATTATTATTAAATAACTCCCGAGTGAAGTATGGCAAGCAAGCACCTTTATTCAGGAATTACGATCTTCTTGTTGAAACTAACGAAAACTTAAAAAGTTTTTAAGTTTTCGTAACGCCAAAAAAATTAAATACCGCGTTATGGGTGGTGGTCTTCTAATATTGTGTCATACAGAATAACTGCATGTTTTGTCTCGATATAAAGTAAGTATACGCGACAAAACTGCCGGACTTCTGCCGGATAAACGAATTGTGAAACAGGCCCTGAAAGTATTATTTATTACATAGCACATACATAGTTAGTTTGTTAAATTCGTCATTCGTTAGAGCCTAAAGATGACTGCAGAGTGTAGGCACAGATTTATTAATATAGGTACCTAGGTAACTGGGTACATAGGTACCTACCAACAAATGAAATAAAAAATCGGTCTTTTAGACCATAACAGAACTATTTTCCAATGTAACCTGTTGTTGCGCGCGTCGATGGCGGCAGGATAACCAACAGGCGATCTGTCTGCTCGTTTGCTGGTGTTATTCCGTAAAAATATGGAACAAATCTCGTACAAGCATTATGTATCACTCATACGGCATGAATATTAATAACAAAGGTTCCAGAGAGTCGTTCCCTGCAGTCCGCACAATGGTTACTTCCCCTCCTATTAATTTTGTTTAGGGCGCGGCTGATTTACCAACTGCGGCAAGTCAAAATGGATAATAACTTAGTTCAGGGATCACCAAAAGGGGGTTCCGCGTATTTTACGGAACCTATATATATATATATATATATATATATATATATATATATATATATATATATATATATATATAAGTAAAAACAATTACCTATTGCTCTTAATTAGGGGTCATTACATATGAAATTGGCGTTTTGTAAAGGAGGAACATAAAATCGATTTTTTTTAAACAATATATTTATTTAATCAAAGTATGTATATACCATTGCTATCTATGCACTTTTGCCACCTCATAGGTAGTTCATTGAATCCTTTACTAAAAAACCATTGAGTTTTGCCGGGGAGTTCAATGGGTGACGTTGTGGAATTTGTAATATTTCATAAATGTGTGTTATCTCGGTTCTTAATGTGTAATATTGGTGGAATAATAACCATTAAATATTCGTTAACGTGCACAAGTGTGGGCGAGTGGTACAACTACTAAAAACGTGCTATTTTGTGTTTCCCGCTAAAACACCCTAGGAACTTTCAGTAAAGATTCTACAACTTTACTGAATCGACTCATGGACTGTACTGACTATATGTTTGGACTTTGACTAGACTTTAGACTTGACGATATACGGTGTTGAAAATTGAAACGAAAGTTCTATTTCCCGCCTTTTTAACTTGACACTGGCAAATGGTTATAAGCCGATGCCATATATAAGTAAAAAAAACCATTCGGACAGGAATCAATAAAATATTTTAAGGCGCTTTGGACTGCCCCATCGGAGTTGAATTTTTTCACTTGCAAAAAGTTATCCAAATTTCGGAAAAAATGGTAATTTGTTGGAGCAAGGTCCGGAGAGTACGGTGGATGTCTTAGACATTCCAATTGAAGCTCCTCTAATTTGGTAGCCGTAGCCTAGAGCGAATGACCAACCTCGGTTGTTTAGCAGCTAGCTTTTCCATCGTGACTTACAGTTGCTGGCAATAGACATCTGCCGTAATCGTCTTTTTCACCTTCCCAATTTGCTTCAAGTGGATTAAAACAGTTTTATCACTAACACCGCAGCCTACAGCTAACTCGGACGTGGTTTGCGATGATACCGCTTCCACAATAGCCTTCAATTCTTCATTATCAACTTTGGTCTCCGGCCGTCCACGGGGCTTGTTCTGCAGTTCGAAATTTCCAGAACGAAAACTTTGGAACTAAAAACGCATTGTGTTTTCTTTTGGGACACCGCCGCCATACACATCATTAATCCTTCGAGCCATTTCTGCAGCACTGGTGCCACGGTGGAACTCGTACTCGAAACTAATACGATATTTCAAGTTTTCCATTTTGTAAACAGAGTGACGCAAAGAAAAAACCAACAGAGGAAAAAACAAATGAATTACGGTTTTCGAAACACAAATGCATGAGTAAATAGCGGTATAAATTTGAAATTGGAATTCCTAACCAAAGAAGATATATTTGAGATCAAAGTGGCCAGTACGACAAAACGCCAATTTCATATGTAAGGACCAATATAAATATCAGAAATGTGATCATATTTTGTGATATGGGGTTCCATTAAATAAAAGCTATTTGGTTGGTTTTACGTTAACTATAAAGTTTAGGAACCCTGGACTTAATTGTTAATTTGTATGGTTTAGGTCTAGGTACCAGACACTCGCATAGTTGGTCTGTCCCCGTGAGTTTAACCCGTAGTAATCTTATTTATCTATGTATTACTAGGTTTTTGTAGGTGCCAATAGTATTTTTATTAGCCGACTTCCAAAAAAGAAGGCGGTTATACGTTCGGCTGTAATATACATTTATATATTTTTTTTAAATGTTCGATGATAATTCCGCAGTCTGTGGACCGATTTTCAAAATTCTTTTTTTGATGTAATCTCAAGTTGGTCCCGTTTTCACAAAAGTGGTGACCTGATGATAGGATCCATAAGGAATCGAGGGAACTCCTTGAAATTCATATGGACACATATGGTGATTCCGACTTTTTCTGAAGTAGTCCAAGCATATGCTACCAAAAAGTAAGATTTTGCACCAAGGTATACCCTGGATCCAAAAGTACTGAACAGAACTCCTGACTCCTTATAGATACATGTTTGGGGATTTCGGCGTTGTTTAAATAACTGCAAGCATCTGCCATTATATAACTTAAAGTATAAACTTAAAGTAATCATCATCATCAATATCTTATATACAATAAAATAAAATAATAATAATATAACAAATATGACTAAAAAGTGAAAAATTATTATTTTTAAACAAAAAATTAATATTACAAAGTAATAACGTAGTTGGTAAATTTAAGTAAATAGTACGATCGTGCTTAATACGAGTACTTACTTAGGTACAGTATTGACCCAATTCCTGCTCGAACAGTTTCCTTTGCACTAGGACGCCTCAAAATATTTAAACACAAGGTAAGTGATTGCAACAACTGCAGACGTGGTTAATCTACGTATTTACACGTGAGTATGTACTATGCGTGCTCACGATTCAACGGCGCGGCGGCGCTGTTAAGCCATTTCCATCTTATGTCTGGTCGAGCGGCAACTTGTTCGATAGTGCTGTATAAATATATATAGTATTTGGTTCTACTAGACGTATTGTGTCCTAATACAAACATAAGAAGGTGTAAACAAAACCTTTGTAACATATAGACTTTTATTTTATAAGACGAACCAGGTATTACGAAGACGCGACGGGGTACGAGGTCTGTAGAGCATTAATCCAACCATGGGTAATGGGTAGGTACACTAAGATCATTATAATTTCATATCAGTTTTAACACGATCGTCTATTAGAGGCTTAATTAATTAATCCCTTCCATGTCGTTACAAAAGGTTTTCACTGTATTTTCATTATATGAAACAGCGCAAGCAAACGAGCAGGCGGATCATCTGGTGATACGCGATAACCGCTGCGGCGCCCATGCCGTATACGCCACAGACACCTGCAACACTTAAAGAGCGTTGCCGATATTTTAAACCATACTTTGTACTTGAGCTTGTGTGATTTGGTTTGTAAATAAATACTTACATGCTATGCGAGTGCGTGAAAGACAATTTAAAAAAATGTATGGTAAGGCTACATACGTACATAGAGCCTTAGCCTGCCTATGAAACGACGAACATAAAAAAAAATATTTGTCATGTGTCACCTTCCGAAGTGTCAAAATCTCGTCAAATTTTATTGTTTTCGTGTTTTGAGAACGTCGATTCTGTACAAAAGATAAAATTATTTAAAAAATATGCCTGAAAATCTTAAAAGGAGCCAGTGAGTAGTAATTGTTAAATATTGAATCACCTGTATTTCTTTTTATTCTTATATCTCGACTGATTTTCCAGACAAAAAAATAAAAATGAGCCTAAAGAGCAGAGGCGAAAACGGCAACAAAACCGGCATACACCAGGACCTATTGACAAGAAAGTGGAAACAGAGGTTACAAAGCCTACAGGTAATTAATAAAGTTTTAATCATCTAAAGAAAAGGTTGGTAAGGTTGGCTAAGGTTTTTTATATCTAAAAATGGGTTTGTTTCTGACTTCTGTCCATATGGTCCGTACTACCTTCTTATCTAAATAAGAAACGTGAAACGCACCTACCTTTTGCACACTGGTAAGTGTCTACATTTTTCTATAATTCTGACAATCACATAAATCATAATAACTTACAGTAAAACCTGCAAGATCTCTATGATTTTCAACAATCCTCGTTTTCATACATTGTTATTCCCATAGAAAAATCCCTATTCCATCCCATAGGGTCAGGGCATCATGGTTTTACTGTATATAAGTATATCTGAAGCCTTTATGTTATGAAGAAACTGAAAAACTAATAGAATATTTAAAAGTATCGATAAAATATGTGTTAAACATATAATAAATAAAACATACACAAATGTGTGCGTGTGAAACACATGTACATTTATACACATATATACATTCACATATACAATGCACACAAATCAAAATAAAAATATTATAGTATAATAAAAAGTTATTTGGAACATTTTAAATACTCAAAATAACTTTTTATTTTGAGTCATTAAAAGAATGTATTTAGTATGTAATCATTATTTTTAAGTTATTTATATTGGGTAATGATTAATTACTGAATGCTCGTTTAGATATGGAAGAGCGTTGTTGCCTAATACAGGCTATTGGCCTACTGGGTGACTTTGATTTCTCTTTCCTACTTTTCTTACTGTTTTTTAAGGAAATAAAGATTTCATTCATTCATTCATAAGTAGCATTAACCAAACTAATGGTACACAAAACTTGATTTGTGTGACCACATTTATTATTGAAATAAATAAGCTAATATATCCCATAAAATCAAATAAAATATCAGTTCCAGTTGCTGAGAAGTCTGTGCCAAGTGAACCAGCCCCAGAGTTTTATGAGAATTTGAAAAGGGAAACTGATGAAATTTTAAAAATAACCGAGGAAGCAAACTCCAAATACAAGAAAAAAGAAATTCAAAGCAATTGGGCAAAGTATGAAATGACAATTGAAAGTTACGAGGAAATAGACAAACAAGAAAGCATAGGAGCTGACTTTGAGGTTGGTTTAACTGTTTATTGTATTAAAATATTAAACACTTTTCAGTGTAGTATTTTGTTATCAACTTAACCCAACCAAGAGCATGTCAGGAGTCAGGACATGTCTAAGGACTGTAGCTATCAATGTGCTATGTTTTCTTTGAATTACTTCAAAAGTTATTGACTGATTTCATTAAAAATAATTTTCGTAAATAGTTTTTAGTTATAGTTGACTTAGTAAAAAAGTCATGTATGAACTCTTGCCTTTATTTAAACAGTCTTTTTGACGATGTCCCACACAATGGGGTATGATAAAAAATATTTTCCATCCCCACTTCAAATGTATGAAAAGCCACCCCTAAAATATAAATAATTTTTATTTTATGATGCCAAAACCAAGATCTATAGTGAAAATCTACTATACCAAATTTTATTCATTTATATTCACAATTACAGAAGCTAGAAGGGAGACAGACGGACAGAGCGAAACTATAAGGGTTCTTTGAGTACTACAAAATCCTAAAAAGTAGAAAGACACTCTGAATTCTGCTAAATAATTTAGTGAATCTGAAAAATATTTTCGGTATATCCTAGTATCTAAATTATTATTTTTAATTTTCAGAGTCTAATTCAAGCATCATTATCAGTAGGTGGCCACTTTCAATTCAAACACGAGAAATCCTGGGATGTGACCACTGGGCCATCTGCGTACAACAAATACTTTAACATTAACATGGATAACCTAAACTTGGGACTATCTACTATTCCTTTTCATGAAAGGAACAACATCAATACTTCACTATTTACCGAAAGTGATATTCTGACCATGAACCAAAGAGCAATAAAGTACAAAAACAAATTTTACAAAAATACAACACCAGATTTAGAAGCTGAAAAGAAATTATTAAGTATGATGACATTAGGTGACAATGAATGTAACGAAACCAAACGTAAAATTGATGAAACAGTCATAGATAATATTAGTGATATTAATTTAGATAATAATAAAGGAGTTGAAAATAATGATGTATCTCAAATTGAAATTATAAAAGAAAATGTAACTAATATGTTAGAATCTCCTAAAGCTCTCAAAACTAAAGAGGATGAAGAACAGATGGACACATTGTTAAAAAGTTCTTTACAAGACAAAAATAAACTAACAGAAGATTTAAAGACAGTGTCATCACATCAAGAGCAAGAATGTCATGTCAAAGGTAATTTTATTCTGTTAATAGTAACTAATTCTATACATGCAGCATATAATAGCATAAATATGGATTCTTCTCAGTTGTAAATCTATACAAATAAATAAAATAGTAATTTCAAATTAACATATTCGCGCTAAATGCATACCTAATTATAATTTACAATATGGTATCTGCACCAAAAATCAAATCTAGTTTAAAATAAATTATGTTTTAAAGTCTGGTATGATATATATATATATATATATATATATATATATTTATATCTGGATTCTGGATATCCTCCTCTAGCACAATTCCTTGCGATAAGCACGAGAGAGACAAAAAGGTGTCAAAGCTTTCGCGAATCTAGTCCGTCACGCGCAAAGGCATGACGTGACGCGAAATATATTATGTCGCGCGCCATCGACGAAGCTCGGAACAAATAAATACTTATTTTATCGCATTTCCAAAATAGCTACTTACTGTTTCGGCAATAGTAACTGTATAAATAAATTAGTTTCATCAGTTTGTTAAATATTGATTATTAGTGCTGGCTGGATGAACATTTTATAATGTGATAATTTAATTTTATAAACACTAATACATTTCTGTTTCAGAAAATATTCCTGAAAAATCTGATAAGAATCTGGTTATAGAGTCTCCCGAGGACTTAGAGAAGTGGTTGGATGATTTCTTAGATGGTTGATTCTAATCTACGATATTAAATTAATATATAAAAACACGTATATAACCGTTATGAGTATTTTATTAATAATTATATACTTTTTCACTCAAAGCTTACCTTTTAATCAAAAATTAATTAAATCCTTATCAAAATCTCATTTTAGATTACCACACCTTAATCCCAATTCATGTAACAATTTCTGTTAAATTCGCAGTATGGTCCCAGTGTCAGCTCATGCTGTCGCGCTCACACACGCATCAAATACAGTAAGCCTACACTATACAGACTTACTGTATTATTTACTGTATGCACGAGAGCGATAGCATACTCCGACACTGGAACCCAGCTGCGAATTGAATAAAAAGAAATATACATAATATTGCAATGTCATGGACAAAGGTTTAATTATTCTAAAAGTAGAAAGCCTGAAAGGTACATTAAGAAATTAAAGTACATGTTACTTAAAAACATTTATTGATATCATAAAGTGACAACATTGTTATGTTTTGTCCTAAATAAGAAGGATATTCCGAAGCAACTACATTTTCCGGTAGAAGTAAACCCTTGAATTATCTTCGTATCTTCTGTTTTCCTTCCGCAGAAAATGCGTAGAACGCCGTCAAAAAACTCACATATTACTCACTAATTATATTAGAACTAAAAACATTTAAAAATTAAATCTATACAGTGTACAAATATTTCATTCACTTCACATAATTTCACATAATATTATAAGCAAATTCACTTTCAGCACCTAGATGACTAACACTTAAAAAAAAAACATATAACGAGATTAAAAAGTGACCATAAACGTCACCAACAAGTATTGAAATTCTAGAATTATTATATGGTATAAAACTCCCAGAATATACTAAGTTAATTTTTTTTTACCATCCTGTCTTTAAAAATGTGAGGAGTTGGACGTAGGCTTAATATAGGTATGTAAGTATCTTATCCAAACCGGTATTCACCTCTAGCTTTAGTGTACAAACAAAATGTCCAGTTCAATTTATGTTTGATATTTATTAAAATAAAATAGTATGACTAAAAATTTGCAGCCATAAAAATTTTCCTGAGCAAAATAAAAGTACCAACCAAAAATTCAATGGGCACTGAGGGTGAATTTTACTATTGGCTGCTTCAAAATCCTCGTCGCATTACGGATATTTTTATTTTGCACAGTATTACATGAAACTTAATATCTATATTGGTTATAACTGTTTCGATAGTTGGGTGGACCTCTTCTGTCGTCGTAGTGATTTCTTCCCTGAAACTGGTTTGATGGCCTGTCGTTGGGGCTGTCCGATTGCTTCAAAGTTTTGGCACGAGCGACGAGTTGAGAGACGAGCTGTGCCGGAGTCATGTGCGCGAACGAAATAGGTGCACTGCCGTCCGATGTACTGCCAGAAGCATTGAACACGGACCCGGAACTGTGTAGGTCTTCCTCCACAACCTGGGTGTGCATGCTGGACGAGAAGTGCTCTTGATCTATAGAAGTCCCGACTTCGTTCACCATCGTCGCTTCACGTATAACACACTTGTCACAGTGAGAACTCGTGGTCTGGACCGCCGCATCCTTCATGTTACTCAAGTTATTCCTAGGGCGACCGACTAAATCGTGCAGATCTAGTGTCGACACTATAGTATCTATTATCTGTTTGTTTTTAAGTGCAATAGCCGAGGAGCTAGTCTCGGTGAATTTAAATTCCGCTATTGGTTTTTTCTTAAGAGGCGAAAAAAATTTGGGTGCAATCGCTTTAGGTGTCTCGGTTTTCTTATTACGACTGACAACGAGCCGATTACACGGCATTAACTCATCTAGTTTCGACACGGCACTATGGCAGCGTTTTAGCACTGTAAATACAAATGTATAGAAATATGACACACTTATCTCAATAAAAATACGCCTCCTGAGAATTTGGGCAGCAAAATAGCAACAAATTATTAATGATATAATATTAAATATTGTCTTAGGCCAAACAAAGAAGATAAAAAAGAAAATACCCACCATCTGTTTTTGCATGTACGTCCAACTGTTGAAGTGCCCCTGTAAAACACACACTTTTAGGAACTGTAATTTTATTCTAAAATAAGTTGAAGACTGTATATTAATGAATAATGAGTTATTACTGCTGAAATGAATATATTATAAAAACTAAAGTAACAAGTAAAATTCACTTTAGTTATTTAATTAACCAACAATTAATTTGTCAAAGATCTATTTAAAATTCAAGTACCTGGGTAATCCAGCTTTGCTCAGAGTTCTGATAAATTTAAGAAAAAAAAAGAAGCACAAAAATATTTTTCGTAATGGGATTCGAACCCACCACATTCCAAATTTTCCAACAAAGCAAAAACTACACAAATGCATACCATACTGCCAATCAGACTGACATAATAGAGTCGAAATTATTGATATATTGTACAACAACGAAACAAAAAACTTATACATCTTAAAAATGTGCAGTTTTCAGGGATAAGACCTAGCTAGATCGGTTTTCCTCACCCAAAACTCCCTGCATATATATATACAAGATTGTCTCGTTTAAAGTACAAGATAAGATACCTTTGTTTGGAGCCAGTTTAAGGTAATCTTCATGGGAAAGTATACCATCTGCAACCAACTGAAAGATTCAAGTATATTTGAGAATGAGTAATACATAATAATATAAAATATAAATAAATAAAAAATTGAATTTAATTACTTTAGCTAAGGCATCAAGTGGCTTCTGCGTAGGTGCAATTTTTGGAGGAAGACCTGTTGTATGAGCCACATTAACTAATTGCTGAGGGGAGGGTAAAGTAGGTGCTGCCCCAGGGATTCCTGGAGCCGGAATAGGAGCAGGTACTGGCTGTGGTGGATTCATGTCATATGGGCATGGATTATAACCAGGATATGGTTGAGGTATACTATATTGTGTTGGAGGCATGGTTGGATCTACAGACATTCCTGGAATGTAGTTTGCAGGGACAGGATATTGAGGTTGGGGTCCCATTGCATAACGGTAGGGCGAAACATATTCTTTATGAGGCTGAATATTGTATTCACGAGAATGTCGAGGAGATTGAGAACGAGATCTCTCATACTGGTGCCTAGGTGATCTTGATGACCTGTTTCGTTTTGACGTTCTCGATGGACTTCTCCGTGGGCTTGGGTATCTTCGATCTTTTCTGTATCCAGATGGTGCATCCAATCGATGGTGTATCCAATGGTGAGGGCTTCTTGATCGATGATGTTGCTCATATTTTGGAGGTGCATGACGATAGGATGATGGAGATTTTCGATTTGTATACATACGTCGTTCAAATCTTGGTGGTGATTCATGATGTCTTCCAAAATCTCGATGTCTTTCTGTATGGTCACGAAATCTTCCTGGCCCATGACGAAATCTTCCTGGAGAAACACGATACTTTCCTGGCCGACCATAAAATCTTGCTGCTGCTTCTTGAAGTTTGCCTGGTGAACGATGTTTAACTGGTGACAGACTTCTTTTTTTGCTTTGGAGTTTTGATTTTGCTTTCGGACTGCTTTTTGATGACAATACACGCTTTTCTTGGGGTGAAGAACGATGTCCAGGGTCTTCCAACTCATTTTCTTTTCTTTCAACCTTTTTGCTCTCCTCATAGAAATCATCAAGTTCAGTCCCCGGAGGTCGCAAATACTCAGTCGATTCTAAGTGTTTTGCAATATGTTGTTTCACTTTCAATTCTTTATCCTTTTTTATAGCTTCCTTAGTTTTGTTAGGGTCACGACGACTTCCCGGCTTGATAAAATCATCCATACGAGCTTCGCTGCTTGATCTACGACGATCCCCATCGCCTGGCTCTTGATCTTTCAGTCTTCGTGTATCTTGTATCTCTTCTCTTCTATCGTTATCTATTAATTCGCGTAGGTCTTCCACATCGTCCAAGGACTTTACATCCTCTCTTGACTTTTCGGGTTCATCGTTATCCCACTCGTCTACAACACTGAGACCTTCTATGAAGTCTTCTTTAGCGAAGTCATCGAAGAAGTCGCTCGGGATATCTTCCCCATCAGAAGATCCTTTTTGATTGTCCATTTTCGCTTTTTATAAACAAATTGATTTCGGTAAACTTCACACTCACTTATTACTAAACTAATGCCTATTGCCTGCTTCTATCTTCTAATAAATAAAACGTAAAATGAGTTTTAAATCATTAGATACATGATTTATAAAAAGTATACTAATAACTACCTAATAAATATTAAAAATTTGTATTTCTGGTTTTTCGGCAAGTCAGAAAATCTATGAAAATTCATAGATTTTCAATCGTGCGTGAATCTTTGGTAAAAATCATAGATGATACTACTATTGAAAGCATAGATGAATAAGTACTACTACTGATCTACTGAGAAGTAATAATTCTTCTTCCTCTTCTTTTGACATAGCCTTCCCTGTAATAGGAGTTGCCAACGTCAGAGTGATGCAGCAGATGTTCAGTGAAAAGCTGATGGCGTACAGTGCAGGAATGGCTCATATTGCATGAGCCATTCCTGCACTGTACGCTATACGCTACGAAGTTACGAATATGAGTCAAGTAGCTCTAATAATAAACTTATTATTAGAGCTACTTGACTCATATTCGTAACTTCCGGCAAGGATATGGCGACACAAACAGACTAAGCACATATGTAGTAGTGAAACGGAACGTTTGCGTAAATAAATAGTTCATGACATCTTAAAAGTTATTTATGTTAAAATGTCAAACGGAACGTAAAACCACCATTTTAGGCTGGGACTATATGCACCGGAATCCGGAAGGCCGTAGAAAATCCTGAGCATTGAAAATAGAACTATGTGGTAATACAATAGAGTTGAAAATCAAAGTGTGAGGTGTCGAGGTTTCATATATGACATTGACATTTTCTACACTCGAAACTTCGATTTTCAACATTTTAGCAGAGTTCTATTTGCAGTGCTCGAAACTTACCCGGCCTTCCGGATTCCGTTGCATATAGCCCCAGCATTACTGCTACGCATTATAGGAATTACAAATAGTACTAGTATGATGTCACAGCACAGATAATCTATAAACGAACATGGCGAATAGTGTTTTTGTATTTTTTTTTGTGTAATGAAAATTATGACGCGTTTAGGACATAAATAAAAACAAGGTCAAGTAGCCTATTGTGGCTGCCTAACACTGAAAAATAGCTAGATCTCGCTATAAAGCAGATCTATCCAGCGGTGGAGTTTTGACGGGGAATTCAATTATTGGTGACGTTGTGATTTTTCTATTTGTTTCATAAATTTGTGTTTATACGGTTCTTAATGTGTAATATGGGTAGAATATTAATTATTAAATAGTCGTTAACGTGCACAAGTATGGGCAAGTGGTACAACTTCAAAAAACGTGCTATTTTGTGTCCTTCCAAAACTCCCTAGGAACTTTCAATAAAGCTTCTACCACTTTACTGAATCGACTGACTTGACTTATTGACTGCACTGACTATTTATTTGGACTTTGACTAGACTTTATACTTGACGATTTAGGAATATGGTGTTGAAAATTGAAACGAAAATTCTATTTCCCGCCTTTCTAACTCGACACTGGCAAATGGTTATAAGCCGACGCCATATATTTAAATTAAAAAAAAGACTCCAGCGGAAAATGAGTCTGACGTCTGTTCGCTAGAGCTGTAGCAAACCAGATGTATTCGCTACTCAGTAATGGGTGTCCCATTTAGTACCGAGTAACGAAACGTTACTCGGTACTAAATGGGACATTTTTCGTAGTATGAATACCTACACTGATTCCGCCAACAGTTCACTTGTAGTTTTATACCTATTAAATTAAACTAAATTTAGAATAACTTAAACACAAGTCTGGTACAAAATACTGAAAAGGAAAAAATGCACTTGACGCAGCTCGTTATGTAATGTATAAGTATCTTAGAGCATTATTACTGTGTAGTTGGTAATCACGCTTCCTTGTATTTTGTACCAAAAGAATAAAAGAGCTGTTGCTTGTGACAAGTTTATTGTAAAAGTATCTAATGCCGTCCACCGACGCCAATAAATGGCTTTTGTTCTAGCGACCTCTTGCGTCAGCCCGGCACAATTCGTAGGTATAGCATATAGCTCAAGCAATCGATACTGTACTAGGCGGTACCACGAGAGGCCGCCAGGTGGCACTTCAATATTACTCTGGCGGCGCTGGTGGTAACAAGCATCCAACCAAACGGAGACGAAATGACAGCTAATTTCTATGCGAAAAGCCTTTTTTTTGCCACATTCTCTTAGGTAGGAACACACACAAATAGTGATTACACACTAATGCATTTTCAATCACGTCGTTACGCACGCACATGAAAATATTGTCAAACATAAACTATACGCACACATATGTAAACACACAAAGGAGTGTAAAAGTTTATATAAATGACTACTTAAAATATTACCCTAAGTTAGGATCTTGTACGATTCAGTGGCAACTCTTGTTGACCGAGTTTTTTTTTTTTGGATTTTTGCTTATTTATTGCATTATTTGTTAATATTTAGACTAAATAATACTTACAGGTGGAAAGTAACAGTGTCCTTTTGTTTATTAGAAGTTTCTTTTTACAGTAAAAAATCACAGCAGTTCAGCATTTATAGCTCCGGTTCGTCCCGCCTCACTGTGGTTGGCCGAATACGTCAATAACGCGCGGCAACTATTTTTATATAACCGGTATGACCGGCGGTCAAGTACCTTTAGCAGCGGGGAAAGCCTGACAATGGCTACTCCGGTTGGATTAATACTCTAATATAAGTATGTTTTCTACAAATTTCAAATGTTGTGACACCGCGACTCCATACTATACGCGTACGCAATACGACTTGATTTTTGCTCTAACATAATATAGCATGTTATGAGGTATCAGAATTCAGAAGTAACGTAACAAAACTATGGTAACGAGTACTAATTGTTATAGTGACATTCGGTACTTTTACACCTGTACTGTTAGCTCATTTAATGAGCTAACAGTAAAGGTGAGGTAAAAGTACTGTGCGTGGTACTGACTAATTTACTCAGTACCACGCACAGTACTCACTAGATTCAATTAAGTGGTACCCCGTACCGGGTATGGTACGGGTTTCAGTAGTAGTACTTATCATCTACGGGTACGGGTCACACTTCGTACTCGAATGACAATTAATGAATTAAATGGGTAGGTACATTGATGTTAAGTATTACTACTGAGAGGTAGGTACTAAAAGTAATAGGAAATACCATAGCATAAGTACTTAATGGTTTTTTTAAAGGGAAGAGCCGGAAACGCGCAAACGAATCACCTGATGGTAAGCGATTACCGTCGCCCATGGACACTCGCAACACCAGAGGAATTACATTTGTAACTTCTCTGTTATTACGACTTGCGTTCCCAGTCCTTAAAAATCCCAACCCCCTCGGGCCTCCGGTAACCTCGATCACGCGAACACAACGCAAGCGTTATTTCACGCCGGTTTTCTGTGAGGCCGTGGTACTTACCCGGTCGAGCCGCCCATTTATGCCGAAGCTTGGCGGAACGTCGTGACTCGTGACTCGTGTAAAATATTTTAGAAACCTCAAAGCCTCAGAATACAGATTGAAACCATACAGTTCTTTTGGCTGTCAATCGGCTGTCATTTGCGCGAACGCCAAACTTCAAAATACGAGCGCATTTGTGATTTGGGTGGTTTATTAAAAGTTAAAAAATATTTTTATTCCGGTTTTTTGTTTCGTATTATCGAAAACTGATTTGTGATAAAATAAAAAAATATGAGTATTAGTTTTATATAGTCAAAACAATGGAATTAACACAGCGACTTGCTTGCACACAATCTTTAGATGAAACACCGACGCAGAGTATATGCCCTGAACAGGTATTGTTTACATTTTATAATTTGGTAATATTGTTAGCTTCTGTCGATGCACAGCAGTAAAACAACGTTTTTCGTTTTAGGTAGGGTTTTTGGGAATATGTGGCCAGAAATATCCAGTGGTAAGAGGTCCAAACAAAATAGGCAGAGATCCAGATACATGCAATATTGTTCTCAAGCTGAATGTAAGTTTTATAATAATATTCAAGGCTTATTGAGCTAATTATACAATCGTTAGATGGGTAAAGATTGTGGACCCATCTCCAACAATGCCCTACTGGTTGTGTCACTTTCTCATATACAAGTGATATTATTGACTACGATAAGTACTATTTGTGCCCACAACTTCGTTTGCATAGAACAAACGGAAACGGAACCTCGAGTTAAAGTAGCATATGTTACACCTTATGGCTTTATCTATCTGCGAGTAGAGTCCTGTGAAAACCGGTGATAGATTAGCCGGATATCTTAGAAACTGAATTTATAAAATATATTTTTTATTGTATGTTACAGATATACTTGTATAATATGCATTTAATGAAATGCTGTTAATTTAAAATTAGAACCAGACATGCAATTTTATTTATTTGTGTAGCTTAAATATGTAGAATGTAGTTAATAGCCCCATATGGGCAATAAATGTACTGAGTGTTTGTTTTTTTTTCAGTCAATATCAAGGCATCATGCTGTCATAAATGTGTTAAATAGTTCGGAGGTTATGTTGATGGATCTCAACTCTGCCAACAAGACAAAATTAGACAATGTATGTTACCATTTCACTTTTCCTAAATATGTACTCACCAGTGGCGAAGGCTGAGTCTCCTTCGTAGGGAATCCCTAGCCTGTATTATACAGTGAAATAATAATAAATAAATAAAAAAGTATATTCAAAAACCCCACACAACTGTTACTCACCAATGATTATTGAGTTGAATAATTGAGAATGTAATTTGAGTTATATAAAAGTTAACTAACTTATCAGAAGTTACTCAAAATGTAGAACAATGTTAAAGAAAGGACAAATGCATAACAATACGAGTTATAATATATGCAGTAAAACTTAAATGTTTGTTACTTTCAGAAAACATTAGAGCCATACATACCATATCCCTTAAAGAATGGTAACATGGTGCAGCTGGGACAAGTTTTTGGCATATTCAGTGTTTTGAAAGATGACAATGATCTTCCAATGACCCAGGCTCTTGATATACCAGATACGCCAATTGTGTCTCGTCATGTTTCCAAGTTTAACAATGTGCACATCACTACGGTGCCAGAATCACCTGATGTGAGTGACAAGGTAAATACTAAAGGAACTACCAGAATATATAATCCATTGCAATGTAGCGGAAAATTCACGAAAACTTAATTGAAATGTCATTAATAAAAAAATCATTGAGTGTTAACCAATCCCAGCAAACACATCTCATCTCAGCTTTTCATAGTGCTACATTATAAAGCGCCTTTAGTACAGTATTTTCATATTACTGTTTTTTTTTTATATTTTTTAAATATTATAACAGTAAATTATAATAATTACATTTTTGTAGGATGACTCCTTTATTATGCCTTCACAACCAAAACGAAAAGAACTCAAACATTCTAGCACAAATAAGTTTCCTGGAAAGACTACAGAAGAACCAACGGCAAGCAAGAAAATAGATAATATTTTTTGGAATTCTTCAAGAAAATCCGAGTCAATTCATTTGCAATCCAACACTTCTATCAGTAGTCCTAACAATTCGTTTATTTCATTAAAAAAAACTGAGAGTAAAATAGCTCCAAATAATATTCATGAACTGAATACTCAAATACCTAATGATAATAATGAAAGCACAGATTCATTATTCACAGCAGAGACCCAGATGCCTGAAAATCGCCAGTCGCTTAACATTTATACTATGGAAACACAAGTTAGTGAAACGTTGCCAGCAGTATGTAAAGTAAACGATCAACAAAACTTAGCATTAAACTTTTTCACTGATAATAAAGAAAATGATATATTTGAAGCTGAAACTCAAGCTGTTAATGCTAGTAAACCCTCTACATCTATCATTAAACATAGTGTTGAACCAAAATCGGATAAATTAAGCCTAACTACATCACAAGATACTTCAGATGACATCATTATTTTTGATGAAATGGAAAGTGAGCCTCCAATAGAGGTATTTGAATCTCAAGCGTTACTACCTGAAGATGAAGCTGATACTCAAAACCCTATACTTTTAAATAAAAATGAGTGTACGACAGATAAACTTTCTAAAAGAAAAGAACGCCTTAAATCAGATAGTTCAACTGATTGTGAAGATGATATGATCAGTTTATCACAAAATGTGAGGGACAAACTAAACGATGATGATGATGAAACCGATTGTGACGATGTACCTCCTAATCACGAAGGGAAGAAAAAACCAGATATTGATGATGACTTGACTGATTGTGAAGATGACTTATTTTCACCGCATGTTAACAATAAGGCTGACATGCTTAAAAATGATGTTGCATTCGAAGATTTACCCACACAAGTTATAACAGATGATGAAATAAAGACTAATGAAAATGACATAGATGATATGCTGACTCAAGTAATACAAGTTAATGAAAATGAAAGTAACTTAGAAAGTGCAGACAATATTGATGACATGTTGACACAAGTTGTGATTCCAGAAAACAATAAAAAATATAACAAACTTTTGCTACTCCAGACAAAGCCAAGCAACTCTCCATTTAAAGTGCCACTTTCTCCTATGAAAACTAGAAAAGATATTAAAAATTTGTTGAAGAAGTCTATACCTGAACCAAATGATAAGGATAAAGATGATTTAGACTTTCATTATGCTTCAACTCAGGAAGTTTTCGATGATCTATGTTCGCAAAGAGAAATTCAAATTGTGGTATCCTCTCCACAAAAAACTGTTAATCGAACAGGAACAAACGATATTTCAGAAGGCACAGTTAAAACTAATGTTACTTGTTCCAACAAAAAATATTTTATTGATGTGGTAAAACCTAAGAAAGTAGGAAGTGGTGATAGTTCGTCTGACGTTGAGAGCACGCCGAAAAAAATTCCGTTGACCTTCATGGAAACAGACTTGCCAGATAGTCAAGAAATAAAAAGCAGTATGACTCGTAGTAATAGAAATAATGCAATAGAATTATCCAGTGAGTCTGAAACAGAAAACGATTCCGAACAATGTACACCTATATTATTTAGACATTCAAAGAAAAAAAGTAATTATGCCAAATTGAACTTATCAAATAAGTTTGAAATCGATGCACTTCCTACAAGGATTATTACACGGGTAAGAAAACCCACAGCAAAAGCTTTGAATAATGCAGACACTTTTAGTAATATCACCAAAAACATTTTAAAACCTAAATTTTTACCAGAACAAGAAGAGAATATTGATAAGGAAATTATAACAGAAAATTTAACAAGACTCAAAAGTAAAGCAACTAAACATTCACCTAGTGAAAAAACCACAAAAAGAGATGCAACCAAATTTAACAGAAAAACGGAGAAAGAAGAGACAGAAAAAAGTAAAAAGAAATCTAAAGAAAAAAACACGGATAAAAAGCAAACAAAAAGTAATACACAAAATATTATTGAAGGATATTTAAACAATACAAGTGTGGATAAATCGAAATCATTAAGAACTACAAGAAGTCGAGCTAAAAATAAAGCGTCTGACAAAAAGTCTACTTCACCTGATGTCAAATCAAGTAATAGCAAAGTAGAAGAGAAAAAAACGAAAAGTAGCAAAGAAGAAGAGAAAGAAAAAGAAAAGAAATCCACTGACACTGAGCAAACAGTTAGGCGGAGCAGACGACAGAAAGCTCATGATGACGAACAGAAAATATCAAAAGAAACCGAAAAAAGTAAAGTATACAGCGCAAATTCTACAAGAAATTCGGAATCAAGTTTAGATTCCTCGAATGCATTGAAGAGATCGGCCGAGTTTCAGTTTCCAAGTGCGAAAAAAGCGAAAACGTCTAATGGTGGCGGATACACAATTGATACTCAATATGTTCTGTTCACGGCATTTCCCAATGAGGAAGTTAAGGATAAGTTGGAAAGTTTAGGTAAGCTTCAAGTGTTCATTTCATTTTTAGCACTCTTCAATGTAACTTTTGTTTATTTATATTATGCAACTTCTGCTTAGTTTAAAAAATTAACTGATTCTTATTTTCTCTTGAAAACGGTTAAACCTATACGAACATTCGATTGTTTTATTAAGAAGTGTTTAAGCTTTTAATAAAGATACATAAATTATAAGTTTTATTAAAAGAAGCCCAAAATATGCATGCACTAGTCTGACCATCCTTGGGTCACAGCAAACGCTTTTCATCAGGTGATCCATTTGTTTTCCCTTCGTTTCATAGATATTAATAATTAAAATATAAACAGGTGCAGTGATAGTGTGCGACGTGATGCAATGCACTGTGGTCTTGACGCTACAGATCAAGAGAACATTCAAACTGCTGTGTGCTGTAGGATTGGGCAGGCCTGTGGTGGGGCCGAACTGGGTGCAGGCGTGTGCTGATGCTAACTGTATACTGGGTGAGCTGTTTTAAGTACTTGGCAGAATTCACCATCTATTCCTGAATGTCCTTACATCAAGGAGTTGAAATATGACAGTGATAATTTTTGTGTGTGCTATATACAAGCTCGTACATAGGGGTTATAAATATGTAAGTAGGGTAATTTTTTAAATTCAACAGGTTCTATTTCTGTAGAATAAAGACTTTTTTGTACTATCTGCTATTTTTCAAGTTTTCTGACTTGACTAGTGACTACTACACGAAAAATTCCTGTACAAAAGCATTTAATTGTGTTACTATAACATTGAATTTTAAAAATTTCAGACCCGAATCAGTACATTTTGAGGGATGAAGCAACAGAGCAGAGGTTTCAGTTTGATTTGCAGAAGACTATTAGAAGTAGACGCAACTTTTTGAAGGGCTACAAAGTGTCCTCGACGCCTAAAGTGCTACCCAACGCAAAGGAAATGAAAAGTAAGTGATTTTTCGTTATTCTTCACCCCAGACCTTCGTCATTTTGTTAAGGCTGAAAGTGTGTCTGCCAAAGCCACTATTATGAAAACTAATAATAAATGTTATGACATAACCGCAAGTTTCAATACTTATAAAATTATAAAATACTAATCAATAATGTACCACTTCTCAGTGATAGTAGAGTGTTCAGGCGGCACGTGGAAGGAGGGTGGCAAAAATTGGCTGTGCGTGTCGTGCGCCGCCGATAAGCCTCTCTGGCCGCAGTACAAACGGAAAGGAGCGATCGTTGTGTCCACAGAACTGATACTGGCGGGGGTACTCAGACAGAAACTGGACATTGAAGGGAATAGATTGGCGTGAAACTAATTTTTTTTGGACTATTTCAGTTTAAAACTACCCACCGACAATGTGTTAACCAATTTTGAGTTAAACCCATCACAATAGGTGTTAATTTTTATTTTTTGTTATATTCAAAAGAAGGACCAAGTTGAAATAAAGTGTCTATCTAAGTGAATTATATATGCAGGCACTAGGCGCCACTGCTGCAAAAGCGTGAATTTTAAAGAGATCCAATTACAAATTCGGCAACTCGAGTAAGAGATTGTCCTTCTTATTTGTTTATTTTATGGGTATTTTGTTAACTTTTATATGATACTGTATTTTAAGTATTATAGTTATCTATTCGAAATTACAAATATGTATACAAACTTTTAAGATATATAGATAACAGTGAATACTTTTTAAATTGTAACCCAGTGATTATTGTTTATTATATTTGAATAACTTTAATTTTATCATGTTTGAAATAATTTCAATTGCAATTAGAAAACTCAATGATTCAATGCTATTATATTATATTAAAGTTTCTATTTCAATATTCTTAATTTTTTTTATTCTCGTATTGTATTTTAGCTTTTAAAGTATTGTCGGCTATTATTTCTTATCTATTATTTTATTCAGTATTAGAAACCTTAATATATATTTTAATGATCTGAAGAATTAATGATAATTGTGCTGCAACCAGTGTAAATCACAAGATACTAGTTCCATAATATTTATGCCTATGTATATTTTTTCAATTTTGTTAATATGGTTTGAGTAAACACTTGGTATTTGAAAGACTTTAGAAGCTCAAGTTACTATTTTACTAACTAGCTATTTTAAAATACATAAATCATAATAATACTGAACAGTGGGTATGAATTTGAATGAGACGAAGTGATTGTATCTCTTTCACACGTCTCTATAATTTATGGCATAGGCGATTCGTTATGTATATATCACTCTTTGGCAAGCTACTTGGTTTAATAAGAAAAAAATGCTGCCTTGTCTTTTGTGAATTCTGGAATGCAGCTAACACGAAATTCTATCTTTGATAAACCAGTGTACAAAATAGCTTTAACCAATAAATCACTTGTTAACTATAAATAAACACACATTTGTTTTCTAAACGTGTATTTTATTGTAAAAATCAGCATGTCCCCTTACTATAGCACGAAAATAAAATTAACCACAAAATTATTAGGTTTTGCTTAGAAATAGGAAGACAATGTTAATATAAATGCATATTTAATTAAAAATTATATACAAATTATATACTTAATAGAAACAATATTTAATACAAATAAAGTGAAACTTATATTAACATCCATTAGTAATACTCAAGTCTCTTACTTAGGTTTTGTAATATATTAGCTATTATATAAATATATTTACAAAAATGATGTTGATAAATCTTCATATTCGATGCACATTATTTCGGAATTTTAAACCTGAAAAGTTGTCAGAATAATACTTTATAAGTAATAAAATAGATGACTAAAATATGTCCTTACGAATATTATAAACGCGAAAGTTTGTACGGATGTTCGTTACTCTCTCACGCAATAACTAACTGAACGGATTTTGGTGAAATTTGTTATAGTAATAGCTTTAATTTCTGCAAAGTGTACGGTTCCACACGCTTTTATAAATAGGGTTATGACTCTAAATGAGGCGAAAGAATGTCGGTATGTGTATGTTGTAGGTAGAAATAGTCACAAACGGTATACTTAAAAGGTTCGTATACAATATTATGTGGGGCGCAACGGGCCTCACACAGCGGGACACTGTGCTATAGAAAGCAGCAGCAAAGTGTGGTATAAAAATATGTTCTCCTAACAACAAGCAAAATAAGATAATTATTTGTCGGAGCTATCCATAACGTACACGATCTGGCCCGTCATAATGCGCTAAGTACGCATTTTGCGCAGCGACGGGCCCGCTGCGGCGCGTCATACTTCGCGCGTACCATAATGCTTTCGTGACTGTACCTACGTTGTCGTCATTCATTTTTATATTAGTAAAAATCCCAGTCGAAACAGCAAACAAAAGTGTCGGTTAGTAAAATTACACGTAGTTTATTTTATCGTCTGTCGTTTTACTGAGATAAAAAAATCTGCTTATAAAATAACACAATATAATAAACTCCATATTTACAATTACGCTTCAGGGTTCTTCCTCATCAACTCGAGGTCGGCTTCCATCATTTCCTTGACGAGCTGGTCGAAGGTGGTCTTCGGTGTCCAGCCCAGAATACGTTTCGCTTTCGCCGGGTCCCCTAGTAATAGATCCTAAAAAGAAGCAAAGATATGCCGAGTTAATAAATACAAAAAGTGTTGTCAAAAGTTGTAGCGTAAGTTCACACCGCGACGATACGTGACGCCGCGCTACATTTTTAAGATACATATTC
The DNA here is from genome assembly GCA_037179445.1 of Phengaris alcon alcon. Taxonomy (NCBI): domain Eukaryota; kingdom Metazoa; phylum Arthropoda; class Insecta; order Lepidoptera; family Lycaenidae; genus Phengaris; species Phengaris alcon. The sequence continues at coordinate 2,294,944 of JAYRCH010000135.1, read as the reverse complement.
AAAATTGAACTTTATTAATAAAATACACACGACGTTACATTGGACATCAGTAATACACTGCACATGCGCTGTGCAGCGAGGTGCAACATGACATTCGAATTCTTACAATGAAACAGTACAGAGTATCTTCTTATGTAGTTAATAAAGTTCAATTTTGAATAGCTATCTTAAAAAACCATGCCGCGTGAATTGACCCTTAGTAATTAATTATTAAGGAATTACGTGGAGAAGAAAAGCACATGATCGTATCTTATGGCTTTAGAGGAGGTCTATGCTGAAAAGCAAGACAATCTTCGCGGAATTGGTGCCAAATATTGAAATTAGTTTAAAAGCAAATGTGTATTATGTAAGATTGTTGAATAAAGGCTATTATTATTTAAATATGAATAGGACTTTTTTGGAGCGTACGGTTTGTAATTTTCTGCTAGATCATAATATTTTGTGTAAAATTAATAATAATATCTACGGACGCTTTACACCACGTCAATCTGACCCCTTGCTAAGCATCCGAAGAACTTGTGTTACAGGTACCAGAAAACGGGAAGTATATTTAATACTTTAATACTATACATATATTTGGGATTTTTACTATATTATACATATATTTTACACACATCCATGACCCAGGAACACAGAAAAACTATTTTGTATCTTCGGCGGGATTCGAACCCGCGACCCTCGGCTTGAGCACCAACGCGCTGAACCACTGAGCCACAGAGGTCGCCAAACAAGTTGTATCTTATTTTATTTTATTTTCTTTGGTTAAGTAACAAATTTATTAATAATAAATTTGTTACTTAACCACTTAAATTTATTAATAATATTTCGGCGACTTTGAAAAACACTTTGGTGCGACAGAAGCAATTAGTATTGACTGTATTGATAATAATGATTGACGTTACTCATGACTTCGGTGAGTTACTCACCACTTCGGTGGGCCGGAAGTACTTGGGATTGATGCGCACGCGCAGCTGGCCGCTGTCGGCGTCGTGTCCGCGCTCGTCTGAGCCCGTGCCACTCCACACGAGCCGGCGGCCGACGCACGCGAACGCGCGCTCCACGAACTCGCGCACGCTGTGCGTCTCGCCCGTCGCCACCACAAAGTCTTCGGGCGTTTCTTGTTGTAGCATTAGCCACATCGCCTGTGATGTAAAGTATTATTTTTATTGAATGATTTGGAAAACGTTATGATGTGAATAGAAATTATATATTGTAATCAATATTAAAATATTTTATTAGATTTTGATAAGTATAACCTGTATAGATTTAAGTGCTGGCGTTTATTAATAACTAGGAAAGTAATAGCTTCTAAAATTTAATTTAAATAAAAAAAATCTAGAAGTGTTCCAAATTTTTTTCACTATCCGTGCTTTTAAGTATTGCATTCATGCAAGCACTATTTTCCAAGTTTTTGAAAAATACGTCATATTGTTCATAATAACATTTAAAATACATTTGCAATCTGGACCTTTCCTTTCCATGTGAATTTCTTTCCTTTCCTTGCAAATCAGAATAAAAGTTTAAATAATTAATAAAGCCGCCAAAACGCTAAAATGTGTTGTCATGACGTCACATTCTTGTAACCTGTCAACTATCAAATCACACTAAACATGTCAAATCCTAGAATTCTTGGAATTTTACTATATTAAAATGCCTTTTATATGGTGCTTTACTATTATTATAGAAGAGAAACGCTGATCTTCCGCACAAAACTTGCACTAAACTTCATAACTAATTACACATATTTTATAGTAAAGTGTTGGTTAAACTGGTTTTTAATAATATTTAGTGATAAAATATCAAAAGTTTCAGGTATATTTTCAACATAAGATAATTGTATATTTTTCGGCAAAAATTTCGATATTATAGAATTAGACATTAGACATTATAGAGAATTGTAGCATAAATGAAGTTTTGCTAAAAATTAATACAGTCTGTCAGTATTGTATAAAGGAGCTAATAGAACTGTCGTGAATAGGTCAAATACTGTATTTCCAAAAAGTCAGTTTTGAGAAAAGAGCGTTAAAAGATTTGAAAAGTTTTTCCTCTTTTCAACCATTCTTCAGATTTATTTTCAGTATGAACGGTTTATATGGAAATCTGAGTCTTGAAAAACTACACACTTATTGTGTAGGATATTATACATTATGGTTAATACATACTATCATACAGTGTTTTACTAACATAATCAATTTTGCAAAATGCGCAAAACAATGTATGTCCTAATACAGTCATTTGCCATGATAAAACTAATCCTTTACGCGCTATACTGTTGTAGTACCTACTCTAACATCCATGCGACAGTAATGACCGAGAGAGATAGCGAAACATACGTTAAATGGGCGCTTTACCGCCAACAAAATACAGTATTTTGCTTTGATGAGTGTTAAAATTGTTATAATACATGGTATTCACACATAGTGTTACACGATAAATAAACGTTTTATGGGAAAAATCTAAATATTGGCCTATAGTAGACCATATTCCGAGCGCAATAAGCATTATTATGCAACAACATTGTATTCTTGAATATAGTGTTTGAACAATTTCCGTTAGCGAAGTTTGTCTACCTCTACGTAAAACTGGCACGATCGGAGTATTGTCTATGAATTTGGCGTTGCCCGCGAGTTCTTGCGAAACCGTACATTCTGCCGCGTTAAAAAGTAGCCTGTCTCCTGTCCCGCGGTCTACTCTATATCTGTACCAAATTTCAACAAAATCGATCCAGTAATTTCAGAGCCTAATCAATGCAAACAAACAAATCTTTCCTCTCAATATTAATATAGGTAGACATATTAGGTATATATAAGTGTCAACATTGTGAATCCGAAGCTCTCGATTTACTGATAAATTTTTGTGTGTTAAAGTGCACAGTTGTAGAAAAGTGTTTGCGATTTAAAGATTTTCGATCAAACTGTAGTGGCAGTGTATAAAATCAGAAATCCGCGCCAGATTTATGCAATAATCTAACAACAAAAGTGCTGATCTGACAGTTTATCAAAATAATTTCTCAGACTACCTCCACTCTAGAAGTAAACAAGGAATTGACCATAGACAATTTATGTTTCCATATTAATTTTGGGGTAACCATATCTAAATTGGTGTTGCCATATAAAAACCTGAGTTGCTACACCAAAACTTGGGTTGCCATACCATAATTTAACTCACAATAGAAATCACTGCAGATAATTTAAGATGAACACAGTATCCTGTTTCAAATGTGATAATAAAGTCGATGACAAAGTACCTCGGGTATCCTGTAAGGGCTGCAAACGCTATATTTGCCATAAATGTAGTGGACTGTCGGCAACTGAAATCCGTGTATTTGGTCTGCAATCTTTTAAGTTGTCTTACCTATGTGATGACTGTGAGGTTGGCCTTAGACAGGTGCCTGAATTACGTAAATTGATTATGGAACTCCAAAAACAAGTTGAAGAACTTAAGTCAACTCAAACAACTCCAATAAACTTGGATAGTGTGATTAATGAGATCCAAGAAGCGAAGCCGAAATATTATTGTGCACGGAATCCCAGAGTCAAGAGCAACTACTTCAGAGGAACGTATATGCTCCGACAAAGATAAAATTTCGGAAGCATTTAATACCTTTTCCTGCACCTGAGATGCTCTCGCTTATCCGTCTCGGCAAGCCAAATAGTAGCGATAAACCAAGACCGCTAAAAATTGTTCTCAATAGTAAATATGCTGCAATAAATATTTTGAAGAACAAGAATAAGATGTCGAAACCTGTAAAGATCTTCTCTGACTTGACACCATACCAAAGGGACCAACTGAAGAGACTGCGCGAAGAGCTGTCATCGAGAATAGATGGCGGTGAAAAAGACCTAACCATAAAATATTTTAGTAATGTTCCAAAAATAGTCCAAGTCACAAAAAACTAGCTTCACCAAGGCTCCTCGAATTTCTAATCTTATATACGAACCTGGCTTCCCTAATGGCAAAATTCGATTTGTTTCTTGTTGAAGTAAAAATTCATAAGCCTGCCTTTATAATGATTACTGAAACTCATCTAAATGATAAAATAAATGATGGTCTTATTACGATTCCCGGATACTTGATCTACAGGTTGGATAGACGAAATAGAGGAGGGGGTGGTGTGATAATACATGCAGCCTACGAGATAAATAACATTAAAGTTATGACCAAAGAAAACAATAAGTACATGGACCCTCGAGTCGAAGCTTTATGGATTGATGTCGACTTTAAGAAGACTCAAATATTATTGGGTTGCATATATCGTCACCCTTACAGCTCTGATCATTATGACGCCGTTCTTTATGATATCGAGAGAGCTTCATTTGAAAATACGACAATTATTGCAGGCGACTTCAACTTACCCAATATTAAATGGCCACTTGATCCTACAACATACAAACTTGACAAACACAGTGAATTATTTCTTGATATGTACACAAATTCCAGTCTGTCAGTTAGTTACCCAAATTACTAGAAAAAGGAATAATGAAGAGTCGTTGCTTGACTTGGTTCTATGTAATGATGAGACACTAATTAGTACTTTGGAATACCATCCGCCTATAGGCAAAAGTGACCATGTAGTCATAACGGCGACTGTACAAGTTGTTGGCTCTGAAATGATTAAAACTTCAAAGGAACTTAAGTATGATTTCCAAAATGCTAAGTATGATGATATTAATAAGTACCTGTCCGAAAACTTTAAATCAAACTCTCCCAATCCCATTGATGCATGGTGTGATTTAAAGAACATTATAAAGTCTTCTGTTAAAAAAATCATTCCTACGAAACGAAAGTTAGAAAATAAAAAATTATATAAACCTTGGATAAATAAACATATATTAGACTTAACTAAAGAAAAGAAAAAACTATGGCGTTTGTATAGACTAGAAAAATCTGACATTACTTACCAGAATTACAGAGCTATTAATAATGCGATTGTAAAAGAAACAAGAGGCAGGAGGAAGAACTTTGAATCTAATGTTATCAATACCGGATCTAAGGCTTTCCATGGATACATAAGAGCACAGATGAGCTCCAAAATAGAAATTCCCTCTGTCCTTAAAAATAACTCCGGAGGACTCGTAGATGATCCAGAACTTATAGCCGAAACATTTGCTGAACAATTTGAGTGCTGTTTTGTTTTAGAACCCCCAGGACCCTTGCCTGATGTTAACCTTCCTAGAACTACAAACTCATTCGAAGGTTTTCTAATAACTAATGATATGGTCAAGAAAACGTTACTTTCGTTTGATACTTCAACTGCATCTGGACCAGATGACATTCCAAGTATATTGTTAAATAAATGTTCGGATGTTTTATCGGACTGCTTAGCAAATATTATGAACTCATCTCTAGAAACAGGGTGTGTACCTGACGACTGGAAGTTGGCTTCTGTTGTACCTATATATAAAAAAGGTGATAAATTGATGGCTTCAAACTATAGACCCATAAGTCTTACAAATATTGTTTGTAAATGTATGGAAAATATAATAGCTCAAAAACTGAGAGACTTTTTAATCAAAGAGAATACTATTCCCAACGAACAACATGGTTTTATGTCTGGACGCTCGGTGACTACCAATCTTCTCATTTGTTTTAATAAATGGGTTACGGCTTATGATAGTGGCTGCCCAACAGATGTAATTTATCTTGACTTTGAAAAATCATTCGACCGTGTCCCTCTGCAACGCCTTTTAAAGAAGCTGGAACACTTTGGGATAAGAGGAAAAATACTGTCGTGGATCAGAGGCTTCTTAACAAATAGAAAATTCAGAGTTCGGATTGGAAATAAATTGTCTGCACCACGCTTAGTACTGAGCGGTGTACCTCAAGGCTCCGTACTCGGACCACTTCTCTTTATACTTTATGTGGCAGACCTAAGATGTGCAGTTAAAATGTATTTCTCCATGTTTGCTGACGATACGCCAAATTTGCTTTGATTACCAATCCCGATACACACTACCAAGCATTACAAAATGATTTGAATTCTATAATGTATTGGATAGAACAATGGTTACTTAGTCTTAATGTTTCAAAATGTAATGTACTACACATAGGAAGGAAAAATCCCCATAGGACATACTTTCTTGGACAGCAACAACTAGCGTCAGTTGAGACCCAAAACGATTTAGGTGTCACTATTAGCGTGGATCTGAAAGGGGAAACATATATTACGTCAATTGCTAAAAAAGCCAACTCGCTCCCCTTTTTGGTCAGTAAATATTTCAAGCATCTCACACTCGAAAGAATCCTGTCGTTATTTAAAACATACATTCGACCTCTATTGGAGTATGCGTTTGTGGTTTGGAATCCATACTTTAAAAAAGATATCCAACTACTCGAAAAAGTTCAGAGACGAGCGACAAAGTTGGTCAGAGGCATTAGAAACCTAGAGTATGAAGAACGATTAAATAATCTCGGTCTTACCAAATTGGAAGAGCGTAGAATGAGAGGCAGCCTTATAGAAGCATTCAAAATACTTACTGGTTGCTACAATGTCGATGGAATTGAGAATTTGTTCGTCTTAAATGAAAATAATCATCTTCGGGGACACCCACTGAAGCTATGGAGAATACCACATAAGAGCAATCCCCTAAAATACTTCTTACCTAATAGAGTAGTTTCTCAATGGAACAAGTTGCCTGAAAATGTAATAATGGCACCTACAGTAAATTCTCTAAAAAACAGACTGGAAAAACTTTAAATCGTATGATACACACGCATCAGCTTATAAGCTGCTAGTGTGCTTACTGATATAATAATAATATTGCAACAACAGAGTGTCTTACTTCGACATAATCCTTGGCGTGTCCCCAATCTCTCTTGCTGTCTAGATTGCCCAGCTCCAGGCAGTCCATTAGGCCCAGTTCGATCTTAGCGACGCCCCTAGTGATCTTCCGCGTGACGAAGTTCTCCCCCCGGCGCGGGCTCTCGTGGTTGAACAACACGCCGTTGCACGCGAACATGTTATATGCCTCCCGATAGTTCACGACTATCCAGTAACCGTAGAGTTTTGCGCACGCTAGAAAAGAAGAAAAAAAATGGCATTTTGTCAGTGGCATATTGAGTTAAAGTACCACCACCACTCAGTAGGCTAGCTAGGCTGACTAGAGACTAGAGCTGCGACTACATAATCCGGGAATCGGCAAGTCTATTCTAAAATAGAACTCTGCGATAGTACAATAGAGTTGAAAATCGAAGTGTCGAGTATCGAGCTGTCATATATGACATTGACATTTGACTCGATACTTGTGTGTTAGATTTTCAGCTGTATTGTATTTGGCGCAGAGTTCTATTTTCAGTGCTTTGAATTTTCCCCAGCCTTACGGATTCCGGGAAATACAGTCTCATCCTCAGAGGCCAAAGTAAAGTTGGACAATCTCGGCAATTTTACACCGTTCCCGATGTTTCAATAGGTTTAATTCGTTGTATTCTAAAATCTTTGGTTCAATTTCTAATATCCTATCTAGCTGTTTCTAGAACCCATAATTAATGAAATACTAGGCCGAGCAAGTAAATAGTGATACCGCTTCATAAGTAGGTAAGTACCTACATTTACTATCTCATATCTTTGTAGTTAGGTACACGTTTACTATCTTTGTACAAACATTGTAGACTTAGGCATTAGTGGACTTCGTAGTAAAAAGATTTAACAAGGTAAATTTTGTGGCTTATCTTATATTGGTCAATGTATTGGTATTAACATTATATTGGTCAATGGCACTGTCTTTGAAAAAATTGGAAATGGATTTTATAAATATTATGAGGAAATAGGAATAAATATATTACTTAAAATGACAATTTTTGTCTCATCTCATTTTTAGGTGTACCAAATATACGAAATATTTCCTTCCCCCCTTCTAATTAAAATATTTACACAATGGATAAGATATACAATGTTTTGTCCTTGAATAAGTGTGATACGTTGAAAAAGTCGCTAGACAGACAAGGAAGAAGGTTCATTCCCTGAAATATTAAACTTATCCATTGTCAAAGCGCTATTTAAAAAAGGCAATATATCTGATATAAACAACTACAGACCACTTACATTAATACCGGTAATATCAAAAATATTTGAGAAAACTATGCTAAAAAGATTACACGCATTTATTGCCGCGAATGATAATAGGTCTTTACCTATGAAATTGCCGTTCTGCAGTACTGGCCATTTCAAATCAAAATAATTTTTGTTTGGCTAAGAATTCTAATTTCAAATTAATTTTATTTTAAAAACATGGAATTCTTTTTCCAAAAGTAGTCATTTGTTTATTGATTAGTGTTACATTTTCATCGCATTTCAATCTTTTTCGTCATCATGGATACGTTAAAAATTCGAGTAATTATGGAATATGAGTACCGTCGTGGCAGCAACGCGGCACAAGCGGCACGCAACATCAACGACGTTTACGGAACTAACACTACAAACCACCTGTTATTGGTTTGCTCGCTTCCGTTCTGGAAATTTCGACCTGAAAAATGAACCTCGCGGTCGTCCGAAGACTTTGGTCGACAATGACGAATTAATGGCGATTGTGGAAGCTATACATACACAATCTACGGCTAAATTAGCAGCAGCTTTCGACGATAGCGTCAAAACAATATTGGTCCATTTGCTTCAAATTGGCAAGGTAAAAAAGCTTGACAAATGGGTGTCCCACGAACTCAATGATCGCCAGCGCGAAGTACGCGTCGAGACGTGCCTTGTACTGCTCAACAGACACACAAATGAAGGAATTTTGAACCGCATTGTTACCTGCGATGAAAAATGGATTCTGTTTGATAACCGCAAGCGCTCAGCAAGTTGGTTGGATCCTGGTTCAGGACCTGAACAATGCCCTAAACGAAAACTTACCCCTAGAAAAGTGATAGTCACTGTTTGGTGGTCTAGCGCTGGTGTGATTCATCACAGCTTCTTACCAAACGGGGTGAGCATTACTGCAGATGTGTACTGTGAAGAACTGAACACAATGATGGAGAAGCTGGCACATCTCCAACCAGCATTGGTCAATCGCTCGTCTCCGCTGCTCCTGCACGACAACGCGCGACCTCATACTGCACAGCAGATGGTCTCCAAGTTGCAAGAACTGGGGCTGGAAGCTCTCTGTCATCCGCCCTACTCACCAGACCTTGCGCCTACAGACTATACTACTTTTTCCAGAATTTTGATAACTTATTGGCGGGAAAAAAATTCAATACCCGAGAGGCAGTACAAAATGCCTTTGAAGAATTTGTTGCCTCCCGTCCAGCTGATTTCTTTAAGAATAAACTGCCAAAAGTATCAATAAACTGCCACTGCGTTGGCAAAGATGCATTGACTGCATGGGTGATTACTTCGATTAATACAAATAAAAAATACATGAAAAAAAATCGTTTAAATTTTTTCATACAAAACGGCAATTTCATAGGTAAAGACCTTAATATACTTGGGTCAGAACAGTTTGGATTCCGTAAAAATAGTAACACATCTTTAGCCTGTTTTAATCTTATAAAATATGTTACAGAATCTCTAAAGTCTAAAGGATATAAAGCCTGTAGTCGCTGTATTCCTAGACATCAGCATAGCTTTTGATTTTGTAGATCATACATAAGCTTCTACTATACAAGCTCGAAAAATATGGAATACGGGGCAAAGCCTATGACTGGAATAAAAGTTACCTCACGGGAAGACGACAGTGCGTAGAGATTTCAAAAATTACGCAAGGGAAACAAATTACTAGTAGGTCGAAGTTTCTATGCAATGAATTTGGAGTTCCGCAAGGAAGCTTACTGGCCATAACTATTTTTCATGTACATCAATGATTTACCTAATGTAACAGATCAAAATACTATTTTATTCGCGGATGATACAACAGCTATAATTAAATGTGAGAATGTAGACTCGTTCCAAAATGACATTTGTAATACGGTTGACAAAATAATTTCATGGCTTAAATATAATAATCTAAAAATTAATATCAATAAAACTATAATTATTCAATTTATAGAACACGACAAATTGACTTAAATTTAACCTTTGATAGCATTAAAATAGAAGAAGTTAATTCCACAAAATTTTTAGGGGTAATAGTAGACAGAGACTGTGATTGGAAAGATCACATAAGCCACGTATGCAACAAACTAGACAAGTTTGTATACGCAATTAAAATTTTACGTATCAAAGTCTCGACCGCGGCCGGATTATGCGCATACCACGGATATGTGTCTTCGGTGCTCTCGTATGCGCTATTGCTATGGGGGAACTCTGTTGAAATTGACAAACCATTTAAGGTTCAGAAGAAGTGTGTAAGAGCCATTTGCGGAGCTTGGCCCTCAGACAAACCCTTATATTATTTCAAACCCTTATTTCAGAAATTTCGTATTCTGCCTCTGGTATGCTTGTACATTAGGGATATTTGTACTATTGTAAAACAAAATTCACAGTACTTTCCCAAAAATTCTGACATTAATAATAGAAGTACTACACCAAGACACAAGTATAAACTATATCTGCCTCAGTACCGGTATGATATCTATAAAAAAAAAATGTGTACATCAATACCATTACTGTATATAACAAGCTACCTGACCATTTCAAAAGCTTAAACCTAGGTAATTTTAAAAGACAATTAAATAAATGGCTGTTAAATAATTCTTTTTATACATTAAATGAATACATGACATTTTAAAGAAAGATAAATGAATATTACCTTAATTTACAAAAATGATATTAAATATATAATTTTTACTTTTTACATAACATTATAATGATTTTGACATAATATTTTATTAATTAATTTATTTGATTTATTGATGATTATGAATGTTATTTTTAAATTTACAAAAATGACATTAGATATCTTATTTTTACTTATTACATGACATTATAACGATTTTGACATAATATTTTAGTAATAAAATATTATGTCAAAATCATTATTAAATCATTATTAAATCATTAATGAATTTATTTGATTTAATGATGATTATGAATTATGAATGTTATTTTTAAATTTACAAATATGATATTAGATATCTAATTTTTACTCTAATAATATTTTATTAATCAATTTATTTGATTTTATGATGATTATGAATTATGAATACTATTAAGATTTTATTGTTATGATGACATGTTGTGCTATAACTTACTTTCTATATTGATTTTTGATACTTGTGACAATCGTCCAAATTTTTTTTGTTATGCCTTTTTTTTTTAATAATACTTAAGGGCCATGATATATCATTATTTAATTTCTATGACTATTACTAAAATTGTGTGATTAATTTAATTATTATTTAAATTGTTTGTAATGTATAAATAATTATTGATGCTTCTAAATTATTAACTGTATGTCTATATTTCATTTACTTCCAATTTGTTGCAATTTATAAATGTTAACTTCACACACCTAACACCTTGCATGTTAAGGATATTTTGCGCGCCATTGTGATAGCAGAATGTTGGATCCTAGTTATTATAATATTTTTAAGACCATATTCTTGCAATAAAGGATTGATTGACAAAACATTGTATAGCTTATCCATTGTGTAAATATTTTTATTAGTCCGGGGTTAATATAAAGAAAGAACAGAGATCGATTTTGGTAAAAAAATTGAAACACAATCCCGGAAAACAAAATTACTAGTGTCCGACCGAATGTTCGGTTTCGGTTTCGGCCGAGTTTCGGCCAAAAATCAAGTTTTGGCGGCCGTTTCGGAAACGAAATTGTTTTGAAATTGAAAAACTTCCGAAATCGAAACTGATTTCGGAAGTTGTCGTGCACGCTCGCCTAACTTCGTTTCTCGCGGCAACACGCTGGCGGCTCTGTTCGGGAATTGTCGTGCGCCGTTCGGATAGCTCTGTAGCAACACAACTTAGTGCGTTATCGCCCGACGCAAACATTCTTTAGAGGCTATGTTTTGATGGAAATTATTACATGCAAGTTTTTGTTTTGTTTCTGTACTTGAATGATTTATATAGTTAAATATTGAGTCAGTAACTTTGTTTTGTTATTATTAACGAATCAAGTCACATGTAAAAAAGAGATTGTAAATGAAAAATGTGAAGTGTTTAATTTGTTAAAATACGTTGTACTTATAGGTAATTTTATTTCAAGATTTGTTTTTCATTCTGATGACCTATTGATGTAGTTTTCCTGTATTAGGGTTATGATTACAGTTTTATTTTTATTTTTAATTGTTTCAGACTAAAATGTCGCAAATAGAAAAAAATCCGATTTGGCAGTACTTCGACAAAAGTATCAGTGATACATAAAAAGCTGTTTGCAAGATAATATGTAGCAAGTCCTAATTGTTAGGAAGCCACGAACCAAAAAAACAAACATTACACGGACTGAAGCTGCATTTATCAAAATTTCATGACAAGGAATACAGGCAAGTACTAATACGTTTATCAGAATTAAACGATTTGAAAAGTAAAGCAAAATTGAAGCGAACAGACTTAACCGTATCATTGCAACAATCGAGCTGAGATCAGTCGAGTCTTGTTCAGACAACCATTCCAAGTTTGACCTCTAAACCTAAAGTTGTACTGTGGCCTGATGATCATGAATTTACAAAAAGGATTGACAAAATTATAATGGATCTCATAATCGTAGACATGCTGCCTTATACTTTGGTGGAAGGTGAAGCATTCCGCCGACTTAATTTATCTGATCCTCAAGGAGTTCACAAATATCGATTGAAATCTGAAAAATATTTTAGAACGTCACTTATGCCCAAAACATATGAAAGAATGAGATCAAAAGTACAGGATTTAATGGCACAGAGTAAGTGGGCGAGTGCTACTACCGACATTTGAACCAACGCATGTAAAATATGTTCACTTCTCAGTTTCACAGCTCATTTCATCATAAATGATAAACGTCTTAAAGTGTTTTTAGGTGCATGTGTGCTATAACAAGACTATACCAGTCAATATATCGAACAAAAATTTACAGATATGGTAAACGATTGGGGTTTACAAGGCAAGATTTTTCTAGTCCTACGTGACAATGCCCCTAACATGGTTCGCGCGATGCGTGATCAATATGAATCTATAGGATGTGTCGCTCATACGCTCCAACTTGTCATAAAACAAGAGCTATTTTCAGAAGACGAAATAAAAGACCTCTTAAAGAAATGTAGAAATATCGTCGGCCATTTCCGTCACAGTGAGCCAGCAACCAGGAAATTGACGGAATGTCAAAAACAATATGGATTGCCAGTATATGCCTTGGTGCAAGACATTGATGTGAGATGGAACAGCACGTATTTGATGCTGCAAAGACTTTTGAAACAAAAAAATGCAGTAAACTTATACTGTGTTGAACATGGTAAGGTTGATTCTCTTCAATCTAATGAATGAGTCATTGTAAAGAACCTCACATCCGTGTTGACATTATTTTTATGAAGCCACCCTTGAGTTATCATTTGATAATGCATGCATTTCGATTATCATACCTTTGATATCGTTATTAACCGGAAATTTCAAGTTCGCTGTGAAAGTGACAATGAAATGATGACCAACATGAAAAATTCACTATACGAGTCCATGAGCATCAGATTTTCGTCATTGAAAAAACTCCCTTCGTTGATGGTAGCTACAATATTGGACCCAAGGTACAAGTCTAAATATCTCAATTCCAATGAAGTAGACATTGCTGTTACAGAGCTAATATCTTTCTTAACTGAGTCTGAAGTCAGCATGCAATCATCCCGCAGCACTGATAACGCCAATGTATTTTCTGCTTCAACTACATGCGTCTCGCAAGCTCACCACATACAGCAAGAAAAAGAGAGTCTTTGGGATGTGCACGATAATACGTCTAGTGAAATAGAGACCACAGAATCTGTAGACATAAAACACTTTCTGAAAGTAAAGATTCAGTCTTACCTGTCGGAGCCATTATTACAACGCAATGCTGACATATACAGTTATTGGAACAGCAGTCCATATCCTATATTGAGAAGTGCAGTTTTAAAATACCTTTCAGCTCCACCTACCAGTGTCCCGAGTGAGCAGCTATTCAGTACTGCGGGCCAAATGTACTCGGATCGTCGCAATAATTTACGTGGCGAAAACGTAGACAAACTGCTTATCTTGGCGTACAATATAAGACTTTTTAATTATGAATATTAATAATACGAAACACCAAAAAAGTTACCCTAAATATAAGATATTTAGAAGTTTTTTTTTATTTAATTGTATAACTGTTTTAAATTTAAATTTTTACTGTAGTTTGGTAGTGAGTTACTTAATTCTAAATGTAAGTATGACTGTCCTACTAATTGTGATCTAGGTATCTTTGTTAATTCTAAATGTGTGATTTGATTATCTTTGTTGAGACTGGTACTAAGAGTGTAATTGTAATTTTAGTAATTATTATTTTTACATAAGAGGTACCTAAAAGACATTGATGATTCTTCTAAGTACAAATACAAACCAAAGTATTAATTAATAAGATTTCAAAATACCAATACTTAGTATTTAATGAAACAGTAACAATTGCTTGCTTATATTAAATAAATAATTACAACAAAATTATTATACCGTGTTTCCATCCTGTTCTATCATGTCATGTCCTAATTAATGCAGAATAATGGGTAAAATTTCATAAAATTTCAATTTCACCAAATTTCAGTATTTAAAGGAATTTTATACTTGACCACGTGAGCATCGGTTTCGGTTCGGCCGTGCGGCGAAAATTGACCCATTGACCTATTACACTCACCATAAGGCGACCTCGGGTAGAACGGTGTCTTCTCAGTCTGAGGCACCTCCACCACCTTCCCGTACAGCTCCGAGGTGGAAGCCTGGTATATCCTGGTCTCTTTTTCCAGCCCAGCTGCTCTCACCGCTTCCAGCAGCCGCAGAGTGCCCAGAGCATCCACTTGGGCGGTATACTCGCTGAGCTCGAAGGATACTTTGACGTGGGACTGGGCGCCCAGATTGTAGATTTCCTTGGGACGCACCTAAAATGGAACGGCTGATCTGTTTAGAATATAATATAAAGCATGCGGCTTTTAGAGTTCCGCGATCGCGTGTCCGTTGAAAGCTAACGTTAGCCACCAAAAATTGTAGATTAAATATTATTTAGTTTCAATGTACAGCGAACACTTTTATTGCGTTCAGAATTTACAGGGGAAATGATGTAGGTAACATTATCCAATACAACGTAACAGCCAACAGCGGTAGGGTATCTGGGAGGCCGCGGTATTTCTCTGGTTGAGCCCATCCATTCTTGCCGAAACGTTTACTTATATGCCATTTCACACTTATAAGTTTGTCTTCGAAACATTTCGATTTTCGAAGACAAAGTTAAGTGTGAAATGACAGCTTATCTATACAAATAAATGAAATTGATGTGTCTGTTTGTAGACAAAATTATGAGTGTGAAATAACAGCTTATCTATACAAATAAATCAAATTGAAGTGTCTGTTTGTAATTTCAAATTAACAGCTTTGTACTAAATACATATATTGATAGTATATTTCGTACCTACTACCTAGACCACGAGATTTTTTTTTTTTAAATGTCTGTCTGTCTGTTTGTTTCGGCTAATCTCTGAAATGGCCGGACCGATTTTGACCGGACTTTCATTGGTTGATAGGTCATGTTATAAGGGGTAACTTAGGCTACTTTTATTCTAGGGTACCATTAAGTAAAATCGGGTTCCGTTTCCATTAATAAGTAGTTCCACGCAAACAAAGTTGCGGGCACCGGCTAGTGTATTATTATACAATCCGACATTATGTTAGTGTGACGTTATTGGCATAGTACTGAGCGGCGTTGTATGAAACGGAAATTCCAAATTGTGCACACAATACATTCGTCACATGCAAGGCGCAATTATCACGGCCGGTATAAATCGTGTATATTGTTGATGGATTTTACAATTTCGAATTTTCTATGCGGTTACTACCTGCGACTATAAGATACTAGAATACTTCCTGTCTAAATATTATTTAGACAGGAAGTATTCTACACAACGTTAGGAGTTATGACTCTCTTTTTAATATAAAACATCTATCTATGGTTATGACTATTACTTTTGACTACGTCAATGTCGTCGTCGCAATTTATTTTACAAGATTTTATTTTATTGACATTCTCTCTTTTCTTACAAAAGGTACATGTCGCGCCAGTATGACCAAACAATTAGATCAAATAGCTCGAGTGGCAGATATAAGGATAACATTATCAAGGATATGATAACATCAACTAACATATTTTAGTCATACTCATAGATTTAAATCAGTGCATTAATTTTATTTACTCATTTAGTAAATTGTGTAACAAACTATTTTTATGATATTCCTACTATTATGTAGGATACTATAGGGTTGCCAAGCCCAAATGAAAAAAAAAACTAGGACTCGAAGTTGGCAAAACCAGGACAATTCAGTTTAAAAACAGGACGCAGTAACAAACTTGCAAGCGTTTAATCAGTATGTAGTGAAAATAGGTTCAGTGAAATACTTTTAATTGTAATAATCATATTTTTTCATAAAAGTATTTGAATAAAATTAAATTAGGAAGAAAAATTGTAAAAGTGGTGCGCGAATTTTAAAATACATGACCTTATTATGGTGCTTTAAAAAGCCAGGATGCTGCTTTAAAACTATCCAGGACACCCCAGGACACTGCAAAAACTAGAACATGTCCTGGGAAAACAGGACGGTTGGCAACCCTGTATTTACTATCATAAATGTGAAAATTTTATCAGGATGGATGGATGGATGTTTGTTACTCTTTCAGGCAAAAACTACTTAACGGATTTTGATGAAATTTGGTATGGTAGTAGTAGTTTAGGCCCTGGATTAAAACATAGGCTATTTTTGATCACGAAAAAGTACAGTATTCCCATTACTATATTCACGCGGGCGGAGCCGCGGGAAAAAGCTGGCATATAAATGTGAAAGTTTGTGAGGATGGATGGATGGACGGATGTTTGTTACTCTTTCACACAAAAACTACTGAACAGATTTTGATGAAATTTGGTATGGTAGTAGTTTAGACTCTGGATTAAAACAAAGGCTTCTTTTTAACCTGAAAAAGTCCCGTGATATACTTTATTTACGCGAGCGAAGCCGCGGGCCAAAGCTAGTATGGTAAATAGCAATATGACACATCTCTTGATAATCATAAAACACATACAATGCAACAGTAATAAAAAGTAATTTGAGTATTTAAATATTTAGAATAACCTTCATGAAAAATACAATTTGGATAAACAGTTCATTCAGTCTATATTGCAAGCAACATTTTGCTGTTTGTTTAATGTTTACATAATATTATTGGTGAAATGTTTAGCTTATATCTGTAAGAATATTTAGAGGCATAACTATGTGCATTTTACATACATAATTATCTTCAAACTGAATATTAAATGAATTTCATGGGTCCAATTTCACCATTGTTATTAGGTTGTCTGTACATTGACAAAAAACGCACACTACTTATATTGTAACTACATGTATTATATATTATGTATTTTTACATCGTACAAAAATGATTTCACTTTACGCAATTATGGTAATATTGTTTTAATACAATGGTGCTACTTGTATTAAAATGTTATATGGCTTTTTGTTCTTTTAGGGGTTTTTGGTATCAGTTTGGTAAGGTTATCAGTATAATTCTATTTTATAAAATATGCAGCGAACAAATCTACAAAACAACAATCTATTTATTTATCAAAATTGACTAGTTTAATCCTTTACCTTGGTAATAATACTAATAAGGCAGGTTGTGTCAGTCAGGTCCCCATAGTGTAAATGCATCTGGCCTCCGGTATGACACGCTGGCTTTCCGTATAGATGCTGTATTCTACCTATAAAAGAAGTTATTTATTTTGACAAGAAAAAATATGATAATCATACATTTCAACATTTTTAATGAATTATGGAGATTATTTACAATCATGTAGAATATTTGAATGTGAAATCTTACCAGTATTAAACGAAGAAGATCTTCGGAGAATACCATGGACTTCATAGCCCTTTTCAATTAAAAATTCTGCTAGGTACGAGCCATCCTAGAATTGCGTATAGTATTCATTGTTTTTAAATTACATAGTTTTAACATTTTTTATATAAAAATAAAGCGAGGTGTTTGTAATAAAATATATTCTACGAAGCGAACGAACCTGTCCGGTTATTCCGGTTATTAATGCAATTTTCTCGTTATTATTCATTGTGGAGCCTTCGCCTGACATTTTACAAATGTGTTTTTTTATTGATGCCAGTTGTAACAAAAGTATTTGTAAAGCGAACGCCCAATGCGAACCGGTACACTGATAAGCTTATCAACGACACTCAAAAATCAAAGTACTGTTTAAAACGGCATAAAAAATTACACGTTTAGTATAATCCTGTGTAGACTATTTGTAGTATTTTCTTAAATAATATTTCATCTTTGTTAAAAATTTCATAACTTATTAGAATGTTAACTGGAATGAAATATGAAAACAAAAATTTGTTTGGTAAATGATTTTTCAATGATAAATTGACAGCTTTGACGTTTAGTGTTGCCTACTATGTTTTTGCGAAACTACTAAATAACTATAAAATCAGGTCGTTTCCTTAGTTAGAGCATTATCCAATGTCGTTTCCTACTAAAAATAGATTGGAAAACTACCAAAAAGCAACTAAAATTCTAAATCCCTATAAACAAGCCTTAAACACACATGCAATCAAGGAATGATGCCGGAGCCTAAGAATAAATCTCCCAGGCCTTCAGCAGTCCAAAGCGTTATTTCCGGCGCTTCCGTGGGCGCTTTCAATGAATAGCAATCAGCTAAGAATCCTCACCAGAACTCTAACTGGGCACTGCAAGCTCCAAAAGCACCATAACAAAACAGACGTTGATGACACGCAGATTCTGCGAGGAAAAGGGTAAGACCTTCTCCTTGACTGTCCAGCATCTCAACAGAACAGAAACAGTTAAGAACCTTATTGGGCAGCACGAATACTCTGCCGCAGACGAAATTCGCAGCACCAACCCCAGCCATATCGTTAAGCTTATGAGCAGCATAGGCCTGGGGAAGGTACTATATCGTGAAGAGTACTGGATATCTTGGGTCGCAGTGACGTCAGGGCTCAGATATGACCAGCTTATATGATAAGTATTACTACTGAGAATGATCTGCCTTCAATAAAAAAAGTGAAAACGCTGTCCAAGCTCCAACTGTCAAGGGTTAAATATTCATTGAAGTTAGAGAAAAGGAGAGAGTACGCTGTAGAAAATAGTGTCCCAGAAATATCATTTCAAATTTAGTGAGGCGCTGCGCTAAGTTGTCTCAATAAAAACGGGCCACCAATACCGCGAAGAAAATTATTATACTACTTACCAACGGCAGCGCGGCTGGTGGCTAAAAAATGAATTATAAATTCTACAAACGTCACAGTAGCACATAGCAATTGATAGACTTACCTACAGGCAAATGTTAGATTTGACAGGTGTCAGCTTTAGTATATTAGCACACAGTTCTATTTACAGTGCAGTTTTTTCTGACGCGATCATGTAGAGCTGTCAAATCTGCCATTTGGCATTAGACAATTCGATTTTCAGCTCTATTGCAAAATAGCGCATAGTTCTATTTAAGGTGCAGCTTACGCTCGTGGGTACGTAGCCTTAAGCTCTAATGCTCCAACGCTAATAATGATAGTATAAAAAAATATTAAAGCCTGGGACTATATGCTCCGGAAACCGGAACGCTGGTGAAAATTCACAGCATTGAAAATAGAACTCTACGGTAATACAATAGAGTTGAAAATGGAAGTTTCGAGTGTCGGGCTGTCATGTATGACATTGACATTTGACTCGACACTCGTGTATTCGGTTTTCAACTCTATTGTATTAGCGGCGAGTTCTAATAACAATGCTTTGAATTTTCACTGGCGTTCTGGATTCCGGAGCAATGAACATAATATAGTCCCAGCCTAAGAGCTAAGCTACTACATTAGTGCCTTATTTTATTATTTAGTATAATTTAGCAAAATATAGTATTGCGTCAAAGTGCAAAGAAGAAGAGGTCAGTTTTGCCGAGGAATTCAATGGGTGATGTTGTGGAATTCGTATTTCTTCATAAATTTGTGTTATTTCTGTTCTTAATGTGTAATATTGGTAGAATATTAACCATTAAATATTCGGTAACGTGCAAGGTGTGGGCAAGTGGTACAACTTCAAAAAACGTGCTATTTTGTCTTCCCTCCAAAACTCCCTAGGAACTTTCAGTAAAGCTTCTACCACTTAACTGAATCGACTGACTTGACTCATTGACTGCACTGACTATTTTTCGGACTTTGATTAGACTTTAGACTTGACGATTTAAGAATACGGTGTTGAAAATTGAAACGAAAGTTTTATTTCCCGCCTTTTTAACTTGACACTGGCAAGTGATTTTAAGCTGACGCCATATATTAAGAAAAAAGAAGAGTCCGAAACCAGCTGTCAATTGTCATACTTGACTTGAAAGTTGAAGCTTGAAAGTTGAAGTTTGTACGGCAATAATTGGGTTTTGATTGGCTGGTTTTATTCGATTTTGTTGGTTATTTTTACAGAACAAATACATAGGTACAATATAGTTTTTATAAAAAAAGGAAGATAATGTGTAGTTTATTAAATCAGTTAATATACTCAAACTAACTGAATTGTTATTGGAGTAATAAAGCTGTTAATCTATCATCTAAGTTTACAGTGCCTCAAAACTATTCCGCATTATAATTTATGATTCCAAGTGTGTAGTTAATGATAATGCCAGACATAAAGATAACACCACTTGGAGCTGGCCAGGATGTCGGCAGAAGCTGCATTCTGTTGTCAATGGGAGGGAAAAACATAATGTTAGACTGCGGCATGCACATGGGTTACAACGACGAAAGACGATTTCCCGACTTTTCATACATTGTGCCCGAAGGTCCCATCACGAGTCAAATAGATTGCGTCATTATTTCACACTTCCATCTAGATCACTGTGGCGCTTTGCCGTACATGTCCGAAATGGTGGGTTATACTGGACCTATTTACATGACTCATCCAACCAAGGCAATTGCCCCGATTCTGCTCGAAGATATGAGGAAAGTCGCCGTAGAGAGGAAGGGGGAATCAAATTTTTTCACATCACAGATGATAAAGGATTGCATAAAAAAAGTCACAGCGGTCACATTGCATCAGTCCGTAATGGTTGATAATGAATTGGAAATCAAGGCATACTATGCAGGTCATGTTTTAGGAGCAGCCATGTTTTGGATTAGAGTAGGATCACAGTCAGTTGTCTATACAGGTGATTACAACATGACTCCAGATAGGCACTTGGGCGCTGCATGGATAGATAAATGTAGACCGGATTTACTAATCTCAGAATCTACTTATGCAACTACTATAAGAGACTCAAAACGTTGCAGAGAAAGGGACTTTCTTAAGAAGGTTCATGAATGTGTAGAGAAGGGTGGAAAAGTTTTGATTCCAGTCTTTGCCTTAGGAAGAGCACAGGAACTGTGCATTCTATTGGAAACATACTGGGAACGCATGAATTTAAAGTACCCTGTTTACTTTGCCCTTGGCCTAACTGAAAAAGCAAATAACTACTACAAAATGTTCATCACATGGACCAATCAGAAGATACGCAAAACTTTTGTCCAGAGAAACATGTTTGATTTCAAGCATATTAAACCTTTTGATAAATCCTACATAGACAATCCAGGTGCGATGGTAGTTTTTGCTACACCGGGAATGTTGCATGCTGGTCTCTCCCTAAACATATTTAAAAAGTGGGCGCCTTATGAACAGAACATGTTGATTATGCCAGGATTCTGTGTCCAAGGCACTGTAGGCCATAAGATTTTAAATGGAGCAAAGAAAATTGAATTTGAGAACCGGCAAGTAGTTGATGTCAAAATGGCTGTGGAATACATGTCATTTTCAGCTCATGCAGACGCTAAGGGCATTATGCAGTTAATACAATATTGTGAACCAAAGAATGTACTGCTAGTGCACGGGGAGGCAGCCAAAATGGAGTTCCTGAAAGAAAAAATAGAACAGGAGTTCAAAATAAGCTGCTACATGCCAGCCAATGGTGAAACATGTACAATAAACACACCCACTAAAATTCCTATAGATGTATCCTTAAGATTATTAAAAGCAGAGGCTGTTAGATACAATGCCCAACCACCAGATCCAAAACGGAGAAGAGTGGTACATGGGGTCCTTTGCGTTAGAGAAAATAGACTCTCATTTTTAGATATAGATGAAATCTGTGATGAAATAGGTATAAGTAGACATGTCATTCGTTTTACTAGCACAGTGCGTTTTGATGATCCAGGGCCAGCAGTTAAAACTGCTGAAAAGCTAAAGAACCTTTTGGCTGAGAAGATGCAAGGCTGGTCGATCACCGTTGCCGATGGTAACATATCTGTAGAATCAGTCCTCATTAAAGTGGAAGGAGATGAAGATAACACTAAAAGCATTTATGTGTCATGGACCAATCAAGATGAAGATTTGGGTAGTTATATTTTGGGGTTACTTCAGTCAATGGTGCAGTAAAAGAGATTAGTTGTTAATGGTTTATTTTAATAAATAATATGTTTAATTATGTTTGATTTTCATGAACACCATGTAATGTCTGCATTGCATTTCCCCTGGTACCAGAAATATAACAGTTGATTCATTTTGTTGAATCCCTTAATTTTTTCATCTGTGCTGGCATTTTGTACCTGCAACAACAAACATAATGACATAAAGGTATTGAATACGCATCACATAAACTATTCAGAATACAATAGAAAAATACAATGACACATTTCTATGGTCGAATTTAGTCTTTTTATTTATGTATAGATTAAATTGATTGTGAACAGAGTATGTCTTATTACAGGTCTTTCGAATATTGTAATTGCTTAGCGGAACAGCACTTGTGTGTACGGTGTACCTAAGTATAAAAGTAATATTTAAAAATTTCATGCGCTGTTGGCCTATTTCGAATTTGTCGTTTATTTAATCTTATCACTTAAACTCCAAGATATGAATTTAACAATCTTAACCCAGTTAAAGTAATAGCTGTTTACTAGAAACAAGAATTTTAATCTGTTAACCGTTTATAGTCCAGCGAATACAAGCGAAAATTATACTGAATAACTAACGTAATTATTTTTACGGTTCCTATTATTGCGGTAAATTTTATATTTCCATTTTCCATATTTACGTTTCAGGTATGTAGTTAAGTAGGGTTTTTGTTATTTTAAAAGATTTTAAAACTAGAATAGCCTAGTATAAAACGATAATATCTCACGACCTCGAAAAACACCAATAGGTAATTGACGCGAAGCTTGTAGATTTTGCAAAATAAATTACAGAAACTTTTACCTAGATTCCCTGCTTATGTTAAGACGTTCCCGGCAGATAAAAATAATATTAATAATAATTATTATTATTGATTATATTATTATGATATAAATATATTTATTAATAATAATAATGTATGAAAAATATACCTACAAAATATAATTATTAGATTGCACTACTTATTTACGACACTCATGAGTAAATTGAAATTAGCTGTGTGAGGTCAATTACTTTTTCAGCGCCGTAGACTCATACTTATTCTTCGTACTAGATTTTATTTCGATTTTTTTTTTCCCGTCTAAGCTTCTTTACGTAGGTAATCAGTAAATTATTATTTCCCCAAAGTTTCAGCAATTGATTTTGTAAAACGTTATAGATAAGAAGAAATTATATTTAAGCGCCAAATTTGTATGAATTTATCTAAGTAATTGTATGTTAATATAGTATAATTATTTATTTAATTGCATAAGCCAGCTGTTATGTAGGTATGTACCATTTTTGGCGGGAACAGTCTCCTGAAATCTCCTCTATGCAAGTACTCTTTGTGAGCATTCAGCAAGCTGGTCTTCAGTCTGCTAGTCATGCAGGGCTTGCAGAGCCCACATACTAGTGATTCCTCACAGTTATCCCTGCAGACTGTGGAGCAGACTTCACTCCATACAGCTATGTTCTTCTGTGACGACACCATGTTCTTAGTCGCTCTGTCTTCACTGAAAATATTGGAGAAAGGTAAACATAATAATGTAATTAAGGTTAACATTACACAGTAGGTAAATTGTATATGTACCTATTTATTTATTTATTTATTTATATTTAGTATACAGACAGGTTACAGTCATTACATGGTAATACAAACATAATCTTAATTCTAGGCTAGACAGCAACCCAAAAACAGTATACATAACATAATTATTATAAAGTTGTTACTAAAATTAAAATAATAACAAGAAAACTGATACCTAATACCCACTACGAAACATTGAGTATACACTGAGTGACTTATATTTAGCTTAACTTATTATATTACTAAATTCGGTTAAAATAAAAACAAAATAAATAGTATGTAGATTAAGGAAAAAGATCTGTAAAATCATTATTGTCTGAGTTATCAACATTCTATATCAGAGTTGGAAACAAGAGATGGCAAATACTTGGCTTTCATAATATTGTTGATCGTTTTCTTATAATGTGAAAATTGTCGAAAAATGTCTACGCTCCAACTACCCACTAGTTACTAAGTCATTATAAGTACGACACATTCTAACTAGCGGATTGTAATAGGACGTATTGTTTTTGAATGCCTGTATAGTGAACATTTTCGGTTTACGCGTTCTATATCGAGTGTTAATGGATATTTGGGATAGAAGATTAGGAGCATCAATAGAAGAATGGAGTATTTTATGTAGGCAAAGAAGATCGTATCTCTCACGACGGGCACTTAATGGTAATACGCTGAATTTGCACAGTTGAGTGGCATAGTCTTTTACCATACGACCGAGATTAAGTTTTCGTGTAAGATATCTCAAACACATTTTCTGTATCCTCTCAATGCTCTCGATGTGTGTTTTGTAAAAGGGGGACCAAACTGGACAGCAATACTCCACAACGCTTCTAACTAAGCTGAAAAATAGTGTTAGCACACTATTTGGTTTTCTGAAGTCTTTTGTGGAGCGTATGACAAACCCTAACATTTTATGACTTTTTTTTAATATATGCTCATAGTGCGGGCGAAAGGATAACTGGTCGTCAAAAATAGCACCAAGATCCTTTACTGTCTGCCGTCTTGACAAGACTTTCCCTTGTACATTATAATAATGATTGTGCGTAAACTTCTTACGAGTGAAAGATATCACACAACACTTTTCAACATTGAGCTTCATGTTGTTAGATACGCACCAGTCCGAGATGGCATTGAGATCATTTTGTAGCGCAGCAAACTGATCTTTGATGTTTACTTCAGAAAAGATTTTTAGATCATCTGCGTACAAAAGTGAAGGACAGGTTAGTCGGAAAACTAAGTCATTAATAAATATGACAAACAGCAAAGGACCAAGGTGAGACCCCTGGGGGACCCCGGAGGAAACCGAAACGGGGAAGGAGGAGAAACCTTTCACAGTAACAAGCTGACTGCGATTGCGGAGATATGAGGCTATCCACCTCAATAAGCTAACGTGAATGCCATAATGTGAAAGCTTGGAAATAAGTAGGGAATGATCAACTTTGTCGAAGGCTTTACTGAAGTCCAGGTAGATGGAATCAGCCTGTCCACCAGAGGCAAACACCTGACAGAGATAATTCTTGTATTCCATTAAGTTAGTGAGAGTGGATCTATTTTTTACAAAGCCTAGTGTTGCTTAGTTGAGATGTAATTACGAAAGTGATTATACATATGGACATAGACCACCGATTCGAAAAGTTTTGCAATGCCGGACAATATACTTATAGGGCGATAGTTCGAACATTGAGATCTAAGACCTGATTTATATATAGGAAATACGTGAGCTACCTTCCATGAAGAAGGAAATATACCACTATAAATAGATTTATTAAATAAAATTGTGAGAGGTTGCGACAGCTCCTCAGCACATTCCTTGAGGAATTTTGATGGTATATCATCAGGACCAGCTCCTTTACGTATGTCCAGCAACTTCAGCTTACGTAGTACGTCTTCGCGAGTAATTCTAATATTGTTTAGAGTGCATGGCAGGAACTCTGGCATATTATTACTTAGATCTACGTCTACGTGGGACGTCGAGGGAGTGTTGTAGACGGAACTAAAGTATTCTGAAAATAGTTCACAAATTCCTTGACCGTCAGAAGAAGTTCTGTCACCGAATGTCATTGTGTGCGGAATCGATACACTACTCTTACGACCATTGACATAGCGCCAAAACATTTTCGGGTCGTTCTCCAATGAGTCTTCTACCGTAGTCAAGTAATTTTTGTAGCATTCAGTGATGAGAAACTTACATCTAGTACGTAATAGCGAGAAGGAATCTTAATCTCGGGGATTTCCAAACTTCTTAAAACGCTTGTGGTATTTGTTTTTCTCTTTGATACATTTAATGAGCCCCTGACTGTACCATGTAGGAAAATTATTAGAGTTGTTTCTGACATAAGGCGTATTGTCCGAGATTATTTGATACAACAGTTTATAAAACGTGTCGACTAAATTATCTATGTCCTCTGAGGACAGCAACTTGTCCCAATCAACTTTGCTTAATTCTGATCGAGTCTTAGCGTAATCACACTTATTAAAATTATAGCGTCTTTTGCTAGGTAAAGAAATACATTTATAAGTATTGACTTTTGCATAGTGTAGAGGAAGGACAGTCAGTACCATAGGTTGGGCACGGGGGCGTGCGCTCCTTGTAGGCAGAAATGCAGTGCTTTACTTGTCATTGACATATATTTTAATAAAACGTTCGTACGTTTTAGATCACTTTAATTAATAGTAAATAAATTAATTAAAAAAATATAATAACTTTAAAACGCCTAATATTTTATAAATAGCAACTCATGCGGTTGCTTTGTGCAGGACAAATTATCGCATGTATGTGTAATTTTCATACTTCGCAAACGCACACACCCATGAATAGCGACATGATTATATAGCGATAACTCCAGCGGCAGGCGATGGCTCTCGGCTTCGGTTCGGCTATCCGATCGCTTCCGAAAACCGCCGAACTGGCTTGTCGGAAATTATTCGTTGCCTATAATCCGAGTAAAAAGAATAGTCGGAAATCTAATAAATCACGTATGCACATTATGCATTTTTGTTTAGTAAGGTTTTATTTGTTTAAATAGAACATACGTTTTGTGTTTCGCGGGGGCCATATTGCATATTTCATGTGATAAGCATTGTTTACAATTTAATCGCTCCAGTTTATTTATAGTTTTCTTAAAAGATTTTTCATTTTAACATTTGAAAGTGTGTACATTTAACAGTTTATTACTGAGTTTCTATAATAATTGTAGTGATTTGCTTTTACTAGTGAGTTAGTCGATTTTTTAAAAATGTTATTTGACTGTGAGGTTTTGAAAATGTGTGTTTATTAAGAATTAAAAATAACAAGTTCTCACAATTGTCATTCAGTGAAAAGATTCAAATTCTGTCTAAAGGTGTCCCGAAAAAGGCCCGAGTTACAACAATTAAACCAGCAAAAAAATAATGTAACTCGAAAATTTCATGTTAAAAGTTATGAAACGTATAACTGGCTGTGTGGTTGTGTACACACGATTAAATTATATTGTTTTCCTTGCATATTATTTAGTAATTTACATCGGGATATAGTAATCTCAAGTAACCGGAACCTTGAATATGTGAAAATTGAAGCTGACTGATTGGTGAGTAGTTATAAAATTTTAAAATATGCTTATTATTTTACTTATTAGAATTTCTTCCGCCGCGACGATCGATCGCTGTTGTGTCTGCGTTGCCGTAGAAGATGTACATGAATAGTAGTACTTCTAAGACTTGCTCTGTTGGCATGGTTTCGACTTAGAGATCCGTCGCTTGGCTGTAGCTATGCTAAAAATCTATAAACGAAAAAGTTTTTGTGACCGAGTACTTCGCCGCATACCCAGTGTCATAATCCTGTGCACGCCACTGGTGGGGCACATCGCACATGGTCACAACTCACATCGAATATAGTATTAGTTTTGATGTTTAGGGTCAATTCACACCGGAACGAAACAATACGCGACATGGCGCTGCATTTTTAAGATAGCTATTCAAAATTGAACTTTATTCGTTACACAAGAAGGTACACGTTTTATTATAAAAGTTTGAATGTAAAGTGGCAGCTTGCAGCACAGGGCATATGCCTTGTGCTGACTGATGTCATATCTTTTTGTCTAGTGAATAAAGTTAAATTTTGAATTGCTAGGTGTGAATGTGAACTGACCCTTACGCGTAACGCGACTACAAACACTTCCTACTTATGTTTTCAAACTAATGTTCTAACTTCTATGCGTTTGTATGTCACTAAATAATATTCTTATAATAAAAATAAAATAAAAAATGGATATTATTCCACGATTAGGGTAAGAATTCCGGGCCACGCTAAAGGTCACATAGCATCGCAATCTCATATAGCATTCTAGGAACCCTAAAACTGTGGACCACCCACGTACTCTGCGTTATAGGTACTCCGTAGAATATAATATACTGGAACAAAGTGTGTTTAATATTACAATATTAAAGAAAAAACATTGAGTTGATTAAAATAAAGGCTATGCAAAGAAAACACAAGTACAGTAATTTAAGCAGACCGTACGTCTAAATACTATAGTTCCAATGTATTATATTCTGTATTTAACTATCCGCAGCTGTTATGTAAAGAGCAAACCAGCATTGAGACCTACTTGCGGTAAGCTTTTTTTCAAACGGTCAAACGGCCCACTACACATTTCCACCACTACAACTCCCTGTATAGCCAGGGATCGACAACGGTAACCAACCACACCCTTTAATATAATCTCATGGGTGCCCGAGGGACATGCTAAATCTGTCTTAGGACCCGCAACGAAATCAAGCAGAAGAAAGGTAGGAGGAGTAGAAAGTATCCCAGTTTCCCTCCCCAAGCAAAGCAGGAGACGGCCACAAAAAAACTAGAAGGGGATTCTAGTTCTGACATTTTTGATGCACGGGCAGAACCACGTGGATGATATAAGTTATTAGGCCGCACGGTAAGTCTATGAATACCTGCATAATCCGTAAAGTCGCTAAAATGTTGTTTAACAAATTTAACACTTTTAGACACCAGCAGGCCCCGATAACTCACAAGAGCGTTTTAAGGTTTCCATATTAGGTATACTCACAATTTCCCAGGCTGCACGTGCGAGGACACCCCTGTTATCGAGTACAAGTTGTACAGAACTTGTTCATACAGCAACTGGTTTGCCGGGTAGTGGGCTGAACTGAGGTTAGGAGACATGTTGGCTTCCAGCAGGTAGACCCTGAGTTCCTCGTCCACGACCAGATCGAAGCGCATCATCTCGAAGAAGTTTTCGGTAGATGGATATTTCTTTAGCTGTAAGAGAAATAATTTATTGTTTTGAATTAGGAATTTATCTACCAACCTACTGTGAGTTTCTTTTTGTTCAAACCAAACAGAAATGTTGTCTGCGTTTGTACCTCACTGGTTACTGAACTACGTATATTACATTTAGACTCAATTTAATTATCTTTAAATTATTTTTGCAAACAAAAAGACAACATAAAACTACTATGCTAACAATACCACTTGTTCCTGCCGTATTTTTATTTTTATGAAATCAACCAGGAAACGATCAGACATATCGCCTGATAACCGATTAC
Source organism: Phengaris alcon alcon (assembly GCA_037179445.1). NCBI lineage: Eukaryota > Metazoa > Arthropoda > Insecta > Lepidoptera > Lycaenidae > Phengaris > Phengaris alcon. The sequence continues at coordinate 2,265,304 of JAYRCH010000135.1, read as the reverse complement.
CGCCGCCCATGGACACTCGCATGGACGGTCGAGCCGGCCCACTCATGCCGAAGCGTGGTTCTCCCACAATTACCGTGCTGTAAAGAAATACCGTGCAGTTAAGAAATACAATGACACATTAATTTGGTCGATTTGCTAATTACTCGTAGATCTTAACAGAGTACTTAAAGTGAGATTTTTTGGGTATTCCAACAGACTACACATGAATAATAGAGATGAGGAAGGTTATCACTACAATTATTATTATCACATTATTTTTAAATAAAAAATGAACACCGACTTTCAAAGTAAAAATGCACAAAAAAGTATGAAATAAAACTTATTTTCTAAGCAATTCCCCTTTTAAATTCGGCTAAAATTTTAACTATTTCTCTACTCAATCTTCATAATTTTTTAAATCGGTACCAGCTCAAACAATATCCTGATAAAACTATATTTAAAATAGAACTCACGTTCAAGTTGGCTGGTACCGACTTCAAAATTATGAAGATTGAGTAGAGAAATAGTTAAAATTTTTGCCGAATTAAAAAGTGCAATTACTTAATTAGAAAACAAGTTTTAATATTAAGAAAAGGTCACTATATCTATGTGTCCATAATATAAATTTCGAGGAGTTCCCTCGATTTTTCATGGATCCTATCATCAGCTGGTCACCACTTTTGTGACAACGGGACCAACTTTGGATACCTACATACCCTTTAAATACATCACAGACGTTGAATCGTAGGTATCAACTATAATAATAATTGATCAGGGGTATTAGCAAGATTATAAACTACTAGCTTTTCCCGCGTATATTATATGTATTGTATCGGGTACCTATCCCACGGGAATACTGTACTTTTTCGGTATAAAATATCAAATTTCATCGAAATCCGTTCAGTAGTTGTTGCGTGAAAGAGGAACAAGCATCCATCCATCCATCTTCACAAACTTTCACATTTATAGGTAGATGTTCTCATTTCCAATTCCCAAATACAAGTCCCGATTCGCTGAACTAGTTTTAAAGTGCGTGTGCTCGATACACCATATACGTGGGATGATATCAATATTTTGGATCCGCGTTTGCAGGGACGTCCCTTGCATATTCAGTGGGCTTTGCACGTGTTCAGCCTTGCGGCCCCGTTCCCTAACCTTGCCATTTCAATGTAATGTTTATTCTTAGCCCTTATTATTCTTATTAACTACGTTGTCCTCACGCGTCTACTTTGTATAGGTGATAAGTTTTAGGGTAAGTAATGATTTAAAAGGTAAAAGCTATCCGTGCACTTTGACCATCTCATAGGTAGTTCATTGATTCCTTTACTAAAGAAAACATTCGGACAGAAATCAATAAAATCTTTGAAGGCGTTTTGGACTGCCCCATCGGAGTTGAATTTTTCCCCTTGCAAGAAGTTATCCAAATTTCGAAAAAATGGTAATCTGTTGGAGCAAGGTCCGGGGAGTACGGTGGATATCTTAGACCAGCTATACTCTAAGTGTGTTCCGCGGAACCCTAGGGTTCCGCGATACCCCTGTAGGGGTTCCGCAAGAATTTAGAAAAAAAAATCAAAACACCTCTCTCTGGTCGAACGTTTTGACTCCGCCCGCCGCGCCGCCGCCGCGCGTAAACTTGTGAGCGCGCAGTCCCTTTGATAAAAGCCGCCTCTGAATTAGACACTATAGTTGTGAACAAGCGATTTCCGGCTCTAACTTCAAAACATAAAGTCAAGATTGTTTACAACGCATTTTTTGTATTTCTATTTTTATTTCCGCCTTTTGTTTATCAAAGTCGCCGACTCGAGTATTTTTGAGAATGTTCGAGATCGAGTCTAGGACTAAGTATAAAAGCGGCGATCGCGCGTCGCGCCTCGTCAGTCAGTTGACGATTAGCGTTCGGAGCGATAAGTTCCTACCTACCTACTTACAAGCTAGCGAATTGCGGAGTTTAAACGTGATATGTAACTAGTGTTTATTGTTCTACTGCCTGCTGTATTCTGATTGTATCAGATTTGTACATTTCTTCTTTGGACTAAACTTAGTCTCTTATAAGCAGTAACGATTGTGCATTATTTTGACCCCACCATCCTGACGTGTAACATTATTAATAAAGAAGAATGGAACGTTGGCTTAAAGGCGTTAAACGTATTGCAACAACATCTTCTAATGACGCTTAATGTTCAAAAGCAGTACGCGCGGAGAATGCAGCAATTACCGATCCAGACGATGATGCCACGACGTCAAGCTCCACGGTTTCAAAGACGTATGGAAAAAAGGAAGTATGATGAATCATATATCAGTTTCGGATTTGTTGATTCCAACAGCTCACCTCTCTGCATGCTTCCTAAACACTAAACAGTAAACTGCTTCCTAATAGTTCCATGGCACCTGCCAAATTGCGCCGACATTTAGAAACTGTACACCCCGAGTCTAAAGACAAGAATAAAGAATTTTTTGTTCGCAGAAAAGAACAGTTATTGAAAAGTCAAAAAAATATGATGCATGTAGCACAAACTATCAATGAAAAGGCCACGGAGGCATCATATTTAGTTAGCTATCGCATTGCACAAGCAGGTGAAGCGCACACTAACGCTGAAAATTTAATAAAGCCAAGTGTGTTAGACATAACATAATGTATGCTCGATGAAAAATCTGCAAAGCATCTTTCTACTGTGCCGCTATCAAACGATACTGTTTCACGGCGAATCCATGATCTGGCAAGCTACGTCAAACAAGAACTAGTTACACGTCTACAAAAAACACGATTCGCCTTGCAAATGGATGAGTCAACTGATGTCGCTGGTCTGGCTATCTTGCTGGTTATCGTGAGATATCCATATGAAAGTTCTTTTGAAGAAGACATGTTTATGTGTTCACCGCTGCCCACAAACACTACCGGGGATTTTTTTTTTAATAAAACAAACATATTTTTTGAAGAAAATAATCTCAGTTGGAACGATTGCATTGACATTTGTACAGATGGGGCCAAGGCGATGACAGGTAAAACAGCCGGAGCAGTGTCACGCATAAAAAATAAAGCGCCTAATTATAGTTCCAGCCTGCATAGACAAGCACTTGCGATGAAGCAAATGCCGTCAAATCTAAAATTAGTTATGGATGAAGCGGTAAAAATAATAAATTTTATCAAATCACGACCACTACAATCCCGATTGTTCTCATTATTGTGTGAAGATTATGGCAGCAAACATAAAACACTGCTGCTCCATACAGAAGTGCGATGGCTGTCTCGGGGTAAAACTTTAACAAGGCTATTTGAACTTAGAGCGGAGTTACAAATGTTTCTTTCAGCTGATACCTCTTTTAATTTGAAAGACCGTTTGTATGATAAAACTTGGTTGTTCCGATTGTCTTTTATGGCGGATATCTTTCAAAAACTAAACGAATTGAATTTATCATTGCAAGGTAAACAGACAACAGTGTTCCAGGCCTATATCAAAATAACTGCCTTCAAAAGAAAATTAGATTTTTGGATTATTTGCGTTGATAAGCGAGAAATAGAAGAAAGCTTTACGTCACTCAGTGAGTTTGTTAGCGATAACGACTCAGAAATGTTTCAAGATGATATGTTTGAAGAATTGGTCCAATATCTCACTTCGATGCGCGCATCTTTTGAAAAGTATTTTCCCGAAGAACAGAATACAAGAATAAAACTGAATTCATGGATTCATAATCCTTTTTTACCCAACTTGCAAAATCCCGAAAATGTCAAACGAGATATATGAATCTCTTTTAGAAATGTCATCAGACACAAGTATGGAGTCACTGTTCAAAACGATGCCTCTCAACGATTTTTGGTGCAGAATTCGTAATGAATATCCAATGCTTGGCAAAATGGCTCTGAATATTCTTCTCCCGTTCCTAACAACATATTTGAGCGAAACAGGATTCTCAACGTATGCAGCCACGAAAACAAAATATCGCAATAGACTGGACGCCGAACCTGATATGAGACTGCAACTGTCTTCTATCAAACCTGACATCAACCAATTAATGAAAAATAAAAAACAGTTTCATACCTCCCATTAGTTAGATTTTTTCTTTTTTAATATCTTGTAATAATGTACTTGCCATGTGGCATATTAAAGTAAGTAATAATCAGTAACTGTTACATTGTACTTTTATTATGTTTATTAATAATGAATACACTTTTAAAACTATTGTTTTATTGTAGGGTTCCGTCAAGTATTTTGCTTTCCAAAAGGGTTCCGTCACCAAAAAAGTTTGAGAACCGCTGTCTTAGACATTCCAATTGAAGCTTCTCTGATTTAGTAGCCGTCTGTTGTGCATTGTGTGGCTTAGCGTTGTCCTGAAGCAGCAGTGGCCTAGAGCGAGTGACCAATATCGGTTGTTTAGCAGCTAGCTTTTCCATCATGATTTGCAGTTGCTGGCAATAGACATCAGCCGTAATCGTCTGGCCAGATTTAAGAAAGCTGTAGTGAACGACACCGCCACTAATCCACCAAACGCTCACAAGTAACTTTTTTGAGTCAATTTTCACTTGGGGAAGGCTTTGGCTGGTTCGCCAGGGTTCACCCATTGCGATGAGCGTTTCCGATTATCGTACAGGATCCACTTTTCATCACAGGTAATGATTCTATTTAAAATCCCTTCATTATTGTGCCGGTTGAGTAATGTAACGCAGCAGCCGACGCACGTTTGTCGGTTTGCTGCACTCAATTAATGAGGTACCCATTTTTCAAGCTTTTTCACCTTCCCAATTTGCTTCAAGCGGATTAAAGCAGTTTTATCACTAACACAGCAGCCTGCAGCTATCTCGGACGTGGTTTGCGATGGATCCGCTTTCACAATAGCCTTCAATTCTTCATTATCAACTTTGGTCTCCGGCCATCCACGGGGCTTGTTCTGCAGGTCGAAATTTCCAGAACGAAAACGTTGGAACCAAAAACGCACTGTGTTTTCTTTTGTAACACCGCCGCCATACACATCATTAATCCACGTTGGACCTCGTACTCGAAAATAATACGATATTTCAAGTTTTCCATTTTGTAAACAGAGTGAAGCAAAGAAAACCAAAAGAGGAAAAAATAAATGAACTAAGGTTTTCGAAACACAAATGCATGAGTAAATAGCGGTATAAATTTGAAATTATAATTCCTAACCAAAGAAGATATATTTGAGCTCAAAGTGGCCGGTACGACAAAACGTCAATTTCATATGTAAGGACCTAATATTAAGTATGTTATTTTTCTAGGATAGTAGACTAGGAAGTGTAGAAAAAAAATGTTGTATTGTTGTCTTTCTTCAAATGAAAGTAGGGCACTTTCATGTGAAGATAGACAAATTCTCCTGATACCTAAGTAGGACAAATAAATTAGACATATTGTTATAGCTTTTCTGTGACTCAGGTCACAGATTAAAGAAAGAGGAATAGATAAACAGCTGCACACTTAGCTTTCGATTTGATTGCACCACTACAACCATACGGTGTATCCACGATTGTGTGGAAAAATTGTGGGCCATTGAAGGGGCCGTCAAAACTTTTAAATTCGGATTGTTTTATGAAAGCTGTTTCTGTGTACGTAAGCATATAATATATTTACTACTCTGTGGCCTGAGTAGCCACTCAAATCTCTGAAGTTTCTATTTACTAAAATTAACAACATAACTTTTACCTTAGCAATTTGATCGAACAATTTACAAAGTTGTCAGTTGTTTCATTACTCACCGCCTGTATTACATGATGTTCCTTTTTCAGAAGCACTTCTGTGATGGCCGCTTCAACCTCCTCCCACATTCTGGTCACGTTCTTACCCTGAAAAGTGAAACAAAAGGTCAATGTAACCGTAACACGAATTAAACTTTGACATGTAAAATACTTGTTTGACTCTTCCAAATTCAAGTTCATTGGATCAAGAAAAATGTGCCTCAAATAAAATATTTGCCATACGTAAGTTATCATAAGGTATATACAGAGTGTTCCGTAAATCGACGTCAAGCCGTAAACTCGTGATAGGCCAAGTTACAATAGTTATCAGAAAAATTTAAAAAAAAATCCAAGTAATGTGTCTCAAAAAATACAAAGCTTTTAAATTAAATCGAAAAATCGACATCTTGTGGTGGTTTTTTAGTTCCCGGCACTACAAATTTCTACTTTTTTTGTAATTTTTTTTTGTATGAATCCTGAATAATGCTTTAGTAAACTGGTGCCTAAGATTTAAATCAAACGACTCCGACTTGAAAGGAAATGACGCTTTTTGTCCAAAACAATGATTCGAATTTAATAGTTTGCTCGACTTTAACTGACTGTACTGGAAAAAAAATGTACTACGCTTGTTTGGCAGGTAATTTTAAAAGTTGGCGCAGTTAATAAGGATTCCAAAATGGTATGACACTTGCTAGATTGTTTCTTAAATTTTGGATAATATTGATTTTTGTAAAGGAAGTCAGTTTTCGACAATTTTTTCTTACTTACTTAAAATGATTCAAGTGTACCCAGGACTTTCTTCTAAGTGATATTCTGATTTGGATGAGACGGAGAGAAACATTCAATGAGTGTAAGAGAGACAGATATTGACGCCACAAGTACGCGAGACGGGTAGACGGGTAGACGGTAGACGGGTAGACAGAGCGAGACAATGTCGCTATTGTCCATGTTCCCGACGTACAGCACACAAAATACAATAGATCAGTACGTTACTCTATACTTCGTTTACTGCGCACACCGTATTCATTCGTCTTGATTTCGTACATACCACTTTTTGCTTTGTTTATTGGACTCGATTGCTTGTGATTTGGATTTGGACTGTTTAGTTTCTCTTTCAACGACCTTTGCTTTCTCCTGGACTATCGTTGATCGTGTGATTGTGTAGTACCACCATGTCGGTGTACACCGCACAGGAATATGCCAACATGCATCTCATTTATGGTGAATGACGATGCAATGCTAGTACTGCAGCTAGGCTTTACCGCCAAAGATACCCAAACGCTGCTCGTCATCCCGATCATCGAGTTTTTGTGAATGTGCACCGTTCACTCTTAGAGGGACGATTCCCAAGCCAAGTACACAGTGAAGGAAGAAGTCGCTTGCCTTACGATGACATCGTACTACACGTAGTCGCAGAAGATCCAAGTACTTCAGTACGACAAATCGAAGAAAGCACAGGAGTGCCCAAAAGTGTAGCCCATCGAATCATGAAAAGTCATGAGCTCCACTCATACCACGTCACGCGAGTACAAACTTTACTACCCCGGGACTATCTCCCAAGAGTTACGTTTTGTGAAACGATGTTACAAAGACACCGGGAAGATCCACGATTCATAGATAAAATTTTATGGTCCGATGAGTCCACTTTAAAAAAATATGGGTACATGAATCTACACAACTTACACGAGTGGCATGTAGATAATCCACATTTGATGAGAGAGGATAGATCCCAGTATCGATTCAAAATAAACATGTGGACCGGGATTCTAAACGGGAGAATCATCGGACCTTTTGAACTGCCAGAGACCTTGAATGGCGACATTTATTTGGACTTTTTAAGAAATCATTTACCAAATTTATTGGAAGACGTACCTCTGCACATTTACAGAGACATGTATGTGATTCAGTGCGAGATTATTTAGATAATGAATATCCAGAAAGGTGGATAGGGCGGTCTGGTACCATTTCATGGCCAGCCCGTTCACCTGATTTAAATCCGCTAGACTTTTTTTACTGGGGAGCTGTGAAAGAAAAAGTGTATACACAGCCAATTGAAAATGTAGTTGAACTACGACGACAATTAACGCAAGCAGCTGAATTAGTTAATGACGGCAGATTTGCCCGTCTTATAAAGCGGTCTTTTTTAAAAAGATGTCGAGCTTGCATTTATGCTGGTGGAAGGCAGTTTGAACATTTGTTATAATGTAATAAAATATTTTTGACTCCAAAAATTTGTTTCAATTAAAAGTTTCCTAAAAAACACCTTTCCTAAAGTTAAAAGTAATGCGACACTATGGCCCCCGTGGCCCGTGATATTCTTTTACTTCTTGGATTTTGTCTCTCTTACACTCGTTGAATGTTTCTCTCCGTCTCATCCAAATCAGAATATCACTTAGAAGAAAGTCCTGGGTACACTTGAATCCTTTTAAGTAAGTAAGAAAAAATTGTCGACAACTGACTTTCTCTACAAAAATCAATATTGTCCAAAATTTAAGAAACAATCTAGCAAGTGTCATACCATTTTGGAATCCTTATTAACTGCGCCAACTTTTAAAATTACCTGCCAAACAAGCGTAGTACATTTTTTTTCCAGTACAGTCAGTTAAAGTCGAGCAAACTATTAAATTCGAATCATCGTTTTGGGCAAAAAGCCTCATTTCCTTTCAAGTCGGAGTCGTTTGATTTAAATCTTAGGCACCAGTTTACTAAAGCATTATTCAGGATTACATATAAAAAAAAATTACAAAAAAAGTGGAAATTTGTAGTGCCGGGAACTAAAAAACCACCACAAGATGTCGATTTTTCGATTTAATTGAAAAGCTTTGTATTTTTTGAGACACATTACTTGGATTTTTTTTAATTTTTCTGATAACTATTGTAACTTGGCCTATCACGGGTTTACGGTTTGACGTCGATTTACGGGACACTCTGTATATAAACTTTTTGTAATATCAATTACGGAAAACTTGATCACATGATTTAGGTACTGCTTATGTAAAGTCGACGTTTAGGCAAAAAAAGTTTTGAAAGTCGAAAATAAAATCTAGTAATGAATCTTCACCGCTGAGGCCATTGACCTCACACTATCAGCTGATTCACCTTACGAAACATAAGTCTACCCTTCAACAAGCCTAATAAAGGCTTACTCTACGTTATTCTGCATAGGTAAATCAACTACTTTGTCCTGTAAACGGCTAATAAGCAATGGCTTCGTAGCTTCAAATGTATTCTTCAAATGTAAAAATAATCAGCTCTTTTTCTTACTCTTTTATTTCTAAGTACTAAAGGTTGCCTGGTGGTCGAAATTAGACCTTAATTCAAATTTTAATTTTCAACTTTATTAGGGTTCTTTTGATTCGCAGTAAAATAGGTAAGTATGTAAATTTTGTCTACAGAATGTAAAAGAAAGATTGTGTGAAATCAACACCTAGCTACTGTTATTATACAAATAAACGCATGCCAGTGTGAGTTATTAATCTGGGTTAGTGTGTACTTTATTTTTATTAACTGTATGTATTTCTAAGATACCTAGGTAATACCTACCCGATTTTTAAAACAGGCAATTGGCCCACCACACTTACCCACCACTGCAACTCCTGTGTAGCTAGGATCGACAGTGGTAACCAACCGCAAAAACCCTTTGATATGATCTCAGGGGTGCCCGGGGGACATGCTAAATCTGTCTTGGAACCCGCAACGAAATTAATCAGAAGATTGTAGGAGGAGTAGGAAGTATTCCAGTTTCCCTCCCCAAGAAAAGCGGGAGACAGCAAAAATTGTGATGACAAAAAGTCAGAATTAAAGGGGAAGCACCACGGGAATAACATGTTTTTTTTTTTAACTACGCTTTCGCTTCGCGTATTATTCTCTAAGATTCTATAATCTACGTTTAACTAATACAATACTTCCTACTCATTACAGGTAATTAGCCAGCATTAGCGCTGTACAGCTTCGGGGTCGTGTGTCTGGGCAGTGCAGCGTGAAATCGCCACGACACCGCCGGATATATCGTTAATCCTATTGTACGCTGACATGGGGTTCGAATGTGTTTATTGCTAATTTATGTTGGTGCAGTCGAGGAAAGTGATGGTTAGGGTTGGTGAGCAGGGATAGGGATGACGATATAACTATTACTCGGACGATCGAAATGCTAACTCTTTTAACCGACTTCCAAAAAAAAGGAGGCGGTTATACGTTCGGCTGTATATACAGGGTTTAACAAATCGAAGTGATAAAAAATTACTGGCATAATTCTTCGTTTAGGTATTATCCGAAAAGCAGTAGCAAAGATGTGTAAACCATACAATTTTGGAGAAAACCCAATTTGAAATATCGTAAGAAATATTTAAGTGACAGCCCTCAGAGGTCATTGCAACAAGCTTATAATCATGTGATTGTACACGGAGACTAGACTAAATCGTTTGTGTCGATTGGTCAGCGGCATTCTTTTGAGATATTTCATTGGTCCGCATTGGATGCGTTTACGCATGCCGTCTGTCCAATGAAGGCACGATAAAAAACAGATGAGGTCTAGCTCCTCCCACTTTGTAGGAATTCATTCTTATTTTTCATTAATTATTTTCAGTAAAGATGATATTGATTTTATCCTGGTATGTTTTTATTCATAACGCTTAAATCTTGGACCAATCATATGAAATTTTATTATCATTTTGAAAGTAAAAATTGTAAAACTAAAGAAACATTATCACATATTATAACTAAAAAATATAAAATATTTTACAATCTCTTTTGCTGTTGAAACATAATCACGCTTTTATTAAAAAAAGACATTGTTTTTATTTATTTATTTCAGTTACTAATAACTGAATGATAATTTTAAATTGTAAATTTTGTACGAAACCCTAAAAATTTTTCTTAATAACTTCCAAAGTTGCGCCATTTTAGTTTCTTTCGGTCCCTTGACCGAGTTAGACGCTATTCGTTATTTGCGCGAAAATTGTCTCTCTTTCTGTATCTCTACACCATGTCACGTCACCAGTATAGCAAAAACGAGTTTTACGATATGATTTTGTGTGTTGGTGATGCTCGCAGTAACAGTATCAATGAAGCTCGTAAAACTTACCGGCAAAGATTTGCGACATTTTGAAGACACTCCAAGGACCAGCACGCGACGCGCGGGTGCCATATTTAATGTCAATCATATATGGTCAATGTATAGGTGATATGGCGTACACTGCGTGACGACGGGCAACCTCAATTTTTGACCATAATTGGGATACTTACCTACTTAAGTGTGTAACAGTGAGGACTACGTCTGTGATAGTAAGTCTCCGTTTACCGACTGTTACGTGATGTAATCGGGATAAGGACCTACCTACTTAAATGTGTAACAGTGACGACATCGGCTGTGATATTTTACTACGATTCGACTAATAAGTGTAACTACTATTATTTCAATTTCAATTATTGCTATCGATAATTACCTACTTAAATGTGTGTGAGTGATGACAACGTCTTTGACATTTTACTACGTTTCCGTTTACCGGCTAATTAGTAAGTGAAATAATCGGGATAATAACCTACTTATTTTGTGCGTGTGTAAGAGTGACGACGTCTGAATAATCGCACAATTCGAACTAGGATAATAGCGAGTCGAAGATTCGCAACTCGCAGGCAAGCGGCGGTGCGCGGCGGCGGCGGGGGGCGTGCAGCTGATGTCCATGTCAATGTCCTAGCGCTCACACTGGTAAGACACCTGTTACTAGGGTTGTCAACATTTTTCATGATACGCTAATGAAATAAAAATGTATGGAAGTAAAAAGTAACTCTTTCAGCGCAGCTACATTCACAGTGAACTCTATATAAGGGACATATATAGATATTCACCTTTTAATATTATCACTCCTTTATTGTACACGTTGTCTATATTGTTTTTTTCATTTCAGAAAAAGAAAAATAAATCAAGAATTCAAATAGAAACCACGACATGACGCGAACATTATACCTACCTATAACTGTTTAATTTTGATATTATCTATATTTAAGTAGATAAGTTGATTGACCTCAATTCTGAAATACAAAATAAACTTATCGTTTCAACAACATATGAACATGTTTTTTCATTTATTATTCATATGACTTTATCAAATCAAATCAAAATTTTGAAAAGCTAATTTCGGTTTGTATGTGAAAGTGAAATTATCTCTGGGTAAAATTGCTCACCCATTTTGCTATGTGAGTTTTAAATATACTTACCTATTATATTTCTACACCAAACGCCATCATTACTCAAATCCTTCAAACGCTCTTTATTATAATATAGTTAAATACGATATTTATGTGAAAAATCAAGGTGCTCAATGTTTGCAAGAAGTCCACATTACTTTGCCCGGCATCACAATCTACCATAAATAAATGGTATTCAATGTTATTTTATGATAAATATTTCTAAAAATATGTTTTTCTATCATCCCAAAGCAGCAGGTAAATAAAACATAATAAGTTACCATTATTTTTTGTTATAATTTATCAAAAGACAAATAACGTGATGTAACAATCCAGAATTTGAATTGCCATGCATTTAAGACTTTTTGAACTGACGTCAGTAAGACAAAAGTACTTACCGACACAAATCCAAAGAGAACGACTCCAGTCTATCATATTTAGTCAGAAACGGCGGGAATATAGTTCCGTCAGTGCCTTCGAACTGTTTACTAATTTATGAACATAGGAACAAAAAAACCAATAATATTATACAACTCGGGGGATAAAAGTTAATTAGTTAAATATAAACTAACCTAATGTTCAATAAATTGCCCTAGTGGCAATTTTCGGAAAAGCGACATCTATTAGTGGTGATGTCAATTACGTAATGAAATTAATAACTAGTTTGTTTGTAAACGCAATAAGCTGACAGATAAATGATAGATGATGCTTTCACGTTACGAAATCCAAAAACATAATAATCATTTTTCTTGGTATAAATATAAATAGTATAGGGGGATCTATGTCACACCTCAAGTAACATTTTTTTTCATTAAACTAGTACTTAACAACTGAACTATATAGATAAACAAAATAACTTTATACTCCAATTAAAAATAAATCTATCTAACGGGCCTAGATAGGGCTTTTACGCCTTAAATTGACAATTTACAGCATGATAATCATAGATTAAACAGATATAGACAACGATTACCACAGATAAGTACACATTTTGCACATGAATTCTCTGATATTCGGAGACTCATAACTTTTTATTCCCAAGTCCTAAAAATACAATATATATATTTTTTGTTTAATAACTTTTTAAGTACTATAAAACCACATATGTTCGAAACATAGCCGCCCTTGATGGAAAATCAGGCAGGATTCGAACTGTCGAAACCTGCCTGATTTTCCATCAAGGGCGGAGGGATTTTCCAATAATTTTTTTTTAAATATAGTGACAAACGTAGACGCGCGTTGGTGCGTCGGCGCTAAGGTCGGCGCCCAAAGGTACAAATTGGACTCGCGTCGCTTCGACTCTGCGCCAGTGTGAGTTGACCCTAAGGGACGATACACGATGCTACGCGCAGCTGCATTTTTAAGATAGCTATTCAAAATTGAACTCTATTCAATAAACAAAAAGATACACGTATCATATGGCATCCGTCATACACTGCACGGTGCACATGTGCAGTGCATCGCGGTGCAACCCAACTTTCGAACTCATACAATGAAACGTGTATCTTCTGTTGTAATGAATAAAGTTTAATTTTGAATTGCCATCTTAAAAATGCAGCGCTATGTCGCGTATAGTTTCGTTTCACCGTTGATTGACCCTAAGACTTTACATACCTTCGAAGTAGCATAATGGTCAAAGGTTTCCTTCATGCTGAAGCCCAGCGCGGTATACGGATGAGCCAGGGAAGGCACCTCCCACGTTGGCAAGTAATCGTCCCCCACCACGTACTTGTCCAGATTATTTGGATCAAACGGATAATACTTCGCCGGACAATATCTGTAATAATTACAAATAACAATTGTTTGGGTATATCTGTAAGGATAATTACAAATAGCAATTGCTCGTACATGAGTCGTACATAATAAATTATTACAGACGTAGATGTAGTGAATTGGCTGTTTTTCCACTTACCGGCCCGGCACAGGTCTGGCACCGGCCCGGCACAGGTCTGGTACCGGCCCGGCACAGGTCTGGCACCGTCCCGGCACGCGCTGCGGCGGCCGGTGACGTGGATGGGACTTCGGAATCAACGCCGTGCGGTTGCCGGGCCGCTAAGTGAATTTCGACCCGGGCTATTATTGCGAATCTTTTGACGCCTCATTCACTAAGATCAGTTCAGTAGTTTAGGCGCTACGGTGGAACAATACATACATACATACATAGACTGCCTAAATCATTGCCCTTGCTTTTGCCTTCGCCGTAGTCCGGTAAAAAACATGCCATACCTGTATGTCCAAAAGCAACTACGGATATTTTGGGCAAATTTAAATAATTAAAAATTTAGAAATTTAATAATAATAATAATCTTTTATTCTTTCAAAAGCTACATAAAAGTCCTAAAGTATACATCTAGTCTCCATACTAGGATTACCTGTATCGTGGACACCAGTCTCTTTCATCATGCACAATATAAAGAAGGAAAATATCTTACGGTTTCAATAACCTATCTACCAATAACTATTTGTTAGAAACGTCAAATTTGTATCGCAAAAAACCGGCAAATGATTGAATGACGACGTTTTTAACTAGTCTAGTCTAACTAATAGTTATTGGTATATAGGTTATTGAAACCGGCCGTTAGAGTGTAAAGACAAGTGTGACAAAAGTAAACAGTATTTATGCCGGCTATAATAATATGAGAAAAACAATTACAATACCAATAAAATATAACTAATTTACTACTACTACTACTACTACTACTATATGGGTAGTAGTAATATATGCGCAAGTATGTATGTGAGTTGTGTTCCAGTGCGTGTGTATATGCCCTAGCCCTAGGAAATAAAAAATAATTATACTAAATGAAATTAAATTGCTCTCCCTAAGGCCTCACAGAAACAGGTGATTTAAAATTGAAGCAAAGACTTTGTCTTAATAACATCATTAAAATCAGCTGTGTGAGGTCAATGACTCAACAGCGCCGTAAAGAGCGTGCTGTAATTTTATTGTTATTTAATGTAAAATATCCGTAATTGACTTTTAATAATCTTATACTTGGTGTTTTTTCAGTCACTGTCCAAACTTTCAGTAGCGAATATACTCTTGAATATAAGCAACTTTTACTATTGGATCAACTTTCCTACTTGAAAAAAAATCTGCTGTTTCCTATAGAAGGGCTACGGCATAGATAAATAACATTTTGTATGAAACAGCTGATTTTTTTTTTTCAAGTAGGAAAGTTGATCCCATAGTAAAAGTTACTTACATTCAAGATTTATATTCACTCCTGACAGTTTGAACAGTGACTGCAAAAACACCCTGTCTATTCATACGTTTTGGCTCCTCCGGCAGCCGAGCGGTTGACGGTGCTGGCACCGGACCGGCGCGGTGATGGGCCGGTAAGTGAAAAAACAACCAAACGGTCTGATCATTGGTCAAAGATGATTTTTCAGAAGCAAGAGTTCGGAAAACCCGCAACGAAACTTATTAATTAAAAGTTTATGCCTAATGTCATGGAGGTAACAGATGCTAAAACTAATGGGTTTCTTACTAAACATCTGTTGTGGTAAAAACTGGTCAGTGATCACTTTCATATAAGTATAGGTCGTAGAAAAAGTAGGGCGTAACTATTTAGTAATCTACGGTAGGGTACAAATTAAAATACTGGGGCCATTATGTAGCATAGCTACATTTTTTTAACGTATCGTTATAACTAATAACGATGCGTATAGCATCATCTATTAGCAGTTGTCGGTATTAATAATAGCTAATTTGTGCTAGACAACGCCATCTATTGGCAAATGCTTCTAACTAGAGCTTCATCTCTAATATTTCTTTATTGTGGCATTTGTATTACGCATTACCGCTAATTGTCGGTTAAAAAAAAACAATTAATGTCGGTAGAGGTATAAAAGGGTTGTCGCGACAGGACAACGCCCTTTTTCCCTGCCGAATTTTGGTTGTTCAACTTCTTCTAGATACGAGTTTATAATAATTATAATATTTTAACCCCGTGTTCAGGGTGAGTAATTTGATATATCTGTGTTGTGAATGTTTGCTAAATCACGCTTGTAATTAAAACACATGATGTTTTTTCCTGTGAATTAGCACCATTGTAGCATTTGTTGGCAAACCTTTTGATTGGCCACGTGCTCAACTTGTAGTTTCATTTTTCCGATCTTGCATTGTTAGATATTATTAGGATGTTTGTATCAAATTAATTGTCCTTAATATCATTTTATCATTTTATCTTTTATCTTTTTTTCGCTTATCCCTTATTTTGTGATGGATACACAGCCCATGGTTGGATCGTTAGGGGCTAGAACCATGGCTGCTGTGGTCCACACTCTTCACACGCTGGTATGAATATTTCCAGGGAACTACGGTACGGGTACAAGCACCGCTATCTACATCCTCGGTACAGCACTGCTTGGCTTACTCCTCGCCCTCTGAGTCCTACGCTATAGACGGATGACTATCTGGCCTGTGCCACGGACTGTCCGCTCCTAGGCGACCACGTCGTGACGAGTTCCTGACCCGAACACAGGGCCCGAAAGCGCCACGTGTTGTCATACCTTACCGTCGACAGATCCAGCTAAGTGCCGTGTGGTTTAAAAGCCCCACCAATCTCTAAAGACACTAGAGGCTAAACCAGATACATACGGCCTTCTGCCCACGACCTCTTAATTTGAATAAATTTGTCACGTTGGTAACACATCTTTTATTTAATATTACCCGTAACAATACTTACGTGAAAACACGTTGATTTTTACAATGATAGGTACCTATAACGTGATTGCAATAATTGTTACTAAAAATAGTTTTTTAAAGATTTAGGCATCGCTAATAATCTGTGGTTACACCAACGGTATGTAAAGTGGAGTCATTTTAATAGGTAACATTTGACGTCTGTCAGTTTTATCTTCATAGAGAGGTGACCTGCTTAAAAACATCGATTAAAGTGAATGAATCGATACGGACTTGAAACATATGTGAATTTTAAAAATCATCAGGCGAATCCCTGTCCCATTATTATTTTTTCTTTCGTATATCTAAGGAACAAAATAAGACAAGTACATAATTTAACAAAAAAATGGTGATATTTCTTCACAAGTAATCATTGCATTCGATTCTACTTACGAGCTTTAGATTTTTAGAGTAACATCCCTAGTGTTTAAAAAGAAAAAGGGTTAACTGACGCAACATTGTATCGACGTTCAGTTCTTTAGATCAGAAATTGTTTATTTTATTTAGAATGGTTTATTAGTGAAAGCAAATCGTTAAATTACTCATATCGGTCATTATTACAATAAATATGTAATCGTAATTGAAAAAAGTTAAGCAATTGTGTAGCTCTAACAGAACGAAAATATTTTTTTTTTTGCCCGCCGTTACAAGGTTACGTTGTTGAATTTTGATGAATTGTCAAATGTTACCTATTAAAATGACTCCACTTTAATGGCATTTTTTCATAGTGTGCCCCAAGCACCAAACCATTAACTTAATCAATAGACTATTTGGCAATACAATAAAAAGACTATTTGGCAATTTATCAGGACTATTGGCTCACCTGAACAGCACATCGCCCTTATACCAATACGCTCTCAAAGGATTCACCGAAGTGAGCACCACGTACACGCCAATATCGAACTTATGTCCGTCCACTAGGAACGGTTTTTGCACGTATTCCTGCACAAAGCTCTCTCCGCTAGTCAGATCTATGTTGGGCACGTTTTTTAAATAAACACCTCGATGTTGGTTGTGCTTCTCCAAAAACAGAGCATCTTTATTTACAGCGGCGTACTTTAAAAATGCCTCCTTATTTTGTGGTATTTTAAACGCTTTTGGAATATATTTGGAGTCAGACGTCGCTAGATCCACTTTGTTTGTAATAAATCCCGTACCAGGAAAATGATTGATCTTCTGATTGGGGCTTAATCTTTGTAAATCTGTGTACAATACTCTAAACGGGTAATCATGGGACCACAGTAGATTCCAAGGTTCCTTATTCGTCACTTTCTCGTAGCCAACTCTGTCCAACACTAGATGGACGTGTTTTAGAAGCCCATTTCGGTTCTCCACGTCGTTGTAGGCAGAATACACCCAGTAGGTCTTTCTAGTCGTTGTCTGTTCTTTGTGCACGTGCCTCCTGTTTTGCGCGTTTATTATTTCCAGGGCGATCGCCAGACATACTCCGATGACACATGTTAATAGAAATATATTTTTATTCTTGTCGAACCTTATCGTGTCAAGTAATCTGTCCCGTTTATTTCGTCGGCTCGCAGAATTATTTGGTTCATTTATTTTCGTATTTTCCTAAAAATAAAACACGTGTATATGTTATAAATATCAACGTTTCTATCGCATATACAGCCTTTTAGAGACCCTAGGCTTGGAAGGGAAAACTGCTTTTTTCCTCTGTGCAGAAGTAATTAGTAAATAACTATCTCTTGCCTTAACTATTTGGCTCTTTATTTATGTAGACGGACCGGATTTAACATTATCTTAATACCATTTAGGTAGTTTGCACATAGTAAGGGTTTTTAAATTCGTGACATCTGACAGCTTTTTGACACAACAAGGAACGTCGGGCTACCAAGTGCCGCCTGATGACGGAAAAAAAACGAAAATTCTTATTGACCGTTTTTGATACCACTTACGCCACCAGTGACGCTTTGTGTGAGTTGGGTCTGCCACGGCACGGCCGAAAAAATATCAAATACCCTAATTGAAATGATGAATGAAATTTAGAAACCAAAAGTCATTCGCAATGAAGAAAGCTCCAAGTGCATGCGCCCACTATTTGCATTACGAACTTTAGTACACGCAAAATAGAGTTAACCTTGCCGCAAAGTATGATTGTTTTCCGTCCGTATATACGAACATGTAATGCGGAAAAGTTGACTCTGTTTCAAGTGCGCTAAAGTCGAATACGACTTAACCGAATGCAAATAGTGGAGGTAGGAGACAATTTCGTTGCAGGTGCGCGCACTGTCTAAAACTTTAAAACATCATTACAATAATAGTATTACAAACAAAATGAATTAACTTTCTACAGACGTCAGCATGTACTATTCCATTGACGGTTAGCTCTAGATTATTTTGATTACTTTGTAAAGTTGACTATGAAATATATAAACCGGCCAGGTGCGAGTCGGACTCGCGCACGAAGGGTTCCGTACAATTATTTACTTATTTATTTTATTTAAAAAGGTAAAAAAGGTTAAAATTAAAGTTAATTTATTTACGTTATATACGTTTCATTCTGTTTGTTAGTAATTGTTATTATAGCGGTAACAGAAATACTAAATCTGTGAAAATTTCAACTGTCTAACTATCACGGTTCATAAGATACAGCCTGGCGACAGACGGACAGACAGACGGACGGACAGCGGAGTCTTGGCAATAGGGTTCCAAATCCCGGTTCACTCTTTGGGTACGGAACCCTAAATACAAGATGTTAGGCAGATTTCCCTAAGGTCTCTTTTCCTCTTCATTAGTTTTTGAAAAGCAATATTTTTCTAACCCTCCCTTTAACCCTAGGAATGTGTCTCTGGTTCTCTGCCCTATCATTACATACAAAGTTTTCATTGTATTAGCTTAGGCTTACCTCAAACATTTTTAATTTATAAGCGTTATAGAAGTACGAAACCAGATCGATGTTATTAAATATGAAAATACATGAACTAGGCTCGACCCAAAAAGATTAATAACTACATTTTTTTCTTAAACTATAAACTGACTACGTAAATAATATCTAAGCCTATGTTTACTCGGGCTATTATGAATTATCACAGATTAAAGACAGAGGATAGTATATATTTTTACTCTGTGCTATTATTAAGAATATATCGACACCTCATTAATTATTAAAATCGGACCAGTACAGGCGCTACGATGAACAAAGATACATACATAATGCATAGACTGCTAAAATCATTACCCTTCCTTTTGGTTTCGCCGTAGTCGGGTAAAAATTAAACTTCCTTCAATTAGAATTAAGTTCACATTTTAAAGACTAGAAAAAAGATTTAACTCACATCATTATTGCTATCCTTGTCCATTCCTAGTAAATAAATAAAAAAAACACAACTATCTGTCACTATGTTTACGGAAATCTGCGTACGCGCAGACCTAAAGCTATCTAACCTGTTCAGAAAGGGACAGAACATAATATGTGTACAAGAGATGAGGCTAACTTTCTAAGTGACGGTGGTGGTGGCTTTTAAGGTCACATCATAATGTGTGTATTCTGTACAGCCATGAATGTATAGCATAGTAAGTAGGTATGCTTACTCACCTTCACTTTCATTTATTTTTCTTAAGATATTTATTAAAAAATATATTATATTATATTATATTATATTATATTATATTATATTATATTATATTATATTATATTATATTATATTATATTATATTTATTAATATAATTTAGTTAATAAAAGTTAGGCTATTGCCTAGACCCGGTATGTGCAACCTTTGACATGTTGAGGGCCAAAGTGCAAAGGGCCAATACGTTCGCGGGCCGCGTTTAAAAGTACTTAGTGCATTATAAAATAGAAATAATATATTTTTTGCGATAGATATTAGACATGAAATAATACGACAATGTTATTATAGTACAATTTATTAAAATAACAAAATTAAATTTAAAAAAATGGTACATTATAATTAAATCGTTAAATTTGCAATTGTTACAAACTACGAAAGTTAAATACATCGAAATCAATGAGACACTTGAGCTTGAATTTGGGAAACTAATCCATCGATATTTGGATTAATTCCACTGATACAAAGACGTAAAGAATTTTCCAAATTATCGTCAGTCAGTCTTGTGCGATGTGTTGATTTATTAACTTTCATAAATGAAAAGAACTGTTCGCATTTATAAGTACTGCCAAACGCACAAATCAATCTTGTTGCGAATTTTCTAAGCTGCGGAAAATTGTCTTTTTCTAGGTATTTTTTGAAGAAATCGCACAACTTTACGTCTTCAAATTTGAATTTAAAGAGTGAGTTTTCTTGAATCTCGATCAACTCCATTTGTAAGTGTATTGGAGCATTTTGTACATTACATTTTGTAGGAGTAGCAAATAAACTGAAACAGTCTTCCATGTTTTTGAAGTCGCTAAATCTGTTCAAAAATTGTTCCGACAGTAACTTGAGTTCTTCAGCATATTGAGCATAAGCAATATTTTCATACGCAGAGAGCGTTTTGAAATGGTAACTGTTACCAGACAGCATCTGTGACTCCTACAAGCGTAGTTTGATCTGAAAAGCTTTCAAATGGCTGTACAAATCATTTACTAACTGTCCTTGTTTTTGAAGTTTCAAATTTAAATCATTCAAATAGCCTGTAAGATCGACCAGAAATGCTAAGTCACATATCCATTTTAGGTCACTTAATTCAGATAGTGGTTTATCTTTTATTTTCATACAGTCTGCTATCCTCATTTCTAAGTTCGTAAAACCGTTTCAACATTTTTATTTTCTCAGCCATCTGACTTCACAATAATATGTTACGTCGTTATATTCAGCTGATATTTCATCCAAAAACGCTTTGAACTGAAGATGGTTAAGCCTTCGGGATCGAATAATGTTGATGATTTTACTACCACATTCTTATAACATTCTGGAGTCGAATGGACTTAGAACACAAGTTCTGTTGGTAGATAATGCAATGAAGGACTAGCAAATTATCTTTTTGCACATTTAATTCTGTTGCTTTTTCGTTCAAATTCCGATGAAACCTTTACGTAAGTCGACCATAGAAGGTCCACCATCAGTGTATTATCCAATTAATTTTGACCATGGCAAGCCAAAACTTGTGAATACCCTTTGAACTTCAATAAAAATATCCTCTCCTGTAGTAGTTCCTTTTATCGGCTGTAAAACAAGCAATTCCTCAGTTACAGTAAACTCCTTGTCAACGCCTCGAATAAATACAGCCAGTTGAGCTGTGTCAGACAAATCGGTGCTCTCGTCTAATGCTTTGGAAAATGATTCAAAACCAACCATACGGTCAGTCAATGTTGTTTTTAAATCATTAGGCATCATTTCTATGCGACGCACAACAGTTCGTCTTTTCGTCTCGTTCGTCTTCGTCAATTTTTTCAAATTCATTTTTCTTTTCAGGACACAAAATACCGCAAACTTCTAACATACACTCCTTGATAAATTCTCCTTCAGCAAATGGTTTTAATGCCTTTGCCAATTTTGAGCTAACTATAAAACTAGCTTTCATAACATTACCAAGTTGTGTTCTTTGTTTATGAAACATTTGCTGCTGTGTTTCCAAATTTGCGGTAAGCTTCTGGATTTTGTCTGTTCTTAATTGTCCTGTCAGTGAGTGCAGCGTAGCATGGTTAGTTGAGTATAGTTATATATATAGATATGTTAGTTATATTATATTATATTATAGTTAGTTCTTTATATTGAATTCTTTCCTTACTGAAATGGATTCATTACACAGCAAACAAATAGGCTTACCATTGTGCAAAATAAAAAAGAATTCTTCAGTCCATTTTTCTTGAAACTGTGTCTAACAAAACTGTGTATGTAACTTGACCCTCTGTATCTACTTTTCATTTCTTTCCACCAGACATCATTTTTGTTTACTTTTCGTTCAATAAACTTAATAGCAAACTATAGTTAGTAACCACTCAAGATACACACAAAGTCACAAAGCAAGTTGACGACTCGAGCAGTTCGCTAGGATATCGCTTGTCCAAGTTATCATCTCGGTAACTCAAATAGAACTGAACTAACGTTCGGGCCATCCACCCGCTTATATAGGCAAAATGAAGGAATAATCTGGAATAAACTAGTTTAGAATAATTGAGAAGCAATAAATCTTTTGATGTGTCGCCCGTGAGGCGGCAAAGCTCAAAGAATTTGATGTTTGTAAAAATCAAAAAAACAAAAATTCAATAAACATCAAATCCTGTCACTCCCGTGAGTATAAGTACTTAATGTAATTTTTTTTTAATTGGGGTTTTTCAAAATGTCTCGCGGGCCGGATCATATCTTTATATCTTACAGCGGGCCGGATCCGGCCCGCGGGCTGGTTGTTGCCCATATATGGCCTAGACTGCTCACTGCTAGGCAAAGGCCTCCCCCAATGTCTTCCAGGTATCTCTGTTCTGAGCCACCGCTGGCCAGCCTGGCTGGTGTGCATCCAGCTCATCGCGCCATCTTGTTCTCGGCCGGCCACGGCGACCTCGTCCATCCTCAGGTACCCAATCGGTGCATATCTTTGCCCAGCGGTCGGGATGCATTCGGCTGATGTGTCCTGCCCAGTCCCATCTAAGGTTATCTCCCTTTATTCCTAATAATTACATAAAAAAAACCTATAACCCGACTACGTAAATTATATAGCCTATGTTACCCGGGCTATTATTACTAATATATTAACACGTTATTCATTAAAATCGGTCCAGCAGGTTAGGCGCTACGATGGAACAAACATACATACATGCATAAATAGACTGCCAAAATCATTACTCTCCTTTTGGCTATGCCGTAGTCGAGTAAAAGTAGTTTATAAATAACCTATACTAATATTATAAAGAGGAAAGATTTGTTTGTTTGTTTGCATTGAGGCTACGTAACTACTGGATCGATTTTTATGAAATTTGGCACAGATATAAAGTAGACGACGGTGAAGGACATAGGCTACTTTTTATCACGGCAAAATGTAAGGTTTCCTTTTGAGTGCACGAAGTTGCGGGCAACATCTAGTATTAAATAAATTAAAAAAAACCATAGCACTTAGGGTCAGCTCCCACCAACTGCATTTTTAAGATAGCGATTCAAAATTTAACTTGATGATATTATTATGATTAGATGTTCTTAAAATTACCGATAGCCTACTCCAAAATTTTACGTCCATAACCTTATCGCAGCACGCTGTTTACAGTCTGTCCAATATCTGAGTTTGACGTTCATTTCTCAAATTCACGATCAGAACAGCGAAGCCACAAAATCTTGTACCTATGTAAGATCTAGGTACACTTAGGTACAGATTAATGCCATAGTTGTGGTGATAATGCGTCAGATTGCGTCAGTACATTCCGACCTGTAATGCCCTGATTACACGTAGCAAGTGACCGCGCGAGTTGCTCGGCCTAGTAAACGAGCTACCACCGTCGGCGGGAAAACCACTTATACACAAATGTATAACTTCTAATAAAAATATTTACGCAACTGATTAGCTATTCAATGTTGCTGTCTTCGTCTGATATCGTCTGATATCGATCGTCATAGAGAGCAACATTGAATAGGTAATTGCGTAAATATTTTATTAGTAGGTTAAAATAAATTTATTAATAAGTTAAACTAAAATATTTAGTTAAAATAAACCAAACTAATACACAAAAATAAATCAAAATGTTTCGTACTTGACGAAATGTAATAGGCACTTAGTACAGAACCCGATTGTCAATACAATGTACATCGACGTTTTGAGGAATATCTTTTTGAAGGTCCGCGTGCATTCTTTACGGCCGGCACTGTGGTCCATTGGTTTATAGCTTAGCCCTCGACTCGGAGGTCATCGGTTCGATTTCCGCATTGGAACGACAAAAATATTGTTTCCAAATTTGGTTAGGACAATGCAGATTCATGATGATCGCATGATTGTCTGACAAGAAAGATGATCCATGCGTCGGATGGGCATGTAAAAAGTCGGTCCTGCGCCTGATCTCTCACCAGTCGTGTCGGTCGTCCGTCCCACTGGGTTTCGAGAGTAAAGGAGGAGAGAGTGCTCTTCTGTACCGGGCACACACTTGGGCTATTATATTGACTCGCCCGTTTACTCGCTGCATGTGATGAAGGCGTAGCTTGTAGGTCGCGAGAAATACTCCACTTAGCGCAAACACGGCAAATCCAATTGTATACAGTGATGTTAGGGATCGAGACGGATTATATTATGCACTTTGAACTACTTGCCGTTTCTTTAAACACCTTTTTATTGCAGTGAACTAAATAAGAAACAACTATCATTAGCTATCTAAAAGCAAAATTAAAAAATCGGTTGTCTGTAAAGTCGGTTTACTGACGATAGTTGAACGTGACAACGTCATGTTTATAGTGCGCGCGGAACTAATTGGCCGCGCCTTAGGTAGGGACAGGGGTGAGGGGGCGGGTTGCTTGCTGCTCGCAATGCTCATGAGATTAGACAGTGACGACCAATCTCGAGATATCGTGAACAATAATTATTCAATTATTGAAAAGAATAAATTAAAGACGCATCAGGTTTATATTCTAAACTATTGACATCGGCTTTCCGTTTTTTAAAAAACGTATGCACTTTAAATATTATTTCCTTAGATTGTCTTTTTATCGGCGGACTCATCTTGCTATTGCAATCTCTTGTGCGTTTTGTCTAAACTAGCCAAAACTGTCAACGCGTGTTGCCGCCGCGAAGTCCGGCGCCGAACTGAGTAATAACATCAAGCGCCCTCGCCGCTCCGTCCCACCGCTCACATACCTAATGCGCGGCCAGCTGAGGTAACGGCACATACGTCATATTTAGCGAGGTAACGTTGGTAACGGCATGAGTCATGTTTTTTCGTGCGTGCAGCCGGCTCCATCGAATAATAAGACGTTATCACGTCAAAAATTTTAAGTAACCCCCGAATTGTCAATCAGTGAGCGATCTGATGATGGCAAATTATAGCTAATAACACTCGCGATCATTTCACCTTTTTTAAACAAAAAAAAACTAGATCAAAATCGGGTCATACATTTGGGGACTACAATGCCACGGTCAGACACACATAGACAGACAGACACGTCAAACTTGGTTTCGCCGGGGTTTAAAAACACAGGGACATTACTAGTGATTATACGCTAGTGAGGTCTCTATATTGAGATTCCTCCGTGGTCCTGTAGTTTAGCACTTGTCTCTCGATTCTGGAGGTCGTGGGTTCGATTCCAACATTGGAACAACAAAAAAAATTGTTTTCAATTTTGGTTAGGACAATGCGGGCTGATCACCTGACTGTGTGACAAGAAACATGATCCATGCATTTGGTGGGCATGTAAAAAGCTAGCCCTGCGCCTGATCTCTCGCTAGTCGTGTCGTGTTATTATTTGTCCCACTGGATTACGAGAGTAAAGGAAGAGAGTGTACTGGGCGCAAACTTGGGCACTATAAAATAACTCCTGCGTAGCCGGACTGGTTTCAACGAAGCCAGCCACCGAAACCGGTGTGGACTAGCTTTTGCTCGCAGCTTCGCCCGCGTGGGAGTGTTCGTGGCAAAAAAACTTCTATAGCAAATAAATTCTATACCTGCAATATATTTATTTATTTTGTTTATTCTTCATGTACACAACAAAGTAAAACAAAATATTACAAAATACACAAAAGAGATGCTACAAAGGCGTGCTTATCTCTAAAAAGAGATCTAATTTTAAGATATCTCCTAGTTAGATTAGGTAATATTGTATCCGTCTAAATAGCTTCTGAAAATACCACATTATTTCTCATATTTTTTTAAACTTAGAATGGGTCTATACCCATAGGTACTAGGGTATATACCCATTCTATATACCTACTCCCTCCCTCCCTCCTCCCAACCTATCCTTAAAATATAGACATATATGCCATCGTGGAGTTTTTGTAGACCTGTAAAAGAGAAACAATCCCACCATACATTGTTTTGTTATTTATCTCCAACGGGTTAGGTTAGGCAGCGTTTTCGATAAAAGTTCCCAGACGGCTTAATTTTCCGACACCTTCAACAATTATCGTCATAAATCAAAATTTCTACAAAACCTTAACAAATGATTATCGACCTAAACCTTCATAAGGAACCACTCTGTCGTTAAATGTAAACGGCATGAAAATCCTTTTGGTAGTTTTTGAGATTATCGCGAACAGACAGACTTGGCGGGGCATTTATCCTATGTCCGTCTCCTGGTTCTAAGCTGCCTCCCCACCAATTTTCAGCCAAATCGGTTCAGCCGTTCTTGAGTTATAAAGAGTGTAACTAACACGACTTTTTTTATATATATATATATAGACAATCGCTGGTAGGTAGGTAATTTAGTAGTTTTCCAAGGAAAGTCAAGGTATAAGGGGAGATTTTCATCAAATGACCAAGAACAAAATATAAAATATAAATTTCGAATTCTAATCAGATTTATTTTTCAATAAATGACGTGTCAAAACAAAATAAAAATAATGGGTCCAACTCACAGGCAATCGATTGTTACGATAAATTAGAAATTAATTCGTAAAGGTAAATTGTTAACAACGAACGATTTTGTTACTTACTACTACTACTTATTTTTAAATAAGTAATTTACGGACGCCATCCCACGCCAGCCTAACTACACTTGTCACTTACACTCTTACTGATACATTAAATTTCATTTTGTAGTATAAGTATGTATGATGAATATACCTATGCATAGTTCATACCCGCTATTTTCTGCGGTGGGCACCAAAAGTACGAAAAAAAATTACTTGTATATGAAAAGTTTAGGTAGGCGGGCCTCGGATCTCAGGCTATATTCATCATTCATCTAAACCAATTTACTTGCAACTACCAATCCAGTAAATGTTTAAATTGTAAAGACTAAATCGATCGATCGCTTGTGAGTGGGAGCTTTAAATCAAAAGCACTAAGGAGTATTGATATCAACCTTAATGCAAATCGCTCCTAAGCAACTTTCTTTCCCTTTTTTAACCCCGTTAGAGGACGAATTTCAATAAACTATGATACACATATTCTATCAATTCTATTACAGAATGTTTGTGCAAAATATGAAGTAGATTGGACCAAGGAATCACGTTGCCCCATACAAAATTTTACCCCCCTTTTCACCCCCTTAGGAATCGAATTTCGGAAAATCCCTTCTTATCGGGTGCCTACGCATTACAAAGAGCATGCCCTGCAAGTTTCAGGCCTCTACGATCAGCGGTCTTGGCTGTGCGTTGATCCCTCAGTCAGTCATTCGGGACAAAGGATTTTATATGTATAGATACTTTAACGTTAGATTAATTATCATCAGTATTCGACTAAGCACTCTATAGGATTGAACATATTATGTATTTCTTTCTTCGCGAATTTTAAATACGTGAAGTTTAGAGCGAGTATGAATGAAAACGAAGTGGTAGAAAACATCTAGTCCTAATACTATTATAAATGTGAAAGTTTGTGAGGATGGATGGATGGATGGATGGATGTTTGTTACTCTTTCACGCTAAAACTACTGAACAGTTTTCGATGAAATTTAGTATAGCAGTAGTTAGGCTCCGGATTAAAACATAGGCTACTTTTTATCCTCAAAATGTACAGCATTCCCGTGGGATACTATATTTACGCGGCCCGAGCCGCTGGAAAAAGCTAGTATTCCATATTTTGGTCCCCATCTACTTGTGTGACAAATGTGAACAAAACAGACTCTATTTGAAGACGATCTTTGGCCAAATCTTCAAAGAAAAATGTCTAATGTCTATCTAGTGTCCCTTTGACCGATTTTACCACATAGTAAATATTATGATCAAGTAGTGAATAAAAATATCCACGAATTTTCTTTATACAGTTAATAAATATTTCATATAGAACCTAATGCTTTAATATCTGTTGTGGGTGTATACTGTATAAGTATTTATATATTACGTTTCAATGTAAGTACTGTGATGTTTGGTACTATGTGTCTTATTTTACCAGTTTTAGTTAACTTTAAAAAGAAAGAATTATTCTGTAGACTCTACAAGTTTATTTGTATACACAAGTCCGATGAAACCACGTTAAAATATTATTTTGTTAGCCCTTCCAAGAAACAACTACAAAATTCCTAAAGTATCGACTACGTAAATAACATAACGCCTCTTATATCATAAGGTTCAGGCTAACTGAAACGATCGGCTTCCACAGACGAGAGGCCGATCGTTTCAGTTAGAACTGACGTCAGTTCGGCCTGAACGGATTCGAGCATATACACGGAAAAAATAGCATCCGTCCCAACTGACGTTAGTTAGGCCTGAACGGATTCGAGGACACACACGGCAAAATCGCATCAGTTCGTTCTGGTTGGCCGCGAGCTACGGTCGTGTTTAATAATTAAACACCGCGAAAACTCACTACGCTTGTGCACGATACACGCCCGCACGGCCGCGGCTCTGGCGAGAACTGAAGCGATTTGTACACACATGGTCCGTTCAGTCCATCCGTACAGTCCAGAATTCATGTTGCCAATTTAGTTATTTTACAATGTTTTACTACTAAATTTAGTATTTTATTCCCTCCTTAGTAGGAATTTAGTTGTTAGTAGTGTTTTAGTAGGAAATAGCCAGACAGTAAACATATACAAAATGCTCTAGGTTAGGCACCAAAAAAAAACACCTTATCATAATAATACATTCGTCCGTAATTTGCTTAAAACTACCCGTTTAATTATAATACACGTAATATTTCCCAGTATATTTTAATTTAACGTTAAAATTTATAATAAAATTCAATATAATATTTTTTTTTTACAAATGAAACCTAAAATGCCGTCGTTTTTGGGGGCTTTACGGATTCCTACGTTTAGTAGCTTTTTTATAGTTTTCAGTATTATTTTAGTAGTTTTTAGCAGAAATCGACGCGAGTTTAGTAGTTACGCAAAAACAGAGCTGGCAACACTGGAACGAATCGCTTCAGTCCATCCGGCCGACTGATGCGATCTCGAAATTGCACACAGACGATACGATTTTGCATCCGTTTAGGCCGAACTGAAGGAAAACCGGACCGTATATGGTGCCCCATAGCCTATGTTACCCGGACCATCACGAATAACTCGTTTATAAAAATCGGGTAATTTAGGCGCGATCGTGGCACAAACATACATACATAGACTGCCAAAATCATTGCCCTTCCTTTTGGCTTCGCTGTAGTCGGGTAAAAAATAGCACACGCATACAGGTAATAGGTATACATACTCTCAGCTCTACATAGAGTTTGACGACCTCTGTGGCTCAGTGGTTCAGTACGTTAGTGCTCAAGCCGGGGGTTGCGGGTTCGAATCTCGCCAAAGATTAAAAAGTTTTTCTGTGTTCCTGGGTCATGGATGTGTATTAAATATGTGTATAATATAATAAAAATCTTAAATTTATGTATAGTATAAAAGTATTAAATATACTTCCCGTTTTCTGGTACCTAGTAACATAAGTTCTTCGGATACCTAGTACGGGACCAGATTGACGTGGTGTGAAGCGTCCATAGATATTATTATGGAGTAACATGAATGGTTTATTATTAGCGCGCTATGTCGTGTATGTAGTCTGTATAAATAATAGAATAATAAATTTCTGAGAAGCTATGTGGGAGGACCAAATAGCGTGCGTGAGGCTGAGTGCCCAAAACATAATTAGAAGGTCTAGACTCTAGAATGAGTACACGGTACACCTATGGATACATACATAACTATATTCTACTCGCGTTAAGAAGACAGTGAACGTCAGTTCACACAGAGACGAGACGCGACGAGTCGCTGCATTTTTTAAGGTAGCGATTCAACATTTAACTCTATTCAGTACACAAGAAGATACACGTTTCATTGCAAGGGCGGCGCTGCGCTATGCAGAGCGGTGCAGTTTGACATTCGAACTCTTGCAATGCAGGTGTTTGATATTTTTTCTGCCGCTAGGGGGAAGACCCTACGCACACAAAGCGTCATCTGGTGGCGTAAGTGGTATAAAAAACGGTTAATATGAATTTTCGATTCTTTTTCTGTCACCAGGCGGTGCTTGGTAGCCCGACGGTCCTTGTCGTGTCAAAAAGCTGTCAGATATCACGAATTAAAAAACCCTCATTAAACGTGTTTTCTTGGGTAATGGGTAGTCTTAGAATAATAACGCCTAGAGAAGTAAAGCAAATCCTATTGAGCCATATCGGCTCAGTTTGTTCGAACGACCCTTCAGTTGTCAAGGTCAAGCGCTAGTGCATACATCTCCGACAATTAAAAACATTATGACGGTTTGTGTGTCTAATGGGTGTCACAATGCATCGGAAAAGAATAAAAAAGCTTCGGACATAATATTTCATATGTAAGTGTTTAGATAGTTTAAAATGAAATATAAGTTATATTTTTACATCTTACTATATTACGAAAAATAAATACAATAATTCCAATGTCTAAAATCTAAATTGCCCCTTAACTGTACACACGCGTCAACATTAAAGTTTTGTTTGTGTGCGTGTCGGCGAACGTAAGTATGTAATGCTTACGCCTACATCTATCTGTTGCTTGCTTTACTTTGTACGATGCGTTTGTATGAAGACTATCGATCTAGGCCTTATTAATCTAAGTGGGTAGTGAATTATATTCATATTTTGTATCGCTATCTTAAAAATGCAGCGCCGCGTCATGTCACGTTTCATTTCGGTGTGAGCCGACCCTTAATGTCAATAAATCAAGCTTACTGAATAATATGTCAAATTGGTTTACTATAATTATTGGTTAAAAAGAGCTCCGTGGCCTAGTGGGTAGACCGTTTGATTCTCACTCGAGGGCATACGCACCATTGCTCAATTTTGATTTTGATAGTTGATATTGGTTCAAATATATTTTATCCCCCTTAGTAATAAAACTATTTACACAACGGATAACTTAAACAACGTTGCTGTCTTTGTCTGATGCATTGGAAATGTCACATGATAGAAAAAGATAGTAACGTTGTTTAAGTTATCCGTTGTGTAAATATTTTTTTATTAAGAGGGCAGATATACATAATACAACCTAGTTTCTGATATAAGGCAGAGTTAATTAATTAAAAAAAAGGTAGTTAAGAAAAAAATGGAAAAATATAAAGATTTTGTAAAAATATTGGGGTCATGTTGTATGAATTTTGAATTTTATAGTAGAAGCGCAAATGAAGACAATAGATGGTTTAATCATAGACACTTATATTATAGACGAGGCATGTCGAGGCAAAAAGTGTCCATACTTAAACTGCCCTGCTTTTGGGGTTGTTGGGGCAGTCGAGATTTGAAATATTTTGCGTCTTGACATTGTGATATTTGCATGCCACAGTATAATCAGTCCGCTTAAAATTGACAAAATCTTTTGAAATCAAGATGGCATAAACTTCTCTTGTATAATTTTTTTTCTGTTAAATGTACGTCACACTCATAGCCCATCCATATTTTTGAAATCGTTGGTTTTAATAGCAACAATTTCATACTCTACCTCCCAACAATTGTTTTGAAATGGAAAGTTTTTATAAAAAAATATACATACCTACAAAATTACAAAGTAAATAATTAAATACCCACTGCACCAGGGCTCTACCATTGAAATAGTCATAAACATTTATAACCAAGTGTTTACTAGATAAACTATAAAACACAAATAGACGGGCAATAAGAAAAACCAATCATATTAATGCGTCGCATCCCATGGCCTTTTCTGACGCGACGAACGTAGGGTGTTGCACGTGTTGACGCGTGTTGAAGGTGAACTTAGCAAGGACATGCAGCTGCGTTACCAGTTTTAACTTTTAATTAAGTCAAAACAAAAGTACACTACAACTACGTTCTTAATGTCTTTCTCGTCGTCCTCTGCAATTGCCATAGAGAAACGATTATTGCCGAGGGACATAAAAAAGTTGTGCACTGTACAGTGTGGTTACGTATTATGTACGTATAAATCATAAAAATGAAATAAGTCAGGTTTTAATCAAACCAATCACAATAATGCCTGTCAGCGCGTACGTGTGGCGGGGTGTTGCGGCGTGTTGACGCGTGTGGCGGGGTGTTGCGGCGTGTTGACGCGTGTGGCGGGGTGTTGCCGTGTGTTGCCGGCACTATCTCGCACTGATTGTTTGTTGTAGACGGCAGACAGGCCGACGGGCGCCGGAGCGGTGCCCGTGAGGTATGTTACTGGCAAAATGTGGGGATGACATTTTTTTTTAGTAAAATGGACCAGGCAACGAGCGGATGGATCGACTGATGGTTATCAGAGTTACACTTGTAACTCCGATATTGTTGCGGACTTGCGTTCCTGGGTATTTAAAATCCCCAACCACCCAAGGGCCTCCGGTAACTTCACTCACTCGGCGAAACACTTTACACAACGTAAGCATTATTTCATGGCGGTTTTCTTTGAGGCCGGGGTATAAATTATCTGGTAGAGTCAGTCCATTCGTTTCGAAGCATGGCTCTCCCACGTTATAAATGAATGTATTTCTTTCTAATAGATTAATATTTTTACTAAAAATTAAGTACCTAGGTATAAACTATTAACATTTATCTCTAAGATATGTACATAATATTTGTACATAATGAAAAGTGAGTTCTTGATGCAGATTGTAGAGTTCTTATTGCGGTATGTAGAGTTCTATTCGAAGAGTGTTCTTGTTGCAAAATGGAGAGTCCTTATTATTTTTAATTCCACTCGGCATTCAAATTTTAACGATTTCCGCAAATGTTATTTTTTTTCTTTTTTGGCAACTTGTGATCGAAATTTTTTAAAGTTGCCAGCTACAACTCTAGTCCGGGAGGCTGCCGGCGTCGCGGCGTCTGCGGAGTCATTGATCGCACGCACCCGAATACCCGCGCGACAAGCCGGCGCCTCGCCTATTGTCATCGAACGTTCGAGAAGCTGAGCGTGGAGTTTGTATCACAGTACAGTCAGCATAATAATCTCGTAGGTATTTTGAAATTATTAATGTTAAAAAAAAAAAAAATCAGGATAAATTTATAAATTCAAGATTTCCGTAAAAGTATTGGAGTAATTTACAATTATTTCAAAACTATGGATTGGCTATGGTGGAAAATTCTTCATACAATAAAAAGATCAGATGATTTTATCAAAAATGCGGATTGATTAAACTGCGGAAAGTGTCAAGATGACAAATTATATCAAACCTCGACTGCCTCCCCCAAAAGTAATCCAATTTAAGCGTGGACACTTTTTGTCTCGACATGCTACGTCTTTAGTAAATAGGTATATGATAATTTATAAAAATCTTAAAATGATAAGATATTTTCTACCGTCTAATATTTATATTAATTAATACATAGATACATAATTCAGCCGCTTTGATTGGAGGTTTAGTTGATGCAAATATTACATTGCTTACATTTGACTTCCTCTACCAGTCCGAGATACATGCAATATTTCCCAAACTCCTACCTTAACGTTTAAATTACAAG
Source organism: Phengaris alcon alcon (assembly GCA_037179445.1). Classification (NCBI taxonomy): domain Eukaryota; kingdom Metazoa; phylum Arthropoda; class Insecta; order Lepidoptera; family Lycaenidae; genus Phengaris; species Phengaris alcon. The sequence continues at coordinate 2,231,358 of JAYRCH010000135.1, read as the reverse complement.
GTTGCCTAATAAACTCACTTAAAATGCGTTTCTATTTTCATTATTAAAAGATACTTGATATTGAGTGATTTAATGTTTAATTCTGTAAAATTTTGGCTTATGTACGTACGATGTGTCCAGGACAACTTTACTCAGCATTTCTGTTCAAGCATAGTTCGGGAAAATTCGTGTGAAAAATATGATAATGCACTTGAATTGCTCACTGTACCAACATGTATACATTTCTGAGAGAATAAGTTGGACGTTCGATTGATATTCACAACATTAAACTTGTCAGTGTATAACTTTTGTTACGAATACGGCTGATTTTACCGTTCATTTATTTAGGCGAAATTGCCTTGCGACCTAGCCGAATTGGCAAAATCGACCCGTGCAAATCCCCCGTTAGGCTGAGACTATATCCGGAATCCGGTAAGCCGGAGAACATTCGGAGCATTGAAAATAGAACTCTGCGATAATACAAAAAAGATGAAAATCGAATACACAAGTGTCGAGTTAAATGTCAATATCGTATATATGACAGCTCGACCCTCGACACTTTGATTTTCAACTCTACTAAATTAGCGCAGAGTTCTATTTTCTATGAATTTTCCCGGGCGCAACAGATTCCGGATCATATAGTCCGAACCTTAGCTGCCGAATGTATGGAAGCCTAAAAGAGTTTCATTTCTATAACTGTTTTGGAATTCAATTTTAACAAGACGTTGAAGTCAGCATTCCTTACCTACGCATAGGTTTGTTTTCTGAGGATCATTATAGTTTACTTCCTGTTCTGTAGGTAAATTACATACCTTTACCATAACAGCTCGGGCCAGTGCTGCCTATTTGTTAAAGATATCTTGGATTTCGAAAAAAATATTTTTTTTTACCCGACTACTGCGAAGCCAAAAGGAAGGGTAATGATTTTAGCAGTCTATATATTTATGTATGTTTGTTCCACCGTAGCGGCTTAACTACTGGTCTGATTTTAATGAATGAGGGATCAATAGATTCGTAATAATAGCCCGGGTGACACAATTTATACAATTTACGTAGTCAGGACATTTTTTTAACAAAAAAATGTAGTTATTTAATAAGAAATTAATTAATAATGTCTATTGTTGCCGCTCACTGCCAAGAACAGTGTAGACTCTACAAAGAGCGATTTCTAGCGAGATAAGAGAGATTTCTTTCTAGAAGATGTAATACTTCTTAAAAAAAAATGCTGCTATTAAGAAACTAATGCTATTAATTAAGAAACTGCCGTTAACGGCAAACTTCTTGCTTATAATTTTATGTTTTGGATATAATTTGTGATCTTTGGCAACCAAAGCGGTTCATAACAATATCTACTGAAAAAACTTGGCACAAAAAGTTTCAAATCGTTATGTTGTCTCAAGGTCTAGACGGGTTATCAAATTTAAGTTTCTCCTCAAAATAAGTAAACTGTTCTATTTGAAGGTCGATTCTGCTAAGTTAAGTTTAATTCTGTAAGTGTAGTGCTCATTTTAAAAATTAAGATATTTGGGGTTCTGAATATGTAGAAGTTGTGGTTGAGCTCAGAATAATTTACTGTCAACTAAGCGTCTAACTAGGATGTAGGATATACCAAGAATATGTTTGACGACCTCTGTGGCTCAGTGGCGCTCAAGCCGGAGGTCCGAATCCCGTCGATGGGACAACAAATGTTTTCTGTGTTCCTGTATAATGGATGTACATATTAAATATGAGTTTAATGTAACAAAATCTAAATTAATGTATAGTATAAAAGTATTAAATATACTTCCTATTGTCCGGTCCCCGTAACACAAGTTCTTCGGGTACTTAGCACAGGGCCAGATTGACGTGGTGTGAAGCGTAGCCATTAGCTACTAGGATACAGCCTGTATAGGGAATCAGTGTGATCCTACTACTATTATAAATGTGAGAGTTTGTGAGGATGGATGGAGGTATGTATATATGGATGTTTGTTACTCTTTCATGCAAAAACTATTGAACCGATTTTGATTAAATTTAGTATGGTAGTAGTTTGAGCTCTAGAATAACACATAGGCAACTTATTATCCCGAAAAGAAAGTAAAGTATTCCTGTGGGATACTGTATTTACTCGGGCGGTGCCGCGGGCAAAAGCTTTAAGCTAGTCTAATATATTAGGTCTTTACATATGAAATTGGCGTTTTGTAAAGGAGGAACATAAGGTCGATTTTTTTTAACATAATATATTTATTTATTTAATCAAAGTATATACCATTGCTATCTATGCACTTTCTATCTCATAGGTAGTTCATTGATTCCTGTACTAAAAAAACTATTCGGACAGGAATCAATAAAATCTTTGAAGGCGCTTTGGACTACCCCATCGGAGTTGAATTTTTTCCCTTGCAAGTTATCCAAATTTCGAAAAAAAATGGTAATCTGTTGGAGAAAGGCCCGGGGAGTACGGTGGATGTCTTAGACATTCTAATTGAAGCTCCTCTAATTTGGTAGCCGTCTGTTGTGCAGTGTGTGGCCTAGCGTTGTCCTGAAGCAGCAGTGGCCTAGAGCGAATGACCAACCTCGGTTGTTTAGCAGCTAACTTTCCATCATGATTTGCAGTTGCTGGCAATAGACATCTGCCGTAATCGTCCGGTCAGATTTAAGAAAGCTGTAGTGAACGACACCGGCACTAGTCCACCAAACGCTCACAAGCAATTTTTTTTGACTCAATTTTCGCTTGGGGCAGGCTTTGGCTGGTTCGCCAGGGTTCAGCCATTGCGATGAGGATTCCTGATTATCGTACAGGATCCATTTTTCATCACAGGTAATGATTCGATTTAAAATACCTTCATTATTGTGCCGGTAAAGAAAATATATTTGAGATCAAAGTGGTCAGTACGACGAAACTCCAATTTCATATGTAAGGACCAAATAATACCTCCTCCAGAGGAGGAGGAAGGTCAAGAAGAAACTATTTTGAACAAGTTAAGGAGAAGGTTAACGTTGCGTCGTATCAAGAGGTCAAAATTAAGCGTCAGTTAACAACGAAACGAGACGATATGCGACGCGGAGCTGCATTTTTAAGATAGTGATTCTAAATTGAACTTTTTAGACTACACAAGAAGATACACGTTTAATTAGTATAGTTCGAATTTCAAACTGCACCGTACTGTATAGCGCAGCGCCACTCTTGCAAATTACAATGAAACGTGTATCTTCTTGTGCAGCGAATAAAGTTAAATTTTATTTATTGAAAATTTGGCAGATAGGCTCAGTTATGCAGCATATGCAGTTAAAAAAATTAGAGAAATTTCCGATGAGGACACATCGCGACTAGTTTATTTTAGTTATTTTCATAGTATAATGTCTTCCTCATCTGTCCAATGTCATCCTTCTATGTGGAAACGTTGCGGACATTAACACAATATTTGTGCTGCAGAAGCGATCTATTTATAAGATTCTAGTTTTTAAATCACTGAGAGATAAGTTTAAAGAAATAGGTATTCTGACCGTAGCCAAACATTGTAGGAATACTAGAAATAAGAACAAGTTAGAAATACCGGTGATCAGAAAGCAAAGTACTTAGCAAAGTAAGTAAATCGTTTAAAGGTTCATGTATACGCCTTTACAATAGAATACCAGAAAACGTTCAAAATCTTACCATCAATAAATTTAAAAAAGTTGTTAAAGAACGTTTGTGTGCTAAAGCTTATTATAAAGTTAGTGATTTCATTAACGATTGCACACCTTGGGAATAAGATGGCCCCTGCAAGGCTGCTTCTATGTACTTAAGTATGTTCTATGTACTTATGACTTCTGTTGTATAGATTAAGTTACAACATTGTAAAATATTTTTTTGAAAAGAACAATTTTGCCATCATTTTGCTAAAAGGTTGCGAGTGTCTTACGCCGGTCCGTTTCGCCGGGCAATTTTTCGAACCGGTGGCAGGCATCATGTCGACCGACGTTCAGAAAGTGTATGAAAATAGCAATTTTGAATTAAAAAAATTGACTTTGACTTCTGAATCACTATTTTAAAAATGCAGTGCCGCGTCTAGTATTGTCTCGTTTTGGTGAGAGCTGACCCTTAAGCACAGGACCGAGAAGTATGGCGATTACTCCACCGAGATGGGCCTAGCTCTTAAGATTTGAATACTAAATATTTAATTAGGGTTTATCTTTTCTAAATTAAAGGGTTTTTAGTTTCTATGGTTGCAAACATTTCGCCTGCCTTGTGCGGAGGGAGTCCATCAAGACTCATTCTAGGTTGCAATTTGTTACATGCCTTTCATATTCTAGTTTTAATGACGAAGGCACAATATCGAACAGTTTCTTAACATTTTCCTTTGCACTAGGACACCACAAAATATTTTAACAAGGAAGTGACCGCAACGACTGCAGACGTGGTTGAGCTCTATATTTACAAGTATGTGTGCGTGCGCATGATTCAAAGGCGATGTCAAGCGATTTTAATGTTATGTCTGGCATTTTGTTCGATAGTACGTAAGTCTCAAACTCTTTACAATGTACTTGGAGTTCGAAATGAGTGTACCTAATTATGTATCTACTTAATAGGGTAAATAAAAGATTTAGTAATAATTATGAAAAAGTTGATTTATTATTTATTATAATTATAATAATTATTATAATACAGTTTACAATAATTACAAGCGATCACCAAATGGGGTGAAAGAAAACGGCGTATTAAATTATTAGGGCGCTTCCGCACGCGCGGCGCTCGGCTGCGGCGTCGCGCGATCGCGGCAGTCGCGGCGCGGTGCGGCGCGACCCCGCAGCGGGCAAACGTCCAAACACACGCGGAGGCTAGGATATAGTCTTTCGCGGAACAAATATAAATGGATAAATCTGGCGTAAGCGTGGAGGTCGGGTGCTATGTACATCACGGGCAGTCACACTCCTCGACCACCATCTCGGGCAGGTCGCGCTTGATGATGTTAGCGTCGTCGCCGAAATAGATGAGCGACAGCGCGGAGAAGCGCACGGGCGCGCAGCACGTGCTGCGCCCCAGCGCCGCCGCCTCCACGATCTGCACAAGTAAACAAACAGATATAGCAAATTCGTTATTACAATATGTAGGCACCCTTAGAATTTTCAAATAGAAGGTCGATTCTGCTAATTAAATCAGGCAATAATAACAGTTACGGTCCAGTCTCGATATGTTAAAACTGCAAAATGGTATTCTCATAAACGTCAAACCAACGTAAAACCCGTTTTGATTGGTCGAAACTCCAGAAATCAGTTTAGGTACGATTAATTAATAATTTAATAAAAGTAAAATGAAAGTATGAGTTACTTACGTGACTTAGGGCTCATAAGTAGTATGAGTGATAATAATTGAAATAACTAAGTTTGTAATTAGAATATCATCTCAAAATTGCATACAATACCCCAACGTGTATGTACCTTTAAATACACATTCTACTTCTAACTTGAGAAAATTGTCTGCCACCTCTCAGTCGGTTAGTTGTGGAAAAGAACACCTTAACCATACTCTTCATGGTAGAGTTTGGCAACTAACGGATAAATAATCATAACTCAACGACAAAGGTGTCTTTTGCCTCGATGGCTTTTGGCTTAAAAACCTGGTGGTGGTCGATTTTTTTTTTTGTAAATATTGAGCAAATATTTTTAAGATTTACTGCATTATAGATAAAATCGCACTAGATAGATCGTCTAGCCTATATCTAACGATATAGGCTAGACGACCAATGTGAGGCCGATATAGACGTGTGGATAAGAGCTGATCGCTGTGATACGCGCATTGACATATCATCTAAGGAACTCTCGCATGTGAACCACATTGAAGTGGTACTCGGCGATTGACAGCATTATGAGCTATGAGGCTTCAGTTCAAAAGGCTTATGACGCTTAAATCTTGTGTCGACTTCAGACCAAAATAAAAATTGAAGACAGAGCTTTGTCAAACAAGAACTGAGGTCGGTTTTTTATGCATGTAGTGCGCGTGTGTCTACCAGCTACATAAATAAAAACTACACACCGCAACACCTCGCCCTATTCATATAAGGCGAGCTGTTGCGATGTGTGGTTTTTTCAAGGCTTCAAGGCGAAGTTTCGTTACATGTGTATGCGTGACACTGTGTAATTACACGGCGAGGCGTAGTTTAGACCGGCCGCACTGTGAGGTTTGTAAAATTCTATTTTCATTTTTTATACTTGGTCTGAGGTATCGCCTTTTTATTGTTTTAGGCCGAATTTTAAAGATTCATAGACACCGTCATTTTAACGCATTTTATTTTTGACAGTTACTATTAGGATATCTCGAACTCAGAGCATCATTGGCCCCCTTTATATTTTAATATATTAAGCTCCTGTTTTACAATTGCCTAATATGTGTCGGTCAGCTTATTCGGAAGTTTTGTCGCTGGTTATTTTATATCGAGCAACATAGACAAAACGTGCAAAGAAGCTATCTGTAATTCTGTAGATTGTGGAACAGGTCCGGATATTAAAATGCCCGTAGTTCTCTTCACAATAGATCGGGGTCATGTGAATCGTGATCGCGAGATCCTTACTAATGCTACGTCGATGGTCACGCCTTATTCATCGGAAATTAAACCGTGCAGAGCTTTTAGGTAATTATGATTTAATTAGCGCTGCAGTACGGAAATATCAATCAGTCTTGTGATTGGATAACACGGCGGATGGTAGTGTTGGAAAGACGCCTTGTAGTTATCATCATTGTTATATCAATTAAATTATATATAATAGGGTAGACCGAGGCGGATCGAAGCAATGGGTGAATTGGATCAAAATAAGAAATTCGGTAGATGGTAATATTTTGAATAACGCGTTGATATGCCCACGCGACTGGCGATTTATGAACCTACAAACATTTTCTAACACTAAAACATTTACTAACAGATGTTAACAATTGTTACATTTTGTTAGGAACTGCAACATGTTATAAGTGCTCCTACACTAAAGGAAAATGTTTACTAACATTTTATAACATTTTAAAACTGACGTTGACTTTGTTTTTGTTTGGTTTTGTGTTTTTAAAAATATCTTCGCATGAAATACCATGAATCGCCATCTTGACATCAATGTAATTTCTTCCATACAAAAAAAAAAACGCATAAATTTTTTTTACCATGAAGTAGTCACGGTAGGATAATATTTTTTTTGGTCTTATTAGTTATCTTAGTGTCAACCATCAATAAAATTTTCGTGTCTATATCATCAATGTCCATGTTTTATTTAATCGGGACCACTGTGCGTCGGGCTGCTGAAATTTACAAATTACCATACACGAGTCTACAACGAGAAGTTACTTTCTGCAGAGGTCATCATTCATAATTTAAATGTCAGTAATAGTTCCACAGCTAATTGTTAAGAAAATTCCTATTCTGTTATATAAATTAGTTACGATCATATTCGCCCCGTGAATTTGGATATTTTACTTTATCAAATTTTAGTTATTATTTTGAAAATTCATGCCTAATTTAAATTTTAAAATATTTATTTCGTAGCTAAATATTTACTGATAACTGTTTTGTCAATAAAAGTTCCATAATTATTCTGTAGTATGATTTTCGTATTCTGAAAAAAATAGTTTAGATTCGCCACGGCCTACCCCACTTCAGGTACTACATAACATTACAAGCCTTAGTTACTTGTTAAAACATCAGATATCTCTATAAGGGTCCACAAATCAATCAAAATAATATTTATTTCCTCACAAAATGCAGTGGTACAATTAAACCTCAAAATGGATCAACCAGTTTCAGAGATTAGCCGAGACAAACATACCGATTAACTACATGTCTCGACTACTACTTTTAAATCTAACTTGGTTATAAAATGTAAAGCTGAAAATATTACGTTCGTCAGTTTAGATTTACAGGAACAAAATAAAATCTGAGCCACCATTGTCAAAGTCACAACGATTTCATTCACAACTTCGTTTGGGATTCGTCTAACGATTTCTATGAACGAAATATGGCCCTAAAATTTCGAATGAATCCGAAATATTACTTTATTATTATAAACGTCACAGCGCACACTCCGTGGCCTGTTGCGTACGTACTGGGTGGCGACGGCGTTATTACGAATCTCCCGCTTATTGAATTTCCAGATTTATAATCGAGATATTTCATTTTTATCTGATTTAATGCTGATCATTGAGTATTCCACACTAATACTACACTAAAAGCATTTCTCTAGGTGCTGATGTCAATAATTTAGTAGATCATAATATTAGGAAAATAATTTTGGAACCGGTATCCGCGTATTTTTAGCTTCTGCTCTTTTTCTTCGGTGTTTGTAGTTCCAAGTCAAAAACCCCTTATATTATAAGGGGTTTTTGCGTGTTTTGCTGTTTTGACTGCCCTTATATTCTTACTGATAAAATGGATATAATACTGGAGTATTTGTGTGTACGATGCATACCTGCAATTTTTCTCGTGTACCTACAGGGCGCCAAAAATACAAAAAAAAAAATACTAACTTTACTAAGAATAAAGTCTGGCGGGCCTGGGATCTCAGTCCACAACTGCCTAAGAGCCATATCTGTAATACCTGGGAATGCACGATCATTAATATACCTGCGAATGATAGCTGTTGAGGGGGTCGCAGGCGCCGCGGCAGTAATTCGCGTAGTAGCCCTCGGGCGCCACGATCCAACTGTCCCAGCCGAGCGCGCGGAAGCTCACGTAGTACGTCTGCCGGCAGCAGCTGCCCTGCGCTGCCGCGTCGCAGTCCAGCGCGCGGCGCGAGCGGGCGCGGCGCGGTCGCACGCGCAGCCGCAGCAGCGGGCGTGCTGCCGCGCCGCCACCGAGCCGCAGCCGCACGCGGCCGCCGCAGCCGCTGCAGTCCACCAGCAGCCGCAGCGGCCCGCGCGCGCCGCTCGCTGCCCAGCGTCGCGCCGCGTTGGTCACGTCCAGCCGCTGCCAGCCGCGATCCCCGTTACGACCTCCTGCACATATGACGTCATAAGGGGGCGGTGCTATACCCATGAATACGCATGTAAAAGCAGTGTGAGTTTTACAACCCACAGCTTGCACCCATTCGCGGAACTTAGCTATACTATATAACAGTCTAATAAAATCTGAACGTACCTAAACACAAACATTATATTCGACCAAATTAATGTGTCTTTGTATTTCTTTATTGCGCGGTAAATAATTGACATTTAAATTGGTGGCGTTATGTGTTCTATTGTTCTTTTTGTTTACGTGTACATTTAATTGGACCCGAACAATGTATAAAATATTGCAGCACAGGGCGACACTCTCTGCAAATGACAGCTAGAGCACCGGGAATGTCAGCCATGTTGACGTAAGCCTCAGGTTGACACCGAAATCATTTTAAACGTCGCGACAGACAAATCTATCATAAATATTATGAAATAATATTGTCAATTATGTCAAAGCACGAAACGACCAGCCGTAAGCCCCGTGAGCGAAGGTCCTGGCTGGAAAAAACTTCCGCCCGCTCGCCGCGCGCACACCCCCCATATGTCTAGCCACGCACACATAGCCGCGAGCTGTCATTCGTGTAAGTAAAATGAATGACGGTTCTTTACGTTGGTAATAATATATATTCTTTTCTTGCGGTTAGTAACGACTAACGATTGATTTATTAACTACTAGCTATTTCCCGCGGCTCCACCCGCGTAAATATACTATCGAGTATCCCGCGGGAAAACAGTACTTTTATAATTAGTCTAAACTACTACCATTACAAATTTCATTAAAATCCGTTCAATAGTTTTCGCGTGAAAGCGTAACAAACAAACTTACATTCACATTTAAAATATTACTTTCCCGCGGGCGAAGCCGCGGGAAACAGCTGTTTCCCGCGGCTCCGCCCTCGTAAATATAGTATCGAGTATCCCACGGGAACATTGTACTTTTCCGGGATAAAAAATATCCTATGTTTTAATCCAGATTCTAAACTACTACCACACCAAATTTCATCAAAATTAGTTCAGTAGTTTTTGCGTGAAAGCGTAACTAACAAACTTACATTCACATTTGTAATATTAGTAGGGAAGTAGGGATATCTTTCAACCTTCGGGTACTTTTTACCATGAACAAGAAAGAAATAAAGCCTAGTTGTTCACCAGCTCAACTGGAGCTTGTGAAGAACTAGGCTTGTTTTTAAAAAACTTCACTCTACACTCAACATAATCTCTTCGGATCACTTTGGTTGAAAGCACCTAATCAAAATATTAATATAATCCGATAACACAAAGTTCAAACTTCCGTTCAAACTAAGGGTCAGTTAACATCGCGACAATACGCGACGCATTTTAAGATGGCTATTCAAAATTTAATTTTATTCACCAAACAAAAAGATAACACGTTTCATATGACATCAGTCATACACTGCACGTACGCTGTGCTGTGTGCAGCGCGGTGCAACATGATATTCGAACTCTTACAACGTAACGTGTATCTTCTTGTGTAATAAATAAAGTTCAACTTACTTGGTATAGCTATCTTAAAAGCAGCACCGTGTCGCGTGTCGTTTCGTGTCGGTGTCAATTGGCCTTAAAGTCATATGTCCTAGGAATTTCGAGAATCATTGTTTAGTATGTAGTGCACGGGTAAACGTCGCTGCTGCAGGGGTCACCCTGGCGTTCCCCGGCCATCGATTTCAGGCAAATGATAAATGAAGGGCAATATCTATATATCGGTTACTGAGTATCGTTAAATAGAAAAAATTCCGCTCGCAAATATGCGATCATTTCACAGAAAGGAACTATGCGCGTTGTGTACACACATTGCAACAGTCTTGCGTTTAACTTGAGCTAGTAATAAGAATAATAAAATCTATATGAACGCTTCACACCACGTAAGTCTGGCTCCGTGCTAAGTACTCGAAGAACTCGTGTTGCGGGGACCAGACAACGGGAAATAAATTAAATACTTTTATACTACTCGTAATAACTCCCCACACCGATCTCGGTGACGGTAGCCGGTTTCATTAAAACCAGGCCAGTTACACAGGAGTAATTTTATAGTGCCCAAGTGTGTGCGCAGTAAACAAGAGCACTCTCTCCTTCTTTACTCTCGAAACCTAGTGGGACGGATAACCGACACGACATACTTGAGATTAGGCGCAGTTCCGACTTTTTACATGTCTATCCGACGCATGGATTATCTTTCTTGTCAGACAATCAGGTGATCAGCTTGCATTGTCTTAACCAAACTTGTAAACATTTATTGTCGTTCCAATGCGGCAATCGAACCCACGACCTCCGATTCGAGACCCAAGCTCTAAACCACTGGACTACCACTGGAGGCTGCTACTTTACATACATTAAATACACATCCATAACCCAGGAACACAGAAAAACTTGGTGTTCCCCGGCTTGAGCACCAACCCGCTTAACAACTAACGGCCGTTTTCAATAACATATCTACCAATAACTATTTGTTAAAAACGTCGTCAATAATTTGCCGGTTTTTTGCGATACAAATTTGACGTTTTTCACAAATAGTTATTTGTAGATAGGATAATGAAACGGGCAGTTAACCGTCAAGAGGGTCGTCAACCAGTCCCAGTGTGAGGGATTGAAGGCCGGGAGCAAGGCCTGTTGCATAAATTGCAAAAAGGACGAGCTGCATAACAATGACCATAACGCTTTCAGCGCGAGGTGCCCGGTCCGACAAAAGTGGGACGCTATGGCGCGCGCAACAGTCGCGTATGGTCCGGAGGACCAGTAGTGTCAGCACCGCCCATAACAATTAGATGTAATTTAAACTTAGTTTTAAAACACTAATTAGATACGATACAAATGAGCGGTGCGACACTGTTGGGAGGAAGCTGGGGATACATATGATTATGGGTACATAAGTCAGCATATGTAACCCAAGCGACCAAAATCTGGCACCATTAGCGTAAGCGCGCGCCATGGAGTCCCGCAAGGTATGCAAAGGATCCATATGACTATGGATCCTGAGCATACAAATTGTCGGGACGGACACTTCGACCTGGGCGCAGAGGGGTTGAAAAAGTTTAAGTAAGGAAATGGTAAAGTTGTAGAAGCAAGTAAGAATGCAATAAAGATGGAAAAAATTAAAATAAATAATTAATGTTAAGTTAAAAATTGAGAAAGGGAAGTGTGAATAGTAATAAAGATAGTAAATAATTGTAACTGTAAATGTAAAAAATGAAAAGGAAATGTTAAAAAATGATAAATGATGGAAATGTAATAAAGATAGTAAATAATTTTAAGAAATAATTAATGTAAAGTTTGAAATGGTAAAGTTGTAGAAGCAAGTAAGAATGCAATAAAGATGGAAAAAATTAAAAGAAATAATTAATGTTAAGTTAAAAATTGAGAAAAGGAAGTGTGAATAGTAATAAAGATAGTAAATAATTGTAACTGTAAATGTAAAAAATGAAAAGGAAATGTTAAAAAATGATAAATGATGGAAATGTAATAAAGATAGTAAATAATTTTAAGAAATAATTAATGTAAAGTTTTGTCTGAAATTTAATAATAGGAATAAATGTAAGAAAAGGGATGTAAGAATAAGATGTAGTAGAGATAGAAGGAGAAGGAAATGTATAAATAACAAAGAAATGTAAACTAATAAGGATAGTAAAAAATTGTAAGGAATAATTAAAGCGAAGTTTGTTTTTAAAATAGGAAAAAGGAATGTTATAAAATAGATAAATGAAGGAAATTAAATAATAGGAAATAAATGTAAGAAAAGGAATGTAAGAATAAGATGTAGAAGGAGAAGGAAATGTATAAATAATAAGTAATTGTAATGTAATAAATGAAAAAAGCAATTGGCCCTGCTTATGGTAGGGGGAACAAGACAAAAAAAAAAAAAAAAAAAAAAAAAAAAAAAAAAAAAAAAAAGAGGGTCGTCAAAGTAAGTAACATAGATAAAGTTTCAAAATCTTCGCACTTATGTATACTAGTTAATTACCACGGTAGGCCAAAAACAAAGGCCTGCAATATGTACAGCTTCACTCAGTTTATGGTTTGTGCCACCGTGCAGTATCTATTGATACCCCAGTAAGAAGTTTCAAGACATCCCCTTCAATGACCATGTTTCAACTCGATAACATGGCCATGTTATCTAGAGTCATGTTGATTCCGCCGAGTGCGGTGGCACTACCGCTATCTTTCTCACTCTAACCAATGATTCTAAGTAGAGAAAAGGTGTAGTAGAAGCATAGGTGTAGCTGCCACTCACCGCCGGCCACAGTGGCGCCGGCCAGCTCGCCGACGCTGGAGTTGCCGCGGACCGTAAAGGCCCACAGCGTGTAGCGGAGCCGGCGCGCGCGGGGGCTGGCCTCGGCCCGCACCATCAGCTCGGCGCCCGCCACCGACATCTCCGACTCAGCCTCCTGGCCTAGCCGGAACTCGATCAGCCGCTGGCCGTTCAGCGTCTCTCCTGCGAAAATGAAGCACCCTCAGTGTCGGTTTTTTAATTTCTTGATCAGGCTTTAAGTCCCTAGATTAAAGAAGCCCTATAGTCATCCTACCTAAAGGCGAAATTACTCAATTACTCAACCAGCCACGGTTAATATCGGCTAGCAAGGGCTTAGGCCGGGTGCACACGTTTGGCGCCTATGGCTCTAGGCTCCGCTTGCAAGGTCCGGGCAATTATTCGGCTCCATAGACCATACGTCCGAATACGCGCTCGGATTCGTGTTCGCGGTACCGTGAGTACACCGACATAGAATATTAAATTAACCTAAGGACATGAGTTTAGTAACATTAATATAAAGTTAGGAAATAGAAGATATTTTCGACTTAACCATCGCTGGATTCCTAATAGTCTAGTTTAGTAGAGAAATTTTGAGCTACGCAAGATTTAACGCTTTCATCCCACGGAGAGTCGCCTGTCCCACGATGTAACAGCCTTGTGCTCGAGATGAGTACTGCCTTGCTTCGTATCCATTTTGTGTTTATCTGAAACAATAGAAAATATTGAAACTATTATCTTATACTTTTACCGAGCTAATCTTGTATATATATATAATCGTAATATCGGAAACGGCTGCAAGCGTTTCCATGAAATTTAGTATGCAGAGAGTTTTGGGAGAGAAAAACCGGTCTATTTAGGTCTATCTATCCCTGAGAAACTGCGCGTTTTAAGTTATATGTATTTTCTTTTGTCGTACAACAATTTAGCAATAATTTCGACTTTAATATGCCAGTCCGATTGGCAGTTTGGTATGCGTATATGTAATTTTTGCGTTGTTCGGAATTTCTGAATGTGGTAGGTTCGAACCCCCGGTAAAATATGTTTGTGTTTCTTAGAGCAAAGCCCGGTTACCCAGGTACTTACACTTAAATACGGGTATGGTCTGTGTATTGTGCATTATATATATTTATACATATTATATTCTGCAGGTCAGTGATTCTCATCGCTTAGGGAAAAACTTGATTTATTTAGCGACGACGGACGAGTAACAATACTTGAAAGATTTTCACACATTTAAACTAACTGGAGGTCGCCCTGTCGTCAAAATGGACACATAATAATAAATGTTTTGCCTCTTGGATTGAGAAAAAAAAATATTGTGCCACATTGAATTGTAGGTACTTAAATTGTATCTATCAAACGCACGGTAGTTTGTGTTAATAATCTGAGGTAGTGTGTGTTGTTATTTTTATTAATTTAAGATATTTTTAAGAATTATTTTTAAAGAATATTAGATTTCTGCACACATTCCTCCACATAAACTTTAATTTACCGGCCAAATTTCATACTCCTCCGGTTGCACGATTCTCGCAAAACGGTACTGAAAGTTTTAGCTTCAAGTATTAATTATAATTATATGTTTCCATATATCAATTATATTCCTAATTTTCAATAGTTTATCACATTTGATTTAGACAATCCGACATATATTGTTTTACCCGTGATCTACAAGTAAAGACAATACGCGTCGAGCGCGTGGGCCGAAACTTTTTTGAAAGACCCAGTACGATTTCAGAATTAAATGAAGCAATAAATTCCAAAACAATTGAACAAAAATAGATTTTCCCGAATTAAAACTTTCGTTTCGTTTTGTTTATGTTTTGTTTTACATCATTGCGCTTATATAAAGATGTGCTATTTAAAAATATACCTACCTCGTATATCCACCGTCAATAAGAATTTTCGATTCTTTTTCTGTCACCAGGCGGCGCTTGGTAGCGCGACGGTCCTTGTCGTGTCAAAAAGCATGTCACGAATTTAAAAACCCTCATTGACATCTCATTCATGAAATCGGATCAGTAGCTTAGGCGATACGGTGGAACAAACATACATACTTACATAGATTGTGAAAATCATTACCATTCCTTTTGGCTTCGCTGTAGTCGGGTAAAAAAGAGAATTCAGAATTAACGCCCTTCACAATTAAAGTTCGTACCGTGGGACACACAAAACGTGGGCGCATTTTTAATAGCGCCTGTCACATGTACAGTTCTCACCGCGCTAAAATAGCATACGCCGTTCCAATCCGCGATCCAAAGCGAACGTTTAAATGCGCGGTGACGATAGTCCGATCTGGCATGTCGATGACAACGCATTTTCTACAGTTTGAACTTCGCGCTATGACGTATGTTGACGTATTATGCTTAACGCCGGCAGTCCAAACCGTGAAACATTTTTAGTTTCACGGTTTGGACGACAATTCGATCCATAGTCGAAACCGCACAGATCCATCCGCGGTTTGGAACGCAGTTTTAGATGTGCTGTCCGAACCGCACCGTGTGGAGTGCTCTTGTGTTGATGTATTTAGTCAGTCATGGCCTTGATCTAAGATCTAAAGATCTAAGATCTAAGATATTGCATCCGACAATCTAGTTCCACCAACTTTTTTGTGGCAATTTCTGTGTGACTCTGACGTAAGTCTATAGGAAATGTGTATTGTGTTCTATATAAAACAACTAGTTTAAAATTGTGTGCGTAAACATTTCTCTAATAGTCAAAGCTTTGATGCTTGTATGATATGATAATAGTGAATTCTCGCTGAAGACACATCGCCTATATAAGTATGTTTAATAGTGAGCAGTGACCCCTATCACTGATTAAATACATATAACCAGATAAACATCTACATACTGATCTGTTGATTAGATTGCACTACTACAAGCATACGACGTGTGCACAATTCTCCTATCGCGTACACGGCAATAGTGGCCAAAATACGGTTAAGATTGTGTGCCGTCAAAAGGACGTCTAAATTTAAAATTTCGTTTTTTTAGTTTTTATGTCATGCGAGATTGAAAATTGTGATATTATGTTGTTAGTTGACATGATGACAAATAACAATTTTCTTAAATAAATATGTGTCCAATGAATTTTAAAACTTTCTTATATTAGATTATTAAATACAAAAGATATCAAACAAAAACGTGGTTATGTATTGTACTGTATGTATGAACAATCCTAGAATAAATAAAAATATATCTCATTTTACCTATCCTAAGGATAATAATACCTAATAGGTAAGTAAAAATATTATATATTCAATATCCAACCAGATAGAACGCTCAGAGAAATGTTATACTTATGCGAGTGCTGTACCATGCTTAGGTTAAGTTCGACACTGTCTCTTACGGGTGTTGGCCACCAAAGCCAAGACCTACTTATGTTGTTTACATAATCAAAATTAAAGAGGCCAACAATCGATAAGTTACATAAGACTGCATATGGCGACACTTCGATCCACTGCAGTGAATTATACAGCCATGGCTAATTTTAACCTGGGGTGGCCTTCGTACACCATACACTATAGCTACAGTCAATACTGTGATTGAAAGATGTTAGATTTGTATGTACTAACTGATAAGTTTCATACAGTTTTTGCAATAGTTTTAATAGTTTGAACAATTATTTCAAAATTAAGGATGGAAAGGACGTTCCATTTGGCAGAAAATAACCTTCATACAGGAAACAGTTACGCCATCCTGATTTCAGAAGATTCTGAGTAATTTATGAGGAGTGAGGACTGATTGAACTACAAGATGACAAATGTCAAACCTCGACTGGACCAAACAATGCCAAAAGTATAAGGGTGGACACTTTTTGCCCCGATATATTTTATATTTTAAACGAGACAATCTTATGTATATATTTTAATCGATTTCTCCAAAACGGCTGCAAGTATTACCATGAAATTTAATATGCGCGGAGTTTGGGGGGGGGTGATCGATCTTGCTAGGTCTTATTTCTCGGAAAGTGCGCGTTTTTAAGCTACAAATGTCGTTTCTTTCGTCGTGCAACAATTAGTAATTTCGAGACTCTATTAGTCAGTCCGATTGGAAGTATGGTATGTGTATGTATAATTTTTGCTTTGTTAGAAAATTCGGAATGTGGTGGGTTCGTATCCTGGTCAGATAAACGTGTTTGTGATTCTTTTTATTTTCTTTTAATACATCAGAACTCCGAGGAAAGCTCAGTTACCCAGGTACTCGACATTAAAATGGGCAGGCGGTTCTTAGGGTCAGTTTGCACCGCAACAATGACGACAGTCATACACTGCACATGCGCTGTGCAGCACGGTGCAACCTGAAATTCGAACTCGTACAATGAAATATGTATCTTCTTGTGTAATGTATAAAGTTCAGTTTTGAGAAGCTATCTTATAAATGCAGTCGTTGCATCGTTTCGTTTCGGTGTAAATTGACCCTTAAGGGTTTGCTAGCAATACTTTACCGTGGTTATAGAAAAGTGTGTACTACCTTATTGTATGTTTTTATTTAAAACCCGCCCCGTTTAAGCCTTTATCAAGTTACTCGATGCAACATTTGACATTTCAGACCATTTTGAAACTAAGATTAAAAGATAAATAATTTAGGCCTAAGACCTAAATAAAGGCTATAAGAAATTCTGTATCGGTGTACATCTAATATTCATGGAGCTCGTCCTACTGAAATGACAATAATGCGAGACAAGTGATGTTTGCCCTGGCCTCAATACATAAACAAATACGTGAAGTTAAATAACTCTTAAGGGCGCGTTTACAAATTTGACATAAATTGGCTGTTTTCGGCTCATTTTGCGACCATATAAAACAAAATCCTACAACACTAACAAATGTCACAAAAAATGTTTACTTCTATATCTAAAATTGGTTAAAAATATTATACAAAATTATGATTTTTAGGATCATTTTTCTGCTCTTATGTGTCTTATTTTGGTCGGTCACAAATACACGACGAGAGCGGATACAATCACCTTAAATTCTATTAAAAAATAATCCAACAATATTAAAAATGAATTTGGAAAAAGCATAAAAAGTCTCCTTCAAATTTTCACGTGTTTGCTATTATGGATGAATCTTAATCAGTGGCAATAAGGTTTATTATATTTGATCATTGTCTGGTTTTATTGCACAAAACATTTCATATATCTTTGCTCTTCATACTCAGAAACCTGTCAAACATTTTTTCGTAAATACGTCCTTAAGTCTACGCGAATTGGGGTAGCGCCGAATGGGGGTAAGTGCTTGGTTCGGTAGAGAATTAAGGAATCATGCGTGGCCTATATACTGACGCATACGTTTGAGTAAAGACAAGGACTGAGACAAATGGTGACTACATATAAAACAAGTGGGTAAATAACGATAACTAACTAACTGCGTCGTCATTAGACCTATTGATGTGTCAAAGTCATAGCGTTTTCAGTTATTAAAATTGCCCTGGGGCAGGGCAGTCGAATAGCTACGGAAATAGTCGAACGAAACCAGTGATTCACGAAGCACTACATTTCTATCTTCTTATAATTATATTAATACGTGAAGCAAAAATTCCATGTATGGTTTTACGAGATTTGTGCATACGGATCAGCGTGAAATTTGGCACTATTAAAGTTTAAGTGGAGAAAGGCCTGCCAAATGTTAATATTTTAAAAAATTACGCTTAGAAATACATTAGTAATTTTATAAAAATAACAACATCACACACTAGCATTTTTGTTTTTATATTTCAGTAGGTTTGACACAATTGTCAATGAGTGTCAATCTTTCTTTCACAATCCATAGTCAACATTTACATATTTGTTTGCGTATCAAGAGGCAAAAGAAACCTAAAAAAGTTGAAACCATATAATTAAAACATGAATTATGGGCGAAGAGCGACCTCTAGTTATATTAATTTGACAATGTTATAGAACCGATTGACACATTGACATTGATATTCATAAAACGCTATAAGAATGTTTAATATGTGAAATATCCATCTGTGATTCTTAAACTTTTTTAAGGGATCGTAGACAAGCTGTCTAGGTAACAAAATCCAAGGCGTCGATTTAAGCATCAAAGCTTTGAAATTTCTGGCCGAAATTCCAAAATAAGCAATATTAAATTCATTTTTGTTTATTCAATTATTTAGTCAACCCTGTGCTTCATTTGTGCCCATGTTGGAATAATTTGGGGCTTATATTAGGGATGTTATGGATATGAAATTTCTGATCCGGATAATGACACCAATATTAGAATAATATTACGTCGGTTACGGATATGTAATTATTTCGGATTTCCCGCCAATTTTGGATATGAATAATGATACACTTTTAAATAATTTTAAAAGTAAAATACATATATTGAACTCCCACCTTTATTCGAAATTATCCGTAACTTTTTTATCGCATTCGGTCACGGTTACGGATAGTTATTTATTTCGGCCTAGCTGTCTCGACACACTTTATTCTGTATGAACTAGAATGAATAAATAACTACACCTACATCTACATTCCACTAACACAGTTAGTAGTTAACAATTATTATATAGTATGGAAAATTTAGTAACTCGTCGTCATTAGTAGTTTTACCGCAATTTTTCCAATATTTGGCAGTTGTCACCGTTTAAACCTTCCCTGGACTTTCACAATTATTTCAAGATCAACATTAACCAAATCTGTCCAGTCGTTCTAGAGTTTTATCGAGACATTTCTCGAGTTTTCGAGAGCCATCCATTTTTATGTATAAGACAGGAAGATATCCGATAGTTTAGGTTACGGTTACGGCTGCGGTGCTCCATAACATCCCTAGTTTATAACGCTTAAACTGCCTGTGCCTAAATAGAGAATATATCGCGCTAGATAATAATCTATTTTCTAACTATTCCACAGATACATTCGACTTCAGTTTCATATATTTCGGGCTACATTTTTAGAAATCCCTACGCGCGTATTTGCACGTACGAAGTCACGGGCAAGATATAGTACTATAATAACTATGCGTGTCCAGCACAATACTTTCAGTGGTTTGAATTGTGTTGAGAAATAAGTTAATAAAGCCTTTTAAGCCTTTGTAACATGTACTTTTCTCGTCGTTGGTCAATGATTTTTATAAGCCGATCGTAAGTGCTTACTCATATAGAAAGTCGACCCATGTGAGGGCTCGTCTAAATGTTGTCTATTTTAGTTGAACTTTGAAAGAGCCGCCTGTTTTTTGAAGGTCAGTAATCATTAATCATTATGGGTTTTTCACGGATTATGACGAAGTGTAAGACGTATGCGGCCAGGAATAAATTTAAGAGCGTAAAATTTACTGGTATAATATTTAGGTATAATTGTAGATTAGTATTGCATATCTGAAAGATATTTTATGTACAGTCGCCGAGAGATCTGGTGTACCACTTTTGAACCTTATTACCAAGTAACAAGGTAAGAATGTTGTACAACGTGTCATCGCAACCCTAACATCGAAAAGCGCCTATGTTTTGAAGAAAATGTTAATGTTTTAACACCTTTTAAGGTATATACTACATATGTTTGTACTTCTGTTCCTTGACAAACAGAAAGTTATATCTGGTAATATTAACTAACGTTGAAAAAACATAATAAGGTTTTTGCTGCTTCAAAACTACGATTATTTAGATAAAGATTTTAACCATTAAGCCAAAGGGGAGCAATATTCATAATGAAACAATCTAACTAATCCAGGAATTTTAGGCTTAACTTTCAACACTATAGCTTGCGTGTCACCATGTTGAATAATGTTTTTACCAATCACATGGCTGTGCTTCCACTTACCGGCCCGGCACGGCTCGGCGCCGCGCCCGCATCGGTAACCCAGCAATAAAAATTCACCCAGTATAGCCCGGCTGCTACACTGGGTGATTTTTTATTCCGTTTCGAGAGAAACGAGGCACTTGTGTCAGAGCTCAAGTATTTGAAAGTTGTAAAATCTTTAAAAGATCGTGAATGTAGGTCACCCTACTGCGGAGGCGACGCCTCACGCGCCGAGCGCCGTTGTATGCTCCAATCACGCTCAACATCATAAACCCCTATGACGTTGAGCGTTGAGGAAGTAGGGTAACAATTATTTGTAATTTTTATAATTTTTTCTGTAATACTTTTCAAAATGTATAAATTAGTAATTAAGAATTAATGATATTTTAATAAGTAGCGCGATTTTGTAAAATAACTTTTCACCAGTATAGAAAAAAGAAAAAATAGTACTCTATTTCATGTCTCTCGAAACCACCCCACCAAACCCCACCCCAGTCAAAAATTACCCAGTATATGGCATGTTTTTTCACTTACCGGCCCGGCAACGGCACGGCGATGTCTCCCACAAGACACACGTCACAGCCGCCCCGACGCCGCGCCGGGCCGATAAGTGGAAAACTGCCTATGTTTCATGCTCAAGAATGCCCATAAAATTTCGCCTTTTTTCTCCATTCATGTGGAATTAACGAATTGTATTAAATTTTAATGTGAATCAACACGTTTTAAGGTAAACGGACGTCCTTGGATTTATGTAACAATTTAACCATCTGTTTTAAAGGACTTTTTCTATTCAAAGGTTTCTTACAGCTGCTATAGCTTTAACTAAAAGAAAATAACTTACGCAATGATAAGGTCAAAAACGCAACTACCTATATTATTATTATTTTCTGCCTAATTCAACTTGGCTTAGATTACCTGAAATATCCGAAGTTAAAAGAAGTGTAGGGTTTCTAAAAAAGTTGCAAGTGGACATAACGCAAAGCTCTGTTGTTGAGATATTTTACCTGTTCTTAGTCAAGCTTAGAACTTCTACAGTATTAAATTAAAGATTTTCCTGTCATTTTATTCAAAAATCAAGTATTTATACAAGTATTGTTAAAGAATGTGTGGTGAATAATATTATATTGAAAAAGGTTGTTAGTCCAATATAAATCTATGAATCTATGATGAGGCTAAACCTATTGCCCATGCTCGAACAATTTCCTTATTTTAATGGCAACTATAAATGCCGTTGTATATTATAGTCGTTTAGTCATATCTTTAATTAAACTTTGAAAATTTGGACAACAAACTTAAGTCTTGCCCTAGGGCAACATTGGCCAGGATACTTTAATTTTCATGTACCTAGGCTAGTGCCTACCATCAGGGGACTAAGCTCATTTGCAGCGTCTCACAGAACATAACCCGTCGGCGCCGCCGTAACCCACTTATGTATAATATTAAATGAATTAAGCCACTTGTACTGTTTCATTAATACTATTTATGAACGGCAATTCGCTACTTAACTATCATCATCAGCCCGATGACACCTCTATGGAAAATAGTTTTACAATTTCAGTTATTTTTGGTTATGCTTGGTTAGATAAATATGAGTGTTTGTTATGGAAAAACTAAATACGATGTGTATAATTTTTTAAACAGAGATTTAAAAGTGAATTTTATGAAAATGACAATACTTTAGTGCTAAATATATACGCTGAAAACTTTTCGATTTGTTTTACGATCGAAAAGTTTTATACCATTACGGTAGTCATACACCATACTGCCTATCGTCCAATCGGCAAAGACAGAAAGCTGATGTTTTTTTAAGGGTGAAAGGAAGTATTTAAGTTTATTACAGAAACGGTTTTTGATAGGCCTACACAGAAGCTTGGCGTGATGCAGATTATAAATAATGCACATCCGAATCGACTACGGAATACAGTTTTTTTTATTATTCGGGAAACGTTCCACTTTTGATAATTCTAAAAATGTTTGCGGAAAACACTGGGTTCATTTTATGATAAAAGTAACTTTGCCTCTTTACTAACACACAAATAGCTGTTAAACTAATTGAAAAAGCGTTTGCTGTGATTTCGAATAATCTAGCAACAATGTTCATATATTTCGTAAACATATACTTCAAAAACACTTCCAGAATCCTATCCGAATAAAGTTTTTAAAGTTGCCAAAACCTGATAGCAGAATATTCAGCACAATAATATTATACCTAAATAACATATCTTCCTACAAAAATCGTATATTATTTAAAACAATATCCTACCTTGTGCGTGTTTCGTCCCGATGCTAATGACGTAAAAAGTTGGTGTCGCGGGGTCTAGCGGGCGGCCAGGCCCGGGACTCGCGCGCGACTGCCGCCGCCGGGAAATCCCGCGCCTTATATAGCTCCGGACAGGTGATTCATTGACAGTTTTGGGGGTTCGTTTATGAATTCGCTGACTTGGGGCTAAGGTTTACAGGAGGGCTGCATTTGGACATGCATATTGAATGCGTCTGTTCGTTTACGTTATAAAGCTCTTTAAATATACCGCTGTTCTCGTATAAATATGAGTATAGTCTCATTCAAAATATGAGACAGCAAACTAGCTGACAGTATATTTTTTAAACGAAGGCAGGTCTTATCCGAGGCCTGACGTCACTGCGACCCAAGTGACTATACGATTCTATTGTGACTTAACTGACAGTATACTGTTTTCTAATAAAATAAATAGCAAATGAGCAAACGCATCGCCTGATGGAAAGCGATAATCGTCGCCCATAGACACCCGCAACGCCAGGGGAGTCACAAATGCGTTGGCGGCTTTTAAGAACTGTACTTTTTCAAATTACTTCATTATCTGATTTCCCTCAAAAAATTCATCCAAATGTATAGGAATTTAGAGAACCACCCCTAACATATTTTTTTTATTTTACGTTGCAAAAAGAAAAGTCTACAATCTATAATAATAATAGTTACCTAAATCTCATCAATTTATATTCAAAATTATACGGATTAAGGATTCCTTGTAGTACATGCAGTATGAAATCCTAAAAATATATAAAATAATATTTTTTATGTGCAGCACATTTATTTTATATTATAAATCCATTTCTCTCCATCCTTTTACATAAAAACCTGCCAAGAGCGAGTCGGACTCGCGCACGAAGGGGTTCGTACCATATAAGGTCTAATACAACTATTAGACCTTATATCGAGCAATATTATTAACATAGACCAAAAAACATTGATTTAACTTTTTATTTCTAAGAGAATATGGAACTCAATATTGAGTGAATATTCCAAGCGGCTTCCCCGTAGCCGTTCTAAATATATTTATTTTATTCTGTTTCTATTATAGCGGTAAAAGAAATATATCATCTGTGAAAAATTCTATTGTCTAGCTATCAAGGTTCACGAGATACAGCCTATTGACAGAAACACAGACGGACAGCGAAGCTCAGTAATAGGGTCCCGTTTTCAACCTTTGGTTACGGAACCCCAAAACTAACGTGCCTACAAAACAATATTAATCGAATAAATAAGAAACAGTCAATAAAACATTTAATAATATAATTATTATCACAAAACGTGTATTCTGTTCAAATTTGTACGGCGTAGCGCTACGTGGCTACAATCCGCTACGGGCTACGACAGGTCCGCTACGATAATGCTACGGCCATGGTTTTTATGACTATTAAAGCTATTATCGTAAAAATATTTTGTTTGTTTTATTTTATTTTTGACTATTAAAGGTATTATCGTAAAAATATTTTGTTTGTTTTATTTTATTCTAGGTGTTATTTACCCAGCATTCGGCTCCCTAGGTTTTGAACTAGTGTTTCTATGTATTTAAACGAACAATCAAATATATACCCCATTACTAATAAAAATATTTACACAGTGGATAAGCTATAGAATGTTTTGTCCTTGCCTTATACGTTAGCCGTATCTTATCCATTGTATAAATGTTTTTATTAGTAAAACTTAGGCCTTTTCATCCGTTATTGGATGATTTATACAGTATTCTCCGAGCGAAGTAACCACTCTTGAAATACTGTAGTGCCTGGGACAGTTGGTTTTTAAATGTCATATGCTTGCCCAAGCACACACGGCATTCTCACAATACATTCAGCCTAGTCCAGGGAATGACTGGTCAATACGTCTGGGGCCAACCGTGTGCGGATTTCCTCACGATGTTTTCCTTCACCGTTGGAGCGTCCGTATAATATACTTGAGATCTGAAAAAGTCTCATTGGTACCCGCCACATCCTGGGAATGGAACCTGCACTCTCTCGAGTGCGAATCAAACGGTCTACCCACTAGGCCACGGAGCTCTTTTATTAGTAAGGGGGCTATTATTTAATTGTGACTAACAAAAACTTTATCAGTATATAAACGTTGTCTCATACGTTACGTACGGCTACATATTATTGGCTTTAAACATAATAATAATATAATATCTATGGATGCTTCACAGTGTGGCCCCGTGCTAAGTACCCGAAGAACTTGTGTTGGGACCAGACAACGGGAAGTATATTTAATACTTTTATACTTTACATATATTTAAGATTTTATTATATTATACACACATATTTAATACATATCCATTACCCCGGAAAACAGAAAGCTTTTTGTTTCATCGGCGGGATTCGAATCCGCGACCTCCGGCTTGAGTACCGACGCTAATTATATTTAAGTAGAATTGACTCAAAAAACACTTTTTTTATCAGAACTCTGATAAGAAGTAAGAGAAGTAAGAACTCTGTAAGAGTTCTTACTACTATTATTACAGACATGGTAATCAACTTAATAAGTAAATCCTACGTTTTTATACAATATTAATATGCTTATTTAACATGTCAGCTGTTCTACTTAAGAAGAACCAACAAGGCTTATATTACTAGGGTTGTCACTCTTAACTCGCTCAACCACTGAGCCACAACACACGAAAGGCAAACTGGGTCCAGTTTCGTGAGAAACGGACCCAGCTGATGTCGGACAGACAATTGACTCTACAGAACATGGAAACAATACACATCACACAACAAATAGAAGAAATAATAGACAGATACACAGTAGTCATAACACAGACATGCAGAGACATAATGCCGACCAAAAAACACACACAGAGATTCACCTTGTCGTGGTGGAATGATGAGCTCGTGCAGCTGAAGAAGGAAGTCGCCACGAGGAAACGCAGGATCCGTAACGCTGCGCCTGATCGCAGAGACCGCGTAGTTGGACTGTACCTGGAAGCGAAAGAGAAGTATGAAAAGGCAGTAAAAGATGCACAGACTGAGAGTTGGAAGGAGTTTTGCCGGAAACAGGATAGGGAGGGGGTCTGGGAGGGCATCTACAGGGTGTTGAGCAGAGTCAGAGGGGGGGAGGAGGATCTGCCCCTTACGAGGGACGGTGAAACCCTCGACGCCCGAAGCTCCGCAGAATGGCTGGCGGAGACCTTCTACCCCGAGGACCAGGAAAGTGATGAAAGTGAGGAACACCGGCGGACGCGCTGGCGGGCGGAGTCCTTGGACACCGAACCGCCGGCGGGTCCGGACGACCCTCCTTTCATCATGGAGGAGTTGAAGAGAGCCGTAAGGTCCTTCAACCCCAAAAAGGCCCCCGGGGCGGATGGACTCACGTCGGACATCTGCCAACGCGCTGTGGAATGTGACCCGGAATGGTTCCTTGCTCTGCTGAATAGGTGCCTCACCGTCGCCTGCTTCCCCAAACAGTGGAAGCGGGCGACTGTGGTGGTGCTAAGGAAGCCGGGCAGGGAATCGTACCGGGTACCAAAAGCCTATCGTCCGATCGGCCTCTTGCCTGTTCTCGGCAAAATCTTCGAGAAGATGCTGGTCGCCCGACTTAGGTTCTACCTGCTGCCCAAGATCAGCCCTAACCAATATGGCTTTATGCCCCAAAGGAGCACCGAAGACGCCCTCTACAGGTTGGTGAACCACGTCAGAAAACAGAGGGAGGAGAAGAAAATTTCTGTCGTGGTGTCGCTGGACATAGAGGGGGCCTTCGACAGTGCTTGGTGGCCGGCCATAAAGGTTAGGTTAGCTGAGGTTGGGTGTCCGGGGAACCTGAGGCGGGTGATCAGCAGCTATCTGAGTGAAAGAGGAGTGAATGTGAGATATGCTGGTATGGAAGTGAGCAGGGAGACCAACAAGGGGTGCGTGCAGGGGTAGGTGGACCTATCCTGTGGGACCTCTTGTTGGACCCCCTGCTATGGATGTTAGAGGAGATGGATGTGTTTTGTCAGGCTTTCGCCGACGACATAGTTCTGGTGTTCGGAGGAGAAACGGCCCTCGAAATAGAGAGGAAGGCCAACGGAGCCTTAGAGACAATTAGTAAGTGGGGGGAGTTGAACAAGTTAAAGTTTGCCGCCCACAAAACATGCGCACTATTGATAACGCGGAGGTTAAAATTCGACGTGCCAAGACTCTCGATGGGGGGTGTCAACCTGAAATATCATGACAACATAAAAATATTGGGCTTAACTATTGACAGCGCACTCACCTTCAACACTCACGTAGGAACTGTATGTAAAAAGGCTATCAACAGATATAAGCAGCTAGCCAAAGCGGCCAGGGTAGGATGGGGGCTTAACCCCCAGATAGTTAAAACCATATATATGGCCGTGATAGAGCCGACTATTTTGTATGCATCGGCAGCGTGGGCACCCACCGTGGAAAAGATGGGGGTCCAGAAAAGGCTCAACTCGTCCAACGGGATTTTGCCCAGAAGATCTGCAGAGCATATCGGACCGTCTCCCTGAACTCTGCAATGCTGTTGGCTGGGATACTCCCTCTTGATCTCAGGATACTCGAAGCTTCGAGGCTCTATGAGATCAAGAAGGGGGTACCGCACCCGGCGTTGAAAGACAGGGAGGTAGAGCGAATGGCTCTAGCGATCGAGGACCCACATCCGGCAGAGCAGGCAGAGCTGAGGTTCGGGTTGGTAGACGAGGACTCGTATGCAGACGTGGTTAACAGCCACGTCCATAGGGTCTATACGGACGGCAGCAAGATTGAGGGTCGAGTCGGAGCCGCACTCTCCGTATGGAAGGGTGAGGTCGAGACGAAGGCCGTCAAGCTTGCGTTGCCGCCGTATTGTACCGTCTACCAAGCCGAGCTTCTAGCGCTCCAGAGAGCAGTAAGTATAGCCTGCAAGAGTGGAATGGCGAAGGTCGGTATCCTTAGCGATTCCAGATCGGCTCTCCAGGCAGTCACCCTTAGTTCCCCTCATCCCCTGGCAGTGCAAACAAGGGAGGCCCTCCGAAAAGCTGCATCGCAGAGGCGGGAGGTCTCCCTGTTTTGGATTAAGGCACACGCAGGGTTGAGAGGGAATGAGAGGGTTGACGAATTAGCCAAGGAGGCCGCGCTGCGATTGAAAAGGAAACCTGACTACGATCTGTGTCCTGTTTCATTCGTCAAGCGTATCTTAAGAGAGGATACGGTTGAGGAATGGGACAGGAGATACGAAGTGGGAGGGCCGGCCGGAACCACAAAGCTCTTTTTCCCAAGCGCTGCTGCTGCATACAAAGTAGTCAATAAGATAGACATAACGCACCACACTACACAGATACTGACTGGACACGGCGGGTTCGCCTTCTACCTGAACAGATTCAAGTTTAAGGAGGACCCGTCGTGTTCATGTCAGCCAGGAGTTGAGGAGACGGTTCCTCACCTGTTACTCGAGTGCCCGATTTTTGCTAACAGTAGATACGATACTGAGCAAAAATTGGGCATATCGATTACGGGTAAGAGCCTGTCTTCCATCCTGGGGGGAAAAAGGAGGGAAATTTTCCTTTCCTTTTGTAAGAAAATTGCTGTGTATGTTAACAAAATTAATTGTGATAAATTGGTGTGATATTAGTGTAGGCTCTAGATTAAGTTTCACTGTGATAGTAGGTTTAAGTTGAATGTGTGTGCCGTTGTATTATTATCTGTATTATTTTCGACATTTTGACTGAATTTTATTTGTAATTTATTATTATTGATTATTTTATGTGATTACTTTATTGACATTTTAAATTGAGTTAAATTTATTGCATATTACTTTATTGGATACTATTATATTACTGTGTTTAATTAATGATGTTGACCTTTTACAATGTAAAATTGACAAGTGCATAGTAATAATTATGCAAGAAACAATCAATGTATATATAAAAAACAGTAGATATAAGATTATACAAATGTAAAAGAACTAAAAGAGGAAGAAATAACAAAAGATAAAAAACAAGCCCTGATTCCGTTAGGGGGATGGAGAAAAAAAAAAAAAAACAAAAAAAAAAAAAAAACCACTGAGCCACAGAGGTCGTCAAACATAGCCTACTAGCCGAGTAAGGTAATGAACGCTGAGAAAGCCTGAGTGTGGAAATTAGATCCGACCCTGAGCCGGTGCCAAGTTCGACAACACGATTAGCATTTAGCTCTGTTTGATATTAATTATTAAGTTTAGTGACTTGCAAAATACAGGATTTGGAGCCTCCGTGGCACTTGGCCCTAGACTCGGAGGTCGTGGGTTCGATTCCCGCGTTGGAACAACAAAATATTTTGTTTTCAAGTTTGGTTAGGACAAAGCAAGCTAGCCTAATTGTCTGACAAATAAGTTAACCAGGAGCATGAGCACGACCTGTGTCCGATTTAGCTTAAAATAACTTTTCTAAAAAGTATTTAGCATGATCCATCAGCATGGAAAATTACAAGTGTCTAAGACTTATAGTATAGAAATGCCAGGGGGGGCAACTTATAAACTACTTTGGAAGCCGATTACTCGAAAATGGTTGAAAATGGTGCTAAGTACCCGAAGAACTTGTGTTGGGACCAGACAACGGGAAGTATATTTAATACTTTTATACTTTACATATATTTAAGATTTTATTATATTATACACACATATTTAATACATATCCATTACCCCGGAAAACAGAAAGCTTTTTGTTTCATCGGCGGGATTCGAATCCGCGACCTCCGGCTTGAGTACCGACGCTAATTATATTTAAGTAGAATTGACTCAAAAAACACTTTTTTTATCAGAACTCTGATAAGAAGTAAGAGAAGTAAGAACTCTGTAAGAGTTCTTACTACTATTATTACAGACATGGTAATCAACTTAATAAGTAAATCCTACGTTTTTATACAATATTAATATGCTTATTTAACATGTCAGCTGTTCTACTTAAGAAGAACCAACAAGGCTTATATTACTAGGGTTGTCACTCTTAACTCGCTCAACCACTGAGCCACAACACACGAAAGGCAAACTGGGTCCAGTTTCGTGAGAAACGGACCCAGCTGATGTCGGACAGACAATTGACTCTACAGAACATGGAAACAATACACATCACACAACAAATAGAAGAAATAATAGACAGATACACAGTAGTCATAACACAGACATGCAGAGACATAATGCCGACCAAAAAACACACACAGAGATTCACCTTGTCGTGGTGGAATGATGAGCTCGTGCAGCTGAAGAAGGAAGTCGCCACGAGGAAACGCAGGATCCGTAACGCTGCGCCTGATCGCAGAGACCGCGTAGTTGGACTGTACCTGGAAGCGAAAGAGAAGTATGAAAAGGCAGTAAAAGTTAAAACCATATATATGGCCGTGATAGAGCCGACTATTTTGTATGCATCGGCAGCGTGGGCACCCACCGTGGAAAAGATGGGGGTCCAGAAAAGGCTCAACTCGTCCAACGGGATTTTGCCCAGAAGATCTGCAGAGCATATCGGACCGTCTCCCTGAACTCTGCAATGCTGTTGGCTGGGATACTCCCTCTTGATCTCAGGATACTCGAAGCTTCGAGGCTCTATGAGATCAAGAAGGGGGTACCGCACCCGGCGTTGAAAGACAGGGAGGTAGAGCGAATGGCTCTAGCGATCGAGGACCCACATCCGGCAGAGCAGGCAGAGCTGAGGTTCGGGTTGGTAGACGAGGACTCGTATGCAGACGTGGTTAACAGCCACGTCCATAGGGTCTATACGGACGGCAGCAAGATTGAGGGTCGAGTCGGAGCCGCACTCTCCGTATGGAAGGGTGAGGTCGAGACGAAGGCCGTCAAGCTTGCGTTGCCGCCGTATTGTACCGTCTACCAAGCCGAGCTTCTAGCGCTCCAGAGAGCAGTAAGTATAGCCTGCAAGAGTGGAATGGCGAAGGTCGGTATCCTTAGCGATTCCAGATCGGCTCTCCAGGCAGTCACCCTTAGTTCCCCTCATCCCCTGGCAGTGCAAACAAGGGAGGCCCTCCGAAAAGCTGCATCGCAGAGGCGGGAGGTCTCCCTGTTTTGGATTAAGGCACACGCAGGGTTGAGAGGGAATGAGAGGGTTGACGAATTAGCCAAGGAGGCCGCGCTGCGATTGAAAAGGAAACCTGACTACGATCTGTGTCCTGTTTCATTCGTCAAGCGTATCTTAAGAGAGGATACGGTTGAGGAATGGGACAGGAGATACGAAGTGGGAGGGCCGGCCGGAACCACAAAGCTCTTTTTCCCAAGCGCTGCTGCTGCATACAAAGTAGTCAATAAGATAGACATAACGCACCACACTACACAGATACTGACTGGACACGGCGGGTTCGCCTTCTACCTGAACAGATTCAAGTTTAAGGAGGACCCGTCGTGTTCATGTCAGCCAGGAGTTGAGGAGACGGTTCCTCACCTGTTACTCGAGTGCCCGATTTTTGCTAACAGTAGATACGATACTGAGCAAAAATTGGGCATATCGATTACGGGTAAGAGCCTGTCTTCCATCCTGGGGGGAAAAAGGAGGGAAATTTTCCTTTCCTTTTGTAAGAAAATTGCTGTGTATGTTAACAAAATTAATTGTGATAAATTGGTGTGATATTAGTGTAGGCTCTAGATTAAGTTTCACTGTGATAGTAGGTTTAAGTTGAATGTGTGTGCCGTTGTATTATTATCTGTATTATTTTCGACATTTTGACTGAATTTTATTTGTAATTTATTATTATTGATTATTTTATGTGATTACTTTATTGACATTTTAAATTGAGTTAAATTTATTGCATATTACTTTATTGGATACTATTATATTACTGTGTTTAATTAATGATGTTGACCTTTTACAATGTAAAATTGACAAGTGCATAGTAATAATTATGCAAGAAACAATCAATGTATATATAAAAAACAGTAGATATAAGATTATACAAATGTAAAAGAACTAAAAGAGGAAGAAATAACAAAAGATAAAAAACAAGCCCTGATTCCGTTAGGGGGATGGAGAAAAAAAAAAAAAAACAAAAAAAAAAAAAAAACCACTGAGCCACAGAGGTCGTCAAACATAGCCTACTAGCCGAGTAAGGTAATGAACGCTGAGAAAGCCTGAGTGTGGAAATTAGATCCGACCCTGAGCCGGTGCCAAGTTCGACAACACGATTAGCATTTAGCTCTGTTTGATATTAATTATTAAGTTTAGTGACTTGCAAAATACAGGATTTGGAGCCTCCGTGGCACTTGGCCCTAGACTCGGAGGTCGTGGGTTCGATTCCCGCGTTGGAACAACAAAATATTTTGTTTTCAAGTTTGGTTAGGACAAAGCAAGCTAGCCTAATTGTCTGACAAATAAGTTAACCAGGAGCATGAGCACGACCTGTGTCCGATTTAGCTTAAAATAACTTTTCTAAAAAGTATTTAGCATGATCCATCAGCATGGAAAATTACAAGTGTCTAAGACTTATAGTATAGAAATGCCAGGGGGGGCAACTTATAAACTACTTTGGAAGCCGATTACTCGAAAATGGTTGAAAATGGTGCTAAGTACCCGAAGAACTTGTGTTGGGACCAGACAACGGGAAGTATATTTAATACTTTTATACTTTACATATATTTAAGATTTTATTATATTATACACACATATTTAATACATATCCATTACCCCGGAAAACAGAAAGCTTTTTGTTTCATCGGCGGGATTCGAATCCGCGACCTCCGGCTTGAGTACCGACGCTAATTATATTTAAGTAGAATTGACTCAAAAAACACTTTTTTTATCAGAACTCTGATAAGAAGTAAGAGAAGTAAGAACTCTGTAAGAGTTCTTACTACTATTATTACAGACATGGTAATCAACTTAATAAGTAAATCCTACGTTTTTATACAATATTAATATGCTTATTTAACATGTCAGCTGTTCTACTTAAGAAGAACCAACAAGGCTTATATTACTAGGGTTGTCACTCTTAACTCGCTCAACCACTGAGCCACAACACACGAAAGGCAAACTGGGTCCAGTTTCGTGAGAAACGGACCCAGCTGATGTCGGACAGACAATTGACTCTACAGAACATGGAAACAATACACATCACACAACAAATAGAAGAAATAATAGACAGATACACAGTAGTCATAACACAGACATGCAGAGACATAATGCCGACCAAAAAACACACACAGAGATTCACCTTGTCGTGGTGGAATGATGAGCTCGTGCAGCTGAAGAAGGAAGTCGCCACGAGGAAACGCAGGATCCGTAACGCTGCGCCTGATCGCAGAGACCGCGTAGTTGGACTGTACCTGGAAGCGAAAGAGAAGTATGAAAAGGCAGTAAAAGTTAAAACCATATATATGGCCGTGATAGAGCCGACTATTTTGTATGCATCGGCAGCGTGGGCACCCACCGTGGAAAAGATGGGGGTCCAGAAAAGGCTCAACTCGTCCAACGGGATTTTGCCCAGAAGATCTGCAGAGCATATCGGACCGTCTCCCTGAACTCTGCAATGCTGTTGGCTGGGATACTCCCTCTTGATCTCAGGATACTCGAAGCTTCGAGGCTCTATGAGATCAAGAAGGGGGTACCGCACCCGGCGTTGAAAGACAGGGAGGTAGAGCGAATGGCTCTAGCGATCGAGGACCCACATCCGGCAGAGCAGGCAGAGCTGAGGTTCGGGTTGGTAGACGAGGACTCGTATGCAGACGTGGTTAACAGCCACGTCCATAGGGTCTATACGGACGGCAGCAAGATTGAGGGTCGAGTCGGAGCCGCACTCTCCGTATGGAAGGGTGAGGTCGAGACGAAGGCCGTCAAGCTTGCGTTGCCGCCGTATTGTACCGTCTACCAAGCCGAGCTTCTAGCGCTCCAGAGAGCAGTAAGTATAGCCTGCAAGAGTGGAATGGCGAAGGTCGGTATCCTTAGCGATTCCAGATCGGCTCTCCAGGCAGTCACCCTTAGTTCCCCTCATCCCCTGGCAGTGCAAACAAGGGAGGCCCTCCGAAAAGCTGCATCGCAGAGGCGGGAGGTCTCCCTGTTTTGGATTAAGGCACACGCAGGGTTGAGAGGGAATGAGAGGGTTGACGAATTAGCCAAGGAGGCCGCGCTGCGATTGAAAAGGAAACCTGACTACGATCTGTGTCCTGTTTCATTCGTCAAGCGTATCTTAAGAGAGGATACGGTTGAGGAATGGGACAGGAGATACGAAGTGGGAGGGCCGGCCGGAACCACAAAGCTCTTTTTCCCAAGCGCTGCTGCTGCATACAAAGTAGTCAATAAGATAGACATAACGCACCACACTACACAGATACTGACTGGACACGGCGGGTTCGCCTTCTACCTGAACAGATTCAAGTTTAAGGAGGACCCGTCGTGTTCATGTCAGCCAGGAGTTGAGGAGACGGTTCCTCACCTGTTACTCGAGTGCCCGATTTTTGCTAACAGTAGATACGATACTGAGCAAAAATTGGGCATATCGATTACGGGTAAGAGCCTGTCTTCCATCCTGGGGGGAAAAAGGAGGGAAATTTTCCTTTCCTTTTGTAAGAAAATTGCTGTGTATGTTAACAAAATTAATTGTGATAAATTGGTGTGATATTAGTGTAGGCTCTAGATTAAGTTTCACTGTGATAGTAGGTTTAAGTTGAATGTGTGTGCCGTTGTATTATTATCTGTATTATTTTCGACATTTTGACTGAATTTTATTTGTAATTTATTATTATTGATTATTTTATGTGATTACTTTATTGACATTTTAAATTGAGTTAAATTTATTGCATATTACTTTATTGGATACTATTATATTACTGTGTTTAATTAATGATGTTGACCTTTTACAATGTAAAATTGACAAGTGCATAGTAATAATTATGCAAGAAACAATCAATGTATATATAAAAAACAGTAGATATAAGATTATACAAATGTAAAAGAACTAAAAGAGGAAGAAATAACAAAAGATAAAAAACAAGCCCTGATTCCGTTAGGGGGATGGAGAAAAAAAAAAAAAAACAAAAAAAAAAAAAAAACCACTGAGCCACAGAGGTCGTCAAACATAGCCTACTAGCCGAGTAAGGTAATGAACGCTGAGAAAGCCTGAGTGTGGAAATTAGATCCGACCCTGAGCCGGTGCCAAGTTCGACAACACGATTAGCATTTAGCTCTGTTTGATATTAATTATTAAGTTTAGTGACTTGCAAAATACAGGATTTGGAGCCTCCGTGGCACTTGGCCCTAGACTCGGAGGTCGTGGGTTCGATTCCCGCGTTGGAACAACAAAATATTTTGTTTTCAAGTTTGGTTAGGACAAAGCAAGCTAGCCTAATTGTCTGACAAATAAGTTAACCAGGAGCATGAGCACGACCTGTGTCCGATTTAGCTTAAAATAACTTTTCTAAAAAGTATTTAGCATGATCCATCAGCATGGAAAATTACAAGTGTCTAAGACTTATAGTATAGAAATGCCAGGGGGGGCAACTTATAAACTACTTTGGAAGCCGATTACTCGAAAATGGTTGACTTTATAAAAAAGTCACGTATGAAACCCTGCCTTTATTTTAAAAGATATATTTAACGATACCCCACACGATGGGGTTGAACGAATAAATATATTTCATCCCCACTTCACATGTATGGAGAGCCACCCCTAAAATATAAAATTATTATTATTTTATGATGCTAAAACCGAGATTTATACACAGTCTATAACTATACCAAATTTTATCTATTTATATTCACAATTACAGAAGCTAGAAGCGTGGACAGACAGACAGACAGATGGACGGGTCCTATAAGGGTTCCTTGAGTATTACGGAACCATAAAAAAAGATGATCCATGCGTCGGAAGGGCGAATGTGAAAATTCGGCCCTGCGCCTAATCTCTCGCCAGTCGTGTCGGTTATCCGTCTCACTGGGTTACGAGAGCAAGGAAAGAGAAAGTGCTCTTGTGTACTGCGCACACACTTAGGCACTATAAAATAACTCCTGTGTAGCTGGAATGGCTGTCCGAGTGAGAAATAGTTCTCTCTTAGGTCTATCCCAGCCACTTTCAATGGCCTCCCCTGAGCTTTATTGATGGCAAAACATAATTTTAGGGAAAACTGCAGTCTTTTAAACACAAATGGATACTCTGATGGTATTTTAGGTATGAATAGTTCCCCTTGAGCACATCTAGTGAGTACAGCAGCCTCGAAAATGTTGCGACATAGAACTTTTATCTGGAGTCTGGTGCCATTGCACAATTTTGGAGGCTTATTATTTCTTAATAACATAACTGGTGCTCCAATATTCAAACGGAGATTATGTGGTGGAAAACCTGTTGGGATTAGAGTATTATGGAACTCCACGGGATAGTTTACTGCATCATCAGTTTACTACTGAATCCACTGACTTATATTGTACTTCATCTGATTAAAATGGCTTGGGTAAAAGTTCATTTATTGTGGCTGCGTTTTCATTTTTGGGAGTCAAAATGGCACGCTCACAATATAACCTTTAGGCTTTGTCATGAGATTGGTGACATCAGGGTAAATTGCGTTAGTGAGTTCTGTAAGTGATGTCCCCACTGTTGCCAAATTTTGCGGAATAGTAATTTTATCATTAATTGTAGGGTACTCGGCAGACTGTTCGCCTCTCAAATGGACTCTTATGTTTTTTTAAAGCGAGCTTCTATTTGTGACTTTAAACACGACTTTACCTCATCCGCTCGTGTGCCCCTGAGTACTACGGGTATCAAAACAAAGAGCTTCAAGAGAACTACAAACACAATCCAAAAAATATACAACAAATATAGTAAAATGGCCAAGCATGAGTCTGGCTGGAAAAAATACATTCATCCCTGTTCACCCCTTTAGGCTTGAATATCGAAAAATCGAAAAAATACGTGTTTATTTAATAGGTATTTACCTATGAAATTGCCGTTCTGCAGTACTGGCCATTTCAAAACAAAATAATTTTTGTTTGGCTAAGAATTCTAATTTCAAATTAATTTTATTTTAAAAACATGGAATTCTTTTTCCAAAAGTAGTCATTTGTTTATTGATTAGTGTTACATTTTCATCGCATTTCAATCTTTTTCGTCATCCTGGATACGTTAAAAATTCGAGTAATTATGGAATATGAGTACCGTCGTGGCAGCAACGCGGCACAAGCGGCACGCAACATCAACGACGTTTACGGAACTAACACTACAAACCACCTGTTATTGGTTTGCTCGCTTCCGTTCTGGAAATTTCGACCTGAAAAATGAACCTCGCGGTCGTCCGAAGACTTTGGTCGACAATGACGAATTAAAGGCGATTGTGGAAGATATACATACACAATCTACGGCTAAATTAGCAGCAGCTTTCGACGATAGCGTCAAAACAATATTGGTCCATTTGCTTCAAATTGGCAAGGTAAAAAAGCTTGACAAATGGATGCCCCACGAACTCAATGATCGCCAGCGCGAAGTACGCGTCGAGACGTGCCTTGTACTGCTCAACAGACACACAAATGAAGGAATTTTGAACCGCATTGTTACCTGTGATGAAAAATGGATTCTGTTTGATAACCGCAAGCGCTCAGCAAATTGATTGGATCCTGGTTCAGCACCTGAACAATGCCCTAAACGAAAACTTACCCCTAGAAAAGTGATAGTCACTGTTTGGTGGTCTAGCGCTGGTGTGATTCATCACAGCTTCTTAGTAAACGGGGTGAGCATTACTGTAGATATGTACTGTGAAGAACTGAACACAATGATGGAGAAACTGGCACATCTCCAACCAGCATTGGTCAATCGCTCGTCTCCACTGCTCCTGCACGACAACGCGCGACCTCATACTGCACAGCAGATGGTCTCTAAGTTGCAAGAACTGGGGTTGGAAGCTCTCCGTCATCCGCCCTACTCACCAGACCTTGCGCCTACAGACTATACTACTTTTTCCAGAATTTTGATAACTTATTGGCGGGAATAAATTTCAATACCCGAGAGGCAGTACAAAATGCCTTTGAAGAATTTGTTGCCTCCCGTCCAGATGATTTCTTTAAGAAGGGCATCAATAAACTGCCACTGCGCTGGCAAAGATGCATTGATTGCATGGGTGATTACTTCGATTAATACAAATAAAAAATACATGAAAAAAAATCGTTTAAATTTTTTCATACAAAACGGCAATTTCATAGGTAAGACCTAATATTTTCTTCTCGGAATAAAAATTTCAAATCATTTACAAAGTTCCAAGCCGAAGGCTCATTTAATATTTTTCCCCATATAAAGTTTAATGACCCTTTTTACCAATTAATAGATTGAATTTTAGAAAATATTGAATTAGAGTTTTAGGAGATAATGTCAAAGTGCAATATCACGAAATTTTATACAGATCTGACCACAAACAAAAATGTTTCACACAAACGTTGGTTCCCCGTTTTTACCTCTTTAGGACAAAATCTCTTTTTGACAAAATCCCTTCTTAGTGGATCTAAGTGGATACTTATGACGTAAGGAAGCCACGGTCCAAATATTACGTTTCTAGCTTCAGTA
Source organism: Phengaris alcon alcon (assembly GCA_037179445.1). Classification (NCBI taxonomy): domain Eukaryota; kingdom Metazoa; phylum Arthropoda; class Insecta; order Lepidoptera; family Lycaenidae; genus Phengaris; species Phengaris alcon. Next base: position 2,192,698 of record JAYRCH010000135.1, on the reverse strand, counting down.
TTTCTGCCTCGGCGTTGATGAATCAGTCAATCAGGACATGTTACTTTATTTAAATTTATTAATGTTTTTTGTTTAGCATGCAGACTTATAGCGACAAAAGAACCAGTAAATACTGTAAAAAAAATATTTAAATCGGACCAAAAATGACGAAGATACAGCAACTTTAGTGCATCAGTTCCAGAAACGCTCCCAAGAATGATGCGACTCACTGTGACGTCATCTGTCGGGATCGGTCTCCACCGCGCGGTTAGAACGAGCGCAGTATGTGGGAATACTTGATTTGTACACGTTGATGTCTGATGTCGTATTTACTTTGTTTGGATTATGATGTCATCACACAAATATTGTATTGTGCCAAAATACAAAATTAATACGGTCACTACACCCAATAAACTATTTTATTGTTTCGAGAGGTGTGGTCTGAAAAAAATTGTGTAAAGTAATGAGGAGAGACGATTAAAAATTTCTCTACAAAAAAAAGTTTTACTATAGGCACTACTATCATAAACATGAAACTTTGTGAGGATGGATAGATGTTTGTTATTCTCCGAAATTTGTATAAAGTCAACTAATGATATAGATTTTTTACAAAAATATTTAAAAAAACTTTTTGTGGTATACGACCAAGATTTATATGTATATAACATGCATAATATAGTAGAGAAACACTGATGAAACATTTTTTTTCGCTTACATAGCAAACGCTGGCTGAACCCTACGAGATAGATCAAAATAATATACGACAGTATTGTACACTTTAAAAAGGTGTACAAAATAGTTCTGGATGTTAAATATCTATCTCTTAGGGATAACACACAATAACAATTTTTTATCCTTTACTTTTTACGAGAAAAATGGCTTATTTACGAAGCGATTTATAGCAATATAGCGTTAATCCTTAATCCAATAAAGTACTTTAAATACATTGTGCATTTAAAATATATCAATATGGCTCTTTAGAGCATGTAATTTAAATGAATATTTTCGAAGAAATTACAGATTTAATATATTTAGTAATCCGTCGTCGCACGGATCCCGACAGATGACGTCATCGTAAACAATTCAGCGAGAGCGCGTTTTTTAGTGACCGTTCAGGAAAACTTTAATAAATCCACCAATTCTTGACAGATTTTAATAATTTAAAAAATAAAAGGCTCAGCAAATTATTACACATACAATGTACTTAGTAAAAAATAGATTTGCTATTATGTGATTGATCCTCATTGTCGCCGTGGCGCATCAGTATACAGTGAGCTTACAGTACCTGGGAGACCGAGGTTTGCTCGGAAATTTAGTACAACGATGAAATAGTTAAAAATAAATATAAAAGATATATGTAATAAGAATCAGAAAAATATTTATCTGACCGGGATTCGAACCCACCACATTCCAAATTTCCAAACAACGCAAAAATTATACATAGGTAGCGTATACCAAGCTGCTAATCAGACTTACGTAAGAGAGTCGAAATTATAGATGTATTGTTGCATGACGAAAGAAAAAAAAAACACATATTGCTTAAAAACGCGCAGTTTCTAAGGGATAAGACCTAGCTAGATCGATTTTTTCCTCCCAAAACTCACTGCATACTAAATTTCACGGTAATATTTGTAGCCGTTGCCGAGATTTCGATTATATTATTTATACAAAATTGTCTCGTTTAAAGTACAAGATATAATTTTTTTTTTTCAAGTTTAGACTACACGGCAAACCCTTAACGAGATCGTCTTTGTTTTAGGCTCAAATTGTAGAGGACTAAATTGTCCAGAGGAAGTTTTCTTAAATTTTTGATATCATTCTTCGTTTCCAAAATATCAAGAACCAAAATCAAAAATTCTGAAAAAAAAATTTTTTTTTTCACTATTTCGGCCATAACTTTTTTTGTTTTTTACTTTCCCGAATAATTATTTTGCACCTTACAGCTCTCGTGAATACGCGTCTTTTTGAATATCATAACTTTACAACTCTCCGAGATATAAAGGGATCGCACTTTTTGTGAATTTGGGGCCTAAACTGAAGCGAACGAAAAGACATTTCCAATGTCAAAACACAACACGAATTGATAACCTCCTCCTGTATTTTGGAAGTCGGTTGAAAAGTATACGTCTATATTTGAGTAACCTCAATATTTTAAATTGTTATTGTAGATTTTAGTACGAGTATGTATTAGAAATATTTTGTTAAACCTAAAATAACAAGACATAGATCCATTTTATGTAAATATTACTTATATATCCAACAACTAGTAAAAATAAAAGTATTTTTGTAAAGACGATATCTAGGTTGAATCAGCGCTTATATAAAAACATAGGGCGTGTAACTTAGTATAAATGTTATTACAGTTTAACTTCATTTTAATTTAGAAAGATCTAGAAATCTAGAAATATTGTTTTGTATTTGCGAGGCTCATCATGTATTGCATGTATTAAATATGTGTATAATATAATGAAAATCTTAAATACATGTAAAGTATAAACGTATTCAATATACTTCCCGTTATCTGGTACCCGTAACACAAGTTCTTCGGATGCCACAGGACCAGGACCATGGCGTGAAGGGTCCGTATTATGTATCAGATCGAAGGCAGAGTTCTGCGAGCTACACAGTGACGCCGGCCTAAGCTACGCCTCACCGTGTAATTACACAATACACAGTAACGAAACTACCTTACTTACTTACCTTGTAAGTCGAGCAGTCGCGTTGTGTTATTTTTATGTATGTTGTGCGTAGCTACACGCACACAACATTAATAAAAAAACAAGATTAACAAATTTAAGTAACCACCGACACAAAAAACTATAGTAATTGACACACAGGATTTCAGACACCTGATGATTTTGACGAAACTCTCTCGTGTATTATATTGTAATTAATGCAAAATACTTATTAAAGTGGAAATAGTGCAAAAAATCCTGTGTGGGCATTACTGTGAAACATGAATTTCCACCAAGAACCTACAGTACAATCAATAACGTAATAAAAAATTATAATATTAAAAAGCATGTTTTTAAATTAATTTTATTACAGCCTTCTTCAAACTGGTATCTGCGAAGTCCATTACCATTTGATATTCTGGTTATGCCCATTCTACCGTTGACTAATTGGCCACAAGTGGACGTATAAGTGCTATAAAGATATACGTATCTATAGATGTACGACGACTATAGATACGTATATTTTTAACAGCACTTATGAAATTTGCATACATTTCATTTATTGTAATACGCAAAGTTCTAGTATCACGATACAGTGCCAGGTGCAGACGATCACCTATTATATGCAACCTATTCATTCATAGCCTTTTTAATAAGCCCCCAAATACGATACGTCTGCTGTACGTTTGAAGAATTGGGATTTCTGCAGATTCCAAGTAATTCTGCATCATCAGGTGCACATGATCGCTATTTATGTATGTCCTATTCATTGAGATCACTAAAATGAGCCCAAACACGATAACTCTGCTGTAAGTTTGTGAGGGTATCCTACAGATTCCAGGTGATGCTGCAGCATTAGCTTAACGTTACCATGTGTAGGCAATATTGTTAAAGTACCAGGATATATTGAACCTATAAGACCAGTGGAATTTGCTTACAACATTTCATCCACTAGATAACCCCCGTATTGTCAGGCAGTGATCAAGCAGATAAATTATAGCTAAGAACACTCGATCATGTCAGCTTTCATACGAAAAACAAAAACGCATCTAAATCGGACCTTTCAAAACAGGTCTCATTTTTTGTTTGACTTTGCTATGTGTTCACCTTTTTTATTTCGTCCAAGACTAATGTTAAGTGATAGCTTTGATAGTTCATTCAACAACACATTTTAGTGTTTAGATATACATGAGATTACCCTAAGCAGAAACGTCTCGTTGTCTACCAAAATATGCCGCATATACGCTGAAGAGATTTAAAAAACATGTCATAATATTGTTTTTAAATAATTTTCAACGTCACCATCCTCTCCTGTAAAAGGTGGACACTTCGCTACTTACCATCAGGCAACCCATCTAGTAGAAGATCGAATCTGCTAATTAAATCTTACAATTATAGCACATTTTCGATGCAGTCTCGACATGTTTAAATAGCAAAATCTTAGCAAAATGGTATTCTCATAAGCGTCAAACACGTTTTGATTGATCCAAACTCCAAAATCAGTTCATGATATCAAGACTATTCATTTATAATTCATTGAAAGTAAATTAAAAGTCAAAATACGACAATCGGGGTTGTGTTCGTTTGCATCCAATAAATAAATAAATAAATCATTTATTTTCAATATATTTTACAAACATTAAGTATTTTTTCTGTCCCCCAAACTAGGCGAAGCCTGTCCTATAAGGGAAGTTAGGGGATTAAATTTTTAACAAACTTAAATAAATAATATACATTAATAGTATCATTTAATGTCTGTGTACAAACATAAAATACTCATCAATTTTTGGCTTGCCTTTCAACAAATCATTAAAAGGCTACAGTAATTCTCAAGATACGAGTGTTTTTGAGTCTGTAGACAAATAAGATGTTTGAGCAGTGGCGTAGCTATGGCGCCGGCCAGTCGCATGGCCCCTTGGGTCTTTGCCAATAATTGATTGCAAGAGGCTGCGTATTATTTGTCTCCGCATTTCGTCTAACTATTCTTGGCTTAGCGGATTGAAATTTGGCAGTTTTTACTGTCTTGGCTAAGAGCTTAGTGAATTTTGGGAGTTTCGCTTTTTGAATCAGGGATGCTTACAAAATAAGTAGGTATTAGTTTTTTTTGGTTAGCTTATTTTGACCGAGACTCCGCTAGCGATAAATTTTAAGTACGCTTAGGAAACCTTTTTCATTTTCTTAGTTGTTTAATATTAGATTAGAAAGTTCCCTCTTGGCGAATATCTTCATCATAACTATCTGCTTTAAATCAGTCATCAATAAAAATGTCTACACAAATGATTCAAGTGACTTTCGCAAATCAGACAATGACAGCAATATTGAATAGCTGAGCAGTTGTGTAAAAATTTTTACTAGTTGGCGGGTTAAAACTTTTAAGATGGGTGTTTTGAATAAAATAAGCTTTAAAGGGTTACGTTAAAATAAAAAGCGACACATTATAATTTATTTTCATATATTTTAACATTGTCTACCACAACATAAATGGTTACTTTGTTTAATCTGCTACATGAAATGTATACATGAATAGTGAATACATTTATACAAAGGTGTACCATGTCTACCACAACATAAATGGTTACTTTATTTAATCTGATACATGAAATGTATACATGAATAGTGAATACATTTATACAAAGGTGTACCATGTCTACCACAACATAAATGGTTACTTGGTTTAATCTGCTACATGAAATGTATACATGAATAGTGAATACATTTATACAAAGGTGTACCATGTCTACCACAACATAAATGGTTACTTTATTTAATCTGATACATGAAATGTATACATGAATAGTGAATACATTTATACAAAGGTGTACCATGTCTACCACAACATAAATGGTTACTTGGTTTAATCTGCTACATGAAATGTATACATGAATAGTGAATACATTTATACAAAGGTGTACCATGTCTACCACAACATAAATGGTTACTTTATTTAATCTGATACATGAAATGTATACATGAATAGTGAATACATTTATACAAAGGTGTACAATGTCTACCACAACATAAATGGTTACTTTGTTTAATCTGCTACATGAAATGTATACACGAATAGTGAATACATTTATACAAAGGTGTACTATGTCTACCACAACATAAATGGTTACTTTATTTAATCTGATACATGAAATGTATACATGAATAGTGAATACATTTATACAAACGTGTACCATGTCTACCACAACATAAATGGTTACTTTGTTTAATCTGCTACATGAGATGTATACATGAATAGTGAAAACATTTATACAAAGGTGTACCATGTCTACCACAACATAAATGGTTACTTTGTTTAATCTGCTTCATGAGATGTATACATGAATTGTGAATACATTTATACAAAGGTATATACTACTACGAAGAATACTATGATACAGTTTTGTAAATATACTAGAAAACATATAACTACAGTGTGTAAAGTGACTATGGCAACTTTCATAGGACTTTTTAGTTTGTGGCTACATCTATGAGCACAGCAATCAGTGGAGAAGCCATGGCACCTCGATCACCAAACTATATCTAGCCTATGCGGTAAAATTCTGACCAGTCGCAGCAATCGCCACCTTCGTCAACATTCTTTATCTGTCATAGTAGTAAAAAAAACAGTCGAAACCTTGGAACAAGAATATATAATGTGGAAGGAACACTAAAGTCGATAGTTTATAGGGTTTAGTACACAAAGGGTAAAACTATCATTAAGTCTCCACTGTCCTTCCGTCTGTCTGTATGTCTGTCCGTCTGTCACCAGGCTACAGCCTGAGATACATCTCATGAACCGTGATAGTCAGACAGTTTCACAGTTTATGTATTTCTGGTGAAGCTATATCAACAGATAATAAAAACAGGATAAAATAAATATTTAAGTGGAGCTCCCATACAACAAACTTGTTTTTTGTACGGGACCCTTCGTGCGCGAGTCCTACTCGCACTGGGATGGTTTTTTAGTACGGCGTATGAATTACGACTTTATTTCAATGTAAATAAGTGGCATCTTAAATTGATAGAATATAAATGTCATTTGTGTACGGAAAGCTTCAACAAAAGTGGGATGTGGATGGATTAATTATTATAATTAGACATCTCTTTCTTCCCTATGAGCAGGTGTCGGAAAGTGAACAAGGAACGATATAATTCTTTCTTCTGCTAATCGCCGTGTATCTATGATATTTGTAGTTATTAATCTGAGGTATCATATCGTTACTTCATCATAGCAACAAATAACATTTAAAATTATAAAACAATAACTTGACGATGCCTACTCCACTGGTTGTTGATTACAAGAACTGGGGTTAAGTGCTACTTATTTTAATATAGATAATAAATAATTCCTATTAAGTACACTATATTTTCTACTCACTACTTTTTTGGTTCTCTTTAATCCTTCTTATCAATAAATACCTATAGAGTATTTATTAGTAAGATTAAATACTTAATAATATAATTATTTATAACATTTATGGACAAATATATTTCAAAATTTAAATAATATTTAATCACCAATATTATTTGAATTTATAATATTAATTTATGAAAAATGTTTTGCGCATAAAATTTTTATTCCAAAACAAATGTATCTACTATCGAAAAAGTTGCTGCTCGACCAGGCATAAGATAAAATTCGCTTAATAGCGCCGTTGATTCGTGAGCACGAACACATACTCATGTGTAAATACCTAGTTCAACCACGTCTGCGGTCGTTGCGGTCACTTCCTTTGTGTTTAAATATTTTGAGCCGTCCTAGTGCAAAAAAAAAAGTTTAAAAACTGGTCGAGCAGGAACTTTGTCGAACAATCAGCAATAAAGTGCGATACCTTTTTTATTCCAAAAATTATCACTTAAAAGAGCATTATCTAACACAGTTTACTTCCCTTGATTAATATTATTTTTAAATAAAATTCAAATGTAAAATAATAAAATATCGAAGATTGACAACCTCTATAGTATGAATTCCTATAATATACTCATGTATACAATTTTTTGTTGCTTTAAATTTTAAATTTTAAAAATAATGTTAACAATAAAATTTTGTTACTTTAAAGGAAATTACATTTTTATTACTGTATATTAGATTTGAACGTTACAAAATCTACCACAACACCAGTAGATACATTTTAACTGCACGTAGTGTGTAAACATTAACTTCTCTACAAAATTGTAAATACTCTGAAAACATATTACATAGAGTGGCGAGTCAGGACTATCGACGAGTAAAAATTACATATGTATTAATATAATATGGTTATAGTTTTTTTAGCGGTCATATATAAATAATTGGTCGCGGCACTTCACAAGATACCGTTGGCGTGCTTGAAACAAAAATTGTTACCATTGGTAAAATTACTCAACGCTTTGTGAAAATCAATATGGTAGTTGACTACATGTAAAAATGTTATTATAAACACACACTACAATAATAAGTTGTCGCATTCACGGAGCTGTTGTTGTTAGATAGCGCGGTATCTAGTCGAGCGCCGAGACCAATCATTTATCTATGTTCGCGGGAAATATTCTTATATTTTTCTTAACTTTAACAAAAGTAAATGCGTATAGGCCTTAATTTTGACTATAATATGAGTCAAAAATATTTTAAGAGTTACCTAATTATATTTTTAAAACACGTGAATAGGGATTTATCAATAAAATACTTCCGAAAGTTACAAGCAGAGATTTACTAGCTCAATGTTTTATTTCATAACATTGAACCAAGAGTTTATAGAATAACACGATTATAATAAGATCGTTAAATATTTTGAAAATCTTAACATACTATATAATACTGTAAAACATCAATTTATTTGTGCTTGTAATACATTTATCTATTTGGATTGTGCATTAGGTACACCTATTACATAGGTTGATTAATATAATTTTAATTCATAAAAAAATACGTTTAAGTTATACTATTTTCGACAATCCTACGTAGGTAAATATAGTCACAAAGTATAATAATATTTCAGAAATGTGTAAATGCAAAGTATTATATTTACCTACAATTTAGAAAAATATTTGTGCGATTACACACACGGACAAACGAAATGCTATGTAAATTAGTCGTAAACATCAAATGCATTGCAAAACTTCATTGAAAGAACATTGTAAATATATGGTTAACAATTTAATGATTAGGTATCTCTACTCCTCCATGGATCTCAATAAAAATGATTACGAAAAATGAAATGTGCTATGTGACTGAAATTTGTACAATAATAGTATTTAGGTTTGTGGTCGCGACCTTTTTAAAAAGTGGGTAAAAACGCCCAATGTCTTTTACACGTAGATATTTTAAGCAACGTTAATACACTATGAGTAAATAGAACTTTATCAACACCTAGTGGAATACGTTGATAAAACTAAATATACTACTTTTATTAGAACATTGAACGCTAACCACCAAAACTTAAATTACTTTCCTTCGGACTGAAGATTTCTGTCTCTAGACAAACAATAAGGATTATGTCATATATCTAAAAGCATCTTTGGATTTCGGTATATTTTACTAAAAGATTTTATTATAAGTTTTCATAGAAGTACGGTAGGTATCATCAAGCTTGTAAAAGGGTTTTCATTAAGGGCGCGCGAACTTTGAAACATCTTCTCATAAATGGGGCCACTTTCACCAGTACACTGATGTAGCCACTATAGCTCCCCACACTGATTTCAGTGACGGTGGCCGGTTTAATTGAAACCAGGCCAGCTACGCAGGAGTTATTTTATAGTGCCCAAGTGTGTGCGCAGTACACAAGAGCACTCTCTCTTCCTTTACTCCCGTAACCCAGTGGGACGAATAACCGACACGACTGGTGAGATATCAGGCGCAGGTCCGACTTTTTACATGCCCATCCGACGCATGGATCATCTTTCTTGTCAGACAATCAGGTGATCAGCCTGCATTGTCCTAACCAAACTTGGAAACAAGATTTTTTGTTATTCCAATGCGGGAATCGAACCCACGACCTCCGAGTCGAGAGCCAAGCTCTAAACCACTAGACCAGGGAGGCTGTTAAACTGTAGCCACTACGCGATATACGAAGCCCGCGAACTTCTCGTGATGAATGGCAAGTAGCGCCATCATGTGGAACCACGTTTGTGAGATCCATATCATCTATCCTAGGCCAATCTTTAATTAAACGCCATAATTTTAAAGCAACGCACGGAACGTTAGGCGAATAAATTTTAATAATTTCTACCCGTTGTACAAATGTAAAGCTTTAGATTGTAAATAACGACTAAGTAGATACTCATTCCAAATTTTACAGCAATAGCTTTAGCAAAATAGCCGATATGCGTTGTCGATATAAAGCTCGAGCGTCCCCATTGAAATGCCCTTTATCATGTAAGCTATTTGTCAACAAAATTAGTTAGACATTCGACTGCAGAATGTTAAAATTTCAGTTAGAACTACATGCAGTGATAGAACCTAATATTACTTTCAGTTTAATTGATAAGAATGATTTATTTAAAGGGTCGACCTTGTTAGTGGCACCCCTAACCCATTCATTTATTTATCGTTAAATTTGTTCTTGAAAAGTGCCATTAACTGGAAAATATTTTAAGGGATTTCAGCGTTACGATGCATATATGACGAGTATTCAGGTTAACTCGAGCAACAGCGGATGTAAACGTTTAGGGTAACTCATGTCACACAGTTGAAATTTTTGGGGTAACTCAAGCATCATGACTCATGACGCACACGAGTCATTAAGAGGTAAGCAACTGTGGAGTCATAGAGTATTTAGGGTAACGCCATGACATCTCGGATCGTCGATTTAGGGTAACTCATGACGCGCAGTGAAATATTTAGTATCACTCATGACATGCAGTGAAATATATAAATATTTCACTGGAGTCATAAAGTATTTAGGATAACGCCATGACACTTCGGATCTTAAATTTAGGGTAGCTCATGATGCGCAGTGAAATATTTAGATATTTCACTGTTTTACCACAGTTGCTTACCTTTTAATAACTCGCTGTGCGTCATGACGCCCCGTTATTCTAAGGTTACTCATGACAGGCCGTAAAATACTTAGGGTAACTCAAGCGTCATGACGCACAGCGAGTCATGTGGCGGGGATACGTTGAAGACGGGGGCTCCGCTGGCGTCGCAGTACTCGCTGTAGCGGACCTTGTGCAGTACCTTCAGGCCCAGGCTGCTGCAGATGCGCTGGGAGTACGCCCCGGTCGCGTCCACTTTGAACAGCTGGAAATGGTAAATTATCATGTAAGCGAAGCTAGACAAGAGACATGTTATCTATACTAATATTATAAAGAGAAAAGATTTCTTTGTTGAATAGGCTCCGAAACTACTGCACCGATTTTGATGAAATTTGGCATAGATATAGAGTAGTCCGCGGGAAAGGACATATGCTACTTTTTATTGCGGTAAAATCAACCCCGGTTTCCGCGGGATTTCCTTTTGCGCGCACGAAGTCGCGGCCAACATCCAATTATTCATGAAATGGATATAAATAAATTCTTTTTTGATTTAAATCACGAGAATATAGTTATATATAAGGTTACACTGCAAGATGATTGCGTAGATGGTAATAGGTCAGCCGATCAATAAAGCATGCGTCGAGTTTCCATTAAAGAGGGGAAGGAGGGTAGATCCGTCTGTGAGTTTGAACCTTTATCACAAGATAAATATCTTTAGATTAACATGAGTTCTTTAAGGCTGCTTAGTTCGAACTAGTGGCAAACTGCGTCTCTTCAAATATTCATTCGTGATAAATCCCACTATATCCTACTAATATTATAAATGTGAAAGTTTGTAAGGATAGATGGATGTTTGAATGGATGTTTGTTACTCTCTCACGCAAAAACTACTGAACGGAATTTGATGAAATTCGGTATGGTAGTAGTTTAGGTTCTGGATTAAAACCTAGGCTACTTTTTATCACGGAAAAGTACAGTATTCCCGCGGGATACTGGATAGTATATTTACGTGGGCGGAGCTTTGCTCGGTTTCCCAGTTAAGTACTAACTATTAAGAGTATAAGCACCTTAAACCCATGGTCCATGGCCGTTTGTATGCTCCTCCTCATCAGCTCCTTCGCCAGCCCTCTGCCTCGCGCCGCGCTGGAGACGCTGATGATGCGGCACTCCAGGAGGCTGTCGACCTGGTACGTGCTGAACAAGTCCAGGTCGCGGGACACCGTGTACAGGATTGTGAAGATCTGGAAGTTGATTATGCGAGAGTAACCATCCGGAAGTAGATTGAGTAAGAAAAAGTTGTAAACGAACGATGTGTTAGTACATACACGGTTAGTTTACTTACTATGTACTAACACAACGTTAGTTACTAGGTACAACGGTAGATACTAATAAAATATTTTATGTAAACATAAAACATCGCTTGCTATACAGTTTGTAACTATCACCGACGGCCAAGATATACGTACTGTAATATGAAATATATCTAGGCATATTAAGATAGATTAGTATAGTATCTTCGCCGTCTGTGGCACCCTTAAGGAACATTGAGTCAGTGACACTGTTTTATGCAACTTTCCTTTAAATCTGGCTATCCATTTTTTCTGCTTTTTTCAAAGAGGAAAGGTTTGATTGTTCGAATTGAATAGGCTCGGAAACGACTAGTCCAATATCCTTTATTTATACTTTGACTTCACTAATATTAGAATTTATTTTATCTATATAATGGCAAGTGGATTTAATTCTGCAAAATTTAAGTAATATGTAACTAGGTATTATTATTTAATTGTTTTTAAAATCATACCTTTTATATATTTTTTTTTATTGTGATAATTTTGCATTATTTGCTAATTTATCCTTTGACATTGTAATAATTTTATACTGAATTTTATTTTTACTTTCTAAACAAATTGACTATTTATACGAATCTTTAACTTTATCTAAATGTAATTTGCTAAATGTAACTCCTTAACATTGTGATGTCATTTAATTAACAAAATAATAATTATTTTTAATGCATTGCACGCTATTGTAATGGCAGAATGTATCAGAAGCTCTCACAGAATATAAGACCATTATGTACTACATTCTAGCAATAAAGGAAATTGATTTGATTTGATGAAATTTGCTACTAATATAGAGTAGACTACGGAGAAGGACATAGACGATTTTTTAACGCGGCAGCATGTACGGTGCCCGCGAGAATTCCTTTTGTGCACACGAAGTCGCGACCAACTAGTTATTTACAAATACGGTCATTAAATCACGCTCAGTTTTTTTAAACGGTTACTGAAGTTTTAATAGACTTTCATAGCCCAAGTCCTAGATAAGCGATAGAGCTATAGATCAAAAGGTAATAATTAAAAAAAATGCACAGTATTATGTACCAAATCACGAATATCAAAAATGTTAAGTCATATTGCACTGTCTTTGAAATCATAATATTATTATCTATTGACCTTTTACACCCAGCTCTCTTATCAGAAACGAACAGAACAGATGTACTTGTATGTGTGCAATAGTTTAATATAATTTGATAATTAAAGTATATTAATAATATAGCGTTGGATTCATATAAAATTAAATATGGCGCGGTGTGTAATGCAAAGCTGTTGTTGTTTGAATGTAAAAGATGGACTTGAAGCATTCGGATACATAAAAATTGTAAGTAGGCACAAAGAATTTTACAGTTTATAAAGATTATCGGCCCGTTTCAATAACCTATCTATCTTTAACTATTTGTTAATACTGTTTATCTACTAAGTATTAGAAACGTCAAACTTGTATCGCAAAAAACCGTCAAATTGTTGAATGGCGATGTTTTTAACAAATAGTTATAGATAGATAGGTCGTTGAAACGGGCCGTAAGACGTATAGATGGTAATTGGTATGCCAGCTAAGGCTGGGACTATGTGTTTCGGAATCCGGAAGGCCGGGGATAATTCAGAGCATTGAAAATACAATAGAGTTGAAAATCGAACACACAAATGTCAAATGTCAATTTCATATATAACAGCTGGACACCTTCGACACTTCGAATTTCAACTCTATTTTATTCGGACAGATTTCTAAATTCAGTGGTTTGAATTTTGCCGGGCCGCCGGATCGGGGATAATATAGTCCCAGCCTAAAGAGACGGTTAGATGACTTACAAACGTCATCTCTTACAAGTTTGACAGCCCGTTTCAATAACGTAATAAGAAACGTCAAAGTTGTATCGCAAAAATTTGTCAAATGATTGAATGGCGATGTTTTTAACAAATAGTTATAGATAGATAGGTTATTGAAACGGGCCGTAAATGAGTATACCACGGTTTTATACCATCCCACGTTTAAGAAAACTTTTCCATCCGAAACAAACTTTTTAGTTGAGTGGGCCTGTGGCGTGGGGTTCCTATAACTCCATTCCAATCGGCTTCACTTACTACTTACCTTTTGAAGACCCTCATCCAAATCCCTACCTATTATACAGGCTAGGGCTTCCCTATGAAGGAGAACCAGGCACCAGCCTTCGCCACTGGTGGGCCTTACCTATATCGCAAAACGTTCCTAATTTATTATTATATTTATAAAATACAAGCTGTTATTGTATTGACTGATTATCCGAATAAAACGTTTGTCTATCTCAATCGGTGTAACCATAAATCTATACAGTATATCGATACCTTGGGGTAGAAAGGCCGTATAAACCAATTTACCCAAAATGAGTTAGGAATGCAGTCTTATTTAAAAATTTCCGCTTTATCGACTGGCCTATGTAACACATAAAAATTCGTTACAAAATTGTTTTACAGATGTTACAGATGACTTCAGCGCTTAGACAGAGTTTTTGTTGGAATTTATGATGTAAGAACCAAAAAAATATGAATTGCTATGACTATTTGGTGTAATGTCATATTTGTTATAAGATTAGGTCGTAAAAGACAGTAGATTTAAGTCAAGTATGGGGTATTAACAACGTAACAAATGCACTTGGTCGTAGAAACCAAAGTTCAGTACAATTCTGATTACCGACTTAACAAATGCGCTTGGTTGTAAAAACCAAAGTTCAGTACGATTTTTAGTACGATGTTTAGTACAATTTGGTTTAAATATTAAATTTCTACAAAATGAAAAGAATTTAAATAAAGTAGATATTAAGTACCTACCAAATGTGTGAATATTTTGAAGAAGAAGAGAAGATTGATTACTGACGTCCAAAAATTTGTGAATTAAGGTATTTAATTATTACAAATATTTAACTTAGATATTTCATTTGGATTAATGCAGAAATATACCTACTAGCTCATATCATTTTGCAATTACGCAATAAAATGAGATAGAAGGCATATTGCTGCAAGAAACTATATGAAGAATAATGTTATTGGTAGATTATAGTTTTATATTGTTATTTAACGTCGCCAAAGTTATAGCGTTATTTTATTAGGAATGAGGCAAGGTGATTCTTTAAAGTAGTTGATAAGGAGGATACTTGACTCATTTTTCTTTTTCGGCCTTATATTTTGCAATTTATTATTGCAAATTCAGTACTACCGCTTATTCACTCAGATGACCCCTTGCTTATGCTATGAATTCATGAATTTGCTATGAATTCTATGAATTCAATACGACTCAAGTTGCTACAAGAGCCAATTACCATATTATATTATTGAATCCTAGATAACTGGTGATAACTTATATCTCAATGATTGTTCTAAGCATGATATTATTACCATAACTAAAAGTAATTTCCTATTTCGTTGCCGAATTAACAAATATTATAAAGCTTTTAACGTTACTGTCTTTAGCGTAAGTAATAAAATAAATAAATGAAAAAACCAACTACGTAAAAACTAAAAAAAGCAAGGAAGTCCAGTTAATCGAGACTTTTGTTATCGAACATTATTGAATATAAGTCTCGATTACTGGAACCTTTTTTTTTCAGTTTTATTTTATTTACGCAGCCGGGTTTCTTCTGTAATTATTTTATTTTACACTTTTAAGATTTTGTTTTTTATCAAAATCGGCCAACGCGTTTGATCTTAATAGTGCCCCAGATGCAAACACACAAACATAGTCTGATAGACGCATGACCACTCCTTTTTGTCGCGCAGTAGTGTAAAAAATACTTGATACATAATGAACATAGTTCTTAGACGATTAATCACTTCATAAATTTGACTAAATTTGATTCAATAACTAATTAAAATTGAAATGTTTTCATCCATAGATACAAGTAGGTAAAGGGAGGTATTTAAGTATGATGGTTTTTGTTACCCAAGTTTTTAGTGAGGTATGTACAGTGGCGTGCACAGGATTATGACACTGGGTATGCGGCGAAGTACTCGGTGACAAAAACTTTTTCGTTTATAGATTTTTAGCATAGCTACAGCCAAGCGACGGATCTCTAAGTCGAAACCATGCCAACAGAGCAAGTCTTAGATGTACTACTATTCATGTACATCTTCTACGGCAACGCAGACAAAACAGCGATCGATCGTCGCGGCGGAAGAAATTCTAATAAGTAAAATAATAAGCATATTTTAAAATATTATAACTACTCACCAGTCAGTCAGCTTCAATTTTCACATATTCAAGGTTCCGGTTACTTGAGATTACTATATCCCGATGTAAATTACTAAATAATATGCAAGGAAAACAATATAATTTAATCGTGTGTACACAACTTTTAACATGAAATTTTCGAGTTACATTATTTTTTTGCTGGTTTAATTGTTGTAACTCGGGTACACACCTACCTTTAGACAGAATTTGAATCTTTTCACTGAATGACAATTGTGAGAACTTGTTATTTTTAATTTTTAATAAAAACACATTTTCAAAACCTCACAGTCAAATAACATTTAAAAAAAAATCGACTAACTCACTAGTAAAAGCAAATCACTACAATTATTATAGAAACTCAGTAATAAACTGTTAAATGTACACACTTTCAAATGTTAAAATGAAAAATCTTTTAAGAAAACTATAAATAAACTGGAGCGATTAAATTGTAAACAATGCTTATCACATGAAATATGCAATATGGCCCCCGCGAAACACAAAACGTTTCTTCTATTTAAGCAAATAATGCATACGTCGATTTATTAGATTCGCGGCTAATAATTTTTACTCGGATTATAGGCAACGAATAATTTCCGACAAGCCAGTTCGGCGGTTTTCGGAAGCGATCGGATAGCCGAACCATGTCTGGTCAGTTTCATACATTGGAAAATGAAGTACATGCTCAGTACGTAAAGAATAAAGATTTAGTCCATATGAATTTATAACAATATTTTATTCATACAACGCCCTATTTTTTAAAAATTGAATTGATAAAGTACATCGGCACTACGGGACTCTTCAAATTAAATATCGTCAATTCACGATAGATGGCGGCCTAGTTAAAACGACGACGCAACGCGCAGGCGGCGCTATGAGCGCTTATTTAACAATTTATCTTTATAGCACAGAGATAATAATATACTACGTTAGTACGTAGATAATAATATACTTAGTTATGTTCATTCTCTGAAAATAGTGTCATTTATAATTTCCACGTAAAGTGCCATCTAGTAAGTTTTCTTAGTAAATAACATTATACTGACAATCATAGAACTCACAACGAGTTCTATGATTGTCAGTATAGTCAGTACCAAGCTCGCGCCACGGGCGCCCGAAGCCGAAGGCCATCGCCTGCGGCATGAGTTAATCGCTTTAAAATCATGTCGATATTCATGGATGTGTGCGTTTGCGAAGTATGAAAATTATTTTAAAATTAAATTATTATTTTAAATTAAGTTGCTATTTATAAAATATTAGTCGTTTTAAAGTTATTATATATTAATTTATTTACTATTAATTAAAGTCATCTAAAACGTACGAACGTTTTATTAAAATATCTGTGAATGACAAGTAAAGCACTGCATTTCTGCCTATATGGAGCGCACGCCCCTGGGTATGTATTATTAGCATAAACGAATTGTAGTTACGACTCCACACATTCAAAAGGTACAGTCTAAGTGATTTTGCAACTTTCTTAATTTATGACAATTCTCTTATTCTCAATAACAACGACCCACTTCTAGTTACGACTCATCACAATGAAACACCTGAAAGAAATATGAGGTGTATAAACCATTTTTACAAAAAACTTTGGTCGTAAATCCAAGCTAACTCTAAACTAAAATCTAAGCTAAGAGACTGACTATAAAATCAGGGTTTCCATTGCAAATAACATAAAAAAATAACATATATCACTTAAAAGAGTTAATATACATACAAGAAAAATAGGTTTTTAGTCCATTTATATTTTTCAATTTTGTTTTTTAAATCGCCTGTAAAGTAGGGTTTTGGCTTTTACGCCCTTTCTACCCCAAGGTATCGAATTATGAGTCTATGGATGTAACTGACATGATGAATACTCGCAACGCATGTCCCGAGTCAAAGTAAACAAAAATATGAAATTCGACCAAAATAATGTGTCATTATTTTGGTCGAATTTCATATTTTTGTTTTTTTTTTAATATGAAATAAGGGACATTTAAATTGGAATCATTATAGCCGCCCATATTGAGATTTGCATACATTTAGATTATATTGAATCGGAACGAAATAAAAAGGTGGGTAGATATTATATGCCGGTGGTTGATCGACGTTCCATAACGACATTGAATAAACATTTCTGAATTTTGACTTGACTTTGAAAAGGTGTTTTGCCCCAATCTTTGTGAAAATGTTCAAATGTAAATTATTTTTGTATACTATTTAAATAGTAGATACAGTCATGGACGGTTGCATATTATTATTCTCGCATTTACATCATTATATTCGCTAATTAAGCTTCTAAATATCAAGTGCGAAAGACTATAGTCGAAAGACTAAGTATGCAGTGGATCATCAGTACAAATGTCGAAATGGCTTACTTTATTTGGATCACGTGAACACGGCTTATGCGTCATTGGTCAATTTTGACATTTTCACTAATGACATCATGATTCAATGCAAATTTAACGCGAATAAGTATAGTTTTAGACGCATTTAAATGGGATTTGAAATCTCTCTCATAATAGTCAAAGAACAAAAGCAAAGAAAAAAAATATAAGACCTTCGGATCATCTCGTATTCAGGCGGAGCATAAGTAAAACTTGTTATGACATGTTTATTTAATTTGCCGGCCAAACCGAATCACCAGCTTTTTAGGCCAAATGATTACCTAAACTTGTAAATTGGATACAAGTATTTGTATTTCACTTACATTCGTCATAAAGCAAATATCCGTAACCGAAATTATCCGAAACAAAGGATTATCCGAAATAATTTAATATCCGAAGCCGATACAATTTTATTCCTATATCCGTATCCATATCCAGATCCGAAATGTCATATCCATAACATCTCTGCTTTATACATCTCATATTATTATTGTTGCATAATGTCAACAGTATTATGAATTATAATTGTCAATGTCATACTGACAGATGTCACAGGTACAGTCTATTTAGTTTATTTCAGTTAGCCAAAAGGCTATATATAGTGTAGACGTATGTGTGTTAGGCATATCTCATATGTAATACGTATCTGTGTTAAGCATCTCTCTTATTATAAGCACCAATAAAGGAGAATATAAGAATTGTTGCTGTATTAT
Organism: Phengaris alcon alcon; assembly: GCA_037179445.1. Taxonomy (NCBI): domain Eukaryota; kingdom Metazoa; phylum Arthropoda; class Insecta; order Lepidoptera; family Lycaenidae; genus Phengaris; species Phengaris alcon. Next base: position 2,173,474 of record JAYRCH010000135.1, on the reverse strand, counting down.
TATTATCACCACTCAAGCGTAAGAAGGACATGTAAAAACCAAGAGGCCGTAACCCTCTACAATTACAAAGAAAATGTATTATTTATTTAAGAGAAGGAGACTCTTCTCGCGCGCCGGGCCCCTGAAAAGGGCCTTGGGCGGGGAACCAATGCCAGGGGCTAAAGCCTCTCTAATTGGGGTGGGATGACGCGCCCTGTACGAGTACTGGGCGCATTTAGTCGATTTTTGGGGAAGACCCCCCGTGGCAGAACGCGGGGGAAACCCGTGGTGGAGCAAATAAACAATTGGAATGTCGGTTGCCAAACCAGGCACGACCAGAACCGGCGGTCAGGTCCAAACGGCGCGTGGGGGTCCCGACCCGGAGGCCGAGAAACGTGTTTGGGTCCACTCCCTCACGCGCCGCGTTTACCGGACCGTGGAATCAAGCGACCTGGGGAAAGGGTGGAATTGTAAACTTCCGGGCCCCGACTTTTTGTGTCGGGGGGGAAGGTGCAACAAGGAGGCGACGGGGTGGCAAGATGACTGCCACTCCGACAGGCCCCAGGTGAATACTAGAAAGTTGCACCGGTAGGTTTTAATTTCCTACCGGTGCAGGGGGAGGTGGGGAGCTGCGATCCAGCGGTGGATGAAGCGTTATAACATGCGCCTCGGCGGGGCGCACATCATTGCGCCGGGGCTCCTCCTCTTCGAGGGCGGGGTGGCGCATCATTGCGCCAGGGCTCCTCCTCTTCGGGGGTGGCGGGGCTCCACTGGGTCTGCTGGAGGGACAGCGTCTCTCGGCAGGATGTGGCGGTCGGGCGGGCGGGCGTGCCAAGGCGCCAGGTCGGTCAGCTCGACCAGGCGCGAGGCATCCGCTCGCGCGAACATGTTTGTGGCGAGCCGGGCCACAAAGGCCTCCACGCTCTCCATCCTGAGATCCCTCTCAATGGTGGAGTTGCGGACGTACCAGGAGGCGCCCGCAATGTAGCGCAGCACCCGGTTCTGGGCACTCTGCAGAGACCTTTTCTGGGGTGCAGAGAGCAGATGGTGCCACGCAGGTGCTGCGTAAGTGAGACGGGACCTAATGTACGTCTTGTACAGGGCCGTCCGCATGTTAAGGGGGATCTGAGGAGATGAGAAGGCGGGGCGCAATTGCGCGGTAGCCTTTGCCACGGCTGTCTGGTGCTGGGCGACCATGGAGAGACGGCGGTCTATGACGACACCTAGATATTTCGCCGTTCTCCCCCATGGTATTTCGGCGTCTCCGATCTTCAGAGGAGCTGGGAACCCCCTTCTCGTGGTGACGGCGAGCGCTTGGGACTTACCTGCGTTCACAGACAGTCGCCAGTTGCTCAGCCAGTCAGGAAGAAGGTCCAGCGTCCTCTCAAGCTTCAAGGCGGCGTGATCGGGAGTTAGCGAGCTGGCTATAAACGCCGTGTCGTCGGCGTATAGCGCTGCGGTGGTGCCAGGGTCTTTGGAGACGTCGCTGGCGTAAAAATTGTACAACCCCGGAGAGAGCACGCTGCCTTGAGGTACACCGGCGGTGATGGGGCGCTCTCCGGAGAGGACACCGTCTACACGCACCTTGAAGGTGCGTCCGGAGAGAAAAAATGCCAAAAGCCTTACCAGAGGGGGTGGGACGTTGGATCGGATGAGCTTGAAGAGCAGACCTTCATGCCAAACACAGTCGAACGCCTTTTCCATGTCGAGGAAAACTGCGACCGAAGATTCCTTCTTGTTAGCCGCAACGGACAGATGGTGAATGACTCTTACCAGCTGGAGAGTGGTGCTGAGCTCCAACCTGAACCCGAATTGGTCCTTGCGAGGAGGGAGGTGGGGAGCAAGGTGCTTGAGAAGGAGTTCAAACGTTTTGGAGAGGGTTGAGAGGAGGGTTATGGGACGGTAGCCCTCTGCCCTTCTCAGGTTTTTGTGGGGTTTGGGGATAGTTGTAATTATCCCCAACTTCCAGGGAGTGGGAAAGTGGCCGGTCCTGACGATTCCATTGTATAGGCGGGTCAGGGCGGCCACCGTCCTGAAAGGGAAGGTGTCGAAGGGCAGAGTTGGGAATGCCGTCTGCTCCGGGGGCCTTCTTCGGTTTAAGGCAAGAGATGGTTTTTTTGACTTCCCTCGGAGAGAAGGAGAAGGAAGGGGGGGAGGAGGGAGAAAGTAGGAACACCTTTACCTCCTCGGAGACCACTCGAGCGTGGTCCGTTTGGTCTCCGAGGAAAGGTGTTCCTACTTTCTCCCTCCTCCCCCCCCCCCCCCCCCTTCTTCTCCTTCTCTCCGAGGGAAGTCAAAAAAACATCTCTCGCCTTAAATATTTCGCCATCGCCTTCGATCGTCTTATTTATTTAAGCTATTATGATTACAGATGACAAGCTACACAACCCTGCTCTACCTGACGGGGGGTTTCTACGCACAGTACCAGAACACGAGCGAGATAGAAGTACCTCTGACCATTCTGCTGACTTTATGCTGCTTTGCGGTAGATTTCATGATGACTGTACTGCATCTGTACTCTTTGCGGAAGGTAAATACCTACAGTGGGATGCATTAAAGGCTCCACACATTGAGGAAAGACTTGGGAAAAGAGTAGGCACGATAATATACGATGAAGATAATGAAATTAGTTTCGGGTACAAATTCTGAAGGTTTGAACTCGAAGTATCAAAGTCGTAAGGGCGCGTTTACGAAATAAATTGTTTGACAGCGGCGTAGTACGGTTTGAAATTTCTTTAGAAATGTTTTGTACAAGAAATACAGACAGTGATCAAATAAAGTGAGCCTTATTTTGACGACCTCTGTGGCTCAGTGGCTCAGCGCGTTAATGCTCAAGCCGGGGATCGTGTGTAATAATAATAATAATATCTCTGGACACTTCACACCACGTCAATCTGGCCCCGTGCTAAGTATCCGAAGAACTTGTGTTACAGGTACCAACGTGCTACAAGTATATTTACTTTTATACTATACATATATTTAAGATTTTTATTGTATTATACACAATGACATATTTAACACACATCCATGACCCAGGAACACAGAAAAAATATTTTGTTCTTTTGGCGGGATTCGAACCCGCGACCCCCGGTTTAAGCACCAACGCGCTGAACCTTTGAGGCACAGAGGTCGTCCTATATAAGGTTTAGTAAAATCAATTACGGATATTTTAGGCATATGATCTACTGATTATGTAAATACATATAGGCATAAAATAATTTCAAAATTTCAGATAAAATATATCTGCTGGCTGAGGACAAACAGACCTCACATAAACAGCTGACTTTATAGCCCCAGACCTACTAGCAAATTTAGAGCAGGTGTTTGTGGCCAGCTGAAACCTTGTCATATAATTCTCCTATTGTAACCCAACACAAGACTGCAAGACTGGCTGATCAGAAGGGGGGCTGAGTAAATATACAAATTTTTTAGTTTTTTTTTAAACGTCTTTACATAAACAGTAGATCATGATATGGCCAACATATATATATATTTTAAGTTTAAATTATTTTTCTACCTAAACGTTTTTACGTAAGAAACTCATCTAGCAAAACACGTGAATATTTTGAGGAGACATTTATATTTTTATATTGTTAAGCAAATTTTAATATAAATATCAATTGATACAGCCACAGAATAATATACGTCTACAGTTCTAGTGACAGTGTCGACAAACACTTTTCGTAACGATTGGACTATTCTGGGTGGTTTTTTATTCCGTTCCGATAGAAACAGGGCATTTTTGTATCAAAAATAGAATATAATTACATACTAAAGCATTTGTGTCAATGTTTAAGTATTTAAAAGTTGTAAAATTTTAATATTATGAATTTCGGTCACCCTCTTGCGGGGGTGACGGGGCGCCTCACGCGTCGCTCGCCGTTGTACGCTCCAATCACGCGCAACGACATAGGGGTCTATAGGGTGACAATTATTTGTAATTTCAATGTTTTTTTTTTCTAAAATACTTTTTTTAAATGTATAAATCAGTAAATAGTGAATGTAAAAAATTTTCACCAAGTTAAAAAACAGTAAACTAAGTATGCCACAGTACTCTATTTCATGCACCTGTTATAACCTGATTCTCTCAAAACGGACTAAAAAATCACCCAGTATGAACTGTTTAGACTACAAATCAAAGGTGCATTTTTCAGGATAATCTACCACTGATCTTTATATATTTCTACTACGTGATACTAACGCTGGTGACAATGATAGTGGGTCTACCGTTCTTCTTCTACTACGTGGTGTTGAGCCCTGAGCCATCCCGGGCTCTGTTCAACGTTTGGGGCCTCGTTGGAACTGCCGTTCTGGCCTGGTTTGCCATTGGTGAGTGTTAAAACCATAGACGTATATTATAGACGAGGCATGTCGAGGGAAAAACTGTCTCCACTTAAATGGCCCCTTTTTTTGGGTTGCTTGGGGCCATTTTGACATTTGAGGTACGGTGTAATCAAGATGGCGTAACTTTTTCTTGTATGAAGATTTGTTCTGCCAAATATACGTCATAGCCCATCCTTGTTTTTGAAATCATTGGTTAAAACACTATACGAATAAACAAAAATTTAAGTAACCCCCGAATTGTCAAGCAGTGAGCGAGCTAATGATGATGATATATTGCTAAGAACACTCTCGATCATCATCTCGACTAGCCATCTAACGCAGAATTTTTAAATTGAACCAAGAGCTAGTGCCTGAGATTAGGGTGTTTAATCAAACATCTCGCGCTTTATAAAATACTAGATATTGCCTGCGACTTCGTGCCCACAAAAGGATATCTCGAGAGAACCGTACATTTTGCCGCAATAAAAAGTAGTATATGTCCTTCCCCTTGGTCTATTCCATATCTGTGCTAAATTTCATCAAAATCGGCCCAGTAGTATCGGAGCCTATTCAATGCAAACAAACAAATTAATATTTTCTCTTTATAATATTAGTATAGGTAAATTATGAGAGAACACTCTACCTGTGTACGTATTAGATTCCCTGATAGTACTATGCCTACAGCCATTCTCAGTAAAAGACTAGCTGAGCTACCTAACACGGAATTTTTAAATTGAATCAAGAGCTTGTCCTTGAGATTCGAGCGATACAGTCATATAAACTCCTGCGCTCTATAAAATTAGTAGAATATTTATTATCTGACAAATAAGTAGGGGAATTCAATTACAGGTCTCCACATCCTTCTAGCTTTCGGAGTATACAGCTACGGGGTTTTGCTGACGAAGCTCAGGAAGCAGGCGCTACAGGCCAAGGCAGAGGCGGAAATGAGGCGGGTTAGCGTGTAGGTTACTACCGGAAATAAATATATTAGCTGTATAAAAGGTTTTGATTTTTTACGGTTCCGTTTCCCAAAGGGTAAAAACGGGCCTATTACTGAGGCTTCGCTGTCTGTCTGTCTGTCCGTCTATCGACAGGCTGTATCTCATGAACCGTAGTAGCAAGAGAGAAGAAATTTTCACGGGTGTATTTCTGTTTCGCTATAACAGTAAATACAAAAAACAGAATAAAATCAATATTTAAGTGGGGCTCACAAACAAACTTGAACTTTTAGCCATTTCGTACCGAAACCTTAGTGCCCGTGTCCGACTCCCACTTGGCCGGTTTTGACAGTCACACATCGTCTAGCATTTAGCACATCTATATTAACTAGAGGTCGGCTAGTGATCGAAAGTCGACCGTCCCTACTAATATTACAAATGTGAATGTAAGTTTGTTTGTTGCGCTTTCACGCGAAAGCTACTGAACGGATTTTGATGAAATTTGGTATGGCAGTTTAGACTCTGGATTAAAACATAGGCTACTTTTTATCCCGGAAAAGTACAGTGTTCCCGCGGGATACTCGATAGTATATTTACGCGGGCGGAGCCCCGGGAAACAGCTAGTAATTCTTGAATTTTTTAAGTTTAAAGTTTTTCAGACGTTTTTTTTTTGCGGTTTGCGTCTTGGATACGAAAAAATGTAATGTGAAAGACACATTGACAATCGTGTAACAATTGTGTCAAACACATGGTAGTGTGAGTTAATCTGAGGTAGTGTGTGTGATGTCATTTTTAATAATTTACTGTATTTTTTGAGCATTATCATATGAAATATTAGCTGTTGCCCGCGACTCCGCCGGCGTAAATACGGAATAAAAAGTAGCCTATGTTTTAATCCAGAGCCTAATCTACTATCATACCCAGTTTAATCGAAATCCGCTCAGTAGTTTTTGCGTGAAAGAGTAACAAACATCCATCCATCCATACATCCTCACAACCTTAACATTTATATTATTAGTAGGATTTGTGCAGATAACTCCCCGTGTGCAAATCTTTTGCTTTACGTATTAATATAGGCAAACTGGAGGTCATCCTGTTGTCAAAATTCGCACATAACAAATCATATTATTTGTAAGTTTGAAACTCTATAAGGGTTTTATTGCCTCTTAGGTATAAATAATAAAATAAAAAGGTACATTACCTTATTGTATTTCGGATCGGAGGATTTTCGCATCTTTTCAATCGACTTCTCGATGTCTCCGGGTCACAAGATGCCGTTGAGCGCCACCCCCACAATCTGAAATATACAAAAAGATCATTAAAATATTTGTGTCTTAAGTATAGAGTTAAGATAAGGCCGTGTTCCAATAGGTTATGTAGAATGCATACACGTATATACCAGGGACAGGGCATGTCGAGGGCCTAGGCTAATTAATCGTCCTTGGGGCACTATACAATATAGATGTCAGTGTTGCGTAGCTGGCGCAAAGACATTCCGCCATTTTTGGAAAAAGATTAGAAACAAACAAAACTCAAGGTGAACAAAAATTTTGTTCACCTTAAACAAACTTACTCGTAACGTATATGTAATAAACTTTCAAAGTTTCCGTAATTAGCGCATTTTTAGCTATCTACACTTTTGTTTTGTGTACTAAATAAAGTTCGAGTAGCTATCTTAAAAAAAGTACGCACCACGTCGCGTCTCGGTGTGAACTGATGCTTAGTGTAGATAACATTCATAAGGATCTGTACATAATCCTCTACGTCACCACCGTGTCACTGTTGCACTGTGTGGTCATCACTGTGCCACTATTACACTGTGATGTAATTGCCGTGTCACTGTTGCACTGTGTGTCATCGCCGTGTTACTTTTGCACTGTGATGTCATCACCATGACACTGTTACACTGCGATGTCATCACCGTGTCACTGTTACACTGTGTGGTCATCACTGTGCCACTGTTACACTGTGATGTAATTGCCGTGTCACTGTTGCACTGTGATGTCATCGCCGTGTTACTTTTGCACTGTGATGTCATCACCATGTCACTGTTACGTGATGTCATCGCCGTGTCAATGTCGTACTGTGTTACGTCATCACTGTGTCATTGTTGCACTGTTACGTCATCACCGTGACACGGTGGGATGTCATACCGTATCGTCATCCACCGCGGCGATGGACAGGCCGTCGGCGATGGTGGCCGCACAGAGTCTCTCGAGCGCCGCATGAGGCTCCCCGCGCCGGCATAGCCCCACGGCTCGGTTGAGGGGCTCGTCCGCGAAGAAGCTGTCCCGCAGGTGGCGGATCACCGCCTCGCTCATATCCGGGGTTATGGCGGTATACTGCGCCATGGCTAAAACAGAATGCAGTTATGAATATTGCCTAGGTAATATATAACTCTATAACGCAAACCAGTCGATAAAATTCATCCATGTACTTAATAAAGTATAATTTATATTTTAAACACATCAATAAATCAATAAATTGTCAAAGTATATCTTCACGCGTAGGCTACCACAATAGAAATGGTTTCTTCCTACGGAAGAATAGACAAAATGACAGATTGACAAAGGAAATCTATAATTTTGTCGCTACTATCAGACAGTGTTTCTACTTTTGCGTTTAATAAACGCATTTCTACTGTGGTCATGCTGTGTGCAAGTGTTCTCAAGTAGCATTTTACAAGTGCATATAGCAAAATGTTTATATGCCTTAGAAGCATTCAAAGACTACTTAAGAAGTGGGAGTATATTCTAAGGCACGTCTGGGCTGCCTCGCTTATCAAGCTGGCGCAACTCAGATGTACAATAAGTCTGTGACAGAAACTTTTAGACTTGACTGTTGACTAATGACACGACGCGACTTGACGATGCAATACTAGAAGATGCTGTAATATTATTATACAGCGGTTCACAGCGCGAGGCGCAATTTCGAATTCTTGTAATAAAACGCGTAATAAATCCTACTACACTATTATAAATGTGTAATTTATCCAGTAAAATTACAGTTTTCTCGTGGGATACTGTATTTATGTCTGTATGTTAGACTGTGCATTATTCCACGCGAAGGAGCCGCGGGCTAAAGCTAGTCTAACACGAAAGTGAGTGCGCTAGTCAACTCATTGCGGCGCGCGGGGAAAATGCTTGTTGTTTCACCTAACATCGGGGGAAAAGGATATATCCGTACAATAGTAATCTATACATAAAAGAGAAGCTATAGTGCGCACATTTATACCGCTTTGTAAAGTATTTTAGAAAAGGCGTCCTCAAATTTCGCAAATCGATACTCAGCCCTTGGTGTTTACTGTTTTATGAAAAAACTATATAATATTACTGAACTAAAGTTATCTCAATTGCTGAACAATCAAACTGTGTCGGTACGTGGTTGTTTTTTTATTTTCATTCTTCGTTTGTTTTTAACTTACCGTCAAAGTTGCTTTAAAAATCCGATGTTTGAAGACTATTATCTTCTAAACTAATTTAAATTTTAGATATGCAAGCACGTACCGACCCAGATAAGTATAATCAAAATCGATATTACGCTAAAATTTTCGACATGACAGAGGTCTACAATGTTTGACTTTAGAGTAAATCACCAAGAGCGTTTGTATGGAAAAAGAACCGACTAGTGTAGCCTTAACGCCTCGATCGATGCGGGACGTTGACGGGGCACGAGATAATAAATAAAAGACAAATTCCAATAACGAAAAGGAATTCCGAAGATATTAAAGGTCCGGATAATACCAGGTCAAGGTTGAGGCCGGGGGACACGTTATGTTAAGCGATTGGAGAGATTTGTAAAGCGGCGGTTGTGATAATAGAGGAAATTCAAATAGCTGAACTATTCGATATTAATTTATGACGATTGGTTCATTTCAAGGAAATATCTATGTTTTTATGGAACGATACGGAATGCCGGGTGCCGGAAACGCAACGAGCAGACGAATCGCATAATGATTAGCAATTATGTACAACTGGCTTTGTTTCGTATTCTATCTCCCCCAGAATCTACCATAATTATGAAACACAACGCCGGTTTTCTGTGAGTCCATGTCTGTCAGCCGGCCCATCTGTAGTAGGAATCGGTTTGTAAGAGGCTGTGGTAGATCTCCGATATACCGGCCTGTTCGTATAGAAGACTAGCTTTTGCCCGCGGCTCCGCCCGCGTAAATACAGTATGCCACGGGAACACTGTACCTCTTTCGAGATAAAAAGTTGTATATGTCTTAATCTAGAGCTTAAACTACTACTATACCCAATTTCATCAAAATCCATTCAATAGTTTTTGCTTGAAAGAGTAACAAACAAACATCCATCCATCCAACCTCACAAACTTTCACATTTATAATAGTACTAGGACTTTGATCCTACTAATGACCTCAATGGCCTCATGACCTTTAATGTTTCGCATTAAATGGAGGTCTCAGTGGTCATATGTATGTATGTGTGTTTGTAGACGGTAGGTATATAGACCCAGTCCGTCCTAAATGCTGTAATTAATATGATTCTGTGCGGTTCGTTAGGCCGGCGAGGGACGGTGTAATAAACACAGATGTGTCTAATTAACAAGCTCACATAGCACAAAGTCTTTATCCAAGTTGCTATCGCTAATTACGATGACGACACTGACGTTCGAAAACAAAAATGTATCTATGGGATTGGACATAAGCATCGCGTGTGTAGGGCAAACATGACCAACGTCGGAGTGCAGACCTTTGCCGTGCGGCCCCTGAGTTAAGTCAGCGGTCGACTCGGTAATTGAGCGGGACAGCTTATTAAAGCTACACCTGCGTTTTAATACAATACGAGGGCGGCACTGAAAATTTCGTGAAACAAGGAAGTGACACAACATTACTATTTAAAAATGTATTTATTGCTTTTCGAAGTATTCTCCGCTAAATTTGACAAATTTTTCCATGCGATGGAACCAATCATTGAAGCAACCATTCCATTCGGAAGTTGGGGTCTCCAAAATGGCCGTTTTGTAGGCGTCCACAGCTTCTTCAGGTGATGAAAATCTCTGACCACGCAATTTATTCTTTATTTTAGGGAAAGTATAGAAATCATTAGGGCTTAGGTCGGGGCTGTACGGCGGATGGTCTAACAATTCTATGATTTCTTGCTCTAAAAACTCTTTTGTTCTGTGCGCGGTGTGAGAACTCGCATTGTCGTGATGGAGGATGATGCGGCGGTTGCAGTTCTCTTTACGGAGTTCAGAAACGACCTGTGGCAAACAAATGTTAGCATACCATTCTGCATTAACCGTTCTTTGTTCCTCAAGAGGAATAGTCGTAACATGGCCGGTTTTGGAGACAAACGTGGCCACCATTTTTTTTGCAACACTTCGTGAACGAACAATTTTTGTTGGCTTTAACTCATTTTCGAACACCCAAACTCGTGACTGGTTTTTTGTTTCGGGTTCGTACGCGTATATCCAGGATTCGTCACCTGATACGATGTTGTATACAGCATTTGAGGATCCTGCGTGGAATCTTTCGAGAGTTCTGACGCACCAAGTAACGCGAGCCGCTTTTTGCTCTTCACAGAGCAAATGCGGTATCCATCGGGAAAACGACTTTTTTACACCTAATTGTTCATGCAAGATTATTTGTATTTGACTCATGCCAATGTCTAAAGTTGCCTGAATTTCGCGGTATGTCACATGTCGATCTTCCTCAATCAGCTTACGCACAGCATCAACGTTTTCTTGGGTGACTGCAGTTTTTGGACGACTTTGACGGGGATCATCACTGAGCTTGACACGTCCACGTTGAAATTCAGCAAACCAGCGATAAATTGTGGTTTTGGATGGGGCTTCATCACCAAATGCAGAAATCATCCGGTCAACACACTATTTTTGTGTTAAACCACTTCGAAAGTCATAATAAATCATCGCTCTAGAATTTTCTCGAGTCAATTCCATTTTCTCAACGACTAAACAAGTTTGACAAGACCTTGTGACAAGACCGAGAATCTTTTTTTAAATAAATAAACGGTATTCGATTTTTAAAACCAAGTAGTTTTAAATTAAAAAAAGATTTAAATATGACAGGAACAGTGGAAATATTCCATTCCCGATACTTTTAGTGCAGCCCTCGTATAATAAAGAGTTAGTTAGAGTAAGTTTTGTTAAAATAAAACAAGAGCATGTCACGACATGTCCAAGGAGGATTCCGTAACTATCAACGCGCAATAGGTTTTCTTTGAATCCCTCCAAAAGGTATTTTCCGATTTCACTCAAAATAATTTTTCTAAAGAGTTTTTAGCATGATCTATCAGCATGGAAACTTACAAGTTTCTATATCTTATAGTTTAGAAATCACATGTATGGAGAGCCACCCTATACACAATTTACAACTATACCAAATGTCATGCAGTTATATTCATAATTACAGAAGCTAAAAGCGCGGACAGACAGACAGACAGACGGACGGACAGAGCGAAATCATAAGGGTTCCTTGTGTATTACGGAACCCTAAATAACAAGCAATCGTGAAAAGGTTGGTCATGCCTAGAGTAGGGTTTATTTGGTTAGTGAAAAATTATTTACAATTAGGAGCTTTAGAAAAAGTCTATCTATCCAAGTTCGCACTTATGGCTGAATATTAAAATTTAAATATATTAACGCCCTTGATAATAATATTTACACAACGAATAACTTATACAACGTGGCTGTCTTTGTCTGATACGTTGGAAAAGTCACTTGATAGATAAAGACAGCAATGTTGTTTATTTTATCCGTTGACCGTTGTGTAAATATTTTTATTAATAAGGGGACTAATCTTTCGAATTTAACAATAGATTTTGAATGTATTATTATGAAAGTATACGCTTAAGTACTTTAAGTAATTATTTGGTAGTAGATGGGAAGTTGATTTATAGAATAATCTAAAACCCAGTATTCAAGCAAGATATTAATAAAAAGCAAATGAAATCAGCGTACAATCAATAAAGGGCGATAAGTAATTGTTTTATTGAGCTGTCACAACGTTTTATAGCCTGTTAATACATTTTATACGTCGCCGAGGTCACGAGGGCTGAGGGTCCTGTCATAAGCAGATTCTAACGTTTATGGATAGAGGATAAATGAGTTGACGAATTACCTAATGGATCGCGTTTACCTTTGCCCATGGATACTCGGAAATCTACATCAGCGTTGCGTTGACCTTGAAAATAGGAAGGTACAGACACCTCCGTGGTCCAGTGGTTTAGAGCTTGGATCTCGACTCCGGAGGTCGTGGGTTCGATACACGCGTTGGAACAACACAAAAATGTTGTTTTCAAGTCTGGTTAGGTTACAGTATATGTAGGCTGATCACCTGATTGTCTGACAAGAATAAAAATACATGCGTCGGATGGGCATGTAGAAAAGTTTGTCCTGTGCCTGATCTGTCTCCAGTCTTGTCGGTCATCCGTCCCACTGGGTTACGAGAGTAAAGGAAGAGAAGGTGCTCTTGTGTATTGTACACACACTTGAGCACTCCTCATATTCCTGCCTAGCTGGCCTGGTTTCATTGAAACCGGCCACCGTCACCGAAATCGGTGTAGGAGACCTTATATAGTAGGAAATACAAAATTCTTTTGTTGGAGGTCCTAACCCAACTCGACCGAACCGACCAAATTATCGGAAAATAATATGTAGGTAAGAGTTGCGAAGGTTCGTTCCACAATTCGCTTTTGTTGTTCCGTATATAAAACAACATTTATTTGCATTTATCTAATATGATCCTTTGTAGTAGTCAAAAACAGACAGAAACTACATAACATAATGCTTCTTTGAATTCAAAGAGAGAATAATCATCGAAAAAGAGGATTTCTCTGTTGATCACTTGTAATCAGCTTACAGCCTACTAATAATAATCATTTTTAGTGTAGGCAAATCGTAGGCATAATACAAGTGTAGTAACGTCAACCAATGAGAAAATGTTAATTTTCCTCATAAAATTGTTACTCACGACTTCATAACAGCTTAGGATGTGATAAGGCTAAAACGCAAAACTTTACACTTCAGAGGCAGTAGCGCTCTCGATTTCCGATTGAGCGAATCGGAAATTGGGACTCTTTGTTGGATTATCTGTCACGAGTCACGACATAACGTCTAATTTAGACTCTAAAATGTATTTTGTTTGAATATCTACAACTAAACAAACCTACTTTGATTTAATTCAGATGCATAATTTAAAAAAATCAAATAACAAAGTTTTCAGCGAAATGGGTACACAATATGATTACAACATGCATCATGTAATTTGTGCTAAAATATTGTAATTTCTAAAGTTAAAAAAAAACTTCCTTGTTTATTTAAACGACTTCGACTCCGATAACTTAATATATAATTGAGATAAATATTAATGCAAAGATCTAAGACATCAAAAAGCAATGTCAAATAAATTATTGCATTGAAAATTAGTATGAATATTAAATAGCAATAATTAATAATAATCAATCAATCAATCAATCTACTGCAACATTATCAATCTATAATTTACAGTTGCAGTATTGTTGTACTGTAACTTACCTCGTGCACCGCTCACGACTGCTCCCTGCGCACTGCCGCCCTAGCCGCCCTAGCCGCCCGCCCAGCGCCCTCGCCCGTCCAACATAGATTATTCAACAGATGCCCCATTTAATACCAAAACACTATATTATCATATGCTACGCTAGTTTCGGCTACTTGGTGTGTGACTTTCATTTATTTGTCGTGTTTTTATTTTAGTTATCTTGCTACCAGCTGGTAAATTAATAATTATTATTTATACTTTGAAACTATATTTTTAAGTACTACCTATTATACTTATCATAATTTATAGGCATTCTCATTCTCGATTTAAATTTTAAAATCGTTAAAAGAACAAAATTTGTACATCTATTCAAAATTTTTTGTTACTCACGTACAATATTGACCAAGTTACTGCTCGACCAGTTTCTAAACATTATCCTTGCACTAGGACTACTCAAAATATTTAAACACAAATTAAGTAACCGCAACGACCGGAGGCTTGCTCGAAGAAATTTTCATCTTTTATTATTAGCCGATATAGTTAGTTCGATAGTACCTAGATAGCCCTCATTTTTGCTTGTCAATAAATTGCATTTTATTTATGACTGCGTCTACGTAGACTGAAGCTATTTCAAACACTCGGATTTTAGTAATTGGATTCTAGGCCACTATAGACCGACGATTTGGCAAAGGACGGCAAGTGGATGGTCCTAGCGAAACAGGCATCAACAAAAATAAAGGAAGTAAATACCTTTTTGCTTTATTTCATATTCCGTAAAAGTTTAGTCAAGTACACGACACGACATAAGTAAGTAAATACAGCACTGTCACATTTTGTAGGTATATTATATTTAGTATGTGTTGTTTAGTTGAAAATAAACGAATCCATAGTTAGTGATAGTAAGTCGTAACTACTACATTTGCATGGCGTCTATTTGTTCTAAGACAACATAGGGATGACAGGCGAAGATTATTGAATTCCCCCATCCCCCAGTGCGGATAAGGCAATTATTTAAAAACGAAGACATTATTATATTACTATGCACAATCAGTGGCGTCCTCACCCTTGGATTGACCTAAACCCTTTTAATAATAATAATAGCTCCCACACCGATTTCAGCGACGGTGGCCGGTTGCTGGTTTCATTGAACCACGGTCCGGCCGCGCATGAGTTATGTTATAGTGCCCAAATGTGTGCGCAGTAGACAAGAGCACTGTCTGTTCCTTTACTCATGTAACACAGTGGGACGGATCACGGATGACCGACACGACTGGCAATAGATCAGGCGCAGGGCCGACTTTTTACATGCCCATCCGACGCGTACAATCAGGAGATCGGCCTTGTCCTAACCAGACTTGAAAACAACAGTCTTTGTTGTTTCAACGAGGTAATCGAACCTACGACCCCCCGAGCCGAGAGTCAACCTATAAACCGCTGGACCACGGAGGCTTTTATATTATTATATAAAAAATATTAACCACATAAGTAAACGGATCTAAAACTCTCTAATTCAACGCAATTCTCATAAATATTAAACACTTTAGCGCCTTTTCTGATGAAATCAATATTCTGAGGCAAGACAGCCTTGAGAGTTGAGACGAGATCCGCCATAATCTTAAGTGGCTTGTTAGGACGTCTGGTGTTTGGCCTGTCTGCAGTCTGTCGCACTTTGTAGTTGGTAGGTACCTAGTAATTACTGAGTGTAGCTTGCGTAGTAAGGTGCGTCCATAAATTACGTGAGAAATGTTGGGGGGTCTTTAGGGTTTAAATCTCAATTGAGAGGGGGGATCTCAGCAAATATCACAATCTTTTTTCCGGTAAAAATTGTTTCGAAACTGATATAACTAAATATTATATTTGCACAATACACATTTTTGAACATTCTGGTAACTTCGAAGTTCTCTCACTTCCTACTTCCAGCGTTTTAATGGACAATATTTTTAAATTAAACACAAACATCAGCATTATATCAATTCTTTATTAGCGCATTTATGTATCTCACACGTTCATACTAACATCACCAAGCTGAAGTTGCAACTTGCAAGGAATCGCTTTTAAGTAACTTCACGTTGGTTATTTAACGGTCGTGTATTATACAACAATAATATGTCTACACATTCAATAGAGAGCATTACAAATATAAGGCATTACATCACAGCCGAAAGGTCGGCTTTTGCCTCCCACGGTGTTCTATAAATATAAAAGATTAACCTATAGGTTTGTGAAAAGCATTTGTTTTCGCTTGCACATAGGCTACTTTATATCTATTGTTAAAAATTTAATAATATTATTAATTTGATAATTGATAATATATCAGATATTATCAATTAGGCTGTCTTGTCTTCTTGTCTATTTTCACCTCCATTTATCAGTAACATTAAAATATATTTGTATTTGGCATGGAAAGCATTAGAATTTTATTTTAAGCGTAATAACGAAATATTAATATTTTAAAACAGTACAAAACCTACCGCGGGAGACTAGTTCTATAATATTTACAGTTGAATATCCCATCTAACACCTCACCTTCGTAAAATTACGCTTTGATTTATCTTATGACATTAATAATTCTTGATATAAACATTCGCAAAGTTTTAAATTAAATTATTTGTCTTAAAATTTGATATCCTTTAAACATAATATTATAAGTTTTTTATAACATAATATCATTTAAACTAATTTATTCAATGAATATATTAATTCTTTATCATAAGTAGATTAAAATAACATAAGCAATATAATTTATAATTACAAGCCCAATATGGAGTAATTTTTCTATGGAGTAATGGTTTTATTGACTGTATCCAACAGGATACAGCAATGTTTGTGGGTAAAAATCCCCCTGTGACAAATTAAAGATGAGTTCACACTTCAAAAACATATTCATGGATTTTTAGTTGAAAGCTGGGGTGTTGGAAATGATTCTTAAGTCTTAACCCATCATCATTAACTTACTGCTTGGCATAACTATTTTGACAGTGGAAATATCTTTTCGTTCGCTCTAGTGTAGGCTCCGATTTCACGAAAAAGTGCGATCCCCTTATATCTCGGAGTATTGTGAAGATATGAAATTCAAAAAAAGGCTCAAAAGTCGCGTATTCACGAAAGCTGTAAGGTGCAAAAAATTATTCGAGAATGTCAAAAACGATAAATGTTATGGCCGAAATAGTGAAAAAAACGAATTTTTGATTTTGGCGCTCGATATTTTGGAAACTATATTTTGATATAAGAAAATATCATTCTTATATCAAAAATTTGAAAAAACTCCTCTGGACAATTTAGACAGCTACAATTTGAGCCTAAAACAACGACGATCGAGATAAGGGTTTGCCCTGTAGAGGAAAAAAAGAAAGGTTTTTTTTTTAAAAGTCAAGTTTTTTCGAATACCATAGATTCATTTCCAATGTGCTCGATAGTCGTGTGAGGCACGAAATCTGTGATTTTTTTATAAAACTATAACCCGACTACGTACTTTATTACCCGGGCTATTATTACGAATCTATTGTCACCTCATTTATTATATATATTATAATCGGATCAGTAGTTTTGGCGTTACTGTGGAACAAACATACATATACATAGACTATGAAAATAGTAGTCGGGTAAAATGTTCAATTTTGTCTCTTTTTAAGTTAACCCCTGAGGAAGTTTTACGCAACAACTTACACATTTGAATTAATTGAATTACTCAATATGAATCTTTTCTTTTATCTTTTTTTTGAATAATTCAATATTTTGAGATTCAAATTTTATCAATCACTGGTAGTCAATCAAACAAGAAGTTATTTCGTACTTAATAATACTATATTATGTATTGCACACATAAAAAATCATAACAGAACAAGAAACACATTACTATTCACTTACGAGGTTTGTTCAAAAAGAACGCGAATTTTTAATTTTCGCGAGCTAAGTTCCTACTTAGCTCGCGTCCCTACTGGCATACTGAGGCATTTAATGGACAGTCATGCGCCTTACTTTGCATTACACCAAGTGCGAGTCAGACTCTTGCACGTAGGGTTCCGTACCAATATCTACTAATATATTACCGTCCTTACTAATAACAATATTTACACAACGGATAGTTTAAACAACGTTTCTGTCTTTGTCTGATGCGTTGGAAAAGTCACTTGACAGACAAAGACAGCAACGTTGTTTAAGTTATCCATTGAGTACCTAAATCTTTTTATTAGTAAGGGGGTACATGTTTACTTATTATTTCGTTATTTTTCTAAGTAAGCGCATTTTACAAGTTAGGCATCTATAACTCCTAAACTAACAAAGTTGAGCCGTTATAGTTTTCCTTTAAAGTTTATCACATGGATACTTCTACCATCATTATTTTTCAGATTTTTCGAGCCAGACGTTTGGAAAGGAAATTGGTCAAGAGTAGGACTGCCAGACTTGCATTTTTATCGGTTTCTAGTTGGCGCGCGGCCGTGTATTAAAACAGTTTTCTTGTTCCTTATGATTTTTTTTTACTCAAAATATCTTCACACATTTTGGTCCATAGAAAAAATCTGCCAGGTTTAGAACTGCCAGACCGGCGGTTATAAATTGAACTTTTGGGCCCCTAGCGATCTACAGTGGTCCTATGCTTGTTCGTGATGACCTCCTTTTTCGACGCCGAGCTCGAGCTCTATAAGTAAAAAAAACACAACACCAGAAAAAAAATCATCTCCACCTTGCGTGTGAGAGGAAGATACCCCCAAAAAAATTTTTTTCGTGATTTCATTTTAGCACTTGGTCAACGTAGTGAATACACATATCCATGCAAAGTTTCATCTTACTAGCACTAACCGTTTGGGCGATAAGCCGAAGATGGACGGACGGAAGGACGGACATGACGAAACCATGTTAAGGTACATGCATCGGTACAAATTACTATTATTGTGTTTAACAAGGTTTTAATGTATGTACTGTTTGGTGTCCTTAATTTAAATGAATAAATAAATAAATAAATAAATAAACCATAAGGGTTCCGAGACGTGAACTACGGAACCCTAATAAAACATGCAAGTATTGTGCAATTGGCGGGAAGCATTGCCTAGAAACGCCCAGATTTGTTTATCCGTTTTGGTTAAAAACAACACACAAGCAAATCCGCGGCTATCGTACTTAAAGCTAGCTCCACACTACTCGCGAAGTATACCGACGAAGTGCTCCGCGAAGTAACCCAAAGTACGAAAAGCGTGACACGAGGCGAAGTGCGTGTCCACACTAACGTATTCGGCTAACCTCGGCCTACTTCGCGAGTAGTGTGGAGCTAGCTTTACAAACCGTACAAATTAGACATGGTGACCTGCGACTTTTTCCCAAAACTGAATAAACCAAGGAACGGGAGAAGCTCCGCCATGATTATAGCAAGTAAGACGGCATGGCCTGGGGAAGTAAATTAGATCAACTAGGTTAATAAAGTGACAGAAGAACGTACACAGCTGCGCAGTTTTTACTAATTTTGGCAACTAAAAAATATAACTTTTATTATTTAATTCTTATCGTTATTGGGAGTGGGTGTAATGCTATATATAGTGTATCGTTGTATGGAAGACGAGCGAAACCAACCAAAGCCAAGTATTTTCGACGCTTTAGGGACTTTGTCGTTAAATCGAGTGACGTTAAATGGAGTTTACATTGTACTTAGAGAAATGCAAATGACGGTGCAATAAATGGTGTATTGAACTATTCTAAACGGGACAAAAACAACTTTTGGCGAATAAAAATACTTATTGAAAAATCCCCAAAATTCACGTAACTTGTTCAATACTTCAGACAATGTATATAAGTAAAAATATTTTATGTTTTAATGAGCATTATGTACGTGTGATTTTAATATCATTGGTTATAACTTAACAACCAAATTTTATATTTTGAATATAATACTGAGAGATATATTTAATTTGTCAAAGAAATTTTATTGCCAAAACTAACAAATCAACTTAGAATCTACAGGGTGTTACTGAGCCCTTTGAATAATAGTAATAGGGACTTGAATACAACAAATTTCATTTTTGATGAGAATAGCTGATTCTCCCATTTGTGAGCAATGTGATAAGAGAGATGACTTATATCATCTCTTGATGGAATGTACCAGGAACAGCGACAAAAGAGAGCGACTGGTTATTACATTTTATTAAAATTTATTTAACGTAGGCGTGCTCTACACTCCATTCTAGCCTAACCAGACTCTGATGCGGCTAGTGTGCTGGTAGACTTCGATGTTAGTGGATAGTTTTTAATACTAAGTTTATTATGTTATAAGTGTTATATAAGTTCAGTTTTCAGGGTACCGTGCCCAAATGGTAAAACGAGTGATGTCGTGATGTCACAAATGATGTATTTCTGAATTTCTTACGCTATAAAAATACTAAAAACATAATAAAATAAATAAATATAATAAAATAAAATAAATATTTTTTTCCGTCTTTATAGATAATGGTACGGAACCCTACGTGCACAAGTCCGACTCGCACTTAGCCGTTTTTTATTTTAAGTATGTTTTGTGTTAATTAGTAAGAGTATGATAGGATTGTCATCGTCATTTCAGGTATGAAAATCCTTAAAGTAAGGAATTTAATAAAAATATTACAACAAAAATATATACCAAACTGTTGTACGCCTCAGCCCATGAGTTTGTTAACATTTCAAAATAAGTATTTTTCGTTTAAACTAATTTAGTTATCTATTAAAATATATATCTATTAACTATCTATAAAATACCAAAATTTTCTTACTTTCTGACTTTTTGCTTTAACATAATAAATCAATTAGGCAAATTAGAAAATATAAGGCAAGAAAAACATTGTATTTCTATAACACCCTGTAGTGAGTGAGATACATATTAAACATGGCCGCTCATAGAGTATTTGTGTTTTTATCTGGACTTATGTCTATAGTAATATCACCTACTCCGTCCTTGTATGGATCATTATTAAACGTTATTGTTATCCTAGTGTCCGGGTTGATCTTGTCTTCGGTGTTCTCTGTACAATCCTTGAGTAGAAGTAGATCTTTGTCTATGGTCGTCGTGTTTGTACCGTTCAGGTAGTGTACAGGATAGTGACTTTTCAACTCCCGCATCAATCTGAAGTTCATGTGGCAGAATGTACACCTGGATTTAAAAAAAACATAACTTTGGTAAAACAGCTTGTGTCATGTGTGTCCAACTTATCAGATAAGGACAAAACATTGTATAGCTTATACATTGTGTTAATATTTTTATTAGTAATTGGTTTAGTATAAAAATATTAAATATTATACTTCCCATTGTCTGGTCCCCGTAACACAAGTTTTACAGATACTTACCACGGGGCCAGATTGACGAGCTTTAAGCGTCCATAGATAATATTATTATTATAACTTTTGACTATCTAAAGCAGCCATACTCAACCATTTTCTTATAGGGGCCACAAACATGTTTCAGTCATGGTATCGAGGGTTAAAAAACTATTAAGAGTTTTGCTTGCGGCCCTCGATACGTAAATTACATTTTGATTAAAATTATTTAAGCTAACAATGAATTTACTTTATTATTGAAAAAATAAGTTTATAGTTACTTGAGACGCGGTTTCGTGGGTACAGTCTCAAACCTTGACTTGAGAACGGCTTGCTTGGGAATTGGGATACAGTACATTATTATTTGTGGTGTTTTTGGGTGTGTTACAATTATGTAAATTAAAATCTAAATACTTATGAATAAACAAACTCAGAATTTACAATACATACTCAACAACAAAATAAAGTTATAAAAAAAAGACGCTTATTGATACTTATTCTTCTTTTTTTTGGTAATCGCAGTTGCAAAGGTTTTGCACCATTTTATTTATATTAATTGACTTGAATTGACACTTGACAGCAGAACTTTTTTCGCTGCCCAAAAAACAAGCCTCAATATATGATCCCTCCCTCGTACAATTCCTCGCCCTATCAACCTTAAATCTGTTGTGTTTTGTAAATACTCCTTTTACTGAAACATTATGTACATACTGTGGTACTGACCCTAAATTTGTCTGTTCTAGGTTTTAGATCATTCAACAGACTTCCTCCTGTACACCGTGCCCTTGTTTATTCATAAAACCCACTCATAAGCCAACGTTTTCGTCAACACAACACATTGGCGAATCACTAAGGAGCCACTTTAAAGAATAAGAAGAAGAATAACTTTTTTCGAATGGCAATGATCCGCATTCCGTTTTACGTAGTTGTTAAAAAAATATGGATATTATTATGCAAGACACTAATAAATATTAATATCTACGTAAAAATTAATGAAAATCAGTTTTTTTAATATAAAAAATACAGACTAAACTTTTTTGGTATTTATATTATTAAATATTACATTTTTAAAAAGAAATATTGAAGGAATGTATAATCAATAAATCCGTTCTTTGTAGAAGTGTAAACGAAACGTTATTTTATTCGTTCTTTGTCGTGTAGATGACGCTTAAAAGTTGAGTAAGTGATCTCAATAACGTTATCAACTGAGACGGTCTTGAGATCATACTATGAATTAAAGACCGTCTTGAGAAGCTAATCGTTACTTGAGACTGTCTCAGCCAAGAAAGGTCTTGAGAACGAGTTTGAGAACGGTTTATTAATACGGGCCTTAGAGTGATGACACAACTTACTGGTATAGGTTCTGTCCCACGTGGCCGCGCATGTGTTTGACCAGGTCGTTGCTCTGTGTGAATGCGCGGTCGCAGTGGCTGCACTGGTACGGCTTCTCGCCAGTGTGGATGCGGTAGTGCCGCTTGAGGTGGTCTTTACTTGTGAAGCTAGTAAAGAGAAGATAATTTATAATCTATGTTGCGTGTAGAAATTAAGGTGTGATTGGGTCATGAAAACTGCCATAGTTTTTTTTTTATTAATTTTTTTTCACAGAGACTTTCAACACTTGAGTTTTGATGCCAGCCTTATATAGGTTCAGTCATTGTTTGCTACACAAGGGACAGATCTATAAAGTTGTATATTTTGCTTCCCTCTGGGGAGAACAGCTCAGAAAGGATAAAATTGATCTGTCCATTGTGCAGGGAACCCAATTCACCTATCCTAGACCTCAACTCTGCAGTTTGAGCAGCCATAAACTGTAACGAGAATAAAAATATGCAGCTGCAAACATAGCCGGGCACCGTTAATCAAATAGTTAACTTCGTTAATCGCTAATCCGCTACAAAAAAAGTTATCTTCGTTAAACGTTAAAGCGTTACATTTCGGAAGAATTAACGCAAGTTAACGTTAATCGTTAATCCGTTAATATGTGTAAAATTGCATCTTTATATCGTTGCGTTAGTGAACTTATAAAACCTGTTGGTTTAGGTTCTAATTCATTCATCAATTATCAACATGCAAATGATCACTGACAGTAATTTATAATAACAACAAACAAACAACCAAACATTCGTCACTCTAAGCACCGGCGCTAAGTAATGAAATGATCAAACGAAACAAAATATCTCTTCGCAGTTTTCTTTCCCACTCGCACGCGCCGGCAAAATATATCTAGTTTTGTTTTTGTTTCACTCGCTGCCACGCGCCGCCCGGCACTTGTCGGTGCCGAGCGGTAACTATTAGACATTGGATTAACGATTAATGGACTTCTGCATATTAACGGAAGTTAACGTGTCCTTTAACATTTTTAAAAGTTAACTTAAAAGTTAATCCGTTAATCAAAATGTTAACTTCGTTAATTAACGATTAACGGATTAACGAGTTAATGCCCAGCTATGGCTGCAAATTACCCCAAAATGACTCAATGCATTAGTATGAATTCAGTCCTGCAATTATATAGTTACGTTCCAGTCGCCATATGTTTAAACTGCAAAACTGTGCATTACATTGTTCAGGTAAAAGCAAATTTGCCATGTAAATTTTCAGACTGACGCTTTGATGCGATTTAATACCTTTAACTTTAAGTTTTAGCTTTTACAACATTGTATGTGTAAATTTTATGATAAAATAGTATAATATTATTTATAGTACCTCATATTACAATTGTCACAGGCGAAAGGCCTGATGCCCAGATGTATTAGTTTGTGCTTCTTCAAGGAATTTGGTTTTGTGAATGCAGAGTCACATTCTGTACACTTGTACGGATGTGCACCTGTGTGAGTTGTCATGTGACCAACCATTTGACCTGCAATTTACAAATACTTGTTAAAATATATGCCACATAATAAGTGTCTTGTTAAGATTAACTGCTTGTGTTATAGTTCGTGTGCATACAATTTGAAGGTAATTGAATTTTATTTCACAGATAGTATAAAACTCCACACTATTTTGGGCCCTTAAGGCAATGTAATGTTTCAAAGAAACAACCTGTTCTTAAATTACTTTTCAACAAACCTTTGGTAGTAAAAGTTTTTGGACAGAGTTTACATGAGAATGGTTTAACACCACTATGTCGTTTCAGATGTTGCCTCAAATTAGAACCGTTATTGAATCCTTTACCGCACTCCGAACACAGATATGGTATTTCCCCTGTGTGTATCCTAATATGATCTTTTAGATTGCATATTTGAGAAAATGCTACAACAGAAATAATTGATTTTCCATTATTTGATAAAAGACAGATATTAACCTTGTTCTTGTAAAAGTATTAATATTTTAAAATATTTGCTATGTCAGTCTGAAAACAATGTTTTTCAGCAATCATCGTCTGTAGTTTCCATAGAAAATGAAGATTTCTGGGAGCCATTAGCAACATGGTTTTGTTGTACTTTCCTTTTTAGAATACAAAAACACAAGAAGATTAAAAGGATTTTAATAGCCAAAAATGTTAATCTAAAATTTAAAATAGTAAAATACCTTTTGAACAGTGAGGACAAATATGTGGTTTGTCTCCATTGTGTTTTCTCACATGACTCTGAAACTGATCCTGACGGGAGTATGTTTTCGAACACTTTGGACACTTGAATGGTTGCTCCTCATTGTGTAGCTTAATATGCCTCCTCAATATGGTCTTCCGTGTAAAACTTTTATCACAGTGATCACATTTAAAAGGTTTTGCGTCTTGAGTATAAACATTATGCTTCCTAAGGTGAGATAAAAAAGCTTTTTCCTTTGTAAATGATTCTGGACATTCGGAGCATTTGAATTCTGCATTTTCTATTTTCACGTCTACTAATATACTATCATCATTTTTCAGCGCAACCTCGTAATGTTCATTTTTACAGTGATTAGCTAAATGTTTTTTAAATGAGGACTCTTTACTGAAACCCTTATTACAGGTAGGGCATTTGTATTTGCTACTTTTATGTGCAAGAACATGTTTCAAAAACTTTTTTTCTTGGGTAAATACTTTTCGACATACTTCGCAGACAAATTGTTCGGGTGCATTTTCCTTCTTTGGTATAACATCATCAAGCAAGTCATACGAGTCCAAATAACTGTGACCCCAATCATCGATATCTGTTTCTAACTCATGTTGTTCACTCTTAACTGGTGTTGCTGCTACTAAAAGCCTCTTTAGCTCCGCTTCCACACTCACAGCTTGGGTTCGAAAAGTGTACACTAATTGAAGAATTTTAGCACATTCATCACACAAGCTCTGTGGTAATCCATCTTCTTTGGAAATCTAAAAACAAGGAGCACTTAAACAACAGCAAAAATATCCTCATAAAATATAGGGCAAAGTAGTGGGAGAATAAGAGAATGAAGAATATTAGACAAAGAGATTAGAGCACAACTTACACTTAAGGCAGTAGTGGCCTCAAGAACATCGGCTAATTTAAGTGTGCAGCTTTCCTCAATTTTAACTGGTCCAAACAAATCAATTAAGGACAAATTACTCCGCATACACGTTCGACAAGTTCTTGCTATATCTACCATCTTCTTTTAGTAGTTACATTAAAACTAATAATAAGGTACGGTTGTTTTATGTTTATTTTTTATTAATTAAATACTCATATTTTTCGATAGATACAAAAGCTACTTACCAGTTACAACTAAAACAATGACATCTGATTCCACAGAATCACAATATTATTTTTTTTTATCTAAATATATGTCGTCGGCTTAAAATCATTTGCCATTGTCTAGTTAAAAAGGCGGGAAATAGAACTTTCGTTTCAATTTTCAACACCGTATTCCTAAATCGTCAAGGCTAAAGTCTAGTCAAAGTCCAAATAAATAGTCAATGCAGTCAATGAGTCAAGTCAGTCGATTCAGTAAAGTGGTAGTTTTGGTGGTACACAAAATAACACGTTTTTTGAAGTTGTACCACTTGCCCACACTTGTGCACGTTAACGAATATTGAATGTTTAATATTCTATCAATATTACACATTAAGAACCGAAATAACACAAATTTATGAATTAATACAAAAAACCACAACATCACCAATTGAATTTCCTGGTAAATCTCCAGAATCACAATTCTCAGAACAATAATACTCACAGAGCACAGAATACATACGCTCATAGATAATTTGTATTTTTATGAAAAAATAAACAAAGAAGATGGTTTTCGATAATTTTTTTATGGTGGTACAGCTATTGATATAAGAAAGATAGGGTACAGTAGTGTTGGTACAACATTATACCAGGGATGTTGCCTAGTGTGGAATATCACATTTTTATAAAATTGTTCAATAAAGATACATAAATCTAAAAGAAATAAGTATTGAGATTGACGCGATTAAAAATTATAAGCAAATAAAAAATATCGCCAATCTCTTTCTCGCAAAACGATTTGCTACGTCACAAGATCTACCCTTTTCCCATTTTTGATTTTGTAATGACAAATGTATGACAGGTGCAACTCGTGACGTCACAGGCCGATATATCGCTCTGTTTCAACTCTGGTCTCTTGTCAGTGTAGCTCAGTGTCTCTTGACACTGGCAAATGGTTTTAAGCCGTAACGCCATCTATATAAATAAAAATATATGGCTATCCGAACACACGCAATATTATTGCCACAATAGATTTGTCAATTTGTTCAACAATTAAAGGCATACCTACGCCACAATTTTAATGATATTTTTTTATATAGGCTCAGTCAAGTACATTTCCTCTAACTGCGCGGAAATTTAAATAGGAAATCAAAATGATGAGAATTAAGAACAAAAGTAAAAAAGTTGTATTGTGTAAGGTAATTAGTTTATTAAATAAAAAAATCAAACAAAAACAAAACTATGGTTATAGATGTGTAATTTATGGATTATTCCCCTTACTAATAAAAAGATTGTAGTAAGATTGATTTAGTGTATGTAATTTAGTACATTGCAATGATATTTTTTATTATAAGATTTTATTATATGCTTTATGCGCGCGTTGTGAATACTCAAATACGTCCCAATAGTGACATCTTGTAGTTAGTCTGCGTCGAGCACAATCATGAGCGTGACGTACATTGGTTCCTGTGTACTTACCAAAATAAATCAAAAATGCCATTGTGTATGTTTCGTAAGTGTACCAATTATGAAGTATAAAGTAAACAAATACAAGGAATCTCTTACCACATGTAAGTATGCAAAGATACTTAGATTATTTAGTATATTTCAATTATTTTTCCAAATAATCTAATAACTGACGCAAAGACGCCATATTCAGATAAAGAGAGAGAGAAAACATTTGAAGTGGAATCATTGAAATTATAGCCATCTCTTTTAGTTCCGTGCTTTTTCACATCTTTTGATAAAATTAACAGTAATTACTATGAAGGTAACATATCTAAAGTAAGGCCAACCAGACGAGATAAAGAATGTAAACAAATTTTCAGGGGTTCAAAACATTTTTATTTGAATAAATTATTATAAAGTTCGAATTTTAATCGCTGTCGTCTGTACTAGACAAAGATGATTCGTCGGAAGAGTCCGAGTCAGCTGTGTTTATGATAAAACTATCTATTGTATTATCAATCATGTTGTCAATATTGCTATAAAAATTGTCCTCGACTTTTATTACATGATCCACACACGTTGGATCCCCTCTTGTAGCAGTTTTTTCACATCTTCAAATTTAAATGTAGTATTATTGCGAGCTACGTGTCCCTTTATGTCAGCCCATACGAGTTCAATGGGATTTAGCTCGCAATTATAAGGTGGCAGTCTTAGGACTTCCACCTTAAATTTTTTGGCGAGCTCATCCACAGCGTATCTTTGGTAGTTCGCCTTTACGTCATTCACTTTCTTTAAAAGTTCTGCCTTTACGTCTTTTTCATCATAGCTTAGTTCTTTATTACGCAGCCATTCTCGAATACTTGCTTTTCTTCATGCTCTGGTGGGTGTTTTTTCTTGGCGTCTTGAGTGGTAATGAGCATTGTCCAGTACCACTACAGAATTTTCACCAAGTTTTGGTAAAATATTCTCAAACCACTGGTCAAAGCGGTTCGCGTCCATTGACTCGTGGTAATCACCTGTGTTTTTTGACTCAAATACATCATCAGCCCCCTCTGTGAAACCATTTTCATTTCCCATATGCACCACAATCAGTCGTCTGCCCTTTGAAGTAGGGTTCCTTGCACCCGTACTCAGTCCCTCCATAAAAGCTTGCCGTTTTGAAGTTATTGTAGTATCCACGTAAGTTTTTGAAACAGTGTGCACTGAAAACGAAATAAGTTTTACATTACCAGTGATATGCACTGCCGAAAATTCTAATTATTTTAGTAAGTCATCTTCTTATTTTGTGGGCTGCAAGGCTTATCGATCCCAGAAACCCAACGAGAGAACAACAAATAAAGTGACTTTTTAGTATGTGTGTCCCCAGCGGGAACCGAACCCGCGACCTCCAGAATAATTGTGCCTTTATTATTAACATAATAAAGGCACAATTATTTGACAAACCTGCATTCACCCATGTTTCATCCATATAGAATATAGAGCGATTCTCCGTTCGGTATTTTTTAATCTTTCTTAAGTAATTCATTCGCCATAGTATAATGTCGTCTCTGTCTATTAAAGCATTGTTTTGTCGTTTTATATACTTAAATTTTAAATGTTTAAGTATTTTCTGAAATGTCGATCTCTTAAAGTTAGGTAATTCTTCATCATCATTGACAGCTTCTAGAGCTGTCTGTCTGGCTGGCTGACTAGAGCCGCCAGGCTGTGATTCCATAATTAAAATCAACAACTAAGCACTCACAATAACAGCAAAAATCAAAAATAAAACTAACCGAAACGGAATAATAACAACAAAAAACCAAATAAATACGGAGACGAAAAAATATGTATCACTTCGAACGCGATCCAAACAGGAATGAACTTGTTCACAATTGTTTGGCGGACCAAATGTTGACAACTGCAGCACTGGCCGCTTTCCTGTACCACGAAACACGCTACGACAGCTGTGGTCGACCAACTGACGACATTATTGCATACGAGTGATAAGGACAGATATAATATTAACTCACTTTCATAATGCAACTCAGTAGCGGTCCGTTTATTTACGTTTTTTATCTCGTCTCGTTGGCCTTACTTTATAGTATAAAATATCATTGGTATAGGTATTGTCATTTTGTAATGTAATGTTTAGAGTGTTCTTCTACTTCTTAAGGTAACGGTTTCTGTCGATTCTTTATTTTTTATAAATTAGGTATGTCAAACTCAAATCAAATGTATGCGACTGGAGGACTTTATATCCATTGTCATGAATAAATAAATTTAAAAAAAAACAACAATAATATTGGCTCAGTTATTATTGGAAATAACCCTGCATCCCCGATATTGTCGGCGTATTTCAGAATTTCCGGAAATTTCTCAATAATATTGTACAATGTAACGGCAATCAATGGAATATTATTGTGAATATGAGCGTTATTGCCAACATGAGCGTTATTGCCAATATGAGCGATATTGCCAATAATATTGTGTGCTGCGGAATGTGTGCGGCTAGCCAATAATTGAGTGAGTGACAGTGTCATTTTTCACTTTCTTCTTCTTCTTTTGGCATAGCCTCCCTTGTAATAATTTCTCACTTTGAGTTCTCCTGTTGAGTTGACACTTGACAGTTTATCTATTTATAAACTTTTTAATTAGCTTCCTCTTATTAAAATTTTATTTAAAGAGAAAAGGAAATTAATATGGACGATATTATATTTATTGGAGATTGGGTGAAAGATAGAGTTTTGGGATCTGGCAGTTTCGGCACAGTGATACTTTGGCGGCATAAAAATAATGAACAGAAACTAGCAATCAAAACTTGTAAATGGGGCGATGAGCTCACAGCTAAACACAGAGAACGATGGACAAAGGAGGTAGAAATGTTGCAGCAGGTCCGACATCCCAACATCGTCACTACAAAGGAATTGCCTCCAGAATTCGCTGTCGCCTTGGTGCGAGCGAATCCTTCGAAGCTCCCTATCCTTTGCATGGAGTATTGTAGCGGTGGGGACCTACGGCAGGTTCTCAACAAACCCGACTCGTGCGGTGGACTAAAGGAGCCACAGGTTCGTAAAATACTCTTTGATATTGGTAACGCAATGAGTTTTCTGCACAAAAATAAAATTACCCATCGCGACCTCAAGCCCGAGAATATTGTCCTGCACACACCAGGGGGCCCAGAGGAGAAAAGTGGAAAAGTCACTTACAAAATCATAGACCTTGGTTATGCTA
Organism: Phengaris alcon alcon; assembly: GCA_037179445.1. NCBI lineage: Eukaryota > Metazoa > Arthropoda > Insecta > Lepidoptera > Lycaenidae > Phengaris > Phengaris alcon. The sequence goes on along the minus strand of JAYRCH010000135.1, from coordinate 2,143,187 downwards.
AAGAGTTAGATTCCCATTCTATTTGTGCTAGTTTTGTTGGTACTCTGCAATACTTAGCACCTGAATTATTTTATAGTGAAACCTATAGTAATTCTGTGGATTTCTGGTCATTTGGTCTTCTTGCATTTGAAATTATCTGTGGTACAAGACCTTTTTTGCCATTCATGGCTCCAGTTGAGTGGATGCCATTAGTCAAAAAGAAAACTCATGATAATATTTGTATCTATGAAACATTTCATGGAGATGTTGAGTATTCAAATTGCATTTTTCCTGAAAACCACATATCGAAACCCTTGAAGGCACACTTGGAGGAGTGGCTAAAAATTGCTTTGGAGTGGGAGCCGAGACTACGTGGAAGAATGTCTTCAGTTATATCTAGTACTAGCAAAGTAACATTTAACATACCCTCGGAGGAGAAATATGTCCCCAATAATATTGTAATCTTTGATCAATTAGAAAAAATTTTGTCTGCAAAAATAATTAAGGTTTTTAGTGTTTCAACTGTCTCCCAGCTGGCATATCAGATAACAGACTCCACAACTGTGTCAATGTTAAAGTCCTGGATAGCTAAAGACACTAACATTGATGTGATTGATCAAATTATAGTTAGTCGCACATATTTTAATGTACAGGATGAAGACGGTGTTGAAAAATACTGTCACGAAGACAGTAATATTATGCTCTATTTGTACAGTAAGGATAGGTTTATCCGAGAGAATTCTATTCCTATGGTGCCAAAAGCAGTGCAGCGTTGTCTCGAGCATCACAAGGCATTATATAATTTCAAGAACAGTCAAAACTTATACAGGAATGCTTTGTATTTTGTTATGGCACAAATGGAAAACTATGACAGCCTCATAAATGGGATCTTTGCTAGATCTGAATCATTGAAAAATGAAAGTAAACAATTGCTTTTAAAATTCAATTCTGTTGACAAAAGCTTAGGAAAGTTACTTGCTAAAATTGAAACAATTTCTAAAATGATTGATTTGGGTAAAAAGCATATTGATAACTTACAAGTGAATAGTGTTGGTACTAACTTTTTGGGAGGGTTCTCTAAAATATTTAAACTGTATGATGATATGATTGACAAAATATCAAAACTTGAGAGTGCATGGTCTCAGCTGTCCACTAGACTACAATCTGCCGCAAGAAGAAGCAATGAACCAGTTTCTGGGGACTTAAGTAAATTTGTTGCAAAATATAATTACCAAATAATATTTACAACCGCCTATAAAACATTTTTGTCTCACAAGAAAAGTGATTTTTACAATAACAATAAAGAAAAAGAGAAACAGTGCCCGGAAATTGTCAAAGTGTGCTACGACTGTCTAAAGTTGAGGGACAGGGTGTTGCAGGAATTGCAAGCCCAAGTGTTCGTCCTAAAGCTCAAAGACTTGAGCATTGAGTTTTCTAAGATTTCAGACATCATCACCAATGCAAGTAACACAACTGAAAAATTGGGGCAAGAATTTTTGACACTATCTGATGAGTTTTCTACTTGCATCTGGTCGACGATTAGTATTGTAGTAAGTGATGCTGACAAAATGTCTGAACTTCCATACAGTGTTGTGAATTTCCAGAAGAAAGACTTGAAGTTAGATAATTCATCAAAAAGTTTATATGACTCTGTACAAAGTAATTTTAGTGATGGAATGTTGTCTTCCTTGGTCACTGAAAGTTTAAGTCTAAGGGAGACTCATGTTAATCTTTGTGATAAGTTGAATGCCCAAAAGGAATTGTTACAAAAATCGGCTTATGATTTCAGCTTTCTGAAAAATGATTCTTGAATCTTGATCTTTTGGAGGCTCTCTGTAGGCAACAAAGAATCATCATGCATTTATAGATGCTGTAGTAGATATTCATTGTTGCCTTTTTACAGAAATTCTAACAATTCTGTGTCATTTGAATTTTCATGAAATAGGGCTATGTAATTTTTAATTGCATTTAGTGTTAAAAATAAAATGTGTAGTACATTAAACCTATGGTGCCTTATAACATAGCAATCTTAATATATTTTTATTACTTTATTCTAGTCAAGTCTCTATTTGTTACCATATAAAATTATATACATTTTAACAATGAAGTTAATAAATAACACATACTTAGTATTCTGTTGCTCTTATTTAATGACTCATTTATATGACAAAGAATTATTTTAATTAAATTAATGGTCTGTTAATTTAAATGTATGTGTTAGGAATACAAGATCCTGTAAACTGTTCTAGCCATTCTTGGAATTGGTCCATAACTTCTTGTAATCTTGTAAGATCTGCTGGAGTGTCCAGGTACTCACAGGGCACGAATCTAGGGTCAGGAATACCGCTGGCATGGAGCCATATTGCAAATATGGCGTCGTTTACGTTGGCCACAGATCTCCTGCAGATCCTAGCTGATGTTGCACAAACGTTAACTAACGCCGTCATCGTACCGGATGTCACGTATTTAGGCCGCTCCTTACGGGCAGCCAGAAAATAATCCCGCAAAAGGATTTCAGCTTCTACGTCTATAGCTACTGCACTTCCAGCTACAGTGTCCAAATAAAATGCAACGCTTTTCAAAATTTCCTCATCCTCAAACATTCTTACGGGCTCCACCGCTTGTTGTAAAATAAAAGCCGATAATTCGTCGTCGTGCTCCCCGAAATCTCCCCGGCTAATGTTCTGGAATACGCTGTTTATGTTGTGTATCATCATTTTCTTGAGGTCCATTCCATGGGCCCATACCGCACACTTTAGCTTCACGCTACAAATGTTATGTGATATCTCTCCCGTTTCTATTGCTGTTATTACAGAGTGGGTAAGTTTTTGGCTCAAAGCTTGCAGCGGGAGCGGCATGACACAAACACCAGAAGACGCAGCCAGCAGTGCCGTAGTCGCAGAGGTGTTAGATATCCCTAGGACGACGTGTCTGTCAGCTAATTTCGCTGCATGCATCATCAGTTGTCCTACATATCCAGTGTCGTATCCCGAAGCTAGGAAGTGTATTATTGGAGAAGAATTTACATTGAAAGCTTTGACGCTAGCGACACTCATAAGTAGATTTATTTTTACGTTCATAAAGGAATTTAGTGGACGAATATTCGGTCCTATGCTAATAGCGAGACTGTAGATGAATTTCCAAGGAATACCCTCGCATTTAGAATATAACTCTTCTATATCTGGGCAGATAGGCGACGCTAATGAGAGTGGTAGATTAAAAATTTCTTCAACGGACCATACAGACGTGGTTTTTTTCAAAACAACTACATGGATATTGTACATGGCTCCTAATTTTAATTGTTGAATCAGGTCGTCTAGAATAACAAATTTTTTACTGAACATAACGTGATTCATTTGGAACGTGGCAGTAACCTGGTCGCAATATTTTCTCAGTCCCTTGTTTTCATATAACGTACTTCTACATACAAAACATTTTGGCGGTGTTTTTGTTACGTGATGCAAAATTATTTCATTACCTTCGCATTCATCGGGACATGACCAAACTATGTAATAAGGATAATCGATCGGTTTCGAAACATCTATGAGAAGTCCAGTATACGCAACAATTTTATTGTAGGTTTCCACTTTATTGTTAAATAAAAATGCCGGCATACTTCTTAATCTTATTTTTATGATAACTTGAGAAAATCTAATAAGATTACTCATAGCATTGTTATCTATGCATGACTTGAGACATGCGTAGAATATTTCTGTGCAAATTTTTTGCCACATCAACGGCTCTCGCAACAAAAAATCCCCCAGGTCTGGGGAAAAATCTAATATATTCATGACATCAATACGTTGTAAATATTGCACAGGTAGAAAGTTACGTAATAATGTCTCTTCATTATGTTTCTCAAAGAATTGTATACAAGTTTTTTTCATATCAATTAATATTCTCCTTTGATCAAAATAAAGCAATATTTTTTGTTGTGTATTCATATCTTGCATTTAAAATGTTGCAGTATTTACAAATTACAAACAACAAATTACACAATATTGTTATATTTTCTGCGCCTTTATTTTTATTAGATACCTAACTTACATATTTATAATTTTTGCGCCAACATTCATTATATTGTTTTTTTTTATTAGAACTAATGTAGCTAAAGTGACGAATCTTAATTTGAAAAATTATGTCAAGGTCTCTCGATCTTTAAAACAAAAAAATATTATGACAAAAAAGCAACCTTCTACTTCTTTTTCTATTCTTGTTTATAATAATAAAATAATTGTTAAATTATAGTTACATATGTTTTATTTGGTCTGAGCATATGACGTATGCAATTATCAGACATGTGAATGATTCCCCGAAGCCCCCATACAATTACTCATTCGATCAATTATTCGATTCTACTTATCAGCTTTCGATTTTTAGAGTAACATCCCTAGTGTTTAAAAAGAAAAAGGGTTAACTGACGCAACATTGTATCGACGTTCAGTTCTTTATATCAGACATTGTTTATTATGTTTAGAATGGTTTATTAGTGAAAGCAAATAGTAAAATTACTCGTATCGGTCATTATTACAATAAATATGTAATCGTAATTGAAAAAAGTTAAGCAATTGTGCAGTTCTAACAAAACGAAAAAATATATTATTTTGTGCTCGCCGTTACAAGGTTACGTTGTTGAATTTTGATGAATTGTCAAATGTTACCTATTATAATGATTTCACTTTAGTATTAAATAAGTTATTAGCTTTTTCCCGCGGCTCCGACCGCGTAAATATAGTATCGGGTATCCCACGGGAAAACTATACTTTTTCGGGATAAAAAGTAGCCTGTTTTAATCCAGAGCCTATACTACTACCATACCTAATTTCATCGAAATCCGTTCAGTAGTTTTTGCGTGAAAGCTTAACTAATATCAATCCATCCATCCATCCATCCTCACAAACTTACACATTTATTTTATTATATTATTATATATTATTTATTATTTCCGTAATACTTAAGGAACCCTTAAGGCCTCCACAGACGAGAGGCCGATCGTTTCAGTTAGAACTGAGGTCTGTTCGACCTAAACGGATTCGAGCACATACACGGAGAAAATAGCATCCGACTGAACTGACGTCAGTTTGGCCCTTAGATTAATAACGCCTAGATAATATTCAAACAAACGCATCGTACAAAGTGAAGCAAGGAACAGATAGATGTAGGCGTAAGCATTACATGCCGACACGCACACAAACAAAACTTTAAAGTTGTGGAGTGTATACTCTTAAAATTGTAATTATTGTATTTGTATTTCTTAATATCGTGAGATGAAAAAATAAAACTTATATTTCATTTTAAACCACGAACGAACGAAATCTAAACACGATTTGTGAACATTATTTATATTAAACTGGTAATAAGGAATATATTAAGGATTATCTTAATACTGGCAATAATTTAAATTGATAGTTATAAAAATTAGACGATACTACGTGATGCCTACCGGTGGTAGGCATCACGTAGTATCGACGTTCAAAAAGAGTATTTAAAAATACCAATTTTGAATAAAAAAATTTTGATTTGATTTGATTTGATTTAGAAAAATATTATAAAAGTTGAAACAATTAGTTAGCCATGAAAATTTTGAAATAAATTTATTATTACTAGTAACACTTTCACAATTCACAATAGGACAGCAAGATGGCGACATAATATAATTTTATTTTAAAATGTTCTAAATAATTGGCTTACTTACATATGAAATCTTATGTCCGAAGCTTTTATAATTCTTTTCTGATGCATTGTGACACCCAATAACGCCACAAACCGTCTTATTGTATGCACAGTCGGATATGTATGCACTAGCGCTTGACCTTGACAACTGACGGGTCGTTCGAACAAACTGAGCCGGGCTCAGTATGATTTGCTTCACTTTTCATGCGCGTACTCGGTTTCTAAATGTTTTAATCTAAGATTCGCCCTGAACGAATTCGAGCACATACACGGAGCTTCGGTCGTGTTTTTAGGGTTCCGTAATTATTAAGGAACCCTTATAATTTCGCTCTACCCGTCCGTCTGTATGTCTGTCTGTCTGTCCGCCGCTCTCCTAGCTTTTATGACAATAACTTTTAAAGTAATTCAAAGAAAACCTATTGCGCGTTGATAGTTACGGAACCCTCCTTAGACATGTCGTGACATGCTCTTGGTTAGTTTAGGCCAGGGGTTTCCAAACTTTCCAGCCTTAGGGCCATACTGATTACTCCAGTAAGTTCCGAGGGCCAAAACCATATTATCATTGTTGCCGGTAATGAAAAGTGAAATAGTCCACTGATGAAAAAAAAAGTCCGGAAACGTACGCAACGTTTAAAAAAGGCTGCAAATCGGACTAAAGTCCGCAAAACGGCAACACTGCATATTATTAATTTTCCTGTCATTATCTGTAATTTCTAGATTAGTCGTAGAGTACGAGCCATGAGGAGTAACGTGACACGACATCTGGGGGACACAAGCGGAAATAGGTAGTACGTTCTATCGCTAATAGATGGCGCTAATAGCACGTACAGAATAATCTCGTTGGTTCGAGAAAGTTCTGGTGTCTTCCACTCACTTCTAGATGGCAGTAATTGGAATATATAAGAAGGCTAGTGGCGCAACCACAAGTCAGTTCCTATGACACTGTTGTGAAATAAAATAGTGCGTACCTCCTTAAAACGTGTTTGTGCGTGTTTAAGTTTAAGACATCTTTGTAACAGTATTTTGATTTGAATTGTTGCTTTTGTGTGTGATTTAGTAGTATGGAAAAGAAGCGAAAAATTGATAGTGAACGCAGAAAATTTAAAGATCAGTGGAACATTCAGTATTTCGTAATTGAGTCCAGTAACAAGGCGCTATGTTTGATTTGCAATGAAAGCATAGCCATTCTCAAGGAATATAACATTAAATGTCATTATGAAACAAAACATTTTCAAAATTACTCAAAATATACAGGAAGTTTGCGGACAGAAAAATTTGAAGCTATGAAGCGCGGATTGAAATCGCAGCAATCTTCATTTACAAAATTCAAAACTGAACAAGAGGCTGCAACTCGTGCCAGCTTTCGTGTAGCTCTTGAAATTGCAAGACGTGGAAAACCATTCACCGATGGAGAAATGATCAAAGAATGCATAATTGCAGTAGCCGAAGAAATGTGCCCTGAAAAGGTAAATTTATTAAAAACTGTCAGTATGTCAGCAAACACTGTGGCTCGAAGGGTAGAAAACATCGTTGAAAATATATCCTCCTAACTGTTCGACAAAAATGGACATGTTGAGTGGTTTTCTTTGGCCTTGGATGAGTCAACGGATGTGTCAGATACTGCTCAGGTGTTGATTTATATTCGAGGAGTAGATAAAAGCTATGAAGTGCATGAAGAACTTCTTGATATGTATAGTATTCATGGCACAACTACTGGTACAGATATTTTTAAAGGAGTTGAAATGGCCATTAATCAAAAGAACCTTCGATGGAAAAACTTGAAATGTATTACAACTGATAGAGGCAAAAACATGAGTGGGAAAGATAAAGGAGTGTCGCTCTTGTGTCAAAGGCTGTAGAAAATGACGGTGGTTCAAAACCATTAGTCTTACATTGTATCATTCATCAACAGTCTTTGTGCGGAAAATGTTTGGATATGTCTGAAGTTCTGAAACCAGCCATATCAACTGTTAATTTTATCAGGTCTTTTGGGCTGAATCACCGACAATTCCGACAATTTATTGAAGAGATTGGAGAAAATGACTTACCTTATCATACTGCCGTACGTTGGCTTAGTTGTGGGAAAGTCCTTCAGCGCTTTTTTGAACTTCGAGCAGTGATCGAATTTTTTTTAATGAAAAGCATCGCCCTCTTACTAAATTACAAAACAACGCATGGCTGTGGAAGTTAGCATTCTATGTTGATTTGACAAAACATGTGAACGAACTGAATTTGAGATTGCAAGGAGAAAACCAGCATCTTCCTGATTTATACACTAATATCAAATCATTCCGGAAGAAATTGATACTGTTTCAATCACAACTATGAAGTAAATGTTTTTCACATTTTAAAACATGTGAAATATTCAGCCACACCACTGAGACTGAGTTTCCTATCGATTTTGCAATCGAAACTTTGAGTGCTTTGAAAATAAATTTTGATACTTACTCGTTTCTCGGACTTTGATGCCATTGCGAATCAAATTAAGATTTTTCAGAATCCTTTTGATACTGACATTGAAACCCTAGCCCCGGAACTTCAAATGAAAATGATTGATCTACAGTGCAGTGATATAATTAAGAACAAATATCAAAACTCATCTTTGTTGGAATTTTATAAGGGTCTTCCACTGACACAATTTGATCATTTGCATAAATTTGCTCGTGGGCTGTTTTCTGTTTTTGGTACTACTTATTTGTGTGAGAAGACCTTCTCCAAAATGAAGTACACAAAAAATGTTTACAGATCTAAATTAACTAATGAGCATCTTAAATCTCTTTTAATAACTCATTACAATTCTGTGTTTCTTTATCCAACTTATCACAAAAACAATAACAATAAGCCTACAACAATGTTATGAGTAGTTAGCCCATGACCATATCAATGTAGATGTCATATTAATAATTATTCAACATAAAATTAGAATACTTCAGTAAACTAAATTTAATTTGCTATAAAAAATATGTTCTCTAAAAGGAGTTTTCAAGTATGCTAGCTCTCCGCGGGCCGGACAAAATCTGTCCGCGGGCCGGATGTGGCCCTCGGGCCGTAGTTTGGAGACCCCTGGTTTAAGCTATTATTTTATTTATTTGTATTTTGCTGCAACGGTAGTCACGCTATCGACCAAACCAAATTAATGTGTCATTTTTCCAGTAACAATATGTTATAGAAATCATATCTCTTTTTTTATAGTAACAGTATTTAAATTTTATCAACCATAGTGGCTCTAAAGTTTTAAATACTTCAAATAACTCTAATAAATATTCTTTAGACCACGTGCCATTTTTAGGGCTCCGTACCCAAAGGGTAAAAACGGGACCCTATTACTGAGACTTTTCTGTTCGTCCGTCTGTCGCCGTAACCTTCCTATACCGTGATAGCTCGACTAGTTATCACAGATGTAGGTAGGTATTTCTATTGCCGTTATAACAACAAATACTAAAAACAGAAAAAAATAAAATTTGAGGCTCACTTGCTCACAACAAACGTGATTTTTTCCGTTTTATACGGAATCCCTCTTGCCGACTCGCACTTGACCGGTTTTATTTTACACTCGGATTTTATTACCGTTCAGTCCATCCGTTCGGGTCAGAATTAATGTTGCCAACTTAGATGATTTACAAAGTCTTACTACCTTTAGTATTTTATTCCCTCTTTAGTAGAAATTTAGTTGTTAGTAGTGGTTTTGTAGAAAATAGCTAGACAGTAATCATAATATGCAAAATGACCTGCTACTATGTGCTTTTATTACACCTTATCATAATAGCACATAGTAGCACGCGTCCGTAAGTAGCTTAAAACTACCGATTTAATTTCTATATACGTAATATTTCCTAGTATATTTTTTTAATTTAAGGATAAAATTATCATATTTTCAATTTAATATTAAAACTGAAAATGCAGTGTTTTTTTGTGTTTACAAATACAAAATCCCAAAAAAAACTTTTAGGGACTCCTAAGCTTATCGGTAGTCTTTTAGTAGTTTTACAACGTTTATTTTAGTAGAAAACGACGCGAGTTTAGTAGTTTTGCAAAAACCGAGATGGCAACACTGGAACGAATCGCTTCAGTCCATACTGATGCGATCTCGAAATTGCAAACAGACGATACGATTTTCCGTTTTCATCCGTTCAGGCCGAACTGAAGGAAAACCGGACCATGTATTGGGCCCCTTATAGCTTCGCTCTGTCCGTCCGTCTGTATGTCTGTCCGCTCTCCTAGCTTCTGTAATTATGAATATAAATGGATAAAATTTAGTGATAATAAAATAGTGATGATAAAATTTGCATAGTCATAAAATGTGTATAGATCTCGGTTTTGACTTAAGACATCATAAAATAATAATAACTTCATATTTTTGGGGTGGCTCTTCATACATATGAAGTGAGGATGAAAATTATTTTTTTAACTGACTTCCAAAAATGGAGGCGGTTATACGTTCGGCTGTATGTATTTTTTTTTGTATTTTCAACGATAACTCCGCCGTCTGTTGACCGATTTTCAAAATTCCTTTTTTTGATGTATTGGGTATAATCCGAAATTGATCTCGTTGTCACCAAAGCGGTGACTTGATGATGGCATCCATGAGGAATCGAGGGAACTCCTCGTAATATATATGGACATATATTATGTATAGTGATTTTGACTTTTTCAGAAGTAACCCAAGCATATGCTACCAAAAAGTAATATTCTGTACCAAGGTATATCCTGGATCCAAAAGCAGTGAACAGAACTCCTCAGTCTTTAAAGATACGCGTTTAGAAATTTCGACATTGTTTAAAGAACTGCAAGCGTATGCCATTATGTAACTTACAGTAATCATCATCATTATCTTATAATATACAATACCTAATGGAAGCTTGGCGCGTATTCAATTATACATTCGATCGTTTATTTTCAACGTTCATAAAGTGTGTTCATAATTTTTTAAATAATATCACTAAAAAGGGAATTTTTATTATTATTTTTAAACAACAAATTAAACCGACTTCCAAAGTAAAAATGGGCAAAATGTATTAAATAAAACTTATTTTCTTAATAATTCCCCTTTTAAATTTGGCTGATATTTTAACTATTTCTCTACTCAATCTTCAAAAATTTGAAGTCGGTACCAGACAACTTGAACGTGTGTTCTCGTATTTTAAATATTGTTTTATCGGATGTTGTTCGGCCTGGTACCGACGCGTATCTTCATTCTATCCCATCGTGTGGGGTATTGTTGAATAGGTCTTTTCAAATATAGGCAAGGTTTCATACCTACATGACTTTTTTACAAAGTCAACCAAGAGCATGTCAGTACATGTCTAAGGAGGGTTCTGTAACTATCAACGCGAAATAGGTTTTTTTTCAAATTACTTCAAAAGTTATTGTCCGATTTCGCTCAAAATAATTATCGTAATGGGTTTTTAGCATGACCTACGAGGGCTGCACTAAAAGTATCGGGAATGGAATATTTCCACTGTTCCTGTCATATTAAAATCTTTTTAATTTAAAACTCCTTGGTTTTAAAAATCGAATAACGTTTATTTATTTAAAAAAAGATTCTCGGTCTTATCACAAGGTCTTGTCAAACTTGTTTAGTCGTTGAGAAAATGGAATTGACTCGAGAAAATTCTAGAGCGATGATTTATTATGACTTTCGAAGTGGTTTAACACAAAAACAGTGTGTTGACCGGATGATTTCTGCATTTGGTGATGAAGCCCCATACAAAACCACAATTTATCGCTGGTTTGCTGAATTTCAACGTGGACGTGTCAAGCTCAGTGATGATCCCCGTCGAGGTCGTCCAAAAACTGCAGTCACCCAAGAAAACGTTGATGCTGTGCGTAAGCTGATTGAGGAAGATCGACATGTGACATACCGCGAAATTCAGGCAACTTAAGACATTGGCATGAGTCAAATACAAATAATCTTGTATAGGTATAGGTGTAAAAAAGTTGTTTTCTCGATGGATACCGCATTTTCTCTGTGAAGAGCAAAAAGCGGCTCGCGTTACTTGGTGCGTCAGAACTCTCGAAAGATTCCACGCAGGATCCTCAAATGCTGTATACAACATCGTATCAGGTGACGAATCCTGGATATACGCGTACGAACCCGAAACAAAAAACCAGTCACGAGTTTGGGTGTTCGAAAATGAGTTAAAGCCAACAAAAATTGTTCGTTCACGGAGTGTTGCAAAAAAAATGGTGGCCACGTTTGTCTCCAAAACCGGCCATGTTGCGACTATTCCTCTTGAGGGACAAAGAACGGTTAATGCAGAATGGTATGCTAACATTTGTTTGCCACAGGTCGTTTCTGAACTCCGTAAAGAGAACTGCAACCGCCGCATCATCCTCCATCACGACAATGCGAGTTCTCACACCGCGCACAGAACAAAAGAGTTTTTAGAGCAAGAAATCATAAATCAAATCAAATCAAATCAAATTTTTTTAATTCAAAATTGGTATTTTTAAATACTCTTTTTGAACGTCGATACTACGTGATGCCTACCACCGGTTCGAGAACTAACCCAGCGAGAAGAGCCGGCAAGAAACTCGTCTGGGGCCATCTTTTACCAAAAAGATGGAAAATTATTCTTTTAAAATCAAAATTATTACAATGTTTACTTATGTCTATGTAACAAATAATAAGATAAGATAAGGAGCCACCTTATTCCCAAGGTGTGCCGTCTTGAATGAAGTCATTAATTTTATAATACGCTTTGGCACACAAACGTTCTTTAACTACTTTTTTAAACTTATTAATGGGAAGGTTTTGAACCTTTTCTGGGATTATATTGTATAAGCGTATACATTGGCCTTTAAAGGATTTACTAACTTTGCTTAGTCTGAACACTGGCATATCTAACTTGTTCTTATTTCTAGTGTTTACACAATGATTATCACATTTCTTTTTGAAGTTGTTTAGATTCTTTCTTACATATAACACATTTTCCAAAATGTATTGGGATGCGACGGTCAGAACTTTTATTTCTTTAAACTTTTCCGTTAGAGATTTAAAAGTCGACATCTTATAAATAGAACGTATAGCACGTTTCTGCAGCACAAATATTGTATTAATGTCCGCAGCGTTTCCCCACAAGAGGATGCCGTACGACATTATGCTATGAAAATAGCTAAAGTAAACTAATCACGCGGTCTCTATGTCGGTAATTTCTCTAATTTTTTTAACAGCGTATGCTGCAGAACTCAGCTTATCTGCCAATTTAGCAATATTTAGCACTGTAACTTACTATCTAATGTTATACCTAGAAATACAGTGGTGTCTACTAATTTCATTTTCTCATTATTTAATAGTATATTGGTTTGTGCCTTCGTAACATTTGGCAAGCTGAACTTTAAACATTTTGTTTTATTAGAATTCAACAGTAAATTATTAGCATTAAACCAATGTACTATTTTTGAGAGAGCACTATTTACCTCGTCATTGTTAGATTGTCGTCGCTTCACATTAAAAATTAGTGAAGTGTCATCAGCAAAAAGTACTATCTCATGCTTATCATTAACTAGATAAGGTAGATCATTTATATAGATGAGAAATAGAAAAGGGGCCAAAATAGACCCCTGTGGTACTCCTAGTTTAATTTTAGTACCATTAGACCTTTTGGAATTAACTTCTACAGTCTGTGTTCTATTTATTAGATAAGAGCTTAGAAGCTTTAGTGCCGTGCCCCTTACACCATAATTGTATAATTTCCTGAACAGCGTATCATGCTCCACACAGTCAAATGCTTTGGATAAATCACAGAATATACCGAGTGCATCCTGTGACCTCTCCCAAGCTTCAAATATACTGCACAGAAGACTGATGCCTGCATCTGTTGTGGACCGACCTTTAGTAAAACCAAACTGATTACTATGTAACAATTTATTCGAGTTGAAGTGAAAAAGTAATTGATTTAGAATAATTTTCTCAAAAATTTTACTTAAAGTCGGTAATATGGATATTGGTCTATAGTTAGCTGGGTCTGATTTATTCCCAGCTTTAAAGAGAGGCATCACCTTGCTGTGCTTCATCAAGTCAGGGAACACGCCACTTTTAATACAATTATTAAAAACTAATGCTAGGTGAGGGGCAATGATGTCAATTACTGGTTTTATAACTTTTGTGGACATACCCCAGAGATCAGTTGTACTTTTAATATTAAGTACTTTTAATGCCTTGATAATGTCTCTAGAGTCTATTTCTTTGAAAATAAAATTTACATCACATTCCTTCACATTATCTCTAAGTAATTTTTCGGCAACTGTAGGTGATGAATTTAAGTTTTTTGTAGTTGAGATCGGAATGTCTGCAAAAAAACTTCTCAAATACTGTCGCAACTTCAATGTCAGAACTAACTTTTTTATCATTAATATAAAGTTCAAATTTAGAGTTGCAACTGGCGACTTTTCCAGTCTCATCTGCAATTATTTTCCAGGTGGTTTTCACTTTGTTTTTAGAGTTCTTAATTTTTTCTTTGATGTGAAGAACCTTCGCCGCTTGACATTCCTTCTTCTTCTTGAAAATCTTCGAGTATTTCTTGACATATAGTTTAAAAGCTTCACTCCTGTTCATTGACTTCTCGTTATACAAGTCATACAATCTTTGTCTACTAACAATAATACCTGCAGTTGCCCAGTTACTAAAATTATTTCTTTTATTACTAAATCTGACCGATTTAGAAGTAAATACAGAGTCAAATTGGTTTTTTACTACTTTAAATAAATTATTAAAAGTTTCATTTGGATTAATTGACTCATTCAAACATTGAAAACTTGAAAGTAATTTACTTCTAAATTTCTCAATACGTTTTGTGTTTACAGGAATAAACTCAATATTTTCTATCGGATTATTATCACATTTAAGATCAAATGATGCTAGCTGTCCACAGTGATCAGAGTTAAGTACATTAATTATGTCTTTCCTAAAAGGAGTGACATTTGTGAAAATATTATCTATACAAGTAGCTGTTGTTTCACATATTCTTGTTGGTTCATAAAATAAATTAATTAGATTATACGATTTGAACAAAGATGTGAATCTAACAGTGGTGGAGTTAGAGTCTAATAAATTAATATTAAAATCACCACATACAATAATCTTCTTATTAGAGACACATACTTTCGTCAGCACTTGATCCATTATTTGTTCAAAAGAATCGTATAAGCTTGATGGAGGCCTGTATACGCATACAATAATAAGGTGGCTCAACTCAATATAAGCCAACTCAGTAATTCGTTCACTAGACAGTTTTACAATATCTTTACGTTCTTTACATTTCAATTTATTATTAATCAAAATTAAGGAGCCACCCCTAATGACATTTTCTCGACAGAAAGAGCTCCCTACTTGGTGATCACAATAGTTAAATATTAATTCATGATTTTTTACCAATGTTCTGTTACGCATATAATGTCAATTTTAAATTCATTTAAAAATAACTCAAGTTCTAATTCTTTCCCTATTATGCCTTGTAAATTTTGATGCACCAAGTTTATATTAAAATTACAGTTTTTCCCAGAGTTCTTACTAGGCCCTTCGTAGGAGGCATCAGTATAAATATTTCCAGCTAAGAAATTGCTAGAGTGAGCCTCTGTTGTCCTATAACCTAATTTAAATTATTTGGAACATATTCCAAGTTTTTACTAATAAGAAAACATAGAATTATTAGACCATCCGCCGTACAGCCCCGACCTAAGCCCTAATGATTTCTATACTTTCCCTAAAATAAAGAATAAATTGCGTGGTCAGAGATTTTCATCACCTGAAGAAGCTGTGGACGCCTACAAAACGGCCATTTTGGAGACCCCAACTTCCGAATGGAATGGTTGCTTCAATGATTGGTTCCATCGTATGAAAAAATGTGTCAAATTTCGCGGAGAATACTTCGAAAAGCAATAAATAGTAATGTTGTGTCACTTCCTTGATTCCCGAAATTTTCAGTGCCGCCCTCGTATCAGCATGGAAACTAGTTTAGAAATGCTAGGGACCAACTTACAAACCACTTTGGAGGCTGATTACTCGAAAATCATGTATGAAACCTTACCTTTATTCTAAAAGACCTAATCAACGATACCCCACACGATGAGATAGAATGAAAATATATTTTTCATCCCCACTTCACATGTATGGAGAGCTACCAATAAAATATAAAATTATTCTTATTTTATGAAGCCATAACCGAGATCTATACACAATGACATAATAATAAGACAGACGGACGCACAGAGCGAAACTATATGGGTTCCTTGTGTATTACGGAACTCTAAAAAGAGTAGGTACCTAATTTAATTTAAAATGAAACAAAAAAAATCCAAATTTTATTAAAATTTCATTTCAAATAACCAAGTTGATTGTTACAGTTAACGATGCAACATTGCCAGTAGTGGATAATTTTAAATACTTGGGTCAATGGCTCGATCGGTCATTGAGGTGATCTAAACACTTGAAATTTTATCCCTTAGCTCATTTAAGCTAAGGGATAAAATTTCAAAGTTTACAAATATTTTAAAAATTCTTGTTGGTTCAAATTGGGGAGTGCATCCTGTCTATATTAGACGTTTATACATGTCATTGATGCGCAGTCGTTTGGATTACGCCAGCTTTTTATACAACAATGCGAGTAATACGTATCTAAGTAAATTAGACAAAATTCAAAATCAAATGTTGAGACTTATTGGTGGGTTTGTAAAATGTGCTGCAATACATGTTATGGAAAATGAGTTACATCTTCAACCTCTGTTTATTCGTAGTAGACCAGGGTCGATAGTTTTTGAAACTAAAAAAAATAATAGTAGGATAAAACCCATTAGAAAAGGAGGAGAATATTATGAAAATGAAAAGAAAAATAATTTACGGGCGATCTGAGGTCGGGAAGGGGATGGGGGCGAGTTTTTAAGGGTAAAAAACGGTTTATCTCGATTTCCGGCAAAACTAAAAGTCCTATGGAAAAAAGTCGAATGGCAAAGTTGTAGGTAATGAAAAGATATAAAACTTTTGTATTTACACTTTTTTCACATAACCTCAAAATTTATGTGAAAAATTCAACTCTCCCCCATCCCCTTCCCGACCTCAGATCGCCCGTAAATTATTTTTCCTTTCATTTTTATAATATTCTCCTCCTTTTGTAATGGGTTTTATCCTACTTAGTTTTTTTTTTCACTTTTTATTATTTGTAAAGGCTTCTACCCTGGTCTATAGACACTACTTGGCAGGTAAATATTGGCTGAAAGCTAATTCCTTTGAAAACAATAAAATAATACCTTTATTGAATGAAATACACCATCTTAACAACAATATTAGGAATTCGACCAAGAGAAGTAGGAAAAAACCATTATTAGTTACGATTAATGAATCTTATAGCACGATTGCAGTACATACAAGTTCTCAATTAGAAATGTACACATTAAATACTTGGGTTAGTTATATTGATGTATATAATTTCACTAATCGTAGCTTAGAAATAGTCAAAAAGTCAAAAAAGTTTTATAATAGTAATTTGCTAAATCAGCTGTGTGTTAAATATATAAAAGATAATTATTTAAATTTTTATAAAATACATACTGACGGGTCAAAAGACCGCCACAAAGAGGTCTCTCGCAAAGGTATTTGGTTTAAAACCATCCAACCCAACATCTCGGCTGTAGCGTGGATCGATCAGGCCAATATGAGCAGGCCAGAGATTGTAATGGCTCTTCGGCTTCGTTCGGGGCATATTCCGTTGAACAGTTTTGCCTTCCTTATGGGCAAAGTGGAGTCACCAAACTGCTCGATATGTAAAAAAGTAGAAGACGTGCATCACGCTCTGGCGGAGTGTCCCCGGAATGAGGCAGAAAGGAGGCAATTTATATCCTTCAATAATTGTTTGAATAATTATATCGTTGGCATTTTTAATAGCATCCTGTCTTCTCCCTCGTCGGATAAGGCCAGAACGTTATATAAAATGGTAAAACTTTGTTGCGAGAATGGGCACTCTGAGTAGTAATTAGTATGATAGAATTTAGTTCTAAGTTGATTTCTGATGATGGAATGGATGACTTAATCACTAAGTGATCAAACCTTTTTGAAAATAAAGAAAAAAAACCAAATATATGAAATTAAGTAAGTACTCTATTTTTTTATTTATATCGTTTTGTATAATATGTAATAGTATTAAACACAAAAATACAATATGATATAAATTATAAACACATTAATAGCATGATGATATAAAATAATCGCTGAAGACATTTGTGAAAACGCAACTTTTAATTTGTTCTTATAGACGTCAAAAAACAAATCCCAGAATGCGATGTTTCTATGGAAAGGGCGCGAAATGACGCTCAAGTTTGTGTCGATCTGCAGACACGGCACGTTGTCTGCCGTCAGCGGCGGCCACGTCACCGGCAGCAGCTCCGTGGTGACAGGTGTTGGATTCCTGAAATGCCAAACCATTTTATAATTTTTTCATTCAAAAAGAAAAATCAATTTCTTTATCCCATAACAGGCCTTTGAGGTACGCCAAGCTTTGATTTTTATTTGCGTGGATAGCGAAAAATATGTTTTATATTGTCATATTGCAGCACTTGCAGCTTATAATATAAGACATTATATTTTGATAGATCGGGATATTCTAGTATTATGATGGGGGTCATCATCCCAACTATTACTAGCGATGATAATACAGCATGTATCTAGAAATATTTCTATTTCGTATCAAGAACTCTACCAATAGTAGCTAGCTAATGTAAATATTTAAAGTTGTATTAACCGTCTTACCTACCCGTATTTGATAAAATTCGTCCATAACTTTGTAAAAACTTTCGTTACTGCTATTTCTTCTTCGGTCGCCTTGTCTGCTTCTTCTCCGTAATAAAACATAAACCCTAATTCATCAGCATGAGTTGCCCCTCTTTCTGTTACATTGTACATTCTCTTACGAATTTCTAATCTTCTTTCCCCATCATAAGTGAACATGTATTGGAATACCGTTGTATTCTTGCGTTTGCTATATTTTATCAACCCTCGCTGCATAGGATGGACAAAATCGTAATCGGAGAGGAATTCTATAGTTGCATTTATTTTCTGTTCATAATTTTCAGTATTTTCGTAGTAGAAGCTGCGAACTATTTCGTTAGCCTTGTCAGTTTTTTCAAAATCAAATTTTAAACTCAATTCGTACTGCAATATACCCGATTTACTCATTAGGTTTTTGTATGAATCACCGTAAATACAAAATATACATTCTCGGTTAGCGAAACCACCTAGAATGTTCATATCGTTAACGTTAGTAGCCTCTGACACCTCAGGATGTTCGCCTATATAACGAAATACTCCTTCAAACTCCTTTTCTATACAGACCTTCCAATCCATAGATTTCGATATATTTATAATGAACTCTGGGTTAACTTTAGCCAAAAATGTCATCGCTTTAGTCACATCATTAGTTTTGAAACCAACTTTATCAGAAATATCCAGTATCATGGTTGTGTTAGGTTGAACTATAAATCTAGGATGTGTGGCAGTTCCACTTTGCAGAATAGCTTGCTGAAATAATCTGGGCTGTCCGGTTCGTAGATGTGCGTCTGCACACATACTGCCCGAACTGTGACCACCTATCGTAATATTTTGTGGATCACCTTCAAATGCGTGAATATTGTCCTTTACCCATTTTATGACTGTATACTGGTCTTTTAGACCTTGATTCCCGGGTATTTCAGGATGGTCCGTGCAGAAAAATCCATAGGGACCAAGTCTGTAGTTTAATATTACTAGAATGATACCGTGTTGAACAAGGTATTTGGGTCCATATAAAGATTTTCTTTTATGTCCATGTTTGTTGGCACCTCCAAAGATATAGACGAAAACTGCTTTATTATCATTATTTGTATTGGGAACGTATACATTAATACGTAAGCAGTCAATGTCTCCTTCATAGATACCTTCGTCTTCTACGAACTGTGGGCATACTATTGAATCGTCGTTGGCTTCGAATACTTTGTTGAATCTTGGGTAAGGAATAGAAGCCTGTGTAATTAAACATTATATTATTATTTCATAAATAAACTACCTCAAATGTTTAACGATAGCAATAGTACCTAGTACCTACTTACCCCAAACGGATTGCTGATGTTCACTTTGGCGTAGGGTATGCCCAGAAACATGACATAGTCTCCGTCATCGGCCGGCACACCCCGTATACTGCCCGCTTCAGTGTGGACCAGCAGCCTCAGCTCCACATTGTTTATGACCAGCAGCAATATGACCACATACATGAACATTTTGTTTAACAGATACGAAAATAATATTTGCGTTAATAACGTAATTATTAAAGAAACGTGCAACGCGATGTCTTATCTCTTTATGGTAAACTTTATTGTTATGTTAATAATAAACTATTATGATACATAATAATAACCCCCTTAACTACTAATAAAAATATTTACACAACGGATAACTTAAACAACGTTGCTATCTTTTTCTATCAATTGACATTTCCAACATATCAGACAAAGACATCAACGTTGTTTAAATTACCCGTTGTGTAAATCTTTTTATTAGTAAGGGGGCAATAATAAAAATATTTCTAAACAAAATCGTCAAGCTCAGCAATAGTTTAATAAGAAAAGAGCGGAACGGAGTAACAGTTTACTGTTTCTCCGTACCGATTCAATCCAACTAATATTATAAATGTGAAAGTTTGTGAGGAAGGATGGATGTATGGATGGATGGATGGATGTTTGTTACTCCTTCACACTAAAACTACTAAATGGATTACGATGAAATTTAAGGTAGCAGTTTAAGGCGCGGTACATCGTAAAAATAGGCTGTTTAAAAAAATTTTGAGACCAATGAATACATTTTAGCACAGCCATAAATATATGTTAATATTGATCATATTTGTACCTTTGTTTTCAGAACACGTTTTCTGTATATTTTCTCGACAAAAAAAATCATAAAATAACCATTAAAATGGATATTCTTGGAGTTATGGACAAAAATGAGATAATTAATTACAGTTTCGTTATACATAATAAAAGGAAGGGAATTGTCGTTTTTATTTTTCGATTAGAATAAGATATTTGTTAGGATTCATTTATTTCAATGATAAAATATAATTCGGACGAGTCGAATCGCGAAATGGCGACCTGTCATTCCTTCTCTTTCATTTGTATAGAAAACGGTAGTACCCGATGAGGCGTCTTTCTGAATGGACCTATGTCGTTTTGTACCGCACAAAACTCATTAGAATTTATTGTTGAAGGGCCGTTCAAAGTTTTTTTTTACCTGCGACTTGACTTTTATGCCGACGACATAAAGATCTTAGTTTGTCATGTTTTTTCTTACGTCGTGTAATGTCTAATAAGATCTGAACTGAAAAAGGCTTGAACTGTTCCTATGTTTTCATTTTTTTATATAGTTAGTTTAGCCAAATTTGTTTTCTGGATGTTTGAACACAGCGGAAAATCTGGTAATTTTTTATGTTTTTGTACGTCCATATCTCTTTTAGTAATTAATTTATAAAAAAAAGGAATTCATAGGAACATGCTAATAGTATCCATAAATATGCAGGAAAAAAAATTTTTACTCTACTGGCATTATCCAGGGAGGAAACAGGGGACTACGTTTGTATGCTTTTCCATACATTGTTCCTTCTACTTCCATACATTGTTCTTTCCTACCCTTCTGTTTTCTCTTAAAACACCGAGCAATGCTTGTTCTCTTAGGTATAGTATGGTATATTGTTGAAAGCGGTGTAGCGGTGATATACCTAATTATTTATTTTATTATTAGTTTCTCTTAAGTTGTTGTAAATATTAGTGTAGATTATAAAAAAACGTATAGAAAAAAATTAAGTCATTGTATTTGATGGAAGTACAAAAACCCTCTTTTTATTATAAGTACCTGGGAGACCGAGCTTTGCTCGGAGTTTTAGTACAACGATAAAATAATTAAAAATAAATTTAAAAAATACATAAAAGGAAAAGAAATGATAAGAATCACCAAAATATTTATCTTACCGAGATTCGAACCGACCACATTCCGAATTTCCAAACAAAGCAAAAATCAAAAGTACGCATACCAAGCTGCCAATCAGGTTGACGTAAAAAAGTCGAAATTATTGATATATTGTTGCACGTCGAAAGAATTGAAGAAGATCTTATATAAAGGGATTGACAAGAGAATGAATAATAATATAAATATTATTTTGTTTGTTTGTAAAGTGTATTTAATTATATCAATTATTATAATTCACGACGAGTATTAGGAACATGTATTCAGCAAACTACGTTTATAGTTCACGCGTTGATTTATTTTTTATTAAATAATACAATATTTACAATAAGTATGATGTAGCCGAGGAAACTATTCGGATAAACCACTAATGTCAGAAACTAAAACTATTTGACATTGTAACTTTTTTGGTGTTAGATTACCGAAGTTTCATGTGGAAGGCTATTGGATATCAAATTTTATTGTGTATTTATGTATTGTTTAGAATAAGGCGACAAAATTTAGCTTTGTGCTACGCGAACGAAGTTGCGGGCAAAAGCAAGTTTGTATTTTGTAACCGCTGAAAAATGCCAAATATAAAATTTTGAAAGGAGTTTTGCCGGGGAATTCAATGGGTGACGTTCTGGATTTTGTGTAGCTTCGTAAATTTGTGTTATTTCGGTTCTTAATGTGTAATATTGATAGAATATTAACCATTAAATATTCGTTAACGTGCACAAGTGTGGGCAAGTGGTACAACTTCTAAAAACGTGTTATTTTGTGTTGCCCTCCAAAACTCCCTAGGAACTTTCAGTAAAGCTTCTACCACTTTACTGAATCGACTGACATGACTCATTGACTGCACTGACTATCTATTTGGACTTTGACTAGACTTTAGACTGATTTAGGAATACGGTGTTGAAAATTGAAACGAAAGTTCTATTTCCCGCCTTTTTAACTTGACACTGATAAATGGCTGGAAATATAAGCCGATGCCATATATTAAAAAAAATAAAAATTTTGAAATGTCGTCTTAGAATCAAACATCAATGTGTGTAACGTGTATTGTGTAATGTGTATGTTGTAGTGTGTATATTCCGCAGTACTTCGACCACATATTATAATAATATTATTTTTGTATTTAATTATTTAAACCATCCATGAAAAGGGCACTTTTGAATATAGATTCTTTATGACTTAACAATATGGAAAACGTGAACTTTGTTTAATAATTATGTTATTTTAGCGATTTTAGCTTGGGGAAACTAAAAAGCTTAATTTCTAAATCGCAATGGCTAGATTTGGCACAATATTAGAAATTAGACCTCACCACCACCTCAAAAGCGGCTAGCGCGACCCTTCTAAGTATATTTTGTTTTACGTTATGGTTAGTTTCCCGAAGTTGTATTTATGTCGTAAATATTAGTGCAGATTATAAAAAATGGGTAACAAAAAATACGGAGAGCAATAAAGCAAAAATATGTAGTGATATATTATTATTTATTTAAAAAACAAGGAAGATAAGAAATATATTAATTTGTAAAGACATTTCATTTTAACCTAGACGCTACGCTTTGCCCCAGGGGGGCAAAAACCGCTAGTTTATGAAGCACATTACGAGGTTGTCGAAATTACGCTTTTGTACATTTATGAACACATCATTTCAAGCACCCCGCAGTTACGGGGCGACACGTCCCCCAATCATCTCCTTCGCCCCCTCGAATTCTTCATAGTTGGCGACTCACCTCGCCTTATGCTGGATGGACCTGGATTAACACAAATGACAGTATATCGTGGGATGCTGTATTTACGAGGGCGGAGACGCGGTAAAAACCTTCTCTGTCAAAGTCTGAACCTTTTGAAATTCTTGTTAAAATAATTAGTCGAAATCGTGTGTAATAGTCACTACATAGTGTATAAACAACGTCGCTTTATCTGTCTGTGTCCCTATATTGTATGCTTAGGTCTTTAAAACTACGCAACGGAATTTCATGCGGGTTTTTTAATAGATAGAGTGATTCACGAGAGAAAGGTTTATATGTATATAACATACATAATATAGTAGAGAAACACTGATAATTTTAGAGGTTTCTAATGTCGTAAATAAACATTTTTTGCGCAGCTTACATTGCAAACGCTGGCTGAACATCAAAATAATGTACTACAGTATAGTAATTGTACACCTTAAAAAGGTCTACAAAAAGTCCGCATTGGTATATATAATATATATATATATATACAGGGTGACCTGAAATTCGATACATTCCTTTGAAAGACAGAAAGTAGACCTCATTTACAGTAATATTTTTCATGGCATCCCCTATCCGAAATTTGATATTTACAAAGTTATTTAAATTTCAAAATTTTTTTCTTTATTTTCGACTTTTTGACTTTGACATGACGTATTTTTAAAAATGTTTGTCTTTTTAGTGATTTTTTTATGTATTTTAACCGTCAATGAGTCAAATATTATTTTTAAGGAATAAATAGGGACAAACTAAGCGAGAATTTTTCATTATGAGACATGAAACAGAATTTTCTTTTAAGAAAAATGCATATTTTTGACAAAAAAAAAAAACAAACAGGTGATTTTCCTAAAAAAATGTATGATACAATGCGTACAAATACCTTAAATAACTTTCTTACCTCATAAGCTTCCAAAAAAGGTACAAATATGTACATAAAAATATGAACATGTAATAAACAAAGACAAAACAATCATCAGGTAACGTTATCTCAAGAATTACTCTACCTGAGGCGACCTTTTTTTTCAATTGTTTCCTTTGTTCAAACTTCGGGATTTTTCAGCTACTGTCGTCGCGGCCCTTTGTCAATGAGTTACCGACTGGCTTAGAGAGCAAATTTAGTAGCTAATATTAGTTTTAAGTCAACTATTGCCGTGTACGGACGTATTGTTGCTTTAAACTACGCCCTTACTTCTACTTGTGATTTTTTTGTATCGCGATGGCTGCTTTTGAGTACGATGAATACGCTGACATCTTGTTTTGTTACGGACTTTGTAATGGTAATGCTGCTGCTGCACGAAGAACATACGTTGAACGTTTTCCGAATCGACGAGTGCCAAACGTTAGAGTGTTTTCAACAACATTTCGACGAATTCGGGAAAGCGGCCGTGTTGATAGAAGACGTGGCGATTCAGGCAGACCTCGTTTGTATGCTCCAGAAGAAGAAGAAGAAATTTTCACGCTTTTTCAAAATGATCCTTCTATTTCTACAAGAGCGGCAGCTAGAAGACTTGGATTGAGTCAATGGAAGGTGTGGTTTACAGTACACACAGCGCGTCTACATCCATTTCACTACACACCTATCCAAGCGTTGGAAGAGGAAGACCCGGTTAGAAGAATGGAATTCTGCCGTTTTATGATAAATGCAGACATGGAGGATCGCAATTTCTTCTCAAGAATATTGTGGACGGATGAATCGAAATTTGACCGTGACGGGATAAACAATTTCCACAACACACATTACTGGGCACCAAAAGGAGAAAACCCCAGGATGAAAAAAGAAAGGGCCCATCAAACCAGATTCAGTCTAAATGTCTGGATGGGTATAATTAATAATAATTTAGTTGGACCTCATTTTTT
The DNA here is from genome assembly GCA_037179445.1 of Phengaris alcon alcon. Classification (NCBI taxonomy): domain Eukaryota; kingdom Metazoa; phylum Arthropoda; class Insecta; order Lepidoptera; family Lycaenidae; genus Phengaris; species Phengaris alcon. The sequence continues at coordinate 2,117,975 of JAYRCH010000135.1, read as the reverse complement.
GCCTCAAAATTTAAATGGTGAAATGTACGAACATTTCCTAAGAGAGGAGATTACTGGTTTAATGGAAGATGTGCCAATAGCAACTCGTCGTAATATGATTTTCCAGCATGATGGTTGCCCGGCCCACTTCCGTCTCGGCGTACGCCAGTGGCTAGACCAAACTTACCCACATCGCTGGATAGGTCGAGGCGGGCCAATTCCTTGGCCAGCACGGTGTCCCGATTTGACCCCGTGTGATTTTTATCTTTGGGGTCATATGAAGGCTTTGGTGTATACTACACCCATAACTACTGTAGAGGAGCTCAGAAGCCGCATAAGAAATGCAGCAGAAGAAATCAAAACTAGTCTTACTACCAAAATAATCAAAACAGAGGTACGGAGAAGACTACGGGCCTGTATCAGAAACAGAGGTTCACATTTTGAACAAGACCTAAAGTAGAATATTTATTATTAAATTTAATTAAACATTGATGTTTTTTAAACACAATAAACGTAATTAAATTCAAGTTTTTCCTTTTATTTTAACCCTATCGCAAATAAATCGATTTAGACATTATTTCATTTTACTTCTAATATGTTTACTACAACGTCATATTTTTATGTAGACATTTGCACCTTTTTGGAAAGCTAATGAGATAAGGAAGTTATTTAGAATATTTGTACGCATTGTATCATACATTTTTTTAAGAAAATCACCCGTTTTTAAGAAAAATGTGCATTTTTCTTAAAAGAAAATTCTGTTTCATGTCTCATAATGAAAAATTCTCGCTTAGTTTGTCCCTATTTATTCCTTAAAAATAATATTTGACTCATTGACGGTTAAAATACATAAAAAAATCACTAAAAAGACAAAGATTTTTAAAAATACGTCATGTCAAAGTCAAAAAGTCGAAAATAAAGAAAAAATTTTTTAAATTTCAATAACTTTGTAAATATCAACTTTCGGATAGGGGATGCCATGAAAAATATTACTGTAAATGAGGTCTACTTTCTGTCTTTCAAAGGAATGTATCGAATTTCAGGTCACCCTGTATATATATATATATATATATATATATATATATATATATGTCGCCATCTATGAACCTATTTACAAAATTCTTTTTTTGGATGTAAATGGTATAATCCCAAATTGGTCCCATTGTCACCAAAGTGGTGACCTAATGATAGATCCATGAGGATTCGAGGGAACTACTCGAAATTTAACCAAGCATATGTTACCAAAATTTAGATTTCGCACCAAGGAATACCCTGGATATAAAAATACTCTAATAAGAACAGAACTCCTGACTCCTTATAGATACATGTATGAGGATTTCAGCGTTGTTCAAAGAACTGAATCATAAGCCTTGTCGATTAAAGTAATCATCATCATCACCACCACCGTCATCACACCACACATCACATCATCATATATAATAGGTACTTATCATAGTATTTTACACCGAGACGATCGAACATTAGTCTGCCGTTTATGGACTGATTTACAAAAATATTTTTTGTTGTGAATGGTATAATCCGAAGTTGGTCCCGTTGTCACCAAAGTGGTGACCTGATGATGGTATCAGGAAATTCCACAAAGGTATACCCTTGATCTAAAAACACTGAACAGAACCTCAGTCCTTAAAGATACGCGTTTGGGAATTTCGACATTGTTTAAAGAACTACAAGCATAATATGCCATTATGTAACTTACAGTTATCATCATCATCTTATATACAATACCTAATGAAAGCTTGGCGCGTATTCAATTATACATTCAATAGTTTATTTTAAAATGTGATAATAATAATATAACAAATATTACTAAAAAGGGAAAAATATTATTAAAAAAAATTTAAACAGACTTCCAAAGTAAAAATACACAAAAAGTGTATACACTATAAAAATAATGATTTACCTATCAGGATATTGTTTGGGCTGGTACTGACTTCAAAATTATGAAGATTGTGTAGAGAAATAGTTAAAAGTTTTGCCGCATTTAAAATGGGAATTATTTAGAAAATAAGATTTATTTCATACATTTTGTGTATTTTTACTTTGGAAGTAGGTTTAATTTTTTTATCCTTTACGTTTTACGAGAAATAATGGCTTATTTACGAAATGATTTTCAGCAATACACCATTAATCCTTATCCAAGTAAGCAATGTGCATTTAATATAGATCAATATGTCTCTTTACAACATATAATAGAAATGAATATTCAGAAGATATTACAGATTTAAAATGCAGAGACATAGCGGTTTACTTAATAAAACTATACTACCCGTGCTCAGTTCATACTTATTATTATGTATGGTATTTTCAGAAGCTATTTAGTCGGATACCGTATGATCCTTATTAAATTAAATACTCACTCACTTTAAGAATTTTATACACATTATAGTAGCCCTTTGAACCATACAGTTTAAATTAATATCTTACATTTAGAAGATATTGTAAAATTTATATTCAAGCGCGAATGATAATATATCTAGCGGTCTTGCACGTCGCGTCGAGGTGATAGGGTCCCGTTTTTATACCCATTGGGTACGAAGCCCTAAAAAAAATTTCAATATTGTATACAGAAGTATATTGCAGTGAGTAGAGTTATTTGTTGAAGAAGTTTTTTCTCCAAGAACACATTCCACGCGGGCGAAGCCGCGGGAAAAAGCTAGTATAGTATAAAATATTATAATAATGACAGGCCTTTACCTTCTCAGATATTAACCAGTTTAAATGTCTAAAAAACCTGTTTAATGTTGTAATATATTTATTACAGAATGTAAGGCTTACAGATATGACAATAAGCGTCACGTTTTCAAGTGAGGAGGTTATATTGTAAACGTAGAATCAGTTCTCTAAAACACGGACTAAAATGTTCGTGTATGCGGCCGTATTGCTGCTGGTCATAAAGAATGTGGAGCTGAGGCTGCTGGTCCACACTGAAGTGGGCAGTATACGGGGTGTGCCGGCCGATGACGGAGACTATGTCATGTTTCTGGGCATACCCTACGCCAAAGTGAACATCAGCAATCCGTTTGGGGTATAAAAAGCTTTCCAGTTAATGCCTCTTGAAATACAATTATTATTGTTATTATTATCATGAATAATAACTAATATGACAAAATAATAATACCTAATAACTATACTTTCGTAGCGTAATTATAAAAGAATAATCTAAAATCATAATTCACATTCATCAATTTTTATATAAGGGGTTAAATAAATTTGTTACAGGCATCCATCGCTTACGAGAAATTCGACAAAGTTTTTGAAGCATTCAACGATTCAGCAATATGTCCGCAGGTGAGGGAAGTTTACGTCAAAGCCGGCGACCCATATGGTGGTACCCTGGACTGTTTACATCTTAACGTATATGTACCAAACACGGAGACTAAAGACAAAGCTGTTTATCTTTATATTTTTGGAGGCAAATTCGATCATGGACGTAGTGAGAGAAACTTATATGGACCTAAATATCTTGTCCGGCACGATATTATTGTAGTTACTTTTAACTATAGACTTGGCCCCTATGGTTTCTTGTGCATGGACATACCTGAGATACCTGGTAATCAAGGACTATGGGATCAGTACAAAGCCATAAAATGGGTTAGAGATAATATTCGAGATTTTGGGGGTGATCCCCAAAAAATTACCATAGGCGGTCACAGCTCCGGTGCTATGGTAGTTGACATCCATATGTTAACTAAACAGCCCAGACTCTTTCAGCAAGCTATTCTGCAAAGTGGAACTGCCACAAATCCAGGTTTTGTTAGACCTTCAGATCCAATGGCACTCATAAATATTGCTAATAAGCTCGGCTTTACAACTAACGACACATATGCTGCCTTAACATTTCTTGCTAAAGCTAATCCTGAAACTGTTATTAAAGCAACAGTAAATGACTACGAATGGAGTCCGTGTGTCGAAAAAGAATTTGAAGGAGTTGTTCCATACATCGTTGAAAACCCTGAATTATCAGAGGGAACAAATATTGATGGATTAAACATACTCGGCGGCTTTACATTCAGAGAATGCATGTATACCTTGTATAGTTCCTCGTATAAGAAATTATTAAGCAATCGAGATGTGCTTCAAGCTGATTTGAATTTAAAGTTTAATTTTCAAAACTACAGTAACCTCGTAGAAATAGTTGATCACTTCTATCTAGGAGACGATAAAAATCCTGAAACTAATAAATACGAAATTGTCGATTTTCTTTCTGATTTCGATTTCGTATACCCCATACAACGAGAATTGATCAAATATACAAAACTCAAGTACACAAATGTATATCTCTATATGTTTTCTTATGAAGGTCATCTGAATAGAATGAAAAGGTTTTACAACATTACTGAAGCTGGAGCAACTCACTCCGATGAGCTGGGGTATATTTTTACCATGGATTTTATACCAGATATACCAAATAGCGATGACCAACGTAAAATTGACCAAATTACCACGTTATGGACGAACTTCATTAAATACGGGTAAGACTAACTTCACTTGTTAAGCTGATTTTTAAATCTTATAAGTACTTTAAATGAGCTAATCTTGTAGATATAATCGTAATCTCGGAAAAGGCTGCAAGTATTTCTATGAAATTTAGTAAGGGAGTTTTGGGGGAGAAAATCGATCTAGCTAGGTCTAATCCCTAGGAATAAGGAAGGTGCATTTTTAAGTTATATGTTCTTTCTTTAGTCGCGTAATGATCCAGTTGGGGTTTTGCGTTGTTTGCAAATTGGTGTCTCGTGTGAAATTATAGTGTTGAAGACGTTGAAGTACTACTGTGTGATGGTTGAACTATTAATTATTATAATATGTACTCTCTATGATTTTAAAACAACATACTTTTAGTGTAAGTTTTTATACCATAACATAATATTTAGCGAATCAGAGCTTGGCGTACCTCAAGGGCGTGTAATGGGACACAAATTGTTTTTTGTTTTCTAATCATCAAATTGGTTTGTAATTTCAGGAATCCAACACCCGTCACCACGGAGCTGCTGTCGGTGACATGGCCGCCGCTTACCGTAGACACCGTGCCGTGTCTGCAGATTGACGCCAACTTAAGCGTCATTTCGCGCCCCTTCCACAAAAGTATCGCATTCTGGGATATGTTTTATGACGCGCATTTAGATAAGCTTAAGATCACGCCTGCAAAAAAATATTTTATAACTTTACGATAATTTATCGTAAAGTTACCAAATAAATTATTTTCGGATGATATAACGGTATTTGCAGGTTCGTAGCTAATGTTTCTATAAATACTAAATAGGTACACCAACTAATTTTCTTTATGTATAAACTAGCCATAGATTAATTAAAATATCTTCGCAGCGTGTTTTTTTTTACTTATTGAGTACCTATTATTCCTTGTATTATTAATAATTCATTTTATTAAAGATATTCGATTATCTTCATCATTAATCTATGCTCTCTTTGAACTTCCAAGGTCGAATTTGAAATTTGAAGATGGTATTCGCTCATTCATTCATTCATTGCGACTGGTATTCGCTCTGTGCATGACTTCAGCGCAACTAGCGTTCGCATCTTTGTTGGCTCTGATCGTTCTGACGTTTTGAATGGCGGCATTGTGATAAAATGTTCAAAAAATATTATTGTGTTATTAATGTAAACTTCAAAATTACTGTAATTTGGGTAGACAAAGTGTTGTGATTTTTTGGTCATTCAAACTAAATGTAAAATCTATTCAAAATGTGTGTTTTATTTTGGTTATGTCAGGGATTGTTTACTTCTTTTTTAGTTGTAGTTTTATTGTAAAACAAGAAGATAAAGCTACTTTAATAGTTTTATTAAATGATATTAAACATATAATTGTTTATGTATCTATAGGAAGGAAAATTGTTGGTATCTGCTGGACATGTCCGAGATGTAGAGGAATGAAGAACAAATATTGCTTCGACATTGACAGATGACAGAGCCTACATTATTTCTACTTTTTGCCACCATGAGCGCTGCGATCGATTATTACACCACGTTATTACACCTAGTACTTCGCACCCAGCGAATAGTCGCAAAAAATGTTTATAAATGATAATAAATATATATAAAGTAATATTATTCATATTATTATTTAGCACCTTGGTAACCGAGCTTTGCTCGGAGCTCTAGTAGATAAAAAAAAAGAATCGCAAAAATATTTAACCGGGGTTCGAACCCACCACATTCCGAATTTCCGAGCAAGGCAAAAATAAACCAAATCGCCAAGAGCCGACCGACCGAGAATAAGAGCTGTAGAGGCGCTGTAACAGCACATATAACTGATTTGGGCACAAATTAAACAGCCGTTAGCTGAATAACTGCGACATTTGCTGTATATCAATTGTTAGAGTATGTGTTACCTTTTATACAGCACAAAGCAGATTATTGTAGTTCTTGTTAACTACACACACCGGCATATTTAGCAGAACATAAAATAAAGGTTTGATATCAGTATCATATAAGGTTGCTGGCTGGTTTATACGTCATTTAATTTAAAAAGAAATATTTTCAAATTAAAAAAACAACTGAACATCACATTGTATGCAATTGTTTTAATTTTATTCAAATACACCTTATCTGGAGCGAACTTCGAGTATTTCTTCCTTCTGAGTTTGATTTAAAATTTCATTGAAATACTGTTTTTGTTAGTTTTTTTTAAATCGCGTATCTTTTTGGAGTTGAGGACTGAATTATGCCTGACTTAGCCCCAACGGAGATTGCCAGGGCACTCGAAATGCGAAGAAGTGGTCAAACCTACAGAGTGATATCCAGAGATCTTCGTCGACCAGTTTCAACGATCCATCGCAGTATCCAACGGTTCAGGGAGACCGGTACTTATGTGAGAAGAGCAGGACAAGGCAGAAAAAGACGCAGTTCGAGTAGGGATGATCGTTTCATTCGGCTTCGTGTACGTAGGAACCCCCGTTTGACGGCCGTCCAAGCCCGACATGAGTTAGAAGCAGTGCGGGGTGTAACCGTAAGTGAGCGTACGGTACGAAGAAGGTTCGAAGAAGCTGGTTTGGGTTCATTTGTGCCCGCCAAGGCTCCAAGGCTCGAGGTAAATCATCGTAGAAACAGGTTATCTTTTGCTCAGGAACATCGACTTTGGAACGCGGACCAATGGAGTAAGGTATTGTTTAGTGATGAGTGCAGAATTCTCTTAAATCAAATTGACGGCAGGCAAAGAATATACAGACGCAAAGGAGAACGATACATTCAGACAAATTTTGAAACTACAGTTGCATACGGTGGTGGATCAATAATGGTTTGGGCGGGCATTTGCTTGGGAGCTCGCACAGACTTGGTAGTGATTGACAGAGGGAGTCTGACTGCAGACCGCTACATCAGAGAAGTTTTAGAAGAAAATGTAGTACCGTTTGCCCCATATATCGGTGACGATTTTGTTTTTATGCAGGATAATGCTCGGCTGCATACCGCTCGCGTAACTCAAGCTTATCTTAATGATATGAATATCACTGTTATGGAGTGGCAGGCAAGATCACCGGATATGAACCCAATAGAGCACGTTTGGGACTTGCTGAAAAGAAAAGTTAAGTCCAGAATTCCAGCTCCTGCCAACGTGGGTGAACTGCGAATCGCCGTAGTTGAGGAATGGCGGAGACTATCCCAGGAGACCATCGATAACATCATTCTCAGTATGCCTAGACGGGTAGAAACTTTAATAAGAGCACGTGGAGGAAATACGCGATATTAATCACCATTTTTCTAATTTAATTAATTGTTATTTTAATATTAATTTTCACTTTTCCCGGTTACATGAAAAGTTCAAAAATGTACCATTTTTCACAAATAACCTTTACTCGCAAAATCTGTTCATAATGTGATCTCATTTTAAGTAAAACAAATGAAACTTTAAATAACAAAAGAAGTGTAGTAAGTAGATTTTAAAATAAAAACATATTTTTTTAATTATGGACCTTTTTTGTGTTCCGCTAAATATGCCGGTGTGTTTATTTTGCAGCACAAAGTACTCGTTCGGGTTGTTTTAAAGCTTCTATGGAGATCAATGTTCACAAGTGCCGAAATTGTGAGTAAGCTTTACCCTTGGTCCCTTAGTTTTTTTTGATTTCTTGTATAGTGTGCACCATTTTGTGCGAGTTATGACGTAAAGTAATGGTGAATAATATTTTAATGGCAAATATTGTATTCGGATAAAATCTCGCTTTTACTGCAATTTCTTATGGGAAAGAGAATTCATTGTGAAATACGATATGAATATATAACAAAATTTTCAGGCGCTCTCATAATATCACTTTTTACTTGAAAATTGTAGTGTTAAATAATCTGTTGATCATAAATGAATAATAAAACGTTTTTTATTATTTTGCATTACAATTTGTCCTTATGCTGTTTGCGTGTAAAATCAGTACATTTTCTATTAAAATCAATTCAAACTTTCGAAAAAAAAGAAAGTTAATTTTTTCATTAAATAAGTTATAACATAGAATTATAACCTGAAAATGGCGGACAAGCAATGTGATCATAATTACCGCTATGGGCTGTATAAGTATCCACTCGTAGCACATAAATCAGTAATGAACTGATACCCGCAGTTATAGTGTAAAACAAGTCAGCCACAGATTCATGCATAGCTTTATAGCGGGTAACATGTTAACATAACGGGTAACATAAGATATTGTAACTTATCAGTTAACCGATTAGCTAATTTATAGCTGTGTGCTGTAATTTAGCATCATAAGAGTACACATAATGGCCATGTGGGCCATTTTAGCGCTGTTATACGATTGCGTGTATAAGCTGATTAACTGCTAAAGTTCTACTTTATGCAGCAAGACGCATTAATCGACGTCACAAGAGAACCGATTGTATTATAGTAGCGCACATGTTCTTTCTTTAAATGCAAGTGGTCTAGGTGTACACTCGTGATCTTCAATTCAGAAAATAGCTGATTAGCTCAGGTATTTTCTCAATTGAAAGCCACGAAACAGCTTTATTGCAGCTTACAGTTCTATTTATTAGCAATAACTCTACGCTGCGCCTGCAGCTTTACAGTGTGGTAGGTGTATGTGACGCGTAATAGTGTTAATATACAGGCGACAGAGTAATTTTCAGCTATTGAAGTTATAGTGGTCCTACTGTTATACCTCTTTATAAACGCTAAAGTTACCGATGTTACCCTTTGTGTCATCTTATACAGCAGTTTTGTGCTACTTGGATTACCATTATAATATATATATACAAAATTGTCTAAAGTAGTTTAAAGTAGAAGATCAAAATATATAATTGATGCCGCAATAAAAATCACGCGCAGAAGTATGAATACAGTCCCTACTGACACGAGAATACCTCGAGATCCAGTGTTTTTTAAAAATTGTGCATGTAATAATACGTTCTAGGTGTTTTTGAGTCCAACGTGTGCTTAAAATTTACTTAGGTCTTGTTACATCCTCTGATACCAAGTTATTGGCGCCGATCTGCACACATGGAAATAGGAAAATAATAACCGTCTTCTTTTCTTGGAAGTCGGTTAAAACAGGTACCTATCTGATTTATATTAAATTTTTTACCTGTCCGAATTTTAAACGACCTGCTAAATTAGCTACTTATTAATTTGCGTTATGCACATTAAAATAGTAAGACACGATGATAAGACATTCAGCGTCACGTTTTCGAGTGAGGATGTCATGTAAACCGTTGTCGTAGAATTTAGTTCTCCAATAAAAACAATATGTTCATGTATGCGGTCATATTGCTGCTGGTCATAAACAATGTGGAGCTGAGGCTGCTGGTCCACACTGAAGTGGGCAGTATACGGGGTGTGCCGGCCGATGACGGAGACTATGTCATGTTTCTGGGCATACCCTACGCCAAAGTGAACATCAGCAATCCGTTTGGGGTAAGTACACAGTTTTCAAAGAGCTTTCCTTTGTCTGAACTTTCATAATGCATCATGATTTTTATTTATTTATTTATCTAGACAATCTTGTATATATATAATCGTAATCTCGGCAACGGCTGCAAGTATTTACATGAAATGTAGTATGCAGGGAGTTTTGGGAGAGAAAAATCGGTCTAGCTAGGTTTTAGCCCTGGGAAATTAAGCATTATTAAGTTATAATATATGTTTTTTCTTTCGTCGCGCAACAATATATAATAATTATTTCGACTCAATGTCAGTCCGATTGGCAGTTTGGTTAATTATTGCGTTGTTCGGAAATTCGGAATGTGGTGGGTTCGAACCCCGGTAAAATATTTATGTGATTCTTTTTTTTTATTTACTAGAGTTCCGAGCAAAGCTCGGTTAACCAGGTACTATAATTCATATGCAATTCCTGGTAATATAGCATATACAAATAAACTTCAATGTGATAGAAATAATAATATATATTTTATCGTTTAATCATACTTTTTTTTTTTAACTTTTAACAAGCTATAATAAAATACAACATAGAGCCAAATAACAAACTAAAAATTAATGCTAAATAAAACCAAGAGCATGTCAGGACATGTCTAAGGAAATTGCAATTTTGTAAGTCTCATAGTTTAGAAATGCCAGGGGAGGGGGACCAACTTATAAATCACTTTGGAGGCCGATTACTCAAAAATGGTTGACTTTGTAAAAATTCATGTATAAAACCTTGCCTTTATTTTAAAATACCTATTCAACGATATCTCACACGGTGGGGTAGGATGAAAAAATATTTTTCATTCCCACTTCTATGTATAGAGAGCCACCCCTAAAATGTAAAATTATTTTTATTTTATGATTCCAAAACCGAGATATATACACAGTCTTTAACTATACCAAATTTCATCCATTTATAAGTATTCATAATTACAGGCGCTAGAGGCGCGGACAGACAGACAGACGGAGTATTACGGAACCCTACAAAAAAGACATTTATAGATTATATTAGGACTTATTTATTTTAAAATATAAGATTTATTAAACCTTAATCTAAATCCATTGACGTTTGTAATTTTATAACGAATTTAATAACTTTTTACAGGCATCAATCGCCCATGAAAATTTCGACAAAGTTTTCGAAGCATTCGCCGAATCGGAAATATGTCCACAGATGAGGGAAGCTTATGTCACAATCGACGACCCATATGGTGGGACTCTGGACTGTTTACGTCTTAACGTATATGTACCCAACCTGAACACAAAAGACAAAGCTGTTTATCTTTATATGCATGGGGGCAAGTTTGTCCATGGTCATGGTGGGATGAGCTACTATGGACCCAAATACCTTGTCCGCCACGATATTATAGTAGTTACTTTTAATTATAGACTTGGTCCCTATGGTTTCATGTGTGTGGACATACCTGAAATACCCGGAAATCAAGGACTATGGGACCAGTACAACGTCGTGAAATGGGTTAGAGATAATATTCGAGCATTTGGGGGCGACCCCCAAAAAATTACCATAGGCGGTCACAGTTCCGGTGCTATGGTAGTTGACATGCATCTGTTAACTAAACAGCCTAGACTCTTTCAGCAAGCTATACTGCAAAGTGGAACTGCCACAAGTCCAGGTTTTGTTAGACCTTCAGATCCAATGGCACTCATAAATATTGCTAATAAGCTCGGCTTTAAAACTAACAACACATATGCCGCTTTAACATTTCTAGCTAAAGCTAATGCCGAAACAGTTATTAAAGCAACAGTAAATGACTATGAATGGAGTCCGTGTGTCGAAAAAGAATTTGAAGGAGTTGCTCCGTTCATCGTTGAAAACCCTGAATTATCCAAAGGGACAAATATTGATGGATTAAATATTCTAGGCGGATTTACAACCAGAGAATGCATTTATAGCTTGTATAGTTCCTCTTACACGCAAATACTTAGCCAACAAGATGTACTACGGACTGACTTGGATCTTAAGTTCAATTTTCAAAATAACAGTAATCTCGTAGAAATAGTACATCACTTCTATTTAGGAGACGATAGAAATGGTGAAACTAACAATACAAAATTGTCGATTTCCTTTCGGATTTCGATTTCGTGTATCCCATACAACGAGAATTATTAAAGTATGCAAAGCACAGTGACACAAATGTTTATCTCTACATGTTCTCTTATGACGGTCATCTGAATAGATTTAAAAGGCTTTACAACGTGACTGAAGCTGGAGCAACTCACTCCGATGAGCTCGGGTATATTTTCACCATATATTTTTTTCCAGATACACCAAATAGCAATGACCTATGTATAATTGACCAAATAAGTACGTTGTGGACTAACTTCATTAAATACGGGTAATTTTTTTATTTTAATTTTTTGATACCACATTTTTTAAATTAATTTGGGAATCTTGACATAGTATAAATTAAAGTCATCTCCGATATATGTTGGCTTAGATAATATATCTTTTAAAATATTTACTCAACGGAGTTTAATGTAGTTTTCAACAATAGATAGGGTTATTTAAGAGGAAAGTTAAATGATTAATGCATTGCACCCGTGCGAATTCGGGGCGGGTCGCTGCTTAAATATATGATTGAAGTGATAACTTCTCATAGGAAGGAATATTTCGCTTCGTTACGTAACGCGTTATGGTGCCAAGTAATATACGAGTAATTTCCAATACTAATGTCAGATCCGTGTAACGCAGTTACGTAGGCACTTGGATTTTTGACCAATTGGTTTTGGGTTCGAACTCGTTCAGACGAAGTATTTTTATTCTTTTTATTCTTTTTCTTTTATATTAAATATTAGCTGTTTAAGTTGTCACTTCTGTCGGGCGTACCGAGACGCACACGTTATTTTTAATAAGGTGGTAGGCATCACGTAGGAAAAATTCCATAAGCGTTGATTTGTACCTTCCTTATATGCAAATAAAACTTTTTGATTTTGATTTGATTTTTTGGTGATTTATGGCTTGTGCAAAAGCTTTTGACATAAATGCATTCGTAAAATTATTGAGTAGAAGAACGAAACTGTGTGATGCTTTCAGCTTGTTATTATTATTTTATTAATGCAATGTTTTTGAAGAACATACTTTTAGTGTAAGTTTTTATAACATAAAAACATTTAGCGAACCAGAACTTGGCGTACCTCAATGATACACTAATTATTTTTTGTTTAATAAACATCAAGATGGTTTGGCATTTCAGGAATCCAACACCAGACACCACGGAGCAGCTGCCGGTGTCATGGCCACCGCTGACCGCATACACCGTGCCGTGTCTGCAGATCGACACCAACTTGAGCGTCATTTCGCGCCCCTTCCACAAAAGTATCTCATTCTGGGATCTGTTTTATAGCGCGCATTTAGACAAGCTCATAATAGCGCCTGCAAAAAAATGATCAGCAAATAATTTAATTCGTAACTTTACGATAAATTAATAACGGTATTTGCAGGTTCGTAGCTAATGTTTCTATAATACTAAATAGGTACACTTAATATTTTTTTTTATGTATAAACTAGCCATAGATTAATTAGAATATGTACACAAAGTGCAAACCTTTTTTTCCATATTTACCTATTAAGATTATTCCTGGAGACTGAGTTAATTATCTTGGATTCGATCATCTTCATCATACACCTACTGAACTTACGTCACAGATTGCAACATAAAGTACACCTACAGCGCCTACACCCGGCAGCGTATTTAATGTATTTGCCTACGCAGTGTTTGGTAATCTGTGCTCCCTTCGAAGGTCGAATTTGAAATTGGAAGCCTAGAACATCTTAGAACGGAAACGCCGAAACCATATTGAAAATATTCCGTGTTCATTCATTGCGACCGGGTACAATCGCGATATTAAATTGCTAATAAATATTAACTACCATTCACTCGGTTATCAAGATATAACTGGTAATTGTATTGTTTCTTTTGATGTTGAAACAAATAAAATAAAAAGAAAGCATTTATGTAAATGCAATTTGCGAAGCATATCCAAAGTAATCTACGTATAAAAAATTACACGTAGCACAATCATTTGATTAAACGTTAAAATACGTATATTATTATTTATTTAACTTATGATTTAACGTAGGTACCTACTAAATTTTAACAACCTTATTATTAAAATATTTATACAACGGCTAAGCATTCAATGTTGTCTTTGTCTGTCAAGTGATTTTCCAACGTATCAGACAAAGACAGCAACATTGATTTGCTAATCAGTTGTAACTTGTGTACAAATTATATTTTTATTAGTAAGAGAGTACTAGCTGTTAATACGAATGTACTATTTATATTGAATCAATCGTTTAGTATCTTGAAAGTGCTAGAACTTTCGCTTTTAACTTGATGTTCCATTCATGACTTATGTTCAGTTTTTACTCTATTTTTTTTTTTTTTATTAAATAAGGGGGCAAGCGAGCAAACGGGTTACCTGATGGTAAGCAACTACCGTCGCCCATAGACACTCGCAACATCAGAAGAGCTGCAGGTGGGTTGCCGGCCTTTTAAGAGGGAATACGCTCCCTATTTATTCCGTTAGTTTTATTTCCAGCTGTTGCGGTCGCAGTGTTAAAAGGCGATATTCGAGATTATTTTTGAAGCGAAAACTCCTTAGGCCGCGTTTGGGTACACTTTGGCAGGGGAGAATCTTATGGTTCGCGACGCGAACTTTACCCCCGACTTGACCTTTATGCCGACGACATAAGGATCTTAGCTTGTCATGTTTTTCTTTCGTCGTGTAATACAAATAACATACAAGTAATTACGAATACTAATGCAAATGTTAGATACGCGTTACGCAGTTACGTAGGCGCTTGATTTGCGGTCTCGAGTTCAAGTATCGATCAGACGAAATATTTTATTTCTTTTTCTTCTATAATTTTTATTTTTCACTTCTATCTATCCCTACTGCCATTTTTTTTTATCAATTCAACATTGATTAACTTATTATTCTAAAACTGGAATAACTATTTATGTCTCTCGCTTTGAAGACATTAATTATTGGAAGTAGCAAATAATATTATAAGTAGGGTATAGGTATAGATACGTATTACCGTAATTTTGTGCATACTCTAATTAATTTTTGTAATTATTGGTTTTTAACAGGTAGGTAGGTTTAACAGGTAGGACGTATTATTTTATTGTATGCAGGCAGGTTACTACACATTTTTCATTGACACAATTCTTAGTGTTCTTTGCATGTATTGCTAGTTTGAGCATAATATTATTATGTAAACCCTTGATGTGTTCGTGGTTTTCTGTCCAGAATTTGTGTTCTGGTATTGACTTAACCACCTACATTATTCAATTCCTTATATGCTTTGATCTCATAGGCGTATTGAATTTCACAGTGGAAAGGTTAACAACTGCTTTAGTAAATATATTTTCTGATAAATATAACTAGATAATAGTAACACCTACCTTACGTAGTGGTGTTAGACGTTAGCGCGTTAGTAGTAAATAATATTATGTAAATATTATATTCTGGGGATCGTTACGGGAAAAACAAGGTTATGTTTTCCTTGTAACAAAATATTTGTCACGTTCATATTATGGTTCCCGCGACTTCGTGCGCGCAAAAGAAAATCCTGCGGAAACCGTACACTTTAACGCAATAAAAAGTAGTCTATGTCCTTTCCCGTGTTCTCCTCTATATATGTTCCAAATTTCATCAAAATAGGACCAGCAGTTTCGGAGCTTATTCAATGCAAGCAAACAAACAAACAACAATCTTTATAATATTAGTATAGATAAATATAGTATGACTTTGAAAACAAGAAGCGCAACAAAAACCAAATCCCCTAATACCTTATCAAGTAGGTATAGGTACTTAGTAAACGTAGGTCGAACGAGAATCAAGATACTCTGATAACGTTAAGATAAATATACAAGGTGATCGGATACAAGATGCGAGTAATATTGATATCGAAAATAGTTTACTGGTTCATTTTCAATTAATTGTACAGTAGCTTAAATTATAACTTTGCACAAAATGTAAAAATTAACAACAAAATAGAAAACTTTCACGCAGAGTTGATTAGCAGGCATAGTTTAAGAGAGATTAAAAATTACGTTTTTATGTATAAAGGAACTAAGGGAAGGATAAAGAATTTAGATAAATACCCAAGTTCTACTTTTCTCATAAGTCATTTATGTTTGTTATAGTTTGAACTCTTAACAAGAATATAAAAACAAAATAAAAAAATATATGTGATTGACATAATGTAGATGGATTATAGTAAAGAGCACTCTCGTTCGTGTCAGCTGTGAAACAAACAAGAAAAAAACTAGATCAAAATCGGTTCATCGGTTTGGAGCTACGATGCCACGGACAGACACAGAGATATACACGTTAAACTTATAACATCCCTCTTTTCGTCGGGGGTTAAGAATGAAAGTGAATATTCACAAAGAATTCTATACAGTAGGTACCACCTGAAAGAAAGACTAAATGAAACATAATATAAAAACATTAATTTTCAACTGGAAGATACCACATCTTGTTTTGATAGAACACCTGTTATACGGAACTCGTGTCATAAATCCTAAAAATGGAATTCGTTAAATTTGGACCGCTCGTTTCTGTAAAGGTGGAAACCGAAATAGCTTCTGGAGCTATCCCCGCGAAGTAACGACGCGCCGAATGATAAACTGGGCCTTTAGTCAAGATGCATTCGATATTTTCGCCAGCGAAATTAGAAAACAAAATGTATGGGATTTGACATAAAGCGTCGCAAGCGACATGTCACTTGGCGATGACTTATGTCAAATCCCATACATTTTTGATTTCGAACTTCGCCGTCTAAATTATCGAATGCATCTTGACTAAAGGCCCAGATCCTTTCTCAAATGAATTTAAGACATAATGAACTAAAAATATCTAAGAATAGGTACTGAACAAGTTTTTGCGCAAAAAAAAAATACTAAGCAGTTTATTTGCGTGTGAAAATTGTAGGATAAAAATAGGCAGGCAATACACCTGAATGTATTCGCATATTTTTTATTTTTTTTAATGAAAATATGGACCAGGAAATCCGGACGTACCGTCCGATGGTTTTAAGGACCATCCACAACCTCCGGTAGCCTCGCACACTCACTCGGCGAAACACAACGCAAGTGTTATTTCACGCGGGTTTACTGTGGCCGTGGTGATTATCCGGGTGACCCGGCCCATTCGTGCCGAAGCATGGCTCTCCTAAATTCATTATTAGCTCAATACGATATTTGTGACAGCTCACAGCATTAACTTTTGTCTTTTATGAAAATTATCATGCCTTGTCTTCCTTCCATCCTAATTTGTATTTGTAATACTCCGACCAAATAAAAAAGTGAAGACAGATTTCTTCCAACCACAAAGTGAGGCCGGTCGAAACTAATACGCCTCACCGTCTAATTACATAGTGTCACGCCACACACATGTATCGAAACTACGCCTTACCCTTGTAAGGCGAGCTGTCGCGGTGTGTGGTTTTTTATGCATATAGTGCGTTAAAAGTAAAAATCTACCTCAGTTTTTATTTGACAAACCTCTGTCTTCACTTTTTTATTAGGTCTGAGCTGTAATATGGATAAAAATTAACAGTACAGGGAGATGTAATGACGTACGTAGTTGCTGTCTGCTGAAGGCTAGTTAGTCCTCATAGAAAGAGTAGCACGAGACAACAATCCAAGATGGCTTTATTCCATTGAGGACGCAACTAATTTGAATATAACATGAGCTGGCATAAGCCTAAGGACCTGCCTTGACACACCTAATCAGTAATAACGTCCATATACATATATATTATTCATCATATTTTCCCTAAATTATTGCGCTGAACTTGCAAGCGTGTCTTTAGTCGGATATAATAATATAATGGCGTATCTTGTTACGTAAAGGCGAGCGCAGTCTTAAGACAGTTTTGTCTCAAATAGGCAAGCCTGTCTGACGACTACATACCCCCTTATTAATAAAAATATTTACACCACGGATAAGCAATCCATGTTGCTGTCTTTGTCTGTCCAATTGCGATTTTACCGATATCTCTATTAGATTATCTCTAAAATTATGAAAATTACATTTATAGTAAACAAATATAAAAATACTTTGAATACAACAATTCATTTGCTGAAGAACAATAAGGGTTAGAAAAAATAAAACAATAAATAGATCTTTACGACTCCTTGAACGTTAATATGAGTAAAGTTGATAAAAAAATACCTGTCAGTGCCATCTTTTGTGATATGTCACATGTCACATGACCCAAGCGTTCGACTATGTGGATCATGAGATACTCTTACAAAAATTAATGCTTATGGAATTCGAGGTAATGTGATAAAATTAATAGAATCTTATTTAAAAAACCGATTGCAATACACTGAAATTAAATTAAAATATTTATTTTTAAGTCATTTCAGAATCAGAATCAGAATGGTTTATTCCAAGAAATTGGTTACATTGCATAGGTAGGATGTGCATGTACTCTCATCAGCTACTGTAAACCACCAGTGTAAAACCACATTCACGTGAATAAATTATTTGATTTGAACATTATAACATAATCGGTATTTCTTTGAAAGCCGCATTTGTTTATATTTTGCGCGGAATATTACTACAATGGAATGGATCTGAAATAGCGACATCGTGTTACTCATTTATATTCCGCGGATCTCCGCAGCACTTACGATTATTATTTATAGCACGCGGCACGAGCGGAAGAGACGCGAATAAATTCACAATAAATTACATGGGAAATTTACTATTTTGATGTTATAGTATTTTCATCGCGAGTGTACATGAACGGAGCGGGTGGGCGGAGTGAACGTATTTTTTAAGCGGAATTCGGCGCGCGGGCGGGAATCTGCGCGTGCGCATGCGCCGCGCACTCCATGCCCGACCACGACACGTACAAGCTGCGGCCCCGCGCCGCGCGCTCCCGCGAGCCGCGCGCGCGCCGCACGCCGCAGCCGCTCAGCAAGTACCGCCGGAAGACCGCGAACGCGCGCGAGCGCAGCCGCATGCGGGAGATCAACCGCGCGTTCGAGACGCTGCGGCGCGCGGTTCCCGCCGAGGAGATCACGGGAGCTCCGGTGCCCTGCGAGAAACTCACGAAGATCACCACTCTGCGGTTGGCGATGAAATATATTACCGCCCTCTCTGCGGCCCTGAGGGACACCAGTCCGGAGCCTGAACGCTGGGCGTCCCCTCCGAGTTCGGAGCTGTCCGAGCTGTCTCCAAGCCAGGATACCACTTCGGAGTTCGCCGAGGACTCCCTATCGCCCTTCGACTCGTTCTTCGCGGAGTTCGAGCACGAGTACGACATAGACAGGACTTTCGCGTGATACTGTTGTGGACCAAGTGCTTACTGCTTTACACTGCCATATTAATGTTACATAGTTTATTTGAGTGATAGCGGACGAGATTTTATTTATAAATTATTTTTTTAAATAAATAGTTTTTGTTAAATTTTATTTTTATTTTGAGACAGTGAAAACGTGGACGAGGAAGTAATCGGATGATGTAAATAAATATATATAAAAAATAATGTGTGAAACTGTGAAACTTATAAACATAACATTAAAGGAAAATATATTATGAAAAACTGAGTCATAGCATAGTACAAATTTTCAGAACTTTATAACCTAGAGAGGAACAACAAACAACTAGGTACATATTTTATATTAAAAAGAAAAACCAAAATTAAAGCACCTATATAAATTAAACGTGATTGCAAAATTATTTCTGTAAAAACCAAGTAAATTCAATGTTGCCAAACGATGTTTTTCAGAATCAAACTTTAAGAGGATGTAGAGGGCTAGAGAGAGGGAGGGAGGGAGGGTGTACAATTTTTTGTCAATTTATCGATAGGCATTCGGCACCATACCTATATTAACTGCTTAATTTTTGATGGAACTCAATAATTAGATTAAAGATACCTTTTAACTATACATTTAGGGTACTTTGAAGTAATTTTTTTCTGGATGGCTTAATTTTTTTTACTATGTGGTTTAGGTGGTTCTCGTTAAAGGAAAGTTAGGACCCAAATTATAGTTCCGCTATTGTACTTATTACGATACCGAAATACGTGCCATTTGCTGTTTGCGATGAGGATTGTACAGAGTAATAAAAACTTGTGATTAAATTCTAGGTTAATGATTTAAAAAGTCCTTATACAAGAGCATTATTTGTGGGCCTAGCAGAAACATTTGACAGCGGCGTAAATGTAACGTTATCGAATGAGAATTGTGTGAAAATCTATCAAAATCATGAAAGCGCAACAAATCTCAATCATCATCAAATCAATTCCTGCTATGCCCCCTGGTCGTAACTCGTAAGGATCTGAGAGTGAACAAACATGGAACACGAGACTGTGACAAAATTAGAGGTGGCTGAAATTAAACGACCCGTGTGGTCGAGATCTAAAGATCTCTACATATTCCTTATAAGGAATGAACGTACAGATTTTACTAATACTATAAAAAGGAAATATTTTGTGTGTATGTTGGTTTGTTTTTTACGTTGAACACGGTCCGAAGCTACTGGTCTGGTTTTGATGAAATTTGCCAGAGAATAGAGATATATAATAGACCACTGGAAAGGACATGGGCTTTTTGAAATCTCATGGGGCGAACCGCGCACAAAATCGGTGCGCACGAAGTCGCGGGAAATATCTAGTGAAATGAAATAACAGTATGAATTATGTATTACCTTAGAGCATACAGCCAAATGTATTACACACTCAGGAAAACCCTATCAATGAAACAATATCCTTAATTATGGTGAAACTTACTAGCATAATTATTATGTACCTGGTTAACAGAGCTTTGCTCGGAGTTCTAGTAGATTAAAAAAAAACAATCACTAAAATATTTTAGCGGGGTTCGAACCCACCACATTCCGAATTTCCGAACAACACAAAAATTAACCAAACTGCCAATCGGACTGACATTATAGAGTCTAAATTATTGATATACTAATGCACGACGAAAGAAAAAACATAAATAACTTAATGCGCAGTTTCCCACGGATAAAACCTAGATAGACCGATTTTTCTCCCCGAAAATATCTTGCATACTGAATTTAATGTAAATACTTGCAGTCGTTGCCGAGATTACGATTATGTAAATATGTATATATTATATTATACAAGATTGTCTCGTTTAAAGTATAAGATTTATTTATATTCAGCTTTTGCCCGCAGCTTTGCTGCGCAATTTTTTCTGACACCATCAACAAATAACTATCGTCATATTTCAACCAATTTCCACAAAACTTTGACAAATTACACACCTTCCTTCCTTCTTAAGGAACCACTCTATCGATAGATGAAAAGTGCAAAAAAATCATTTAGCAGTTTTTGAGATTATCGCGAACAAACAGATAGACAGACGTGTGACAGACAAACGTGACATTTAGGAATATTTAGAGATAGCTTAAATTAACATATTTTTTTTGGTAGCTGTACTATTTGTTATTATTCTGCTAGCCGTACTATTTTTAATTTTTCTGCTAGCCGTACTATAATTATTCTGCTAGCCGTACTATATCTAACAGGTCTGCTAGCCGTACTATATCTATCAGTTCTGCTAGCTGTACTATATCTAACAGTTCTGCTTGCCGTACTATATCTAACAGTTCTGCTAGCAGTACTAGATCTAACAGTTCCTGCTAGCCGTACTATATCTAACAGTTCTGCTAGTCGTACTATATCTAACAGTTCTGCTAGCCGTACTATATCTAACTATATATAACTGTTCTGCTAGCCGTACTATATCTAACAGTTTTGCTAGCCGTACTATATCTAATTGTTCTGGTAGCCGTACTATATCTAACAGTTTTGCTAGCCGTACTATATCTAATTGTTCTGCTAGCCGTACTATATCTAACAGTTTTGCTAGCCGTACTGTATCTAATTGTTCTGCTAGCCGTACTATATCTAACAGTTCTGCTAGCCATACTATATATAACAGTTCTGCTAGCCGTACTACATCTAACAGTTCTGCTAGCCGTACTATATATAACTGTTCTGCTAGCCGTACTATATCTAATTGTTCTGCTAGCCGTACTATAACTATCAGTTCTGCTAGCCGTACTATATCTAACAGTTCTGCTAGCCGTACTATATATAACTATATATAACTGTTCTGCTAGCCGTATTATATCTAATTGTTCTGTTAGCCGTTCTAAATCTTTCAGTTCTGCTAGACGTACTATATATAATTGTTCTGCTAGCCGTACTATATATAGAAGTTCTGCTAGCAGTACTATATATGATTGTTCTGCTAGCAGTACTATATATATCAGTTCTTCTGGCCGTACTATATCTAACAGTTCAGCTAGCCGTACTATATCTGTCAGTTCTGCTAGACGTACTATATATAATTGTTCTGCTAGCCGTACTATATCTAGCTGTTCTGCTAGCCGTACTATATCTAACAGTTCTGCTAACCGTACTATATCTAACTGTTCTGCTAACCGTACTATATCTAACTGTTCTGCTAGCCTTACTATATCTAACAGTTCTGCTAACCGTACTATATCTAACAGTTCTGCTAGCCGTACTATATCTAACAGTTCTGCTAGCCGTACTATATCTAACTGTTCTGCTAGCCGTACTATATCTAGCTGTTCTGCTAGCCGTACTATATCTAACAGTTCTGCTAGCCGTACTATATCTAACAGTTCTGCTAGCCGTACTATATCTAACTGTTCTGCTAGCCGTACTATATCTAGCTGTTCTGCTAGCCGTACTATATCTAACAGTTCTGCTAGCCGTACAATACTTTTGCTGACTCTACACAAACGTCACGCAAGAAGGAGTCGGTAATGGGTCGCGCCCACTGCCGCACAAGCCCACACATTGTTTAACATCCTTAAGTAGGCCACATTCACATTTTATGTGTCAAATTATATTCAATCAAGTGTAACGATGAGTTTGTTTCGTCGGTTCCGTGGGCTGAATGACTTGAAACCTTCAAAATACATGACATATTATAAGTTTACATATTATAAGTGTAGTGTCCTTCCGTGACTACAGTAAATAGCTGCAAAGCATCCGAAATGTTGGGGAAACTGTGGGCCTGGCAGGAACATCGGACAGCGGCGTAAACGCTAGTAAGCGTAACGTTATCGAATGAGATTTGTATGAAAATCTATCAAAATCATGACAGAGAGCCCAAATAAAATGTGAAATGGTTTCTCTGATTACAAACGAACTACAACTAAATATGAAAAACGGGTGACATACTTTGTATTACTAGTTATTGTATAAATATTTATTGTATTTTAATTGTGATATATAATATAAGATTTTAAATATATTATTTATTTTTAAAGAGAATATACAACTCAATATTTAGTGAATATTTCAAGCGTCTGCCTGTTGCCGCTATTAATATCGAGCAAAAAACGGCAAAAAAAATGTTTGTTGTATGAGATTTTATTATATTCTGTTTTTTTTTAATTATTATTTCAACTGTCTAGCTATCACAGTTTACATATACAGCCTGGTGACAGAAAGACGGACGTACGTAGGTATAAGGGTTCCGTTTTGTAGGTTTCCGTAATTATCAAGGGACCGTTATAGTTTTGCTCTCACCGTCCGTCTGTCTGTCTGTCTGTCCGCGCTTCTAGCGCCTGTAATTATGAGTATAAATTGATGAAATTTGGTTTAGTTATAGATTGTGTATAGATCTCGGTTCCGGCATCATAAAATAATAATAATTTTACATTTTAAGGGTGGCTCTCGATACATGTGAAGTGGGGATGAAAGATATTTTTTTGTTCTACGGTCTACCCCATCGTGTGGATACCCCACAGTGTACGTTGAATAGGTCTTTTAAAGTTTTAAGGTTTCATAAATTATTTTTTTACAAATCAACCATTTTCGTGTAATCGGCCTCCAAAGTGGTTTATAAGTTCCCCTCCCCCCCCCCCTGGCATTTCTAAACTATAATACTAAAAACTCTACGAAAATTATTTTAAGCGAAATCTGACAATAACTTTTGAAGTAATTCATAGAAAACCTATTGCGCGTTACGGAAACCTCCTTAGACATGTCCTGACATGCTCTTGGTTATGGTATTTTCTTTTGAGGTACGCACCCCTAAAAAGGAACTCTTTTTAGCTAGGAGCTGAAAAAATAAAAATTTTAGTAACTCTTAAGCTCGATATTGAAGCGTTGCATTAAATTATGTTTTTTATTAATATTATGTTCGACCCCTTAAATGTTACACCTCTGTGCGTCATATAATGGTGCTCCGAGGTTGCCATTTATGGTAGAGACAATCACTTATTTACATAAGTGAATCAGTATCCAAATGTTTAAAAGCAAACCTAAAACTGTAGTATTCTGTATTATCAATAAATCTATTGCAGTTTAAAAAATGTCTCAACTTGCGTAATATATGGCTATTTTCTCTCCCGTTCTGTTTCTCCACAAGCAGTCCAGGGAGTGTATTATGACGTCTTGTAGCAGTATTACTTTAACATTACTTGTAGATTTCGCACAAATTAAAAATATCTTTGTGTCTATATAAATAGAGATCATGTTTGCTTATATGAAATTCAAAAGTAATGTTAAAGTAATACTGCTACAAGACCTCATAATACACCCCAAGTCGCCGCAAAAAAGGCGCATGAGTGTGAAAAGTGTCAAAAGGCGACATTATATGCTGGCCTTGTAGTGGTGGGTGTTATGGCGTTTGTCACTTCTTGAAACCCTGTTGGCCAAGCTCATCGCGGCGAATGGGGTAGATGACTACATGCAGGGTTACCATCCGTCCGGATTGGTCCGAACATGCCCGGCCTCATAGACTTTTGTCCGGCTTTCGAATTTGTCCGGTTTCTTTTTGGTTTAACTTTATCTTTGGTTTATCTTTTTGTGTAGTGAATAAAGTTCAATTTTGAATAGCTATCTTAAAAATGCTGCACCGTGTCGCGCCGGGTTTCGTTGCATCGTGAAGTGATCCGAGTAGTAGGTACATATAGCCTGTTCACTGTTGTGCTAGGAGGCACGAGCTCACCTGTTACGATTTTGGTGGTTGGTCAAATCAGTATTGCTACAACAGTGTGCTGTGTACACAGGTCGCATAGTTTATGTTAGTGTGCTCACTGTATAATAAGAGCTTTTGCCATTAAAAATCGTGTCGAATGCATCGCTGGTTACAAAACAAATTAATTTAATCCCACAGCGGGAACTATGCAAAACACAACACACACCTAATTAGTTACGCCAAATGTGCTTCAGTTTCCTTGTTATTCCACGGATAATAATTTTAATAGTGGGGTCAACGGTATTGAAATGGAGCAGTTTTTACCTGAGATACCTACTTCTTAACTCTACCAAACAAGATTTTCTTGTAATAAGATTGTAGGTATATTATATTATATAATAATAACAATATCTATGGACGCTTCACACCACGTCAGTCTGGCCCCGTGGTAAGTATCCGAAGAACTTGTGTTACGGGTAATATATTTTAATACTTTTTATACTACACTTATATTTAAGATTTTTATTATATTACACGCATATTTAATACACATCCATGACCCAGGAACACAGAAAGCTTTTTGTTAATGGCGGGATTCGAACCCGCGACCTCCGGCTTGAGTGCCAATGCGCTAACCACTGAGCCACAGAGGTCGTCAAACTGTATCGAATATCATATACAATCGTAAATTCGGTTTAGGTCTTCAAGTTCTAAGACTGTAGTGGCATTTTACACTAATCGTATCATCTCATCGATATCATCATCATCATCGCCGTTATTATTTTCTGTAACTATCTTATCCTACTTACTTTTATAAATGTGAAAGTTTGTGGGGATGGATGTATGGACGGATGTTTGTTACTCTTACACGCAAAAATTACTGAACCTATTTCGATTAAAATTTGGTATGGTAGTTTAGGCTCTGGATTAAAACATAGGCCACTTTTTATCCCGAAAAAGTACAGTGCTCCCGTGGGACTCTTTATTTACGGGAGCGGAGCCGCGGACAAAAGCTAGTCTACTATTTGGCTGATAACAGACTCAACAAAATATTTGCAGACTTCCAAGAAACTCAAAATGGATTGTATTGGCTTTCTTATACCCACATCAAAAGCATGAACATGTCAGGCAATAAATTAAATTATAAATGAAGTTGCCATATTTTCCCGCGGAGTAAAAAGCTCAAAAATGCAGATATTGTGCAACGACCGTGTAATGTAATGTAATAAAGATCCAAGCGGTATCCCTTATGCCCATTTTGGCTCGGATTGCTTTCCCGTCAAATCCGGCCGCCATGACAGTATGTGATTATACAAAGCATACATACAGGTCGACCGCGAAACTGTTCGTGGCAGCTACATATAACATGGCTATTAATCAAGTTAATTGTAAATAGAGTTTAGATTACCACGCATATATGGTAAGGACCGTATAACTATAATATGTATAATAATATATAACTCCCCACACCGATTTCGGTGATGGTGGCCGGTTTCATTGAAACCAGTAATTTTATAGTGCCCAAGTGTGTGCGCAGTACACAAGAGCACTCTCTCTTCCTTTACTCTCATAAGCCAGTGGGACGGATAACCGACACGACTGGCGAGAGATCAGGCGCAGGTCCGACTTTTTACACGCCCATTCGACGCATGGATTATCTTTCTTGTCAGACAATCAGGTGATCAGCCTGCATCGTCCTAACCAAACTTGAAACAACATAATTTGTTGTTCAATCCGGGAATCAAACCCGCGAACTCCGAGTCGAAAGCCAAGCTCTAACCACTAGACCACGGAGGCTGTTTATACATATATAATATATATATAAATATAATAATATAGAGTTCAGAGAGTTATGAGTTTAACAGTCTTTAATCCTCTTGGCAACTTGGCTGTTTAGCCAAGTTTGGAGCGTTTGCTCTGTAAAGTGCAATGGTTTTAATTATTTTAGTTTTTATCCTTAGACCATTGACCCAACGTTTTATCAGAAATGTAATTTGAACTTATAAAAAAACTAAAAAAATCGTAATTTTTTTATTCCCGGATAGATTTTATCGTGCCAATTTAGTCCAGTTTTAAGTTTTGCGGTTTGGTAATAGTTGTTCGAATAAAAAAAAACCTGCGAAGTACGATTCGGACTAGCGCACGAATGATTCCGTACCTTTTTTTCCAATTTTTTGCATCTTTAGGTACTTAATATTTCTTTATTTTTGTACGAAGTTCTCCAAGTAAGCGCATTTTACAAGTTAGGCATCACATCTCAACAACTCCTGAACTAACGAAGTTATATATTTAAGCGGTAAGCCGTTATAGTTCACAACAAAGTTCATCACATAAGTACTATTTTTTCAGATTCGACCTAGTCATTTAGCTTTTAAAGTTGATACCTAAATCAAAAAAATCGTATGTGCAACCTCTCAATATTTTTACAAACCTATCTAATGATACCTCATACAATGGGGTAGACGTGAGAAAAAAAAAACATCCCCAATTAACATGTAGGTAAACCAAAAAATATATTTTTCATGCTTTTATCTACACACTTTGTCCGCATGGTAAATACACTTATCCATGAAAAGCTTCATCTTTCTAGCACTTACCGTTTGGAAGGTAAGCCGAGGACGGACGGACGTAACTACAAGGGTTCCAAATAGTGAACTACGGAACCCTAAAAACGAACTTGACTTTATTTTTTTTATGTAAAAACACTGAATTAGGAAAAAAGGTTGTTTACGACGGCCAATCGCATTTATTTCGTGTTTCTCATTGCGGTATTGTTTGCGTGGGCATAGCGTACTGTCAAAACAACCATAAAGGCACTTAAATACGGACTCATTTTTTTCAGATTATGTCCTGATTTGGACATAATTTAAGTCCTTATTTTTTATAGTATAAAGTTACGTTAGCTTCACATTTAAAGGTTTGATGCCCTAAACGTGAAATAGGTATAACAATTACTTGTTGTGGGACCAAGTTGGTTTTTTTTTTATGTTTACTGAGACGTACTTTACATCGTTCACTGTTGACTGCATACAAATTACAAACATACATTAAACTATAACTACGAAACCACAAAAGCATACAGAATTAATATACACAGAATAGATTATTTTAAAACAAAATCCGACTTCTAAAGTAAAAATTCACAAAAAAGTATGAATTTGGGTGAAATTTTAACTATTTCTTAACTCAATCTTCATAATTTTGAAGTAGGTACCAGCCCGAACAAAATCCTGATTATACAATATTTAAATAGAACACACGTTGGAGTTGGCTGGTACCGACTTCAAAATTTTGAAGATTAAGTAGATAATGATGATGATTACTGTAAGTTACATAATGGCATATGCTTGCAGTTCTTTAAACAATGTCGAAATTTCCAAACGCGTATCTTTAAAGACTGAATAGTTCTGATCAGTGCTTTTGGATCCAGGGTATACCTTGGTACAGAATCTTACTTTTTGGTGGCATATGCTTGGGTCACTTTTGAAAAAGTCAAAATCACTATACATACAGGGTGTCCCGTAAATCGACGTCAAGCCGTAAACCCGTGATAGGTGAAGTTACAATAGTTATCAGAAAAATTAAAAAAAAATCCAAGTAATGTGTCTCAAAAAAAACAAAGCTTTTAAAAAATATCGAAAAATCGACATCTTGTGATGGTTTTTTAGTTCCCGGCACTACAAATTTCTACTTTTTTTGTATTTTTTTTTCGTATGTAATCCTGAATAATGCTTTAGTAGTTGGTGCCTAAAATTTAAATCAAACGACTCCGACTTGAAAGGAAATGAGGCTTTTTGCCCAAAACAATGATTCGAATTTAATAGTTTGCTCAACTTTAACTGACTGTACTGGAAAAAATATGTACTACGCTTGTTTGGCAGGTAATTTTAAAAGTTGGCGCAGTTAATAAGGATTCCAAAATGGTATGACACTTGCTAGATTGTTTCTTAAATTTTGGACAATATTGATTTTTGTAAAGAAAGTCAGTTTTCGACAATTTTTTCTTACTTACTTAAAAGGATTCAAGTGTACCCAGGACTTTCTTCTAAGTGATATTCTGATTTGGATGAGACGGAGAGAAACATTCAACGAGTGTAAGAGAGACAAAATCCAAGAAATAAAAGAATATCACGGGCCACGGGGGCCATAGTGTCTCATTACTTTTAACTTTAGGAAAGGTGTTTTTTAGGAAGCTTTTAATTGAAACAAATTTTTGGAGTCTAAAATATTTTATTACATTATAACAAATGTTCAAACTGCCTCCCACCAGCATAAATGCAAGCTCGACATCTTTTTAAAAAGAACGCTTTATCAGACGGGCAAATCTGCCGTTATTAACTAATTCAGCTGCTTGCGTTAATTGTCGTCGTAGTTCAACTACATTTTCAATTGGCTTTGTATACACTTTTTCTTTCACAGCTCCCCAGTAAAAAAAAACTAGCGGATTTAAATCAGGTGAACGGGCTGGCCACGAAATGGTACCAGACCGCCCTATCCACCTTTCTGGATATTCATTATCAAAATAATCTCGCACTGAACGGGCATAGTGCGCCGGGCAGCAGTCTTGCTGGAACCACATGTCTCTGTAAATGTGCAGATGTACGTCTTACAATAAATTTGGTAAATGTTTTCTTAAAAAGTCCCAATAAATGTCGCCATTCAAGGTCTCTGGCAGTTCAAAAGGTCCGATGATTCTCCCGTTTAGAATCCCGGTCCACATGTTTATTTTGAATCGATACAGGGATCTATCCTCTCTCATCAAATTTGGATTATCTACATGCCACTCGTGTAAGTTAAGATTCATGTACCCATCTTTTTTAAAAGTGGACTCATCGGACCATAAAATTTTGTCTATGAATCGTGGATCTTCCCGGTGTCTTTGTATTTTTCTTGGATTTTTTTCAAAATTTTTCTGATAACTATTGTAACTTGGCCTATCACGGGTTTACGGCTTGACGTCGATTTACGGGACACCCTGTATATGTCCATATAAATTACGAGGAGTTCCCTCGATTCCTCATGGATGCTATCATCAAGTAATCGCTTTGATGACAACGAGACCAATTTCGGATTATACCCAATACATCAAAAAAAGAATTTTGAAAATCGGTCCATAAACGGCAGAGTAATGTTCAAAGATATCCGTGTCGGTGTAAAATATTATGAGAAGTACCTATTATATCATCATTATGTCATCATTTATGGTGTGATGATGGTGGTGATGATGATCATTTACTTTTATTGACATAGTGGCTTATGCCGAAATCCCCAAACATGTATCTATAAGGAGTCAGGAGTTCTGTTCAGTACTTTTGAATATAGGGTATACCTTGGCGCAAAATCTTACTTTTTGGTAGCATAATATGCTTGGGTTACTTCAGAAAAAGTCTAAATCACCATATGTGTCCAAATAAATTTCGAGGAGTTCCCTCGATTCCTCAAGGATCCCATCATCCGGTCACCATTTTGATGTCAATGGACCAATTTGGGATTATTGGGTTATAAGTACATCAAAAAAATAATTTTGAAAATCGGTCCACAGAAGGCGGAGTAATCGTTAAAATAAATAGGTCTCTACGATCTGTTATGTGTCACACTTAACTTGAGAAGTCATTAAAAATTCTGCGGATTGTAGTGATTGTTATTCTATAAATAGTTCTTAAATCAAATGATTGAGAAGCGTCACTCACAAAAACAGGAAAAACTGTTAAATAAATACTACTACCACATTACGTAAATAATATACAATATAATATTATAGCACCTACTTTGTACAGAACCAATTTCATCTAAATTCTGAACAAAAACAAATAATAAAACCATAGACATATATATTATAGACGAGTCATGTTGAGGCAAAAACACTCCCCACTTAAATGGCCTCATTTTTGGAGTTTATGAGGCCACGGTGAAGTACGGTGAAATTAAGATGGCTTACATTTGAGGTATGGTGAAAACCGAGATGGCGCGGGCGTAACTTTTCTTTGTATGAAAAGTTGTTCTGTCAAATGTACGCAAAGCCTATATTTAGTTTTGAAATCTTTGAATAAAACACAATGCTACCAATTTACTCGACGTAAATTTTACTCTCACTTACCGTACTGCACTGCACCGTGCATTAAAGAAATAACTACAAATTACACATTATTTCGGTCGAATTACGTCTTTTCGTCAACCTTTAGATTAACTTTGATCTGAATAGAGTACGGGTACCTAATACCTATGGCAATTTCGTGAACAAAGTAATTCGTTAAATAAAAATTATTTTACTTAAAAACTAAGCTTCCTAGTTACCTACAATGTATATAAGTACTACGCGCCGTACGGCGTAGTAAGTACCTAAAGATTTATGTTTGGCAACCACGGAACCCAGATACCCGGATAGGCGTTAAAGGTCCAATCTCCCTTTGGTGTTCTCTTTGACCGACTATTTAAAATAAACAAATAATCATTAGCCATATTATACTTAATTATATAACTCCCCACACCGATTTCGGTGACGGTGGCAGGTTTCATTGAAACCAGGCCAGCTACCCAGGAGTTATTTTATAGTGCCCAAGTGTGTGCGCAGTACACAAGAGCACTCTCTACTCCTATACTATCGAAACCTAGTGGGACGGATAACCGACACGAATGGCGAGAAATCGGGCGCAGTTCGCAGGTCCGACTTTTTACATGCCCATCCGACGCATGAATCATCTTTCTTGTCAGACAATCAGGTGATCAGCCTGCATTGTCCTAACCAGAATTGAAAACAAAAATTTTTTGTTGTTCCAATGCGGGAATCGAACCCACCTCCGAGTCGAGAGCCGAGCTCTAAACCACTGGACCAAGGAGGCTGTTGTTATTAGCCACGGAGCTTATGGGGCCAATAATTAGTAAATACAATAAATCTTAGCAAGTGGTCCGTGAACCCAAAACCCCAACAATACGAAGATAAGAGAAAACGGACAATTGCAAAACGACGACGCTTTCCAAGCACCGAAATAAGCTTAAATTGTGATTTAAGCTTATTTCGGTCCTTGGAAAGCGGCTCGGCCCATCGCTGAGCTTCACACGAGCAAAGACATTGCGATTTAAATTACAGCCTCAAAAAAGAACCATCGAGCAAATATTCGAAGCACGATGGAAATTCAAAGATATCAGTAGTAAACTATATATGTGAAAGTTTATGAGGATGTATATGTATAGATGTTTATGACTTTTTCACGCAATAACTTTAAGAAATTACACAGGAAGTATAAGTAGTAATAAGTAGTAAAGATTAGGAAAGTGGAAACGCGTCTTTCGATGAATAAAACGGAAACTAACCATTGTTAAAGAACGAAGGACTAAATAGTCATGAATCATGATTCATGAAGGATATTAATTCTTTGTTTTATTTTAAGGATATCTTGCATTAAAAGGACGGTTAGTTATTAAGGGAGAAGTACCAACTTAGTACATGATTACATAAGCCGGGTAGGCTATACTACTACTATAGTAGTAGTATAGCCTACCCGTACCCGTATACTAGTAGCCAAAAGCTAAAAGAATCGAGCGCGACGCATGTAGTATGAATGCTCCTTAAATTTAAGGTAAGGATCGGTCAGTCGCTTCGCAGGACATACAAAATGTCATTTAATACACAAGGCTTATTGATACGCAAATTACCTTTAACAATTAATTGTTTTAATAAACTAATTAATTTATTACATCGAAGAAAGCCGCTGTCCTTAAAATACCCAAAGCTGATCTTTGTATCCATGGGCCCAGAATAAAAAAAAAGCCAAAGCTGATTACATCAAAATTTAATGACAAATATTACAAACAAACAAAAAAATAAGATGAAATGATCATATTAGGATTCCATTTTAAAAAAAAAATTTTTTTTTGAAGAACCGGTCAAGTTCTTTCACGTGCATCAGTCTTAACTCTTACAAGACTAGGTACTTTGTAAAGGCAATTTTTCCTTGGCTAAATACGTAACGTGATGTAACTTATTAGCATTGCTAATACATCAACATTGTACTAAATCGCTAATGGCACAGAATTTTAATTCAATTACACACTTTACAAAAAACATTATTAGATTAGAATAATAAATCACCTTACATAGAGAGGATGTATGATTTTGTACAAAAGAATGTTTAGTAACTGGATCGATTACTAAGCTTTTGGGTGCAACCAATTAATTATACGTTTGTTTTGTATTTGCTAAAGCCTCCTCCACATGAACCGTTTCGTTCGTTCATGAACAAATTAATCAAGTAGGTAGGTACTTGGGCTGATGTGTAGGAGCCTACTAGAGAATACTTTTTAGTGCCTAAGGCTAGGACTATATTGTCCGAAATCCGGAGGTCCGGTAAAAATTTAGAGCGCTGAAAATTGAACTCTGAGCTAATTCAATAGAGATAAAAATCGAAGTGTCGAGTTGTCATATTTGACATTGACTCTCGTGTTCGATTCTCAGCTCTATTGTATTAGCACAGTGTTCTATTTTCAATGCACTGTATTTTCACCGGTTTTCCGGATTCCGGATAATACAGTCCCTGCCTAATAATGAAATTGTCGCCACTGTGTTTGGATTGTATTTAAAATATATGGATATAATGAGGAATTTATATTATTATTATTTTTGTGCGGGGTGTGTAGAGTTATGAGTTTGGCTCTCCATTATCTGTCCTAAATGTTTTTTTATGTGTTAGCAATATTATAAGTACGTCGCCCTGTGGTCGAAATTCGCTAATAATAATTAATATAAAAGTTTCAATTTTATAAGCGGTCTCTGGCCAATGGCCTCTTAGGTTAGGTTAATAATAAAAAAATGTGAATGTTGTGACAGATTGACAAACGTATGTAAATGTAAACAAACTGTAAAGACTATGAAACGCACGGTAGTGTGTGTTTGTAATCTGAGGTATTGTGTGTTGCTGTTATTTTTATAAATTTTATAGATTTCTAAGCAATAAGCATGTGTTAAACTTTAATTTACCGTCCAAATTTCACACTCCTCCGGTTGCTAAATACTCGTAAAACTGTACTATAGTAATTATGCACACAACTCAACAACTTGGCGTTACTTCACTTGAAAATGGTTTAGTTTCATTCATAAAGATTTTAGGTAACTTTTGCCATTATGGCCGCGGCTCTATCCCAGCAGGCGCCTAGCCCGTCCATCTAGATTCTAGATTCTAGTTAGTACCTAGTGTGAGAAAAATGTCCTAGCCCTCACCTAGATAGCGCTTCGCAGCATGACCCTATATGTCGCGACATGTCAACTATGATATACAACATTGCATTGATATTAGTGTTTGTTCACATGACCTACTGAATTGGGTCTAGATTTATATGATTAAATTCTATGTGCCGATATTTGGCGAGGTGTTTCACATAAGAAGCAATTGACTTCTTAAAGCGGCCACACTAACGATAAAATAATACTCTGAGATTCATGCTCACATTTAAAGGAGGGACTGGAGTCTGGAGCGGGTGGAGCCCCAGCAATGAAAACGTTTGAGGTGTTGGTTGGACTCGGGCCTTGGTATCGACTGTCGGCCAAAGATTTCAAAACTAAAAATGGGCATTTGGCAGAACAAATCTTCATGTAAGCAAATGTTACGCCATCTTGTTTCCACCATACCTCAAATGTCAAAATGGCCCCAAACAACCCCAAAAGTGGCGCCATTTAAGTGGGGACAGTTTTTCTTCAAAATGCCTCGTCTATAATATACCTACGTCTATGCTGTCGACTTAACAACGTAAACATGTTGTAAATTAGGGAAAAGTTCAAGTGTTACAAGTTTTATCAGACATAATATTATAACACGTCGCATTGTCGCATTACAAATGATCACTTATTACGATGAATGAATGGATTTTTTTGGATAATTGATTTGAATTTACTACACTCTATAAATAATTGTCTAAACGCGAATAAACTAGACCAGGGATTCTCGAGGTGGTTTCCGCGGAAACTAGTGGTTCAGTACCTACTATTGTATAATATCAGGATTTATATTGTAGAACAGTGAAAGAATTACATTCTTTAAGCTAAGAATAATGTGTTTACCAAATATATTACATAATAAATACAGATATTTCTCAAAAACAATATGGTCCACATATTACGTCACACGAAATTTCGGCTTCTTGGACCCCTTCCCCCCTCTATGTCACGCTTTTTAGGATCCCTTTTAACATGTACATTGTCACGTTTGGTATGATGATTAGTTGGTACTTTGGTAGAAGATGTGAGTCATTTTAATTGCCGAATAGCAAATGATGTTCAATGTATTGTTAAGATAACTGATAGTTTATGTTACTTTCTAGCACCGCCCACGGTACTAGTGTTGGCCTCTGGCGTCGCGTGGGCTTATGATCATCGTATCTTTCTTACTTTTCGCATTACGTTACGTAAGTCTGATTTAGTTTTTTTTTTTATTTGTGGGAGGACATACCTATAGGATTAGGATATTAGGTCCTAGAACAGGAGAAAAATTTTACCTATGAATATGTCTATTGAATAATAACAAGAGCATGTAAAGACATGTCTAACTTCTAAGGAGGGTTTCGTAACTATCAAAGTTTTCAGATTATAATTTTTAGCTCACTCCGCTCGCTTGTGTTCAACTTTTTATACCTTATTGTGTTCATTTTTATGTTCTTTTTTATTTTCGGTATATTTTTACCGGTAAATTAGAAAAAAACTCTTTTAACATACAAAATATTAGGTATTAATTATGTAAATAATAACCTACTGTTTTACGCTGTTGATTTAATTTTTTTTTTCCACGTGTACCTTTTAGATAGGGCCGATATATAATAACGTCACTGACATAAATAGAGGAAACGTATTTCTTCCACCACTTTTCCTTTCAACTGTTTAGCTTTCACGGTTCATGGCATATAGCCTGGTGAGAGGTGACAGACAGAAGGACGGACATACGGACAGAGGGATGGACAGCGAAGTCTTAGTAATAGGGTCCCATTTTTACCCTTTGGGTACGGAACCTGTGCTTTCAGAGTTATTTTACCTCTGACATGACCTTCTTGTCGACGCGACATAAGGATTTTCAGAAACTCCCGAGATAAAATAACTCTGAATGGGATGTAGGCTCGCCGACAAAACCGGTGTACCACTTTTCGACGTTATAACTCGGCAACAAGGTTCAAAAGTGGTATACCAGATCTGTCGGCGACTATACACTTGGCATAGTCCTGTGTGCATAGGGTTACCAACTATCCGTCCAGTTTAGGCCTGACATGTCTGGACTTTAGACTTTTGTCCGGCTTTTTAATCTGTCCTGATCTTTTTGATTTTAAATCGAATATGAGTAATATTACTTACATAATAAGAAGTAATATCAATTCAGTTTAATTTTTATTAACTTCCCACTCATCTTTAAATAAAATATTTTACTTAATGTTTGCATTTGTGAACTGAAATCAGAAATGTCCGGACTTTATTTGAACTGTCCGGCTTTGCTTTTTGTCAGGACTTGTATAGGTATTTCTAAAATATGGTGTACAGATTCTTTGAAATTTTCCGCTTTACGTTTGTGAGCACACGAATAGCGCACAAGATTTTAATTTATATGCTTACCGTAAGCTTTATAATTCGTGAACATTACCAACATGAACATCTCTAATTTCTCCATTGAAAAATAATTGTAAATTTTCAAAGATTTTTTATAAGTTACTTGCTAGACGTTTCTCACGACTTCGTACGCGCAAAAGTAAATCACGCGGCAACCGTACATTTCCCCACCATAAAAAGAAGACTATGTCCCTTCCCGTAGTCTATTCTAAGTCTATGCCAAATTTCATCAATATTGGTCCAGTAGTTTCGGAGCCAATTAATAGGCAAACAGACAACCTAACGAACAAACATGACTAAAGAAACAAATCTTTCCTTTTCATAATATTAGTGTACATAATCAAACTTTAATTTACTTAATTTGAGTTTATCCTAAACAATTTATGAGAACATCATAAATAGTTTTATACGGAACCATGTGTGAGCCAGTCCGACTGGCTCTTTCTTATCCGGTTTTTTTTTTGATCAGGTGATTCTTTAGATTTAAGTGCACATTTGAACTAATTAATTTTTTTTTTAACTAAATAACGTATAGCGAGTTTTCGGTCACCAATGTAACGCTTACGACGTTTCGTGATCAGCTCGCGCCAATCACGGACAACTATTATGGTCATGTGGTCTAAATTGTGATAATTTCTAAAGAAATACAATACTTGAAGATCGTGAGCTTGCGCACGTTACAAGTGATGAAACAAAGTTTAGTTTACGGGGACTAAACATAGATGGCGCTTTAACGACAAATCATTAAGGTTCGATTTTCTACATCTTTGAGTTCCTGACTGCTTGTTTGTATTTACAGAGCATGTCCACCTGACATTGTCGTATTAGGAATTGTGAACGTGTTATTGGGAAAGACCTAGACCCGTGATCTCATGAAATGTTGCAAAGGAAACCTATACATCATCATATCCGAAGTATGTACGAACTCACCGAAGTATTTAGACTATGTCCGTCAGGGTACCCTCAGATACTACCCTTCGTTAACTTCCATTTAATAGGGTCTGTAATTTTTTTTCTTTAAATTTTGCGTTACGTCGCCTCGTTGCAATACAATGCATCCGTTAATCCGATGCGACAAAGCGATGTAACGCAACGCAACGCAATTATGAGGCCTAAGCCTAAAGGGCCACATGGCAAATCCAGCGCCGTGGTCTTGAAGCTGAGTAGTAGGCAATAATTAAAAACCGGCCAAGTGCGAAACGAAAGTAAACATGTAAAATATTGGAACCATTATACCAATATTTTATATGTTTACTTATTATTTCGTTATATTTTAACGAAGCTTTCCAAGTAAGCGCATTTTACAATTTGAAGCTAGGTCTCTTTAACTCCTAAATGAACAAAGTTATGTAAACCGTTATAGTTTTCCTTCAAAGTTCGTCACAGGACGTCGTTATTTTTCAGACATTTCGAGCGAGCCATTTTTGCTTTGATGACGGGGGGACGCCTTATTTTAACAAAAAAATGCGCTTTAAAGTTGAATATCTCGCAAACGGGTATCTTTACGATGTACGACGATTTTTTTTGTCTTAGGACAAAAAGAATCGTCGTAGCAACCTCTCAAAGTTTTTAATAGACCTATCTAATGATATCCCACACCATGGGTTAGAGACGAGAGGAAAAAAATGTTTCCAACTTTACGTGTAATTAACCCTCATTAATTAGGTAGCCCAAAAAATAATTTTTCATTTTAGCAACTTGTCGGCTTGATATTACACGTCATATCCATTCAAAGTTTTATCTTTCTAGCATTAGCCGTTTGGAAGGTAAGCCGAGGACGGATGGACGGATGGATATGACCTAACTTTATAGGTTCCGAGACGTGAACTACGGAACCCTACAAAATTATTAACACTATTGAAATTAAATTAATTTTTATTTCCAAATGAAACTTAGCAAGCTTTTTTCGGAAATTAACACATTAAAACTGATAACAACCTTAAATGCCGGCGCGGCGCTAGATTTGCTAGCTGGACTACTGGTGAGTATAGTCCTTAATACCAACCAAATTTCTTGTTGAATATCGAAAGAATTTGCAATACAAGAATTTCAAAGACAGCTAAAGAGATGCAAAGTTTATTTTTTGTTTGAAAGCTGACAAGATCGTGGGTATTCTTAGCCTTAATTCAACATCGTCAACTTACTCACTGCTGGACAATTCGGGGGCTATTTACATTTTTTAATTTTGCTTTTGATTGAATAATGATCTAAGTTAAAACTTAATAATATTGTACGGGCCTGTTTCACAATCTACATTCTACAGATAAGTGTCAGATAGCTTATTTTCATGTTGTGTCTCTGTCGCTCGATATAAAGTAAGAAGCAGCGACAAGACTTCCGTATAAGCTATTCTACACTGATCTATAATTAGGCCCATAAGGTGATTACAAGTCTCCTAGTTCAATCTTATTAGATCGTGAGAAATTTTAGGCTAGGACACAAAAATTAATAATATATACAATGAATGATGATTTCATACTGCAAATATTAGATAAAATTTTAATAGTTAGTAGTATTCAGTATTTTTTGTAATTGGATGTTGTTTGAGTACTCAATTTACGAGTAGGTAGGTCTCAAGGATAGAAAAGGACGCCTGCGGCGCCCCTCTTTATCCGACGCCCCGGGCGGTGGCACCCCCCCCCCCCCTCCCCTCTCAACGCCGCTACTCCCAATATGCAGGTAAAATAACGATAGAAATCTTGACTTTAAAACGTATATCTAAACCTAACTACGAAATAAAGTGAGTCAGTGCGACACACAGACCATATACGGCGAATGACCATAGCCGGCCGTGTCGCGCGCCAGGGACACTGATGTTTACTCCAGCACTGATTGATTTGTTATGACCTATCATTTATATACTGTGCTTAATTTGCGAGATTAAGATTAGAGGTTTTAATGATAAGGATCCCGTCGCGCACCGGTCAAAATCATCATTTATGCAGTAGGGTTAACAGAGATATATTGGCAACATATTCTTCGGTTGGCTTATTGGTTTTAATTTGCCTTTAATGTTCAGGCCCAATTTCACCAACACCTGTTAGGGTTAATCATTTGTCTAAATATCATGCGTTCTCTTTCATTCATACGAAGAACGAGAGAGATTAACTTAAACAGGCGTTGGTGAAACATATGGCACTTACACTTAAAACTATAAACTATATACTCCGGAATCCGGGACACCGGTGAATTTTAGTGTACTGAAAATAGAACTCTGCGCTAATACAATAGAGTTAAAAATGAAAGTTTCGATTGTCGAGTTGTCATAATATATGACATTGACATTTGACTGGATTCATGTATTTGATTTTCAACTTTATTGTATTAGTGCAGAGTTCTATTTTTAGTGCTCTGAATTTTAATCGGCGTATCGGATTCCGGAGCATAATATAGTCCCAGCCTTACTCGCGAATCGCGATAACGTAAACGAAAAGAGAAGATCTTTGAAAAAATGTGCTTTTTTAGAATTTTCAATTTGTTAGAGCTACCTAATACAAATTCTGCGTTCAGAACTGAGGCCATTTAAAAAAAAAAAAAGAGTTCAGAACTTAAATTCAGCTTAGTTGGAATTGTGTTTAGTTTATGTTGGTGCAGTGTTATTCGAATTTTATACTCGTTTTAAATCGTAAAACAAATTTTGCGTATACTGATCGCGTTTACTTTCATTGGTGAAATCAGCCCCTGTTCGCCGGGTCTTGTGCGTTCGGCGCGCTTAACACGCCTATTTTCATTTTTCAAGAAGTTACAACTCACAAGAATGAGTTATACCTACTATATTAGGCCTGTAAGGCCACGAAGTCCCGAAGATCACGAGGCCTCAAAGTCTTCAAGAACTTGGGCCACGAACTAAATACTAACCGATTAATACATAATGTAGGACGTAGATAGATACTGTTTTATCGAGAACGACCAACACCGGTTACCCTATTCGACATTAAATTCATAGAATGACAACTTCATAATTCAGGCATTGCCAAACAGAGCTTGAATCGATCATTAGTCATTCTGCACCTTACATCTAGCTCTGAGTTCTGACGATACCATAAAGAGGCCTAAACAGCCTCCCACAAAAACACATGTCTTACTCCCCACCAAAGTTCACGCGATATACGCCTTTATTTAGTGTAATCTAAGGTCTATATTACGCATTTTGATTGTAAATACAAAATGATGAAATTAGTCAAGTTTTAATAAAGTATAATACTGGTTACATTGTAATAAACGACAGCACTGTGCTGTGTGCACCACAAACAGACAAAACAATTCTGTGGATACATCCACAGAACTGTTTTGTCTGTTCAAAAATTCTTAATTTATCTAAATTCAATAATCTGAGAATTGATTACTTCAGAATTATTTTGGCTAAGTTTTATGGATTGTTGTAGAGATATGTAGATTTACGAAATAAGAATCAAATAACAGATTAGGTTTGGTGAAAAGAACCTTTTACCTTTGAACCTTTAAAGTAGTAGGCACCTAACTCTTATGTGTGTACCTACTGTGTATCTTTCACACATCGCCTGTAGGTTGTAGGTGTAGATAGTAGGTTTAGGTGTAGGTAGTTGGTGTAGGTTGTAGATGTAGGAAGTTAATGTAGGTGTAGGCAGTAGGATGGAGATGTGTGTAGATAGTTATTTATTCACTCCAGTTCATGGCTTAGACAGAATAACGTCTGATGGATACATCTATACTCGGCGCGGCGAACCTTGATCCCTATGACACTAACAGTTAATCTCACGATATAACATTGTAGTGACGTCGCCATTAAATTAGGATCATATTGGAGGCGTCTAAAAATGCCATTTATAAATTTTACGTAGCTTTATGACATTACAATGATATTCCGTTGGAATTTTCAAAAATTTTTAACATTTACAAGAAATTATCTCAATCTGAATTTGCGTTTACGTCCTGCAAAACTTACGTCGTGTGACATTTCGTGTGACATGTAAGTTTTGCAGGACGTAAACGTAAATTAAAATTTTTAATCTTGATCCAGGGGATCAAGTTTCCCCGAATAAACTACCCATCGTCGTTCCATGATAGAAAGAGTAAGTCGATTATGATTAACACTTTTATTAAAATTTAACGAAATACACATAGAAAAGAACTCGTTTTATATTAATTACATATCAAATATAGTTTCTAAGTACATGTTGAATAAAAATAAAAAATTACACAATAAAATTTGATTGCTAAAATAACATTAAAACACCTGTTGAATAAAAATAAAAATTTACAAAATAATAGTTGATTGGAGTTTTGCCGGGGAGTTCAATGGGTGACGTTGTGGAGTTATTAATATTTCATAAATTTGTGTTATCTCGGTTCTTAATGTATAATATTGGTAGAATATTAACCATTAAATATTCGTTAACGTGCACAAGTGTGGGCAAGTGGTACAACTTCTAAAAACGTGTTATTTTGTGTTGCCCGCCAAAACTCCCTAGGAACTTTCAGTAAAGCTTCTACCACTTTACTGACTCGACTGACATGACTCACGGACTGTACTGACTATATATTTGGACTTTGACTAGACTTTAGATTTGACGATATAGGAATACTGTGTTGAAAATTGAAACGAAAGTTCTATTTCCCGCCTTTTTAACTTGACACTGGCAAATGGTTATAAGCCGATGCCATATATATAAAAAAAGTTGATTGCGAAGAAAATCTTTAAAAAAATTGTCAGATCAACCGATTCTACTCACTTCAAAAAGTTATCTAGTATCGTATTATACTACCGACATAGCTACTGTAAATTTGTAAGTCGAGTGCCTTGTAAGCACTCTCCTCCTCTCCTCTCCTCATTTTTTTTAATTTTTAAAAAAGGTATGTACGTGTAATTATGGCGGTAAAACGGCTATTTATTTTAAGACCATGTTGCAACTCGTGGCGCCTCCGACGTGGTTTATAAATTAATTAATTGGTGTCGTTAATTTTGTAACAAATTGTCGAATATCTCACGCCGGCATAATTATTTAATTTGTATCAACAAATTGGGAAATAACCACTCGTTTATAAGAACTAGAAGCCATTTTTGATCCTCGTGTTTTCTTGCTTGATAATAATTCTCAATTTGAAGTTCAGCTTCTAGAAATACAAACTCTTATACGAAAATACTGAATAGTTATGTAAGTAGTTACTTAATATAATAAGTTATTGTAAAATTACTTTCCTATCACGATCGCCATCTCA
This sequence comes from Phengaris alcon alcon, assembly GCA_037179445.1. Lineage (NCBI taxonomy): Eukaryota > Metazoa > Arthropoda > Insecta > Lepidoptera > Lycaenidae > Phengaris > Phengaris alcon. The sequence goes on along the minus strand of JAYRCH010000135.1, from coordinate 2,075,341 downwards.
CGTCAAGCAGAATCCCGTATAATGTAGAATACTTGTCGGATAGGTCAAGGCCCAAGGGCGAAATAGCGCCACACTACGGTTTCAATTAGGTATTAGGTAAAATATAATTCTTCTTCCGTAAGTAAAAAACCGTAATAAATTCCATGAGTGTTCGTCGCAAGTAGTACAAAAATAGGATTTACTCTAATGGCGACACGGACAAGAATGTTTAAAATAATTTAATGATGGACGGACTTAACATTATAAGAGTATTTGTTTTAACTAAAGATTAATTTACTTTGACATGTAATCTATTTTTATTTTGTTTTACTTGACAAATTTGATATTGTGCTACCTTCTTTTTTTATTGTATTAACATTATGGATGTATATTTAACTGTATATTTTGTAAGTTTGTTGTTAGACGAAGGATCATATTGACACTGATTTAGTCTGTGAATAATTAAATGTTCGTTAAGAAATATTGTCTGTTGATTAAAACATGTTTGTTAATTAAGAAATTATCTATTTAAAAAAACAGAGGTAAATATTACCTTACATATAAAATCAGTTGTACTATAAAAGTAGGTAAGTACTAAAAAAATAATAACTACTCCAAAACTTAAAATGCTACAAAAAAAAGAAATCTCCCAGGTCATCCCCACCAGGCAGAGTACCTAGAAGGCTCAAAGAGTTTCCTCGCTGGATTGCGATACTTATTCTCTGGGCCAGGTAGGTGCCGGCTCTGGGGTCTCGGGTGGCCTCAATGAGTTTTTTGGAGATTTCTCCGAAAAGTTTGTGCGCACCCAGACCCCATGTACCTAAGGTTTCAACCCCAAACGGTTCAAATATGAGATCCCCACTAAGGTTCTCATATTTGTGCCGCTTGAGGTTTTCCGCCTGATTGGCGGCCGCACCTGCAGAACTCGAGGTGCCCTGGACATGGGACGGAGCAAGTGTATCGACGCAAGTAGCGTCCCATACAAGAGCCCGTCCCACTCTCCAAGGGACCAGGGTCATACCGTCTGGTCTCTTGCCATCGTCGCGCGCCAAACCAGAGGGTTCCAGCATAGCTGGCACTCCGGCGGTGACAAGAGCCCGACGGATGAGATCGTTCAGACAGTGATGTCGGGAGATGCGGCCGGCGCTTCGTTGACAGGACAGCCCGTGGTGTCCGAGGCTGTCCACATTTGCACCACAAACACAGCGATGGGGGGGGACGTGGGGGGTGCCAAGACGCAGGGAAGTAGCTAACCGGAAAAATGAATGTGAATGTATTTTTAATTTTAATATTAGGTCCTTACATTATGAAATTGGCGTTTGTCGTACTGGCCACTTTGATCTCAAATATATCTTCTTTGGTTAGGAATTCCAATTTCAGATTTATCTCGCTATTTACTCATGCATTTGTGTTTCGAAAACCGTAATTCATTTGTTTTTTCCTCTTTTGGTTTTTTCTTTGCGTCACTCTGTTTACAAAATGGAAAACTTGAAATATCGTATTTTCGAGTACGAGTTCCACCGTGGCACCAGTACTGCAGAAACGGCTCGAAAGATTAATGATGTGTATGACGACGGTGTCGCAAAAGAAAACACAGTGCGTTTTTGGTTCCAAAGTTTTCGTTCTGGAAATTTCGACCTGCAGAACAAGCCCCGTGAACGCCTGAGACCAAAGTAGATAATGAAGAATTGAAGGCTATTGTGGAAGCGGATCCATCGCAAACCACGTCCGAGCTAGCTGCAGTCTGCGGTGTTAGTGATAAAACTGTTTTAATCCACATGAAGCAAATTGGGAAGGTGAAAAAGCTTGAAAGGTAAAGGTAAAGGTAACTCATGAATTGAGTGCAGCAAACCGACAAACGCGCGCCGACTGCTGCGTTACATTACTCAATCGGCACAATAATGAAGGGATTTTAAATCAAATCATTACCTGTAATGAAAAGTGGATCCTGTACGATAATCGGAAACGCTCATCGCAATGGCTGAACCCTGGCGAACCAGCCAAAGCCTGCCCCAAGCGTAAATTGACTTGAAAAGTTACTTGTGAGCGTTTGGTGGACTAGTGCCGTTGTCGTTCACTACAGCTTTCTTAAATCTGGCCAGACGATTACGGCAGATGTCTATTGCCAGCAACTACAAATCATGATGGAAAAACTAGCTGCTAAACAATCGAGGTTGGTCATTCGCTTTAGGCCAATGCTGCTTCAAGACAACGCTAGAACACACACTACACAACAGACGGCTACCAAATTAGGGATTAATAATTATTACCAAATTATTAATAAGCTTCAATTGGAATGTCTAACACATCCACCGCACTCCCCGGACCTTGCTCCAACAGATTACCATTTTTTTCGAAATTTGAATAACTTCTTGCAAGGGAAAAAATTCAACTTCGATGGGGCATTCCAAAGCGCTTTCAAATATTTTATTGATTCCTGTCCGAATGTTTTTTTTGGTAAAGGAATCAATGAACTACCTATGAGATGGCAAAAGTGTATAGATAGCAATGGTATATACTTTGATTAAATAAATATACGAGGGCTGCACTAAAAGTATCGGGAATGGAATACGCCAGTTCTCGGCACATAGCACTCGTCATGCATATACTTCGGCGGCTTGCCGCGGCGGAGTTTCCATTGAAACTATAAATAAGGTCGCAGGTTGGTCAGGAAGCTCTCTTGTTTTTGGTAAATTTTACAATCGATCTATTTTACCTACAAATGTTAATACAACATTTGCAAATACGATTTTTGATCATGAACTGGAAGAGAGCAGTTAATACTTTAAATAAATATCTAAATAATGTATGTAGTACATAATACGATGGCTGCACTAAAAGTATCGGGAATGGAATATTTCCACTGTTCCTGTCATATTAAAATCTTTTTAATTTAAAACTCCTTGGTTTTAAAATTCGAATACCGTTTATTTATTTAAAAAAAGATTCTCGGTCTTGTCACAAGGTCTTGTCAAACTTGTTTAGTCGTTGAGAAAATGGAATTGACTCGAGAACATTCTAGAGCGATGATTTATTATGACTTTCGAAGTGGTTTAACACAAAAACAGTGTATTGACCGGATGATTTCTGCATTTGGTGATGAAGCCCCATCCAAAACCACAATTTATCGCTGGTTTGCTGAATTTCAACGTGGACGTGTCAAGCTCAGTGATGATCCCCGTCAAGGTCGTCCAAAAACTGCAGTCACCCAAGAAAACGTTGATGCTGTGCGTAAGCTGATTGAGGAAGATCGACATGTGACATACCGTGAAATTCAGGCAACTTTAGACATTGGCATGAGTCAAATACAAATAATCTTGCATGAACAATTAGGTGTAAAAAAGTTGTTTTCCCGATGATACCGCATTTGCTCTGTGAAGAGCAAAAAGCGGCTCGCGTTACTTGGTGCGTCAGAACTCTCGAAAGATTCCACGCAGGATCCTCAAATGCTGTATACAACATCGTATCAGGTGACGAATCCTGGATATACGCGTACGAACCCGAAACAAAAAACCAGTCACGAGTTTGGGTGTTCGAAAATGAGTTAAAGCCAACAAAAACTGTTCATTCACGTAGTGTTGCAAAAAAAATGGTGGCCACGTTTGTCTCCAAAACCGGCCATGTTGCGACTATTCCTCTTGAGGGACAAAGAACGGTTAATGCAGAATGGTATGCTAACATTTGTTTACCACAGGTCGTTTCTGAACTCCGTAAAGAGAACTGCAACCGCCGCATCATCCTCCATCACGACAATGCGAGTTCTCACACCGCGCACAGAACAAAAGAGTTTTTAGAGCAAGAAATCATAGAATTATTAGACCATCCGCCGTACAGCCCCGACCTAAGCCCTAATGATTTCTATACTTTCCCCAAAATAAAGAATAAATTGCGTGGTCAGAGATTTTCATCACCTGAAGAAGCTGTGGACGCCTACAAAACGGCCATTTTGGAGACCCCAACTTCCGAATGGAATGGTTGCTTCAATGATTGGTTCCATCGTATGGAAAAATGTGCCAAATTTCGCGGAGAATACTTCGAAAAGCAATAAATACATTTTTAATTAGTAATGTTGTGTCACTTCCTTGATTCCCGAAATTTTCAGTGCCGCCCTCGTATTATGTTTTAAAAAAATCGACTTTATGTTCCTCCTTTACAAAACGCCAATTTCATATGTAATGACCTAATATTTTGTTTCAAATATTTTACTGAATTCAATGAACAGTATTAGAAATGTTACAATTAATAACTAAAAACCCAGCATGCATTACTTTTAGAAATAATAATACAAAAATTTTGATACTGTACTGAAATTGTAAGACCATTGTGCATTGTAACAAATTTCCTGAAAATAAATAAATAAATTCTAATAAAAAAAATCTAATAAATCCTATCTAGTAATAGAGCAACAAAGTACCTACCTACCATTGGCACCAGAAATTTAATATTTAACTGTGAGAGTGTTTAGGCAGTGAGACGTTTTTAAAGATTTTTTTGCAAAAATTACGTGATATTTCCTGAGATCCTTTCCAACAACCCCTCTGTCCCATCTCTTTCCCCCAAGTGTTATTTGGTGAGATTCAGCTGGACGGGAGTCCCCGGTATTTAGGGGGAAGGGTTAAATGGTTTTAAGTTTAAAGATGGGTTTCCCTAAATACCTCATGTAATTTATGGACGCCCTCTTATATACTAAAACATAACGAGACGTTAACAATCTTACATATTTAAATGACCTAACTAACCTAACCTAACCTAAACTGCGTTACAGCAACCGCGCCCAGTCGTTTCAACTGCGTGCAGATTGCAGTTGTACGTTCGACTTCGTTCAGTCATGATATCAACTTCACGCGGTCGGTTGCAGTCGTGTGTGTCAATTTTAACTGCATACCAGTGGCGTGGGGTTCCTGTAACTCCATTCCTGTCCTCCTGTTCCGTTGCCCTGTGTTCCTGTCACCTACCGCTTACCTTTTGTATAAACCTTTATTAACCTATATTTTGTATAAAAAACCTCCAATGTCTTTTATCTGTAAGAATGATGCAAGTAGATAGGTAGGTACTACAGTATCTGCCACAAAACATGGTTTTATTTCCAAAATCTGACATTTGCGAAGTACTCTGTCCAAAACGAGCAACAATTAGTAGGCAAAAGATATATTTTTAAGGAGAAAATCGTGTCAGAGTCAGTGACCAAATATGGTGAAGCCAGCGATGATATCTGCGCGGCGTGGCCGAACTGGCGCCCAAAGCTTACTGCCACTTAAACTGTAGACTTGGTGTAAAAAACAATATTAAATTATTTAATATCAAGCGACAAGTTTTTTTAACGTGGGAGAGCCATGCTTCGGAATGGAGCCGGCGGCTCGACCGGATAAATACTTGCACGGCGTCACGGACAGCTGGCGTGAAATAACGCTTGCGTTGTGTTTCGCCGTGTGAGTGAGGTTACCGGTGTAACACATACCTAGATGTATTAAATTATATAGAGGGGGTAACATATTATAACAAGTTTACGCTTCACGTATCATGCAAGTCCACACTTTCTGTAGTCGTGTATTAACATAAAATGATTCACTCCGTAACTCCAGTGTGCAGAGGTCAGATTTCCAGTCGGTGCAGGCGAGAAAACCACCATTACAACGTTCGCGCCAAAACATACAATAAAAAAAACTACATTAAAGTCAAAGATATTAAAAGTAGGATTAGAATATTAAATTATGTTAGTTGTTACCAATTAGCATAGAGGAAGTCAAGGAGAATTATTATCATTTGTATTTACCGTTTGCATCATATAGTATAGAACACACCCCTCCGAAACGGCTTGACCGATTCTTATGAATATTTTTTTTGCATATTCGGTAGGTCTGAAAATCGGTCGTAATCTATTTATTCAACCCCTGAATGATAAGGGTGATTTATTTTTTTATATGATGTGGCATTGAAATATAAAATGGCAAAACCACGTTCAGCCTTTCAACTATACTAAATAGATACTACCTATAACTATTATAAATAGATGTAGTCTAGTAATATTAGGTCATTACATATGAAATTGGTGTTTTGTAAAGGAGGAACATAAAGTCGATTTTTTTAAAACTTAATATACCTATTTATTTAATCAAAGTATATAACATTGATATCTATACACTTTTTCCATCTCATATGTAGTTCATTGATTTCTTTACCAAAAAAAACATTCGGACAGGAATCAATAAAATCTTTGAAAGCGCTTTGGAATGTCCCATCGGAGTTGAATTTTTTCCCTTGTAAGAAGTTATCCAAATTTCGAAATCTGTTGGAGCAAGGTCCGGGGAGTACCTACGGTGGATGTGTTAGACATTCCAATTGAAGCTCCCTAATTTGGTAGCCGTCTGTTGTGTAGTGTGTGGTCTAGCGTTGCAACCTCGGTTGTTTAGCAGCTAGTTTTTCCATCATGATTTGCAGTTGCTGGCAATAGACATCTGCCGTAATCGTCTGGCCAGATTTAAGAAAGCTGTAGTGAACGACACCGGCACTAGTCCACCAAACGCTCTCAAGTAACTTTTTTTGAGTCAATTTACGCTTGGGGCAGGCTTTGGCTGATTCGCCAGGGTTCACCCATTGCGATGAGCATTTCCGATTATCGTATAGGATCCACTTTTCATCACAGGTAACGATTCGATTTAAACTTCCTTCATTATTGTGCCGGTTGAGTAATGTAACGCAGCAGTCGACGCGCGTTTGTCGGTTTGCTGCACTCAATTCATGAGGTACCCACCTTTCAAGCTTATTCACCTTCCCAATTTGCTTCAAGTGGATTAAAACAGTTTTATCACTAACACCGCAGCCTACAGCTAACTCGGACGTGGTTTGCGATGATACCGCTTCCACAATAGCCTTCAATTCTTCATTATCAACTTTGGTCTCCGGCCGTCCACGGGGCTTGTTCTGCAGGTCGAAATTTCGAGAACGAAAACGTTGGAACCAAAAACGCACTGTGTTTTCTTTTGCATCTGTTTTCTTCTGATCATTAATCCTTCGAGCCGTTTCTGCAGCACTGGTGCCACGGTGGAACTCGTACTCGAAAATAATACGATATTTCAAGTTTTCCATTTTGTAAACAGGTGACGCAAAGACAAAACCAAAAGAGGAAAAAACAAATGAATTACGGTTTTCGAAACACAAATGCATAAGTTAATAGCGGTATAAATTTGAAATTAGAATTCCTAACCAAAGAAGATATATTTGAGATCAAAGTGGCCAGTACGACAAAACGCCATATGTAAGGACCTAATATATAACTATTGTAAATAGATACCTAAGTACCAATCTCCTGCAATTCGTTTTTTTTTTTAACTTTATAATATAGCTCTGAAATCATTAGTGACATAACAAGCACAATCTTAGACCCCGCCAATTTTCTCAAAGAAATGTAAACGAAAGTGTCGCATTATAGGTAGCTCTAAATCAATTTGAAGTTGTGATAAGAGTAACAAACGTCCTATATGTAATTGACATAAATTGGCCGTTTTTAGGTCGATTTTGCGAGAATTTTGCGACCAAATGAAACGAAATCCTACAAAATTTATTTGTTCTCCACACTCGGAAACCTGTCTAACAACTTTTTAGAAGAGCGTCCTTATGTTGATATTATTATTTTACTAGAACAAAAAAGATTTCAACAGCTACGGAACTAGGACGGAACCCTTACCCAACTTTTACCAATTGCCATAAACATTTTAAAGCCTTACCGATTACGTACCTATACAAAGTGCTTGCTTCATGTGTCGTGACATTTTTAATTTAGTGACGACAATGATTTACTGTAGTAAATCTCAGCATGAAGCGTCCAATCAGCACTTGTCTTGCCATTTAGGGAGCGGTTGACCCTATACCGACTTTCGAAATTATTCTCAAGTCCCTAATGAGTTGCGAACTTTGAACTTTTTTATTTTGGGTCGCACATTTTTGGAACACAATATCCAAGGAATTACAATATTCACAATTATAAAGATGTAGTTATGCTTTAGTTGCAAGTTTTAACCGGGAAGATACCACAGCCTCTCAGGAAACCGACATAAAATCTTTAGTTGCAAGTTGCAACTCGCAGTTTTAACTGGGAAGATACCACAGGCTCTCAGAAAAGCGACATAAAATCACGCCATTGCCTTGCCTTTGGCCAAGTGTGTTTACCGGACTATAAGACGGGTGAAAATTTAAAAAGCGTAAAACTGGGTCACCTCTTTGGTGAGCCCCGGCAATCATTTATCATCAGGCAACCACACTGCTCGTTTGTTTGTCTGTGAACCATAGACTAAAATGCAATTTTTGTAAATTTTACGGAGGTACCTAGGTACCTATATTGTACACAGTTAATCAATTTATAATTTACGGATATGATATTATATGTCTGTTTAATGCAGTATCAAGTATGTGATGCTTCCTTCATTATGGAACCAGTCGTAATTGCATGAATGGAGCCTTTAAACAACCGTGTAATCTGCGTCTTACAATATCTACTACTCTAATATAGCTTTAATAGTCGATTAGAGTTTTTACCATGTTTTTGGCGGGATGTGGAAGAGTGACGTTGTTGTTTTTGTGTATTTCTTCCATAAATATGTGTTATTTAGGTTATCAATGTGTAATATTGGTAGAAAGTGGGGGCAAGTGGTACAACTTCAAAAAGTATACTATTTTGTGTTCAAACTCTCTCCAAAACTGCCTAGAAAGTTTTAGTAAAGTGTCTACCACTTTACTGAATCGACTGACTTGACTCATTGATTGCACTGTCGATTTAGTTGGACTTTGACTAGACCTTAGACTTGATATAGGAATACGGTGTTGAAAATTAAAACCAAAGTTCTATTCCGCCTTTTTAACTTGACACTGGCAAATACTTATAAGCCGATGCCATATATAAATAAATAAAAATTTAAAAATTATGACTTTGACACATGTCAACTCGAATAAATTTGACATTTTTACTGTTTGTGAACTTTGAAATGTGAGCTCGTCAACAAATTAAAGTTAAAACTTATGTTAATTATTATAATGAGTTGACGTTGGACTTAGGTAAACAATATATTAACATATGCATTCCAACCTTCGCTATCATAAGTAAATTACCGGCAATAATGTCGGGTGCGTCGCTAAAGTTCGGTTCTATTTTATCTTTTTGCGTCGTCTTATACGCGATATTTTATTGTAAAGATGACTTGGGTGACATGAGATTATCGCCGGTGAAAGAACATCTGTTACATTTGGAGAGCGAGAATAGAGTCGGAAGTGGAATTCTGCAGCCGAAAGTAGCATTAGGTTATGGCGCATGTCACGATCTTTTCGTAAACGCCACCTCTTTGTTAGATCCAGAGGATTTGAAAGGCATTCCAAAGCATTTCAACGAACTAACAAACAAAGAAGAATTTATCAGGAGTTTCACTTACTTTTTCAAACATGGAGCAGCAGCTGAGTGAGTGTTTTATTTATGAAATAAATAAAATGTTATTATTAAACCTTTAATACTATACCTAAACATCTTATTTTTACTATTGGTAACAAAAACATATTTTTCCAGGCGTTTCATGTCAAACAGCGAATTGTTTGACCAGCTCGTAGAAGATGCTCAAAAATTACCTAACACAAGATGGGCCATTGGAGGGAATGCCCCTTTAATGGCAAAGAGATTCTTTCTAGAAGGCTGGAGAGTGCTGCTAGGTGCAAAAATGAGTGATAAACTAAAATCTTACATTCCCAATGAAATAAGTATTGTAGGCGGTGATGATATTGATAAAGATGATGTTCACATGATACTCGAATATAAAACTGATGAGCAGTTTGGAGCTTATAAGTCGCCTCGGGCAAACAGATACATAATGCACAATGATGTTAACAATCCATTACTGAGTTCTTTGGAGAAACTTGGGGAGAACTTGCCTAAGTTTAACCCTAATTTACTAGTCATAAGTGGTTTACAGATGATGGACAATTTCCCATTCACAAAAGGTGGAATAGGTAAGACGATGCAAGTAATTTCTTTTTCCTATTTTTGATTTACAATTAAACAGGTTTATTTATCATACTTAATAATAATAAAATAATGTTTGCACACATGTGATACATGTTTTTTAAGGGTTCCATACCCAAAGGTTAACAATGGGACCCTATTATTAAGACTATACAGTCTGTCCATCTGTATCCAGGCTGTATCTCTTTAACCGAGATAGACAGTTTAATTTTTTACAGATAATGTATTTCTGTTGCCACTATAAAAACAAATTTCGTATTTATTTTAAATAGAATAAAATAAATATTTAATTTTCCAATACAACAAATATGATAATTTTGCCTTTGTGTGCAAGTCGAACTTGCACCTGGCCGGTTTTTTTATTCTCTTTCTAATTTTTAAAAAACAATGTTTCAGATCTGAGGGCAGAGAGAATTAATCTAGTAAGGGAACAAATCCTATCACAGCCACAGACAACATTAGCTCACTTTGAAATGGCTAGCTATGTTGATATAGAACTCCTGCTCCATTTAACAACTAAAGTTCTGCCATACGTTGATTCTGTTGGCATGAACGAACAGGAGTTATCAAATCTAAACAGTGTTTTAGAGCATGGAGAAGTCATATTTGTTGCTGACTCAAACCCCAGAGTTGCGACTGCATTGGATCAAATGCGCAATACTTTTAATCTAATAAGAAAAAATAGCAAAGACTATGGCAGCAAAAGAAGGCTCACCCGTATTCATGTTCATACTTTAGCTTACCAAGCTATTTTGACAGTGAAAGAATCGTCTTGGAGGAGAACAAAAGCTGCTGCAGCAAAGGCATCATTGACTGCCCATAGATATGTGTGTGACAGTCAAAATATAGCACTGGGCAAGTCTAAGCTGCTGCTAGATGATAGTTTTTCAACAACAACAGACAACGATAATAATAGTCGAGTATTTTTTGAGCCAACAAAACCTGTTTCTTGTTGGGATGAATTATTAGACGGAGACGAGGTGGAGATATGTGTAGCACCTGTTTTGATTTGCACCGAAGCACAGTTGACTGCTGGTGCAGGAGACAATATTTCAGCAGCGGGACTAGTCTTACAAGTTGAAAAATAAGTCAAGTGCAATGTTTTAGTATGAATTACTTATTTTGTAGTGTATTCTTGTCACATTTTATGCTTTTGCATTTTATATAGCAATAATTAAGTTATATAACACTTGAACTGTGGATTTTGATTTTTAAAATGTTTAGACCAAGAGTTGATATTAAGAATTTTAATATTAATATTCATACATTCCTGAAATGATAGGTATTTTTGAATAAACTATTTATCAAAGTACTGTTATTTTTTCCCCAGGCTCAATTTTAAGTACCTAGTTTATGTACTTATTGTATTACCTGCTTAAACAGATTGGATTTCTTGTTTTGTAGTTTCAAATATATATGATAATGATTTTTACTCTGTATATGTAAAAACGGGGTATAATAGTTACATGCGGAATGGGGGAAGAGGATATACTTGAAGATAAAAAACACTAGCTGTAAATTGTAATATTTTTTTTTATTTATAATTACTATTAACAATACATAATTGTTTTTTTTAGTACATATAAGGTAGATAAAATGTTACTCTAAGTAATAATCTACATACAATATACTATAATATTATTAGCAATTGCATTAATACAAGAAAATTTGTCAGGTTTTAAAATATGAAACCATATTATATAACGATGACTGAGCTATAAGTAATCTTCTTTAAAATACTTAGGATACCCTGTGTACACTGCAAAAAATTATAACAATAATTTTTTTTTTATACGAAATCATAGGAGTTGGAATAATTACTTTACATTTTTGTGCCTCTAATAACGAGTGGAATAATCATTTTTAGTTAGCAAACAGGCTATTGTTTCTTACATAAATTTATTAATATTTTTGCCCCCTACTCTGCTTACATAAATAGTGTCCGATGGAAACACTACTTTTTCAGGATTAAAAGTAGTAATATCAATCCAATCATCCTCACAATCTTAATAGAAGTAGGATTATTGCTGTGTTTGATTTTACACTAAGATTATTACCAAGTTTGGCACTGAGAATAACATTTTAAACATACAATACAAATAATTTCATGTTGGTTTGTAAATAGGCAGATTGACTGACAACATGCAAGTATTTATCTAGAACACACATCATCTAACTATTAGCATGGCTGGATTCTTTAAATTTTTCTTTTTCCAATACAATAATGATACAGATTACAGTACTTTATTTACTTTTTTACAGATTACAGTACTTTATTTACTTTTTTACAGATTACAGTACATTTTTTTTAAGAATCATAAGTACCTACATATTAATAATTACAAATAGGTATATGTATACAAGTTAACAATTAAAAAAGGGACTAATGAACATAAGATAAGAGTAAGAATTAAAATTAACAGAACTATATTTTTGTTTAAAACAAAAATAAATAAATTTAGTACCTATGTAACACAATAACTGATTTTATGTAAGACATGCATAATTAATATGAGAACATTCCGTTTTGGATAACAAAAACTTAACCACTAAAATATGTGTATATCAGTCTTTAAACGTCCTATCTATTATTAAAATTTAATTATCTGAGAACTTAATTTTTTTATTTGGTTTCTCTGCATTGTGGTCATACAAGCCACTCCTTACAAATCTTTTAGCAGCTTCTACGTCCAGTTTGGGTCTCGAATTTCTGCATTTTATTTCTTGCCACTTCATCATGCGCTCTTTTATTCGATGGAGTTCATGCTTAATGGGGTGTTCATTGGTATCTACACCCTGGATGCGCAGTTGTATAAAGTAAAGAGAATTAAGTGTATATACCATGAACAAATCGTATTCTATACGATCCGGCACGGTCATTTTATTATAAACACTTTTGAGCGGTAACAATTTATCAAGGACGCTTTGTACTTTAATTAAATTCTCTTTGAGCTCCTCACATGTGCTAGTGTATTCTTCGTCCTTTGCTAATTCACCATATTTAAGATCCCACTCCATTTTATGTGCGGAATAGGTTTACTTGATCTGCAATTTAATCTTATCCACTTGGCTAGTTATTTTGAGAAATTTTGAACACGTTTGTGCCTTGCAAAAATTTATTGTTTCGCTGCAAATGACAAATGCCAATTTTATGTCAAATTAAAAAATATATATATTTATATATGCAAAAGTTTTAGGCATACGGCCAAAAAGTTTATATAATAAAATAAAACTTTTATTCAAATTAAATTTATTTGTAGTTGATTTTAAGTAGGTACCTAACGGTTTATTGAATTTAAAGCGAGAGATGTTGATATATTAATATACTAACCAAGAGCATGCCAGGACATCAGGACAGGGTAAGCGTAAGCGTAACAATCAAGGCGCAATAGGTTTTCTTTAAATTATGCTTAAATCATTTTCCTAGAGTTTTTATTTATCAACATTGAAACTTACAAGATCCTATCTCTGAGGCTGGGACTATATGATCCGGAATCCGTAAGGCAGGGGAAAATTCAAAACACTGAAACAGGCAGACGGACGGACAGAGCGAAACCCTAAAAACGACATAAACCCCTCAGGAGTCATGGTCGATATATTAATTCGTTATTTAAACATAATTAGGTAGAGTAAGAAATTATTATCTTTATCGTACCCACGTTAGTTACGTCATAATATTTTGTGAGCTACAATATTATTGTGACTGGTACTGATATAATATTGCTATACCTAGCCAAATATTAGCTCATAACATATGAAATTGGCGTTTTGTAAGGGAGGAACATAGAGTCGATTTTTTTAAACTCATCTTCAACTCGTCATCAACCATCTCATAGGTTCATTGATTCCTTTACTAAAAAAACCATTCGGACTGGAATCAATAAAATCTTTGAAGGCGCTTTGAACTGCCCCATCGGGTTTGAATTTTTTCCCTTGTAAGAAGTTACCCAAATTTCTAAAAAATTGTGATTTGTTAGAGTAAGGTCCGGGGAGTATTTCGGTCCGGTAATTTTGTAGCCGTCTGTTGTGCCGTGTGTGGTCTAGCGTTGTCCAGAAGCAGCAGTGGCCTAGAGCGAATGACCAACCTCGGTTGTTTAGCAGCTAGCTCTTCCATCATGATTTGCAGTTGCTGGCAATAGTCATCTGCCGTAATCGTCTGGCCTGATTTAAGAAATATTTAGTGAACGATACCGGCACTAGTCCACCAAACGCTCACAAGTAACTGTTTTTGAGTCAACTCTCACTTGGGGCAGGCTTTGGCTAGTTCGCCAGGGTTCAGCCATTGCGATGAGCGTTTGCGATTATGGTACATGATCCACTTTTCATCACAGGTAATGATTTGATTTAAAATCCCTTCATTATTGTGCCGGTTGAGTAATGTAACGCAGCAGTCGTCGCGCGTTTGTCGGTTTGCTGAACTCAATTCATGAGGTTTTTCACCTTCTCATTTTTGAATTTACAAACAGATTAAAACAGTTTTATCATCAACACCGCGAACTCGGACGTGGTTTGCGACGGATCCGCTTCCACAATAGCCTTCAATTCTTCATTATCAACTTTGGTCTCCGGCCGTCCACGGGGCTTGTTCTGCAGGTCGAAATTTCCAGAACGAAAACTTTGGAACCAAAAACGCGTGTTTTATTTTGCGACACCGCCGTCATACACATCATTAATTCTTCGAGCTCTTTCTGCAGCACTGGTGCCACGGTGGAACTCGTACTCGAAATTAATACGATATTTCAATTTTTCCATTTTGTACACGAGTGACGCAAAGAAAAAACCAAAAGAGGAAAAAACAAATGATTTACGGTTTTCGAAACACAAATGCATGAGTAAATAGCGGTATAAATTTGAAATTGGAATTCCTAACCAAAGAAGATAATATATTTGAGATCAAAGTGGCCAGTACGACAAAACGCCAATTTTATATGTAAGGACCTAATGTATTAGGTATAATTTGCTAGCTTTTTTTTAATAGTCTTACTAGTATTTTTTTATAAATTAATAAAGTCTAGAGCTGTGAGAAATAAAAGGAAAAGAAGTAAAACTGCAGTAATAATTACATTAAAGTTTATTAAAAGCACAAATATTATTCTGTAATTAGTTATGTGTACTTCACAATATTGAAAACTATTGATAATACATTATGTTAGATTTGTAACGACCTATACGCAACATAATTGTTAACCGAATAAACTACATCATTCATCCAGATACTCGAAGGGTTCTGGTGGTTCAGGCTCTTTTTCTTCTTCCGTTTTCGGGCCAAAGGCAGCCACTGGTTCCACAAGTGCTTGCTCACCCTCGCCTGTATGATTTAGCATGACAATGCCGCCAATAGTCACATCCTTTAGTGGTGTATATCCTGAACCCTCGACAACCGATATTCCCTTTAACTGTTGACGCATAATCCTGGCTGGATTGTTGAGAATTTCGAAATTCGGCTCTGGTTCTTTCTTCTCCTTGGTCTCTTTCTCTTCAACTTCCTTCACTTCCTTATCATCTTTTTTCGAATCCTTCGATGTACTTGCTTCTTTCTCAGTTTTAGCGTGTACCGTTATATTGGGGTTGGGCGACTTGGTGGTCTTCTTATCGTCTTCGTCGACTTCCATTTTGGATGCCGAATTTGCACTGCTAGAAGACGCCGAATCGGTGCCGTGCGCGCGCCTCCTAGCACGAGCTGCAGCAATACTTAAAACTGCAGTGGTAACTCTCTCCCTTTCCTCTCGTTTCTTTTCTTCTAATGGAGCAGGATAGGCATAGAGTGAAGGCTTTGAGTTGGACTTGAAGTCCAGCAGAGGCATTTTTAAGTCTGAGTTGAGTGCTATTAGGCAGGTGGGAGTAAAAGCGAGTGAAAGGCAGTGGGCGAGAGGGAACCAATACCAATATTGAGTGAAAACTAACATTCCCACAACTGCCAACATGTTCATGTGACCGGTTCTGTTTTGTAGTGATACCGTTACATTACGACCGCCGGCGTCTATGATACCCTGGGCGAGAATGGCGCCAAATTTCGCCATGACGTCCTCGTGTTTATTTGAAATCACTTGGGCATATAGCTGTCGGAAATAGGTAACTTTCGGGCAAAGCACCTCAGTCTGCTGGATTAGTATCATAGCTGAAGCAATAAGAGCGCCCTGTCTTACGAAATTGACAGGATCGAATTTAACCATTGGCTCCAAAAGACCAATTGCTTCACGGTTACCAGTGCCAGCACAGGCAATACCTAAAGCCATGGCAGCTCCATAACGGACATGTGGATTATAGGACTCTGCTAACAGAGACACCACTGATGGACATTGTTCTGGCGTTCTGAACAGCAAAAAGCCGAGCGCTGTGACGGCGGCACGACGAACGTCATCATTCACATCCGACACAGCAACATGCAATAAGGTACGAATTGAGTCATTGTTCCCTGTACCACAGTACGCCGTAGCAATAGTATAGCAACCAGCTCTTCTTAGCAATGGATCTTTATCTCTTAACAGCTGCTGGACTAAAGCATCAGCTTCTTCTAAACGCCCATACATTGTAAATGCTATTCCAACAGCTAAGCCTCTTAAAATTTTCTCATGCTGAGTCTCTTGGGCGTATGCTACCATATCTTCAATAGCTGCTGCATGACATGATCCCAGCATCACCATACCCATTGCAATGCCAGCAGCTTCACCAGTTACAGCATCATCTTGGTATAAATTAAACTTCAGTTGTTCATAAACATCTTGTCTGTGTGTTCCCATCGCCGCTAGACCTAGACCAAGGCATCCACCATGGCGAACCATTTCATTTTGTGCATCTTTTAATTGAGTCAAAAGATAGTCAATGATATTGGCTCCATGGTTGGCATGAATTAAACCTAAAGCATAAAGACCACCCCCCTCCGAATAGCCTGAAGATGGACCTGCTTCTTTTGGTAGATAGGACTGCATAAGTGCTAAAGATTCATTCTCATGTCCTCTGTGGATAACTCCAAGTGATGCTGTAACCGTTAACTTGGCCCAGTTTGTAGCTCTCGCCAGCCACTCCAGGTTGTCTCTCAGAAATGTATCACTGGTTGTTCCTGCATGCATGAATGCATTAGCAATAACTGTAGCTGTATGGCAAATTGACACTCTTATGGCATCTTTTGTGTTCTTTAAAATAAGCATATCTGCATGATTTGACCTAATTAAGAATTGTAACTGTAATCCAATTGAAACATCACCACCCAGTATAGATATTAGTTTCTCTACTCTTCTCTGGTGCTCTTTTTCATCAGCATTTAAGCTTTCTATATCTCTTTCTGGTTTTTTAGTCTCTTCTGATGCTGCCTGATCTACTTCCATTGTAGATTCAGGAAAAGGCCCTCCCTGTGGTTGGGGCTTACCACCTAAAGCACTAGGTATTGGTGCAGTAATCCTCAGAGCTTGTAACACTCTGCCAAGAAACTGTTGTGTGGCCGAGTCATACAAATCAAATCCAATTTGATAAGCCATGAGAACTGATTCTTGAGGTCCATGTGTCAATTTATCAAGAATTTCTGCTACAGACAATGCATCATCCAGGAAAATTAGACACTGGCACATGTTGACATAGTCTGGGATGTTCAATCCTCTATACAGGTTCACCAATGTCCTCAGAACTGTGGTGCGGAAGCCTTTGTTTTGAAGAAGACTCATAGCCACTGTAAAGGCATACTGAAGCATTCCTGAAATAAAAAATATTGAATATTAGATTATTCTTGTTGCTAATAAATCTATATACAATAGAGACCTGATTATTCGGACTAATTATTGTGGATGGGCATTCGGTTAATCGAAAATCTGGATAATGTCACCATATGGTTTGTATTTGATGGTATAAGATCAGTTTGTAGTGTGATTAATCACAAATCAATATAACAGGATAATCTAGTCTCTACTGTATTTAATTAATTTATATGAAATGTAGATTCAATCATTTATTAAAGATAGACACAGGTTTATTTTATTTATAAGTAAATTTCTTATTTATTCGAATAATATTGTAATTTTATTACAAAAGCAAAGGTTGTATGTTATGTGTATATATGTAAAAGTTGTAATTACATAAAATGTTAGTGTTACTTTAAAAGGAGATCGGCAAGTTGCAATACATTTACTGCCTGGTAATTACCAATTATTAATGTGGCCACAAAAAATATTTATTGTAAGTTGCACTTTATGAACATAGGGACAAAAAAAAGCAATAATATTATACATAAAACTCAGGGGACAAGAGATAATTGATTAAATATAACCTAACCTATTGTTCAATAAATTGCCCTAGTGGCAGCTTGCAGAAAAGCAACATCTATTACTTGTGAATTCAATTACGTAATGAAATTAATAATGAGTTTTTTTGGAAACGCAATATGTTAACAGATAAATGATACATGTTGCTTTCACATTACGAAAACCATAGAACATAATAATTATTTTTCTTGGTCTAAATATAAATAGCAGTGGCGAAGGCTGGTTCGCCTTCGTAGGGAAGCCCTAGCCTGTATAATAGGTATGGTTTTGGATGAGAGTCTTCAAAAGGAGTGGTAAGTGAAGCCGATTTGAATGGAGTTATAGGAACCCTGCGCCACTTATAAATAGTATAATTATATAATTTACAGCATGATAACCATAGACTACACAGATATGATGAGAACGATTACCACAGATAAGTGCATATTTTGCACATGAATTTTTTGATATTCGGAGATTCATAACTTTTTATGCCCAAGTCCTAAAAAATTATAATTACTTTTTAAGTACTATAAAACCACATGTTCGAAACTTGGCCGCTCTTGATGGATATATATCAATAAAGTTAACTTTCAACCATTTCATTTTTAAAACATAATAACAAAGTTTACCAGATATATCATCAGATTTCATGATGACTTCCTCAAATATGTCCATCCTCCTCGTCTCCAGCGCTAACCCTAGAGCTTGTCTGTACTGTCCATCTTCCAAGCACCTCTGGAACATCCGGTTGACAATGGCCTCCAACCGAGGGTCGACTGGCTCCGCAGTTTGATCCACGAACAACATCTTTCGTTTTTGAGTGTAGAAGTCGATCGCCTTAGCAATTGTTGTGTCAACATATTCGTTCCGCGCATTGACATCGAAGAGGTCACCAGCCCCTAAAGCGTAGGTCAGGGAATCTTCAAACGCACCAAGATGATAGTAAACCTTACTCGCCACTAAAGCAGCTAGCTGATGCTGTGAAAACACTTTGTCTTCATGTAGAATCTCAATCTTTTCAATGGATTCGGATATCTCCGGCCAAAACTCATCGACGATGTTGTCTAATCTCTTCAAAGCAAACTCTTTCACTTCGTGAATCGGTTCGTCTAGCAGGGATATGATCCCTGCGGCTGAAGTAATATTCATTTTCGTCTATTTTCGATACTTTCTCACAATATACCAAAAGATTTCTTTGTTGAATTTATGCTATTCACAATTTCGATTCACCAAATTTCTTCTACGATGAATTGACAATTTTGTTGTATCAAATTGTAGATAAAATTATGAGCCATGACATAAACAATATTGTCTTTGGTGCATCGCCGATTTTTCAACAAGACAAAATTATTACCTCGTTTCATTTTGATAAAAAAAGACTATTGTAACTTATGCAAAATAATTTATAATACGTACAGTAGTTAGTTTAGTTTTAGTTGGATAAAGCATAAAACATTTAGCATGCTAAAAATAATGGATTTAATAATTTTTTAATTCCTATTTAGTAATGTTTCTGTTTCTGAACGTAATTGACACATTGACTAGTCGGCAGGTACCATGTAGGTACTGAATTTGAGTTTTGCCGGAGAGTTCAATGGGTGACGTTGTGGATTTTCTATATTTTGTTAAAATTGTATTATATCGGTTATTAATGTGTAATATTGGTAGAATATTAACCAGTAAATTCGTTAACGTGCACAAGTGTGGGCAAGTGGTACAACTTCAAAAAACGTGCTATTTTGTGTTTCCTCCAAAACTCCCTAGGAACTTTCAGTAAAGCTTCTACCACTTTACTGAATCGACTGGCATGACTCATTGACTGCACTGACTATTTATTTGGACTTTGACTAGACTTTAGACTTGACGATTTAGGAATACGGTGTTGAAAATTGAAACGAAAATTCTATTTCCCGCCTTTTTAACTTGACACTGGTAAAAGGTTTTAAACCGACGCCATATAATATATAAATAAAAAAAAAAGGTACTGAGTTGTCAAGTTTCTGTCAAAGACATGAATTTTCTGCCATGCAACAATATCACCCAGTAAGAAACAGCTGCTTACGTTGGAATTTAACATATTTTTAACGTAATTTAACAAAATGTTGGACTTATTTAGCATCTTCAGCAAAGGAGGGATTGTCCTGTGGTGTTTTCAAAGTACGAGCGAAATTTTTTCGCCATCAGTGAACGCTCTAATCCGAAATGTAATCTTACAAGTAAGTTCCACGGTTCATTACTAATCCAAATTCAGAAATGATAGACGTGTACTTGTGACTAAATTATATTACTGTAGTTCAAAGTCATTGAATCATAACTTATCACTTGTATGTTGAAATTAGCGACCTTATTGTTCACTTGTCCCACCACATAACTTGCATGATCTTTTATGACTAGTGTTTAAATGACTCGGAATAGGGCTAAAAATCGAGGCTAAAATATCGAACAAGTTTCTATGTCTAATAAGATTTCTCGTACTACTTAAATTGTAAACAAAATTCCTGATAACATTATATGAGATAAAATTCTATGAGATAAATTGTTATCAAATCATCATGATCTGTAAAACAAACAAAATTTTAAAACATGTTTCAGGAGCGTTCTGGTAATAGTACATACAACCATAATGCGTTGAGTCTCCAATACAAGCTGGACAATGAGTTCGAACTTGTGTATGTTGTGGCGTATCAACGTATCCTACAATTATCATACATAGATAAGTTTCTAAACGATGTCCATTTGGAATTCAGAGACAAATATAAAAATGAACTCACAAGCGGACGGCATAACATAGACTTTGATTTCAAAACAACTTTTGATAGTGTTTTGAAACAATGTGAACAGTGGGGTATGTATTGCATTACGCTTACGCTTATCTGTCTCGAAAGATTGAGTAATGTTGGTGCATGTTTTATGTCAAGTACTAAAACAAATAAACTAAAACACAAAAATTGAAAAAAGAAAAAAAACAACTAAATCAACAATAAACATTTCAATAATTTGTGACCATGAAAATATTTAGTTTCAATATTTTTCTTTTTTTAAACTCAAACTCACATTATTTATTTCTTATATACCTAAGTTAAAAGCTTTTTTTAGAATTTATTTAGAATTATTTTACATGATTACCTACTGCTAAAATTGTTTTTATTAATTCAGTCTCAACTCATTCTTGGTATTTCCATAGGCCATGGAAAATTTTGAGCATTGTTACATACAATGCAGTTGAAAATCGAACACATGAGTGTCGAGTACAAAGTTAATGTCATATATTATGACAGCTCGACACTTAAAACCTCCATTATCAACTTTAATGTATTAGTGCAGAGTTCTGTTTTCAGTGCTGAGAATTTTTACTGGAGTTCCGGATTCCGGAGCATATAGTCCTAGCCTTAAACTTGATATTTACATTACAGCTAAGTCACAAGAGAAACTACCTAAACAAATGAGAACATTTGAGGACTCACAGAAGTCTAAGAAAACTGTTGCGTCCATGATTGAGCGTAAAGGAGAGGAGAAATCTAAAAAATCTGGTATGTTGCATTTTACCCATTTAAACCCGCTGTACTCACCTGAGTACAGTAGTTTTTTTCATAATCTAAACAATATTTATAATGTGTTTAAATGACTGTTTCATTAGAGATTAAGGTATATTACTATTTTTAAAGTAGGTAACAAAGAGTTTATCTTATTTTGATGTAATTTATTTACTTTTGAAGAAAGGGGTATCAAAAAGTCACATTAGTCAGTACATTATCCTACATTTTTAAAAGTATTTCAGACAATTTTATTCTGTTTGTTGTTTTTCTAGGCAAGTATAGTCTTGTTGATAGCATGAGCTCAAATTTATGACCAATGTACTTAATTTTATCTTGGTGTACTCGACTAAGTACAATGGGAACATGCATGTAAGAAATTTTCCTATTTCATGTGGTTGACTCGAGCACTCGAGCAACTTGTTTTAACATGAATTAGGACTGCAGAAAGCTAGAAAAAGCCATCCAAGCGGTCTTGAAAGGTAGTTATGATGATCTGAATCTAGATGTATCTATTTTTCTACCTGTGACGTCATTGTGGAAGGTAGCAGGCTTGATAATGTTTGACCTTATAATTGTCGTGGATTGTTTATTGTTGCGCGATGTTCTAAGAAGTACTGGAGTTATTGTCAAATAGAAACTTCTGTACTAAAGCTTTCGTAGTTTAGCAAAAATGCTTGTAGGAAATTCAAGGCTGCTCACGTACGTACGCCTGACATACTTATTGATCATTAGTATACAATAATGTTGGAGTGCAGCCTCATCTACTGCTCAAAGTAATTTAACAAAATAGGCCCTACAAAATAAAATAAAAAACACATTTGTCTCTGAATACTAAAAAAGCACATATATATAATACGCACATATATATACATATATACAAGGGTCCTCAAAAATTTACGTAAGTTGGAAGTTTTTAGTTAATCTCTTATTACATACTGCCTTTGTAGTAAATTGTAGCTCAGGTGTTTACTGAGGTATTTTCTACATAACGTAGAGAAGTTTTGGAAAACAGTAGCTTGTTGTTATTTGAAGACAGCTTCAACTTCAATATAACCACCCATTTCATCATCAACACCTATCAAGAATTGGGTAAGGAAAAATATTTTTTTTATGAACTTCAGGGTGGCAAATACTATCTCCAAGACCACTTCTATATTATAATTTCGTGTCTTATAGTTCTAATAATATTCGCCATTTATCAGTTAAAACAATTTTTTGCTCATTGAAGTTAGTCAAATAGTATACAGGAAATTCTTATATACATGTCCCCATTGTACTCATTTAAGTACACCATAAAAAAAGTATTTCAATTTTTTTTCAACCTTTTTTGCCTTTCGTTTCGTTTGGTTCGTTTCTGTTTGGGTCTAAATGGGTTAAATAATAATAATTTATCTAGAAAAAATTTAGACAAAATTTTAAATTTAACTATATACCTAAATTGCAATAGTAATAAAGTATGATATATTAACACTGTGTGTGCTCTTCAGTGAAAATTGTGGAAAATAAGCCCATCACTAATGGCACTACTGAAGGTGGTTCCGACATGGAGGACGAAGTTATTGCTGTAAACAGGGCTAAACTGGCACAAAAATTGGCTAAAACTAAGAAAGAAGCTAAGTAAGTTATATTAAGTAGTAAGTTATAAGTGTATGTGATGTTTAATTCAACTTTGCAACAATCCCTGATAGTACATAAACATTTTTTTATGTACTACCAGGGATTCTAATTCATAAGCAGGTTGACTGTTGTTATAATTTGTTCATTTTTGTTATTAATATATTAATATCAAACTGACATATATTGTGACTGCATGACATCATTATAATACAAATAAAGAGAATGCTACTGCTTATGGATCAGATTCTCTGATAGTACATGCTATTTTTTATTAAATTGAGTCATGACATGACATCATCTCGTCTTTTTTTGTTGTTGTTGTTTTATTATTTATTTATAATAACGTTATAAAAATTACATTTCGGTCCTATTTTAAGGTTTTAAATGGGTATATTTATTTAACACACGAGCAACGTGACTCGTGAGGCGCCATCTGGTGGTCAGGTGACAGTGTCTCAGGTCCAAACAGCTGTCAGATAGCATACTTGAAAACCGTTCATGTACTTAATGTTTTAAACAGACATTTATTCATTACATGCTGGCATGTATGTAATGAAGATCAGTTTGTGAGTATTACTAATAATACAAACACTCTTCTAGGAAATCCCCTAAAAGCCCCAAAACCACAGAGCGCGTTAAGAAGCCCCGTGTGTGGGAGCTGGGCGGCAACAACCGAGACCTGCCCTTGCTGGACTTTAGCACAGACAAGGAGGGAGACGGCGAGATCGTGCAGGACACGCAGGTGAGTTTTATAAAAAAAAAATACAAACATATTTTAAAGAAAATTCGGCCAAGTACGAGTCGGATTCGTGCACGTAGGGTGCCGTACCATCTTACTACTATTATTAATGTGAAAGTTGTTCATGTGATACAGCCTGATGACAGACGGATGGACAGCGGAGTCTGAGTAATAGAGTCCCGTTTTACCCTTTGGATACAGAACCCTAAAAACAAGCTTTTTTTTCATTGACCATCATTAATATACTTAAATTTTTATGAAGCGTTTACAAAAAGTTTTTTTAGAGTTTACAAAATGTTTTTATATTTAAATATAAATTAGTTTTTACTAGATAAAAGATACATTTTGGATAATGTATTAATGTTAGAAAGAATATTAGTAATTTTAAAACTAAAAGCGACAATCACTGTAGAAACACTAGAAATAACCACAAGCTAGATATGCTGGTGATCAGACTAAGTAAAGTTAGCAAATCGTTTAGAGGACAATGTATACGCCTATACAATAGAATCCCAGAAAACGTTCAAAATCTGTCTTTTTTTTAAATAAATTTAAAAAAGTAGTTAAAGAATGTTTGTGTGCTAAAGCTTACTATAGGGTCAATGATTTTATTGACGATCGCACACTATGGGAATAGGATGGCCACCTGCACGGCTGCTTCTATCTACTATATGTGTTAAGGACAGCGGCCTCGTAACGTAAAACATGAGTGAATTTTAATGTGAACAATAAACGTGTAATTAAAACAGTACATAAAACTATAATAGTGAATACTCAGTGACTATATGTATAGATTAATATGGCATCAGTGTGTAAAAATAGTGTTAAAATGGTGTTTTATCAAGTGCGGGTTATTCTGCTTATATATTTTTAACTAAAGCTAATTTTAACGTAGCTTCTTTTAATTTACATAAATAAATGTAGTACATAACGTGTGGTATAACGCTTAAGGTTATATAATAAATGGTTAAGAAATTATTACGAAAACAGTGATAAAAATGTACAACATTTCATATAAGTTGAGCCTTAAAATGTAAATAACTTTTCTATAGAATAAGATTTTTAGTATATAAGGGTTTATATGTCTGGTCATGATAATAAAGTATTTCACACAACGCGTTTTGCTTCACCTGGAAAATGGGGAAAATTATGGAAAATAGCCGTATAGAGAGGTAAAAATGAGATGGAAGATCGGCCCGAAAGAGGCGTACGGGCGGGGCTCTCTATACGGCATTGCCATGAGCCAGGTAAGCAAATCCAAAAAATGAAAAAACGTTCTCCTCAAAATAAGTGTTTTATTATCGCCCCGGCTCTGCCCAAATCGGTGTAACCTTGCTATCTTCGAGTCTAATCTGAGCCGGCGGTTGAACCCCTGTGAATTTATACAGTCCTGTACAATATGTATCTGACTTTTGTTAATACATATTATATAGACTAAGTGTACATATTGTAAAAATATATATATTTTTTTAAAAGAACAATTTTCCATATTTTTGCTAAAAGATGACCCCGTGCGAGTTTCTTACGCCAGTTCTTCTCGCCGGCTTAGTTCTTGAACCGGTGGTAGGCTTCACGTAGGGACAATTCCATAAGCGTTGCTTTGTAACCTATATGGAAATAAAACTTTTGATTTTGATTTTTAAAAAAGGCCTCTATAATTTTACCAATAAACTTATACCTTTCCATCTCGTTCAACTTTTTAAGACTTGTGAAATTAATTTGTTTATCAGATCGTGGGTCAAATGGCGGGCGCTATCCGCGATTTGGAGGTAGAGTCGGACAGCAGCAGCGAGGAAGAGACGGAGGACAGACCCAGCCCAAAGAAGAGTGGTGGCATGTTCGGGATATTCAAGGGTCAGTTTTATATTTTGTCTATCTACGAACTACTTACATATTACATACCATTCATCTAATTCACAAGCAGGTAGTGTGTTCTCATAAAATTCGTTCGTATTATAATGACGACATGCAGTCTCAATACAATGGTGAGTGTTACTAGGTATGTAAGATCACTTGAAACTTTGTTACTGTAAAGATATTGTGTGTACAAACACAGTAGCTTTTGTTTTATTCAACAATATTAAGTAGTTGTCACTTTACACGCGTTCAAAGTTCAAAATTTAGAATCACGCTAACTGTCGCATGACGTTACCATAAAACCCGCCCTTGACGACTCGAAAGTGTATCACTTAATTACAAAATCATGTATCAAAACATTGTTTTTATTTAAACGAGACCTATTATATAGAGAAGCAATTTAAATGTAATATATTCCCTTTTCAGGTTTAGTGGGCTCGAAAGCTCTATCTGAGGAAACGATGCGCCCCGTGCTGGACAAGCTGCGCGACCACCTCATCGGCAAGAACGTCGCCGCCGACATCGCCAACAAGCTCTGCGATTCTGTCGCTGTTAAGTTGGAGGGGAAGGTAATTTTTTTAAATTATGGCGGTATAGCATGAAACCATTGCCAGTTTCAAGTTAAAAAGGCGGGAAATAAGATTTTTTTTGCAGTTTTCAACAACGTTTCTTAAAATCTTCAAGTTCAAAGTCCTAGTAAATCGTCAGTGCAGTCAATGAGTCAAGTCAATCGAATCAGTTAAGTAGTAGACGCTTTACTAAAACTTGCTACATCCTTCGGAGTTTTGGTGAGAACACAGAATAGACGCTTTTTTCAGTTGCACCATTTGCCTTACACAAGACGTGTGTGTGCACGCTAACGATTATTGAATGGACAATATTCTACCAACATTACAAAAACCGAA
This sequence comes from Phengaris alcon alcon, assembly GCA_037179445.1. Lineage (NCBI taxonomy): Eukaryota > Metazoa > Arthropoda > Insecta > Lepidoptera > Lycaenidae > Phengaris > Phengaris alcon. Next base: position 2,048,474 of record JAYRCH010000135.1, on the reverse strand, counting down.
ATAACACAACTTTAATGAAGATGTACAAAAACAACTACGTCACACTTTCACATCCCGCCTTGCCTGAGAATTTAACTTACTTCTTATTCTTTAACTTACTCAAAAACTACCATGTCTTTTTAAATGATACACAATTTCATGATACCCAATCTATGTCTATCGTCTCGGAATATTGATAGCGTATTTAATCGCAAGTGAAGCTTATAAATAAGGTTTGATAAAATCAGTTACGGATATTTTGTGCAGATGATCTACTGCTTAAGATAAGGCGTTCAGCTAGAAAAATAATTTAACAAATTCGAACGAATTTTCTCCCTAAATGTCTTTACGTAAGAAGTAGATCATATGCCCAAAATATCCGTAACTGATTTTATCAAACCTTATTTATAAGCTTCACTTGCGATTAAATACGCTATCAATATATACGATAGACATAGATTGGGTATCATGAAATTGTGTATCATTTAAAAAGACATGGTAGTTTTTGAGTAAGTTAAAGAATAAGAAGTAAGTTAAATTCTCAGGCAAAAAAAGTGCTATCACGTCTTAAGATAAAAATTATTACATATTTTATTATTCTAATGCTTTCCATCCGCAGGTCCTCGGCACGTTTGACAGCGTGGCGAAAACGATCCGTACCACGCTCACCGAGTCCCTGGTGCAGATATTGTCGCCCAAGCGCCGTGTCGACATACTGCGGGACTGTCTACACGCTAAGGAGCAGGGGCGTCCCTACGTCATGTCTTTCTGTGGGGTAAGTTTAACGCATAAAGCGAGGGACTGACACAACTGCAGTCTACATGTTATGATCAGTCATCTGTCCTTATGCATCACAATCTATATATTAGGTCATTACATATGAAATTGGTGTTTTGTAAAGGAAAGTAGATTTTTTTTAAACATAATATATTTATTTAATCAAAGTATATACCATTGCTATCTATGCACTTTTGCCATCTCATAGGTAGTTCATTGAGTTCTTTACTGAAAAAACCATTTGGACAGGAATCAATAAAATCTTTGAAGGCGTTTTGGACTGCGTTATCCAAATTTCGAAAAAAACGGTAATCTGTTGGAGCAAGGTCCGGGGAGTACGGTGGATGTCTTAGACATTCCAATTGATCATCCTCTAATTTGGTGGCCGTCTGTTGTGCAGTGTGTGGTCTAGCGTTGTCCTGAAGCAGCAGTGGCCTAGAGCGAATGACCAACCTCGGTTGTTTAGCAGCTAGCTTTTCCATCATGATTTGCAGTTGCTGGCAAAGTAAATTTTCGCTTGGGGCAGGCTTTGGCTGGTTTGCCAGGGTTCAGCCATTGCGATGAGCGTTTCCGATTATCGTACAGGATCCACTTTTCATCACAGGTAATGATTCGATTTAAATCCCTTCATTATTGTGCCGGTTAAGTAATGTAACGCAGCAGTCGACGCGCGTTTGTCGGTTTGCTGCACTCAATTCATGAGGTACCCACCTTTCAAGCTTATTTGCTTCAAGTGGATTAAAACAGTTTTATCACTAACACCGCAGCCTGCAGCTAACTCGGACGTGGTTTGCGATGGATCCGCTTCCACAATAGCTTTCTTTTCTTCATTATCAACTTCCGTCTCCAGCCGTCCACGGGGCTTGTTCTGCAGGTCGAAATTTCCAGAACGAATACGTTGGAACGCACTGTGTTTTCTTTTGCGACACCGCCGCCATACACATCATGAATCCTTCGAGCCGATTCTGCAGCACTGGTGCCACGGTGGAACTCGTACTCGAAAATAATACGATATTTCAAGTTTTCCATTTTGTAAACACAGTGACGTAAAGAAAAAACCAAAAGAGGAAAAAACAAATGAATTACGGTATCGAAACACAAATGCATGAGTAAATAGCGGTATAAATTTGAAATTGTAATTCCTAACCAAGGAAGATATATTTGGGAGTTTTGCCGGGGAGTTCAATGGGTGACGTTGTGGAATTTGTAATATTTCATAAATTTGTGTTAGCTCGGTTCTTAATGTGGAATATTGGTAGAATATTAACCATTAAAATATATTCGTTAACGTGCAAAGTGTGGGCAAGTGGTACAACTTCTAAAAACGTGCTATTTTATGTTTACCGCTAAAACTCCCTTTCAGTAAAGCTTCTACCACTTTACTGAATCGACTGACATGACTCATTGACTGCACTGACTATTTATTTGGACTTTGACTAGACTTTAGACTTGACGATATACGAATACGGTGAAGAAAATTGAAACGAAAGTTCTATTTCCCGCCTTTTTAACTTGACACTGGCAAATGGTTATAAGCCAATGCCTTATATAAATAATAAAAAAAAAGGTATTTGAGATCAAAGTGGCTAGTACGACTAAACGACAATTTCATATACGTAAGGACCTAATATTAAGTAAATGCGACTGTTATCTGAATAGAAATAAAATGATTATTTCTGTATTTGTTGTTTGTAAGTTTAAACTTTGAATGCACTTATCTTAAAATGGGCTTGACCTATTTATACAAAACTTTGTACCTATACCTATAGATAATTCACGGCCTGGTTTCAAATATTACTCTACTTTTTACTCAAAATTTGCAATGAATAATATTCTCAGTGAACCAAAAATGTCACGGAAAAAAGGTGATAGAATTGTAATTTTCAGGTCAACGGTGTTGGCAAATCCACGAACCTAGCTAAAATCTGCTTCTGGCTGATCGAGAACAATCTGTCCGTCCTCATTGCGGCGTGCGACACGTTTCGCGCCGGCGCCGTGGAGCAGCTGCGCACGCACGTGCGACGCCTGCTCGCGCTGCACCCGCCCGCCGCGCACAACCGCACCATGGTGCACCTGTACGAGCGCGGCTACGGTACGTACTTACTAGATGATGAATAGATAGCTTACTAGATGTTGCCTGCGACTTCGTGCACGCAAAGGGAAATCCTGCGGGAACCGTGCATTTTCCGCCTTTTGCCTTCCCCGTGGTCTATGTTTGAGCCTAAGGACCATGCAAAAAACGTATAATTTGGACACAGTCGCTCAGTTTCCTCTTCGATAAGATCTTTTAAACGAAGCAGCGGATTTTAATACAGTTTTCATCAATGGATAGAGTGATTCAAGAGGAAGCTTTATATGTATAATACATTGCATCCGTGTGAAGCTGGAGTAGGTCGCTAATATAAAACATCCTGAGGTGAATGACGCCATACTAAATAATTATCAGCGTGGCAAGAGCTATTAACTGAGATAGGTTTGAAATCTGTTGGGGGGGTTACTGCCCATACAGTTTTCTGCATGGTCCTTTCATCAAAATCTGACCAGCAAACAAAAATGCCTCGCTTCTTTATAATATCAGTACAGATATCAAGTTACACAAGAGCGAATAAGTTTACTACAACATACAATACTTTCGATCATGCCCCTGTGCGGGTGAAATATTATTATTTTGTGATACAAATAGGCTTTTTGACAGAATCAAATAAGCAATACAATTCTTATTTCAGGAAAAGATGCAGCCGGCATTGCTATGGAAGCTATCAAGTACGCAGCTGATTCTAAAATCGACGTGGTGCTAATAGACACGGCGGGACGTATGCAGGACAACGAACCACTGATGAGAGCCCTGGCAAAACTCATCAAAGTCAACAATCCAGACTTGGTCCTTTTCGTCGGTGAGGCATTAGTGGGCAACGAAGCTGTAGACCAACTAGTCAAATTTAACCAGGCGCTAGCTGACCACAGCTCGTCGGCTAACCCGCACGTTATAGACGGTATTGTGCTTACTAAATTCGATACTATCGACGATAAGGTAGGTGCTGCTATATCCATGACGTACATCACCGGACAACCAATAGTCTTTGTCGGTACCGGTCAGACCTACACCGATTTGAAGGCTCTAAACGCTAATGCCGTTGTCAATGCATTGATGAAGTAAATATTACCTAAAAATATTTTAACAATTCAAAGTACAGATACAATAAAATGGCTAATAGATTTTTTAATACACTTAGGTAATTTTTATGCAAGATTAATACAATTCGCTTACTTCCAATATTATAAAATTCGTAAAGTTTATAAAGCTTTCATGTTTCAAGACTGTATGTATTTGCTATACATAATAATTTAACTTCAATAATTTTCGCAGAGTTTCCAACCATGTAACATTAACCTTACTGAAAAAAAATATATATATTTCTTCTACTCTGCTAAAAATTCTTATAGCCTAATGGGTAATTATTATTTATAACTACAAAAATATGTTGCCAAATTGTGTATTTCTGTATCATATAGAAAATATCTATCGCATAGATGTATTTTTTTTAATATATCAACTTTAGGAATGTCCTGGGATTTCCCAAATCATGTGAAACATACTTGTATGTCATGCACTTGTATGTCGTGCGCTTGTATGTCATGCACTTGTATGTCATGCATTTTAAATCAATTGTATGTATATTAATATTTTCTTGTCGCAATGATTAGTATTAGTGTTGAAAATCTAGTATTTATTTTAGAGCACTCCCCTATAAAATATTTCTCTTTTCCTTAAGTAAGTAGTAACGTACCTTGCTGCCGTTTAAACTATAAATGTATATTTTGGTGATGGTTCTTTACTTACTCTTAAAGTGAATTTATAAATTATTTTCTTATGATTGTTTTGATGAAATATATTTTTATATTGCCGCATGTTATAGTAGTAATAATGTTTTACTCGTAATATTTGTGTATTATTCTGAATTTCCCGCCTATTTCTGCTATGTGAAGGTAGTGATTGATCGATGATCGCGGCTTTACTAAAGCTGAAGTGTTATTATTTCAAATTCTTTCCTAAACAGGACCAGGCAACGTTAGCGGCGAAAAAATATATATTTTGCTACGACATTATTTGAAAGTCATTGTCATAATATGTTTTAATTAAAAGTGCCTTTTACCCGCAAAAAATAAAAGGCATGCTGTATTCCACAAATAATATCACTGCCTTAAAAATATCACGACGAATAGAGTATTGGAGGATTCCATTAATATATTGTTTGGTTACTATTTACATATAATAATTAATTATTGACATAGATTTATAACAATTATTTGTATAATATTATGTTTGTTGAATATTGAATGTGAATTCCGCAAATGTGGATTAACATGGGTACCTGTTATTTTTAATAAATTTTAAACATTATTGATATTTTATTACCCTATTATAATTTTATCAGCGGGCAATTGAAAATAAAACTCCAATATGGACAACATTCATTTATTATCCTTAACAATTACCATAATATTAAACTTATAACTATTCTTGACATATATAACGCAAAATTATTCAACTGGACTCTGGAGACATGATAATTATTATGTCCAAGTTAATAATGAGAAAATGTTTACACAATTTTGAAAAAAAAATACAATTCTCAACAATTTGGTATCATTCAAATGTATTATTACTAAACTTATAAGAACAATAATTGTATAGTTTCTATAGTAAGTACACCATGAACTTCAAAGTACATATTTTAGTGTAATTTGTATTCCACAACAAATCCAATCCAATTTGTTAATTTATAACAAACAGCCAGTTTGTTTTAAATTAACAATTTTTTTTTTTTTTGTTAATTGATGGTCGCTTGTAACATCTACGATCATTAGCGACCACTAGCATTAACAGTAAAATTAAAGAATAATAATTAATATGTTTAGAATTTTATAAAATATAGTACTTTCGTAAGGCGATAAACAATATTTTAATATAACAAATAACTTTGTTCAACAAATCGTTGGTGTTATGGTAGGTCATCGTTTCTCAACCATTTTTATGTCGCGACCCACGAATAAGCCAAAAAGTTAAGTAAAAAGCCTTGCGACCCCGTCACTATAAAATTATAATAGTAATATGTACACAGCGCGCTATTTTTATCAGCTATACGTTATATTAGCCTTCACTTCTTCGAACGATTTTTACGATGTTCGATGCAAAAGATTAGTTCGAAAAACGAATCTTTTGTTAGATACAAAAGATTCGATTACTACTATTTATTTATTATTTTTCAACAGACTGCGACCCCCTTTAAAAACAAACTCGACCTCCCGGTTGAGAAACGATGCGGTAGGCAATAGGGTATTTTCCAAATTGTGAAAACTATTTATATTTAAAGATTGAGACGAACGAGTTAACAGAAAAATTCAATGTAGGTTGTAGACAAAATATACAAAGCAGAAGGAATAATTTTTTTATAGAAAAGGATATATTTGTTATAATTTTACTTAGATAAAGTAATAAAGATACTTAACAAGTTCAAGTGGTAATATTTCAAAAAATCATAAAACATTTGTAATTTATGACTTTTTATAAATAATTATAATAAAATGTTCTTAATAATTATACTTTTCGTATTTCGTCATGAAAACAAGTGTCTCAAAACAAGACATACTCAATATATGTCTTGGCCAAATGTATGATTTTGCATGGTTCTATTTGGCACATTACCGCATTTTCAGTTTAATAAATCAGTAGAAGACTCGAGTGTATCGCTAGAGATATAAGCACCATATTAAACTTTAAGCGAATAAAAAAAAAACAAATTCTACCCTGTACAAGAATATTCTTAGTTTTCGTCATGACTTTTGTAGGTTCACTTCTTTACTTTCTCATGCCCATACCGCGACCTGAAAACAAAATATAAATTAGATTAAAATTTGTGAAGTAAAACACTTAAATAAATAGCTCATTTGAAGAAAAAAAAGTAAAATTGAGCCAATATTATTATCCATTAAAGAAAACTGCTAGAAAGATTCTGCTACTAATTAGTGTTCGCGATATTCTAGTGAACCAAAACGCCGGCGACGGCGAAGGCCGGACGGTCTTATTTCTTCTGGCTTTAATGCTGATGCAGCAGCCCCGAAGGAAGGATTCTGCTAAATAATCCAAATCCAGTCCCGATAGTATGTTAAAACTGCAAAATGTTATTCTCATAAACGTCAAACCAATTTTAATCGGGCCAAGCTACAAAAATCAGTTTACGATATCAAGATAATTCATTTATAATTCAATAAAAGTAAAATGAATGTGCAAGTTAATTGCGAGAATTGGGGTGTTCTGATATTTACAGTGTACTTGGAATGGAAGTTCGACTCGAAACTAGACTGAATAACATTACCGAGGCGATTGTGAATACTGAATATGCTGATTTTATTAATGTCATAAAGATCTCAAGTTTGTGAGGTTATAAGGGAATATCTGTGGATTTACAGCGGTTTTCAATTGTCTTTTACCAATAGATAGCTACATTACCTGTGTCTGAGTGTCATCTATACTAATATTATAAAGATAAAATATTGGTTTGTATGTCTATTTGTTTGTTTGCATTAAATAAGCTCCGAAACAGTTGGTTCGATTTTGATGAAATTTGGCACAGATATAGAGAAGACCACGGGAAAGAACTAGGCTAATTATAATCTCGGAAAAATGTACGGTTCCCGCGTGATTACCTTTTGCCCGCACGAAGTCGCGGGCAACATCCAGTAGGCTATAAATTATAAAGATATCGTCTTAAGTGCATAGTAAATGCCGCATTCTTGATGGTGAAAGAAATATGAGTATGTTTTAACCAAACTTTGTCAACTCACCTCTACCAGTGCGCAGCGGTAGACTGGGGAAATCGTCTTCAGTCAGCTCCGGCGCTTGATTTATCTTCTTCGAGTCTAAAAAATTATGCAATTGAGAAGATTGTTCAATAATTTCAACGTATCTCGTGAATACTTACCAAAGAATTAGAGACAGATATATCAAAAATATATAATAGATGTATTTTTAAGTAACATTAATGTTTCCAAAAAAAATGGAAAACTAGTTTAAAACTCTGGTTTTCCTAAAGCCAGCAATTTATTTTATTGCGTTGTATGTATGATAATATATACTTACAATCAGTTTTAGGCATCCGCAGCGGTACATGGACTCTAGATGTTTTAGAAGCTGTAAAAAAAATGTTTATATAATACTAGCTTTTGCCCGCAGCTTCGCGCGCGTGGAATAGTGTTCTTGGAGAAAAAACTTCTTCAGGAAATAACTCTACTCATTGCAATATACTTCTGTATACAATTTTGAAAATGTTTTTAGGATTTCGTACCCAATGGGTAAAAGCGGAACCCTATCACCTCGACGCGACGTGCGAGACCGCTTGATATATATTTTTCGCGCTTGAATATAAATTTTACGATATCATCTAAATATAAGATATTAATGTAAACTGTATAGTTTATGGTTTAAACGGGCTAGTATAATGTGTATAAAATGCTTAAAGTGAGTAATGTGTTATATTTGATAAGGATCATACTGTATCCGTCTAAATAACTTCTAAAATACCATACATAATAAAAAGTATGAACTGGGCACGGGCAGCTAGTTTTATTAAGTAAACCGCTGTGTCCCTGCATTTTAAATCTGTAATATCTTCGAAAATATTCATTTAAATTACACGCTGTAAAGGGCCATATTGATCTATAATAAATGCAAAATGTATTTAAGGTACTTAATTGGATAAGGATTAATACTGTATTGCTTAAAATCGCTTCGTAAATAAGCCATTATTTCTCGTAAAAAGTAAAGGATAAAAAATGGATATTGTGGGTTATCCCTAAGAGATAGACATATACCATCGCAGACTTTATCTTAGACCTTTGTAAGGTGTACAATACTGTAGTATAATATTTTGATCTATCTCGTAGGGTTCAGCCAGCGTTTGCAATGTAAGAGCAACAAAATGTGTTTATTTACGACCTCTAAAATGATCAGTGTTTCTCTAATATATTATGCATGTTATATACATATAAACCTTCCTCTTAAATCACTCTATTGAAAAAACCCGCATCAAAATCCGTTGCGTAGTTTTAAAGATCTAAGCATACATAGTGACAGACAGAAAAAGCTACTTTGTTTTAAACTATTTAGTGATTATTATACACAAAAAGCTCAAACATACATGTTTATTCCAAAGACCTAATGAGAAATATAAACGAGCCAAGGAGACTCAGAAGTAAGACCTATTATTTTGCTATTATTATTATTTGGCTTTGACAATATAGATTATAGAGCATACTCGACACTGGTCAAGTAATGCTTAAGACCTATTATAATTTCATAACTATTACTGTCTCTAGACAGATTGTAATAATAAAGCATACATAAAGTCTAAAAATCAATTGCGGATACTTCGGGCGCATGATTCACTGCTTGTGTAAAGACGTTTAGGCAGAAAAATATTTGTCCAACTCGAAAAAAAAAAAATTCTTGATATGGACCAGTTTGCGTTTAGCGGAGAGACACCCATACATGAGATGATTTTTTACTTTGAGTATGACAAATATTTTTTTGCCTAAACTTCTTTACATAAGCTGTGAATCATGCGCCCGAAGTATCCGTAATTGATTTTCGGAGACGTTATATATTATATATTATTTTTGAAACTTCTTTTGTTAAAATTAATATTATTATTAGTAAGAAACATACCAGTATGTGTTGAGTTGAATGACGAATCTATAGATTCATTCACAATAGTGGTGTTGCAGGAGCTCGGTGCCTGAAATAATATAAGTATATCTTACAAGTTACAGCCTCATTAATATTATAAAAACAAGAGAAAGATTGTGAGAATATATAGATGTCAAGCAAAAAGTGCTGAAAAGAGTTGGATAAAATTTCACACCGTTGGCATGGCTAACAGAGAACAGTAGTACATCTAAGCCCGTCTCGCGAGCTATTTGCGCGAGCTATTTGCGTACTCTAGCGTTGGCGCTAGGGCTGTCAGTCGTTACTTCATATTTTTATTAAAAAAAAAAAAATATTTCCGTATTGGATAGAACAGCACTTGGTTTTTTATTTCTATAATATAATGAAATGTTTTACCAATTTATAAATAAATGGCTTTTAAATATTTCGATTATAAAATTGCATTTATTAAAAATGTCACAAATTTTATACTAACAAATTCCCCTCGTTTCTGCTTATTCGGAACCCTTTATTGTCAGAAGATTAAGTAAATTATCATCCTTATGTTTCAATTATTTTGTAAAAATTTATTCATTTGGTAAAAACCTTTTAGATATACACTACAACATTTTTTGCTTCTGTTCGAAGTCATGATTAAAATAAGTGCTAAATGAATACAGGTGAACGCTTGACGTGGTGACGAACGATTTTTAAATACATGCATTAAAACATTAATATTCTAAAAATGTGAAAACTTGTGACAAGGATGTGGGGAGGGGTCAAAACGTCCTAAAATTAGTATGACGTAATTTTTGGACCGCCCCTTGCCTTTTTGCGCGAAAGAAGTCGCTGGCAACTTCGTTTGTTTCTTATTTTTATACAGTATACTTAAAATGTCATAATATTACAATATTCATAATGAGGTTATCTCTCACCCTGCCAGCGACGGATGGAGTCAGTCTTCCCAACTTCCTCTCTTGCAGTTCATTAATACTCTGAAATAAAACATTAAAATATATTGGTATAATCGTATTATATACAACCAAAAAAATAAATGTACCATTGCTAACTAACTGTTCCATCAACACAGGTCAGTGTGTTTTTTGCCTAAAAAAAGTGAATTCCTTATTTTCTTCTTGGCTTAATCTTAGGAAAGCTACATTCTAAGTACACGAGTAGAACACCTGTGTGCCGATCCCGAATAACTTTATTTAAAATAAAAAACATTAACTTTAGTGGCTAAAAATAAAAATCATGCTATAAAGTTAAAACAAACTAAGCGATCTAGAGAAATTATTTTATGCAGGTCGATTAAACATATAAAAGCGCATAATAATTGCTATATAGTTTAATTAAAATTTAGTAAGAATTATGGCATGTTTTGTTTTTTACATTTCTCTATTTTACACCGTTTAGGGGCAAGTCTGTAAACATTTTAGGATGAAAAGCAGGCTGAATATCAGGCCTACCTTACGATATAAACGCCATGTCCTAACTGGGAAGCGTTTATAAGTTGTAAACACTATCTTAAGGTTTCACAAGGCCGCAATTTGGCGAAAATATTTGATAAGGTTCAACTACGTTAATATAAAATGTTACTGTATTATTTTATCACAGCAATCAAGGGAGGTCGATAACCGTAACTGTATGAAAACTCCTGAAATGCAAATTTTGTTAGTTCACGAGATCAGGCTACGATTTTTTATGTGTAGACCAAGTCAAGACCAATTTTACAAATAAAAATTAAGGCCCGATAATGAAATTTTTTCGAATTATTGATTTAAAAGCTAAAAAGTTAAAAGGCGTTCTAGAATCGTTTCTAATCTATATCTATATAACATTAAAAGGAGATGCCCCCACTGACTCACTGACATAGACACAAGCACAGCCGTAACCTTTAATGTCAAGTGTCATTGACATTTGACTCGACACTTGAGTGTTCGATTTTCATCTCTATTGTAATTAGCACAATGTTCTATTTTCTGTGCTTTGAATTTTCCACGGGCTTACGGATTCCGGACAATATAGTCCCAGCCTTAGCATCATGTCCACGGGTCATGGTAAATGCTTACGACCAGGTGTTTTGTATGCTCATCAACCAGGGTTATATGAGGTACCTGCATGTCGAAGTCTTGAGGCACATGCTTCCCGGGCACCAGCTCAACGTCCGCGAGCCCGCAGCACAAGTCCAACACGGTGTAGCTCCACCGCTTCACTCGGGACTGGCTACACTCCACCGACTTGTCTGTCTCCTCATGGTGCTGGAATTGTTTAGCGCAAGTCTTACAAACGTTGAAATAGGTACAGACAGTGCTGTAATATTAATTCCATAAGTGTTATTTAATAACCAATATGGAAATAAAACTTTTTTAATTCTGCTTTTTGCTAGAATGTATGATCACTAGCAGATATGTGTACGACATTACGCTCTTATAACTGTGACATTAGTTCCAAAAGTGGTACACCATGTTTGTCGGGAAACATATTATGTACAGGACAAATTTTCAATGATATGTAAAAAGTATACAGTGCACTTTAAAAAATAATACCGGCAACACAATTTCAAATCCTCTCATGTTGTGGGTATCTATATATAAAAATTTACACAACTGATAACTTATAGTCTTATACAATCAATCAATTCTTTATTCACAGAATGTAGCTGTACAATGTGGCTTACTTCATAAGTTGGAAAAGTCACTTGACAGACAAAGACAGCAACATTGCAGTGGCGAAGGCTGGTTCTCATTCATAGGGAAGTCCTAGCCTGTATAATAGGTAGGGATTTGGATGAGGGTCTTCAAAAGGTAAGTGGTAAGTGAAGCCAATAGGAATGGAGCTATAAAAACCCCACGCCTCTGAAACATTGTATAAGTTATCCATTGTTTTATTAGTAAGGGGGTCAATATTTAAATGACGTTTGCCGGTCTTATTTTATAAAAACCAAACCAAGAGCATGTCAGGACATGTCTAGGGTCCCATAACAATCAACGCGCAATAGGTTTTTTTTACCTATTCAACAATAAACCACACAATGGGGTAGAATGAAAAAAAAAAACTTCATCCCCACTTCCCGTGTAGGCTCCCCAATCCTGGACATGATGATGAAAAAAAAAAAAGATTATTATTTTAAGATGGCAAATAAAGAATGCAACGATTTCGAATAAAATACACATTAAATAACTATATCAAATTTCATCCATTTATATTCATAATAGACGTTTCCCCCGATTTCATGCGCACAAAAGAAAATCTCGCGAGAACCGTACATTTTTCCGCAATAAAAAGTAGTCTATGTCCTTCCCCGTGGTCTACTCTATGTATGTGCCAAATTTCATCAAAATCTGTCCAGTACTTTTGGGGTCTATTCAATGCAAACAAACATACAAACAAACAAAGAAACTGTTCCTCTTTATAATATTAGTACATTAATTTATACTATGTATTAAACAATGACTTGAATGTTAATAATTATTTGATTTTTTTAAATTAATTAAAATTTTAGACATGATTTTTTTATTTTTTTAAATATAAGTATTACAATATTACAATTGTTCTAACGATTTTTTTTTGACTGTGTATTTTTATTGTTATTATTATGATACTATGTATTTGATAATTTTAATTGCTGATAATAATTTAATATTATTTAGATAAATGAAATTTCTATAACTATCTTGACAACGTAACATTTTGAAATACTGAATCTTTGTATTAACATTAAAATTTACTATTATGTAACCAATTGAACTTGTATTTTCTATATTAAATAGTAATTATTACTTGTTGACATATTCATACACCATTGTTATGGTAGGATGTGTAAGAACTGATGTACCTATTGTTAACCACATTCTGTGAAATAAATGATCGATTGATTGATTGATACAAATTACAGAATAATTGGGGGACATACAGATGGACAGACAGAGCGAACCGAACCCAAAAAATCATGTAACACTTACCTCACACCCAATGCCAGGGCTGTATTTGAAGTGATCTTTCTTCAACTGTGTCATAGCCAATGATTCTTTTGGTAAGCCCTCATTGGAACGTCTCTTCAGTGCATTTGCTAGTGTGAACAGCAGACTATCCAGCTTGTATATACGGAAAAGTGTTTCATCTTCACCTAAAAAGTAACTCATAAATAAATTAAATAACATAACAGATTTAACAAAAAAAAAACAACACTGTATAAAATAATATTTTTATTAGTATGGGGGTATATATTTTAACCTCCCCCTCCTCAACTATTAAAATTATTTACACAACTGATGTTACTGTCATTGTCTGTCAAGTGACTTTTATAACTCATCAGACATAGCAATGTCCTATAAGTTATCAGTTGTGTAAATATTTTTTATATTAGGGTAGATGTGTGTAACATGTTAGAATTTAAAACACACTACATAATATAATATTATGTAGTGAAACTGGATAAATATTTTAGGACTTAATTTGTTCTAGAAACAAAAAGCTTCATATTTACCAGCTCTATAGCACATCTGCATGATAAAATCTGACACTTGCTCCACTTTGTCAGGAAACGTAAATATTGGTGGCAGAACCTTTGTTGAGTGCTTCTTTTGCTTCAGATAGTCGATAATGTTTGCCAGAATCTGTATGAAATCACTGGGGCTTTCCTCATCAGGCATATCCAAGCCCAAATCTTGGCAGCCAAGTTTCACATCAAAGGTGTAGCCCAGTGGAATTTTGCCTGAAAATGTTCAGAGCAAGTAAAGCATTGATTTTTTTTGATTTGCATTGATTAATAAATAGTTTTTATTAATTTTTTTGGGATAAGTTTTATTTCCATATAGGTTAATAATAACACTTACGGAATTGTCCCATTAGGCATTAGGCATCTAGACCTAATATTGTAATTTGTAACTTTTTGATGGAATTTTAATAGACGATCAAAATGTTAATTACTTATTTCAAAATAAGAATACAAGAAATTGGAAATTGGTAAAATAGTAGCAAAGTTTGATTTCTGATTACTTGTGTGTTCCGATTTCAAGGTATTCTACACTACTATAATGACTAAGAGATTGGTTTGTTTGTTTGGATGTTTGCATTGAATAGGCTCTGAAACTACTGGACCCATATTGATGAAATTTGGCACAGACATAGAGTAGACCACAGGGAAGGACATAGGAACTTTTTATGGTGGCGGTTCACTGTCACGGTTCTCGTGAGATTTTCCGAGAAAGAAATCCCGTTTCTATTGACACCTACAAAGTCGCGGGCAACTTCTAGTCTACAATAATTACATTACACAAAGATGCTGTTGAAAATTTTAAGTTTATCTGTAATCAAAGTAGTCACATGCATAATAACTGCCTCCATTTTCGAAGTTGTTTAAAAAAAAAACACATAGCTTTGTTTGTATGGCATTGTTCAAGTCAAAACAATTGCAGTAATATGATCTTGTTTCATGAGTAGGTACATGATGGTTATTGTTTACAAGATTAAGTTTCATCATTAAACGATGATCAAAGAATCATCATAGTAGTGTTTGTATGTTACATTAGGACCTGGCTAAGAATAGGGTGGAAACAAGACCCTATCTGAATCGAGGCATCTGGATTATAGTATGCAATATGTATTGTAATATGAATAAAACACATTCTTCTGTGTTTTTAAGATGTAGAATATGAGGCAGTGCCAGATTGTCTGATTCAAAGTGATAACTGCTACCTTGGACATCTGCAAGTACCAGAGAAGTCTCAAATGTCTTGATATTTTAACTGCACTTACCAGGATTTATAATTTCATGATACACATCTTTAATCCCGTCTCGTAAATTGAATCTTAGCAATGTGCTTTCACCAATTGTGTATCCTATATTTGTTTTACAATAACTATTGATGTCCATCAAATAAAAGTCCTCTTCAAGAATGCCTGAAACAATGTAACAGTAAGTTAAGTATCTCATCAGAGAAACCCATGTGACATCAAAAAATAGACAAATGTAAAATAGTGGTAACTACTGTTAGTCTTTCTGCTGCTAAGCTGCTGAATGGATTTGTATGAAATTTCACACACAGATTGCTTGGATTTAACCATCTTTTTCCATCTGCCCAAATAGACCTTAGATTTCTTTCTCTACTTACTGCCATCTAGAGCGCGGACTTTCACCATATTTATAATGTCCTCTTTTTCATTTTTCTCAGCCTCTTCCTTTTCCCGTTCCTGGTTCTCTATATGAGACAATGGTACTCCCGCTGATGTGAACTTCTCATCATTGGTGATTTTCCTTTTGGCATCTTTAGCCATATTCTTAAATTTCGCCTGAACTGCTGGTGGTGCTTCCTACATTGTAATTTAGCTGTCAGTTTGCCAAGAAAAAACCTTTCTTTTTTTCACAATGCTTTCAATATACCAAGAAAGGGCAGCATGACCAAGAATAATTTAAGACTGTATCACTCTAATATCCTTCCTCTTTACCCTAATTTAATTACAGTATGAATTAATTAATTAATTAAATAATTAAAGATAAATACCTATACATACATATCCTCCCTCTTTGTATTCGAAACTTACCTTCCAAGACGGACCAGCAGCATCGGCTACTTCTGCTGTATTCTCGTAATGTACGCCTTTCTTTTTCTGCTCTTCCCTAAAACTTTGCATGTAAAAGAAGAATCCATTTTTTGGCGCTTTCTTCGGCATTTGTAACGATTTGTAATTAAAAAACGGCAATAAACTTTTAGTGAAAGTGAAAACTGATTTATGTTCTTAGCATAAATGTTGTACTACTACGACTACTACTGAACTACTGGACACTGGTTCTTTATTCTTAGCATAGATGTTATGTACTACTACTGAAACCACACCAGTGTTGCCAACTCTCTGTTTTTTCGAAACTAGAAAAAACCATAGATGATAAGCAGTAGAGCTGTAGAAAGCCGGATGTATTCGGTACTGAGTAACAGGTGCGCTATTTAGTACCGTGTAACGAAACGTTACACACGAATACAATATATTCGTTACTTGCATTTTTATTTATCATTATAATGTTGTGGGATAGATGGATGCCCCAAAGGGAGATCTCCGACCGACCGATGGCGTGCTCAGTCAGGCCGAAGCCCACTTGTATGAATTTCAGATGTCGTATATACAGTGCCGATCTTTGAAAACTTCGATAGCACGAATCAGGATTGTGGCGCTGATCGGTTCGCCACATCACTCCCCCCCGAAGACGTCGAATCTTGAGTCGTATTGCTTGAGTCGCCAGTGCCAGAGAGTCCCAGTGAGTCGGAACTGTGCTGCTGCTGCACGGGCTCCAGTGAGTCGGAGTGCTGCCGTGCGGGGCCGATGCTACGTGCTGACCAGGAAAGATGTGCTCTGCTTGCTGACCGGTCGTTGTAGTGAGAGTGCCCGTTGAAGCCGACGAGGGTTCGACCAGGCCGCGGTGCGTTGAGGCTGGTGGTTGAGGTACCCGATTAGGCTGAAGCTGGCTGGCGTGGTGCCGAGGGGTGGGGTATGATGATGATGATGATGAAAACGGTCGACTAGCTGAAGGCCGAAGCCCACTTGTAAGAATTTCAGATGTCGTATATATATAGTGCCGATCTTTGAAAACTTCGATAGCGCGATTCAGGATTGTGGCGCTAATCGGTTCGCCACAATGTTATTTAAATATTATTGTCAATAAATAATTTTCGACGGCTATTTGTCACTTTTACATTATAGTTGATGCTTATTGGATTGCGATATTATTGTGATATTACATATTAGCTCACAGTTAAAATTTTCAAAATAGTAAATCCATGGCAAATTCATCTTAGATTCCATCAACAGTTCACTTGTAGTTCTACAGTTTACCTATATCAAACTAAATTTAGAATAACTTAAGCACAGGTCTGGTTCAAAATACGGAGAAGTAAATAAATGCACCTTATACAGCTTGGTATGTAATGTATAAGTATGTTTTCTATAACTTACGAATATTGCGACACCGAGACATCATAATATACGCGTACCCAATACGACTTGATTCGTTGCTCTAACTTATCATATGCTGTACACAACATGTTAACATGTTATGATAAGAGGTATCAGAAGTAGCGAAAGATACTATAGTAACGAGTACTAATTGTTATAGTAACGAATACATACGGGTACGCTTTTTTTAGTTACTTATACACCACAATACAGTTAATAGGTAGTACTAAATATTATTCTACCAATATTACACATTAAGAACCGATATAATAACACTAATATATGGAGAAAATACAAAAACAACAACGTCACACATTGAAATACCCGGCAAAACTCCTATCACATACCAACAAACCAGCGGGGCTAATGTGAACTTTTACTTTGTTGGTCATGACATTTTGACATCACATCTTTTTAAAAACACAATTTTAAAAGTTAAAATGTTAAAATAGATTGCGCAAGCCTACGGGCATATCCAACTAAATACTCCGCCATTTTGTCCTTCAGAGAACGAATGAAACGCCCTTTGGACCAATCAAATCGTGTGACGTAGTGCATTTTGATTTAGACCAGGGGTCTCCAAACTACGGCCCGAGGGCCACATCCGGCCCGCGGACAGATTTTGTTCGGCCCGCGGAGAGCTAGCATACTTGAAAACTCCTTTTAGAGAACATATTTTTTATAGCAAATTAAATTTACTTTACTGAAGTATTCTAATTTTATGTTGAATAATTATTAATATGACATCTACATTGATATAGTCATGGGCATACTCATAACATTGTTGTAGCCTACATTGTTATTGTTTTTGTGATAAGTTGGATAAAGAAACACAAAATTGTAAAGACATGTATAATATGCAGACAATTTAACTTCAGTATATAATAAGTAACAAATTATTGAAATGAATCCAACTAACATTTTATACATTTTAAATAAAAACATAACTTATAACAAGCATAATGACATATGAAATACTGATGAGATTTATGTAATTGAGATTTTCCACTGACAATAGTTTGTAGTTGTGGACTAATTTTACTTGTACCAATTATTAAAAGAGATTTAAGATGCTCATCAGTTAATTTAGATCTGTAAACATTTTTTGTGTAGGAACTTCATTTTGGAGAAGGTCTTCTCACATAAATAAGTAGTAACAAAAACAGAAAACAGCCCACGAGCAAATTTATGCAAATTATCAAATTGTGTCAGTGGAAGACCCTCAGTGGTGTGGCTGAATATTTCACATGTTTTAAAATGTGAAAAACATTTACTTCGTAGTTGTGATTGAAACAGCATCAATTTCTTCCGGAATGATTTGATATTAATGTATAAATCAGGAAGATGGTGGTTTTCTCCTTGCAATCTCAAATTCAGTTCGTTCACATGTTTTGTCAAATCAACATAGAATGCTAACTTCCACAGCCATGCGTTGTTTTGTAATTCAGTAAAAGGGCGATGCTTTTCATTCAAAAAAATTTCGATCACTGCTTGAAGTTCAAAAAAGTGCTGAAGGACTTTACCACAACTAAGCCAACGTACGGCAGTATGATAAGGTAAGTCATTTTCTCCAATCTCTTCAATAAATTATCGGAATTGTCGGTGATTCAGCCCAAAATATCTGATAAAATTAACAGTTGATATGACTGGTTTCAGAACTTCAGACATATCCAAACATTTTCCGCACAAAGACTGTTGATGAATGATACAATGTAAGATTAATGGTTTTGAGCCACCGTCATTTTCTACAGCCTTTGACACAAGAGCGACCACTCCTTTATCTTTCCCACTCATGTTTTTGCCTCCATCAGTTGTAACACATTTCAAGTTTTTCCATCGAAGATTCTTTTGATTAATGGCCATTTCAACTCCTTTAAAAATATCTGTACCAGTAGTTGTGCCATGAATACTATACATATCAAGAAGTTCTTCATGCACTTCATAGCTTTTATCTACTCCTCGAATATAAATCAACACCTGAGCAGTATCTGACTCATCCAAGGCCAAAGAAAAACACTCAACATGTCCATTTTTGTCGAACAGTTGAGAGGATATATTTTCAGCGATGTTTTCTACCCTTCGAGCCACAGTGTTTGCTGACATACTGACAGTTTTTAATAAATTTACCTTTTCAGGGCACATTTCTTATGCATTCTTTGATCATTTCTCCATCGGTGAATGGTTTTCCACGTCTTGCAATTTCAAGAGTTACATGAAAGCTGGCACGAGTTTCAGCCTCTTGTTCAGTTTTGAGTTTTGTAAATGAAGATTGGTGCGATTTCAATCCGCGCTTCATAGCTTCGAATTTTTCTGTCCGCAAACTTCCTGTATATTTTGAGTTATTTTGAAAATGTTTTGTTTCATAATGACGTTTAATGTTATATTCCTTGAGAACGGCTATGCTTTCATTGCAAATCAAACATAGCGCCTTGTTACTGGACTCAATTACGAAATACTGAATGTTCCACTGATCTTTGAATTTTCTGCATTCACTATCAATTTTTCGCTTCTTTTCCATACTACTAAATCACACACAAAATCAACAATTCAAATCAAAATACTGTTACAAAGATGTCTTAAACTTAAACACGCACAAACACGTTGTAAGGAGGTACGCACTATTTTATTTCACAACAGTGTCATAGGAACTGACTTGTGGTTGCGCCACTAGCCTTCTTATATTATGTATATTCCAATTACTGCCATCTAGAAGTGAGTGGAAGACACCAGAACTTTCTCGAACCAACGAGATTATTTTGTACGTGCTATTAGCGCCATCTGTTAGCGATAGAAGGTACTACCTATTTCCGCTTGTGTCCAGATGTCGTGTCACGTTACTCCTCATGGCTCGTACTCTACGACTAATCTAGAAATTACAGATAATGACAGGAAAATTAATAATATGCAGTGTTGCCGTTTTGCGGACTTTAGTCCGATTTGCAGTTTTTTTTTATGTAGACTTTATGTAGACTTAGATTTTTTATGTAGACTTCATATTACTAGGTAATTAATAATCTGTGCCACATAGAAAGGTACCTTCTCTGTGAGAGATTCGTTCTTTTTAGTCATAATAAATATTGTGGCCTGTGAGTTTATAAAACTTATTCGTTAGTGATTATGTTACTCCTATGTTGGTAGATCTCTTTACAATCTGCGTCAACATAGGTTATTTGCCGAAAAATTTAATGAAGACTATGGTGGTGATAATGGTCCCGTGCCAAAAAACAGAACTGGTGATCTCTCTAGCCCTAAAAATTATAGACCCATTTCCCTAGGAACTATTATAGGAGAAGCTTTGGAAACATTAATTTACCCTGACTGACATAAGCAATAATATTAAGATTTATGATGCAGCTTGGTTTTCGTCCCGGTCTCAACGGATTCGGATATATTTGCGCTTAAAAGTCTTACACTATACAAAAAGAAACACAACTATATATTATGCACGTTTCTTGGATTTCAGCCGAGCTTTCGACCTGGTAAATTACAACTTACTTTGGCGAAAGCTCTATGAATCTAATGTACCTAATAAAACCGTGGATCTGTTGAGATTCTGGTACGAGAACCAAACTAATTTTGTGAAATGGGGCGACGCCACCTCTAATGATTTTAGATTAGACTTACATACAAGATCGTCATCACCTCTCCGGACCTGTTTAGCCTGTGCGTCAATGATCTGATTGAGGAGCTCAGAAGCACGCAAGTAGGTTGTCACGTAGGTGAAACATACATTAACAACGCCGACGATATGATGCTTATGAGTTCCTCAATCAGAGGCTTGAGGCGGCTACTCGGCATTTGTGAGACTTATGCTAGTAAGAATGGTCTCAAATACAATGTCGCGAAAACGCAGATGAAGGTGTTTCGGGCTGACAAAGGTTCAGAGAGGGCACACGCCGGTTTATTTGGATGGTTAAGTAGTGGAAAGAGTTGAGCGTTTCAGATACCTGGGACACATCTTGACTGAGGATTCTTCTGACAATGAAGACATAGTTCGCCAAAGACGGGAATTGGCTTTTCGCTGTAACATGCTCGCGGGCCGGTTTGCGCGGTGTAGCGTCGAAGCAAGGCTGACGCGACTTAGAACATACTGTCAATGCTTCTACACGTGCCAGCTTACGGTCTCACTTACGGTCAACTGTTCTAAACCCGCGAGGAGCAGTATCAGGGTGCAGTACAATAATGCATACCTCATCCTGATGAAACTGCCAAAGTACTGCAGTGCATCGGGCATGTTCGCCCACGCCAGAGTCCCCGATTACTTTGCCATTATTAGGGCACGTGTCGCAGAGTTTTGGTATCGCGTTCGTTCTTCTGGGAACGAGATCCTCAGTGTGTGTGTGCCAGGTATCTGGAAACCCCGATTCTAAATTACTGCTGACAGTGCATCGCGACAAAAACAAAAAAGGCTGATTTATTTTACTTGAAATGTCTGTGTCTAGGTACGGTATAATAGCTGAATATTTTATTTATTTTTTCAATAGAATTATTAAATTTTGTCTGAATGCTTTTAATAATGATCTTTTGTTGTTTTTATTACTTATACAATATGTAGTTTTATGGGTTTTTTTGCCTGAAATAAATATGATTTAATTTTAAAACAATTTAATCATGGAATCCCATAGGCCCGAACATCGAAATGAATCCAAATCTTACTACTTTTCTATAAAAATCTAAATTGATTAAGCCGCATATAGAAATAAAGGTATGCCAAATTGACTACAGGGAGATAAAACGGATTTTTAGAAATTTATTAATCTGTATCTGCAATAGGGATGTTGCCTAGTGTGGAATATCACATTTTTATAAATTAAATTTTAAAATTGTTGATTAAATATAAAGATTATACTACATAAATTTTAAAGAAACAGGTATTTAGATTGACGCGATTAAAAATTATAAGCAAATAATAAATATTACCCATCTGTTTCTCGCAAAACGATTTGTTACGTGACAGGTAATTGCTACCGCCATACATTTTATAAACACAAAATATGTATGGCGGGTCAAACTCGTGACGTCACATACCGATATATCGCTCTCTTTCATATTGTGAATTTTAATTGTTTGTATCTTCGTTATTTTTTTAAATATACGAAAATTGGTTCTAGAATATTTATTAACATGTCTATCAAATAGACGAAAAAACTTTTTTAGGAAACATGCCTATGGGGTACTACGCGGACGAAGTTGCGAGCAAAAGCTAGTTAAGTTAAGACTGTACAAATCGAAGTGAATGTTCAAAAAAAAAATTGAGGCTTAAAAGACTTGTATCCGGAGTCAATAAATTAACTAAAAAAATCGTATCACGTCACTCATAACTGTCAAATCAATATGATTCGAGTTTCAGTAGTACCTAGTACATTTAAGATCTATGGATTCGAGTACAAGTAGCGCACGATGATAGTGGCGATACAATTAAAATAAATTGGCACATAAATATTATATTTATCATATATATTGTTAACGTTAATTAAAAACAGTTATTTTATTAAGTCTACTAATCCATATATCGTGAACAGTGAAAATAGATGTCTAAATATTTTAACAGTGTTCTTAAGAAGATTGTATTTGGTAAGTTATGTTTAAAAATATATCGCAATTTAATTCATATTTGTAAATTTTTCTGTTAGAAGTTTAAAACAACTCTTATTTATAATATTTCATACATTTAATACCGGTGTTTGTAGGGGCGTATAGATAACGTCGTAGTTAACGCTATAAAATTGGGATATAAATTACTTGCATCCGGTTTATTCAGATCACAAATCACACACGCGTATCTAAATGTCGTATAACCATTCAATGACAATTGCAACTTGTAAATAAAACTAAAAACCCTTATCAGTAATGTCAAAATCAGTGAACGCGATTGCCAAAACCATCCACTAAATTCGTATTCGATAGGGTTGGCATGAATAAATCATTTTGATTTAAATCAAATGATGTATTCAATAAAAATCAATGATTTAATCAAAAATGTTTAATTTCACATTCTTTTACAGAAATCAACATAAAAAACATAATCCAGTAGAGTAAAAAAAGACATAGAAATTATAATTATGTTACAAACTACACATTTAAATCACATAAATCAATATCATTATTATAATACTTGAATAAAAAAAGTAGTTTACCACCCTTTTCAATTCCCAGTCTGTAAGAGTAAATTGGAAAAATGCTGGCTTTTTCTGACATCTCGCAACTCATTTTATAAACTACTTACAATCAAGTCTACTATATGTTGATAATATGAAGCTTTTATTTTGATAATTTCCTGTGCAACCGTGTCGTAAGAGCTTGGAATAGCCTACCAGAGGATCTTATTGCATCCCAAAATGTGAACCAGTTTAAGAACAGACTTGACAGATATTTAAAACAAAAATCACTAAAAGAAGACAGAAAATAACTTGATACAGGCAATGTCAGTTGTCTCAACTGCCTGCCTGATTAAATGAAATAAATAAATAAATAAATAAATAATTGTAATTTACTTTAACACTGGGATGCAAAAGATAAAACTGCGACTAAATGTTCTGGCTTTATTTTTCCCCAACTCCTTAAACATTAAACTAACACTATATCAAAATTTCAAATTGCCTCAAATATATTATTAGGTCATTACATATGAAATTGGCGTTTTGTAACGGAGGAACATAAAGTCGGTTTTTTTAAACATAATATATTTATTTTTTTATGAAAATATATATACCATTGCTATCTATGCACTTTTGCCATCTCATAGGTAGTTCATTGATTCCTTTACTAAAAAAACCATTAGGACAGGAATCAATAAAATCTTTGAAGGCGCTTTGGACTGCCCTATCGGAGTTGAATTTTTTCCCTTGCAAGAAGTTATCCAAATTTCGAAAAAATGGTAATCTGTTGGAGCAAAGTCCGGGGAGTATGGTGAATTTCTTAGACATTCCAATTGAAGCTCCTCTAATTTTGTAGCCGTCTGTTGTGCAGTGTGTGGTCTAGCGTTGTCCTGAAGCAGCAGTGGCCTAGAGCGAATGACCAACCTTGGTTGTTTAGCAGCTTCATGTTTTGCAGTTGCTGGCAATATATATCTGCCGTAATCGTCTAGCCAGATTTAAGAAAGCTGTTATGTAGTAAATGACACCGGCACTAGTCCACGAAACGCTCACAAGTAACTTTTTTTGAGTGTCGCACAGAGTGACGCAAAGAAAAAACCAAAAGAGGAAAAAACAAATGAATTACGGTTTTCGAAACACAAATGCATGAGTAAATAGCGGTATAAATTTGAAATTGGAATTCCTAACCAAATAATATATATTTAAGATCAAAGTGGGCAGTACGACAAAACGCTAATTTCATATGTAAGGACCTAATATTTGGGAATTTGGGATAAAAAAAAACTTTTCAATAAATTTGTATATTGACTTAGCCTAGACCTACCTTTGACTTAGCTTGTGACCAGCCAGTCCAGCAATCTTGTGTTGGCGAACAGTAGGAGAAGTATAGGACAAGGTTTCAGCTTGCTTCAAACATCTGCTCTAAATTTCCTAGTAGTTCTCCATCTATAATTCCCGCGCTGTGTCCCTGCAATCCCTTGCGTTCCGTTTTGCGGAAAAATATAGTTAAATTTAATAATAAAATTGAAAAATCGTGATTAATTAGGATAAAAAAAATTGTACTTTATTCGATTTTTTTAAAAATCATGCGTATTTCCAACCCTGATAAATTGTAAACTCCACTACTTCATTAAGTATTTAAGAAGAAAAACACTTCTTCTCAACTAATTTAATCCAAATTGTAACATTAATTGTCTTTATTGTTGAAATAGAAATTGTATAAAAGGTGATCGGAAACTCGCCATACCTTTCTTGCCTTGTAATACGAGGCTACAAAAAGTATTTATTGTAAGTTGTACTTTATGAACATAGGAACAAAAAAAGCAATAATATTATACATCAAACTCGGGGGATAAAAGATAATTGATTAAAAATAACCTTACCTATTGTTCAATATATTGCTCTAGTGGAGGTTTGCGGCAAAGCGACATCTGTTATTTGCGATGTCAATTACGTAATGAAATTAATAACTAGTTCGTTTGGAAGCGCAATTGCTACAGATAAATGATAGACATCGCTTTCACATTACGAAAACAAAAAGATAATAATTATTTTTCTTAGTATATAAATATAAAGTACCTGGTTGACCGAGCTTCGAGCGAGTGTTTTAATAGATCAATCAAATAATGAAAAAAAAATACAAAAATATATAAAAGAAAAAGAAATAATATGAATCACAAAAATATTTATCTTACCGGGGTTCGAACCCAAATTTCCAAACAATGCAAAAATTATACGTAGGTACGCATACCAAGCTGCCAATCAGACTGACGTAAGATAGTCGAAATTATTGATATATTGTTGCACGACGAAATAAAAAACATATTGCTTGAAAAAGCGCAGTTTCTAAGGAATAAGACCTAGCGATAAGAGATAAGGGGAGAAAAATCGATCTAGCTAGGTCTTAGCTAGATCTATGCAAGATCATCTCGTTTCAAGTATAATCATGTTTTCCTAAATTTCAAAATACCTGGGACACTAATTTGGTTCTTCATTTTGTTAGTAATTGGTATCCAAATGAAAGTCTATCACTTTCGATTATAACTAAAAAATTAGTAGCACTTCTTGCTCTGGCAACTGCTCAGCGAGTACATACTCTATCTCTCATTAAAGTTTCAAATATCAATAATTGTAACTCAGCCATTCAAATATCCATTGACGAATTACTTAAAACATCTAATCCTAATAAAACTCAACCGCATTTAATCATTCCGTTTTATCATCATAAAAAAGAAATATGTCCAGCGAATACATTAGAAGTCTATATACAAAAAACTCAGTCACTCAGGAATAGAGAGAAAACTGATAGATTTAATTTAACAACGAAAAAGCCTCATCACAATGCAAGCGCATCCATGATAAGCCGCTGGATTAAACAAGTACTAGAAGAAAGTGGTATAGATACACGCCAGTTCTCGGCACATAGCACTCGTCATGCATATACTTCGGCGGCTTGCCGCGGCGGAGTTTCCATTGAAACTATAAATAAGGTCGCAGGTTGGTCAGGAAGCTCTCTTGTTTTTGGTAAATTTTACAATCGATCTATTTTACCTACAAATGTTAATACAACATTTGCAAATACGATTTTTGATCATGAACTGGAAGAGAGCAGTTAATACTTTAAATAAATATCTAAATAATGTATGTAGTACATAATAAGATGGCTGCACTAAAAGTATCGGGAATGGAATATTTCCACTGTTCCTGTCATATTAAAATCTTTTTAATTTAAAACTTCTTGGTTTTAAAAATCGAATACCGTTTATTTATTTAAAAAAAGATTCTCGGTCTTGTCACAAGGTCTTGTCAAACTTGTTTAGTCGTTGAGAAAATGGAATTGACTCGAGAAAATTCTAGAGCGATGATTTATTATGACTTTCGAAGTGGTTTAACTCAAAAACAGTGTGTTGACCGGATGATTTCTGCATTTGGTGATGAAGCCCCATCCAAAACCACAATTTATCGCTGGTTTGCTGAATTTCAACGTGGACGTGTCAAGCTCAGTGATGATCCCCGTCAAGGTCGTCCAAAAACTGCAGTCACCCAAGAAAACGTTGATGCTGTGCGTAAGCTGATTGAGGAAGGATCGATCGATAAATCATGTGACATACCGCGAATTCAGGCAACTTTAGACATTGGCATGAGTCAAATACAAATAATCTTGCATGAACAATTAGGTGTAAAAAAGTTGTTTTCCCGATGGATACCGCATTTGCTCTGTGAAGAGCAAAAAGCGGCTCGCGTTACTTGGTGCTCTCTCGAAGAAGAGAACTCTCGAAAGATTCCACGCAAGATCCTCAAATGCTGTATACAACATCGTATCAGGTGACGAATCCTGGATATACGCGTACGAACCCGAAACAAAAAACCAGTCACGAGTTTGGGTGTTCGAAAATGAGTTAAAGCCAACAAAAATTGTTCGTTCACGGAGTGTTGCAAAAAAAATGGTGGCTACGTTTGTCTCCAAAACCGGCCATGTTGCGACTATTCCTCTTGAGGGATAAAGAACGGTTAATGCAGAATGGTATGCTAACATTTGTTTGCCACAGGTCTTTTCTGAACTCCGTAAAGAGAACTGCAACCGCCGCATCATCCTCCATCACGACAATGCGAGTTCTCACACCGCGCACAGAACAAAAGAGTTTTTAGAGCAAGAAATCATAGAATTATTAGACCATCCGCCGTACAACCCCGACCTAAGCCCTAATGATTTCTATACTTTCCCTAAAATACAGAATAAATTGCGTGGTCAGAGATTTTCATCACCTGAAGAAGCTGTGGACGCCTACAAAACGGCCATTTTGAAGACCCCAACTTCCGAATGGAATGGTTGCTTCAATGATTGGTTCCATCGTATGGAAAAATGTGTCAAATTTCGCGGAGAATACTTCGAAAAGCAATAAATACATTTTTAAATAGTAATGTTGTGTCACTTCCTTGATTCCCGAAATTTTCAGTGCCGCCCTCGTATTATATTGATTAGGTGGGTTAAATACAAGTAAATTACATGGGTAACTAAATTGATTTTTGGAAATTATAATAATAAATCATTACGATTACGTTCATACGTACGTTACGTACATCATGTTACGATTAATTTATTAATTTCATTTATTTAAAATAAATTTTTTCTTAAAAACTCTAAACATAATATAATACTTAACAAAATATAATTATTAGAGTCGCTGCATCCCAAGAGACTTTATTACCCACTCACCCATAAAGATTTCTTATAAAAATCTTACCCTTACGTGTCTCGGGAAAATCGTAGGGGGATTGTACTCTAAAATGAATGAGGATCGATCCCCAGAAAACCTCTGAGGCAGACTGGTGGGGAGTGGCGGGTGACGTAAGTTGTTCCCGCCGAGATATTACGCGCGCGCCATCTATTTTATTTTTTCAGGAAACTAAATCGTATTCGATGCCGGAAGTTAGGGGCCGACCACCATGTTAATTATAAAGTCTCTTCGGATGCAGCGACTCTATTAATTATGGTCAAACTTCACTTTAATGGTTAAACAAACTTACCTTAGTAAGTTTGTTTAACCATTAAGTAATGGCAGTACGCATAACTGAAAATGTTCGTGATTTACAGAAAAATAACATGATTAATATTTCCTGACAACTCGCACTATGTATAGACACCCTCACACTGTTGTACAACGCCGCCGGCGTCAAGGTCACGCGCTTGTCCAGTTACAACTGGACAAGCGCGTGGTGATTAATAGAATTTAAGTATTTTATAGGATAATCTGGTCAAAATAAGTAAGGTAATTAATATATAATGTAATAATAAGGTAAAAATAATTAAGGTCACAAGTTATATATATTTTTGGAACGAGAATCGAACACTGATTACGCTCCTTGAATATCTATTTTTGTTAACCGAGCATTCTGTATAGTAACGAGTACTAATTGTTATAATAAGGAATACATACGGGTACGCTCTTTTTCGTTACTCTTACACCTCTACGATTCAATAAGGAGTTACCATGCCACATGTAATTTGTGTACATCCAAAATCCAAAATTGGGACTTTTGCCTTACCCTTGTACTTGACTAGTACTTCAGTTGTATTTTAAATTCATTGTTACGGGTTGAATTAAAATAAAAGAGAAATTTACCGTGACAATATATATTAAAAATTAGAGGTTGTGGGCAGAAGGCCGAAGGATCTGGTTTCGCCTCTTGGCGTCTGTGGGTATCGAAGGGGCTTTACACCACGTGGGAACTTAGCTGGGTCCAGGAGTGTGGCACGTGGCGAGGGCGAACTGGGGCTCCAACTTCGGGTAGTTTCCCGCTGTTCACCGCGAGGTAGGTCGACCAATCGGCGGTGCAGACTGATTCCAAAACCAGAAGTTCTGTCCAGAGTATCTAGCGGCCTCAGAAATCCGGTTGTGGGAAAATAGCCAATATTCCTTGTATAACGGTGCCTTTAACCCGGTGTATAGATCCCCGGAAAATTCATGATAAACGTGTGGGTAGGAGTCCCGTCACACAGCGTGATTTTAACCCTAAACGATCAAAATCACGGGCTGTGTGACCATCACAAAATAAAAGATGATATACAAGAAAAGAATAATTAAAGCATGGATACAAATATCCTAATATTCTAACGATGCAAGATCGGAAAGATGAAACTATAAATTGAGCACGTGGGCAATCAAATTTTGACAACCAATTTTACAATGGGATAATTTTACATGAAAGAATAATGTGTTTTAATTACAAGCGTGATTTTCCAAATATTCACAACACAGATATAAAATATAACTCACCGTGAACACGGGATTAAGAATATATAATTATTATAACGACTACATCTTGAGTCTATAGAAAATTTTATTCAAAAAGGAAACGTCATTCGAAGAAGTGCCATATATACCCTTCTCCTTCCTCTTTTTTAAACTTTTGACAACTATGAAACAAGCGTAAAGAGAAAAAGTCCACAAATCAAAAAAAAGTATATTATATTAATAATCAATATATTATGTAATATAATAATACAAATCTACTGTATGTTCATTATTAATCAAAATTAATGTATTATTTTTTAAGATTAAATACGGAAGTAAAATCGATCTATTAATCAAATATTAAAGCAAGGCTAACGCCGTTTTAGTAAGGACGTGCGCCGATAGATGGCGCTAAAGCCTCTAAATGACAAATAATTAAACATACATATCATAGATGACGGTGATTTTACGGAAAGGAAATGTAACTACGTTACATATCCCCCCTGTTACCGAAGGATTTTGAGTGCTCTAAGGAAAAATCCTGAAATAACTATTAAGCTATATAAAAAAAATACTTTAGGCCTTAGGAAAAATAAAATTCACTCAATTATCAAAATGAAGAATTAGGAAAATAAAAAAAAATAGAACTGGAAGATAGTGCTAGTCTATTGTTTACACCCATAAAACCGACAACCTTTTCACACCATACCACATTCACCTATATTCATACGTCATCATACATACAAATTGCACATCACATACATACTTCAACTTTTATAATGCATCTGGTCATAATTAGTGTGACTCGAGACGCCCTAACACACGAGTATTGTTCTCCGTAACAGAGGTAGAACAACACAAGTCGAAGCTTAAACGTTATTAGAGATAACGAACAGCAAAAATAACGCGAAACTACTAGCCTTCCAACAAAGTAACATACTACTTTAATAGTATTGGCTGCATAAGAAAGACCCCTTATTAAAGAAAAGAATCCAAAAAAATATCCTAGGTGGATAGAGCGCAGCCAATCTAAAGTAGCATAATAGTATTGGCAGCAAAAGAAATACCCTTTATAATAGAAAGTATCCAAATAAATATTCCGAGATGGATAAAGTGCTGGCAAACTAAAGTATATACCTACACAACTCCTCAACAGTGAGAGCTGGTATAATATTCCTAATCAAAACTCTATACTCCAATTCAGACATCTTAAGCAAAATAAATTTTATTTTTCCACATTGAAAAAAAAAATAAAAAAAATAAAGATTTTTCCAAAGTTAAGTAAGTTATCAAAAGTAAAGTTTATTAAGAAGTTAAGTAACTAAGTGAATTTACTTTATATATACTTTATTTAAAAAGTTTAAAAAGAAATTAAGTTTTTCCAAAATATATCAATTAATGAATTTATCAGAAGTTAAATTCAATTTTAAAAGTTAAATTAGTATGTAAATTCAAGTAAAATATTCACAATCCTAACGGTGAGTATATCTGTGTTGAGAAAATAGAAAAATAATCAGATGTATTCTCTAAAAAATACACAAAAGAAATATAATTTGTAATCAGTACTATATAAGATAACTAACTACAAAACAAGTTCTACAGACTATATGGTACAGACCATATACAAGATGAAAAAAAAACAGTATAAAGTTTATTAACAATTTTAAACTTTACACTACAACAATAAGGTTACTAGTTACTACACTAAGTATATCCAACGCTCATAGTAAGTTAAGATTAAATTAAAGTTAAGTTAAAGTGATAAGTTAATAGCAAAATAATTTAGAATACGAATTTAAAGTTATATATAAATATGTGTAATTAAATAATGTTGAAGAAGTAAAAAGTTAAATTAAAATTGATGTAAAAGTTAAGCCAAAAAAGCATATAAACATCATTTAAGATGATGTTGATGTGTGTGCATGTATAGTGTGTGGGTATGTGTAAAATAAATATGTAAGATAAAATAAATAAATTACGATATAAAAACAAAAAATTACTAATATCCTGCCAAAAAAACGGCAGGACAAAAAAATAATAATAAATATATTTAATAAAAAAGAATATATTTAATAGATTATATAAATTTAATATGATGTCCACTGAGAAAAAAACACAGGGTTCCTTATGTATCACGGAACCCTAAAAAAAAAAAACAGTGGGTGTGAGCTGTAACGTTCCCTGCCTCTTACACGTGTCCGTTACGTAACCTGAACCAATTCTACCCCGGGCCCAGACGGGTAGGAGTACTGAGAGAGTTGGATATTAAGAAGACAAACACCAAATACTGGACACACAGACCCAAGAAGAGACACCAGATGCCAAACAAGATGAAACCACCTTTATGGGCGCTAATTGTTACGGGTTAAATTAAAATAAAAGAGAAATTTACCGTGACAATATATATTAAAAATTAGAGGTCGTGGGCAGTAGGCCGAAGGATCTGGTTTAGCCTCTTGGCGTCTGTGGGTATCGAAGGGGCTTTAAACCACGTGGGAACTTAGCTGGGTCCAGGAGTGTGGCACGTGGCGAGGGCGAACTGGGGCTCCAACTTCGGCTAGTTTCTCGCTGTTCACCGCGACGTAGGTCGACCAATCGGCGGTGCAGACTGATTCCAAAACCAGAAGTTCGGTCCGGAGTATCTAGCGGCCTCAGAAATCCGGTTGTGGGAAAATAGCCAATAGTCCTTGTATAACGGTGCCTTTAACCCGGTGTATAGATCCCCGGAAAATTCATGATAAACGATGGGTAGGAGTCCCTTCACACAGCGTGATCTTAACCCCAAACGATCAAAATCACGGGCTGTGTGACGATCACAAAATAAAAGATGATGATATACAAGAAAAGAATAATTAAAGCATGGATACAAATATCCTAATATTCTAACAATGCAAGATCGGAAAGATTAAACTATAAATTGAGCACGTGGGCAATCAAATTTTGACAACCAATTTTACAATGGGATAATTTTACGTGAAAGAATAATGTGTTTTAATTACAAGCGTGATTTTCCAAATATTCACAACACAGATATAAAATATAACTCACCGTGAACACGGGATTAAGAATATATAATTATTATATATTCATACATTCTACATCTTGAGTCTATAGAAAATTTTATTCGAAAAGGAAACGTCATTCGAAGAAGTGCCATATCTATCCTTCTCCTTCCTCTTTTTTAAACTTTTGACAACTATGAAACTAAAGCGTAAAGAGAAAAATTCCACAAATCAAAATAAAGTATATTATATTAATAATCAATATATTATGTAATATAATAATACAAATCTACTGTATTTTCATTATTTATCAAAATTAAATTATTATTTTTTACGATTAAAGACGGAAGTAAAATCGATCTATGAATCAAATATTAACGCCGTTTTAGTAAGGTCGTGCGCCGATAGATGGCGCTAAAGCCTCTAATAATTAAGCATACAAATCATAGATGACGGTGATTTTACGGAAAGGAAATGTAACTACGTTACATCATCATTGAAAACCATAGCATACTTGGTCATGTACAAAACTACAGTAATTTTTACTTTAGTTGATTTCCTCCATTTTCCGTACATTATAGAACTCTATATAATGTCAGATAAATAAAATCTAGATAAATCAGTTACGTTACCGAAATAATATATAGTTAGAATATGTTTTTATCTTTAAATATTAAAGCGTACAATATAATATAACATCACTGTTCACTAATCACTATCACACAAAGTCAAGGCCACAATTAAAAAACTTGTATTGCAAGTAGCAAATTACAAAAACAAATAAAGATTTTTGTATCGATATGTAAAATTAAAATCATACAAATGCTTTTAAAAAACCTGTATAATTTATATGAATTTTCCAACTGGGAAGTGGGCTTGCAGGTAGGTGAAATCCGAAACTAAAAGGAATAGTGACAAATGCTAAGGGGATTTGCAAGCTCGATTTTGATAAAAACTAAAACTGCATCATTAGATTTTTGATAAATCAATTTCAACTAGCCAGGAATCGGACTGATTGATTTAAAAAAAAAAGGAATACATAACCTGTAATTAAAACCATTCATTCATACATTTCTTCATAATATATACCAATTTATTCACTTGAAACATTTTCCTTTAGGTTGCTGTATATTATTACTTTCCAGAATTGGTTCCGTATAACCTTTGTAATACAGGCTGTGTATTTTTTTTCCAAGATGAATCAGTTTGATTCCTTTTGAAGTTGATTTATCAAAAATCTAATGATACAGTTTTTATCAAAGCCGAGCTTGCAAATCCTTTCAGAATTTTGTTTCAGAACTTTCATTTTCAAAAGCATTACCTATGTACCTAAGTATGTAACATAATAACATAATATTATGTTCTTGTCGCTAATATTTCATGTTTTCGTACAGTGGCACATTGG
This sequence comes from Phengaris alcon alcon, assembly GCA_037179445.1. Classification (NCBI taxonomy): domain Eukaryota; kingdom Metazoa; phylum Arthropoda; class Insecta; order Lepidoptera; family Lycaenidae; genus Phengaris; species Phengaris alcon. The sequence continues at coordinate 2,014,326 of JAYRCH010000135.1, read as the reverse complement.
TTGTAAACTATAGCTAACAGTGGCGAGGGCTGGTTCATAGGGAAGCCCTAGCCTGTAAGTAGGTAGGGATTTGGATGAGGGTCTACAAAAGGTAAGTGGTAAGTGAAGCCAATGGGAATGGAGTTATAGGAACCTCACGCCACTGATAGATAATGGTAGTAATCAGGGTGTGATTTTTCCTTTTCTTCACACTTGTTACATAAAGACTAAGGACACTTCTGATGACCACAAGAATGCTATGACTGCACGAAGGCCGAGTTTTATCAAGTAGGGCCCAACACACAGATTCTTTATATTTATCGTTGGACGCAGCTTAGAGATTTGTGGCCTATTCAATAAAGCTCAATTTTATATGAATGAAAGATGTGATTCTTGTGGTAATATAAACGCACACTAAGGCCACAGCTATCTCTGTAAGCCATACTCAAGTCTCAACGCACAAATGCGCGTAGACGCGTCATAGCCCGACTCGCTCTCTCGCGCGAGGAAGCGTGATGCTTTAATAATTATGTCGAATAAGTTTTGTCGGGCTATGTCTACGCGCAGTCGCGCAATCATATTAAACAGGCAGTTAGACATTAAGACATCAGAGCATAGCTAGTAAGTTAAGTAAATATGTAGTGATAAATCAAGGGTTTTTCATTAAGAGCGCTCGAACTTAGAAATGAAATAAAGCAGCGTGTTTAAGTGATACAACCACAATTTTTATAATATTTAATATTTTAAATGATATTCGATGACAATATGTATGGAAAATATATTTTTTTCCAAATAATCGTCGCGACTCAGCTGTAGACCAATTTTTGATGATATCTTCGCATAAAATGCGGCTCGACTCCACAAAGAACCCGAGTTATGTTTGCTTTTAGGGCCGCATAATTGACTCTGATTTGTCTGCGTAGAGACTACAGGTTTCGCTTAACCACTCGGAAAGAGATCGAGCCGTGTTAAATCACACGGTTTCGACGGTCAGTTGATGTCGCCACCGCGCGACTACGACGAAGCCCTCGAACATATCATTCGATAAATTTAATTTTTCGCGTGCTGTGTGGCAAGTATCGCCGTCCTGTTGGAACCACATGTTTTAGATATCCTTAATAAACTATCCTAGGCCTCAATTATTTTTTAAGACGCCATAAATTGGGCGCAATAAAGGTGCAATCCACAGAACGTTAGGCGAATCGAGCACTGGTTTTGATGACTATTTTAGCATTTTCTACGCGATTATGAAGCGTGCAGCTTTCCATGGTTAATTGTCATGTCTAAATATGTATTCATGCTACATTTTACAGCCTATCAATCAATATTATCAAAATAGACGGCAGACGCTATGCACACTCGAAGATCGAGCGTCCCTATTGATAAACCCTTTTTTAAAGAAAGTCAGTTTTGTTACGGAGCTGAGGTAAGAATAAAACAATTTGTGATTACATAAGACAATAGTATAATTAACAGTAGAGAGTTACCTTGACTTTATGTATGGTAATGAGCTGTACATAATATTTTAATTATATGCCTATTCTTTCCTTATTCCTTGTATGCAATGTCTTTGTAGAAATAAATTTAGTTTTTTTTAAATACTAATTCCTGGAAGACCGAGCTTTGTTCGGAGTTTTAGTAGAACGATAAAATAATTAAAAAGAAATAAAAAAGAAAGAGAAGGAAATAATAAGAATCACACAAATATTTATCTTACCGGGATTCGACCCCACTACATTCCGAACTTTCAAACAATGCAAAATTATACGTAGGTGCGCATACTACGTTGCCAATCAGACTGACGTAAGAAAGTCGAAATTATTGATATATTGTCTCACGACGAAAGAAAGAAACATGTATTGCTTTAAAATGCGCAGTTTCTAAGGATTAATACCTAGCTAGATCGATTTTTCTCCCACAAAACTTCCTGCATACTAAATTTAATGGTAATACTTGTAGCCGTTTCCGAGGTACAGATTATATATATATATATATATATATATATATATATATATATATATATATATATATATATAATAGTCTCGTTTAAAGAAGATGTAACCTATTGAAGTGTACATTAAAGTAGAAATTTTATCTGTAAAGAAATTTTACAAAAAGCAGAAGTGAAACTTCATTCATCATTTAAAATCCAAAAATACTCTTATTGTGTCTAAAGAACATCACTTCAAAAAAGGATAGAAAAATAAAAATTCTACACCTTGCGCCATCTGTGTATTGAGATGTACTTTATAAACTTAAGTTGTTATGTAAGAAGTATAAGTAGCTTCCGACAGATGTCATTATATCTGTCGGAAGCTACTTATACTTGGCCCTTCCAAGTATAAGTAGGGTGTTTGATATTAAAAAATATCAAACACCCTCATTGGTCTGCCGTTCTTAATTTTGAACCAATATGGAAAAAATAAGATCATGGTTACTTACAAATTGATATCGACGTCTATCGCGATAATTCGCGAGCACTTCACAGTATAATGCGAACTAGTGCGAAAAAATTCACAAGTGGTACACCGGCTTGCCGGCGACCGTAGCTAGTACATAACTATATACCCTGGTCTGGTCCTAGGACCTCGTTTGTGCACAAAATACAAATAATCCAGTAATACATTTTGTATGATTTAAGGATCGTTTAACTCAATATTAAATTTTGTTCCAGCGAACTGTACCACCATGAGGCGGCCATGATCGCTGGGCCCATGGTATGATGTACTCCGCCAAGTGGAAGCGGGCTGCGGTGCTGCTACTGCTGGTGTGGGTGGCTGTCACCTACCTCGTCATATCGCCGCTCAGGTCAGGCATACATGTCCAGTCATCCAATGTCTGGTGTGAAAAATGTCCAGTACATAATAGGTTTACTTGACTCATACTTCATTTCATACATTTAATGAGTATTTCCTTTAGTACTTGGCTTAGGAAATCGTAATATAGCGAAATCATGAAATAAGTGATGAAGATGGATAAATAAAATAAAATATTTTTTTAATTTGAACTGACGAAAATACTGTTATCTGTGCATTGTGCAATCGGCCATGATGTGACGTCATAGTAATAGTAAACAAATAAAACGTCGAGAGTTTTGCCGGGATGTCAATAAGCGACGTTGGTGTTTTGTTTATTTGTTTCAAAATTTGTGTTATTTCGGTTTTGAATGTGTAATATTGGTAGAATATTAACCATTAGATATTCGTTGACGTGTACAAGTTTGGGCAAGTGGTACAACTACAAAATGCTTGCTATTTCGTGTTCCCTCCAAAACTCCCTAAGAAGTTTCAGTAAAGCTTCTACCACTTTACTGAATCGACTTACTTTACTCCATGGAGCTAGAACAGAGAGGAAAGAGCATAAGCGACTGTGCACTGTGATTTTTAGTCGGCCCCAACGTCATCACAATGAGCGTGGCCTAAATCAGTGTACTGTCTGTGTTCGTACTGCGCACAACTCTGTGATAACAATATCTTTTTGTACTTTCGAGTTTCTAAGATGAAAAGGATGAAGTGTTGTGTCTATCTTGTAAAAATTACTCGGATCGGCGTTCTGGTGCTATTGTAAGTCATTTAAAACTAAATTTGTTATAATTGTTCTAGAAAAGCCTCTTAGCCTCGGTTGTATTAGAAATTATTCTACTTGCCAATAGATGGCGTTTTTAGCCTTTGAACACGGGGATTAAAAATATATTCTAGATAGCTAGATTTCAATATTATTTTAATCATCATACGTACTAAAGTTTTTTTACGGCATTTCCTAAAGAATTTTCAGTCGTAAAGTAATATTTAGTTTTTCATCATTTATTAAACGCCATCTATTGTCGAATATAAAAAAAAACAAAAGCAGGGGCGTATGTCGATTAATTTTTCCTACTTTTTTACGGAAACCGATATTTAAAATTTCGTAAATAGAAAGTAATTTATTTAACTATTATTTATTTGATTTATCAACAAAATTACATTAACTAGGTATGTACCTAATAGCATTCCCAATTGTATATGAACACTACATCCTACTTACTATTATAAATGTGAAAGTTTGTGAGGATGGGTGGATGCACCTCTATGGATGGACGTACGGATGTTTGTACTCTTTCACTCAAAAACTACTTAACGGATTTCGATAAAATTTGGTATCGTAGTAGTTTAGGCTCTGGATTAAAACAGGCTACTTTTTATCCCGGGAAAGTTCAGTGTTTCCGCGGGATACCCGATAGTATTTTTACGCGGGCGGAGCCGCGGGAAACAGCTAGTATTGTATACTACTATATAAGAATGTGGAGTAAAGAAAAAAAATAGAGTCTAGGAATTTAAAATCAATGCGGATTTATTACTCGAAGTTCAGACATCCTAAGCTAGGATAAAATATAGGCGCAGGTATATTGATAGCAGGCTATAGATTTTAATTATCAATAGACGCCAAGAAATAAGATTCGCCATTCGACACTGCAATACAACTTACGGCGAGTGGCGACAGTTACTTTGTAAAATATCGAAAATGTTGTATGAAAAGTGCTATTGTATTGTTAGGAGGGAAAAGTTTGTTCTGAAGTTTTCCATTGAAAACATCCGCCATTATATTCCAGGCCATGAAATAGTGTCTGCCATGGATATTTAAGTGCTCTTTGTAGTCTTCACGTTGAGAATTTTAATTTTCGAACTCTTTTAACTTTTTTTTGTGATAGCTGTAAACTGTCTAGGAGTTTTCATTGTCAGCTTTTGCGATACACTATGTATTGAAATCTCAATAAAGCTTGTTTGTGTGTTTGTATGTATGTTTTACTGTCTTTCTATGAGAAAAGAACCACTGTACAGATAATAGTTATACTTGGCACACTGATAGTTTGTAGCCTGGATTAACACATATGCAAATTTTATGCTGAAAAATGTACGGTTCCAGCGTGTCGACGAATTTCCTTTTGCGCGAACGAAGTCGCGGCCAACATCTAGTATTCATTAAAGTATTTGGTACTAACTACTACATAAAATGAATGAAATGAATTACAAACTGAAAACAAGAGGAAAACACCTTGTATTTATTGGTAATTAGTCAGGAAAAATGCGATAAAAACACTATTTTTATTTTATTATTCTATTATTCTCATTGATGATGATTTCATTCTCATCATATTATTATTATTCTCATTGTGTACTGCTCACTGTTGTATGTTCGAGGTAATGAGTAATGACAAATTAATTATGACATTTCTGTAGACGACGACGCGACGTCCTTATTATTGGATGAAAATATCGACGAGTAGCGCCATATTTAACCTACTGGCTATACTTATGTTTTTTTAACCCCCGACGAAAATAGAGGTGTGTTATAAGTGGATGCGTGTGTGTCTGTCCGTGGCATTGTAGGCACAGATGAACCGATTTTGCTCAACTTATTTTGTTTGAAAGCTGACATGATCGAGAGTGTTCTTAATTTATAATTCATCGTCATAACTTCGCTCGTAAACATCTGCGGTGCGTTTCGCGACAGCTCAATATTTTGGTGATTTGTCCAAAAACCTCCCTACCTCATACAGATGTGATGGCGGCTCCGAGTCGGCGGTGGACTTTCAGGAGCGTTTGAGGACGGTCTCCTCGCAGCTGGAGACGCTCAAAAAGCAGCACGCCGGCCTCATAGCGCATATACGACACGGGTGAGTGCGCCTGCTTGCAAGCCAACTGTTACTGCCGATGTTAATGGGCCGAATACTGAAATGCTAATCAAAATGAAGAGCTCTCTTATTCGCAGGCTGTCGCTGCTAACCGAAATGACAAGGCCAGCGTGTGACTTGAGGGTCACTTAGTTTAACAGTCGTTTCGGTATTCAGCCGTGAGGGCGTTAGATGTCCTAATGACCTTATTTAATACAAAATGTACTGTTTGACACAAATTACATTTATGCACAATTTAGTTATATTATTTTACACAGTTATGGTGTAGCCGTATAAAATACTCTAAAATAATCTTCTAAAAAAATATTTTGGGGCATAAAATTAGTTCACAATATTACCATAACTTATTCTATCAATATTGCCCTACGAATAAAAATCCTATTAATAAAGCTGACTTGCTTTTCGGTATGAAATTGTGGGACAAGTGGGATTTTTAGAACCTCTTTCCTCTTTCTTATCAGAGTGATATTCTCTCTCTGTGTGTGTGTGTGTGTGTGTGTCTTCAGAGTGATTTTCCCTGTTTCAAAATGAACCACACTCACACTCAACTAAAAACAATACGAGTTTTTGTTCATTTTATTCATATAAAATGAACAAAAACTCGTATTGTTTTTGTATCGTTTTGAGTATCAAAAGAATCTGGGTATGTAGGCCAGATGAAGAGCTGTAGACGTCGCCATTGTACCACCGAAAAATAAATAGTGTTGACAACTTTTATTTTAGGGCTGTATTTATTTTTCATCATATATTATATAATATAGTAATACGTGAAGCGAAAACTTCCCCTTTTTACGGAAAATTATACTAATGGAGGAGTATGAAATTGGGTACACTTAACGTTTATGTGGGGGAAGGTGTGCAGAAAGCTAATATTTTTTAAAATAATTATTATTGTGTACAGTGGATTTGTACGCGTGATTCACTGTCTTCTTAACGCGAATATAAATCTATTGACTTTGCTTTGCTTTGAAATGTGGCTTAGTTTTATGCCCTTAAAATGACCCAGATAATTTTTCCGATATTTCCTATAAACCATGTCAACACGCGAGTAATCGAAGTCGAGTGACGTGTCTAGTGTTCTATTTTAGTCTACCCGGCAACTTGAACATAGACACGGGCGCGCTACTGCACAACTATGGCGGCGGCCCGTCTGAGGAGTACGAGAACCTGCGCAGGAGAATCTACTCTAACACCAAGGAGATATGGTTCTTTATCAATCACGAGCTGACCAAGTTTATGGGTGACGACATGAAGACGGAGCGCCTGCAGACGATACTCAACCAAGTGGCCGATAGGAAAAGGTTGGTTTTTGCGTGTGTGTGTGTACAATTGACAAATCCCTAGGGATCGGCGGTCGATTGCAATTTTCTTGTTATATTGGTTTGTTTGTTTTGTGACTACATTCCAAATAACTGTAGTCTTGCTAGTCATCATAGTATGCTCGTACTCTGTACTATTATTTATACTATGGCTATAACGTATAATAGGCTAGATGACTAAATTTTTGTATTGCATAAATGATTGTCTTAAATATGAGTAACTTCTCAGAAGAAACAGTATATCAAGAGTCAATATTTTCAAAGGTAACAGCGATTTGTACACAAAATTTCGCAAGTCTCGTGAAAACGCTCCATACTGAAGTCGTACCTAGCTGTGACGTCACGCCTAGGTTAAAGTGTACGAAGTACACGGCCGCAGGAACATATATGTAAATATCTCCGATATTTGTGCGTTTAAGCTCAAATTACCATAACGAATGTTCTTATATATGATGTAAGTAAACTAATGATGTATGTTTTTTTTACTAATTTAGCAAAAATTTTTTAAAACTTTTTTGTACTTTTTAGATGTATCTAATTACTAAACTACTATATTTCTGAGTATATTAATGAAACTAAATATTTTATATGTAGTCATCATCCCTAATATAAGGTGTAGAAAAATCAACTACGGATATTTCGGGCACATGATTTACTGCTCATGTGAAGACGTTTAGGCAGAAAAATAATTGCCCTACTCGAAAAAAATATTATTTCTTTACATGGGCGAGTTTGCGTTGAGCGGAGAGTCACCCATACATGAGATGATTTTTTACTTCGAGTATGACAAATATTTTTCTGCCTAAACGTCTTTACACAAGCAGTGAAACATGCATGTGCTTGAAGTATCCGTTGTTGATTTTCGGAGACGTTATAAAATATGTAAGTATAATATTATTATGAAAATGAAAAAAAAAACAAAAATTCCAAATGAAACTTAACAAGCTTTTTTCGGAAAGTCAAAAGAAAAACCTACCACCGGTTCAACCCTAACGCGCCGAGAAGATCCGGCGTAAGAAACTCGCACGGGGCCATGTTTTAGTTGAAAGATGTTCATTTAAAGTAAACATATATTTTACATTGTAAACGTAAATGTATGTTAAATATAACAAAAGTCAAAAATTCACAAGTAAGTACACAGAGACAGCCTTGCAGGGGGCATATTATTCCCAAGGTGTGCAATCGTTAACAAAATCATTTACTTTATAATAAGCTTTACCACACAAACGTTGACTACTTTTTTTAAATAGAAAGGTTTTGAACTTTTTGAGAGAAGGCTGTACGTTACCTATTATTAAATATTATCATTATCATTGACTGTGGGCTAATAACCCACTATTGAGCGGGAGGTGAATTTTCTCTCGTTTTCGCTCGCTAACAATTTATTTTTATGTCCTACCAATTTATTCATTGCTGCAATAAAACAAGTATTTGTAAGGACATAGAACCCTCGTCCTAATACGCAGAGTAAATTTTAAATTAGGGTTCCTTAGAATTACGAAACCTTAAAGGTTTTAACTTACCATTTTCAATAGTAATAAACGGCGATGCGAAATACATAGCAATGCTGTCGTAAAAAATCTTGTTGTTTGTTTCTTGAGACTTCAGTTAAAACATGGATGAATATGCCATCAGATTGTTTGTCCTGTACATCGGAAATTCTCTTAAAACATTGCCGTTTAATTGCAAAAGCCACTGTACTGATTGAAAGATCTGAACCACACTTTCTCAACCTTTTATGAACTACGGGCAGTAGTTTACAATAAAACAAAATTCCATAACGTAACGCCCCCCATTTGCCTTTGGACCCACTATCGCGCCCCCAAGAAAAGCTCCAGCGCCCACTAGGGGGCGCTACCGCCCCCGTTTAAATCTATGATCTAGAATCTAGATACTAGACTGCGAAAGAAAATTTTAATGTCTTTGTAATAAAGTGTCGCTCTCTACATTTTTTAAATTTCTTTTAATTTTTTATGACTTTTTTTAAAATCCAACTATAATAATAATAATAATAATAATAATAATAATAATAATAATAATAATAATAATAATAATAATAATAATAATAATAATAATAATAATAATAATAATAATAATAATAATAATAATAATAATAATAATAATAATAATAATAATAATAATAATAATAATAATAATAATAATAATAATAATAATAATAATAATAATAATAATAATAATAATAATAATAATAATAATAATAATAATAATAATAATAATAATAATAATAATAATAATAATAATAATAATAATAATAATAATAATAATAATAATAATAATAATAATAATAATAATAATAATAATAATAATAATAATAATAATAATAATAATAATAATAATAATAATAATAATAATAATAATAATAATAATAATAATAATAATAATAATAATAATAATAATAATAATAATAATAATAATAATAATAATAATAATAATAATAATAATAATAATAATAATAATAATAATAATAATAATAATAATAATAATAATAATAATAATAATAATAATAATAATAATAATAATAATAATAATAATAATAATAATAATAATAATAATGATTCTTTATTTGTCCAGAGTACAAGTAGCTTCATATTAGTTTATCTCTTTAAGTAATGATTTATGTTATCGCGATTTTTATAATTTAAAATTTCATGTTTTCCTCTTTTGCTCCATTTTTTTTTCTTGTCATAAAATACATTCTTTCCCTTCCAGATCTCTCCTCTCGGACCAGGAGAAGCTCCAGCAGCTGGACGGTTACGCTGACTGGCGCAAGACCGAGGCCGCTAACGTCAGCGACCTCGTGCAGCGGCGGTTGCGCTGGTTGCAGAACCCGTCCGACTGCAGGGACGCGAGGAAGGTTATCTGCAACCTGAATAAGGTCAGTACAAGCTGGAAGTTGTCAACCATCTTCTATTAGGCCTAGGAATCTTCAGCGGTTAGACGCGCGGGTTGCGATGTCCTAAGGTTACAGAATAACGTGTCCACAGCTGTCCCGTAGAAACTGTTTTTGGATTCCCGCAAACGTTGAGAAATTTAAATGTAGAGTATAAAGCTCCACATTTAATTTAGCAACTGTTTTTTTATATTGAGTAAACTAAATTGAAAATAAATAGGTAATTTTATATTATATTTTTACCAATTTTAGTGTATTCAGTGGACGATGATTGTAAGGGACAGAATAACATTTTTCAATTCACGCGGATCACGCCACCCACGTACTTTACATAAAACTTCATAAAAAATGTTATGTCACATTATTTGTTATTATAATTTTATATAATATAATAACCTAACCAAGAGCATGTCAGGACATGTTCTAAGGAGGGTTCCGTAACTATCAAAGCGCAATAGGTGTTCAAATGTATTTAGCATGGTCTATCAGCATGGAAAATTGCAAGTTTCTACGTCTCATAGTTTAGAAATGCCAGCCATTTTGGAGACCGATTACTCGAAAATTGATGACTTTCATGTATGAAACGAGACCGATTACTCGAAAATTGATGACTTTCATGTATGAAACCTTGCCTTTATTTTAAAATACCTTTTCAACGATACCCACGCAATAGGGTAGGATGAAAAAATATTTTTTATCCCCACTTCTCATGTATGGAGAGCCACCCCTAAAATGTAAAGTTATTATTATTTTATGATGCCAAAACCGAGATCTATACACAGTCTTTAACTATACCGAATTTCAACCATTTATATTCATAATTACAGAAGCTAGAGGCGCGGACAGACAGACAGACAGACGGACGGACAGAGCGAAACTATAATTCTTGGTTCCTTGAGTATTACGGAACCCTAGAAATTGACCTAACAATAAAAAGAAACAACAATATCAGTCCAGTCATTTTTATTTCCATTAAAATTACGAAAAATACATTTTCTAACGAGGTTTTTACGGCGAAACCAGTGGCGTAGCGTAGGTGTCTGCCGCCCCGGGGCGGATGACAATTTAGCCGCACCCTTATTTAGGTTTTTCAATTTAATGTATACAACACATTACCTACATACATTAATTCTAGAGAACTATTTGGCAAGAACAGTCATCGTTATTGAAGTGAAAACTTCTTTAGCGGCGCTGTGTACTTTTTTTGGAATGGGTAAAAATTTCTAAACTCGCGTCAGGACACGTGACCTGATCGAAAATTCGTAAGACGGATGGAGAGAGGACAGGCGGCGCAGGGCGCTTGCGCGAATGTTCGTGTGTGTTAATGTTACAGCGTGCCACGCGCATCCATGGATGGTGACAGCTGATGACTCGACCATTTAATTTAATGATTATTTGTAGTTATTATCTAATATTTATTAAATACATAATATTATAATATAATTATATATTATACTTATAATTAAATACATAATTCGTTTTATTACAACAGCAACCCGTCGATTTAATTGTCATCGAGTCGATGATCACACATATATACACACATATTCCACCACATAAATAATAGTAGTTTTATACGAATAATGAAAGCAATTCGTACAAAATTATTCTCTAACCATTCCAAAATATCAAAAATGCACAACGTTAATATTCAAGTTTTCACTTCTGCCGGCACTCCCGGAGTGCAACCCGTCGATTTTTTTTGCATTATACAGGTTAGATTTTGAATCACAGTTTCAGAGCGTAACATAATTTACGATACGGGACTATGTGAAATGGACAATATCTGACGATCCATCAATATAACTTTCCTTGTAATCTTTGTAAGAATCACGTGCTTCCTTAAACAAGTACTTTCATGCAAAATACGGGAAATTTCCAAAATTCTGTTATTCGCTGCTCGCTACAAAATATAGTCACAGAATGAATAAGTGATGAAAAGTCCGTTTTCTTTTCAATCGGTCCGGATTCGTAGAATTATCAGTAGCGATACATAAAATTACCTACCGTTTTATTATCGGCTTCTAAGTATTACTTATTTATAATAAATATTATATATATATATATATATATATTTTAATTTAAGTAGGTAATAAAATACAGTAGGTAATAAAACAAAACAATCAATAATATGCACCCACCCAAATTACGCTGACAAAACAATTCAGTCCGACGCACGAGACGGTTTAGTAGTTTATTACTTAAAATGTCACATTTTCTATGTTTTTGCCAGCGGTTTGTATGGATAAAAATGAACCTTATTTAGACGAAGAACAAATGAAAATGTCATATAAGTATTGGTTTTTCATTCTTTCATGGAGGATAATGTTTATATTTGCGCATAATTACTCCCGCCGCCCGTGTCGACTCGAGCGCTACGATGTGCACGCGCGGTTGACTAGGCGAACTAAAACGTTCTACCCCCAATATATGGCACGCAGCGCGAAAAATACGGAACGTTAAAACTCATCATTGACCATAAATCGATAAGGTAGTTTTAGAGTAGGGTCCTATGAATCGACCATAAATCAATATAAGTAGTTTTAGAGTAGGGACCTATGAATCAACCATAAATCGATATAGTAGTTTTAGAGTAGGGACCTATGACCTATGACGGACAGTGGAGCAGTGAAGTCTTAGTAATAGGCTCCCGTTTTTACCCTTTAGCTAAAAATGTATTATTAGGTATTAAATTAATGTGTGTATGTACTGAAAAAATCAATTATGTATAAAATGTTTTACAGTCGAATTGAGGACCTCCTCCTTTTTGGAAGTCGGCTACAAATATCTCCAAACGCAACAACACCCGTAAACTAACATAAGATAGTGTAAACAAACGTGTGTTACGAGTTACAACTAGGGTTGCCAGATTTTTTTTCAGTCAGAAACTAATATTTTAGAAGCCAAAAAATACGTGATTTCAGTTATTTTCCTGGGACAAAAAAAAACATAATTAAATAGTGACAAATTTTTGATATTTTTCGGAGGATCGAGCGAGTTTTAGCATGTTTCTTTTAGTTTTAGGGCTTCCGAGCTCATATTTATATGTGTATTGCGATCATTGTGTGCGTAAGTACTGAGTATTTTTTAACCCTCGATCGCTTGATTTACGGGACAAAGCTTGTTCCGACGGGACGTTTAAAATAATACCTAAAATATGGGACGTCCCGGGAAATGCAGGACGTCTGCCATCCCTAGTTATGACTGATATTAAAACCGTGGATTAAACTCGATTGCTCTATCGCTGATACAGATTTTTGTCGCGGAAATAATTACCTGAGGTTTGTTTAGAACGGCATATGAGCTGACGGATCACATGTTTGCAAGCGATAGCTGGCTAACAAAGACACTCACATTACCAAAAGAGTTAGCGCCCCGGTCTTTTGAGCCCTCAAAACGCGAGCTTTATTTCACGCCGGTTATCCGTGAGGACGCGGTTTCTATATGTAGGTATATCTCTCTAATCATAACTTTTATTTCGGGCTGCATAGGCCCATATTATAAATACCTTACAGACTATTTATAATATGGGCCTATGCAGTATATTTATACTTGAGGATTAAGCGCAATATTTCAATTGTAGTCGTATCTAAACCTACATATTTTGTAACACAGTATAGATAACATAAATATTGTAGTGAGCATTTCATAAGTATGTTGACATATCATATTAGCTGCACTAAAAATATTTTCACGGTTCAATGGACTCTTGACTTTGACGAGACCATATAAACCAACTGGTCTTGCTACGTATTTGTGTATTTAACGTATATTAGGGCTCCGTAGTACCTACCCGTTATAGTTTTTATTCTCTTCGTTGGTCTGGCTATCTGTCCGCCTAGAAGGCGGCTTCTGTAATTATGAATATAAATGGATAAAATTTGACATAGTTATAGATTGTGTATAGATTTCGGTTTTGACATAATAAAATAAAAATATTTTTAATTTTGGGGATACATGTAAAATACTTTTTGCCCACACGATGGAGAAGAATGAAAAAATCGTATCGTCGAATAGGTATCTTTATAAAAAAAGTCAAGGTTTCATAAGTGGGGGGACCCATGACATTTTTAAACTGTAAGAGATACAAACTTGTAAGTTTTCAAATTTCATGCTGACGCTCAAAACTGATTAGGGCAATTATTTAGCGTGAAATCGGAGAATAACCTTTGAAGTAATTCAAAGAAAGCCTATTGCGCGTTTTGAACGCTACGGAACCATCCTTAGACATGTTCTGTCATGATCGTGGTAAAGTTATTTTTATTGTAAATTGTTGCCGATTCAGGGAATTTTAATTTTAGAAAATTTGTGAAAGGCCGGTACAATATTTTCTTTTGTAGGAGTTTTATTATGAACCGATCGATACCTATAATTTAATATTAGATATTCGCGGTCATATTGTATTATGTAGTTAGAATGTACTCGTGGAAACCTATGTACTCGCGGAATTGAAAATGACGACTTATTTTTATCTTAATAGCTCCCCACACTGATTTCAGTGACGGTGGCCGGTTTAATTGAAACCAGGCCAGCTACGCAGGAGTTATTTTATAATGCCCAAGTGTGTGCGCAGTACACAAGAGCACTCTCTCTTCCTTTACTCTCGTAACCCAGTGGGACGAATAACCGACACGACTGGTGAGATATCAGGCGCAGGTCCGACTTTTTACATGCCCATCCGACGCATGGATCATCTTTCTTGTCAGACAATCAGGTGATCAGCCTGCATTGTCCTAACCAAACTTGGAAACAAGATTTTTTGTTATTCCAATGCGGGAATCGAACCCACGACCTCCGAGTCGAGAGCCAAGCTCTAAACCACTAAACCACGGAGGCTGTTATCTTATAATTTATAATTATATATTTTTATATAATTAAAATATATTATTATATATTTTATATATAATAATATATTTTTATCTTATAATTATAATAAAGGCACTATACTGTTCATACGTGCGTAGTATCCTGGAATATTGTACTCAAGTTTGGAATGCTCAGTACAAAGTTCACATCAACAGATTATAAACGATACAACGAAAATATGTCAGATACTTGCAGTATAAATGTAGCGATAATAATGCCAAGAAATATGTATCCAGTTGTAAAAAACATAATGTTTTTGCCCCCTGGAAGAGAGACGTCGACTAGCTGATATCACTTTTCTAGTCTAAAGATTGCTCAATCTTTGATTGACTCTCCATCTATACTGTGAAAAGTTAACATACGAGTTCCGTATAAACTAACACACATGCGACATCGGCCGATTCTCTTTACGCTTACTCACTCGTGTAACTACCAACAAAATTAATTTTTTATTCGATCTGTTAATTCATTGTCAAACCACTGTCTTAGTCAGTCGGCAGATGGCTTCGCACTCGATCTCTTGAGGTAAAGATCACCTAACATTTTTAGAAGTACTCTATCTAAAAACTGGTATTCAAAAACCGATCATAGTTCTTTGTAATGTAAGTAATAGTTAAACATTAATTTATTTTTGTTTAAGTCGAACCTATATTCGAAAACAATGTTATTGTGTATCTTTTTAGCAATGTAGATTTTTATATTGTCACTTAATTACCGTTTTGTTTTCCTCTTAAATAAAATAAAATAAAATATTAGCGTTGTCTTTTTCTCAAAGTGGGGTACGCGAACCCCTAGGCCTAGGGGTTTAGGGGTTGATGACTGGAGACTAGGTTTTCACACCTGGTCATGATAAAAACGAAATACAGAAATCGACTTCATGCCGAGTCCGAATTAAGGTTAAAATTGTCCGAAATTACGCCTAAAATTGACTCAATTTGCGACAAGACAAGTAGTATTACACATCACATTAATATTAAAAAAATCGGTTGTCTCTAAAGTCGGTTTACTGACGATAGTTGAACGTGACAACGTCATGTTTATAGTGCGCGCGGAACTAATTGGCCGCGCCTTAGGTAGGCGTGTTGCCGAGAAGTCCGGCGCCGAACTGAGTAATAACATCAAGCGCCCCGCCTCTCCGTCCCACCGCTCACATACCTAAGGCGCGATCAGCTGAGGTAACGACAATGCGTCATATTTAGCGAGGTAACGCTGGTAACAGGTAACGCATGAGTCATGATTTTTCGTGCGTGCAGCCGGCTCCATCGAATTATAAGACGTTATCACGTCAAAAAAGTGCTCTAAATTAGACCATATTTTTACAAAGGCTTTAACCTCTTAGATACGCAATAAAATGTAAATGTTGTTTATGGAATGTGTAAGACATAAATTGACTAACGTGTGACAAACCGTGTTGTGTCTTTAACTATGCCAAATTTCATACCCCTCCGCTCGCTTAGGATTGTCGGACTCCTGAGCTATTGAGTATTCGGTCGTCAGTAATTCAAATAATAATAATGTCCAGTAGACACGGCCTAGGCACATACTGTATGGTGAATTTGTAAGAAGAGAAAGGTATTGTGAGTTCTTCAATGGAAACTAGGCGTTGCTTACAAAGGCTACTGTGATAGAACACTATTATGTAATAACTTAGCATATGCATAACGCGCTGTCGTGCCTGCCCTCATAAATAATATAACAGCTAATGTCGTTGCGTCTTTTGATCTATATAATTAAAAAATCGATTGTAGAATCTATGACACTTTAAAAGCCGATCATATTTTCGCTGCAAGTGTTATAAAGTATTAGTTAGTCACGCCGTTACAGTAAGGAGTCTGTTTGCGAGCAATTATAGTAGTCGCACGTCAAAATTCGGCACCGGCACGCTGTTTTTTTGTGAGAACGTGATATCACTGCAGTCGAACTGATCCATTCGTGGATCTCCCGCTTATTTTTTATTTTCTACTTTACTAAATAAACCGAATTTGCGCCTTGTGACCAAATGCTTAATATTAGTACTACATCTTACCCAACATAACCATTTCTTCTCAGGGCTGCGGCTTCGGCTGCCAAGTCCACCACATAGTGTATTGCCTGATATTCGCGTACGCCACCGAGCGCACCCTCATCCTCAACTCCAAGGGCTGGCGGTACAACAGCAAGGGCTGGGAGTACGTGTTCCACCCCGTGTCCGACTCCTGCACCAGCGCGTATGATGACAAGGTCGTGCAGTGGCCAGGTAAATAAAATAAATGTTTATGCCGTATTTAACCCATATATTAGGTCATTACATATGAAATTGGCGTTTGTAAAGGAGGGACATAAAGTCGATTTTTTTAAACATAATATATTTATTTAATTAAAGTGCATAGATGCAAGTGCATAGGTATATACCATTGCTATCTATGCACTTTTGCCATCTCATAGGTAGTTCATTGATTCCTTTACTAAAAAAACTATTCGGACAGAAATCAATAAAATCTTTGTCAGATATCAATAAAGGCTTTGGACTGCCCCATCGGAGTTGAATTTTTTCCCTTGCAAGATGTTATCCAAATTTCGAAAAAAATGGTAATCTGTTGGAGCAAGGTAGCTTTAATTTGGTAGCCGTCTGTTGTGCAGTGTGTGGTCTAGCGTTTTCCTGAAGCAGCAGTGGCCTAGAACGAATGACCAACCGCGGTTGTTAAGCAGCTAGCTTTTCCATCATGATTTTCAGTTGCTGGCAATAGACATCTGCCGTAATCGTCTGGCCAGATTTAAGAAAGCTGTAGTGAACGAAACCGGCACTAGTCCACCAAACGCTTACAAGTAACTTTTTTGAGTCAATTTTCGATTGGGGCAGGCTTTGGCTGGTTCGCCAGGGCTCAGACATTGCGATGAGCGTTTCCGATTATCGTACAGGATCTACATTTTATCACAGATTCGAGTTAAAATCCCTTCATTATTGTGCTGGTTGTGTAATGTAACGCGGCAGTCGACGCGCGTTTGTCGGTTTGCTGCACTCAATTCATGAGGTACCCCTTTCAAACTTTTTCACCTTCCCAATTTGCTCAAGTGGATTAAAACAGTTTTATCACTAACACTGCAGCCTGCAGCTGACTCGGACATGGTTTGCGATTTTTTCCGCTTCCACAATAGCCTTCAATTCTTCATTATCAACTTTGGTCTCCGGCCGTCCACGGGGCTTGTTCTGTAGGTCGAAATTTCCAGAATGAAAACATTGGAACCAAAAACACAGTGTTTACTTTTGCGACACCGCCGCCATACACATCATTAATCCTTCGAGCCGATTGTGTAGCACTGGTGCCACGGTGGAATATTTCAAGTTTTCAATTTTGTAAACAGAGTGACGAAAAGAAAAAACCAAAAGAGGAAAAATCAAATGAATTACGGTTTCCGAAACACAAATGCATGAGTAAATAGCGGTATAAATTTGAAATTGGAATTCCTAATGATATATTTGAGATCAAAGTGGCCAGTACGATTAAACGCCAATTTCATATATGTAAGGACCTTTCAATCAAAGGAAGGATATTTCAATCCCGTCCTACGTATAAGGACGAGGCTAAAAATTTAGGGTTTGAACACGGAATAAACCAAAATATATTTGCCATTCGCGTACATCACTATCATGGGCGTACTCACTTTCATTCATTCATTCATTCACTTTGTACGCTCGCGTACGCCATCGAGCGGACGCGTACGCAACTGAGCGCATGCGTACGCTACCAAATACGCTCGCGTACTTTACCAATTACGGTAGCGTACGCTACCAATTACGCTAGCGTATGCCAAAATTATTAAATATTTGTGAAAGAGTTTTGCCAGCGAATAAATGACTTATTATTCTTTATATCTAAAATTATTTGATTGTTTTTCTAAATACGATTCAACATACTGTAATGCCTTTAATTCTGATAAAGATTTAAACGTAATGCACTTATAATGTTCTCAAAATAATTATTAATGTTTTCAGTATCATATGACGCAAAGGTGGTGTCGCTGCCGTTCATAGACTCCATATTCCAGAAGCCCAAGTTTCTGCCGCTCGCCATACCGTCTGACTTGGCGCACAGGTACTTAATTATTCAAAACAAAAACTTCGTCTTAAATGCGTATGTATATGCGTGGGTGCGTGTGTTTAAGGCGCGCTTGTGAGGGCGTGCGAGCGTACTTGCGAATGTACAAGCGTGCGCGCGTGCGCGTGGACGTGTGCATTTCGGTTTTTGTTTGCCCATAATTATGATTGTAAGTTCTTGACTTTAATTTTATCATAATTAAATAATGTATACTAAAAAAATATACTATATATGAAATTAAAAAAAAAAAAGATTATAATCGAAGGCATTTTCATACAGGATAGTCCGTTTTAACGGCGACCCGGCGTCGTGGTGGATCGGCCAGATGCTGAAGTACGTGCTAAAACCGCGGACCGCCATGCAGAAGACCATCAATGAGACCATAGCTAAGTTGAACTTCAAGCGGCCTATCGTCGGGTATGTATGCCAGACTGTGTTTAAACTAAATGGCATGTGTGACCGCATCCAACAAATTAGCATATGAACAGCTGTCTTGTTTTAAATTATAATATATAATATTACTCTATGGTTGCAATTAAGCAAGTCATATTTGAGCTTGTTTGCAATTTTATAAACTGTTACGCTACAAACTGACATGATTGTTGGAAATTCAGCTAATGGTAGTCAATGGGCATTGCATTGGGACGCCTATATATCTATATAAAATCTATCGTTGTCTTACAACTCTGTCTCTTTCAGGGTCCACATCCGGCGAACGGACAAGGTCGGCACGGAGGCGGCGTTCCACCATATAGACGAGTACATGGTGCACGTGCGCGACTACTACGAGCAGCTAGCGCTGTCGCAGACGGTCGACGCGCGACGCGTGTACCTCGCCACGGATGACGCCAACGTGAGTAGTGTGTACGAGCGAGAGGCACCTCGCACATGTGCCGTCCCTGTCCCCCACGTGGTGCACGTGCGCCACTACTACGAGCAGCTAGCGCTGACGCAAACGGTCGACGCGCGATGCGTGTACCTCACCACAAATGACGCCAACGTGAGTAGTGTGTACGAGCGAGAGGTACCACGCACACGCGCCGTCCCTGTCCCACCACATGGTGCGCGTGCGCGACTATCTACAGACAGACGACTCGCAGACTCGTAATTACAAAAAAAAAAACTCTCAACTCGCCTTCAAGTTTAACTTCAATAAATTAAAATTATTAATATAAAATAGAATATATAATAGAAAGTAGTAAATAACAATATTTATATCGTTTTTCAGGTCTTAGAAGACGCGCGTAAGAAGTATCCAGAATACACGTTCCTCGGCGACCCGTCTGTCGCCAAAACCGCGGCGACACACCGCCGCTACACGCCGCTATCGCTCAGTGGTCTACTGCTGGATCTCCATCTACTGGCGCAGTGTGACTATCTCGTGTGTACATTTAGCAGCCAGGTATGTTATAAACATTAAATATTTATTGTCATTTGGTGATATGACGCCATTTTTTGAACCAGAACCATTTTCAGTTGCAAACAGCTGTCACGTGTGTCAGTTCAGCAGTATGAAGAATATCTTTACCTTTTGCTCCAGCAGTATTTATCACACCTATTACACAGACGTAAAATAGTATGACGTTTACAGCCAATTTCTTCAATGGAATAGCGCACGCCATCTGTTACATAACAAATTATTAAGCCTTTGAAATTCATCAATCATAAGTTTGACAATACTGTATAGTTTTTAACTGTCCATTTATATTGATAAATATTATATTTTACCAATTATTTCAGGTGGGCCGCGTGGCATACGAGCTGATGCAGACGAACCGTGTAGACGCGTCCGACAGCTTCTACTCGCTGGACGATATCTACTATTTCGGCGGGCAGAACGCACACGATCGCCGCGCGGTACTGCCGCACAGCGCGGGTGACAGACAGCAGATATCACTCCAGGTGAGATATTACATCGTCGGTCAGTGACGTCTAAAATTAAACTATAGTGTATTCAAAATCCAAAGCTAGTTTAGAAATATTGTAATGCTCCGTTTCACGCCACGTACTTCAAAGTTCAGTCAGTCGTATGTACGAAGAATTATTTTATTTTATGAGTATGTTTATGTACACACGATATCGAGGTTAACTATCTTTTGTAAGAAGGCACAGTATATATATATAATAATATAGAATTTTATAAAATAACCTGTTTATAATATTCATATTCTAGGTTGGTGACCTGATCGGTATTGCGGGCAACCACTGGAATGGTTTCGGACGAGGGACCAATAAGAGGACCAACGTGGTATGTACTTCATATACACGAAGTATGTGGTTAATTAAATTAAAAAATATATATACAGCCGTATATATACAATGTATAACCGCCTTCTTTTTTTGGAAGTCGGTTTAAAATGTTAAGGTAGCCTTCCGATCTATGCGACAGCCTTCTCTGGCTACGCTCACCGGTCGCGGATCGCGGGATTGTTTAGTGCTCCATATAAATTCATACTAAGCGGTGGCTGCGCGATCCTAATTCGGTCTCGGGTCGATGTCTCGCGTCGCACGCATCGGAAGGCTACCTTTAGGGTTATAACGCAATTACTCGCGTACGTATGCGTAAGCACAATTTGCGTGCGACGCAAATGCGGCAACTGCCTATCGCGATCATTAACATAGCTAAGTACACTCTGTATCGTATTGTTTTTGACTACAAATCCATTCCGATTTTATATATTACTAGTTGGCCCGACAGACGTTCTGTCTTAACTATGAACTGGAATAAATTAATAACTACACATACAACCTGGTTTTTAGTATTTTCTTCGCAATTTTTAAAATATTTTTCACCGTTTAAACCCTCACTAAACTTACACAATTAAATCAAGATCAAAATTAGCCAAATAGTTTTAGCGACACATCGAAAATGCAATCCACCTTTATAAATAAGATGTGTCTGAGTTACATTAAGTAAAGTAAGGCCAACCAGACGAGATAAAGAATGTAAACAAATTTTCAGGGGTTCAAAACATTTTTATTTCAATAAATTATTATAAAGTTCGAATTTTAATCGCTGTCGTCTATACTAGACAAAGATGATTCGTCGGAAGAGTCCGAGTCAGCTGTGTTTATGATAAAACTATCTATTGTATTATCAATCATGTTGTCAATATTGCTATAAAAATTGTCCTCGACTTTTATTACATGATCCACACAATTTCGCCATTTATCAGCAGATACTGTGTTGGATCCCCGCTTGTAGCAGTTTTTTCACATCTTCAAATTTAAATGTAGTATTATTGCGAGCTACGTGTCCCTTTATGTCAGCCCATACGAGTTCAATGGGATTGAGCTCGCAATGATAAGGTGGCAGTCTTAGGACTTCCACCTTAAATTTTTTGGCGAGCTCATCCACAGCGTATCTTTGGTAGTTCGCCTTTACGTCATTCACTTTCTTTAAAAGTCTGCCTTTACGTCTTTTACATCATAGCTTAGTTCTTTATTACGCAGCTATTCTTGAATACTTGCTTTTCTCCATGCTCTGGTGGGTGTGTTTTCTTGGCGTCTTGAGTGGTAAGGAGTATTGTCCAGTACCACTACAGCATTTTCACCAAGTTTTGGTAAAATATTCTCAAACCACTGCTCAAAGCGGTTCGCGTTCATTGACTCGTGGTAATCACCTGTGTTTTTTGACTCAAAATACATCATCAGCCCCCTCTGTGAAACCATTTTCATTTCCCATATGCACCACAATCAGTCGTCTGTCCTTTGAAGTTCTTTGCACCCGTACTCAGTCCCTCCATAAAAGCTTGCCGTTTTGAAGTTATTGTAGTACCCACGTAAGTTTTTGAAACAGTGTGCCCTGAAAACGAAATAAGTTTTACATTACCAGTGATATGCACTGCCGAAAATTCTAATTATTTTACTAAGTCATCTTCTTATTTTGTGGGCTGCAAACGCTCAGCCCAGTCGGCAACGGAGGCAGTAAGTAAGGTAAGGGCAAAAGCTAGTATTTATTAACATAATAAAGGCACAATTATTTGAAAAACCTGCATTCACCCATGTTTCATCCATATAGAATATAGAGCGATTCTCCGTTCGGTATTTTTTAATCTTTCTTAAGTAATTCATTCGCCATAGTATAATGTCGTCTCTGTCTATTAAAGCATTGTTTCTTTGTCGTTTTATATACTTAAATTTTAAATGTTTAAGTATTTTCTGAAATGTCGATCTCTTAAAGTTAGGTATTTCTTCATCATCATTGACAGCTTGGAGTACTTTTTTTAATGTAGGTAATTCGCTTTTCAGATAAAAGCTATGAACTTTCTTTCGTATGGCCTGTTTATCAAACTCGTCCGCTTTTTCCGAGAATGTGACCCTTTTATTGGTTGTTGATGGGCTTTGTACATTCCCAGTTGCTGTATATTCTTTTATAATTCTATATACGGAAGCGACACCGATGCCCAAAATGCTCGCTGTTTTCTCCATTATACTTGTTTTGTACGGATATTCATCAGTAGGCCAAGTTTGCTTCACGTATTTGTGCACATTAACGACCATTCCTTTTTCATTAGATGTAAAATACGTCCGCTGTAAATAAAAAAAATGTGAGGAATGGTAAATTTTAGACTATTTTCTTATTATTATATAAAAAGAATCTTTTTTGGTATGGAACCATAAAAATCAAAATTGTGGTAATGGTTCAAGTGCAAATGAATTAATAAATTAACTTACCTTTTGACGCTTTTTGCGTGGTGAATTGGTTTCTTTCAATGGTTGTCTAGAGCCGCCAGGCTGTGATTCCATAATTAAAATCAACAACTAAGCACTCACAATAACAGCAAAAATCAAAAATAAAACTAACCGAAACGGAATAATAACAACAAAAAACCAAGTAAATACGGAGACGAAAAAATATGTATCTCTTCGAACGCAATCCAAACAGGAATGAACTTGTTCACAATTGTTTGGCGGACCAAATGTTGACAACTGCGGCACTGGCCGCTTTCCTGTACCACGAAACACGCTACGACAGCTGTCTGTCGACCAACTGACGTCATTATTGCATAAGAGTGATAAGGAGAGATATAATATTAACTCACTTTCATAATGCAACTCAGTAGCGGTCCGTTCATTTACGTTTTTTATCTCGTCTCGTTGGCCTTACTTTAGTTAATGTACTCTGTGTTAAGATAAATTATTTATGTTCCAGAATGGCCTCATACCGTGGTACAAGACAGCTGATCATCTCGTGCTGTATCCGTTTCCTGAGTACAAGCAGGTTCCCATGTACGCCGACACGCGACACGACGAGTCATGAGACTAAAAGTGAAAAACGCACTCGACACAATCGGATTAGAACGAATTTCAAATTTGACAGGTGACAGGTTTTCTTATTCTTTGACAAAACTCCCTCTAGGAGTTGCCAGTGTCAGAACGATTGTTTTCGTAATAAAAAACTCATTTTTGTTATAAAAATCTGACGTGTTTAAAATTAACAAATTGAATGTTTACAAAAATTCCAGTCTTTAGTGAATAATAAATACTTGTAAACAAAATGTATAGAAATGTATTGAATTATATTATAACTTTTAGACATTTTTCAAGATGATGATGACTGTTAATTTCAAATATGACAGATATTTTACTTATTGTGTTTGTCTATTAAGTTGGAAATGCGTTTCTAATTTATTCTGGGGGGTAATTCTCGTAGTTTATAGGTTAATCTCGTTTGGATTTTCAGGCTGTCCTGCTCGCACGCGCTTTTTATCACTTTTTGACGCATGTGCGAATGAGTCAGCGCGTTGACCTAACGTAGATTATATCGAAAATAGTACGAGAATTGAGCTTCTGGTTTGGTCAAAGTTTTCTTAGCCGAATTAAGTTTAGGCCATATTGGTTGGTCTCGTTATAATCGACATAAGTCACTAGAAAAGCTCATATTTGCTCATGATAGAGTGTAGAGATCAAAATTTCCTCTGATACAGTCAGCTACAAAAACTTATATTTTATTCATAAATTGATCTGGACTTTAATATTTGTATTTGTATTGACTTATATAATATTTTTTATTTTAATATTTGACGAAATTTAACAATATTTTTTTGTTATTGTAATTTTATTACCACTATTTAGTTTGTGCTATTTTCATTGATCTTTTACCCGACTGTTTTATTATTCTATTTATTAATAATATTAGATATATTATATTAAAAATATACTATTAAAATATTTATGTATGTTAAAGGGAAGGATTTATTTTGACTTTGCCGTGAAAAATCTTTTGCAGCTTGTGATGACCAGTGATTTGAATATAGAATGTTGTGTGTTACATGTAATTAATTTTAAAATGCATTTATTTTAAAACTGTATAGTTATTAGAAATTTATTCTGGTGGTGATACGATTGAAAGTGGAATATTAGTTTGTATTTTGTAAAACATTAGGGTTTACAATAACGGATTTTATTAGACGGTGTAGTTTTTGGTTTAGACATCGCTTCAAACTGTAACTTTATACTATCGTGCCTAATAATATTAACGTAAAATTAAGCTCTTTTAGTGAAGTGTATTTTAACATAATAATATTCAAATAGCAGAGTGTATATCAACGAAAATATTTTTTTTACTTCTCGAATAAAAAATGTTAACCAAATTAGTTATATTGGTAAAAATTGGTATTTAGTTGTTTTTTTGTCTACGTAATATTTTGATTAATATGATTTATTCGTATATTTGTGCCATTCTTGTTATGGACATTGCCTTGTATTTTAACCGATAAATTGGAAAACAAAGAAATGAATATGATCCAGGAGTTTTGGCGGCGTAGTGAATGTGTGGCGTTGTTTTTTTCCATAAATTTGTGTTATTTCGGTTCATAATGTGTAATATTGGTAGAATATTAACCATTAAATATACGTTAACCTGCACAAGTGTGGGCTAGTGGTACAACGCGTGCTATTTTGTGTTCTCGCCAAAACTCCATAGGAAGTTTCAGTAAAGCGTCTACCACTTTACTGAATCGACTGACTTGACTCATTGACTGTATTAACGATTTATTTCGACTTTGGACTGTCTAGTCAAGTGCAATGTATATTGCACTTGACGATTTAGTGAAACGGCGTAGAAAACATAAACGAAAATTCTTTTTGCCGCCTTTTTAACTTGTCACTGGCAATGGTATTAAACCATAAAAAATAAAAATATAAAAAATATGTTAATAATATATATCTACAGATATCATATTCATAAAGCTTTTGTTTGGTTTATGACCAAAATATACAAAATAAAGTGTCACACAAAATAATAACTAAAAAAAACTATGTGTATAGTTTTTACTATGCGTTTATTATTATTGAATCATTGTTTATCGAGTTTCATTTTCATTATATATTAAAATTGAATTAAAAATATTTTACTTAAAATACTAGAACAATAGCGGCGACTAAATCTTATAATTTCTTCGGCCTAATATTCAGCATATCACAAGCTTTCTATGAGATTATTTTGAATTTGATGTTTTGTAAAACTTTTCTAGACATTTACATAATTAAAATTATTCGTGTAAAAGTGATATTAGCAAGAAATGCATAAGTGTCAACTTTCTTCATAATAATTGTAAGGATTGATAAAATAGTTTTGGAAGTATTTCACTTATCTACTAGACTGACTTGTATGTGTTAGGCATTGACGTACAATACCTAGGGATCTTTCAAACCGTGCGAAGTTGACTGTGAACTTAAGCTATGAAAGGTTCTAACTTTTGGTGCATCCAATTTGATGGATGTGCAATATAAATGGTCCCTAGTATGTTCGCCAATGTCTTAGGTCAACAATTATCATAAAAACATTCCATTTCATCTTGTCCGTTTGAAGTGATTTTATTCCTGACATATATAGTGTATTTTGCTAGCAAGCGTCTTATGGTAATCTTTGTGTAAGTATATCAAGATTTTGAATAAACCATCAGACCTGATATGATCCGAAAAAATGCAGGAGGATTCCCGAATTGGTTAAATAAAATAAAATTGCGAAACTTGCCACTTAGAAGTTGGTAATCAATTTTGTGACGAAAATGGCAAAATGAAATGACCAATTTGATCATTTCTACTATAAAATCAAACTTCGTGTAATGTTAGCTACTTGGAATCCATTTCCATAACCTTGTCTTTGTAACGAAAGTATTTCCCGAGACTGACAGAGACATGTTGACAGTTGTTAGTTAGAATGGTTCTTGTGTCTAACTCGAATGTTAAAGTTTATAGATAAATAATATCTAGTGAATTTTTAAATTATTGTTACTGATACTGACAGTGTATGCGAATGTAATAAATCTTTGAAAACATAAAGGATTTGCAGGAGCCTCACTAGGAATATAAAAAAAAAAAACATAGGAAAATATTACGGAAAATTCTCGAAACTAAATTGGATTGTCGATGTCACATCTTCCAGATTTTAAGATATAAAATGGGGACATTTCGTAGTGTTTGCCTGCAATAAAAAAATGTAGCACTCTCGATGCAGGTTTTTTATTTCGCTGGTCAGCTCTACATCATCATAATATTGAATGCATTAGCACGCTAGGTCGCTTAGAATATGATATTGACCAAAACTGATTGTACTGTAACATATTTTAGAGAACGCATGCAATAATATTTTGGATTATGATACAGCTATTGTATATGTAAATTTTATCTTTTTACGACATAACATGATGCGAATGATCGAGCGAATTTTATATTTCTGATTTTATATTGATTCAAATGCAAAAAATGAAATAACTGAGTAAATAATTTGACTTCATATATTTTGTCATTATTGTTAACAAAAATATATTGGACGTCATTTCTTTTTATTTTTTAAATTAAAATTGTCAGATCACTTTATCCTTGTTAGTAAATTTTTTTGCTCACTTTCCAATCAAATTTTATTTTCATGATCTGAATATTTATCGAATAGAAAAAATTATTTACATTAAATATTTCTTAGTTCAAATATTACGAATGTTCAATTTATATTTATTGTTTTTGGTATTAACTGTGTGCACGAGTGATACGCACAAAGTGGTGTGGTTGCAATGGTTTTAATTTAAAAACGATTATTTTCAAACATCAAATCCATTGGATTTTGAGTTTCTATTTTAGAAAACACAAAAGTAACCGAAGTTACTTGATGGTTATAGAATTAAAGAAGAGAATCGCATAATATTTCACGTATAACGCTATAGTGTTTTCACATAACAGATATTAATACTTGTTGGTAATAATATGTATAATTGTATGGACCTAAACAGTGTGTATATAGCTTTACAAATGTAATGTAAATAAAATATTATATAAATACATTTTCAAAGTCGTCTTTTACTTCTTTCTTTAACGTGAGAATAGTTCTAATTGGGATTTGAGTATATCAGCAAAACAGACTCCAAAAGCCAGTAGCGGCGATTAACCTAATTTAGCGTTCGTTGTTTAACAATTAGGGTTACTAACACATGCTAATATTGCACTAAAACCTCCTTGACAGTAAAGTTAAGATTACGTACGTTATATGAGTCTTTATTTCACGCAAATCTTATACACTATTACGGAAGTTATAAACCTAAGAAGTTTTGAGCAATAATTTATTTTTCCGCGATAGCGCGCGCTTGCCGCGTGACGTCAGCGGTCCTTCCGCCCGTGCCCGCGTCATTCGCCATCGCCCATCGCCCAGCGCGGCAGCGTTGGCTAGACTCGTTACGTCTCACCGCGACCAAACGCTGAGTGCGTTTTAAAATAATTTCGCGCGAAAATGCGCACTTTCATTGCTATTATCTCATCAATCATTGCGAATTAAAAAAAAATGCAGATGTTCTCGTATTTTCTTCTCGATCATTTTAGCATATCTAGAAAAAAACATCGGTGAGCCTCATTAGTGTACTATTTTGCGTTTGTTACGACGCCAGAAGACGCCAGGACACGCTATATAAGCAGCATCGGAGAAGAAAAAATAGCTTGGCTGTTTGTTTTACAGTTTCTGATAGCTCTTCCGCCACCAGATGACGCTTTGTGTGAGGATCTGCCCCCTAGCGGAGGCAAAAATCAACAAATCTCAATAAATGTAAAGAAATTACCAAAAGTTAAAAGCCATAACCCGACTACGCAAACTATATACCTAGTTTGACATCTCATTCATTAAAATAGGTTATGTACTCGTAGTTTAGGCGCTACGATGGAACTCTA
Source organism: Phengaris alcon alcon (assembly GCA_037179445.1). Taxonomy (NCBI): domain Eukaryota; kingdom Metazoa; phylum Arthropoda; class Insecta; order Lepidoptera; family Lycaenidae; genus Phengaris; species Phengaris alcon. Next base: position 1,985,346 of record JAYRCH010000135.1, on the reverse strand, counting down.
AAATGGAAATACTTACCCGTAAAATGATTACTGGCTTCGCCGTAGTCGGGAAAAAAATTAAGAAATTCGACCAAATTAACAAAGATTTCAAAACTAAAGATAGGCTATGACGTACATATTTTGACAGAACAAATCTTCATACAAGATAAAGTGACGCGATCTTGGTTTTCACCATACTTCAAATGCCCTCAAAAACTCCAAAAGTTGGGCCATTTAAGTGGAGACAGTTTTTGCCTCAACAAGCCTCGTCTATAATATATACACCTCTATGCAAATTAATGTGTCATTGTATTACTTTCTTGCACGGTGAATAAGTGACATTTAAATTAAATACATTGAGTGGCATTACAGCCTGTAAGTATATTGAGCTTTGTTTAAATTTAGATTATATTGAATCGTAACGGAGTATATATGGATGCTTGTCAAAAGGTATTTGCAATATCAGTACAAGTAAGTGAAATGTGTTTCAGTAAAACGGGTTTCCATATGTGTGTTGAGGACAGACTCGGGCGTTTCTAAATTTAATCCCGCATTCGTTGATGGCCACTAGTTCAGCGATTGTTCGATTCTCGTATTTTCTGTTATTGGAGGAAACTTCAAAATGTTGGTCATGCTAATTATTATTGTGTTTCTGTTATTATTATTATTAACTAGCTTTCGCCCGCGGCTCCGCCCACGTAAATACCGTATCCCACAGGAACACTGTACTTTTTCGGGATAAAAGTGGCCTGTGTTAATCCAGAGCTTGAACTACTACCATACCACACTTCATCAAAATCCGTTCAGTAGTTGTTGCGTGAAAAAGTAACAAACATACATCCATCCTCACAAACTTTCACATTTATAATAGTAATAGGATATACTTAAGATATTACCTACTACAGCTGAACTCAACAGATATTTTTATTATAATTTAATATATGTATAAAACGAGCAAAGGGATCGTCTGATGGAAGTCTATTACGGTCACCCATGGACATTCGCAAAACAAGAGGAGTTACAAGTGTGTTGTGAGATGTCGGCCGATGTGTTAAGGCGTAAACGTAAATGAGACTTTCTAGTTTTTACAGTCTATTGCAATTATCTATTGATTACATATTGATTTTATTTAATACCAGTGCAGCGGAATATATTAAATTGAGTAAACATTTTAGTACCTACAAGTTCTTTTCTGAATTAGCACTAAGGCTACCTTTATCAATACTGTAATAATAATATTTATGGACGCTTCACACCACGTCAATCTGGACCTGTTCTGAGTATCCGAATAACTTGTGTTACAGGTACCAGACAACTGGAAGTATATTTTATACTTTTAGGTATACTATATAGTCAATACCTAGGAACACAGAAAACTTTTTGTTCCCTCGGCGGGCTTCAAACCCGCGACCTCCGGCATGAGCGCCAACGCGCTAACCACAGAGCCACAAAGGTCGTTTAGCTATATTCCACTTGGGCCGATAAAATTTAGTGTTAAGTATCTAAACATAGTCTATAAAAAGTTCCGTAGATAATAGACATGTAAAATTTATTTTGAATAACGCCACGCTAGTTTAGTGGCCACAGATGAGTTTGCGAGCGAAAGTTCTCTCGGTCTCGATTCAAGTTCATTAACACGGAGACAGTCGACACGCGGCGTTCGACCATCACGCGCGTCTGCTGTACAATAACCAGTAGACCAGAAGACCAGTAGTAGAAAAAAAAAGTAGTTTTTTTATCAGTAGACAAGGCAGCCAGCAGTGAGCTTGCAGACTAGAACACTAGTAGACCAGAAGACCAGTAAACCACTGCATGTGCATGGATATACGATGAATTATCTCGTCGTCGTAATCTTGTGTTGTGTGACGCCGACGGTTTTGCCCGTCAAGTATTTGCCCAAATGGAAGAAACAGGTTAGTTTGTTATGTTGGATCCATACTATGGGTAAACGCCGTTTACTGTCGCGACTTTACGGCCGCACTCTCACACAGACATTTAATGCTTACCTAAGAAGTCACATAATAGAGATTTTGACAGATGTCAAAGTCTGTACTTAGTAGCTCCTTAAGTAAGCATTAAATGTGTAGCTGAGGGCGGCCGTTAGAGGTTGAATGTCGGGATAAAATGACTGGTTGCAATGTTAAACGCCATCACCGTACCAATCAATGACAATTATAAATATCTACCGACTGCTACGAGTGACGTTTATATTTTCCCAAAATGGGGGGGTTAGAGGGGGATAACTAGGCTCTTTGGGAACCTAAGCTGTTCTCTGACTCAGTATTAGAACTAATGCTAGCTTTTCATTGTTGTGGGACTACTGGTCCCTCAACTATATTCGATCGAGCAACATAATCGAGATAGAAAAATTTATATGGAGCAAGAGTGATCGCGCCCGTTTTGAACTTCTGTGGTGATGAAAAGCGACACGTTTTGAGTTCGGATTGTTTCTGGAAACGAAACTCGGGTTATCTATTATAAACTTGAATGGAAATAACACTCAATTCAAACTACAACAAAATAAACTCGAAAATCTACCGATAAAATAACAGATTAAAAATTTCGACGTTTTGCAAGAGAAATGACATTGGTTTTTTAAATTATTTGAGAATTCTGAAATATACATTCTTTTACTAGACATATATACTACATATATGAAATAGTTTGATTTATTTATGTTTAACCTGAGGGTCAATTCTGCTAAACAAAACCTGCAATAATACAATTACAATCAAGTCCCGGTCCTCTAAAACTGCCAAACGATATTCTCGTAAACGTTAAACCAACGTGAAACGCGCTCTGATTGCTCCATACTTCACAAAAGTTTATGATAACATGTCGCTTCACATATAATACGATCAAATTAAAAAGAAGAGTCTACTTTAAATACGTGATTGAGGTTCCGCTAAAATAAAATTTTCACCTCGTATGTATATTGTATCTACCCTACCTAGCACCCACTGAGCCCATTGTCCGACTGTAGGTATATCCATTATCGTAGGGGACTGGTTTGGGTGTCTTACGAGTTCTTGTTACGAATTTACGTTGTGTGTCGTGTGTGTGTAACCTTACCCAAACGCAGAGTCTTCCTTATTATTAATACTTAATAAGGAACTATAACTAACTACGAGGGCGGCACTGAAAATTTCGGGAATCAAGGAAGTGACACAACATTACTATTTAAAAATGTATTTATTGCTTTTCGCAGTATTCTCCGCGAAATTTGACACATTTTTCCATACGATGGAACCAATCATTGAAGCAACCATTCCATTCGGAAGTTGGGGTCTCCAAAATGGCCGTTTTGTAGGCGTCCACAGCTTCTTCAGGTGATGAAAATCTCTGACCACGCAATTTATTCTTTATTTTAGGGAAAGTATAGAAATCATTAGGGCTTAGGTCGGGGCTGTACGGCGGATGGTCCAATAATTCTATGATTTCTTGCTCTAAAAACTCTTTTGTTCTGTGCGCGGTGTGAGAACTCGCATTGTCGTGATGGAGGATGATGCGGCGGTTGCAGTTCTCTTTACGGAGTTCAGAAACGACCTGTGGCAAACAAATGTTAGCATACCATTCTGCATTAACCGTTCTTTGTCCCTCAAGAGGAATAGTCGCGACATGGCCGGTTTTGGAGACAAACGTGGCCACCATTTTTTTTGCAACACTCCGTGAACGAACAATTTTTGTTGGCTTTAACTCATTTTCGAACACCCAAACTCGTGACTGGTTTTTTGTTTCGGGTTCGTACGCGTATATCCAGGATTCGTCACCTGATACGATGTTGTATACAGCATTTGAGGATCCTGCGTGGAATCTTTCGAGAGTTCTGACGCACCAAGTAACGCGAGCCGCTTTTTGCTCTTCACAGAGCAAATGCGGTATCCATCGGGAAAACAACTTTTTTACACCTAATTGTTCATGCAAGATTATTTGTATTTGACTCATGCCAATGTCTAAAGTTGCCTGAATTCGCGGTATGTCACATGATTTATCGATCGATCCTTCCTCAATCAGCTTACGCACAGCATCAACCATCACTGAGCTTGACACGTCCACGTTGAAATTCAGCAAACCAGCGATAAATTGTGGTTTTGGATGGGGCTTCATCACCAAATGCAGAAATCATCCGGTCAACACACTGTTTTTGTGTTAAACCACTTCGAAAGTCATAATAAATCATCGCTCTAGAATTTTCTCGAGTCAATTCCATGTTCTCAACGACTAAACAAGTTTGACAAGACCTTGTGACAAGACTTTCAATCTTTTTTTAAATAAATAAACGGTATTCGATTTTTAAAACCAAGGAGTTTTAAATTAAAAAGATTTTAATATGACGGGAACAGTGGAAATATTCCATTCCCAATACTTTTAGTGCAGCCCTCGTATTATAATCTATATATCTATAACTAACTAATTATTGCCTTTCGACATCACAAGCCACCGATGTTGTTAGAGTTAACATTATAGGTAAGCTTTTCTCCGCGCTTCGCCTGCATAAATACAGTATCCCACGGGAACACTTCACTTTTTCGGGATAAAATGTAGCCCATGTTTTAATCCAGAGCCTAAACGACCACACCAAATTTCATCCACAAAAATCAGTTCAGCAGTTTTTGCGTGAACGAGTCGCTACCATCCATCCATCCTCACAAACTTTCACATTTACAATAGTAAAGTAGTATAGTGGTAGGATTATGTTTTATGGATCTTTTGCTTATTAGACTACCTGCATCAGTCGCTACATGTACTACACTGCTACACTTGGTGTTTTTCCAGTTAGTGTCCAAACTTTCAGAAGTGAATATACTCTTGAATGTAAGCAACTTTTACTATGGGATCAACTTTCCTACTTGAAAAACATCTGGTATACTTATTTTGTGTAATAAATACATGTTAAATTGATAATTGGATGTCTAATCCATACATCTTTTAGTAAGGAAATAGGTGCACCTAACTCATAAGGCAATTTCCCGTCTGCGCAGGAAAAGCGTTTTTCGCAGCAATTTATTGGGCCAATTAAGAATTTTCAAATACAGACCGATCAGTGACAAGCATAGCATTTGGACGTTAAAGCGTAGAGAAAATTATAGCATTAGATTACTTAAAGAGTTATTTAACATACCAAAACAGACTACTGTTCATTTATCTAAAAGGCATTCCTTTTAAAGGAGCGACAAAAAACTGTCTGGCGCGGACGAATTTTTTGCATTCGTTCTCTCAGAATGTGTTCTTTAAATGAGTTCAGTCAGTATTATAGATTAGTTTTCGCTTTCGTTTACCGAAATAATTGAAATAAAACAACATTTAGGTACACATTTTAACGGTTTACTTGGTTTCATTCGAGACCCTATCGTAGGGTTGCTAAGTCGTCGTCCCTGTTGCTAAGAATTTAGAATTATCTAAGTATATTAAAAAGCCGTCCAAGTGCCATTCGGAGTCGCACACGAAGAGTTGCGTATAAAACGGCAAAAAAATTACGTTTGTTGTATGGGAGACCCACTTAAATATAAAGTTTATTCTGTTTTTAGTATTTCCTGTTAAAGCGGCAACAGAAATACATCATCTGTGAAAATTTCAACTGTCTAGTTATCGCGGGTAAGGAGATACAGCCTGGCGACAGATAGACGGACGGACAAACGGACAGACAGACAGCGAAGTCTCAGTAATAGGGTCCCGTTTTTACCCTTTGGGTACGGAACCCTAAAAAAAGTACGTGGTTGAGAATTAGTACTATTTAAGCTACCTATGTAATATTTTGTAAATACATAATAATAAATTATAATCCCTACTAATATTATAAATGTGAATGCAATCTTGTTTGTTACGCTTTCACGCGAAAACTACTGAACGGATTTTGATGAAATTTGGTATGGTAGTAGTTTACACTCTGGATTAAAACATAGGCTACTTTTTATCCCGGAAAAGTACAGTGATCCCGCGGGATACTCGATAGTATATTTACGCGGGCGGAGTCGCGGGAAACAGCTACAAAATCATATATCTATAAATTCATTGACTTATTTCGTGAAAACATCTTAAAAAGTTAATTTAATATTTACCTACAAAAACCAGATAGGCGCGTCGCAATGTAAATTTTGATAGGTACATTTCTTTCTAGAGCACACCCGATTAGGGATTGCAGAAATCTAGGCTAGAGCTAGACCGCTTCATTTACATTAATTTAATCTTAAATGTCGGTCTGTCCGTTTTAAAATGCCTAGAAATCCCTAAATATTCATGCGCTGCGAATTTACGAGATTTTTTCATGGTATGAGTAAGGCTACACATGTATTATGTCGGTTTATGTAAAACTGCATTTGGTTAAATTCATCAAAGTAATGTAAATTATACTAAAAATAAAACAGACATATTAAAGTGTGTAGGCGCAAGTAATAGTATAAGAATAGAATATATAATATATATTACGAAGTGGGTGAAAGTTGATTATGCAGAAATAATAATTAAAATGATTATAATTATGTATATCCATAGTCATGTCCGCCAGCTGGAACATTACCTACGCGCTGTTCTGCCACGTGTATTTGTATGCTAAGGTCTAAGCAATAAAATCCGTTCTGGCGTTTCTCCTGAAGGTATTTTAGTCTAATCACGCGAAGGGTGTTTGTTGTCCAAACTTTCATCTACTCAATCATTAAAATAAATCAAAAATTAATAACCAAATATTAAAACAATAGTCGTATCATCCTAAATGTTGCTTCCCATGACGTGCAACTTGACTGGCCAATGGCATACTTTCTCGTTACTTTCTCGTGTTAGAAAGCGCTGACTCACTCGCGACAGGATGCGTTAAGGAGAATAATATTTAAGGAGAGAGTTTTTGGTGATTAAAACGTGTGCCAAGACTCGGGTTTCCTGTAAATCTACCTTTTGTAGATCAGAGATTTTGTAAATATTTGTGATTTGATCTATAAAAAGCTAGAAATGAGAAATGTTCCATGAGAGCACTGGACTCTGGAGACATTGTGTTTTCTTTTCGCACGACTTGATTGTAACTCCAATGGCACTTTCCGCACTCGCTTTACCGACACATTTAAGAACATTGTCACTTCTAAGTTCTAACATTCTAAAACGATGCTAGCCATACTCGTAACGGTATACCTGACAGGTTTTCATATACAGTTGAGTTGTACAGGTAAACACTAAACTAAACACAACTTACCTGACAGGTATCTGTGCAGGCACACCTGTCAAGTGTACACCGTTACGTGTATGGCTAGCTTAACACTCTAAACAGATTATAATATGGAATACCTACAATTAGGTAGGTAGGTCGCTAATGATGTTGTGTTCTTAACAAAAAACTTTTATGTTCGAAGGTCAAAATCAAAACACAATGAGTGTTTTATTTCTGGCCTGGAGTTACACCATGGTTGCACCTTTTATTGAATCTTTTGTTGTTTCCCAACTCCCAACTGTTTGAACTTTGAATACAGGAATATTATAACCCATTGATATATTATATTATATTTTATGTGCAATTGACCATCTCAATTTCTGTTTCAAAGTACGAATGTAACCCCTTAACATCCACGTTCAAACTTTTGTCCTGTTAACCTAAACCATGCTCCACCTTGGTGCCAACCAAGCGCTTTATGTGTGGCCTACGTTCTTTACGTCTTTAATCATAATATATCTCATTCATGTCAAGAGTGGCTGTACACGAATATCTTTGTTGTATCGAATTTACCCTATGTGCATTTAACTGATTCTCAATTATTTGACTATTTACACGAACTTATCCCTTCAACATCTACATGCTAGCTTGTATCACATAAACCATAACCATGCACGCACTAAGCACTGACTAACGCATCAGCACGCGGGGTTACATCGCAAGAGTGTCCAGGCGTGCGAGCTGCCAGCCGTGCAGAGCGAGCATAGCCACTACGTCTGTGACGACAAGGGCGAGCCGAAATGTCTTCCTGGATGGCAGGGAGACCTGTGTGACGTGCCGATTTGCAAGAAGGGATGTGATCCTCTGCAAGGTAATTAATAACTAATACATAGTTTTAGCTTTAAAATCGTATCCATGAGCGGTGGAACCTTAACTCATCAAGCGGTTCTTTTGCTATTGGTATCAAAAAAGTTCTGACATACTAATCGCGTGTTATAACGTGACATCATAAAGAAATAATTTCTTTCTTCTTTAGTAGGTAATGGATAAAGAAAATTAATTATTCAGAAATTAAAATTTAGTCAAATCCCAAATGAGGGAATCTTTTAGCGCTGCATCTTTAGATGATAATTATTTAGAAGGCGTGTACGTTTTAGTAAATTTAATTAAGGAATTAAAATCCTAAACAAGGTATTAGAAATTTTAATTAGATGGACCATGTATCCGATTCCATTAATCTTGGTCATATCTTAGTAATAAATTTAATGGTAATAATTGACATCCACAAACTTTTAGAAAAGTAGGTTCATCATTCGATAAATTCTTATTCCTAGCTTGCGGAAATTCTAATGAGTTTCGGCAAGTTTATCATTTTGTTTTGTTTTAAACACCTACTACAGAATACAGATATATTAATGTACTAGATGTTGCCCGCGGCTTCGTGCGCGCAAAAGGAAATCCCGCGTACATTTTGCTGCTGCTAACTGTATCTATGTCAAATTTCATCAAAATCGGTCCAGTAGTTTCGGAGCCTATTCAATGCAAAGAAACAAACTTTTCCTCTTTATAATATTAGTGTAACTATAGATTTAGAACTAATGAGCGTTTTTTCCCAGGATTCTGCACTCGGCCCGGGGAGTGTCGGTGCAAGTTGGGCTTCTACGGGGACAAGTGTAACAAGTGCATCCCTCTACCCGGATGTCAGCACGGCTACTGTAACGTCTCATTCGAGTGCATCTGCAGAGATGGATGGGATGGGATCTTCTGTTCTGAACGTGAGTTCTTTTCTTATTTTTTTTCTCTTTTACTTATTTATTTTAGGGGTTGGGCCTTGGTGTTGCTTGTTCACTGTCGCATTTTTCGTTATTTGATAAAAAGCATGTCCAAGTCCGTACTCCCCAAAATCTTAAAAAAATTAGCCTGTCAACGAAATTGATGTACGAAAGATGGACTGGGATTAAATATCTAAACGGAATATTCGATGTGAAAATGACGCATCATCATGAGACTTCTCTTGGAATCATTGACACACATTTGCATGTTTACAAAAGTTGTAGAGCTATTGTGGCTAGAAGATAAGACTTTAAATCAATGCAACGTTTCGCCGAAAATAATCATATTTTCTATTATATACTTTTATATATACTTTTATATATACTTTTTATATATTCTATCGATATTTTCTCAGAATATCCGTTATAAGAAGTTTATGTCTAGTATAGTCTTCCGTATAACCATGACGACGATATTTTTCTAGCTATGTGCCGTTCCGACTGCCATTCCACGCGAGGCTACTGCGAGAACCCGGGCGAGTGTCGGTGCAAGTTGGGCTGGGCCGGGCCCACCTGCCGAGCCTGCCAGCCGCTGCCGGGCTGCCAGCACGGCTACTGCGACAAGCCGCTGGAGTGCAAGTGCCTGCCGGGGTATACTGGCCTGCTGTGCCAGACGCGTGAGTATTACTCATCATCATATAGCAGCCAACATACCATAGAGAATGTTTTTTTCTGTTATTGTTTAGTCAGGCTACGGAGAATCAGGCCTGTTAGAGAATTAGTTGAAGTAGTCCACTAGACTGGCAGTTTCTCTTGAGTGACCTTGATCTGTTAGATTCAGGATAAGAAAAAAAAAATCTCAATAAAGAAATTTAATATAAATACTGTAATTAACAACACATAACAGTCAGTACAAGTCAAGCAAAAGAAAGTGCCCATTTTGAATACCAAAATATGGAAAGTCCCTAACTTTCGTTTACAATTGTTTAATCACCAGCCCACTTTTAAAAGAAACATTAAACTTTATATATCAATAAACAGAGTTCTTATAATTAAGTGGTACTCAATTAATGAGCTCAATAATAATTATCATCATATAAATTTAATACATTACAACTTTTAATTCGCAGTTATTGCTGCATAGGTCTAGTAGGTGGTATCGCGTTTTACATTAGTAATTCCTCTGTGTACCTTGTTTTATATTCTTTGTTTATATGGTGAGTCTTAAAAACCAAAAAGGGGGTCGTGATTTTTCTCATTATTCTTGTGTCCCCAATTGTCTAATAGCTGCCTTGTAGCTCTTTGCGTGCCTGGTTGCCAATACTTATGTGTCGTGTTTCCCGGTTAATTTAACCCTCCCACAGTTTCTCAAACATCCACTTTCTTCCAGCCCTCTGCGCACCCGGCTGCCACGGCGAGCGGGGCTACTGCCGTCGCCCTGGAGAATGCCGCTGCAAGGTGGGCTGGACCGGCCCATCCTGCCGGGAGTGTCACCGCTACCCCGGCTGCGTGCACGGCACCTGCAACAAGCCCTGGGAGTGTTTGTGCGAGAAGGGCTGGGGCGGTATGTTGTGCGATGAAGGTAAGAATGATTTTGGTCATTGATTCTTGTATTACAAGTTTCCATAATTTCGAATTAGCTTTAACTATCTTTTGTCCGCGGCTTTAACTCGTTAAATTGGGTTTTACACAATATCTTTATGATGTAAAAGCTGTAAAGTTTCATAACATCCGTTTGGCAGTTTTTGCGTGAGAGAGTCACAAACATCCATCCTCAAAAATTTTCACATTTATAACAGTATTTTTTTTTTAAATATCTATGTAGTCAGTGTTTACAAGCATTCATGTTATTTATTGATCCCTTATTCTAAATGTGTACTTAATTATTTTATCATCACTCATTATCAAAAGGAATGGGTAACCGATACGAAATAATAATAGCTCCCCACACCGATTTCGGTGACGGTGGCCGGTTTCATTCAGCCAGCTAGGCTGCGTTTCAGATCAGGAGTTATTTTTATAGTGTCCAAGTGTGCGGAGTACACAAGATCACTCTTTCGTCGTTTACTCTCGTAACCCAGTGGGACGGATGACCGACACGACTGGCAAGAGGTCAGGCGCAGGACCGACTTTTTATAGGCCCATCCGACGCTTGGATCAGATGAGATTTCTTGTCAGACAATCAGTTGATCCACGACCTCCGAGTTGAGAGCCAAGCTCTAAACCACTGGACCACAAGGGCTGTGAACCGATAAAAACGGCGTTATAAGATCGAGCGTTATCGAAAAATATGTCTCTAACATTTAGGATTACTTTATAAACATTTAACGAGTAATTTTTGATTTGCAGGTATTTTGAAGTCCATAAATTGACTATTCTTGAGCTATCTTATAATGTTTTAGAAAATAAAAGTTCGTTTATTATTAATTTATAGTTGATACAAATTTCACCAAAGTTTTTGTTTTTATTCTAGAGTTAAACTACTGCGAGAAGAATCCTGACACGTGCCAGAACGGTGGTCGCTGTCAGTCCCTGGAGGTCATGGACGGTCACTTCCGATGCCAGTGCCCGCCTGGCATCAGTGGCAAGCACTGCGAGAACCTGCCAGACAGCATGACCACTCCCACGACTACTACGACCACTAACACCACTGTAGCAACAATAACCACTACAACTGAGGCAGAAACAGAGGAGGCAGAAGCACCGGTAGCAGTGGCAGAGACCACAGAAACGAGCGACAACGAGACTTAATAGGAATAAGTTGTATTCACAGAAACGCTATTCAATGGTGATGCGATGGGTGTATGGAATTCAAAAACTGCGCTACCTTTCAGAAGCCCAATTCTCCTATATTCGATATAAGCCCGGTCCGGTCCACGTGCTGACTAATTCCAGTACTCGCGCTCGAGCGGGACAGCCTGAAAATCCTAATGGGATTTAACGGATAATATTTATAGTAGGTACTCCCCTGACTGACTGCATTTAGATACATTTTGTAGGTACTAAAAAAATACATTTATTGATATTTTCAAAAGTCTGATCTCGCCAATTAAAATAATTAGTGTATTTAATTAACAGTTTTCTTAAAAATAATTACCTACGCTCAGATATCATATGAAGTTACAAAATATTATTTCTGGAATTTTTGACACAGCTGTTATAAATAACTTTAAAGTTGACATTTAAAAATATTATCTAATTGATTTATTTAATTAACTACATTGATTATTTGTAAGATATTTTGTGCAAATGATACTAACAAGTTGGTTAATGAGGGCAAAAAAATAACGGGAAAATCGTTTTATGAAGTCTTGTGATGTTTAAAATATTGTGTTGTCAATAATCATCGTCATTTCATTTTATTATTCATCATATTACAAATAATTATCATTACTTTCTTCTGATTAGAAATCATTATTCTTTATATTCATAGACTCATTTCTATATTCATATCATTACATATAATTATCATATCTTTCTTCTAATTAGAAATCATTATTATTTTTATTCAGACCATCATTCATTCATAGACCTAGCATAGTACCATATAACTGATTACATTATTCATTTCATTAAGTATCATTATCATAACTTTCTTCTGATTAGAAATCATTATTCTTTTTATTTCTTACCATTATTCATTCATTCATAGACCCATCAAACTCATTTTATTATTTATTTCATGAAAAAATCACTCTTTCTCATTATTTTCATAATCATAACACAATATCATAATTTCAATAATTTATGAAAATTCACAATACAATGTAAGCAAATGTGTCGTTTAAGTATTTATTTACTGTAACTTAGTTGCTAGCATATTATAGATTAAGTAAGTACGTTAGTAATAAAGATTTTATAGAACATATTTTTTCATTTTTATTACAATCCAGCAGCTTATGATTGCCTTTTAGAACATTCCGACATTTCCAAATAATTACTACTTAGCGGTCTGCAAATGTAATATTACATATTATTTCTGCACCATAACACGAATATGGTGTTAATAATATTTATTACTTTAGTTAGCAGGCTGCAGGGCGAGGAATCGGAATACGGTTATTAAGTGTCGAAATATTATGACACCTGTTTTCCGTAATAGCTATACTAAACTATACTTACATACATATTAAATAGCTGTGCTTTGACCAGTTACTGGCAAATTCGTAGTTTTGCAATCGTATTTTTATCCGAATACGGCGATGCCAAAAGAAAGCGTAGTGATTTTGGCAGTCTATGTATGTATAAGTATATGTATGCTTGTTCCAACGAGGCGCCTAAACTACTGATACGATTTTAATGAATGAGGTATCAATAGATTTGTAATAATAGCCCGGGTAACATAGGCTATATAATTTACGTAGTCGGGATATAGTTTTTTTTATAAAATATATAGTAATTAAATGTAAGGGGATAACAAGCAGATGGATCGCCTTATGTTAAGCGATGATGTGCATTGTCCCCTCATTACCTCTCTTCAAACACAACGCTTCAATCATAGGTTGAGCTGGCGCATTCATGCCCGAAGTGTGTCTTCAATTATGGAGATCTATAACTCAGTTAGTCAATATCTATACCTAGAGTAACCGCAAAATAAAAAATTGAGGGTTTGAGATACATTGATTTCATGTTTGTATGTGTGTAAAAATGTAAGCTGGTGGCAATTTAGGTATATGATTTAATCGACGTGTATACTAAGACGTATCAGTTACGTACGTAAGACGTACAGTTGAATACTACATAGTATTCAACTGTGAACTAGAGGAAATAGCTGGCGAGCTCAGGTAGCTCTGAGTTTTATAGATAGCCAAATTATAGCTGGCAGAAGTCAGTATTGTGGGAGTTATTTTTTTAAAATAATTATTGAAAAGTAAAAAAATTATTAGTACTAAGTATATATTATCCTATTGTCTTTTTATTTTTATGTTTTTTGGAATATTTAAAATGTATTTAATAATATATAATTGATGGCAGACACGATAGTATAATTTTGGTCAGATTTTTAACCAAAAATTCCGAACTTATTTATAAAAAAATCAGAGCTTCGTGAGACATGAGTTGGCGACTTTTTTTCTCTAGTTCACATAGTTGCAGATTACATTACGTCTTACTATCTACGACGATGAAATCATCTCTGTGGCTCAGTGGTTCAGCGCGTTGGTGCTTAAGCCGGGGGTTGTGGGTTCGAATCCCGCCGAAGGAACAAAAAGTTTTTCTGTGTTCCTGGGTCATGGATGTGTATTAAATATGTGTATACTATAATAAAAATCTTAAATATATGTATAGTATTAAAATATTAAATATACTTCCCGTTTTCTGGTACCTGTAACACAGGAGTTCTTCGGATACTTCGCACGGGGCCAGATTGACGTGGTGTGAAGGGTCCATATATAGTATAGCATAGTATAGTATAGTATATACCTTAATAATTGCGACCAGCTCGCCCTAGTTATATGGAGCGCCCTAGCTGTGTAACTTACCTATTAGTATCAGTTCACAACGAAACGCGACGTAAAAATTGAACTTTATCCACTACACACAGAGGTAACTACACGCTTATTTACAAGAGTTCGAATTTCGAGATGCACTGAGCTGTGTAGCGCAGCGCCGCCCTTGCAATGAATTGCTATCTTAAAAATGCAGCGCCGCTTCGGGTCGCGTCACATCTCGGTATGGGCTGACCCTTATACTAGTCTGTCAAATTAAATCCAATCATCAGTGTCAACTGAAATGGCAATAGATATTTCAAACGATAAACCCGCTTCTCCAAACACATCAATTTTTAAATTACGAATCTTGCGTTTAACATTATGGTCACATTTTAATCAAGTTTTGATGATTAGACCATAAACGAAAACATGAAGCAATTTAAAGGGGTTTTATCGTTACGTATATCATACCAAATTGAATCCTTTTTGATAAAAATAATTTAGAAGATAAAATAAGATTTTGCCTGAAGACACCGAGTGGAAAATATATTACATACTTCCGTACAAAGAACTCACAAGTGCTGAATGATAAAATATATATAGTATCTAATACTTATAATAAAAAATACGTTTCTACTATCTATCGCATAGTGGTCAAATAAGATCATAATTATTCACTCAATTTTTAAGCTGTAACTAAATATAATGTTTTTTTTGCCTCATAGACACGAAAAATAATAATATTATGATTTGAGAAAACTAAAAAAAATAAGCTTTTTAATTTTCGAATTTTCTATGACCTTCCGACTCCATCGTCATACCCTGAATATTATATAGAGACAAAGTTATCGTCAAGGGTCAAGACCAGACATACGAGCCCAAACTCGATGGAGTTGTATCGTTTATTGCGGATTTCCAATGGCGACCTTCCA
This sequence comes from Phengaris alcon alcon, assembly GCA_037179445.1. Lineage (NCBI taxonomy): Eukaryota > Metazoa > Arthropoda > Insecta > Lepidoptera > Lycaenidae > Phengaris > Phengaris alcon. Next base: position 1,970,099 of record JAYRCH010000135.1, on the reverse strand, counting down.
GCTCCAGCATCAGATCAGGTCTATGTATGTCATCACAATGTTGCATTGTCACACGATATACATATATGCGTGCAAAATTTTAGCTCAATCAGAAACCGGTAAGTGGGTCAAATTAAACTCACAAGATTTGATTACACACAAAGGGACAGGTGAAACTAAATAAAAGCCGGTAAAAATTACAATTTGTATTTCACATTCAATAGACAACCATATAATGTGAAAGACATATTCACAAGCGTCAACGTCTGATTTTTTTTTTATCATACGCGTTGCAGGATGAGTAACGGTATCGGTATCGCGGCAAAATGTACGGTTCCCGCGTATTTCCCTTTGCGTCCACGAACTCGCGGGCAGCATCTAGTCGATAATAATTATCGCCACGCCGATTTCTGGACCCAAGAGTGGATCCTGGCATACTTTTTTCACTGACACTGGGTAGGAATCAGAACCTCAATTCTCGTATTAAAGTAGACTTTCATTTTACTTTCATTGTATTATATGTGAAGCGAGTATCAGAAACTGATTTTGTGAAGTTTGGACCAATTAGAATGCATTTCACGTTCAAGTTTACGAGATTTTTTTATGGTTTTAGCGTATCGGGACTTGATTGTAATTATTGTATTATTGCGGGTTTTATTTAGCGGAATTAACCCTCTGGTTTATTATTTACGCCATACTTTGAATATAAAAACAAATACCAATAAATCTTTTGCATCTTTAAGTATGTATTTAAGTACCACCTTCTGCCATTGAATGCGATTCAATGAAGGGCGCCTCGAATTGTCGACTACCAAAGTGTTTCAAATAGGGCCCTTAGGACTACATAGAGATGTAGCATCGCTGTGCATCTTCTATCGGTTATATTACGGGGAGTGCTCCGGGGAATTGTTCGGATTTATACCTGCTGCAACTTTTCGCCAATCCTCCACCGTGCGCTTTACCCGGAGTTTTCTGCCGCGTACGACAAAACTTTGGTTTGAACTGTCACCAGCGTTATTTCCCGACCATCACGACCTTCAAACCCTCAGGAAAGGAATGTATTCCTCTTTGAAAAGCCGACAACACGCTTGCTTCTAAGGTGATGCGGGTGAATATGGGCGACGGTAATCGCTTTCCATCAGGCGACCCGTTTGCTTGATTGCCCCCAATTATTCATACATAACATTATAGGAAAGTAATTATTATTATACCCACGCACTTTATGAATCTTTTACCGGTGTTAAATCTGAAGATGATGATGAGATATAACTTAGCAGATCGATGTTATGACTCCAAATTATTCCATACTCCTATGTAATCCTGCGATCAAAATTAAGATTCCACGTACCTACTCGAGATACGTTTATTCCTAAACTTGTTTACTGGTAGCGTCAGCGGAAAACTCTGAATTTTCTTAGGTTCTCATCAGATTCACTCACTTATTTTATCATATTCTTTACACATTTATAAAAAACTTACAATACTCAAGTTTGTGAATTGTGACATTTAGGGCATATTATTATAATTATAATTTAGATTTGGTTATTAATTTTTGTACACTTACATTCAATTGTTGGAAGTTTCTATGCAGTGGTGTGTTATAATTTGAAGTGTTTTACAACATAGCCATAGATTAGTAAATAATGACTTTGACATAGCCGACATCTATGCTATCTAAGGAAGAAGATTTTAGTTATTAATCTAAGATAATACTTACACCTAGTCGAGGAATTACATGAAAAAGTTCGTGACAGTCCTTTTGTTAAAAAAATAAATTGAAAAATTCTGTACTGCAAAAAATAAAGCAATCATAATTTACAGTGCAATATACAGTTTGTAGATTTTTTGCTTGTCGTAGAGGCAATACTCAAAATTTCTAAGCCATTCGTCCCAGCTTAAAATTCAACATTTTTCTGCGAACCACACATGATATATAAAATAGTGAATTAATTCGGTATATCTGTAACGATTTGTGTTCTATATAAGTCGGCCGGGGCACACGTCAGCGCCTAGAGTCGCATACACTGCGGGCTGGTTATGTGATATTGTGCACGAAAATCCAAAATGGCGGCTTTACATTTTGTATTGGTACGTAAAGAAACTTATGTAAAAAGTTGAAAATAGTAATGGAACAAATATAAGAATGAAGTTACAAAAGGCTCATTCTAGATTTAAATAACCTGCGATTAAAAATATTCTAAAAAAACCTGAAATAAATAGTTTTATGTTATTATCAAATTTATTTAACTTATTGCAAAATAAACTTTTAGGCTTTCTTTTTTGGAAATAATAATAAAAACATGGGACCAAGATAGAGTCCTAAATACAAAGGGATAAAAGGAATCTACACTAATATTGTAAAGGGGAAATATTTGTCAGTTTGTTTGTATGTTTGCATTGAATAGGCTCCGAAACTAGTGGACCGATTTTGTTGAAACTTCTCACATATATAGAGTAGGTAGGAGTAGGTAGGTAGTATAGGGAGGGACATAGTCTTTTTATCTCGGAAAAATGTATGATTCCTGGGTATTTTCTTTTGCCCGTACGATGTTGCGGGAAAAGTCTAGTCTGAAATATTTGTGGAAAAAGTCTTGTTACGTTTCACAAGCCCTTACAACGAAGGTATTAGTTTCAATCAATCTCTCTATGAGGAGAATGTATTTTTTGTTGGAATATTTTAATAGAGTTATTGGAACTTGCTCGAAGGTTGTGTTACCAATGCATTAAAAGCATAGAACTGATAATGGTTATTAGTATTTATGATAATAATTGTAACTCACGTTTTTTTTTCAAAAGTGCAAAACTCAACTTTTGATTTACCGCTGCCGCCACTAAGTCTGTTAATTTTCTTTGTGCTCCTTGTATCTCTCCAGCCAATCCGTCACATCCGTGTCGCAAATTTGTAATTATCCAGTTAATCATAGGTCACGGTACACGCCAAGAAAATGCCTTTAAATTATCGATTAAGAGGCCAAGGTAAATTTATAGGTAAAACTTTTTAATCGATCGAGAGTTGTGCGTAACTTATGTTTGCCATAATGGATATAAAATGTTTGGTTGCTTGGTAAGCATATTATTTAACTAATCTTAAAATTAATTCAGAACCTCCATGAAAATTGTTGAAACAAAATCTTTTTTACCAGCAGGACCGACGAGGAGTCGAATAAAATTATAGGAACCTGTGTCTTGCCAAACATTAACCACTGAGCTATTATAGTGAACTACATCATTATGCGGTGATCGTTAAAATGTATGGCTTATTTGAATTAAGATGTTAGTTTATCCGTATAGACTTTACATTTCGCGCTTGTATTGCAACATACATAAATCAGTGACTGTATATCTGCAACATTCAAACTAATGATTAATAAAAAAAATAATTAACTGTATAGTAAATAAAATAACCAATTATGGTATTATGATGACTAGAGCCCTGTGATCTAAATCCGCCCTTAATAATTTTTACCTTTGAAATTTATAAGGGTACTTTTGTCACTTAATAGGTATTTGTCACTTATACGGTAGTATGGATTGATAATCTAAGGTAGGGTGTTGTTACTTTTATTAATTTTATACTTACTAAGCATTGTTAAAAAATATTAGATTTCTGTACACCTTCCTCTACATAACTTTAACTGTGCCAAATATCATACTCCCCCGTGTGCACAATTTTCGTGATACAGTACTGAAGGTTTTTGCTTCACGTATCAATTAAATTATTACTAAAAAAATATTTCACATTAATTAACATTTCATTTTTTTTTATTTAATTGATACAAAACAATCAAATAAGCTTTATATTAAAAGAAAAATATGCGTAAACATTTGAAAATAACACATTCGCGAGAGAAATAACTTTTTCAAAATGTGCTACGGTGCTACGCGCATCGTATCTTGTGCTACGGGAAGATAAAAACAAATATTGTTATAGGTTTACGTGTTGACTGTTCAGTGTAACGAGTTATTTTGTCATTACAAAACTATACCAAACTACCAGGATAGTATAAATCATAGGCCACATACCTATTGAGCAAGCGTCCCAGATGTAGCTAATAAGTTAGATCCTATAACTCCTACCTACAGTTCCTAACCACCAAGTAACAGATATCTGGCACATACGCCTTCCGTGTGCATTTGAAATGGTCAATTTTGTGCTATTAAATGAAATTAAATGTATAGTAATTATGTGAGTAAGTCGGTTAGTATTTACTTTAGAAACTAAAACATAATAAGTACTTATTTTAAACTTGTGCAACAATATTTCAAATTGGAAGCTAAAAGCTATCTATTAACTAAGTAACTGTGCGAGAGCCAAGCTTCGGAACGAATGGGCTGGCTCGACCGAATATACCGCGACCTCACAGAAAACCGGCGTGAAATAACGCTTGCGTTGTGTTTCGCCGAGTGAGTGAGGTTACCGGAGGCCCAAGGGATTTGGGATTTTAAGGACTTAACGCAAGTCGCAACACCAGAGGAGTTACAAGTATAACTTCTCTGGTGTTGCGAGTGTCCATGGGCGGCGGTGATCGCTTACCATCAGGCGATCCGTGTGCACGTTTCCTTGTTCATTTCATTAAAAATTTCATTAATTCATTCATTAATTGATTAAAAACTCTCATTTACAAACCAATTGCTATCCACTGCATAAAAATAAAATTCAGTGAATTAAATATATTTGTTAGAAAAGTAAAAAGGTACCAGGTAGGTACAATGTGAGGTGGTAAACTTGTGGTAGATTAGAATGGTGGTAGATTTTTTGCTTGTCGTAGAGGCAATACTCAAAATTTCTAAGCCATTCGTCCCAGCTTAAAATTCAACATTTTTCTGCGAACCACACATGATATATAAAATAGTGAATTAATTCGGTATATCTGTAACGATTTGTGTTCTATATAAGTCGGCCGGGGCACACGTCAGCGCCTAGAGTCGCATACACTGCGGGCTGGTTATGTGATATTGTGCACGAAAATCCAAAATGGCGGCTTTACATTTTGTATTGGTACGTAAAGAAACTTATGTAAAAAGTTGAAAATAGTAATGGAACAAATATAAGAATGAAGTTACAAAAGGCTCATTCTAGATTTAAATAACCTGCGATTAAAAATATTCTAAAAAAACCTGAAATAAATAGTTTTATGTTATTATCAAATTTATTTAACTTATTGCAAAATAAACTTTTAGGCTTTCTTTTTTGGAAATAATAATAAAAACATGGGACCAAGATAGAGTCCTAAATACAAAGGGATAAAAGGAATCTACACTAATATTGTAAAGGGGAAATATTTGTCAGTTTGTTTGTATGTTTGCATTGAATAGGCTCCGAAACTAGTGGACCGATTTTGTTGAAACTTCTCACATATATAGAGTAGGTAGGAGTAGGTAGGTAGTATAGGGAGGGACATAGTCTTTTTATCTCGGAAAAATGTATGATTCCTGGGTATTTTCTTTTGCCCGTACGATGTTGCGGGAAAAGTCTAGTCTGAAATATTTGTGGAAAAAGTCTTGTTACGTTTCACAAGCCCTTACAACGAAGGTATTAGTTTCAATCAATCTCTCTATGAGGAGAATGTATTTTTTGTTGGAATATTTTAATAGAGTTATTGGAACTTGCTCGAAGGTTGTGTTACCAATGCATTAAAAGCATAGAACTGATAATGGTTATTAGTATTTATGATAATAATTGTAACTCACGTTTTTTTTTCAAAAGTGCAAAACTCAACTTTTGATTTACCGCTGCCGCCACTAAGTCTGTTAATTTTCTTTGTGCTCCTTGTATCTCTCCAGCCAATCCGTCACATCCGTGTCGCAAATTTGTAATTATCCAGTTAATCATAGGTCACGGTACACGCCAAGAAAATGCCTTTAAATTATCGATTAAGAGGCCAAGGTAAATTTATAGGTAAAACTTTTTAATCGATCGAGAGTTGTGCGTAACTTATGTTTGCCATAATGGATATAAAATGTTTGGTTGCTTGGTAAGCATATTATTTAACTAATCTTAAAATTAATTCAGAACCTCCATGAAAATTGTTGAAACAAAATCTTTTTTACCAGCAGGACCGACGAGGAGTCGAATAAAATTATAGGAACCTGTGTCTTGCCAAACATTAACCACTGAGCTATTATAGTGAACTACATCATTATGCGGTGATCGTTAAAATGTATGGCTTATTTGAATTAAGATGTTAGTTTATCCGTATAGACTTTACATTTCGCGCTTGTATTGCAACATACATAAATCAGTGACTGTATATCTGCAACATTCAAACTAATGATTAATAAAAAAAATAATTAACTGTATAGTAAATAAAATAACCAATTATGGTATTATGATGACTAGAGCCCTGTGATCTAAATCCGCCCTTAATAATTTTTACCTTTGAAATTTATAAGGGTACTTTTGTCACTTAATAGGTATTTGTCACTTATACGGTAGTATGGATTGATAATCTAAGGTAGGGTGTTGTTACTTTTATTAATTTTATACTTACTAAGCATTGTTAAAAAATATTAGATTTCTGTACACCTTCCTCTACATAACTTTAACTGTGCCAAATATCATACTCCCCCGTGTGCACAATTTTCGTGATACAGTACTGAAGGTTTTTGCTTCACGTATCAATTAAATTATTACTAAAAAAATATTTCACATTAATTAACATTTCATTTTTTTTTATTTAATTGATACAAAACAATCAAATAAGCTTTATATTAAAAGAAAAATATGCGTAAACATTTGAAAATAACACATTCGCGAGAGAAATAACTTTTTCAAAATGTGCTACGGTGCTACGCGCATCGTATCTTGTGCTACGGGAAGATAAAAACAAATATTGTTATAGGTTTACGTGTTGACTGTTCAGTGTAACGAGTTATTTTGTCATTACAAAACTATACCAAACTACCAGGATAGTATAAATCATAGGCCACATACCTATTGAGCAAGCGTCCCAGATGTAGCTAATAAGTTAGATCCTATAACTCCTACCTACAGTTCCTAACCACCAAGTAACAGATATCTGGCACATACGCCTTCCGTGTGCATTTGAAATGGTCAATTTTGTGCTATTAAATGAAATTAAATGTATAATAATTATGTGAGTAAGTCGGTTAGTATTTACTTTAGAAACTAAAACATAATAAGTACTTATTTTAAACTTGTGCAACAATATTTCAAATTGGAAGCTAAAAGCTATCTATTAACTAAGTAACTGTGCGAGAGCCAAGCTTCGGAACAAATGGGCTGGCTCGACCGAATATACCGCGACCTCACAGAAAACCGGCGTGAAATAACGCTTGCGTTGTGTTTCGCCGAGTGAGTGAGGTTACCGGAGGCCCAAGGGATTTGGGATTTTAAGGACTTAACGCAAGTCGCAACACCAGAGGAGTTACAAGTATAACTTCTCTGGTGTTGCGAGTGTCCATGGGCGGCGGTGATCGCTTACCATCAGGCGATCCGTGTGCACGTTTCCTTGTTCATTTCATTAAAAATTTCATTAATTCATTCATTAATTCATTAAAAACTCTCATTTACAAACCAATTGCTATCCACTGCATAAAAATAAAATTCAGTGAATTAAATATATTTGTTAGAAAAGTAAAAAGGTACCAGGTAGGTACAATGTGAGGAGGTAAACAATATAATGTTTAAAATTATCTAGATAGCCTATAGGTAGAGTATAGGCCTTAAAATAGATCGCCTTGACACAGGCTAGGTCTATACCGCCGCATAGCCCCGACTTACTTTCTGACAGTAGGATATACGCTGAAGGTTTCATAAAAGCACTTGTGAGATTTAATTATCTAAGGTACCTATGGAAGACGGATAACGTATTAAACTAGCAATCAGGGCTGCCAGCACAGAGTAGAAAAAGTGGATCCAAATTTTAAAATTTTGACGTCCTTTTAACGGTCCACAATTTTTCCACACAATCGTGGGACATACCGTATGCTTGTAGTAGTGAAATGAAATCGAAAGCTAACTTCTATATATATATCTTCTATATATATATATATGTATATCTGTCCCTCTTTCTTTAGTACCAAATAATCTACATTTTTCTTAGTCATCACTTTATGCCATGACATCTATTTCTATATTATACCGTACGTGAAACTCGCGTTTAGGACTCATGGGGTGCCTGCGTTTTTGAGACCGTCTTTGATTTTTTCGCATCCGAATGAAAATTGTTACACGCGCCTAAAAACAATGCCTACAAACATGCCTACCGACCTATCCTACATAATGTGAGATGGATTTATGTCTTACGTCCATCAGCCTACTGCCTGTCAGACTTTTTGGCAGAGTTTAGTGAACATTTGTCTTACTGCAGTCAATTATAAAATTTTATAAAATAAATAATAAAAATAAAAATTTATAAAATAATAATTAAACTATCCAATGTAAAAGGTCTATTAGTCGCACAGGTGTGTGTGGGACTGCTCTACATGGCGGCCATTTTGTTTTTTCGCCACATTCGTGTGTTTTGCAACACATTCCCGTAATTCTAATCGCATAACTGAAATTAATATTTCTCTTCTTGTGGCATTTTGCTTTTTGTGTATAACTGACTTGAGTTTTACTACTTAGTAATGTCACGAGTGCATAGTCTTTAAAAATATAAATTAATACCCAATAATAAATTATTTCAAATTCGATTTGCCTAAAATTTTTTTTCCTTTTTTCAGATCTTGCTCGTAGCGAGCAAGCTATCTGCTGCCAAAGATGTGGAGGGAAAAGCGAAGGTTTCTGAGCTCCTAGAGAACGGCATCAAGGACGAACCAGCAGGAAAACCGGCGAAAAGAGGAATCATTTCCACCGGGATTGGTCACGACCTCGGAGGCTATTCCTCGCTGGGAGGAGGAATTTCTTACGGAGGACTATCATCTGGCGTTGCTATCGGTGGTTCCAGCATCGGTATTGGTTCCGGCATCGGTATCGGTTCCGGTATTGGTTCCGGCATCGGTATCGGTTCCGGTATTGGTTCCGGCATCGGTATTGGTTCTGGTGTTGGCATTGGTTCTGGAGTCGGAATTGGTTCTGGAATCGGAATTGGTTCTGGAATTGGTATTGGTTCTGGCGTGTCTGTCGCCGCCGCTCCTGCTGTTGCTGTCGCTCCAGCCCCTGCCTTCGCAGTCGCGGCTCCTGCTGTTGCCGCTGCCCCTGTGGCAGTAGCAGCTGGACCAGCTGCCGTCCAGACCTCAGTCTCAGTTGCTCCCAACCCTGTGATCTTACGACAAGAGATACCCAGATTTATCACTCGCACTATCACTCGAAACGTTCAAGTGCCTGTACAAGTACCAGTGCAAGTTCCGGTAGACAGGCAGGTACCAGTGCCCGTGAGGGTTCCAGTTCCAGTACCAGTTGACAGGCCGGTACCAATAATCCACAGGGTACCAGTCGAGATTACGAGGCAAGTACCCGTGTACTACGAAAGAAAAGTGCCGTACCCAGTCAAGGTACCAGTTTCGGTACCAGTTCCGTATCCAGTGACAGTCGAGAAGCATGTTCCAGTAGATCGCCCCGTGTACATCAACCGTCAAGTCTCTGTACCTCACCCCGTATACGTCGACAGGCACGTGAAGGTGCCAGTGCCCGTGCAAGTAGACAGGCCAGTTGCTGTCCCGCACCCCGTCGTGGTCGACAGGCCAGTGGCTGTACCACAACCGTACGTTGTTGAGAAACACGTGCCAGTTCAAACAGTGTCCTCGGTACCGGTTAGTATCGGTCAGTCTGTAGGACTCTCTAGCGGTATTGGAGTATCGAGTATCGGCAGTATTGGATTATCGGGACTGGGACATGGGATTGGTCTCGGTGTCGGAGGCCTGGGACATGGGATTGGTCTCGGTGTCGGAGGCCTGGGACATGGGATTGGTCTCGGTGACGGAGGCCTGGGACACGGGATTGGTCTCGGTGTCGGAGGCCTGGGACACGGGATTGGCCTCTCCAGCGGCTACGCTTCAGGCTACGGCCTCTCCGGATACTCAAAGGTTCTGCATTAAATGGTGTGTCAAATGATATGAGATGAAATAAAATCGTATAAATGTTTTTTTTTATTAATTAATTGTACAAAAGCATTACATGTCGTGCGTCATATTCTAAAACGTGTTTGTTATTATTTTATATTGATTTTCAATTTAGTTTTATTGAGTACAAAACAATGAAAAACAACCTAAAATTATCATTTTCATTATTAGAAACGCATTATTGTCTTTGATTTTTGTTAGTTTTTATTTGTAAATGCTATTATTTAAACCTATTTTATAATTGGGCGCCTAGCTGCTCTTACATGTAAATAATATTTTGATATATATTTACTTATTAAATTATGTATTTTAATACGACATAGAAGTAACTTAATATACAATTTGAGGCAATATTTAATTTTTATTTCACTAAAGCCATTTTGAGTTAAGGTTTCTGAAAACTGTGCTGGCGGCGGACTCACTAGCGGTATTCATTAACTTTGATACTGAACGGGCCCAAGATGCCATCGCTAATCACGATGACGAAGTTAGAAAGAAAAAATGTGTATGTGAAATGTAAAATGTGTGTAATGTTGATCATGTATTGACGTATCGCGCGCTGTCATTTAGCGAACGTTATGTCAATCACAAATATTTTCAATTTCGAAGATCGTCATTGTAATTAACGATGGCATGGTTCCAGTTACTGTAAACAAATTCAATATACACGGGTTTTTTATCAAGAAAAGTGACATTTGTGCTGTATAATTATAACCCACGACCACTGTGTCGTGTGAGTTAGGCGGCCATACTAAGAAGGTATGTCAAGATTTTATATTTTTTTTATTCTTTAGAAAGTACCATCATGCCGTCCCAATCTGAATCCTTAAAATATAATACACCGTTTCTCCGGGTTCATGGGTGAGCCAGGTGGACAGTGCCAGGCCCTGGCGAACTCCACGCTGTTCTGTAGGGAGCCTCGCGCTCTGAACTGCTGGGGTGAATGCTCGTCCTCCAGGTCCGACTCGAGAGAGTCCTTGGTGTTCACTCCGCACCATAGCTGGAAATAGTATATTATTATATTTGAAATTAACTAAAATTTGGACAAAAATTAGAAATTTGCGACCACGGCGAAGGCAAAAGGAAGGGTAAGTTTTGGCAGTCTACATAATATGTATGGTTATAACTTATATTATTAAACTACTGATCCGATTTTAAAGACTGAGGAGTCAATCGATACATACTCTAAGCCCGGTTAACACACTAGTCTACACGTAGTCGGCTTAAACTTTTTTATACAAAATTATAGTTAAAAATATTATGTAAAAATAATAATAATAATATAAATAATGTACAAAACACAATCCCCCTTACTAATAAACATTTTTACACAACGGATAGCTTAAACAACATTTAAGTTATCAAACAAGTAACGTATCAAACAAAGATAGCAACCTTGTATTGGTTATCCGTTGTGTAAATATTTTAATTAGTAAGGGGGATTGTGTTTTGTATATTATTTGCATTTGGACAGTGGCAAAATATTAGTGACTTGTTTTCAAATATATTGCGACTACCTGTTCCCCGCGGCTCTGCCAGCGTAAATACAGTATCCCACAGAAACATTGTACTTTTTTGGTATCTTATGTTTTAATCCAGAGCATAAACTACAACCATACCAAATTTCATCGAAATCCGTTTAGTACATTTTGCGTGAAAGAGTAACAAATATCCATCCATCCTCACAAACTTTCACATTTATAATAGTAAGTAGGACGTTTTCTACTCACATTGCCATAAGACAGGAAGAACAGTTGCTCCGAGGTCATATCCTCGAACCCTGGTAGCTTAGGTTCCGGGCCCTGCTTGTGAAGGTGCTCCTGGAGGGCCATGAATGCCTCTCGCAGCCCGCCGTTGTCTGCGATGTTCTCGCCTAAGGTTCTCTTGCCGTCCACCTGAAATTGTTGCAGACTGCTGACTAAGGAAAACTAAAGTGTCACACAGTTCAAATATCTTTCACATTTTATGTAAAACAGCCACGAATCTTGTTGTATTCTACTAGTACAGCTTGGAAAAAAAGAGTATGAATATGTGACAGCAGGAACTACAAAACATTTTCGACTGTATCATCTTTTATCCTTATTAGATTGGAATGAAATACTTTATTAAAACTAGCTACTAGCTAGTCCCGACATACGTTGTTCTGTCTTAATCTTCATTTTTTGTATTTTCCTCACAATTTTTCCAACATATCTCACCTTTTAAACCTTCCCTGAACTTCCACAATTATTGCAAGACCTAAATTAGCAAAATCGGTCCAGCCGTTCTCGAGTTTTAGCGAGACACAGGTTTTACAATTAATTTTTAAATATAAGATAACAAATAAATACAATAAATTTCATTGCAATCTAATAAGAATAAAATATGATAAAATCAAAAATGTTTTTAGTTCCTGTCACCGCGTCATACTCTTTTTTACCAAACTTGTTGGTAAGTGTGTTTGGTATTTATAAAGTAGCAAACTTCAAAATAATTTTTACACATTTGTATTTATAGCAGCAGTCGGAACATAATTTTGATGCACTATAGTATTTTGTTTTATTATGAAAAATGGGGAGCCAACGACCAAATAATCGCCTGATGTAAAGCCATTACCGTCGCCTATGGGGTGTCATGGGCAACACCAGAGACGTCGCATGTGCGTTGCCGGCCTGTTGAAGAGGAATACGCTCTTATCTTAAAGGTTTGAAGGTCGTCATGGTCCGGAAATACGACTGGCGTCAGTTCATTCCAGAGTTTTATTGTGCCTGTCAGAAAACTCCGGGTAAATCATCAGATTTCTAATAATCTTTCTAATAATCATATTAGATGATAGAGATTTTCGATCTAAATACTTATCTACTATAAACAGTAAACTGCTGTTTATAGTAGATAAGTATTTAGCTCGAATGAACCGGGATATTATAGCAGTAACAGTGCAATTTAGCTATTGGCCAATCGTACTTATACAAGTGGATATTATTATGACGTAGACATCGCTAGAAAAGGTCTTCAAAATTCTACTATTGTCGTTTGAGGATGTAACAGACACATTTACCGCCTGTTTCGTGTGAAGGTATTAGTAACGTAAATGAATAGTACCTGGGTAACCTGAAGTTCTGGTATTTATCTGACCGGGATTCGAAGCGACCACATTCCGAATTTTCGAACAAAGCAAAAATTATACATACGCATACCGAACTGCCAATCGGACTGACATAATAGAGACAAAATTATTTATGTATCACGACTCACGACGAAAGAAAGAACATATAATTATATGAATTAAAAACGCGTTGTTTCCTACGGATAAGACCTATATAGATCGATTTTTCTCCTTGCATACTAAATTTCATGGTAATACTTACAGCCGTTTTCAAGAAACCGATTACATATATACAAGATTGTCTCGTTTAGAGTATAAGATTATCTAAATAGGCTCACATGCTCATCCACTTCCGGCACGTAATACTCGGAGTACTGGTCGACGAAGCACTGTGTCATGTTCACGAACGAGCTGATGGTGGAGTTGCTCCACCACGGCAGCAGGTTGCCGTCCTTGTCGAACTGACGACCTGGACAATATAGGGACTGATCAGCAATATATTCTACTCTAGATCATTATATAATAATATCTATGGACGCTTTTACACCACGTCAATCTGGTCCCGTGGAAAATTCTCAAAGAACTCGTGTTACGGGTACCGGACAACGGAAATATATTTAATACATTTCATACTCTACTTTCTCCTTTATTTAATATTTTTATTATAAAATACGCATATTTATTACACATCCATGACCCACGAACACAGAAAACTTTTTGTTCCCTGGCAGGATTCGAATCCGCGACCTCCGGATGGAGCGCCAACGCACTAACCACTGAGCCACAGAGGACTTCAATAATAAATAATTATCATAACAGACAGTTGGATGAAAAAATAATTAAGTAAAAAAGTAATATTAACAATTCATACACTCAATTTCTTCCCGCTAACTCGAGTTGTGAAGATAACTCGAATTCAATTTAGAGCTATCTATTCAACTCGACTTAACTCGTGTCCTTTTTCAGGGTTCCATAATACTCAAGGAGCCCTTATTGTTTGCTCTGTCCGTCCGTCTGTCTGTATGTCTGTCCGCTCTTCTAGCTTCTGTAATTGTAAATATATAAATGCATAAAATTTGGTATAGTTATATAATGTGTAAAAATCTCGGTCTTGACATCATAAAATAAAAATAATTTTATGTTTTAGGGGTGGCTCTCCAATCTTCATACATGTGAAGTGGAGATGAAAAATATTTTTTCATTTTACCCCATCGTGTGGGGTATCGTTGGGGTAAAATGAAAGTGAGGTCTTTTAAAATAAAGGCAAAATTTCATACATGACTTTTTTACAAAGTCAACCATTTTCGAGTAAACGGCCTCCAAAGTGGTTTATAAGTTGGAGGCATTTCTAAATTATACGAGATAGAAACTTGTAAGTTTCTATGTTGATTGATCATGATGAGTGACAAAAACTCTTTAGGAAAATTATTTTGAGCGAAATCAGACAATAACTTTTGATGTAATTCAAAGAAAACCTATTACCCATTGATAGTTACGGAACCCTCCTATGCCATGTCCTGACATGCTCTTGGTTAGGTTATTTCCGAGTTGGCACACCTCTACTAGTTCATAGCGTGTTTACAAAGATATTGGGCCGTCGGAACATTTATCGTATTAATGTTACGGCATTAGCATAAAGCATTTTTTACCCTTCAGCTTTTCATTTGCATACAATAGGCCAAGGCCTTTCTTTAGGCGCGTTTGGCATCTTTTTTTACACGCCTCATGCTTGCCTGTGCGCTATTGTTTTTACTTTTATTGGTACTCCCGGGTTCCACTTTTTTGTATTTAGGGGACGGTTGTAGAATAGGTGAAATAATAAAATCCCCTTTCCATGCCTAAGATTTGAATTGTTACTTTTTACTGGAGGGTAGATATGTTACAAGATTTCTTAGTCTTGAGAATTTCACTTAAAGATTAAAGATAGGGCCAGTTTTCTAGATAATTTTACACAATGGTTTGCCTCGATATTAGAATAGTCTAAGAGCAATAGTATTTTTTACTTATAAAAAAACATGGTTACCAAAATTATCGAAGCCATGAGTAATCTCGTGTCCAAGAACGGTGCCGAGGGATCCGTAGTTCAGGGAACTGAAATTTATAGCGAGAATAAATAATATTTTGTTTATTTAATAACAAGTAAGTATACAGTATGTTTACTTATTATTTCTAAACCATACAACACATTAATAAATATACGTACTCGAGTCCCAAATCAAAGAACGGATATTGTATCATTACAAGCGGCACAGCTGCGTCCCAAATGAAATTTGTTTTTAAAAATTTAAAATAACATAATCAAGTATCAAGTACTTAAACTTCTAATTTTATTGGCAAATACCATAAAAGGTTTCCATTACAATTAACAAAAAAAATATACACATAAACTAGTTAATATTTTAACAATCTCTTCAAAGTCTATAATCTCCCTTACTAATATTTTTTTACACAACTGTTTAGCTACTCAATGTTGCTGCAGTACGAGGGCTGCACTAAAAGTATCGGGAACGGAATATTTCCACTGTTCCTCTCATATTAAAATCTTTTTAATTTAAAAACTCCTTGGTTTAAAAAATCGAATAGCGTTTATTTATTTAAAAAAAGATTCTCGGTCTTGTCAAACTTGTTTAGTCGTTGAGAAAATGGAATTGACTCGAGAAAATTCTAGAGCGATGATTTATTATGACTTTCGAAGTGGTTTAACACAAAGCTGATTGAGGAAGATCGACATGTGACATACCGCGAAATTCAGGCAACTTTAGACATTGGCATGAGTCAAATACAAATAATCTTGCATGAACAATTAGGTGTAAAAAAGTTGTTTTCCCGATGGATACCGCATTTGCTCTGTGAAAAGCAAAAAGCGGCTCGCGTTACTTGATGCGTCAGAACTCTCGAAAGATTCCACGCAGGGTCCTCAAATGCTGTATACAACATCGTATCAGGTGACGAATCCTGGATATCGAGGATTATTTGTTTCGGGAACAAAAAACCAGTCACGAGTTTGGGTGTTCGAAAATGAGTTAAAGCCAACAAAAATTGTTCGTTCACGGAGTGTTGCAAAAAAAATGGTGGCTACGTTTGTCTCCAAAACCGGCCATGTTGCGACTATTCCTCTTGAGGGATAAAGAACGGTTAATGCAGAATGGTATGCTAACATTTGTTTGCCACAGGTCTTTTCTGAACTCCGTAAAGAGAACTGCAACCGCCGCATCATCCTCCATCACGACAATGCGAGTTCTCACACCGCGCACAGAACAAAAGAGTTTTTAGAGCAAGAAATCATAGAATTATTAGACCATCCGCCGTACAACCCCGACCTAAGCCCTAATGATTTCTATACTTTCCCTAAAATACAGAATAAATTGCGTGGTCAGAGATTTTCATCACCTGAAGAAGCTGTGGACGCCTACAAAACGGCCATTTTGGAGACCCCAACTTCCGAATGGAATGGTTGCTTCAATGATTGGTTCCATCGTATGGAAAAATGTGTCAAATTTAGCGGAGAATACTTCGAAAAGCAATAAATACATTTTTAAATAGTAATGTTGTGTCACTTCCTTGATTCCCGAAATGTTCAGTGCCGCCCTCGTATTTGCCTGATACGCTAGAAAAGTACATTGTCAGACAGTGACTGCAACATTGAGTAACTTATCCGTTGTGTAAATATTTTTAGTAGAAAGGAGGTATTTATGTATGAGGTTGAAATATATCTTACTTATAGTATTTTCTTGGAATGTGTGATACGCATTAACTTCAGTAGGATCCGTGGCCCAAGTGTAACTGTTACCAAGTCGAAATTTGTTCAGTGCTTTCCTAATTTTTACTTGAATTATATTTATCATGTTCTCTAAATGCAGCCCAACATCCACTTCTACTCCATTATAAAACTTTTCAATATATCCTTTCTCGAACAACCAATTGGGGAATCCAACAAGAGTTCTCATTTCAATGATTTTCTCGTATGTTGCTAATTTCGTATTGTCATCCATCCATTTTGCTTTCCCAACAAGACGTGCTAGTGCGTTTTTAATTTCGTTCAACATTGTTTCTATCTAAAAAAAAATATTTAAATAAATGTTTTAAAGTAACTACAACTGTAAAAATTTCATCAAATATAATTCTTTATACCTGAGGTTTAGTCACATTTATAAAATGTGGATCAACTATAGCATAAGAGACTGCCAAGCCCATTTGATCATTTACATCACTGGCGCACTGTAGACTCCTTGTAGAAGCGTGGCTGGGTCGTCCCATAGCCTCATACGCCTTCCTGTAGAGAGCTCTTATTTCTGACGTTGTGTGTATTGCTAGGACCTCTGCAACCTGCAAAAATTGTTCGAAGGGAATAAAGATAACAAAGTTTCTCTATTTCGGTTATATCGGTTAGACTTATCTAATTCTTTTCTTCACTCACCTTCGTCCATACCAAAAGTTCAACAGCAACTGGTTGCATTTTTGATAAATACGCAGCCATCAGTGACATGTATTTGAGATCAGGATTTGATATCAATATTTTATCTCTTTTATAATTTAGTCTTACTTGACTTACACTGAATACACCTTCTAGATATTTCTTCCATATTGGTTCTGCTGTACCGTTGTTACTTTCTACGATCATGTCTGTATGTGCTTGTATTTCGTCCACAGTGTATTCTGGTACATTAATATACACATCATCATCTTCGGTGTCAGTATCATTACTTGAGTCCATCTGTGACATAAAATTAATTTTAAATAAGTCACAAGTAGTAGTAGGTTTTAATTATTCTACTCTATCGAATATATATGAATTTGTTTCTAATATTATTGTTTATTAGTACAAATAGGAAGTAAAAAGATGAATGAATGAATGAATGAATGAAAAACTCTTTATTGCACCAAAAACAAATAGGACATACAGAACATAGAAAAACTAAACTTATAAAAGCACAAAAGGCGGTCTTATCGCTACAAGCGATTTCTGCCAGACAACCTTTATAATCATGACACATGTTTACATGTAATATACTGGTAGGTGGCTTTATAGACAAGTAAAGAGAAAATTATTTTAATACATATTGTAATTTAAGATTTCATAATACTTTTATATGATATATACTATTACATATAAAAGTATTATAGTAGTGTACCTAACACTACTTTATAATATTCGTTAATACATACACAAATACTTACATATCGTACTATGGAATAAATAAATAAATACTATAAGTATTACTACTTAAATATTAAAAGTAGAAATAATGCATACAAATTATGGACTTATAGTAAAGATCACCATGTTAATTGTGACAAAAAATGTTCCTTAACTCCATTTTTAAATACGTGCAAAGATTGAGCGCGTCTTATGAAATTGGTAATCTGTTCCACAGACTGACTGCACGAGCTGTGAATGAAGAGTCAAAAAATTTTGTATTTCTCGTAGGGGGTTTTAATGATATATTAGAATTTCGAAAAGATTTTACACTATCGTCCAAAAATTTGAAAAGATTGGTTTAATTCGTAGATAATATGTACTTTATTTCGTGAGCTATGAATTTAATTCTGAATATTTAGCGTCAAACAATTATTTGTGTCAATATCTAATTAATTATTTATCAATTTTTTCAATAGCATCTCATAAAATAAAAACCATTTCATAAATTACTACTAAAGTAATTGAATACGACTAAAAGTGATTTTTTTAAAATAGTATACTTTTACTTACATCATAAAAATCTTCACTTATTCTGTAATATTCGTTAGCTACTAGAAAAATATTTTGATCTATTTCTGTGTTACTTAAATTGATTAATTTAGCCCCCGATTCTAGAATAAATATTTTTATTAATTCTGCATAAAAGAGTTTGCTCGCTTCTGCTTCTTTATCGTCATCATAATCATCTTTTTCTGCTCCTCCAGTATTGCGTCTCTTTCCAATATCCAATATATTTATTTTATCTCTATTTGGTTTTTTGTTGCTATGTATAGATTTGCTACCTCTATGTTTCTTTTCATTGATCATGCTGAAATAGTAATTTTCAATTAAGCTAATTTTATACTATGCATAGACATAGTTTCTTATCTGAGAAAGTGATTTGTGCTATGTATAGCTTAAATACTCTTTGTTAGGGAGAGGCCACAACACTGCGTTGCGGCGTCGCAACGCATAAATCGACGATGCGTAAATGTACGTGGTTGTACTTACATGGCGTCGCCGATTTTTGCGTTGCGACGCCGCATCGCAGTGTTGTGGCCTCTCCCTCAGCACCAACACAACTTTATTAGGTTCCGGTGGTAAGCAAGTTTTATTTACCTTGGAAATGGGTTAGTAGCTTCAGGAGATCCCATTACGAGTCTGTAAATTGAGGAATTTTTGGGATCAGTGAATATATCGAAGCCTATCAGTACATCCATGCCCAATTGTGTTTTTATCTTGATGACTGTGTCTAACCAGTTAAATGTATATTTATCATAATCAAGATCTTCTGTTATATTTACAATGGTAGGGTAAAATGGTAAACCAATAGATTCAAATATTTTGTACACCGGCTTCAACCCACGTTTGTTTAATGTTTCTGAAAGAAAAACCAATATTATATTAAGTAACTAGTGTTCGCCCAGGTCAAAGTTTGCTTTTTTAAGTTCGTACTTTATAAGGGTTCCTTTGCCTCTATGATATATTATATTAAAATATATAAATGTTCATGTCTATTCAATGTGAAAGACAGATTGACAAACATCAAGGTGTGACAAAATTGTATCAAACGCATAGTAGTGTGAATTATTAATCTGAGATAGTGTGTATAAGGTTTTTTTTAATAAAAAGTTGTTTTATTTAAGTATAAATATAAATAAATATTAGTGCAGTTCGCTCCTCCTCATTATAAAAGTTAACTGTGCCAAATTTCATACTTTTCGTAAAATTTTGCTTTTGATACAAAGGTTTTGCTTTACGTAAATATATTAAGGTTAACTATTTATTACAATGTCATCCTTAGATGTATTATATAATATTAAAAAGAACATGTCATCCATCTTCTTTCCAATTAATAATGGAAACTATTAATACAGTATTAACATGGAGGGATTATATATTAAGTACCAATTTAGGAATTTGACGTAGTTTTAAGGATTACTTTTACTTGTTCATAAGTGTTGTTTTATTCGGATTCTAGTCCATAAACTTATACTTTACCAATATCCAAGCACGCGGTGTAAAGTTTCTTGGCTTGCTGCACCGGTTTAGGTTCATCCGTGATATTCTTGCTGAGGAAGTCTCTAACCTGTGCGTAGACTTTGTTCTGTTTGTCCCTGAACCAGTCGTACGACTTGAAAGCATCAGGTCTAGGGTGTTCTTGAGGCCAGTTACCACATACATACTGAAATAAAGAATATTAGTATGTGTAGTTCTGTAAATTTTTATTTCTCAGCAAATGCTTCTATAATAACTATTTTTTGTAAATAAAATCTATAACCCGTATACGTAAATTATAGCCTATGTTACCCGGGCTAATCTAATAAAATTGGATTAACAGTTTAGACGCTACGGTGGAACAAAATTTTAACATAATATATACATACATGGACTACCAAAATCATTCTGAAGATTCATTCAGAATCTGGGATTATATATATTATATTATGATGTTTGTATTCACAAACTTTATTATTCTGTTGCCTTTCTTTCTTTACTCATTTTAAGGATGCAAGACTTATGCAATCTGTAGGCATGGAAGAACCGCATACCCGATAATAGTCCTCACAGGGGTTAGCACTCCTGTCCATGGACAGCGCGAGGTTGGCGGCTGACCGCAGACACTCCTTGCTCTCGCATGTGTGCAGGGGCCTTTTGTGTTTTTGTTTTATATCTAAAGTAAGAAAATAAAACAGTCGTACAAATATTACTTTAAATGAGCCATTCTTGTATACATATTTATAATCAGAATCTCGGAAACGGCTTCAAGAACTACCATGAAATTTAGTACGCAGTGGAAGTCCACTTGACACACACAAGTTGAATAGCAAAGTTGCTATGAAAAATCGATCTAGCCTAGTGTTATACTCGTACCAGGGAGACGGTGAATTTTTGAGTTTTTATATTCCTTCGTTGTATGATACGTATGTTGGGAGCTATTTCACGCGATGCGTTCTTAGTTCTTATAGTGTTAGCAAATTGGTGTCTCGGGTTCGAGTCCCGGTCAGACTATTTTTGTGATTATTTTTTTAATACCTAGCGTCAACTGTTATTTTTTTCCGTATTAATAGAAAATCCGAGCAAAGCTCGATCTTCCAGCTACTAGGAGACTAGGTTAATAGGGCAAGTTTACATTTAAGTGCAAGTTTCATGAGGGTGTTTGATATTTTTCTGCCGCTAGGGGGCATATCCAACTCACACAAAGCGTCATCTGGTGGTGTAAGTGGGATCAAAAACGGTCAATAAGAATTTTCGATCCTTTTTCTGTCACCAGGCGGCGCTTAGTAGGTTGACGGTCCTTGTCGTGTCAAAAAGCTGTCAGATGTCAGGAATTTAAAAACCTCCATTACTTAAAATGAGCTGCTATTTGAAAACCGTTTGTCTAACACTAGCAACTTCTTTCGAGTAGAAGAGAATCTATCTTATATCTGTTAATATAATGTTTGAATATTTATTTATTTTACTCTTTATGTAGACATTTACTAAGACACATTCGGCAATTACAACAATACATTGGCGTACTTATCCCTTTGAGAGATCTCTTCCAGCAAACCTATTATTTATACCGCATACCACAAGTATTACCTGGGTAACCGAGCTTCGCTCGGAGTTCTGCCATTCGGACTGACATTCGTGTAGTCGAAATTATTGATATATTGTTGAACGACGAAATTAAAACATAAATAACTTAAAAGTGCGCAATTTCCCAGGGATAAGACTAGAGATAAGCTAGGTCGGTTTTTCTCCCTAAAACTCCCTGCATACTAAATTTCATGGAAATACACCCGTTTCCGAGATTTCGATTATTTTATATATTATGTCCAAAGATTTCAAAACTAAAGATAGGCTATGACATACATTTGACAGATCAAATCTTCATACAATAAAAAGTTACGCCATCTTGGTTTTCACCATACTTAAAGTGTCAGCCATCTTGTTTTCACCATACTTCAAATGTCAAAATGGCCCCAAAAATAGCTAAAGTGGGGCCATTTAACTGGAGACACTTTTTGTTTCAGCGTGACTCGTCTATAATATATACGTCTATGATTACGTCACCGTAAAATTGTAAAAACCGAGACCGAGAGTGTAGCGAGATTGTAAAAATATGTCGAAAGAGTCTTTGCGATATTTATAATCTAACGAAACATGTGTTAAATTGTAGTGCGGAAGTTTACGAACCAACTAGTCCTTTAGACTGGGACTATATGCTCCGGAATCCGGAACGCCGATGAAAATTCAGAGCACTGAAAATAGAACTCTGCGCTAACACAATAGAGTTGAAAATCGAACACATGAGTGTCGAGTCAAATGTCAATATCACATTGACATATGACAGCTCGACACCGGACACTTCGACTTCGGACCGGACTAGTTGGTTCGTAAACTTCCGCACTACAATTTAACACATTATGTTTCGTTAGATTATAAATATCGCAAAGACTCTTTCGACATATTTTTACAATCTCGCTACACTCTCGGTCTCTACGGCCGGATTCCGGTGCATATAGTCTTAGCCTTAGTCCATAACCTTAACTCAAGATGCATTCGATAATTCCGACGTTGAAGTTCGATAACAAAATGCATGGGATGTGGCATAAGGCATCGCAAGCGACATGTCACATAACGATGACTTATGTCAAATCCCATACATTTTTGATTTCGAAGTTCGCCGTCGAAATTATCGAATGCATCTTGACTAAAGGCCCCTGGTTCCCAAACTTCCGACTGTTTACAATCGAGCTAGTTATATTACAATCTAACGGTTTTTTTCAATTTTACGGTGACATATAAATACGAGATTGTCTCGTTTTTAATTATAAGATAAGACTTGATACACACTTACACAATATCGTCATCGTCAACACTAAACTCATCAACACCAGGAACAGTAATACCAGTACGATGTACATTATCTTACTTTTGTGTTTCCGTCGAAACCTGAAACGAAATCGTGTTTTGATGAGGGTAATTTGAACTTTACTTCGTCGCACGGGGGGACATTTTGTTCATTTATCAAAATAGCGGTCAAAGCAATTGTAGCACTTAAAAGTTATTTATAACATAAGTACCTCTAGAATTTTCGTAAAAACTGTTGTACTCCAAGGAGTTAGGTTCGACCTGCACTGAATAATAGTGTTTGGATTATGATTTACGAAATATTAGCACGGGAATACACAACATAAACACAAGTGGTAACTACATAATATATGAACTAACTAGCTTTTGCCCGCGGCTTAATTCAGAGCCTAACTAGTATACAAAATTTCATCAAAATACATTCAGTAGTTTTTGCGTGATAGATTCACAAACATCTATCCATCCCTATACATCGATCCATTTATCCATCCATTCATCCATCCATCCATTCTCACAAACTTTCACATTTATAATAGTAGTAGGACTAAAGTAGCCCGAAAACGAGTATGTCTCTTAGTTTAAAACCAGGGTTGGTTGTTGTTGGTTTTTTTTCAGTCTATAACGGACAAATGCTTACATAAGCCAAAAAATACGGGATTTCAGTTTTCTTGAATTGAATTGAAATTGAAGGTTTGGATTCAAATTTTTTTATGAATCCAAACCTTCAATAAATGTTTGATTTGTTGGAACGGTAAAGCACTGTGTTAAGAGCACAGATTAAAGAAAGACGACCAGATAAACAGCTACATAATTAGCTTTCGATTTGATTGCACTGCTACAAGCTTACGGTGTGTCCACGATTGTGTGGCAAAATTGCGGGCCGTTGAAGGGGACGACAAAATTTTCAAATTTGGATCGATTTGGATATTCTTCTTTGTGGTCGCGAGTGTCCATGGTAATTGTATGCATCAGGCCATTTGATTGCCCATTCTGCCTATTTTACCATAAAAAATAACTACCTTGCAGTTCTGGAGCCGACGGCAATCAGATACCCAGATTCCCGAAGGTCGTTCCCGTTTTTCAGCGTCGGTGTTGGAGGCGTGGCGCTTGCCACCCCTGAAAAACAAAGATTATAATATAAGTTAAACGTGAGAGAGGCTGAATAAATAGATACCACGGCCTCACAGAAAACCGGCGTGAAATAACTCTTGCGTTGTGTCCCGCCGAGTGAATACGGTAAAATCCTCAACCCCTCTTGTACCGAACAAGGGGGGTTGAGGATTTTAAGGACTGGGCACGCACACACTACTCACAGACGCACACACACAAACGAAATGACGACTTAGTTTAAAACTGTACCCACAAAATATATTTTGTAAAATATAAGAATACACACACGTACCGATTTGGTCTGGAGCAGACCATTATGACAGCACGACTCTCGTGTGTTTTATCTTCAGCTCCATTGTATTAGAACAGAGTTCTATTTACATATTTTGTGCATTGTTCCAACTCTCAAAAATATTTCTCCACAAACTTAAATAATGTTCTGTAATATTATTCTGTCCATGTAATGTTTAAAAATATACCTTTTAAATATTAGTGTAGTATTCTTTTATATTTCCAAAATTTTATTGTCTACAGATTGACTTTTCAAATTGTATGACGACATAACAGTTAAATAGCATAATTTAATTAAAAACCTCTAAAAAGTAAACCCGACAAAAAATCTCCTCCTTAGAGGATTTTTTCCCCAATTTTAGGGAGAAACGTAGGGGACGTTGGCAACCAAATAAGTGGTCTGCTCCAGACCAAATTCGTACGTTTACGTTTCATAAAAATCTTTGTTTTTTATAATAGAACTGATTAGTAGTAACTTTTTAAAAGTTTTAAATTGTTAATATAATTTAGTAATGTTAATGTTAATTATCCAGTAAAAAAATTGTTTAATTTGTGAATGTGTAGTGTGTTTTAACTATTTATCAAGGAAGGAACTGCCGTCTAAGATAAAGGCTCAGCCTAGTTCAGATGTCAAAGGTATCTGCATGATTTCTGTAAATTTTAAATAATAATTTTCTAGACATGCTTGTGTCTTTATTTATTTTTTATTTAATGCATTGTTTTCCCTTACCAAAACATATTATTATTAATAATAGGTCTTTACCTATGAAATTGCCGTTCTGCAGTACTGGCCATTTCAAATCAAAATAATTTTTGTTTGGCTAAGAATTATAATTTCAAATTAATTTTATTTTAAAGACATGGAATTTTTTTTCCAAAAGAAGTCATTTGTTTATTGATTAGTGTTACATTTTCATCGCATTTCAATCTTTTTCGTCATCATGGATACGTTAAAAATTCGAGTAATTATGGAATATGAGTACCGTCGTGGCAGCAACGCGGCACAAGCGGCACGCAACATCAACGACGTTTACGGAGCTAATACTACAAACCAACGCACCACCTGTTATTGGTTTGCTCGCTTCCGTTCTGGAAATTTCGACCTGAAAAATGAACCTCGCGGTCGTCCGAAGACTTTGGTCAACAATGGCGAATTAAAGGCGATTGTGGAAGCTGATGATACACAATCTACGGCTGAATTAGCAGCAGCTTTCGACGTTAGCGTCAAAACAATATTGGTCCATTTGCGTCAAATTGGCAAGGTAAAAAAGCTTGACAAATGGGTGCCCCACGAACTCAATGATCGCCAGCGCGAAGTAGGTACGCGTCGGGACGTGCCTTGCACTGCTCAACAGACACACAAATGAAGGAATTTTGAACCGCATTGTTACCTGCGATGAAAAATGGATTCTGTTTGATAACCGCAAGCGCTCAGCAAGTTGGTTGGATCCTGGTTCAGCACCTAAAGAATGCTATAAACGAAAACTTACCCCTAGAAAAGTGATGGTCACTGTTTGGTGGTCTAGCGCCGTTGTGATTCATCACAGCTTCTTACCAAACGGGGTGAGCATTACTGCAGATGTGTACTGTGAATAACTGAATACAATGATGGAGAAGCTGGCATATCTCCAACCAACATTGGTCTATCGCTCGTCTTCGCTACTCCTGCACGACAACGCGCGACCTCATACTGCACAGCAGACGGTCTCCAAGTTGCAAGAACTAAGGTTGGAAGCTCTCCGTCATCCGCCCTACTCACCAGACCTTGCGCCTACAGACTACTACTTTTTCCAGAATTTGGATAACTTCTTGGCGGGAAAAAAATTCAATACCCGAGAGGCAGTACAAAATGCCTTTGAAGGATTTTTTTGCCTCCCGTCCAGCTGATTTCTTTAAGAAGGGCATCAATAATCTGCCACTGCGTTGGCAAATATGCATTGATTGCATGGGTGATTACTTCGATTAATTAATTAAAAATTAATTAAAAAAAAACAGATACCCCACTTGACATAGTTCGTCGATTTAAATTTTTTTACTTTCCTCAAAATGGCATGCAAAAACTGCCATTTTTATTTTTCCAAAATTGTATGCTATCTATGATATTCTCGCCGTCTTGATATATCAAACGAATACGTCGTTTAACTAATAGATTATTTTTTAAAATCGGCCCAGGCGTTTGGTCTAAATAGTGCCGTACATACATAAATAGGCTAATAAAGACATTACCACTTCTTTTCGTCGCTTAGTCGGGTAGAAATGCTAAAAAGACGTATTAACTCTAATATGGACACTGGGTAGGTTAATACTCGGTTCTGAACTGATTGTTATCGTTGGCCTCGTAACTAGTTCATAGCTAAGCCTAACTTATGAACATGGTCAAGCTATATTGTTGCTATTTATATACAATGGTGCAATATTTAAAAATTAGGGGTAAAAAACGCCGGTAAGATCTAAGAACTTTGAATGATAGTTACTACTTTCAAAATATTTAACTTGTGTTTCCCGCGATTTCGTACGCGCAAAACGCCACACGGGAACCGTACATTTTCCCGCGATAGTATCTATATCCTTCCCCGTGGTCTACTTAATATCTGTGCCAAATTTCATGATGATCGGTTCAGTAGTTTTTACGTTAAAGCGTAAGAAACAAACTCACATTCACGTCCTACTTACTATAATAAATGTGAAAGTTTGTGGGGATAGATGGATGGAAAGATGTTTGTTCCTCTTTCACGCAAAAACTACTAAACGGATTTTGATGAAATATGGTAGTTTAAGTTAGTAGTAGTAGTAGTAGTAGCTTAAGTTCTAAATTAAAACATAGGCTACTTTTCATCGCGAAATGGTACAGTGTTCCCGTGGGATAGTTCATTTACGCGAGCGGAGCCGCGGGCAAAAGCTCGGAAACTGGAAAAATTTGGAAAAAACTCTATGTCGTTCACGATAGCAATTTGAAATTATAATCTGTTTCTCAAAAAACACTGCCAGATTCGAACCCACTACTTACGAGTCACTGTCGGGCCCATAACATCATCATCGTCCCTGGACCACGCATGCATCTTCACTGCAATTTCATCCTTATCGCTGTGAACATATGATGGTTTTTTACTTAACCATCGTTAGGTTTACTTTAGTGCGTTCAGTTTCAAGGTATTCGAGTCACTGAAAGGCTGGTATGGTTCACAGAATGTCTCACTATGAGTGTAGTGACCCCATGGTCCACATTTTCCTAAAACCATTTTTAGGAAAATATACTATTACTACACCAATTCAAACTGTTTCAAAAAAGCAACGTCGCGTCTTATTGATAATTGTTGCCATTGATTTATAGCAAATCAGAATGGAAAGCTTAACAGATTTTGTAAAGTATGATATTTAGCACAGTTAATTTTGATGTGGAGGAGGGTGTGCAAAAAGCTAATATTTTTGAAAAAAAAAAAAAGCTTAATATATGAAATTAATAAAAATAACAACAACACACACTACCTCAGAATCGGATTAATAACACACACTACCGTGCGTTTGACAGATACAACTTTTTACACGTTGACGTTTGTCCGTCTGTCACAACATTTTATGATTTTTTTCTATCTAAGAGGCAAAATAACCCAAATTAAAAAAATATATTATGAATTATTAGGGGCTAAGTTTGTTCACAGGGCGACCTTTAGGATTAATAAAACTATTACCTATATTTTTAAGTAACATTTTTCCAATTTTGTGTTAAAGAAGGCGACAGGAGGTTACTTTTAAGGTTTTGGACCAGTAAGCCACATAATATTAATTTTGTACCTGAGTACGTCGAGAGCAGTTTTTGAAATACACACACTACTGCAGTATTACTGTAGTGGATTTTTCATCGCACTGCTTCTCTACAAAGAAATTAACTTAGATTGCCTCTAAGAAAATTGAGATTACTTTAACGTTAGAAGAATATTTAATCAACATTTGTCCAAAATTATAAAAAAAATGTAGTCACATTAGTTTAGACCCAGTTCACATGATAGTAGATGTGCGGCGCGGCACGCGATCTCTAGTGTTGTGCCACGCCGTATCGACAAAACTGCACCAAATGTTTATTTCATTCATTAAATGTGTAACTTGCGTGACTGAATCATATTTGAGCTACGTGGTGAACGGTTCTTCTTTGTCTGTAGTAAAATCCTGCAATTTTCATGATTGTACTGTATAAATATGTACATAGGACATATTTTTTGTGATTATTTTATTTAATTGTGATGCAGATAGTGCAAGTAGATCTATAAGATAATATTATTTAATTATATGGTGCCTACTTACTCTCAAAAAAGTGAATTGCACATTCAATTCTGTTTTTGTAGTGAAAATTAAAATTAAAACAGCTGCACTTGTGACCCGTAAATGGTAACCAAATTGTACACAGAAAACATACAATACATTGTCCTTCAATTTTTATACTATTTGTTCAACAAAAACATGGTTAATACAAACAATCAGATACGAATCTAACTACTATTAAATTCAATGTTACAACTTCAAATATTTGCTGAGGTACATCACTAATAAAATCGATGTATGTACGACATTAAAATCAAATTATGTCCAGCGCTGGGTCAATATTCGTTAGCGTGTTGACACACTTGTGACACCGACTATACACTGTGTCAATTTATTATAAATGGGACAGACTGAAGATAGAGTTATAATTAAATAAATAAATAAATATTCATAAAATTTCATACATTAGATACAATATTTACAAATTTAGAAAAAAAAACTTACATGCTAATTATAGCGCTTTGAAATTACTAACATTAATTACTTAAACATTTTGATTTACTAAATTATTATTATAATATAAATAAATTATTATAATTAAAATTATTAATTTTGTAACCATGTTATTAAAAATGTTATAAACAATTGTCAAGCCTTATAAATTATATCAAAATTTCACATATTATGTACATAAACAATTGTCGAGCATAATTAATTATATCAAAATTTCATTCATAATATATAGTATGTAAATGTCAAATTAAATTAGCAAATAAAAATAAATTAAGTAGTAGGTGATAATATTCATAGTAATTTCTGTATGGACCCCCTAAGGGTAAAAGCCTCCTCCAATGAAATCCAAGTTGGTCTGTCTTTTGCGATGTCCAGCCGACCGTTTCCCGTCTGCCCACCTAGCGCGTGACCGGCCTCTCCCTCTGTTGGTCCACTTCCGTTTCCTTTGCAAGGAGAATGATAATGCGTCGGTTACCTTGGATTTCTTACGAATTTCAGTGTTTTTTACTTTGTCCTTTAATTTTATGTTGAGATACCTTCTCTCCATTTTTCTCTGTGTTATCTAAAATTTTATTTGGGTTTTTATACCTTAAGTCCAAGATTGGCAGCCGTAGGTAGGACATGGTAGAATCTCTGTATCCATAATAATTTTTTTCGACGATAATGGGATCTTATTGGATTTCAATATTTCTTTGTGGCCCAGTATTTTTTTCACGCTAAGAGTTATAATTATTGGTGTAATTATATTGAGGTTGAACTTATAAGTTTCTTAAAATTATGAAATATAACTTATGGGCATACCCATAATAATGTAATAATTTTTGCTATTAAATCTTAATAATGTCTAAATAGGTTAATAGCTTTTCTTTTCTAATATTAAAATTTTTCTTTAGAGCGTAGAACACCGCGGTAAGATTTTTTAAATTTCTGTGTTGGTTAACATTTTAATTTTGTGTTACTAAGAGTACTTATTAATAAAATTAAAAAATTAAAAGAAAGCCTCTTTAGAAGTTATAATTATTCGTTTTGGAAAATTAAAAATATCGACCAATCTGAAATTATGTAGGAACGACATTATTTATGGCGTATAAAGACTTCCCAGACTCGTATATTTTTTATGTACCTGAACTTGACTCGAATCGTTCTTTGCCGTAGAATTCTAAATTATCAGCTTTAGCTTTCTTTTATTGCTGTGCATTTTTAATAGAACAATAATTGATAAGGTAACAACAGTGAGCAACTTTCACTAATTATTATTACGAACTTTTAGGCGCTAAAAAGATATTATGATGTTACTAGATTTTCCCCGCGGTTAGCCCGCGTAAATAAAGCATCCCACGGGAACACCGTACTTTTTATGGATAAACAATGTACTTTTTCGGGGTTCCGGCCTATGTGTTAATCCAGGGCCTACGAAACTATCACCATACCAAATTTCATAAAAATCAGTTCAGTAGTTTTTGCGTGAAAGAGTTACGAAAATCCATCCATACATCCTTGATATGCTGTTTCTTCTGAGAAGTTACTCATATTTAAGAGTACTATTCATTTATGCAATATAAAAATTTTAGTCATCTAGCCTATTATAATTTGTTTAATTATAATAATTATAATATATATTACAATTATTATAATTTAATATATATATATATATATATATATATATATATATATATATATATATATATATATATATATATATATATATATATATATATATATATATTAAGATTATAATTATAATATAATATAATTATAATTATAATATATAATATATTATAATAATTATCACCTATTATAATCTGTTTCACAACCTACTGATAAGTGTCAGCTTATTCGCATGTTTTGTCTCTATCACTCGATATAAAGCAGGGACACAACTTCCGAATAAGCTATCCAACACATATTAGAATATTTTGAAACAAAATCTAAAAAGAAAATAGAGAAATTTAGTAATAATTACAAATTTCCAATTCCCATGGAAACCTAGGGCAGTAAGTTGTATTAAATTAGATTTCCAAATTTAAAGTCTTCCCTAAGAGGAAAATATTTATTTGAGGCCAAGGAAATAATAAGCCTACAATATAAGCCTATAAGCCTACAATATAAGCCTAAATAATAAGTCTTACTACTATTATAAATGTAAAAGTTGGTGAGGACGGATGGATAGATGGATGGATGGATGTTTGTGGCTCTTCCACGCAAAAACTACTAAACGGATTTAATGAAATTTGGTATGGTGATAGTTTAGGCTGGATTTTAACATAGGCTACATTTTATCCCGCGAAGGACAGTGTTCCAATGGGATAATCTAGTACAATGACACCTACCAGTTACCTAAAGAATGTCTACACAAGGAAAAAGAAACAGCACTTACAGCAATACTGATATAAATATTTATTTGCACTACCCCGACGACGGGTTGATCTCAACGCGGTACCTAACAGTCTACCAGCCATGACCCACGGACAGCTGCTGGATAAGGGGGGCCGAATGGACCGCCTGAACCACTGGCGCGTGGACTGCCTGGACCACAGGCGCGTGGACCACCGGCGTATGTGCTATTGGATGGATTATCTGAAAGAAAATATTTAATCAAAACAATGGTTATTTAGACATTTATGACAGTTCGACTCTTACATTTTCTCTTCCAGTCTATTGTATTAGCGTAGAGTTCTATTTTCAGTGCACTGAATTTTCCCGGGACCGCCGGATTCCGGATCATTAGTCCCAGGCCACAGCCTTAGGAACGCGTAATGTTTACCGCAGCCCATGAACACCCGCAGTACCTACCAGAGGAGTCGCAGTTCTTTGCCGGCCAAAATGGCTTTTGGCACGCGATGACGTGACTGACACAAAACAAAAACCGTAAAAGTTGAATCTTGGTAAGATGTCTGACTATAACGAGCGTTGTAAAATTGCAGTCACGGGTCCGTGATACCAACTAGTCTACGGGGGATAGGCCAATGCGTATTAAAATTCCTTACCCTCTGGAAAGACGAGTAGCTGGTGGCGGCTTTAACAGCAACAGGCGCGTGGACCACCGGAGCGGCATGAATGACGGGGGCCGCCTGGATGACGGGGGCCGCCTGGATGACGGGGGCCGCCTGGACGACAGGCGCCGAGTGGGCCAGCGTGAGCTGGGGGGCTGCCCAGTCGTCGTGGCCTAGGCTAAGCTGGAAGCAACAATTTCTTATTTTTAAGGTTTAATAGCTCCCCACACTGATTTCAGTGACGGTGGCCGGTTTTAATTGAAAACAGGCCAGCTACGCAGGAGTTATTTTATAGTGCCCAAGTGTGTGCGCAGTACACAAGAGCACTCTCTCTTCCTTTACTCTCGTAACCCAGTGGGACGAATAACCGACACGACTGGTGAGATATCAGGCGCAGGTCCGACTTTTTACATGCCCATCCGACGCATGGATCATCTTTCTTGTCAGACAATCAGGTGATCAGCCTGCATTGTCCTAATCAAACTTGGAAACAAGATTTTTTGTTGTTCCAATGCGGGAATCGAACCCACGACCTCCGAGTGGAGAGCCAAGCTCTAAACCACTAGACCACGGAGGCTGTTAAGGTTTATTATGGCATTAAAGTGATAAACAGGCCTAAAATGACCACATTAGGTGAATCCTATTATAAAACATCGTCTATTGAAATTGCGATTCACTTTATGTGGCCATTTTAGACCTGCTGATTTGAACCTTTGGTGGTCTGACCGACTAACATTAGTAATTATTGGTAGTCCATGGATGACGGATCACAAGAACCCAACCGAGGGCTTGCGTGACTTGTCATTAAAAACCTAACCAAGAGCATATCAGGACATGTCTAAGGAGGGTTCAGTAACTATCAACGCGTAATAGGTTTTCTTTGAATTACTTCAAAAGTTATCGTCCGATTTCGCTAAAAATAATTTTTCTAAAGAGTTATTAGCATGATCTATCAGCATGGAAACTAACGAGTTTCTATCTCCTATCGTTTAGAAATGCCAGGGTCAAACATCTCGAACTCGTCGACTCTGTAAAAAAAGTCATGTATGAAACCTTGCCTTTATTTAAAAATACCTAGTCACGAAAGCCCACATGTAGGGGTAGAATGAAAAAATATTTTTCATCTCCACTTTACATATATGGAGAGCCACCCCTAAATATAAAATTATTATTTATTTATGATGCCAAAACCGAGATCTATATACAGTCTATAAATATACCACATTTCGTTCATTTATATTCATAATTACAGAAGCTAGAAGCGCAGCGACAGACAGGCAGACGGACTTACAGAGCGAAACTATAAGGGTTCCTTGAGTATTACAGAACCCTAAAAACGTGATTTCGTAGACGTTGTCTACGTGGTAATTTCATGTATTTTTTTCAAAATCGTGGTAATTTTTTTTAAGTCAGCTCCTTGCCCGTAAAAAAAAATTAATGTAAATAAAGCTAATTAGTCTAGGTTTTTGCTAAATATGAATTTGAAAGCTGACTGAGGACCCAGAGCATAATATTACGCGTTTGAAGCGCTATAATGTAAGTATATGATTCAACTGGGCATCAACATTGTAGGGATAAGAATGTGGGTATGGTGACATATCACCTATCTCAATTATCACCATCTACGGTGAGCTATCATTTATCAGAGGCACTAATCACCCACGTTTCCCGTTGATTAAATATCACGTTGTCTCTTTCGTTCTTCGTATTAATGAAAGAGAAAATGATATTTATACAAACGATTAACAGTAACGGGTGTCGGTGAAGATGGGCCTTAGCAATGATCATGCCGTTAATTACTCCAATTCGCCAATTAACAAGCTTAAACTAGTTTTTAAGTTGGTGTTTAACTACGTAAGTAATAAAATATATTTCTTTCGTATACACGAAATAGCGAAATAAACTGGTAACAAATCCAAGTTAAAAAGTGACTATGAAAATGTAGGCAATATTATTGTTGCAAAAAACAGAAATTTCAATAAATTTTCTAATAGCAAGAACTGTCGATTTTGTAATGACGAAAGAAAAAATGCTATAACAGCATTGAAAATAAAAGCTGCTGAATGATTTTAATTACAGGCAGTTTTTTTTAAAGATATAATTTTTTATCTGTTGCGAATAACAAATCTAAATAAAAAAAACATCCATCACTTCAGTACAGAACTAAACCATTTTGATGGCGTCGTGTGGCAAACAAACGCGTCCCTACAGAACTGTTTGCTCAATAAATATAAAAAAGCGTGTGTTGTATAATCCTACTAATATTATAAAGGAGACAGTTTGTGAGGATGGATGGATGTTTGTTACTCTTTCACGCAAAAACTACTGGACCGATTTTCATGAAATTTGGTATGGTAGTAGTTTAGGCTCTGGATTAAAACGTAAGCTATTTTTTATCTCGGAAAAGTACAGTATTCCCGCGTTACTTCCATACCGCTTATATATAAAAATCGTTTCTTAATAGAAATCGAAAATAAAAAAATACTCACTCCTGCATCCCAACCTCCCCACCCATCGGGCTTTGGCTTAGCCACTGCTACGGACAAAAACGCGAAGAACACCTGGAAATATCAATAAGAACTTTAATAATAATCCTCTTATATCCCACGTGAACGTAGTTTCAACCAATGTAAAAAATAATTTAGGCCATACACCATCCAAT
This sequence comes from Phengaris alcon alcon, assembly GCA_037179445.1. Classification (NCBI taxonomy): domain Eukaryota; kingdom Metazoa; phylum Arthropoda; class Insecta; order Lepidoptera; family Lycaenidae; genus Phengaris; species Phengaris alcon. The sequence continues at coordinate 1,935,144 of JAYRCH010000135.1, read as the reverse complement.
CAATCGTCCAATCGGCTTGATCAGTTTGATTGGATCAAGTAGATCGGATCATGGATAGACTTAACGGTCTATACTATTTATGTCAATATGGAACTGATCCAATCGATTTGATCAAATTCATGACATCAGGATCAGCCGCCTAATCACGGAGGCCTTCAGTGGCTAAATTATATCTATCTTCCTATGTGTTCTTTATATTACTTCAACGGTCAATTTACACCGAAACGAAACGATACGCAACATGGCGCTGCATTTTTTAGATAGCTATTCAAAATTAAACTTTATTCGTTACATAAGAAGATACACGTTTCATTGTAAGAGTTCGAATGTCAAGTTGCAGCGCGCTCCACAGCGCATGTGCAGTGTACGAATGGTGTCATATGAAACGTGTATCTTACTGCGTAGTGAATTAAGTTCTTTTTTGAATAGCTATCTAATGTGCCGCGTAGGGTCGCGTATCGCCGCGGTGTGAACTGACCCTTAAGCAACTTAATAATTAAACTTAAAATACTTACAAAATAACGCATGGTCCTGTCCTGTCGAAGTTTCAGTCTAATCTGATCGGTTGTGTACATTTGTGCAGCTTTTATACGAATTTGGCATTTTTAATCCGAGTTATGCAGAGGGCTGGGTTAGACATCCTAGGTCACGTTAATGCGTCTAGATATGTATGTCGCAGGTTTCATGTAATTAAGACATTCTAAGTAATGTCTAGTATAAGAGCTCCCAGACTGATTTCGGTAGCCGACACGACTGGTGAGAGATCAGGCTCCGAACCGACATTTTACATGCCCATCCGACGCTTGGATCAGCTTTCTTGTGAGACAATCAGATGATCATCCTATCCTGCATTGTCCTAACCAGACTTGAAAACAACATTTTTTACGCAGGAATCGAACCCACGACCCAAGTCGAAAGCCGAACTAAACGACTGGACCACGGTGGCGTCAAAATTCTTAGGGCCTGTTTCACAATCTACTGATAAGTGCCAGCTAGCTTATTTGCATGTTTCGTCTCTGACGCTCTTCGCTGTAAGCAGCGACAAAACTGATTTGAAACCGATTAAGCCATTCTACTCTTGTTAGAAGATTGTGAAACAGGCTACAGAGTGCTACGCGATGACTTGCAACATGTCACAGCTGAAGCTGTCTGACATTTAAAAATAGAAGCGAACTTTTTAAGTATTTATTTAATTTTTCATTTTTAAATTCCATTTAAAACTTTCATTAAAATTGAGATAAAATATTTAAAATAGCCGTAATAAAAATGGCCGTATCTTCTTTTAACGTTTTAAAGTTTTAAAATTTAGTATCCAAACGGCACCTAAGCCGCTGGGATTGTTTTGATGTTAGACCTTAACGATGTGTCAAGCATAACAATGCAAAATTTAATATTTAGGCATTTTACATATTTTCTAATTTCCAACTTGGCCCTGCAACACTTCAACTAGATCGTTTGAAGTCTTGTTATGTAGGGTTGCTGCAGCTAGCAACATAAACTGTATTGCGACAATATATGCAGACCCTACTTGGAAATGCCGGTAATGTTAGAAAATGTGTATCTTTCTTATGAATATCAATAGCTCTCTACTTATATTCTCTTGTATTTTAATATTACAACTAGATTCTAGCAATATCCTGCGAAAAAATACCCACAACCTGCAAGCAGATGTGTTATATTTTTGGATGTTGTTTTTGCGGGATATTGCTAGAATAGAATAGAAACCGCTTTATTTGTACAAAAAAAAAAAACACACACACACACAACAATAATTAAATAACTGTACAAAATGGCGGTCTTAATGCTTACAGCATTTTCTTCCAGACAACCTACCAATAAGTAAAAAAAAATGATATACGATGAAAATACTTGCTATTAAGTATATATAATATTAATTTAATTGTATGATTGTATTAACTGATTATGTTAACTAATGGACATATTTTCTGAAATAAAAAATATCTTCCAAAATATTTACAAAAATGAATGAATGAATTATTTTTATACTCTTAGATGTTGCTCGCGACTTCGAGCCGCGCAAAAGGTGGCCCCGCGGGTACCGTAAGTTTTTCCAAGACAAAAAGACGCCTACGTCCTTACTCACTTCTTTCTCATAGTTTAATCTATATCTGTACTAAATATCACTAAAATCGGTCCAGTAGTTAGCCTATTCAATGCAAACAAAGAAACAATAAAAACTTTCCGCTACTTATTATTAATGTAGAAAATACGCACTAAAAGTTTTCTTTCTTATCTTTTTTTTTAAATTTATTTACCAAGAATAAAAAGATACAAATTAACTACAATATAAACAGCAAAACCTCTGAGGTTTGTCCAATGCCGCATACAATCTTACTTGCAATCGCTTATGTGGTAGGTAGGCATTTCAATTTAATCATATTTTATACATTTTAACATAATTTTTTAAGAATCTTAAAATAGTTTGGAACCAGATAGAATTTCTATACATATTTTAGGCTTTCTACATGAGTGTTTTAATTTTAGATAGATATGTAATATGATTTTAATTTGCGTTTCTTGAGAAATGGGCATTCAGTAGAGTTATAAATAACATAGCATTTAGCGTCCGAAAAGGGTTCATCTTCTTAATTTAAGGGTGAAAAATTATATCTTAGATAAAATCATTTTGAAACTATGCCTAGACCTAAATACTAACGACTAAGACCTAGTTATAAGTAGAACCAACATCCTTTATGTCATAAGGTTGGTTGTACGTAGTATATAGATAAAGTAATTAATGTATGTAATTATGTATGTAGGTCACGTATGAGTCACGAGTCACTTCCACCATAGCCGATAGCACCTTCGTGTCAATGGTCACCCAGTGAAAACGTGGAACTACGTAAACATGACGTGCACAGAATACACGTGGCAGAAGTGAAACTCCTCCGGTTTTTCGTCACTTCAAAAAATAATAGAAATATTAAAATGTGTAAACCTAGCACCACCGGTTTATTGGGCCTTACTTTGGAAAGTTAAATTGTTTCTAAGAAGTATAGGTAGCTTCTTTAAGATGGCGTTATATTTAAAATCGTGTCATGACGTAACGGGACCTTGAAATTTCACTCTCAACGCCCCAAAAGCAGTTTTTTGCAAATTGTTCTAATTAGAGCGTTTTCTTGTATTAGCTACATTTTAGTTGCAGTATAGGTTGCAGTTTGAAATTCGTGATTGAGTTGAAATCTTGTTTTTCCCTTTCAGAAATATTTGGTCGTTATTTTACTACTTTTAAAAGTTCCAAAATGGAGTTTATTATATCGATAAGGACCAATCATATAAGAATTCAATTTCGAAATAGATAACATAATTATTGAATCCCATTCAACAAATTACACATTATGTCACAAGACCATTTAAAACAGACCAGATTTATTAGAAATATAAAAACATAATCATTGAATAGAAAAAATATTATCGAGCAAAAGCAAATAACAAGAATACTTGACGATTGGAAATCCAGTACTCTGTCACAGAATTTCAGCCATCTGGGAGCTAATATAATAATATTGATATAATGTCAGATGAAATATGTAGCCTGTACAGTCCACATAATAAAGAAAGAGAAACAGATAAATAGCTACATAGTTAGCTTTCGATTTGATTGCACTACTACAAGCCAGGGGCGTGCGCTCCTTGTAGGCAGAAATGCAGTGCTTTACTTGTCATTCACAGATATTTTAATAAAACGTTCGTACGTTTTAGATGACTTTAATTAATAGTAAATAAATTAATTTAAAAAATATAATAACTTAAAAACGCCTAATATTTTATAAATAGCAACTCATCTCATGCCGTTGCGTTCTGCAGGACATATCACCGCATGTATGTGTAATTTTCATACTTCGCAAACGCACACACCCATGAATATCGACATGATTATATAGCGATACTCCCGCGGCAGGCGATGGCTCTCGGCTATCCGATCGCTTCCGAAAACCGCCAAACTGGCTTGTCGGAAATTATTCGTTGCCTATAATCCGAGTAAAAATAATAGACGGAAGTCTAATAAATCACGTATGCACATTATGCATTTTTGTTTAGTAAGGTTTTATTTGTTTAAATAGAAGAAACGTTTTGTGATTCGCGGGGGCCATATTGCATATTTCATGTGATAAGCATTGTTTACAATTTAATCGCTCCAGTTTATTTATAGTTTTCTTAAAAGATTTTTCATTTTAACATTTGAAAGTGTGTACATTTAACAGTTTATTACTGAGTTTCTATAATAATTGTAGTGATTTCGAGTGCGTTTGTTGATTTTTTAAAAATGTTATTTGATTGTGAGGTTTGTGTTGAAAATGTGTGTTTATTAAAAATTAAGAATAACAAGTTCTCACAATTGTCATTCAGTGAAAAGATTCAAATTCTGTTCAAAGGTAGGTGTGTACCCGAGTTACAACAATTAAACCAGCAAAAAAATAATGTAACTCGAAAATTTCATGTTAAAAGTTAACTTATAACTGGCTGTGTGGTTGTGTACACACGATTAAATTATATTTTCCTTGCATATTATTTAGTAATTTACATCGGGATATAGTAATCTCAAGTAACCGGAACCTTGAATATGTGAAAATTGAAGCTGACTGACTGGTGAGTAGTTATAATATTTTAAAATATGCTTATTATTTTACTTATTAGAATTTCTTCCGCCGCGACGATCGATCGCTGTTTTGTCCGCGTTGCCGTAGAAGATGTACATGAATAGTAGTACATCTAAGACTTGCTCTGTTGGCATGGTTTCGACTTAGAGATCCGTCGCTTGGCTATGCTAAAAATCTATAAACGAAAAAGTTTTTGTGACCGAGTATTTCGCCGCATACCCATTGTCATAATCCTGTGCACGCCACTGCTACAAGCATATGGTGTGTCCACGATTGTATGGGAAAATCTTAAGGAAAATTGTAGGCCGTTTTGTATCGATTTGGATTGTTCTATGAAAGCTGTTTGTACACTATATATTTTCTATTCTGTGCTATAGCTACGAGTATTTTCCAAAACGTAAAGTTAACAATAACAATATTATTTAATCTATCAAATTCTAAAAAATATAAACACTTCAAAATTAATTCACTACTGTGGTGATATTGTGTTTTGTGAGAGGAGAAATAGGAGGGAAACGGTAGACAATAAAAGTTGAAGTGCTCCAAGAAGTTATTCTACGTCCGCTGTTGTTTTATTTGTATGAAACAAGCAGATTTTTTTGTACCCTATTTTTTAATCACAATAGCTTTCGGTAATAGATCGTTTTTCATACATCGTCCGACATTACCACAGTAAAACGAAGATTAATGAGGGCCATTAGCAACATGGTTTTGTGGTAGATATATGTAACATTCTACAGATAATAATAACTATATCTACGCTACTAGGTACAAGTATAACAAAATGGCTTACTTTAATTGTTAATGTGCACACGGCTTACACAACATTGGTTTATTTTGACATTTGTACTATTTGCTTAATGCGAATAGAATATGTATATGTAAAGATTCATTTAAATCGATGTATGGACCAAAACAAAAATTCCTATTTCAATATAAATTCCCTCGTCGTGTGCAACATCAAATTGATTTAATTTTCTAGGGGAAAAAATTAATAGCCTACATGCTAGACTTCGTTCTTCGAGACCTAGATGATTGAAATAGTATTTATCGCCATAAATATATTCATTGATGACAGACTGAACATACATTCCTTGCCCAAATTAAAGAGTTGATTATTAAAAAGGATATGTCTTGATTATTGACGTATTTGGTTTAAAAAAAAGAATGTGCTTTCGCGCCTAATTGAAACAAAAAGGAGGTATTAATTTTACATTAATTAATATTATGGTAAGCCTAATTTAAATCGGTTTATAATTAGTCATATACCTTGTATGATGTTAGGAATGAAAATTGCCAACATCAGCGTATTTTATCTCTGTCTAGACACTGCATAAGTGTCTATACACTGTTAAGTTGCTTTTTAAACTATTTTCGTTAAAAACAGTCACCTTTATTAACCTAACTGTTACTGTTACTTACTTACTTACTTACTTACTACTTTTTCTGTTCTTGCTGTAAAATGTTTAATACACATTTCTGAAATTCTACAATAGATAAAGTATCTTCCGAATACCGGCAAAAACTAAGTATGTCAATAATAAATATTGATGTAACTGTTAAAGTTTGAACTATTTGTAGTAACTAAAAACTGTCGGCAGAATGATAAAATTTTCTCAACAAATGTTGGGAAGAGCAACTAATAAGGTAATGAAAAGTACAATTAAAACAAAGTATAAAACAAGATAACCTGCGGTATCTTTTATAGAACAGGACCGGATATACATACTGACACAACACCAAAATGGCTGCCACTAGGAAATCTGGCTCACCCATATTACTAAATATGCACACTTTTTTATTTAATGAATATTGAACGGGTTAAAAAAGGTACGATTTAATGAATAGTAAGTGCCATATTTGGCTAATGCAAAATAAAAGGTTATGTCTTGGAATTAATAAAGGACTACCCATAGCTCTGTAACAGTGATCATTGCCTATGTAGGCGATAGCAGGTTTGAGCTTCGAAACAGATTTTTATATGGGGTAAACTATGGGCCATATGAGTCCCGAAACATGACTGAAACGAAAGACACGATTTTCGGGAGACTTCTTGTCGTGAGTTTGGATGCCGTACATCATTTAGATGTGATTATAATAGCTCCCCACACAAATTTCTGTGACGATAGCGGGTTTCCATTGAAACCAGACCAGATACGCAGGAGCTATTTTAAAGCACCTAAGTGTGTGCGCAAATCACAAGAGCACTCTCTCTGCCTCGACTCTCCTAAACCAATGGGGCGAATGACCGACGCGACTGGCGCGAGATCAGGCGCAGGACCGACATTTTACATGCCCATCCGATGCATAGACGATCATTCCTGTCAGACAATCGGGTGATCAGACAGCATTGTGCTAACCAGACTTGAAACAACATTTGTTATTATTCTAGGGCGCTCCAGAGTCGAGAGTCTAGTCTAGTATAGTCAAAACCACTAGACCACGGATGCTATAACCACGGAGGACCATTCTATAGGAATTGAAACGGTACACTGTCTCTTCATTAATATGTTACTTCGATGATCTTTCGCCAGTCATGATACTGGACTAGTAGAAGTAGTAATTTGGCGGACTTGTCTATCCATCGAATTATAATATAGCGTACGATAAGCTAACAATTATTAAAATCTAACCCCCTTACTAATAAAAATATTTACACAATTGATAAGCAACAAGCAACAATGTTTTGTCCTTGTCTGTCAAGTGACTTTTCCAACGTATCAGATACGGACAAAAACATTGTATGCATAATCCAGTGTGTAAATATTTTTATCAGTAAGGAGATTAGATTTTTTTAAAGGAGATCTCGCCACTGACATATGAAATTTAGACAGTATTTATGAGTTACTATGAAGATGCACACTAAGAAGGGATTTTAAAAAATTCAACCCGTAAATGGATGAAATAACGGTTGAAAGTTTGCATTGCATAGTTTGCATACTATAATTTAATATTTTATAAAACCTTTAAGAAATTTAACCGATTTCGTTGAAACTTGAGATTCATGCTCATGAATATATTTCGTGTTTCAGAGTTCATTAGAATTATTTTACGCCCTTCAAGGGTGAAATATCCTGAATAATCCTGAAATATCAACGACTGAACGGCGTTGAATTTTTTGACCGCAGATAGTTATTATGCCGTGATAAAACAGGATTTTTCGAATACATACCCCACGGAGGTATAATGGGCATCCATGCGGACGAAGTCGCGCGCAAAAGCTAGTCTGTCTATATAATTCGTATGTAATATTATAATACGCATGGTCAGTAGGACGTGTGGTCGAAGGTGGTTAAATATGTAGGGGTATTGATTCTGCAGTTACAGTGGTGCGTGACCACTGCCGGGTCGCCGCAGATTGTCTGAAAGCGGGAAATCAATTGTCCATGCTCCACTATATAAGGCTTAGGGTTCCTTATATAGAGTTTTTAAGGTTCCGTAGTTCACGTCTCGTAACTCTTATAGTTTCGTCATGACCGTCCGTCCGATCGCCTTTGGCTTATCGTCTAAACGGTTGGTGCTAGAAAGATGGAACTTTGCATGGATGTGTGTATTTACCACGCCGACAAAACGAAAAAATATTCTTTTGGGGTGCCCCCTACGTGTAAAGTAGGGTGATTTTTTTTCTCGCTTCTACCCTATAGTGTTGAGGTTTCTACTTTTTGGTCAGCACGACAAAGTTTCTATCGGATATTGGGTAGCGTCGTTTTTCAGAAATCGTTTGTCATTGCCATAGAAATACAATTATTGCCGAGGGCCATTAAGAAATTAGTACTGTACAATTTAAAGCGGCAACATACAGGGTATTATAAGGGTCAGTTAACACCGATACGAGACGACACGCTACGCGGCGCAGCATTTTTAAGATAGCGATACAGAATTGTTTATTAAAAATTAATGTAGCAGTTGGTCTCGTTTGATAAACATTTGACAAATTGAAGTTTGCCCAAAAGTAAAATAACGGCTGTCAAAAACTATAGAGGGTAGACAAAAAAAACGTGAGCGTGAGTGATAACTTTGAATTTTAATTGTAAAAATTTTAAGTAATTATGTACGGTAATACTATTTTTTTTGCTCCATCAGCGTGATTCGAACCCGCGACCCCCGGCTAGAGAATTAATACGCTCAATCAATGAGCTAGAGAGGTCGTCCCTCTGGCGACTGTGGCGTCAGTCGTCACCCTAATTTAACGCATTTCAGCGGACACTTTTGACATACAGAGACAGTTCTCCTTTATATAGCCCACATAGTTGGGAACTATACTTGTAAATAATACGTCGGAATGAATTAATTTACAAACGAACATACGTGCAAGATACGTGCGAAAAAAAAAAACAACACCCTTCTTGGCAGCCGGGTAAAAATATGACATGAGTTTTTATTAAGGTTAAACACCTCGATCTAAACAGTCTGGGCTCGTGTGTGGAAACCCCATGTGGTTACGTGTGTAGTCGAAGGTTCATATATTACGTCACAGTAATATAGGTCACATTATGTCAGTCCCGTCACCCCGTCCCATCTGTGGTGAGACCGCTTTCCAACTGGTTGCTTATCCGCTCGTTACGTGAGGTTCATCGCTAATCAGCTGGGCTACTGTAACATACAACACATATAAAGATACATAGTAGTTTTAGATAACCAGCTTTTGCCTTGATTTGGACGAATAGAACCAAAATTATTCGATTGTGCGGTCGGTTAAACAACCATGATTTTTTCCATAATAACCCCCTTGCTATTAAAAATATTTACACAATGGACAACCTATACAATGTTTTGTACTTGTCTGATACGTTGGAAAAGTCGCTTGACAGACAAGGACAAAACATTATACAGCTTATCCATTGTGTAAATATTTTATTAGTAAGAAGGAAAAACTATAACCCTATTACGCAAATTATATAGTGTTACCCGGGCCATTATTATGATTCTATTGACAGCGCATTCATTAAAATCGGATCAGTAGTTTAGGCGCTACGGTGGAACAAAGTATATAGTACATTCATACATCATTCCTTTACCTTCCTTTTGTCTTCGTCGTAGTCGGGTAAAAATTGCATATTTTGACGAGATCAAAGCTTATAGAATGTAGTTATTGCAGTAATTAATTGAGTGCTTTCTTTGATATCAAAATTTTTTGACACCAAATTAAATAAGGTGTAATTGTAATGAGCACTAAAATAAGGTAAGTAAAGATATTAATAAAATTTAGTTCCTAAAGTTTTACGTATCGCAAAATCTCAGCACCCAAAAATAAAGGCACCAATTTAAAGTGCACTGAACTCTGGAGCCAGTTTGTAATTGAATAGTATATTTGTGTAATGTTTACGTAGCTTATCATCATTAACAGCCATAGGACGTCCACTGCTGGACATAGGCCTCCCCCAAAGATTTCCACAACGAACGGTCCTGGGCCACCCGCAACCAACGGCGGCCCGCGACCTTCATAAGGTCATCGGTCCACCTAGAGGGAGGCCGTCCAACGCTGCGCTTTCCAGTTCGTGGTCTCCACTCTAGAACCTTTACTCCCCAGCGATTATCAGTTCTACGAGCGATGTGGCCTGCCCATTGCCACTTCAACTTGCTGATTCTGCGAGCTATGTCGGTTACTCCAGTTCGTCTGCGAATCTCCTCGTTGCGGATTCTGTCACGCAGAGAAACCCCGAGCATAGCTCTCTCCATCGCTCTTTGAGTGACTTTGAGCTTATTTAAGAGGCCAACAGTTAGGGACCACGTTTCACATCCATAAGACATCACTGGCAACACGCACTGTTCAAAGACCTTTGTCTTTAGGCACTGAGGTATTTCGGACTCGAAGACGCTGCGTAGTTTCCCGAACGCTGCCCATCCGAGTTGGATTCGTCGTTGGACCTCACTATCGAAGTTGGACTTGCCTAATCGGACTGTCTGTCCCAGGTAGACGTATTCGTCAACAACTTCGATTTTAGAGTTCCCAACAAATACTGGAGCGGATACAACATGGGCATTAGACATAATTTTCGTCTTGTCCATGTTCATTTTTAGACCCACTCGCTGGGAAGCTCTATCGAGGTCACCGAGCATGGCGCTAAGGTCTTCCAGCGATTCTGCCATTATGACTATATCGTCAGCAAACCGAAGGTGAGTGATGTATTCGCCATTTATGTTGATGTCGTATCCTTCCCAGTCTAGGAGTTTAAAAACATCTTCCAATGCTGTGGTGAAGAGTTTAGGAGAGATGACATCTCCCTGCCTTACACCTCTCTGCAATTGGATAGGTTTCGTACTTCCATTCTGTACTCGGACCGACATGGTGGCATTGTTGTACAAACACTTCAACACTTCTATATAGCGATAGTCAATTTGGCACCGCTGAAGAGACTGATGCACCGCCCAGGTTTCGATCGAATCGAAGGCTTTCTCATAATCCACATACGCCATACAGAGCGGACGATTATATTCCTCCGATTTCTCTATAATCTGGCGGAGTGTGAGGATGTGGTCTATGGTACTATAGCCTTTTCGGAAACCGGCTTGTTCGGGTGGCTGGAAGTCGTCGAGCCTGCGCGCGAGACGGTTCGTGATAACCCTCGAGAACAATTTGTAGATATGGCTCAAGAGCGAGATCGGTCTGTAGTTCTTCAACAAGGTATTGTCTCCTTTTTTGAAGAACAGCACCACAACGCCCCTGCACCATGCCTCAGGTGTGGCGCCTTCATGTATGACGGAATTAAACAGTTTCTGGAGGACTTTGAGTACCGGTTTTCCACCTGCTCTCAGAAGTTCTGTCGTAATTCCGTCTTCACCTGGCGCCTTGTTGTTCTTAAGCTGTTTTAGGGCCATCCTAATCTCGTACAGGCCGACGTCCGGGATATCCTCGGTATAGTGTCGAGTTAGCTTGGCTCTTGGATCTTTAGCCGCGCTGTTAACAGGTGTCCGTGTCGATATGTACAACTGTCTGTAGAACTCTTCTATCTCCTCCAAAATCTCTGGCTTCGACGAGATGATCTTGCCTTGATCGGTCTTCAGCTTCGTCATCTGGCTTTGTCCGATAGACAGTTTCTTTGCGAACACTTTAGAGCCCTTGTTTCGCTCAATCGTTTCCTCAATACATCTAGTATTGAAGGAGCGTATATCGTGTCGCATTGCCTTGGTTATCTGTCTATTAATCCGTCTATATTGTGACATGTCAGCTGAAGACTGCAATCTCATTTCTCGCCTTTGCGCCATGAGTTCCAGAGTTCCATCGGAGAGCTTTTGAGTTCTACTTTGGCGTCGGGTTTTATAGAATTTCGACCCAATCGCATGGACAGCTTCCACAAGCCTGTTGTTTATATCGTCCACAGATTCGCACTCGCCTAGGCATTTAAAGCGATTTTGGAGCTCGAGTTGGAATTTTTCGGGATTTTGGATATTGGCAGCGGTGGGTCTGATCGTGGACTTCATCAGACTAGACCTTTCCAGCTTAACGTTTAGATTTAATGTGCCTCTTACCATGCGGTGATCGCTACCAGTCTTAACCCTGTTGATCACAGAGACATCATTAAATATACGCCGCTTGGTCGTCATAATGAAGTCGATCTCATTTTTTGTGGAACCGTCCGGGCTGATCCAGGTCCACTTCCTGGTAGGCTGCTTCTTGAAGAAGGAGTTCATCATGAAGAGTCCCTCCTTCTCCATGAAATCAGCCAGTCGCTGCCCCCTTGGGTTCCGCTGCCCAATTCCATATTGTCCCATTCTCGACTCATCGCTTCGTTTGCCCAGTTTCGCGTTGAAGTCTCCCATCACAACCGTATAGTGGGTTGGTGAGGTATGTATGGCATTAGAAATGTCCTCATACATAATCTCAACTTCATCGTCAGGGTGTGTCGAAGTAGGTGCGTATACCTGTATAACCTTGATCGAATACCGACTGGTAATTTTGAGTTCCAGGTATATCACCCTATTCGACACACTCTCGCTCTTCACTATGTTGTTGACAAGAGACTTGTGGACGATAAACCCGACACCACCTTCGGATTTACGTTCTCCTTCCCGGTAGTAGAACAAGTTGCCAGATTTGAGAATTATCGTGTCCTCGCCCTGTCTTCGGACTTCAGATAACCCTATGATATGCCATCGCAACTTGTCCACTGCTTCTTCCAGCTCAGCAATCTTCGAATCTTCCCTCAAAGTGCGTGCGTTGTACGTTGCCAGGTCGAGTCGTCGGGGGTGGTAGCCGGAATTTCGGAGCCGGAGATTCTTCGCACCCCCTGCCCCGCCGTTCCCGTAGCCGGTACCGTAGCCAGGGATAGCGGGGCTGCCGGTGACTAGGGGCCGTGGCCGTTTTGTGATGTTCATTTTTGGGGGGGGGGTTTGCCGTAGTCACCCTTGGTACGCTTGGCAGGCGGGTTGGTGACCGCAGTGGTGTATACCTACTTACTCAGACGGACGCTGCTGCCCATTCGCCTGAGGTCCGGGTTTGTCGCCTCTTACGACACGCTTTTCCGGACGGCGGTGGGGATTTGTATTCTTTCTCCGTCCCCACACGGACGTAGCTTATAATATAAAATAATTAGGTAATATTTATTATATTAATTTATTATATTATGTGCAACTTGTTATTACATCATCAGTTTTTCGTCATAATATATGTAAATTCTTTAATTTTAATATATTTGTTAGGTTGCCTGGATGAAACTGATGTAAGTTTTTGTATAGTTCCTTTATTTTAGAAATTTTTGTTATGTGTGTGTGTTTTTTATGAGTGTGCAAATAAAGAGTTGTCTATTGACTATTCTATTCTAATATGTTCATTGCTCACTGTACTTGACCTATTGTAGTTTTATGTGCGTAACTGCGTAAAGATAGAAAATAAATACAAGAGTATTATACATACACATTTTATTATAAAAAATCCATAGTATTTAGTCGACTGCGGTCGAAATAAACTTATATTCAACTTAATCTAAACAGAAAAATATTTACAAAAGTTCAAACACATGTAAACATCGATTGAGAGATCAAAAGAAAAAAAAACTTGTAAACACTTTCTAAAAATTTATGTAAATTAGTTTTCAGTTAGCACAGTATTACTATCTGAACTTTAGAAACAAAAAAATTAAGTACTAATGTTCTTAAAAACTTATACGGCAATTATTTTATTAAACCATTTTGCGCTGATACTTAATATTTAGTCAGGCGCTGACATCAGTCAAAATTTGTCACTAAATAGAGGGCGCTAGCGTAGCCCTTGGTAGAAAAATAGAATATGGAGTCATACATGCTCAGCCTTAAAATAAACTTATTCTAAATCACAAAATATCGTGACTATAAAGCCTCATTTGAAAATGCCTTTTGGTCACATTCAGTTTGACATTACGGCTTTGCGTATACTCATTGAAACATAAAAAAAAACATCGTCAATTCTCGTTCGAAATTCAAACTGAATGTTTTTTTTTTAATTTACCAGCCGTGCTTCGACGATAAGCCGTGAAGTCCGAGGCCGTGAAGTCCGAGGCCGTGAAGTCCGAGGCCGTGGCCGTATCCACCATGGTAGCCAGAAATTATGCTGGGTCCGTACACCGACTTGGCCACTGGCACGGCGTAGGGTTGCGCCACTGGGACAGCTACTGGCTTCGCCACTGGCACTGGATATGGCTGGGGCACTGGTACTCCGACCTGGAATTTGATGTTGTGTAAGATTACTGTAATAATAATAATATTATAAGAGCATTCTTTCTTTCAATCACTTTTGATAATGACTTAATATGATGTAATAGGGATGATGCCCAGTGTGGAATATCACATTTTAACTAATTAAATTTTAAAATTATTGAATAGAGATATATAAATCTAAAAGGAATAGGTATTTAGGTTGATGCGATTAAAAATTATAAGCAAATAAAAAGTATTGCCCATCTCAGTCATCAGTTACGTCACAAGCTGCTACCGCCATACATTTTTGAATGACAAATGTATGGCAGGAGAAACTCGTGACGTCACAGGTCGATATATCGCTCTCTTTCTTATCGTAAATTTAAATTGTTTGTATCTTTGTTATTTTTTAAGATATACGAAAATGGGTTTCTAGATTGTGTATTAACATCGAATCGACAAAAAAAAATTTTTAGGCAACATGGCCATTGCTCTCTTAAAACAACCAGTATAGTGTAAGAGCCAGTAAGAACTTAGGCTGGGACTATATTATCCGGAATCCGGGAAACTGGGGAATATACAGAACATTGAAAATAGAACCCTGCGGTAATACAATAGAGAGCTCAAAATCGAACACACGAGTGTCGAGTCAAATGTCAATGTCAAACATGACAACTCGACACGCGACACTTTGATTTTACCTCTATTGCATAAGCTCAAATTTGGTAAGTACCCAAGAGAAGGAAAAAGAAATAAAGGTCGACAAATAAAACGTTGGGAAGACGATTTTAAAAGAGTAGCCGGACATGCAGGCTTAAAATGGCCACATTAAGTGAATCGTATGATGAAACATTATCTATTGAAGTTGAATAAAAGATGTTTCATAATATGATTAACTTCATGTGGCCTGTGTTTTAGACCCGCGGAATAGATTCGAATTGCAAGAGACAGAGAAAGATGGAAGTGCTTGGAGGAGGCCTCTGTCGCAGGACAAGCCTAATATATAGCCTATTAAATTTGTTGTACAACGATCTCAATAGCTATATAGGTATATTAGGCTTATATTATGATAGTAATATGTAAAATGTAGACAGCAATTAAGGCTTATTTTCTTTTTATTACCTGTTTAACAACTGGCACTGGCACAGCATGCGGCACGGGCACGGGCACGGGCCTGTCCACTGGCACCGCCACGTGCCGCTCCACTGCCACGGGGTACGGCCGGGGCACTGGCACAGCGTATGGACGGTCCACCGGTACTGGCACTGCGACCTACATGAGAAAAGTTCTCCTTAAATATACGAGTATACTGTATCTAATAAGGTGTTCAATGCGTAGGTTACAATATTACGTCACCACGCATACTTTTCCATGTTGTTTGGCTATAGCTTGATTTCCAAGAAACTTACTTGAGAGAATTGTAGGAAACACATTATCCAGGAATAAAGTATGGCTCTAACTTGTGCTAATAATAATAGTTATGTAATACATGTTAAATCAGAAAATATAGACAAGGAAATATAATAAAATGTCCGTAGCAGTAGCGACGGGTGCATATAACCCGATTCACAACGGCTTCACGTTTAGTTAAGATAAAATGACTATTTACTACAACATTGATATATGGATCAACGATTTTTTGTAAGAGGTACAAAATTTCTTAAGATAGGTATTAAAGTAAGTTCTACAAATGATCTCATATCTAAGGGTAGGGCTGATAGAGAACCATTTGCTACTGGTCTGTAGAATACATCTGTATAGGGCATATGCCCAATTCTATATTGCCATCTGGTTCCCATATTCGAAAGCAGACACTTACCTTAACTGGCACGGGTACTGGTCTATCCACAGCGACAGGGTAAGGTGCTGGCACGGGCACTCCAACATGCTTGGTGACTGTAGTGTGGACGTCCGCGCCAATAATCGTGCCAGACGAAAGTCCCAGGCCGCTGACGCCAACTCCGCCATAACCCAAGCCGCCATACGCAGGACCTATGGCGTGGCCTATGGCAGGTCCGACACCATAGCCATGGGATAGTAGGCCTCCATAATGGCCTACGAGTCCGCTTCGCTTCTGTATGACCTTGGATGGTTCTGCCAGAACCGACGCAGTCACGAACAGTATTGCGATCTGGAATTGAAAGGAATTATTGTTATTGTAGAATATCTTTTAATAGAATTTACCTGGCATTTACTATCAGGGAATCTAGTTCAAAAACAGGTTCATAATTTGTTTGTATTTCATTAATAATACCTGCGAGACCTGTGTTTTAGTAGAACGATAAAATAATTAAAAATGAATCATTTTAAAAAAATATAAAAGAAAAAGAAATAATAAGAATTACAAAAATATTTATCTTACCGGGAACCGAACCCACCACATTCCAAAAAATGCAAAAATTATACGTAGGTACGCATACCAAGCTCCCAATCAGACTGACGTAATAGTCCAAATGATTGATATATTCTTGCACGACGAAATAAAAAAAAACGAATATTGCTTAAAAATGCGCAGTTTCTAAGGGATAAGAACTAGCTAGATCAATTCTTCTCCCCTAAAACTCCCTGCATGCTAAATTTCATGGCAATACTTGTAGCCGTTGTCGAGATACCGATTATATTAGGTGATTACATAGTTACATATTATGAAATTGTCGTTTTGTAAAGGAGGAACGGAACATAAAGTCGATTTTATTAAAACATAATGTATTTATTTAATCAAAGTATATATTTTGCTATTGCCAGTGCTATCTATGCACTTTTGCTATCTCATAGGTGGTTCATTGATTCCTTTACAAAAAAAACCATTCGGAAAGGATACAATAAAATCTTTGAAGGCGCTTTGTACTGCCACATCGGAGTTGGATTTTTTCCCTTGCAAGAAGTTATCCAAATTACGAAAAAAATGGTTATTATTTGCTATTGGAGCAAGGTCCGATGAGTACGGTGGATGTCTTAGACATTCCAATTGAAGGTCTCTAATTTGGTAGCCGTCTGTTGTGCAGTGTGTGGTCTAGGGTTGTCATGAAGCAGCAGTGGCCTAGAGCGAATGACCAACCTCGGTTGCTTAGCAGCTAGCTTTTCCATCATGATTTGCAGTTGCTGGCAATATACATCTGCCGTAATCGTCTGGCCAGATTTAAGAAAGCTGTAGTGAACGACACCGGCACTAGTCCACTAAACGCTCACACAACTTCTTTTGAGTCAATTTTCGCTTGAGTCAGGCTTTAGCTGGTTCGCCAGGGTTCAGCCATTGCGATGAGCGTTTCCGATTAACGTACAGGATCCATTTTTCATTACAGGTAATGATTAGATTTAAAATCCCTTCATTATTGTGCCGGATGAGTAATGTAACGCAGCAGTCGACGCGCGTTTGTCGGTTTGCTGCACTCAATTCATGAGGTACCCACCTTTCAAGATTTTTCACCTTCCCAATTTGCTTCAAGCGGATTAAAACAGTTTTATCACTAACACCGCAGTCTGCAGCTAACTCGGACGTGGTTTGCGATAGATCCGCTTCCACAATAGCCTTGAATTCTTCATTATCAACTTTGGTCTCCGGTCGTCCACGGGGCTTGTTCTGCAGGTCGAATTTCCAGAACGAAAACGTTGGAACCAAAACGCACTGTGTTTTCTTTTGCGACACCGCCGCCATACACATCATTAATTTTGTAAACAGAGTGACGCAATGAAAAAACCAAAAGAGGAAAAAACAAATGATTTACGGTTTTCGAAACACAAATGCATGAGTAAATAGCGGTATAAATTTGAAATTGTACTTCCTATCCAAAGAAGATATATTTGAGATCAAAGTGGCCAGTACGACAAAACGCCAATTTCATATATAAGGACCTAATATATAATATACAAGATCGTTTAAAGTATAAGATAATAATATAAAACTGTCATATCATTGACAATAGGGATGATGACTACATCTTAACTATTTACTTTCATTAATATACTCAGATATATTGAGGCATTACTACTTGATAAATGTAAAAAAAGAGAATATTTTATGTGTAGTTTAGTAATTAGATAAGTACATCTAAAAAGTATAAAAAAGTTAATTTTTTTTTGCTAAATTAGGAAACAAAACCTACATAATTAGTTTACTTACATCATATACAAGAACATTCATTATGGTAAGTATGAACTTAAACGCACAAATATCAAAGATATTTACAAATATGTTCCTGCGGCCGTATAGTTCATACACTTTAACCTAGGCGTGACGTCAGAGCTAGGTACGACTTGTAGCGATTTTAGGCCATGGACGCCCAAGGCTTTTGCCATGCTCTAAACATTATAATTGTTTTTCGTGTGACACCAACTGTATAGACTTTTACTTGCTACGTGCCCCGACTCCTATGACTCAATGGCACCTGCCGTAACTGCTAATGTGACCAATTTTGGACATGTTTTGGAGGTTGATGAATGATGTATGTTATTGTTTTGCTTTCGTTTTCGTTATGACTCCATTTGGATCACTATTCACTGTCGATATTGTTAATAAGCCGGAAATGAATTTGTATTCCGTTTGGAGGTTGATAAGTTTGTGGGTATGAACAATGCATTATGCAGTTATGTAAGTTTGTTTGTTTGTATTGCAATAATTTATTTCCCTATATAGCGGAGACTTACAAAAATTAAGTAAGTACATTTATTCCTCTTTATCGCATACCTAAGTATTTTTGGATGTGCTGTTGGTATGTCTGTCCGCGCCCTTGCTAACTTCTGTTATCTATATATATAAAAGGCAAAGCTGATTGTCTGATGTATCAACGCACAGGCCAAACCCTTAAGGCTAGAAATTTGAAATTTTGCACACGTATTGCTCATATGACGTATGCGTCTACTAAGGAAAGATTTTTCAAAATTCAACCCCCAAGGGTGTAAAATAAGTGGTTAAAGTCTGTATGATTTTTTTTATTCCTTGGAAATATTTGCATGATATTTCGTATGAATTGAGTACGAAAAAAATAATGAGTTACGTGTATCAGAGTTTTCTAAATTTCAGCCCCTAGGTGGGTAAAATAGAGAATGAAAGCTTAAAACCAAATTTCACGCGGGCGAAGCCGCGGGCAATTAATGCTAGTTATGAATATAAATTAAAGAAATTTAGTACATTTATAGATTTTACTTTGGGCACAATTTTATGGTAAAATCTATTAACCTTTGGGTGGCTCATAAAAGTGTTAAGTGGGGATGTTTGTTTCATTTTACCGCATCCTGTGGGATATCGTCAAATAGGTCTTTTTAAATAAAGGTGAGATTATAAATATTACATTTTTATAAAGTTAACCATTTTCGAGTAAAAACTTATAATTTTTTATACTGATAGGTTAGATAGGCATGCTAAGTAAGATACTCTTTAGGAAAATTATTTTGAGCTAATTCGGATAGTAAGTTCTACAAAAGGGGTTAATTTATTTTCTAATTATACCTTAATGTAATCGGACAGTATGAAAATTACTGGAACTTGATTCTTTTTTATGTGGAGGCTGTAGTCAGGACATCTGGGGTCTGACACCCAACAGTCCACCACACTAACAATAATATCTAGGCTACATCAGGTCAGATTTTTTCACTTTCGTGCTATTAAAGTTTTTTGTGCCTATGTGGAATAAATAAATAAATACCTACAGCTACAACCTACACCTACTGCATGCACCTACTATCTACAACTACAATCTACTGTGGCTGGCTGATTTTCTAAAATAGAACTCCTTTGCACTGCAACCTAAGTCGAGATTTTCCCCTAGTTCTAATAATATTCCGCTAAATACTCCTAATACCTCGGTGATACAATACGGGTGTATCTCTTACACAATACGCGTCGCTTGAGCAATTTGCTAAATGGTACAAAATACACCCTCCTTGTGTTTGCTCACTTGTGACGGCTTCCTGGTGTTATTTGTAGTAATCATCATCAGGTTTAACAATAATCTATATTTATTACAAAATGTGAAATTGATAAATTAGATGCTACGAAAAAAAACCGGCTGAGTGCGAGTCTGACACGCACAAAGTCCCGTACCGAACGACAAAAAAAATCACGGGAGCCCCACTTAAATATTTATTTTTATATATTCTGTATTTATTTATATTTGTATATATTCTGTATTTGTTGTTATAGCGGCAACCGAAAAATCATCTGTGAAAATTTCAACTGTATATCTATCACGGTTCATGAGATATAGCCTGTTAACAAACAGACGGACAGACGGACGGACATCGAGTCTAAGTAATACTAAAGAGTTGTCAAAATGCAAGCGTCCTTTCCTTACTCTACAAATGTTTTCAGTTTTATGAAAGTTACTTACGTGCAGGCACGAATATTTGTTTTTTAATTTACATTATTAAAAAGTTTTGATTTTGCTAATTAAATGCAAATAATTTAAGTTTTTTTCTTATCTTCTTCTTATTATCTTATATATTATCTAAAATTTTTTATACATCGAAAGTAATAAGATCGTTAGAAGTTTAGACTTTAGATAAATATTTCAATACTAAAGAAAGGCTATGACGTAGTAGGTACATTGGACAGAAAAGATTTTCATACAAGTAAAAGTTACGCCATCTTGATTTCATCATACCTCAAATGTCAAAATGGCCCCAAACAACGCCAAAAGTGGGGCCTTTTAAGTGTGGACAGTTTATGCCTCAACATGCCTCGTCTATAATATTTTATACGTCTATGACTTTAGACTAAAACATACAAACAACGGAAAAGGGCTCGGTACTACATTGTGCTAACAGAGGAAATTACTGTAACCAGTAACGTAGGTACACGAAATTCTGAAATCACTCCGAACTTATCGAGGGTCGGAAACGAAAGTCGCCATCTTAATTTTTATGTCACTTTGCGTGCTTGGTCCTTCGGGTCTACATAAAAATAAACTAGGTATTGAGAAATGTAAAATGATTATATATTAGTAAGATAAAATTATATTAAGTTTTATTTTATATTATTTAAAATTATGTTACAAATATTTTAATTTTCTAACAACAAATAATTGACTTAATGATTTTATGACATCAACGTTCGGATACTTGCCCTAAAAAAAGAAAACATTTACGTCAACCCCCTCACTTAAATTTTCTTAAATTTTAAGCTAAAGAGCTTTAAAACTTACAAAAGTTTTCATGATCCCTGTAACACGAATACCACGACACAGTGTACTCTGGCTGGTGGTGTCGAGACCGGCGTTATATAGAGTGGCCCCACTGCGCCGTACCGTTGCAACATACGACCCCACCGGGATAAATGTATCAATGGGACAGAATTCATAGACCTATCTTATAGACGAGGCATGTCGAGGTAAAGTGTCCACACTTAAACTGCCCACCTTTTGGGTATGTATGGGGCAGTCGAGATTTGATATTTCTATTTTTGAGATTTTGACATTAGCTTTCCGTAGTTTAATCAGTCCGCATGTGTTTGATAAAATCTTCTGAAATTTAATCAAACATAAAGGATGATGGCGAAACATAATGAAGGATGACGTAACTTTTTCTTGAAGATTTTTTTTTTACTTTTGAAATCATTGATAGAATTAAGATATTGTCTGCTAAGTAAGTTTATCGTTTACTGTTTTGGGTTATCTAGGTTGTTATCTAGCAATATTTCGGTTGCTAACTTTTAATATAGTAACGAGTAACCCATTAAACAATTTTAGGAAAACTTCCTGCGTTCCTCTTCCTGTGTGACTTATCTCTACTTTAAATAAAATAAAGGTACAGTCAGATTGCGCTTTTCTTTTAATCTTATAAATTATGTAAGGTTAGATGGGCAAGCGGATATTTTATTTTTATTCCTGGGTCTGGAGGAACGTCCTTTATGTTTAAGTACCTTCTAGTAAAATCTACTAGAGCTCCGAGCAAAGCTCGGTTATCCGAGCTTTGCTCGGAGCTCTAGTAGATTTAAAAAAAAAATTAAAAAATTACAAAAATATTTTACCGGGGTTCAAACATTCCGAATTTCCGAAAAACGCAAAAATTTAACCAACTGCTAACAAACCAAAAGAATCGGAGTGACATTATAGAGTCGAAATTATTGATTATTGATATGCACGACGAAAGTAAAAACATATATAACTTAAAAATGCGCAGTTTCACAGCTATAGCTAGAAAAAATCTAGCTAGACCGATTTTTCCCCCCAAAACCCCCTGCATACTAAATTTATGTAAATACTTGTAGCCGTTGCTGAGATTACGATTATATATACAAGATTATCTTGTTTTAAGAATAAGATTAATATGAGTGATAAAAAATACCATGTTTAATTTGTATTTTGCCCCCCTTGACATCTCTCGACGCTTCCCTAGGGAGGCGCGTTCTACTGGTTGGGAACTCCTGCGGTAGACCATCAACAACAATGTAATTTCGGTAGGCAATAAATAAAACTTTAAAATATTAAGATTATTGAATATTAGATACGTTATTGAGTAAGGTAGGTTTTTTTTATAGAATACAACTCTAGTCATGTTTCATTTCACTACCATTTTATTTCTTCGAATAATAAAGTAGAACGAATAATATGTATAAAGATAATTAAATAAATTAATTACTTCTAACATTATTACGCTAAATAATGTTTGCGTAAATATCGAATGCGGCATTCAAGCACAGTATAATTAAATTTTTTAAAGGTGCCACCAATCTTCTTGTGTGCTTATCAGAAATTGGGGGATTAAGCAAAATTAAATTACAAGAACCGGCCAAGTGCGTGTCATACGTATAGAATAGGATTCCGTATTCACCTATCAATGATTATATTTTACAGGTTTACTTATTAATTCGTTATTTTTTTACGAAGTTTTCCTAATAAGCGCGTCTTACATTTTACGCCTATATAACTCCTGAACTAACAAAGTATTCAGAGCCCTTATAGTTTATTTGTTTTAGTATTATACTTCTCAATTGGGTATTTTCCTACATGTAAAAAGAAGAAGGGGTAAAACGTCCCCACCCTTATAGCACAATAAAACAAATATTAAATAAAAGGGCTTTATTTTATTGTAAAAGTGTGTTATTTTATTGTATGACGAAAAATCTCTAAACCATGGGAGAAACAGTGGTGGGGACGAGCTCCATACAAAAATGCCCCTTCTCCCCTATTTTTTTTTTTAATTAAGAAATAATCAGGTAGTACAACTTGATAAAAGTAAAAGAATTAACATTTTATGTGTAGTTTTGTAATTATATGCATTTCAAAGTCACAAAAAAGTTTAAATATTAGTGTAAAAAACCTACATAATTAGTTTATTTACATCAAATACAAAAAGATTTACGTTACGGTATGTATGAACATAAACGCGCAAACTTCGGAGATATCAGAAATTTTCTGCAAATGGCCATATCGTAGCAACATTACTAGCGTGTGACGTCACCTACTTGTACGACTTTTATATGGGGCGTTTTCACGAGACTAACAATAAGTGCTTCAAACAATCCGCAATATCTTTGAAAATATTGATTTTTAGTATACTATTCCTGTTGTAAGCTGTCTTATTTTTCAGAGCACTATTCATTCAGGTGATGAAATATACAGGAAAATACGGTAATGTTATATATTTTAGCACTATAATACGGTTATCGTGGATATAAATTAGTGAGCCAATACCGCGGCCGGCCTCTTTCGTAACCTGACATTTTGTGCCCGCAGCCCTACAGCTTAGGACTTAGATTTAGCAGTAACAATACAACGATGCAAATGCAATTTCTCTAAATCATTTATTTATATCTTTCGACTTGATCTCATGGGATAACTTTTGTATGTAAATTTATGGATATATATTTGTCATACATTTTGACGTGATAACGTCTTATAATTCGATGGAGCCGGCTGCATGCACGAAAAAACATGACTCATGCGTTACCTCGCTAAACATGACTCATGCGGCGTTACCTCTCTAAACATGACTCATGCCGTTACCGGCGTTACCGGCGTTACCTCGCTAAACATGACTCATGCGGCGTTACCTCGCTAAACATGACGTTGTCACGTTCAACTATCGTCAGTAAACCGACTTTACAGACAACCGATTTTATTTAACCGACGGAAACAGCGAGGTGTTACAAGTTTAACGTGTATGTCTGTGTTTGTGTCTTTGGCATCGTAGCTCCCAAACGGACGAATCGATTTTGATCTAGTTTTTTTGTGATGAGACAATCGAGTGTTCTTAGCTATAATTCAATATCATCAGCTGGCTCGCTGCTTGACGATTAGATGGTTACTTACATTTTTTTAATTTTGTTTATTATAACACTACTTTTTTTTATTACAACGGATAGCCATTGCTATCCAATGAGGCAATGTTATTAGTTAGCTAGGTTTTCTGCCAGAAGGGGACGACCTGGGGAAGTTTTTCTATTTATAGATATTTTTATAAATAGAAAAACTTCGCATATTTGTAGTGTACAGGACTGTATAAATTCACAGGGATTCAACCGCCGGCTCAGATTAGACTCGAAGATAGCAAGGTTACACCGATTTGGGCAGAGCCGGGGCGATAATAAAACACTTATTTGAGGAGAACGTTTTTTCACTTTTTCGATTCGCTTACCTGGCTCATGGCAATGCCGTATAGAGAGCCCCGCCCGTACGCCTCTTTCGGGCCGATCTTCCATTCCATTTTTACCTCTCTATACGGCTATTTTCCATAATTTTCCCCATTTTCTATGAGCCAGGTGAAGCAAAACGCGTTGTGTGAAATACTTTATTATCATAACCAGACATATAAACCCTTATATACTAAACATCTTATTCTATAGAAAAGTTATTTACATTTTAAGGTTCAACTTATATGAAATGTTGTACATTTTTACCACTGTTTTCGTAATAATTTCTTAACCATTTATTATATAACCTTAAGCGCTATACTACACGTTATGTACTACGTTTATTTATGTAAATCAAAAGAAGCTACGTTAAAATTAGCTTTAGTTAAAAATATATAATCAAAATAACCCGTACTTGATAAAACACCATTTTAACACTATTTTTCCACACTGATGCCATATAAATCTATACATATAGTCACTGAGTGTTCACTATTATAGTTTTACGTACCGTTTTAATTACACGTTTATTGTTCACATTAAAATTCACTCATGTTTTTCGTTACGAGGCCGCTGTCCTTAACATCCTCCCCCCGGCGCAGTAGCCAGGGTCTACGCAGCCTCCTCAGGTGACTGCGGGCTCGCCGATCCCGCCGTGGACTGCTCCGGTGACTGCGAGCTGCTCGAGCTCGCTATAGGCTGCTCCGGCGGCGACTGCGGGCCGTCCGCGCCCGCCGCAGACTGCTCCGGCGAATGCGAGCTGTGTGGACTCGCTGCGGGCCGCTCCGGCGACTGCGAGCTGTCCGTGCTCGCTGTAGGCTGCTCCGACGCTCGTTCCGCGCCCGGCGCCGTCCCCGGCGTCGTCCGCTCCGCTCCCGGCGCCGTCCCCGGCGTCGTCCGCTCCGCTCCCGGCTCCGTCTGCTCCGCCAGCGGTCGCAACTGCGACTGCGGCGCCTCCTCCAGCACCGCCAGCTTCGACGTTGCCTCCGGAACACGCCACTGCGCGTGCGAACGTCCGCACAGCGCACTTGTCCGTCCTGGCCTGGGTAGACCCGGTGCACGACCCCCCGCGGCCACGTATTACGCGGCAGCGTCGGGTCGACCACGACAACCAGGTCCCCTGGTACAAGGACTCGGTTGCTCAGCGGGGCCCCGTAGCGTGGTGTGAGCGTGGGAAGGTATTCCTTCACCCAGCGCCTCCAGAACTCGTCGGCAAGGGCTTGCGCGACCCTCCATGTTTTTTTGTCCGCCGGCACACACGGTCCGACGTACGGCAGTCCGGTGGACGACCCGAGGAGGAAATGATTCGGTATAATCGCCTCCGGGTCGTTGGGGTCCACTGATACGTGCACAAGCGGTCGAGCGTTCACTGAGTACTCCGCCTCGGCCATCAATGTCTGGAGTACCTCTTCCCTGGGCAACTTCTCGTTCAGCGTGGCTAGCAGGGCGGTTTTCACTGACCTCACCATTCTTTCCCAGGCACCTCCTTGACTCGGCGCCCCGGGCGGTGTAAACTTCCACTGCATCCGATGAGTGAGGCCCAGCTGAGCCATAGCCGGCGCCCACTCGGCGTACGCCTGCCGCAGCTCGACGTCCGCGCCTCTAAAATTCGTCCCATTGTCGCTGTACATGACTGCCGGCCATCCTCGCCGCGCAGCCATTCTTCTCATTGCCATCAGTGCAGAGTCCGTCGACAGCGAAGCCACCAGCTCCAGGTGGACCGCCCGCGTCGTCAGACACGTGAAGAGAGCTCCCCACCTCTTCTCGTGACGTCGGCCGATGGTGACCGTCATCGGGCCGAAACAGTCGAGACCACAGTACGAAAATGGTCTCTGGAACGCCCCCAGGCGCTCGGCTGGCAGGTCTCCAGTTGGCGGGGTCCTCGGGTGTGCCCGTCGTAGCCGACAGAACGCACATCGGCTCATGATAGTACGCACCGTCGGCCGCAGCTTCAATATCCAGAATTTCTGCCTGAGGTCGTTCACGACTCTCTCGCGGCTCCCGTGTCCCGCTCTGGCGTGCTCCCTTGCCACCAGTAACCTTGTGAAGCGATGTCTTCCATCCAGGATGATAGGGTTTTTCATTTCGGCCGGCACCTGCGCCGCTTTGATCCTTCCGTCTAGTACGAGCAGCCCGTCCTTGTACACCGGGTTGAGCCGGTACAAGGAGCTCCATCTAGGCACCGTCTTGCCACTTGCCATCTTCTCGATTTCTTGTGCGAAGCTGTCTCGTTGTGATTTTTGATACCACAACCGGCCCTCTCCAGGTGTCGTACGTCGAGGCCCGACGATCTCGGCACTTCTCGACGAACAGCAAGACCATCGCCGTGCATCTTACGAGGCGCTCGTAGTTTGAAAAGCGCGTCACATCTGGTAGACAGCTCAGCTCGCTCGCCTCCGTGGTGTGGAAGGCGACGTATTCTTCTTGATTTTCGATTCTAGCGGGACTCTCCGCGGGCCACTCGTTCATCGGCCTGCGCAGGAAGTCCGGCCCCCGGAACCAAGGGTCCTCGTCGCTCTTCGGAACGTAGCCCGTTCTGGTGGCTAAGTCGGCGACGTTGCTTTTCGTGGTCAGCCATCTCCACTGGTGAACGGACGTCAGCTCGGCAATCTCCCCTAGCCGATGTGCGACGTACGGTGTGTATTTGCGGCTGCCGTTCTGTATCCAACACAGAACCACTTGTGCGTCGATCCAGTAGAAAACCGTGTCCGTTTTCCACCTGTGTTCTGCTGCGACTGCGTTTCCCAGCCTCGCTCCGACCAGGGCAGCCTGTAGCTCCATCCTTGGTATTGTCTGTGCCTTCAGCGGCGCCACCTTGACCTTGGCGGCGGCCAACACGACTCGTACTTCCCCATTTTCTTGTTCCAATCTCCAATAGACGGCTGCGGCGTATGCGTCCTTACTCGCGTCGCAGAACACGTGCAGCTGTCGGCCTCTCGTCGGACTCCCCCCGTTGTAACTCGAGCTGACTGATGTACTCCATGTCGGTCAGCCAACGGGCGAAGTCTTGGGCTGACTCAGCGGGTAGCGACTCGTCCCAGTCCAGCTTCTGACGCCACAAGCCTTGTAGGATGACTTTGGCGGTGATCGTGTAGCAGCTCAGCAGTCCCAGCGGGTCGTAGATGCTCATCACCGTGCTGAGGGCCTCTCTCTTTGTCGGTGCGCGCTGTAGCTCGCGAACCTCCTTATGGACTCTGGATAGCGACGTGTTGAATCTTAGTTTGTCGCCTCGGGAGTCCCATAGCATGCCCAAGGTCTTCTGCTCGTCTTTGGTGACACGCTGTTTAGTGTCCTCGGCCAGGCGGTCTTCAGACAGTCCCTCTAGCACCCTCCGGTCGTTGCTCGTCGAAGCCACCTTTCCTATGTATTTGGTCCACTTGTTCCACGGTCTGCATGGCCTTCTGGTGGTCTGGATAGCTGTCTACGTAGTCATCCATGTAGTGGGCTTCGGTGATAGCGCGATGAGCTTCGGGATGCGATTCGGCAAACTCTTCCGCGTTCCGATTCCGGGCTGAGTGTGCCAGGAACGGTGAACACGATGCTCCGAAGATCATTACCACCATCTTGTATGTGGACGGCGGTTCGCCTTCGTCTTCTCTCCACAGGAACAGCTGGGCCGGTTGGTCTTCTTTTCTGACCTTGACACGAAGAAACATCTCCTCTATAACGGCCTTCACAGCGACGGCTTCCTCTCTGAACCGGAACAATATCTTCGGCAGTGAGGTCAGAAGGTCAGGCCCTTCTAACAAGTGATCGTTGAGGCTCACGCCGTTTGTTCTCGCTGCTGCGTCGAAAACCAGTCGCAACTTGCCCGGCTTGTTTGGGTTTTTAACCGGGAAGTGCGGCAGGTACCATGTGATGTCACTTCCGGCCTCTGTCCCGTCGCATTTTTCCGCATATCCCTTGGTGATGAGATTCTTCATCTGCCCATGATACTGCGCCTCGTCCATGGGGTTCTTCTTGAGCTTGTGTTCCAAGTTCTTGAGCCTCTTTAGCGCAGTATTGTAGCTAAGAGGTAGCTTGACGCCGTTCGTGCGCCACAGAAGTCCCACTTCGAATCGACCGTCTTCCGTTCGTTTGGCCGTTCTGCCAAAGAGGTCGATGGCTCGCTGCTCCTCGTCGCTCAGCTTAGCCTTGGACGCTATTCCCAGTGCGTCTATTTCGAAGTGTTTCTTCACCATTTCCTCCAGTCGTTTGCCTCGGGTCTCGATCGTAGACACGTGCAGGATGTTCTCGTGTTCTTCCTGCTTTATGAGGCGTCTGGGGATGCTTCCATGGATTACCCAGCCAAGCTTCGTCTTCGAGGCTGCAGGCTGGTTTCTCTTGCCGATCCTCAGCTCCCTGGATACAATGAGCTGCCAGTTGTCCGTGCCGATGAGAAGTTGGGGTTTCTTGTCTTCATAGCATATCTCTTGTTTCTTGAGATCGTGCAGGTGAGCAAGTCGAAACAGTGATTCCGGGACGGACTGAGTAAGTAGGTTCAATCCGGCCACGGTTCCCGCAGTGACGTCATATCTGGTACCGTCGTGACCCCGTACGCCAAGTTGTACGAGTCGGCTTTTTTCTTCCCTTCTCTCGGCATTGATCCCATGCATTCTCAGCACCTTCGGTGGGCCGTCTGCGCCGATAGCCTTCGCGACGTCTTCATCCAGTAGTGTCACTGTCGAGCCCTCGTCGAACAGCGCGAAGATATCCGCTTCGCCCCGTGGACCGACAACTTGAATTCTTCTCATCTTAAGTTTCACCGCACGGTCGGAGGTGACCGATGCGGTAATCACGGCGTCCTCTGTCTGTGGGGCGCCGCCGGACCTGTCTTTCTTGCAGCAGCGCATGATGAGGCAAGTTGCAGCCCTTGACGCCGCACGGCTTCGCCCTGCAGTTGTATCTTCTGTGCCTGCTTCGTATGCACCGGAAACACAGCCCTTCCTTTTTGACCGTGTCCCATCTCTTTTGCATGCTCAGTTTCTTGAAAGCAGCGCAGCAAAATAGAGCGTGATCTTCGGCACATATCGGGCACTTCGTTGACTCTTCGCGTGTTTTCTTTGGCTGGCTGCGACTCGGCGAATCCCTGCCCTCGTCTGCTATCGCGAAGACTGGCTTCCTCGTTCGGGCTTCGTTCTTGTTAGGAGGTGGACGCGGTGTTTCCTTCTTCAGTGCCGTGCTGAACCCGTAGCGCAGCACCCTGTCCGCTTCTCTCATTAAGAATTCAGAGAGAAGGACGACATAGGGCTCGTTCCTGAAGCGCGACGTCTCTTCTGCGTAGTCGTACCACTTGCTCTTCTCGTATGGGCTGAGCTTCTCGAGGATGTCTCTCGTGAGCAACGGGTTGAAGAGATACCCGTGCCTCAGCTTCCTCAGGATGGCTACCATGTTCTGAATCTTCACTGCAAATTGGTTGAGTTCTGCCGCCGAACCTCCGAGCCTCGGTATCTTCTTCAGATCTTCCATCATGCGATCGACCATAACCTCGGGTCGTCCGAAGCATTGTTCCAAGGTCTTCATAATTTGTTCAGGCGGCGTCGCGACGCTCAGCAGTGGTGCCACGGCTTCTCTTGCTTCTCCCCGTAGGCAGCTTCTCAGACGAGCTAAGTTCTCGATCGGCTTGAGCTTGTAGAACGCAGTGGTGTCTTCCATGGCTGCTTTGAATGGCAACCATTCAGTGGGAGCGCCCGAGAATATGGGCAACTCCGTAGTGTGGCGCGACTGGCGTTGGTTCAGCAGTTTATCCAATGTTTCGGCAAGTTGTTCCACTCCATTAGCCCTAGACGTGGGCGGTGTGGGTGAGCGTGGGCGGCGTTGCTGCGGCCACTCGAACCTCGTCTTCTGGGCTCCCTTCGGTGGCATGTCTTCTGGCTTCGGCGTCTCTCTTTCTTCCATTGATGTCGGCTCTTGTCTAGCCTCTTCGGGTTCGGGACCCTGTTCGCTTAGCCAGGCTCGGACACGTTGCTCCACCTGTTCTGATGGCTCGTCGTCGTCGGGGCTGCTACCATCTTCTGCAGCGGCGACGTCAGCGGCGAGCTTCTTCTTTATAAGTTCTGATTCGATCTGCAGTTCCTTCTTACGAAGAGCGGCGAGTTTCTCCTCCGCCTCGTAATGCATACGCGCGACGACACTTGCTGTCGATCGACGCGATCTAATTGAAATAGCCTTCTTTCTGGCTAGGGTTTGTACTTCCGAGGCGCCGATGCAGGCGCCTTGCTGGTACCTGGTCTCGGTTTCAAAATAGTTTGAAGCAGATCCGCTCTTCCCTCGGTCGGCGGCGGCTGGCTCGTAGCGGCAGCGGACGGCGATCGTGGCGGATCCGGAAATCGACGTGGTTGCTGCTGGTTCTCCTCGGCCCCACTCTGACTTCTTGTTATAACCATCTTCAAATGTTAATCTTCAAATGTTAATCTCAAATGTTAATCTTCAGTGTTAATCTTCAAATGTTAATCTTCCATATTAATCTTCCTTTTCAAGAATCTTCGAGAGGTTTTTCCGATGAAAAATCTGCGAATCCTTGCTTCCGTTCGCAGCGGTGTATCCTTGTATCCTCGAGTCCGATCTTCTGAGTCCAATCTAATCCCTGGCGTTGATTCCCGTTGATAAATCTTGATAAAGTTTCCAATGTTCTGAATTGCTAGAATTCTTCTATCTTGAATGTTCAAAAAATTTTCTATGTTCAGAACAGCTGACGAAAATTTTCTAAGTCCAGTCTTCCGTAAAAATTTCTATCTTCAATCTTCGGAAATTTTTCTATGTTCAGAACAGCTGACGAAAATTTTCTAAGTCCAGTCTTCAGTAAAAATTTCTATCTTGAATCTTCGGAAATTTTTCTATGTCCACAACAGCTGTTCAAATTTTTCTAAGTGCCGTCTTCGTTATTTTCAACTTGATATGGACTTCGAATTTTTCTTCGATCTTGAAATTCGGCTCGCCAAAGGACCACGCACTACTGTACAGGACTGTATAAATTCACAGGGGTTCAACCGCCGGCTCAGATTAGACTCGAAGATAGCAAGGTTACACCGATTTGGGCAGAGCCGGGGCGATAATAAAACACTTATTTGAGGAGAACGTTTTTTCACTTTTTCGATTCGCTTACCTGGCTCATGGCAATGCCGTATAGAGAGCCCCGCCCGTACGCCTCTTTCGGGCCGATCTTCCATTTCATTTTTACCTCTCTATACGGCTATTTTCCATAATTTTCCCCATTTTCCATGAGCCAGGTGAAGCAAAACGCGTTGTGTGAAATACTTTATTATCATAACCAGACATATAAACCCTTATATACTAAACATCTTATTCTATAGAAAAGTTATTTACATTTTAAGGTTCAACTTATATGAAATGTTGTACATTTTTACCACTGTTTTCGTAATAATTTCTTAACCATTTATTATATAACCTTAAGCGCTATACTACACGTTATGTACTACGTTTATTTGTGTAAATCAAAAGAAGCTACGTTAAAATTAGCTTTAGTTAAAAATATATAATCAAAATAACCCGTACTTGATAAAACACCATTTTAACACTATTTTTCCAAACTGATGCCATATAAATCTATACATATAGTCACTGAGTGTTCACTATTATAGTTTTACGTACCGTTTTAATTACACGTTTATTGTTCACATTAAAATTCACTCATGTTTTTCGTTACGAGTCCGCTGTCCTTAACATGTAGATAAGTCTTCTTTTTTTAGTGTCAATTTTTATTTTATTTTAGTTTATTATTTGGCCTAAATTGTAATTTAATAATTGAAATCAATTACTTATAACGTTGCGTTGTAAATATTTTTGTAAATGAAAACAAAGATTTCACATAATCACTTTTATTTATATATTTATTTTAGAAGTACCTACATATAAGAGCGGAGCCTTGATGATGATAATGAATCATTGACACACGATATCGCAAATTAGAAACCACATAAACGTAAAATTGGCAATTGGTCAAAATGACCGATTTCAGACGCACGCGACGCGACGTGCGCAGAATCTCTTCATTCATGTGTCGCGTGTCTATATATACAGGGGAGATACAGAATGTATGTTTTTTTTTATTCTTTATTTAAAGGCTCTTCATCATATGATTATGTCAGCCACAGTGATGTATACATGTTTATCCGAATGAAATATTTAACTCAACATGAGGCTACAACACTACACAATAAGGCAAGTATGTGACTGTGAATTTTTTTATTGCAGGTGCGAATGTGTGTGTTTGCAAGGGCGTGTGACGTGTGTATGTGTGTATAATTTTGAATGTGTGAGAAAAAGAGTTGTAACTAATCGTAATTTACAGAAAAATAACATGATTAACATTTCCTAACAACAACACACGCCGGCTTTGAAGGTCACGCACGGTGTATCGGCTGCGCGGTTATTATTGTATAGGATAATCTGGCCACATGTAACATAGTATATTTTTTAGACGGGAATCGAAAACTTATCAATTTTTATTAACAATAATAGCTATACCCACACTGACTGTTGGCCGGTTTCATTAAAACCAGTCCAGGTACGTAGTATTTGTATAGTGCCCAAGTGTGTACGCTATACACATGAGCAGTGAGCACTCTCACTTCCTTTACTCTCGAAACCCAGTGGGACGGATGGCCGACACGTCTGGCGAGAGATCAGAGGTCTGACTTAAACATGCCCATCCGACGCATGGATCATCTTTCCTGACAGACAATCAGGTGATCAGCCTGATTTGTCCTAACCAGACTTGAAAACAGAATTTTTTATTATTCCAATACGGGGATCAAACCCACAACCTTCATAGTCGAGAACTAAGCTCTAAACCACTGGACCACGGAGGTGCTCAGCCGTAAACAGCAGGTAGTGTATAGACGGTGCGCGGGCGCCGCCGGTTGCTCCATAGACAATTGGGCTGGTCCGTTTCTGATGCAATTATTCCTTAACCAGTTTGCATATGCCACCGTAAATTACATTCGAAAGGGCTTCGATTCCCACAGAATCTATAACAATTAACAGTAGCTAGTTTCACACAAATGAATTAGAACTCAACCTGTTATAAATAGGGCTCAATTTACATTGTTCAAATTAGAATATAGATAAGGAAAGGTTTATGTGCAGCAATTAGACATCTTATAATAATAGTTTGTAATGGACTTGACACCGTATTATCTTTAAGATAGAGAATATTTTCCTTTATCAAACAATGATAAGTATATTAGAGCAAGGTCTAGTGAAGGCATGGTGCTGGTGTTAGAATGGATGTCTCTGCTTAACTACCGTAACATTTACATTCCGATCCTACTGAAGGTCATGAAGGTCTGAAGGTCTGAAGAAGTCGGAATTGACTACGCAATTTAAATCTACTATGTGCCATACTTACGTTCCAGACTGCAAATCCTGTCAAAATAGTTTCAAAATAGTGTCAAATTGTCAATCATTTATGATTTTTGCCTATGGAGGGTAGAGGAAAGCAGGACTATCTCTCTGAGGCAGAAGAGCTAAAAAGTGTAAAGAATAGTTCCAAAACTGGCTGTAATGGCGCTAGAGTCAGAAGTTAGCAGTGAGAGATGGAGTGAAGTGAGTTGAGTTTAGTTATTATTTTACCGACTTTAGTAGTTCATTAATTAAATCATGAAAATTAATCTAATCGAAAATAATAATAATCGAAGAAGATGATAAGATTTAATTTTCTGTTAAAATTTTGCTGCTTCACCTCCTTGCGACCGTGGCGCCACCCCTATTTAACGCTTCTTTACGGACACTTTTTCATGTATGGGTCCCTTAGTCCTCCATATTTTTGCCTACAAGTACAAGGTGGGGTCGAGGAAGGGTCGAGGCGAATCTCACGATATCTCACCAAAGGGGGGAGGGGGAACGTCTCACGCAAATTATATACGCTCCCTTATAATATCTGCAATACACGTTCAAGTTTTATCCAACGTCCAACATGCAAACAAATGTCCAATCAAATAAAGATGCGCTGAACGAAATAAAGGCTTATGATACCACACCTCTATATATTCACCGTGAAGCTCCGCGAACAGGCGTGAACGAATAACATTTACAAGATTTTCAGGTATTGAATTTATACTTAGAGGCACAGCTTTGCCTTGAAAATCAGGATGGTTTAAGTCACCCCTTTTGGATAACGATAATATTTGCACGTGTGTGGCATCCATTTTCTTAGCAATCATAATTTCTATAAATTATTAAATATCATTATTTATCTTGATAGTATAGGAATTTAGATAAGTAGGTTAGAATAGAACTACATTATTATGTCATGAGCATAGTTATATAACCTGGAACTTGCCCTATACATTATGTCATTTGAGAAATGCCATAAAAACGTTCGGTCCATATATAGGATACTTTTGAACTCATACAAAATTGAACCCTAACTGAACAGTGTAAGTGCCATTATCAAAAATCAACAAAATATTACATGGTATATAAAACAGGAAACTGCATCCTGTTTTATATACCATGTAATATTTTGTTGATTTTTGGATACAGGCGATATTCGCATTTATTTTAATGACTTAAGAGCTCAAATCGAGTGTAATTAATTATAACGAATATGTAACATACTTTACATACTCGAACGGAGCGTCTACTTTTTACTTGCTAAGTAAGTTATAAATAATTGGCAAAAGTTGATTACAAATCACATACTTAAGTGAGATAAAAATTTACTAATTTAATTCATAAATACAGCTTGGCAAAAAAGATTTTGACGCGGTGACAGCAGGAACTAAAAACATTATCGAATTTATCGTCTTTATCCATAATAGATTGGAATCACATAATTAATTTAAATAAATTATAATATAACAAATAAATATAATAAAACCCATTCCAATCTATTAAGGATAAAATATGATACAATCGAAAATGTGTTTAGTTCCTGCTGTCACCGCGTCAAAATCTTTTTTGCCAAGCTGTATTTATGAATTAAATTAGTAAATTTTTATCTCACTTAGGTATGTGATTTGTAATCAACTTTTGCCAATTATTTATAACTTACTTAGCAAGTAAAAAGTAGACGCTCCGTTCCGTAAAATATTATACCGGGGTTCAAACTCACATTACGAAACGATGCAAAAATCACACATACCGCATACCTACCCATACCAAACTGACAATCGGACTGACATTGGAGTCGAAATTATTGATGTATTGTTGCACGACGAAAGAATAAAACGTATATAGCTTAAAAATGCGCAGTTTCCAAGGTAGCTAGATCGATTTTCCAGCCCCAAAACTCCCTGTATACTAAATTTCAAGGTAATATTTGCAGCCGTTGCCGAGATTCCGATTATACATGCTGTTTTTTCAGTCAGTGTCCAAATATTCAGGAGTGAATGTACTCTTGAATATAACTTTTATTATGGAATCAACTTCAGCTGATCAAAAATCAGCTGTTTCCTACAAAAAACGTAGCCCTTAGCATAGATAGCATTTTGTAGGAAACAGCAGATTTTTTTTTCAAGTAGGAAAGATGACGCCATAGTAAAAGTTGCTAATATTTAAGAGTATATTAAAAGTTTGGACACTGACTGTAAATACATCCCTGTATACAAGATTAGCTCGTTTAAAGTGCAAGATATTACTACAATTTATATAAAAAGCTATAACCCGACTATGTCAATTATATAGCCTATGTTACCCGGTCTGTTGCATAATTATTATGAATCTATTGACACCGAATTTATTAAAATTGAACTAGTACTTTAGACGCTACGGTGGAACAAACATACATACTACATAGACTGCCAAAACCATTACCACCATAACCACCCTTTTGGCTTCGTCGTATTCGGGTAAAAATAACTTGTGGCGACAAGAGCATAGTAAATCAAGAAGACGGCCACAGAAGTCAGTAGATTGCAGTGACTAAACCTTTTAAGTCAGAAGAGGACACACGAACAAAATCCGCCGTAGTAGGTAGCAGTGGCGAATGCTGGTTCTCCTTCATAGGGCAGCCTAGCCTGTATAGGTAGGGATTTGGATGAGGGCCTTCAAAAGGTAAGTGGTAAGCGAAGCCGATAGGAATGGAGTACCCCCCGCCACTGGTAGTGTTCAGCAATAATCCCCGATTAATATTCACGCCGTAATCGAAGCCTTATGCGTTACCGAGTCATGTCCTACGTCCTATTGCCTAAGACATAGGCATTCTAGATCATAGTGTTAGCCATAAACTGTTTACTGTAGGTACAATATCGGCAAAATTCCTGCTCGACCACTTTCTTAACATTTTCCTTTGCACTAGGTCGCCTATAAAGATTTAAACAAAAAATAATTGCCCGCATAGACTGCATACGTTGTTGAAGTCCCTATTTACACGGGAATTTTTTTTTTTTGAAATTTTTAGGGAATGTGTGCGTGCACATAATTATTTACTCGAAAATGGTTTACAATGGTAAAAAAGTCTTTTAAATGAAACGTCACCGTTATTTAAAATATATATTCGACGATATCCCACATGATGGCGGGTGGGAAAGAACAAAAAAAAAAAAACATCCCACTTCACATGTATCACCCGTTAAATAAAAAATTATAACTGTTTTATGATGCCAAAAATAAAGTCTGTGTGGAATCTATAACTATACGGAAATTTCCTCACAGACAAACGGGCGGATGGAGCGAAACTTCATGGGTTCCTTGAGTACTACATAACCTTAAAAAATAATTGCTGTTCCCTTGACTCGTTAAAACTCGAGAACGGCTGGGCCGACTTGGCTAATTCTAATTTTGAAATAGTTGTGGAAGTTCAAGGAAGGTGTAAACGGTGAGAAATATTATTTCCTGCAAACCAGACACATGTAACCTAGCTAGCTAGACCGTGAAAGATTACGTAAAATTTGCACTTGGCCGCTTGGCTCATCTTCACGTTGCGTCAGGTATCGTGAGCTGGGGAGTCCACTAGCATTGACATTGCCATTCTAGCCAATCCACAAGAGTTCAGTCTACCGGTCTTTGTAGATAAGTGTAACGAGTTCAGTAAATAACTGTCGATAAATAATAACATACGACAATGTAGTTCATAGTAAGCATGCATAGTTTTTCTATTGGATTTTCTAAAAGTACATAATAAGCCAGCGGGTTTTAGCATGGCGATCCTAAGATATATTCTATCCAAAATAGTTCTTAATCCATGGTAACAAGGTCGTCAATGGAAGTCAACATTTCTAAACAGACATTTTTAAAATGGCTGCCGGGAAATCTTGTGTCATTAACGAACAAATTTTCAAGTAAATGACTGAACGTAAAGAAACTATTTGTCTTGGACCGCCGTGATGTGGAGTAGTTGACTTTATTGTAGGACTATTTGACATTGAAATAAGCAAAACGTTTTTATTTTAGCTGTCAAAAGAGGCCATTTTGTGAGGTCATGCTCGGGAAGAAAAGAAATGTTGTTCCTCATAACGACAATGCATCGACCTTGCTGCCTTTCAATTAAGACCTATTTTGCTCCGAATGATATTAACGTTTCAATCTGTCGTTTTGTCATATCTTCGGTATTTCTAGGATGCGCCTGCAGGAAATATTGTCTTTGTCTTTGCAATGGGATTTCTACGATCAACCGTTGGCCAAATACATTCATCACAAAAGTGAGATTGTTGGAGAGCATAGAAACGCTGTATAATGATGGACCAGTGACGTCACAGTACTTGAAAATGTATGAAGGAAAATAGAAAATTAATTTTATGGGATTATGTCATAGGTTTATCATTGTTTTAATAAACGTTTTTTAGTCCTATTTAGTCCTGTAACTTTTTAATATAGCAACGGAGACTTTTGCATTATTCAGTTCATATTTATGTTGCCTTTCGGAAAATATAAAAATTTGCTGATTTAAAACAAATGCATGTTCCCTATTGTGGTATAGGTACCAACGTATATTCTAGAAATTAGTGGAAGTGTTAAAAATAAGAAATCTAAAAGGCTCAACCACCTAATTTTAGATTGCTAAGTTCAGAATGGCTAAACTCTGAAAAAATTATAATCCAAACTAGCCAGATTATTATAAGTTTGTATTTGGATTTAACATGAATACTGGCCTGGCCAACTTCCTGTTAAAATATAATATAAATATGAAATAAAATAGATTCGATTTCAATTCGTAAAAAAATGAGTCCGGACGGTCCATACTTGATACTTGAGTAAGAGTTTTCCTAATTTCTATACAGATGGTGATTTTCCGGCGTTACGTTAGCGCGTGCTGGAATGTCTGTCAGCTAATAAGGTTGACAGGTTTCCTTCGTTTTTACCTTAAGATCACTGAGGTAACTTCCCTGTCAAGTATCAATTATCATAATTGCACTTCTCCAGTGTTTTTATCATGCATCAAATCAAAATCGCTTAGCAGCGCTGATGAATCTTGCGCAAGCACACATGCTCACGTGTAAACGAGGACTTCAACCACGTCTGCAGTCGCTGCGGTCACTTCTATTTTGAAGCCTCCTAGTGTAAACGAAACTGGTCGAGCAGGAACTTTGCCGATATTGTCCATGCAGAAGACACATCGAACGGCTTGTTCGATTTTGTTTCGTGAATTAAAGAAATGCAGTCACAATAATTTAGTCGAATAACATTGTTGATTATTTACGTTTAGATTAAATCTGATCAGCGGGTCTAAAATATAAAAATAAAATCAGGCTAGGTGGCAGATAGTGGTAAAGGATACTTGCAAAAGGAGGTTCTAGTCTTATCGCGCTAGGCTTAGGAGCTTCTATCCCAATTTATCTTTTTTTTTATTTTCCTTCGAAAAAAAGACAAGCCAAATCACAAGATGCCCCAAAATCAATGCAAAAAATGTCGGCTTACGTAAACCGAATTGCCAACCCACCCGCGTATCCGATCATCACCTGAATACCTATTCGCCACAAGACCTCTGTCGCCACAGAGTCAATGTTCTAAATAGTATTGCAATTTGCAATGCTTACAAATACGACTACATTGCTTCGTTTTTTGGCAGAAATCTTTAGTTCTTTACGCAGTATTAAAATATGAAGTCTCCCCTTTTCCTGTTCGTAATCGCTTAAATCTTTCAAACTACTTAATGGATTTTAATGCAGTTTTGAGCAATAGGTAGAGTGATTCAGGAGGAAAGTTTATGTGTTACGTTATACCCGTGCGACACCCGCGCCGGGGCGGATCGCTAGTCTACGATACATTTAAAATTCCAGGGACATTTTCATGATAGTATAAAGTACTAGCTGTTGCTCGCGGCTCCGCCCGCGTAAGTATAGTATCCCTCGGGAACACTACTTTTTCGGGATAAAAAGTAGCCTATGTTTTAACCCAGAGTCTAAACTACTACCATACCGAATTTCATCGAAATCCGTTCAGTAGTTTTTGCGTGAAAGCGTAACAAACATCCACGCTTTCACATTTATAATATTAAGTAAGGATAAAACATCCTCTTGAATCACTCAATCTATTGGTGAATGCTTTAAAATTTCCTTGTCGTAAAAAGCGTTCTAAGCGTACAAAGGTGTTGATGTTACTTCTGAAGTCAGGATTGGGTCGAAAAATCGACCGAAAAACTGCCAATTTATTTCAAATTTGCAAACGCGTCCATAGTATTGTTATCGTTCTGATGTTGCACCTCGTCTAAGACCCCAGGGTGGCATCAGTCTTTTGCCTTCTTTCTACCTTCAATCTTCATGCGTCATTACCTAAGTAATACTCTTATTTACAGATCCTAGTTACTGATATATACCAAATACAAATTAGTACTTTGGTTACGAATAAAGTTAGGAAATAAATCTTAAAGGTTAAAACCAATAGTTGTTTTAACCTTTCAGCTTTTGTTCTATGGAATGATTGCGTAATACCCATTACGTATTTAAAAAAAAACAAGCAAGTCTACAAATCTTTCTTATCGGAATTCGATTAATACCTAGAAGTGCCCTTACAAATCTTGGGCCCAGATAATATTGTTACCCAATTAGAACTAAATATACTCTTAGTTGGTGCTGGGCGTGACAAATATGTAACAATATAAAACCTAGATTTTATTAGTATATAGTTCTTTAATGGTTATGTAACAGCTTACGTCTTGATCTAGAATTCTGAACTCAGGTCATTGGTACTGATACACTCGTTAATATGAGATAAACCCTAAGTAATTATAGAGAGCTGTAGTTCAATATGAAAGCATTATTACAGGCTTTTATCTAATCCCTAATTTGGCATTTTTTTTCTTTTTTTTCCATTCCCCCAACTTTATCAGGGCTTGTTATTTTCTGTATTTTTTAATTTTTTGCTCCTTTTAAATCTTTTTTATTTTCTTTTTCTATGGTCTTACAACAAATTTTTACAATTTTCTTTCTTTTCTTTTCCATGATTGATTTCTTACAATGATTCTTGTTTTGTCCTTATTTCTAATACATTCTTTTGTATATTTATTACAATAGTGTTTGGGTCATCAATATGAAGTACTAAGTACATGTCAATTATTTACTATATAAAAAGTCAAAAGTATAAAGAGCAA
Source organism: Phengaris alcon alcon (assembly GCA_037179445.1). Lineage (NCBI taxonomy): Eukaryota > Metazoa > Arthropoda > Insecta > Lepidoptera > Lycaenidae > Phengaris > Phengaris alcon. The sequence continues at coordinate 1,893,872 of JAYRCH010000135.1, read as the reverse complement.
AAAAAAGAAAAATCCAATAAAAATACAGTAAAAACCAATAAAATTCCAATAAAAATTCAATAAACTCCACTAAAATAATGTAATCCAATATGTCAATAATAAAAAGATAATAAAAAGATAAAACTACGGCACACACATTCAATTAACCCTACTATCACAGTTTTAAATCCTACATCTAGAGCCTACACTAATATCATACCAGTTTATCACAGTTTTTTCTATTTACATACGCAGCATTTTTATTACAATAAGAGAGAAATATTTCCCTCTTTTTCCCCCCCCAGGATGGAAGGCAGGTTCTCACCCGTCATCGATGTGTCCAATTTCTGCTCAATATCATATCTATTGCTAGCAAAAATTGGGCACACGAGTAACAGATGAGGGACCGTCTCCTCAACTCCTGGCTGACAAGACCACCACGGATCCTCTCCTTCAACTTGAATCTGTTCAAGTAGAAGGCGAACCCGCCGTGACCAGTCAGTATCTGTTTAGTGTGGTGTGCTATGCCTATTTTCTTGACTATTTTGTGTGCAGCAGCAGCGCTTGGGAAAAAGAGCTTCGTGACTCCGGCCGTCCCTCCCAATTCATATCTCCTGTCCCACTCCTCAACCGTATCCTCTCTTAAAATATGCTTGACAAATGAAACAGGTCACAGATCGTAGTCGGGTTTCCTTTTCAATCCCAGTGCGGCCTCCTTGGCTAACTCGTCTACTCTCTCATTCCCTCTCAATCCTGCGTGCGCCTTGATCCAAAACAAGGAGACCTCCCGCCTCTGCAAAGCAGCTTTTCGGAGGGCCGCCCTTGTTTGCACCGCCAGGGGATGAGGGGAACTAAGAGTGACTGCCTGGAGTGCCGATCTGGAATCGCTGAGGATACCAACCTTTGCCATTCCGCTCTTGCAGGCTATACTTACAGCTCTTTGGAGCGCTAGAAGTTCGGCCTGGTAGACGGTGCAATACGGCGGAAGTGCAAGCTTGACGGCCTTCGTCTCGGCCTCACCCTTTCATACGGAGAGTGCGGCTCCAACTCGACCCTCAATCTTGCTGCCGTCTGTATAGATCATATGGACGTGGCTGTTAACCACGTCTACATATGAGTCCTCGTATACCAACCCGAATCTCAGCTCTATCTGCTCTGCCGGATGTGGGTCCTCAATCGCTGGAGTCATTCGCTCCACCTCCCTGTCTTTCAACGCCGGGTGTGGCACTCCCTTCTTGATCTCATAAAGCCTCGATGCTTCGAGTATTCTGAGGTCAAGAGGGAGTATCCCAGCCAGCTGCAGAGTTCAGAGAGACAGTTCGATATACTCTGCAAATCTTCTGGGTAAAACCCCGTTGAACGGAGTTGAGCATTTTTTGGACCCCCATCTTTTCCACGGTGGGTGCCCACGCTGCTGATGCATACAAAATAGTCGGCTCTATTACGGCTATATATATTATTTTAACTATCTGGGGGTTAAGCCCCCATCCTACTCTAGCAGCTTTGGCTAGCTGCTTATATCTTGCTATAGCCTTTTTACATATGTTATCTATCGATCGTTAATATCTCTGCATATCTATATATATAATATAATCTGCATACCTTACGCTCACTTTTCTTTCACTCAGGTAGCTGCTGATCACCCGCCTCAGGTTCCCCGGACACCCAACCTCAGCCAACCTAACCTTTATGGCTGGCCACCAAGCACTGTCGAAGGCCCCCTCTATGTCCAGCGAAACCTCAACAGAAATTTTCTTCTCCTCCCTCTGCTGTCTGATGTGGTTCACCAACCTATAGAGTACGTCTTCGGTGCTCCTTTGGGGCATGAAGCCATACTGATTAGGGCTAATCTTGGGCAGCAGGTAAAACCTGAGTCGGGCGACCAGCATCTTCTCAAAGATTTTGCCGAGAACAGGCAGGAGGCCGATCGGTCGATAGGTTTTTGGTACCCGATACGATTCCCTGCCTGGCTTCCCTAGTACCACCACGGTCGCCTGCTTCCATTGTTTCAGGAAGCAGGCGGCAGTGAGGCACCTGTTCAGCAGCGCAAGGAACCATTCCGGGTTACATTCTACAGCGTGTTGGCAGATGAGTCCGTCCGCCCCGGGGGCCTTTTTGGGGTTGAAGGACCTTACGGCTCTCTTCAACTCCTCTATGATGAAAGGAGGGTCGTCCGGACCCGCTGGCGGTTCAGTGTCCAAGGACTCCACCCGCCGGCGCGTCCGCCGATGTTCCTCACTTTCACCACTTTCCTGGTCCTCGGGGTAGAAAGTCTCCGCTAGCCATTCTGCAGAGCTCCGGGCGTCGAAGGTTTCACCGTCCCTCGTAAGGGGCAGATCCTCCTCCCTCCCTGTAGCTCTGCTCAGCACCCTGTAGATGGCCTTGCGCATCCTTTACTGCTTTTTCATACTTCTCCTTTTCTTCCAGGTACAACCCAACGACGCAGTCTCTGCGATCAGGTGCTGCGTTCCGGATCCTGCGTTTCCTCGTGACAACCTGCTTCTTCATCTACGCGAGCTCATCATTCCACCACGACAAGGTGAATTTTTGCGTGTGTTTTATGGTCGGCATTGTCTCTCCATGTCTGTGTAATCGCTTGTCTGTCTATTCTATCCTCTATTTGTTGTGTGATGTGTATTGTGTCCATGTCTTGTACAGTTAATTGTCTGTCCGACATCAGCTGGGTCAGTTTTTCACGAAACTGAGTCCAGTTTGCCTTCTGTGTGTTAAATATGCGTGTGGTTCGCATTATGTTTGTGCCTGTAGATTTCTGTTGTCTGATGCCGAAGGATATGCCATTGTGGCCCGAGCTCGTGTAATTTGGCATTTCCACCTAATGGTAATCTTCTTTTTCATATATATTGGTCACTAGATTAATCTTTTTCAAATTCTAGAATAAAGATAATTCGGCAATATAACTTGTTTTATGAAAAGATATTTTGTTACTATGGGTGTATGTTTAAAACTAATATAACTAAGAAAAATAATTATTGTCTTATAAGATTTTTCAATAATTTCCGTGTTAATGGAATCAATAAACGGACCACATTCGTCAACTGAGTTAAACTTAGTTCATATTATCACTTTTTTGTTTTAACACGCAATTTCCAAAAGTGCTAATGAATAGATTTTTTGATCTTTATTATTTTATCTCTTTCTAGTTCTTCCCTGACGTCTGCAGAGCCTACAGCCAAGTCGCCATTCCTAATTACGACGATGAAGTTCGAGAACAATAATGTATGCGATTTACATAAGCATGGATATGTCACTTGGCGATGCTTATGTCAAATCCCATACAATATTGTTCTCGAACTCCGATGTCATTAGCAATGGCAACTAAAAGCTCTGATTAGCCTTGCTGGTTACGTCATCGCGCCATCATCAAAGCATTATCGAGGCAGCTAATTAACAGCCCTAGATAAATCCAGGCTTTCTCGCTTTTCCCATACAGAGTGTGCTCATGTTTCGGCCGCTCGAGTGCGATATAAATACTGTCACTTTCCTCCTCACACCACTTTCTTTGCGCCTGCGCAGACGACGTTAGACATGCTGCGGCTCAGATATGTGAGTTTGACATAATTATTTCGCCTAGTCAAAAATCCTTTTACAACTTGTATTAAAAAGTTAATAAACATAATTTTCAAACATTTCAAAACGCTGAAAGATTTTAAAATGTTAGGTAACACGAACTTACCGAACCAAATTTTTCTGCCGCTGGTTTGGTATTACACCAATCTAACCAAGTCCTATGAGTAGTATCACATTTTAACCGACTTCCAAAAAAGGAGGCGGTTATACGTTCGGCTGTATGTATTTTTGTATGTTCAACGATAACTCCGCCGTCTGTAGACCGATTTTCAAAATATTTTTTTTTATGTAAAGGGTATCTTTCAAAGTTGGTCCCGTTTCCAAAAGAGTGGTGACCTGATGATGGGATCCATGAGGAAACGAGGGAACTTCTCAAAATTTATATGGATACATATAGTGATTTTGTCTTTTTCTTAAGTAATCAAAGCATATGAATTTTATAAATAGTATATGTGTAGTAAATTTGCTGCTAGGGATGTGATAAGAGCTGAATAACTAAGGAATAAGTATAGAAACTAAACACACAATACAGATGTGTTAGAAATAACACTAATGCAGGATTTATACGGACGACTGAAGCCGCACGTGGATCGTCTAAATGGCAATGAGGAACATGCATAGTATTTTTTAAATTGCCTTTTCGAAAAGTCGTCTCCGTTGACGAAATACTGTCATCACAAAAGTTAGATCGTTGGAGAGCATTTAAAACGCTCTATACAAAAAATATTATAATAAAAATATACGCTGAATACAAAATTCATTTTACTAAACGCAGTATTTAAATACTCCGTTTTTGTATACCATTGTTTTAACAAAAATGTCACAAATAACATAAGGACTTGAACATGACTTGAACAGTAATTTTCGTTTTTCAATCATAGCAAAAAAAGTCATCGATTTTTTTTGTCCTTTTTAGTCGTGTAACTTAAAATTGCCAATTATACGGTCGATTTTCGTCGTGCGGAGGATGGTTTGTTGCCATGGTAAATCCCCCATAACATGAAGTGAATTTACAAATATTTTTTTTATTCCAGCTTCTCCTCCTCTCCTGTCTGGTCTACCTGAGCTGGGGAGAACAGAAAAAGCGTTCAGCATCAGGCATCCCCATACGTCACACGTACTCCGAGTACCACAACCGCGTGGCCATCCCGGTACCACAGCCCGTGCCAGTTAGCGTACCGCGAGCGGTACCGGTACCAGTGCATGTGGGGGTACCATTCGACAGTCCTCGAGCGGTCCCGGTCGCGGTACCACACCCCGTCGCCCATATTATAACCAGACCGGTCGCGGTACCAGTAGACCGGCCGGTACCACTGCCCGTAGCGCAGCCTGTACCAGTTACTGTGACTCAGGGGGTAGGAATACCGGTGCCCCAGCCGTACGCCGTGGGTGTCCCCGCTGCGGTACCAGTTGGGGTCCCACAGCCCGTGCCTGTGGGTTTAGCCCCTGCTCTGGCGATCGATGGTATCGGTGCGAGTAGTATTGGTGGGATCAGTGGTATTGGTGTGAGTGGTATTAGTGGGATCAGTGGTATTGGTGGAGTCAGTGGTATTGGTGGGATCAGCAGTATCGGTGGGATCGGCTTAGGCCGATACATAGGCAGTCCTGTTGGAATTATAGGATCCCATGGAATTTCAGAACCTATAATAGCTTCAGGGATCCATGGTAAAGCGTGGTAGATTTTTGTACTGTAACCAAGTAGGTGTAACCAAAAAAGATTTATGTCGTAAGATTTTTGCCATATATTTAGTTAAATTACTCCATGTGAAGGTAGTTACATCCTCTTATATAATATATATTCTTCCCTTTAGTCATAAGTTTAGTATATAAGTTGATTGTGTGTAATATGTATGTTATAAACAACGTTACACTTACCAACCCACTGAAAAAGTTGTACAAAATATGTTTAATATTATACGTTTCAAAGTTAATTGATTAAAAATGTTTTTGCAATAAAACTTTTATGAATACAAATTTGTTGTATATTTTATAATTTTATATAGAGATTGATGGTTTTACAAATTTTTAATAAACGTCCTAATTCAGCTAAATAGATATTAAAATCTATGGGTGACCCAAATACTAATATTTGGGTATCTCGTAGATTTACTGGGTATCCACTATCCAGCTAAGATTTATATTTTAATACTAGCTGTCCCGACACACGTTATTCTGTCGCACCTATAAATATAGTGTTAATATTTTCCTACGCAAGTTTGTCAAAATTTCTCACCGTTTAAACCTTCCCTGAACTGATATAATTTTTTAAGACCAAAATTAGCCAAACCGGTCCAGCCGTTCTCGAGTTTTAGCGAGACATTCAAATTGTAATCTATATTTAACTTACTTCCAAAAAAAGAAGGCGGTTATACGTTCGGCTGTATGCTTTTTTTTTGTATGTTTTCAACGATAACTCCGCCGTCTGTTGACCGATTTTTATACTTCGATTCGGGTATACTTCGAAGTTGGTCCCGATTTCATAAAAGTGTTAACCTGATGATTCATGAGGAATCGAGGCGACTCCTCAAAATTTATATGGATATAGTGATTTCAACTTTTTCTTAAGTAACCAAAGCATACGCTACCAAAAAGTAAATTTGCACCAAGGTATACCCTGGATTCAAAAGTACTGAACAGGACTCCTGACTCCTTATAGATACATGTTTGGGGATTTCAGCGTTGATTAAAGAGCTGCAGCACGCATAAGCCACTATGTCAATTAAAGTAATTATCATCATCATCACACCATAAACCATGACATAAAGATGATATAAAAGGTACTTCTCATAGTATTTTACACCGACACGGATATCTTTGAACATTACTCTGCCGTTTATGGACCGATTTTCAAAATTCTTTTTTTGATGTATTGGGTATAATCCGAAATTGGTCTCGTTGTCATCAAAGCGGTTACCTGATGATGGGATGTATGAGGAATCGTGGGAACTCCTCGAAATTTATATGGACATACTTATATAGTAATTTTGACTTTTTCAGATGTAACCCAAACATATGCTACCAAAAAGTAAGATTCTGCACCAAGGCATACCCTGGATCCATAAGGACTTAAAAACTCCTCAGTCTTTAAAGATACGCGTTTGGAAATTTCGACATTGGTTAAGGAACTGCAAGCATATGCCATTATGTTACGTACAGTAATTATCATCATTATCTTATATACAATACTTAATGGAAGCTTGGAACGTATTCAATTATACATTCGATCGTTTATTTTAAACGTTCTTAAAATGTGTTAATAATAATTTAACTAATATCACTAAAAAGGAAATAATCATTATTATTTTTAAACAAAAAATTAAACCGACTTTCAAAGTAAAAATGCACAAAAAAGTATTTAATAAAACTTATTTTCTAAATAATTCCCCTTTTAAATTTGGCTGAAATTTTAACTATTTCTCTACTAAATCTTCAAATTTTTGAAGTCGGTACTAGCCAACTCGAACGTGTGTTCTATTTTAAATATTGTTTTATCAGGATGTTGTTCGGGCTGTCCGCTCGGCGCTCGCTTATGTTACAATATATAAGAATGCCAGTCAGACAGGGTGGTAGTATTGTAATGTAATGTTCAAAGTCCAGTCTATAATATTACATTACACGTGAATGCTCCCGGTGATTAAGTAATGATTCTCGGAGCACCTTAAGTTTAATTATTCTAGGGAAATAAACTTAGATAACAATAAAAATAAATAACATGTTTAATAAGTCGACGAACTTGCAATGTTTCTCTGATTATTTTATTTTTATTAGTTTGTTATAGATATGAAATATTGTTGCATTCTTAATTTACTAAAAGTAGGAATTTATTTACAACAGAATAAATAATAGTACTACATTACATACCACTTAGTTTCCTTGTACAGTTCATACACCAACAAATATATCTACATTCTACACCTACATCTCCACCTACTATGAATTTGGATTTTATTTTGCTCATAACTTCTATACCCGGCGTATTTTGGGATTGCCCGTTTGTGACACGAAGAACGGATTTATTGATTATACATTCCATCAATATTTCTTTTTAATATTTAATAATATAATATTATTATTATATATTATATACCATATTTTTTAACAACTACCTACGTAAAATGGAATGCGGATCATTGCCATTCGAAAAAAAGTTTTTCTTCTTCTTATTCTTTAAAATCGCTCCTTAGTGATTCGCCAATGTCAGAGTGTGTTGAAGAAAACTCTGCCTTAACAGTGGGTCTTATGAATAAAATAAAAACAAGGGTACGATGATGGTGACACTGGATGAAGTCTGTTGAATAATCTAAAATCGAGAACAAACACAAACAATTAGAGTTAGTACCAGACTTTTATTTTGTTATATTATGTACATAAAGTTTCAATCATAGGAATATTTAAAAAACACAGAACAGATTTTAAGTCGATAGGGTAAGGAATTGTAGGAACACAAGGGAGTGAATCATATAGTAAGGATTGTTTTTTGGACAGCGAAAAAAAGTTCTGGTGTCAAGTATCAAATCAAGACACCTTTGTATTGTCTTTTATCTTTGGTATTGAGTGCTATTAATATAAATCAAATAGGCAATTCGTTTAATATAAACAAATAAATAAAATCGAAAATATTTCTATAAACACTCGACACTGGCAGAATGGTGCAAAACCTTTGCAACCGCGATTGCCAAAAAGAAGAAGAAGAAGAGTATCAACAAGCGTCTTTTTTATAACTTTATTTTGTGTTGAGTATGTAGTGTGAATTCTGAGTTTGTTTATGCGTAATTATTTAGATTTTAATTTACATAATTTTAACACAATCAAAAACACAACAAATAATATTGTACTGTATCCCAAGCTGTACTCAAGTCAAGGTTTGATTGTATTCACGAAGCCGTGTCCAAGTAACAGTTTGACAGCAATGACAGCGTACTTGAATAACGAGTCTCGTTTATTAATACGTTCGCACTCACTTGATACGCCGCACCTACAGCTGTACTTATGTACAAATCTATTAATTAAAACAACATCTTAAGTACTTTCTTGAGAATTGTCTTAGAGATAATAACGCTTTACCATAGGTCGGCACTATATATACGACATCTGAAATTCATATGTGGGCTTCGGCCTGACCCAGCACACCACCTCGCTCGGTCGGAGATCTCCCCTTGGGGCATCCACTCATCCCCACATTTTTAACCCTTGTTTCGACGGAGATTTTAATATGCTAATTTTACTTTTTTATTTATTTATTAAGTTTTGGTTAACGTAGAGCCCCGAAAAAAAATAAAAAAATAACACTTTTCATTTATGAGAAATCCATCGAAATAACGGCCGTTCACTAATATAATGATTTGTCCGCCGCGACGGACTTCATCAATAAGGCAAAGAAAATAATTCGAGGAAGCGGGAGTAAATTATATTAATTATTAATGAACAATAATTTAATGCATAAATTTTACTTAATTTTACAGAATAAAAAGCCGTTAGTGTCCCACTGCTGGACAAAGGCCTCCCCTCTCTCTTTTCACAAGTCCCGATCCTTAGCTGTTCCACTCTTTACCGAACGCGTCCATCTTGTCTCGCCACCTTTTGTTTGGCTCGGCCTCCGTTTCGCCGACCAGTCGATAGCCACTACGAAACTTGACGCGCCCACCTGTCCGAGTGCATACAGGAGTCGTGCCATGCCCAGCTCCACTTCAGGCTGGCTGCTTTCCTGCCCACGTCAATTCGTCAAAAATGTTTGAGAGCTTAGAGTGGTGTTTCGGATACGGTCAATCCTTTTGACACCTAAAATGCTGCTAAAATCCATGGCTCTTTGGCAGACTCCGAGCTGGGACTTCTGCGAAGCGGTCAAAGACCAAGACTGGGCATCGTAGGTTAGGATAGGGAGGATACATACGTCCACCAGTTTAAGTTTTAGGCAGTGGAAGGTCGGGGTTTCATTAGGTCTTTCATTGACGAAAAACATTTCTATGTCCATTGGACAAATGATTTAAGTTTTAGACAGTTTTTTTAAGATGCAGTGGTTGTAAGAATTAATAGCCTTTAAATGAAAATTTGCACGCCACTTAAAAGACAAAATAAGAAGTATCTAATGTACCTAAACTGTAATGGTGTTACAGTTTAGGTACATTAGATACTTCTCGATACCTTATTTATGCAAATAAATGATTTCTATTTCTATTTCAATTTCTAAATAAACGTACTCGTCGACATACTGCATCTCCTGCCCATCCACCTCGAACCTACGTTTCGTGCTGTTAGACATGATCTTGCTCTTTGATCGATTCATGTGAAGTCCCGCCTCGAAGCTCGCCGTTCTGAGGTCTTCGCGATGGTTTGTAAGCCTTTTCTTGTCGATAACAATACCTGTCTCTCCAGCCTTTCGAGGCTTTCTTAAAAATCTAATCTAAGGCGTTCGTAAAAGGCGTGGAGAAATCGGGATCCCCTTTCGATAAAAAAAAGAATGTGCTTTAGACGACTGACGTAAAACATCTTTTTTCGCGAACTGGCTATGAGAGGAAGAGAGAAAGTGTGCACGCGCACTGCTAACTCTTGTTCCTACAGTGTGATACCGACAATAAGCCTGCACTGTGTCTTATATACGAAATGTATCTCGCTCTTTATATCTTCACGAACTTATATCTCTCTCTCAGCTTCCGTTCACCTCGCCCGATCACACTTTTCGTAACGCTTTCGTCACGCAATACCAGCTTAATGACTACTTTCGGCGCAGTCCAAACCAATTCATTAGCATCTTTTTAGTAAATAAATAGATTTGACAGTTTATGTGAACGTTATATATATAACAACCAATATCATACACAAAACCCAATCCAAAACAAAAAAATAATATAATAAAATCTTATAAATACCTCGAGTAAAGTAGAAGATCTCTGAATCTGCACCATTTTGTTCGACAAAGGACAGATAAAGTATTGCCAGACCACAATTTTATTTGTAAACTGTTTGACTGTTATATTTTCAACTATATAATCTAAATAAAATGTTTAAAAATTAAATTAATAAGTTCCCAGACTTTTTTTAAAGAACTTGTTGGTCCCAGCGGACAAATTCGAATTAAGGGTTAAAAAATTAGGTATTGACGTAGCCAAGCTGGCCGCTACTGACCAGCCAGGTCTGCGGTACGCTGCTGGGGTACAGCTGTAGGAGAGTTACAGGACAATTTGCCAGGTGACACAAGGACCTCTCAAAATTGGCAGCCGTAGTTCTCGGTTTATAAATATGAACACTGAAATAAGTAAATATCTATCTACATACACCTACAGCTTCTAAACCAATAACCACACCTACAAACTACATATTCTACTAACATCTACAACTACTTACACTAACCTACACCTACCCTACCCCTACAAACTAGCTTTTGCCCGCGGCTCCGCCCGCGTAAATACAGTATCCCACGGGAACACTGCTTGTTGTTGTTTTATTTAGCAAAGTTGACCCTCAGAGCTTAACCTACTTCCATACCAAATTTCATCAATATCCGTTTAAGGGTTTTTGCGTGAAAGCGTAACAAAGATCCATTATTTTTAATAGTAGTAGGATAATAATATAGAGATAATTTTTTTTTATTTCTCACACATTTACACACATACATTACAAAGGGCACAATTTGGCTATCGATGTTTATGACACACATTATCTATGCGTGATTAGTATCGAAGTATCGACGCCGATAACTTATCACACGCACTCGGTGCAAAGAAATATTACTAGACCATACGCGGTGCGCAGTAAACGACGTAAATAATGAAGACCAGTAAGTATGAGTGATAGTGAGTCGAAAAATGTGGTGTTAAGTACAAAAAACCGTGATGACCAGTCGAATAAGTGGTATCGTGTGAAAAGTGCGGCAATTTTATAGAAACTAGAATTATTGTTGTTAAAAGCATGTGCTGTATGAAAATGTATGAATAAGTGATTTGGTTATAGATAATAATTAATTTTATAAAGCACGTCTTAAAAGATAATTATAGAACACATTATCATAGCTTCTATCTGTGAAAGATAATGAGTAAAAGAAAACAATAAACTTTAAATATTAGGTCTTTGCCTATGAAATTGCCGTTTTGTATGAAAAAATGTAAACGAATTTTTTTAATGTATTTTTTATTTGTATTAATCGAAGTAATCTCCCATGCAATCAATGCATCTTTGCCAACGCAGTGGCAGTTCATTGATGCCCTTCTTAAAGAAATCAGCTGGACCGGAGGCAACAAATTCTTCAAAGGCATTTTGTATCGCCTCTCGGGTATTGAATTTTTTTCCCGCCAAGAAGTTATCCAAATTCTGGAAAAAGTAGTAGTCTGTAGGCGCAAGGTCTGATGAGTAGGGCGGATGACGGAGAGCTTCCAACCCCAGTTCTTGCATGAGGTCTTATGAGGTCGTGCGTTGTCGTGCAGGAGCAGCGGAGACGAGCGATTGACCAATGCTGGTTGGAGATGTGCCAGCTTCTCCATCATTGTGTTCAGTTCTTCACAGTACACATCTGCAGTAATGCTCACCCCGTTTGGTAAGAAGCTGTGATGAATCACACCGGCACTAGACCACCAAACAGTGACCATCACTTTTCTAGGCGTAAGTTTTCGTTTAGGGCATTGTTTAGGTGCTGAACCAGGATCCAACCAACTTGCTGAGCGCTTGCGGTTATCAAACAGAATCCATTTTTCATCGCAGGTAACAATGCGGTTCAAAATTCCTTCATTTGTGTGTCCGTTGAGCAGTGCAAGGCACGTCTCGACGCGTACTTCGCGCTGGCGATTATTGAGTTTGTGGACCCATTTGTCAAGCTTTTTTACTTTGCCAATTTGACGCAAATAGACCAATATTGTTTTGACGCTAACGTCGATAGCTGCTGCTAGTTCAACCGTAGATTGTGTATCATCAGCTTCAACAATCACCTTTAATTCGTCATTGACGACCGAAGTCTTCGAACGACCGCGAGGTTAATTTTTTAGGTCGAAATTTCCAGAACGGAAGCGAGCAAACCAATAACAGATGGTGCGTTGGTTTGTAGTGTTAGCTCCGTAAACGTCGTTGATGTTGCGTGCCGCTTGTGCCGCGTTGCTGCCACGACGGTACTCATATTCCATAATTACTCGAATTTCTAACGTATCCATGATGACGAAAAATATTGGAATGCGATGAAAATGTAACACTAATCAATAAACAAATGACTACTTTTGGAAAAATAATTCCATGTTTTTAAAATAAAATTAATTTGAAATTAGAATTCTTAGCCAAACAAAAATTATTTTGATATGAAATGGCCAGTACTAGACACTAAAAGACAATTAAAACTGATGTGATTTAACAGCCAGTCAACGTGACATTTAAAAACCGGCCAAGTGCGAGTCGGACGACTCGCGTACGTAGAGTTCTGTACCAATATACCAATATTTGACATGTTTACTTACTTTTTCGTTATTTTTTGTATGAAGCTTTCCAAGTTAGCGCATCCTCAGTGTCTATAACTCCTAAATTAACAACAAAGTTGTATAGAGGGGGGGGGGGGGAGGATTAAGGGATAATAATATTAAATAATAAAATAAATGTCTATGGACGCTTCACACCACGTCAATCTGGCCCCGTGCTAAGTATCCGAAGAACTTGTGAAGTATATTTAATACTTTTATACTATACATATATTTAAGATTTTTATTATATTATACACATATTTAATACACATCCATGACCCAGGAACACAGAAAAACTTTTTGTTCCTTCGGCGGGATTCGAACCCGCGACCCCCGGCTTGAGCGCCAAGGCGCTGAACCACTGAGCCACAGAGGTCGTCAATGATGATTTATTTTCTCGCGTCTACCCCAAATAAAAAATATTTTTCCCGATTTTATTTTAACACTTTGTCGACGTAGTAAATAGATATTATGTCCATGCAAAGTTTCAACTTTTTAGCACTAAACGTTTGGACGGTAAGCCGAAGACGGACGGACGGACGGACGTACATGGCTAAACCACAAGGGTTCCGACACGTAAACTACGAAACCCTAAAAATACACACAGAGTTTAAGTTTGCTAATTTTATACGAAATCAATTGTTTTTCAGAAATCCCCTTTTCACTTGAGAGCATACCAAGACAGAAGAATTTCGGATGTCTGTCGCTCAAGTTTGGAAGTATCGTGTCAGCTTTGATTCTCATCGTGAGTACCAACCGCTAGGCGTAATTTGTTGACACCATCGCATCGGAATTGGCCTGATGACTGAATTTTTTATCGTATAAATTAATTGTACTCTTAAATATGAGTAAGTTCTCAGAAGAAACGGTATACTAAAAATCTAAAATTTCAAAGATACAGCTATTTGTTTACAGATATTTCGCAAGTCTCGTGAAAATGCTTCATACAAAAGTCGTACCTACCTGTGACGTCACGCCTAGGTAAAAGTGTATGAAATGTACGGTCGCAGGAACATATTTGTGTATACTCGTATGATGTAAGTAAACTAATGATGTAGCTGTTTCCTACTACATTGGCAAAAAAATTGAAATTATTGGTATATTAAGGTGTATCTAATTACTAAACTACACATAAAATATTATATTTTTTACGTTTACCAAGTAGAAATAAACAATATTTCTGAGTATACAAAATAAACTAAAATAAATTACATGACGTACCTAGTCGTCTCCCCTATTCTACACACTCTAGGTACACTGAAAATGTTGTGTTTTGTACGCGAGTTTCTACGCAATAATATTTGAAACGTTAAAAAACAATGTGTAATTGTCATGGGACTTTTTTCGCGTAAACATGTAACAAGTATGCGACTCAACGTTTAAAGGTAATATTGTTAAATACGTTTCATTTTAACGTGATAACGTCTTATAAAACCGATGAACGCCGGTTGCATGCACGAAAAATTGACACGTTCCGCCAGATTGTCACGTTCCGCCTGAGCCGAGCATGCAAGCGAGAGCGCGGAACAAGCGACAAGAGATAGAGAGGCACGATCGGCCTAAGTTTTCGGCTTGTGATGACGTTATCACGTAAAATTATCGTCCGTAAACCGACAACCATTTTTTTTTCCAGCTATACTCAGTATTCGCGATTGCCCAATGTCTAGCCGCCCTCAACGTCCTCCCTCCACACTGGAGCAGCGACAACGTGGAGGTGACCCTCCTGTACGCGCTCGTGATCGGCGCGATCGTCTCCCACACGCTCACGCTGTTCCTCAGCACGCTCATGCTGATCGGCGTGCTGCGGGTAGGTACCGCTCGCGCAGTAGCATTGTCCGTCACACTGCAGCGACAACGTGGAGGTGACCCACCTATACGGCGTGACCGTCCCCCACAAGCTCACGATGTTCCTCAGCACGCTCATGCTGATCAGCGTGCTGCGGGTAGCATTGCCCGCCGGCATTATGTATAGTATTAGCTTTTTTCCGCGGCTCCGCTCGCGTAAATATAGTATCGGGTATCCCACGACAAACTTGTTTTTTGAATTGAAAGTTTTCGGAATAAAAAGTAGCCTATGTTACCTAGATATGTACCCCTAGATTTTCAACTCCCATACTACGTAACGTGATGGACAAACAGACAGACGGACGAACGGACAGCGAAGTCTCAGTAATAGGGTCCCGTTTTTACCCTTTGGCTACGTAGCCGTAAAAAATGGATACTTTTAACTTTTCTAAATATTCTCACTCACATTACAGGAGAAGTCTAGGCTGATCAAACCCTGGGTGCTATGGACGACCGTCCAGGTATCAGTCTCCCTGCTGCTGTTCATCTTCTTCAGCACCATGAGCATCGTCAACCGGTCTGCTGATAATTCCCTGTTGCTGTATGTGGTGGAGTTCTTGGGGCTTAGTGAGTAGAACACCTTTCAAAATACATATCTAAAAAGGTGTATCTACATGGTTGGAGTTTTACAACTTTACTATATTATTTACCCGACTACGACGAAGCCAAAAGGATACTCTTCCTTTTTTTTACAATTACAATTACAATTACAATTTTGGTAGTCTATGTATATAAGTATGTATAATGTATATTTGTTCCATCGTAGCGCCTAAACTATACATAGGCAATGACCCGGGTAACGTACGCCACATAATTTAAGTAGTCGGATTATAGTGGCTAATTTTTGATTATTAAGTAATATCGTTCTATAATCATAGATGTAAAAAACGTATCCCACGGGAATCATCGTAGAATGTAGGTACATAAATCTTGGATTCAAATAAGTTTAATACCTATCTATAGTCTTCTTAATAATTATAAGCTTACCTAATGTATGTTAAGAGACCTTAAGGCTTAAACTATCTGCAGTTTAGGCGTAAAGGATTTATTTAGTAACATACATCCATCTACACATCTAAAAGGTGATCCTTAGAAAGTGTTTATATACTTTACTAGATATTTCCCGTTACTTCGTACGCGCAATAGAAAATCCAGCGGGAACCGTACATTACCCCCGCGATAAAAAGCAGTCCGTCCTCGTGGTCTACTCTATGTCTATACAATATTCGGCACAATCGGTCCAGTAGTTATTCATTAGAAGCTATTCAATGCAAACAACAAATATACCCGTATAATATTAGTGTGGGTAACATAAATAATAAAACGCCTGCATTTTTATAATACAAATTACACACAACGTTTTTTGTTTTCAGTGATTCGGTTCTACATGTTAATGATAGTCTCCAGTTACTTCAAACAACTGGAAGAGGAGGGCTCAGAGACGGAGAGGCTCAGGCAGCTAATCAACAATGAGATTTGGTACAACTCCGCCTAACGATGATAAGCGCTTTAAAGTTTAGGAGACAACGAAGGAGTAACTAGTGGTTAGAAGTAATACTACTGTAATGCAGCCACTAAAAAGGGTAATATAATTATGGTTTTCATGTTTTGGGTAACTAGAAAATGGATTTGTATAGAAACAATTTGTGTATAATATTATTATGTGATAAATAAAATATTATGATTTTTTACTATAATGTTGTGATAATTGTATATTTTTATATCTTGGCTAATTCGATTATATTTTAATAAAACTTCCTATTTTAATAATATATTTTAATAAAAAAAAATATACAGACCAATTTTTTAATTCCTTGTTTTTTTTTTATAGTACTAGTGGGTACTGGGTGGCTTAATTAAAATATTATTGCAGCATTTATATAAAAAAAAACAATAATTGAGAATACCATTATAATATTACATTAAAATATGTACAAAATGCATTAAAATATGCCAAGTACAGCTTCACAAAAATATAATAAAAGACGCGTTTTCTTGGAGATTTCTTAAAACAAAGTTAATATTTTATTTATTCATAGTGCTCGTGAGTGTGACAATACATAATAAACATTAGATTAAAAAAACTAAGTACCTGCCTACCTTTTAACAACATTGTGTTATGTGACCGATCGACAAGCAATCTTTATTATACAATTCAATAAAGTAAACTAATATTCAATAAAGTTAACCATGTATACGAGTTACATCGTTTCACTACTTATAGTTCTCTCGGTTTACAAAAATATATAAAATATAATATTTGGAATAAAATGTTTTATTACTTACAAGCAAGTTACACTCGTAAAATATACACATCTATACAATAAACTAAAAACTCTTTAAATATATATTCATCATAATAATTGTACTCACATTATGAAGAATTAATTCCTATCCTAATTTGTAAAATCACAATTAGATAATACAGATTCAAGGCACTTCTGTATCAAGGCACTGTCTATCTAAAGTGCGGTCGCGGAGCACGTAGAATTTCGAACATTGACTCATTGGCGTCATTGCTACTTATCTCTTTCACTCGCGCACGAATATATTGCTGTCGCGTTTACACAGCTACGCGATAGGATACCAAAATATTCGTGCGCCAGTGAAAGATACGATTAGTTTTTAGGCAGTAGCGATATGTCGATGTACGAAATTCTACGTGCTCCGCGACCGCATTTATTACAAAATCTTACAGTAGCCATACACGACCGAAGACCGAAGTGTGGCCATATACAATACTGCCTATCGTCCAACATCAACATCAACATAAACAGTATGAACCGTCATGTCAACTCAAGCCCATACACGGCCAGTTCCAAATCCAGATCCAATCCGTAGCGTCATGCCGATTGGACGATAGGCAGTATTGTATTTGAATACACTTTGGTCTTAGGTTACCTACTACAAAATTGATATAAAGTTTTGTGTAATGTCTCAATAACAGCATTGGTCATTTTTTAGAACTTTCTCCTTATATTATATAAACAGATCTGTCAATTTGACTAAAATCTTACAGATTACTATAAAGTTAATGTGTAATAATATTTTTATACCTCCGGACTCCATTAAAAAAGTCTCGCAAGATTTCGTCTCTTGTGCGAACACCATAATATATCCACACCAATATTAACCTATAAATCCTGGTAGCGTTTTCATACTATGCAATCCAATATTGGACTGACATTGAGAAAGATAGATATGCGTTTCATAATAAAACATATACCTGTTTTTCTCATTATTAGCGAACAGCGACTTGATATAGGATGGTGTGAAAGCGCTGAAACTCGGAAAATAGAATCCTGACTGAGGGCGCTCCATTGAAATGTAATTCTGTTGTATGGTCGCCACATGAAAAAGTTAGGTACTTGTACTTGAAGCTGTATGGTGTTCACCCTGGATATCCTTTGTTGTATCCGACTCTGTTTGTGCTGGGTATGACGGGTTATTATAAATTAGAAGTACGCAGGGAGGTGGCTCTCGCCACCTACTTATTTAAACTGCTGCGAGGCAAAGTGCACAATCCTGCCGTTCTCGAGGCATTGATTGTGTTGTGTGTTCCGGATGAGTACGCGCGGCGCCGGCGCCGGCCGCGGGCCGCTGCTGCTAGTGCCGCGCGCGCACCAATCTGCTGCAGCGAGCGCCGCTATTGCGCGCGGTGCGAGCGCTCAACAATTTATCTGTTCATGTCGATGTATTTTCATGTACACTGAGTGAATTCACAAGAGCCGCATTTTGTTATTTATCCTAGAGTTTTATACCCAGAGTTGAATGTTTAAGTTTTTTAATTTTATATCGTGTTTTTATTTTTAATTATTATTGTGTTTCATTCATCTATTGTATCGCCTACCTGTAATGATAGATATGTGTGTGGTTACAAATAAATAAAATAATAAACATTTTTAGGGGGTTACGTAGTACCTTAGAATTAAACCAAACGTGGTACTCAAGGAACCCGTATAGTTCCGCTCTGACCGTCTGTCCGTCTGCCCTCCTAGCTTTTGTAAATATGAATATAAATAGGTGAAATTCTGTCTGAAAAGTGGATGTAAGTACCTTTTATGATTATTTTTGTCACATTTACGAACTATTATTATCAGACTAGTTACGCGTTGGTGTCGTCCTGCCTCATGTAGTTGACGGACACGTTCCTCTTCATCTTCACAATGGAGCTCCAGATCAGGATCACGAGGTACATCTGTAAAGCTGGGAATAATTAAATTAAATAGAGTAACTAGAAATAAGTAGAAATAGGTAAAGTATAAAGTCTTATATGAATCCGTGAAATATTAAATGTAACAAGTATGCATAAGGGTAGCTAATGGTCACATTCCACATTCTCTATTGTCCAATCGGCATGACACTGCCAATTGGATCAACTAGAACTGACCGTGTGTGGGAGGCGGGGATTGAGATGACAATAATTCATTTGTGGTGTGCATGGACGAAGTGCAGATTGGATCAAGGCATATCATTTAGTATGGTGCCTACTGTAACAATTACATTTGCACTCATATTTTTGTTTTCGACATGACTACAAAGAAAACTGGTAGGTAAACCAGGTATAACCATATTGTCGCACAATTAGGTTTAGATAGGCGCTCGTGTAAGCGCATCGGACGTAAAGGGCGGCGGCAGTGGATTTTGAGATGCCTGTAATCCCCTATGTTACTCATCAAGTAGTGCAATCAGGAGAACCCCAGCTCTTTATTAGGTTTAAATGTTAAGGAAGTAGGTAGTAAGTACTTACTCAAGTGAAACAGTATGAGGAACAGCTCGCCCGCGGACTCCCTGGTGAGGAAGGCCAGGCTGTACACGAAGCCGATGGCCGAGAATACAATCTCGAAGTACAGGTAGATCTTCATCAGTAAGACATGTTTCTGGAATTATCGATTTCATAGTGTTATCAACTGTGTAACATTAAATACTGGATAAATGATACGTGCGCGAAAAAGGAAATCCCGCGGGCAGCGTACACTTCGCCTCTATAAAAAATAGCATGTAAACCTTTATGTAAACAATATTCAATTAGACCAAATGACTGTGTTTGTACAATTTCCTTCTCACGGTAAATGTGTGACCATTAGTTAGGTAGCATTAAAGCGGCTAATTTGTTCACGTCTAGAGATTAGATTCAATTGGATGGGAAATTCTGTTATGGCTTCCATCCAGAGGATGGAACGATGGTCCAAAGCATTCTGTTGCTTTTATCACTTTATTTACTGGACGTTGCGCGCGTCTTCGTACGCGCAAAAACGAATCACGCGGGAACCGTACAATATGCCGCGATAAAAAGTAGCCTATGTTTTAATCCAGTGCCTAAATTACTACCATACTAAATTTCATCAAATAACTTCGGTAGTTTTTGCATGAAAGAGTAACATAAATCCATCCATACATCAATACATACTCACAAACTTTCACATTTATAATAGTAGCAGGATAGGTAGATACTTACTTTTGGTGTTAGTTGGTGTTACCTTTATAGGTTATGTGATGGCTAAAATGATTCAACTAGTATAATCGGTGTGAACTACTGTCCGATATGTTTCTATGTCAAAGACTTTCCCTCTTTTAGAGAAAGCAATAAGGGACTAAAACGTGTCTAACAGGTTTTATATGGAAAAGCGAACTCAATCGTCAGCTGATAGTGAGTGATAGCATACTGAGAGTAGAGGCGTCTCTCGATGTTTTGATTAAGGGTCATGAACGCTCTTATTTATTCTAATTTATGTAAAGATTGTTGATTCTGCAATAAATGCGAAAGTTTGTGACGATGAATGGTTGTTTTAATCGTTCACGCGAACACTGCACGCACGCTTTGAACGAAGAGTTTATATACTCGGCAGGTCTAAAAAGTGTTTGTACTACTTCGTGTGTTTCAGGTTACATAATTTGTTCACATTCATAATTTGTTTCATTTCAAATACCCTGAAATGAAACAAACAAAAGTCGCTGTGTTCGACGCGACGGCTAAAATGACTGCTACATCATAGTAGAAATTCATCAATTTCGAAATTTTTAATGTAAAGTGGCACACTTAAGAAGAATTGCTTAGTTATCAAATAAGATTATTGTAAGGGTTAGTTCACCCAGCGACGACATAACCACGTGATATAATGTAATGAAACTTGTATCTTTTCATGTAATGAATGAAGTTCAATTTTGAATACCTTAAATCTTAAAAATCCATCGTCGCATATCGCTTCGTTTCTGTGTGAATTGACCCTTAGAAGCTACTGTAGGAGCAACTTCTTCAATACATAGTATCCTTTATCCAGTAAATCCGATTGAATCATAACATAAACAAAAAAAACAAGAAAACCCTATAATGTTACACATTTCATATTTAAATGGAAAAGTACCTGGGTAACCGACCTTTGCTCGGAGTTCTAGTAGATTTAAAATCATAAAAAAATTACAAAAATATTTGTCTGACCGGGGTTAGAACCCACCACATTCCCAATTTTCGAAAAACGCAAAAATTAAACATAAGCATGCCATTTTGCCACTCGGACTAACATTTGTGAAGTCGAAATTATTAATATTTTATTGCACGATGAAAGAAAATACCTAGGTTTAGGACATAGGTAGGTTTTAAACTACTTGAATAACTTCAACCGTCAAAACGTTATAAGCAATAGTTTTCGTTTTTGTTTTTTTTTTGCTTGTATTTCGTTGTTCCTACATACTTTTGTTTGTTTTACTATGGTTGACATATTATAAAATATTCCCACAGACTCGGATAGTTGGTGCTCATTGGAGAAGGCCTACGTTCAGCAATGGGCTGCTGTCGGTAACAGACTGATGAATGATCATAACCAGGACATTAACTTTGGTAATTCGGTAAAATACGAGTAGGTTGGCGCGTATGGGGAGGTTTACATTCAGCAGTACAAATCGACAAGTTGTGGTGATGTCGTATGAAGTCTTACCAGGTGCAGCCCCACGATGAAGAGCACTGTCATGCATATCTCCAGCACCATGCCGGCCGCGTCCACGATCAGGCGGGGGTACTCCGTGCCGGGGGGTTCGGCCACCTCCCCGGTACGGATGTACGAAATGTAGACGGAGAGGGTCGTGGTGACGATGAGGGTGAGGGCCTGGAATTGAGAGTTGGTAGGTTAAAACACTGTTACAAATTAAACAAAAAATGAAACAGACTTCCAAAGTAAAAATGCAAAAAAAAACATGAAATAAAATTTATTTTCTAAATAATTCCCCTTTTAAATTCGGCTAATTTTAACTATTTTTTCTACTCAATCTTCATAACTTTGAAGTCGGTACCAGTCCGAACAACATCTTGATAAAACAATATTTAAAATAGAACTCACGTTCAAGTTGACTGGTACCAACTTCAAAATTATGAAGATTGAGTAGAAAAATAGTAAAAATTTTAGCCGAATTTGAAAGGGAAATTATTTAGAAAATAAGTTTTATTTCGTGCTTAATTGTGCATTTTTGCTTTGGAAGTCGGTTTCATGTTTTGTTTACAAATAATATTTTTTTTCTTTTTTATTTATATTTATTATTAAAATTAACATATTTATTATATTATTAAAATTAACATATTTAAAAAAAGTTATAAATACAAAAAACCCTCCGCTATTCTCACTCTCTCGGCAAAACATACTCAAGCGTTATTTTATGCCAGTTTTCTGAGAGGCCGTGGTATTTCCCCAATTAAGCCTTACCGATATGTAGACCTGTATGAGAGAGATTAGATACTATAAATAATTATTATAATCTATTGTAGTAGTATAGTACTAGTAAATATAATATTATAGTGATGATTATGATCACGAATATAATTTTGGCAATAGCAAAATTGCAAAGACATTGATATCCGTGCACAAAACTCTGATGAGTAGTGAGTACCTATGTAATGATAATACTATGTTAGCATTTTGTGTGAAGATAATGATGATGATTACTGTAAGTGGTATGATGGCATATGCTTGCAGTTCTTTAAGCAACGCCAGAATCCATAACATGTATCTATAAGGAATCAGGAGTTCTGTTCAGTACTTTTTGATCCAAGCTATCTTGGTACAAAAGCTTACTTTTTGGTAGCATTTGCTTGAACTACTTCCGAGAAAGTCGAAATGACTATATGTATCCATTTAATTTTCGAAGAGTTCCCTCTATTCATCATGGATCCCATCATCGGGTCACCACTTTGGTGACTAAGGGACAAATTTTGAATATAACAACAAAAGAAATTTGCAAATAGGTTCACAAACGGCAAAGTAATGTTAAAAGACATCCGTGTCGGTGTAAAATATTATGAGAAGTACCTATTAAATCATCATAATGTGATGATGTATAGTGGGATGATGGTGTTGATGATGATGATTACTGTAATTGACATAGTGGCATATGCTTGCAGTTCTTAAAACAACGCCGAAATCCCCAAACATGTATCTATAAGAAGTCAGGAGTTCTGTTTAGTATTTTTGGATCCAGGGTATACCTTGGTGCAAAATCTTACTTTTTGCTAGCATATCCTTAGATTACTTCAGAAAAAGTCAAAATCACTATATGTGTCCATATAAATTTCGAGAAGTTCCCTCGATTCCTCATATCAGTATTAGTCACCACTTTGATATCAATGGGATCAATTTGGGATTATACCCTTTACATAAAAAAAATGTATTTGAAAATCGGTCCACAGACGGCGGAGCAATCTTTGAACATACATAAAAAAATATATACACAGCCGAACGTGGTTATACGTTCCTCCTTTTTTGGAAGTCGGTTAAAAACGAACATATTTGAAGGAACATCTGCCATACCGCAGTTCGCTAGCTTAGTGGACAACTGCCGATTTCTCTCTTTAAGTCGGATCTTTGACCTTTTCAGACCTTTGGAGGATTGCTCCAGTTGTAGAATTTTTAGTGTTTGAAGTTCTCCCGAGAGGAAAGCAAAGGTAAAAATGAAAAGGTACCAGCGGCGTGTGGTTCTTATAACATAATTCCTATCGGCTTGATTTACCACTTACCTTTTGAAGACACTCATCAAAATCCCTACCTATTATGTATAATACAGGCTAGGGAAGCCCTATGAAGGAGAACTAGCCTTAGATATTGAAAGGTACATAATATTAAACTGTATCGGTCACGAAGACCCGTTTTGGGCGTCTCTTCGTCTCAAGGAGTTTAAAGTCCATACTTAATAGATAGAAAATAGATGTGTTACTCACAAAGTTAAGGTATCCAAAGGCTATAAGCCCCTTCCTCAGCGGGAAACAGAAGCAGCATCTCGACAGGATTGGGATCTCCACGTAGTAGTCAAGCTTCTCCCTGAAATTGTCGATTGAAATGTATAGAAAAATGTAGATTGACATACTTTAAGCCTGAAACACATGCTTTCGTCCAGTGACTCTCCATCAAGGAGCTCAATCATTATGGACGAGTCGGAGGTTCCCGTGTCCAGGGAGAGCTAATGTGCTAAAGGCATTGTGCAGATTAGGTGTTCGATAGCGGTACTAGGGCAAGTTCGAATACAGCGGGACTGAGAGAAACTGAGGGGCCTGTACCATTTGGCTCTGCAGCGGCCTGTAATTATTACAATATAGTGCCCGAAGGTCTAGACTACATAGACTCGGTACAGACTACAGATGGTCTTCGCATAATATCTGAATATTATATAACATAATATGTTTAAGTAACTACTTATATAATAGTTATTGATTCTAGTAACGTAAATTGTAGAGTCCAAGCACCATCATATCAGAATCAGAATCATAAATGTGTTCGTGATAATGAATAAATAATATTATGTTATCAAACACTTAATATTCGTGAAAATCATAATGATAACAAGGTGTCTCCGTTTTTATTTTATTTTATTATGATATAAATAATAATATTATGTTACGTGGTGTAAGTATTGATAACATTATACAGGCTCTAGTTACTGTTTCCACCTCCCGATCCTGCACTCAGCTTTCCGGAGGGCCCCCCCTTGTTTGCACTGCCGGGGGATGAAGATAATCAACAGTGACCACCTGAAGGGCCGATCTGGAGTCGCTGAGGATACCAGCTTTCGTCATTCCACTCTCGCAGGCTATTATTACGGCTATGTTTAGCGCCAAGAGTTCGGCCTGGTAGAACAGGCTGTTGATACTATTGTCTGTCTGATACATCGGAAAAGTCAATATTCAATGTTGCTGTCCTGTCCTGCTTCTCAAGTTGTCATACAAAAACAGCAACATTGAAAATCTAACAAGTCGTGTAAATATTTTTATTAAGATGGGGGCTAATACTATTTTGATAAACGTAGCTTTTGTGATAGCTATTTTGATAAACGTAGTTATGTATGTATTATTAATAGGTACAATGAGACCTCCTCTATTTGTGACAGAAAAAGATCTGACCGTCCACGTAGTATTCGTACGAAAAAGGTGGTCAAAGCAGTAAGGGAAAGAATTCGAAGAAATCCTGTCCGAAAGCAAAAGATTTTATCTCGGGAGATGAAGATAGCACCTAGAACCATGTCGCGTAGTTTAAAAGATGACTTAGGACTTCATCCTATAAGAGACGTACTGGTCATTTCTCAACTGATAATTAAAAAAGAATAGGGTGGTAAAATCGAAACAACTACTGAAGCGGTACGCAAAGGGAGGTCACAGAAAAATTTTGATTTACGGATGAGATTTTTTTTACAATTGAGCAACATTTTGACAAACAAAATGACCGAAATTTATGCTCAAAGCTCTAAGGAAGCTTCCCAATTAGTCCACAGAGTGCATCGTGGGCACTATCCGACTTCAGTGATGGTTTGGTGGGGTATTAGCTATGAAGGAGTAACTGAGCCATATATTTTCTGAAAAAGGTATCAAAACATCGGCACAAGTGTATCAAGATACCATTCTTGAGAAGATAGTAAAGCCCCTTATCGACACCATGTTCAATAACCAAGAACGGTCCTTCCAGCAAGACTCGGCGCCGAGTCATAAAGCTCGGTCTACGCAGTCTTGGTAGGAAACGAACGATTCGGACTTCATCAGAGCTGAAGACTGGCCGTCCTCTAGTCCCGACCTTAATCCGCTGGATTATGATTTATGGTCAGTTTTAGAGAATACGGTTTGCTATAAACGTCATGATAATTTGGAGTCCCTAAAACAATCCGTACGATTGGCAGTGAAGAATTTTCCCATGGAAAGAGTGCGTGCTTCTATTGATAAATGGCCTCAACGTTTAAAGGACTGTATTGCAGCCAATGGAGACCACTTCGAATAAGCTTTTTATATTTTAAATTGTTTTAAATTTATGTATTTACACACTGTAAAGGTAATAAATGTTATTTGCAATGGATTTTTTTTTATTTGTTTCAGTATTTATGGCAAGACTAGGTATATATATATATATAACATGCTGTTTTGCGTGTCGACATTGCACTCAAACTGAAGATGATTATGAGAATGAGAAGACTAATTATCTCATTTATTTCCAAATTTCATCAACTATAAGGAAAGCTATTCGTATTGTTTTTTTTTCTAAGTTTATTTTTTAATAAATAATAATTATATCTATGTGTTACGCTATGTTTAAGTAAAAAACTATGCTTTAACTATGCTTTTGTTATTTTCGTAAATAATGTCTAAAAATATTTATTTGCTTTATTTTTTCTCTCAATCAGTTATTGTTTATTAAATTATCAAATTTAGTAAATAAAAACATAAATAAAATATTATGAACACATAAAAATGACCAGTCCACTACATGGGTGTGCTGCACCCACCTTGATGTAACACATTAACCTCGCGCTCGCCGGGTTAAGTACATTATTTCACATTACAAACAACAGATTTAAACTGTCGCAGCGACGCGTTACGCCGCCGCTCTTTGACCCGCATGAGACATTTCTAAGTACTAATGCCATGAGAGAATGTCACAACTGCAGACAGTTGCAGTTGTGAGGCGATAATGCGCGAGGCGCGACCCTGGCCGAGTTGATGCTGATTACCATTACCTTAGAATTGAGTTTCACGGGTCGGCGCAGACGGACCACATGGGCTACCGGTCGCTACACACTTGCTACACCAACGACCAAAGTACTGAGCGCTACCGTTAACGCGTAGCATGTGGTTCGTCTGTGCCGAGAAAAAAAGCTTTTGCGAGAAAACCGCCGAATAAATTTTATTAGGTTAGGTTACATTAGGTTTAAAAATTCTTTGTGTCGAATCCAAAATAATTAATAATATTCATTTGTATTTAATAATTAAGGTTTTCTTTAGCTAAATCTGTACAGTCCCACATAACCCCTACATTACATAAATTAAAATAATTATTACGCATATATCCATTCTTAAAATATTATAGTATTTTATTTAAACATTAACCATTTCTCATACCTACATAATATAGTAACAGCCTCCGTGGTCCAGTAGTTTAGAGCTTGGCTCTCGACTCCGGAGGGCGTGGGTTCGATTCCGTGGATTCGATATTCGTTGGAATAACAAAAAATGTTGTTTCTATATTTGGTTAGGACAATATATGATGATCACCTGATTATCTGACAAGAAAGATGATCCATGCGTCGGATGGGCTTGTAAAAAGTCGGAGGAGCGCCTGATCTCTCGCCAGTCGTGTCAGTCATCCGTCTCACTGAGTTATAAGAGTAAAGATAGCTAGAGTGCTCTTGTATATTGCGCACACACTTGGGCACTATAAAAATAATTACTGCGTAGCTGCCTTGGTTTCAATAAAACCAGCCACCGGCACCGAAATCGGTGTGGGGACCTATTATTTAATGCTTACTGCTACATTTTTACCGCTGTCTACTAAAGTAGAATTATAATAACTGAATAACAATAATTATTTCATAATATAGTGACTATTTATTTGGTCCACAGACCGGTAATTTTTATTTGGAGAAATAATACGGCCTCTCAGGAAACTGGCATAAAATAATGCTTGAGTTTGTTTTGCCGAAAGAGTGAGAATGTTTTGTATTTATAACTGAGAAGGCTGTTTTGTATTTATAACTTTCTTAAAATGCGTTAACAATATAATAAAAACAACTAAAGAAAGAAAAATTATTATTTTAAACAAAAAATTAAAACCGACTTCCAAAGTAAAAATGCATAAAAAAGTATGAAATAAAACTTATTTTCTAAGTAAATCTCCTTTCAAATTTGACAAAATTTTAACTATTTCTCTACTCCATCTTCATAGTTTTGAAGTCGGTACCAGCCAACTTGAACGTGAGTTCTATTTTAAATATTGTTTTATCAGGATGTTGTTCAGGCTGGTACCGACAGTAAAATTATAATAAGATTGGGTAGAGAAATAGTTAAAATTTTAGTCAAATTTAAAAGGAGATTTATTGAGAAAATAAGTTTTTAAATTATTGACGATTTTAAAAGGGGTATTATTTAGAAAATATGTTTTATTTCACACTTTTTTGTGCATTTTAATTGGCAATATTATCCTCATAATACGGGTATCCTTTAAATTTTTTTGTCATTTCAACTTTTTGCATCCTTATAAAGAAATAGTACCTGGGTAACCGAGCTTTTTTTGGAGCTCTAGTAGATTTCAAAATAAAAAAGAATCACAAGAATATTTTACCGAGGTTCGAACCCACCACATTCAGAATTTCCGAAGAACGCAAAATTTTACCAAACTGCCAATTGGACTGACATTATTTTAGTCAAAATTATTGACTAAAAATTTTAGTCATAATTATATGACTTAAAAATGCGCAGTTTCCCATGGATAAAACATAGCTAGATCGATTTTTCTCCCCCAAAACTCCCTGTATACTTAATTTAATGTAAATACTTACAGCCGTTACCGAGATTTTATATACGATTATATATATACAAGATTGTCTCGAAAATAAGAAGTTCTTAGGTCTCTTGCTGGCATAATGACTATTAGCATTTAGTTTTCCTTGATTTGTAAGATAGCTACAAAATCGTCTTTATAACGTCCGCGTCATTATAATTAGCCAAAGTCGATCTAGACTCTACGTCCAGGTTAGTCCTTTCAAGACCACGTTTCAATTTGATTGTTAGAGAATATTACTACTTACCGCTCGGGTAACTCAAGCTTATCTTAATGATATGAATATCACTGTTATGGAGTGGCCGGCGAGATCACCGTATATGAACCCAATAGAGCACGTTTGCGACTTGCTGAAAATAAAAGTTAAGCCCAGAATTCCAGCTCCTGCCAACGTGGGTGAACTGCGAAACGCCGTAGTTGAGGAATGGCGGAGACTATCCCAGGAGACCATCGATAATATCATTCTCAGTATGCCTAGACGGGTAGAAACTTTAATAAGAGCACGTGGAGGAAATACGCGATATTAATCACCATATTTCTAATTTAATTAATTGTTATTTTAATATTAATTTTCACTTTTCCCGGTTACATTAAAAGTTCAAAAATGTACTATTTTTCACAAATAGCCTTTACTCGCAATATCTGTTCTTAATGTGATATCATTTTAAGTAAAACAAATGAAACTTTAAATAACAAAAGAAGTGTAGTAAGTAGATTTTAAAATAAAACCATATTTTTTTAATTATCGACCTTTTTTTGTGTTCCGCTAAATATGCCGGTGTGTGTATATAATATTACTACTAAAGTCGCTATTTCCCGCGGCTCCGCCTGCATAAATACAGTATCCCACGGGAACAGCCTGTGTTATAGCCTAGGTACTACCATACCAAATTTCCTCGAAATCCGTTGAGTAGCTTTTACGTAAAAGAGTAACAAATATCTATCCATACATCCATCCTAACAAACTTTCACGTATACGGGAATGTTTGTGAGGATGGATGGATGGATGTTTGTAATTCTATCACGCAAAAACTACTTGATCGGATTTTAATGAAAATTGGTATGGTAGTAGTTAAGGCTTTGGAAAAAAACACATAGGCTAATTTTTATTCCGAAAAAGTACAGTGTTCCTGTGAGTACTCTATGGACGCCGGTGGAGACGCAGCAAAAGTTTATAGAAAATAACACTTCTTCGAAAGGGCCGAAATAAGAAAATAATTCAGAAAGAAATCCATAGAAATGCATAGGTACAAGAATGGTCAAGTTAGAGCCGTGGTCGCACCCACTAGTGGCTGTCTATATATCTAAGCGTCAGTTCACACCGAGACACTATCGTACAGTTTACACTTGCTACCTGATATGATATAACATGCTAATATAATAAGAAAACGACACATAATATGTACGAAAATATAAATAAGAATAATGACCATTTTAATATTACAATAATAATAAGTAAGTATTATAAGGCATTATTGTAAATTGACGTCAAAAAGTGTTTTAAAAACCCAATTTGAATATATAATTTGACTATTAACTATTGAGACGCGTCGCGTCTAGGTATAAGCTAAGGCCTAGGGAAGTTTCTAGAGTTATACCCCAAGATAGGCGAGTTAGTGATAGTGAGTGAGTTCGAGCCCACGGCTCTACCATGAATATTTTTGTACCTATGCATTTCTGGAATTCTATCTGAATAATTTTCTTATTTCGGCCTTTTTAGACCCCTTTTTTCATTACGTAGTCGGGTTATAGTTTTTTTAACATTTTTTTTTATTTCGTATTTTTCTGTTTCCCAATCGATCATATTTTGGAATAATATTAATAAGTAGGTACCTAATCAAAACACTTGTAATTAAAAATAATATCTTATTCACGAGCGCGGAGCGAGCCAATTCTTTTTTTCTAGATTTTAAGAAGGATAATAATATTAACATTATAATATTTTTGAAATAAAATATATTTTATGAAGGCAAAATAATATGAATCATATAAAAATTATATATTTATAGTCTTATATAAATATTAAAATCGGACCAGCAGCTTAGACGCTACGAGGGAACAAACATACAAAATGCCAAAATCATTACCCTTCCTTTTGGCTTCGACGTAGACGGGTAAAAAAATAAATATAATTATATAAGTTATGACTGGTGTTTCGTCTGTATTTCTATGGTCTAAGACTTACGAGGTTACCTCAGTGCATACACTAGCAAGTGGCGCACTGCACAGCTCTTAGATAACATCTGTGAACCTACATTGTGCACGTCAAGTATCAACTATGCACTAGTGATGTAACGAATATTCGCATTCGCATTCGCGAATATTCGCACATTTTTGTATATTCGCATTCGCATTCGCAAATTTTTTGCGAATGTTTTGCGAATATGAATATCAGAAAACAAAAACAAGTTAAAGGTAACATTAGGTTAATAAAATCAAAATCCTTTCATTTCATTTTTTTATTTAGAGAAAAAGTAACTTAACTTCGTAACGTATTCACATTTTAGTCTTAATTTTATCACTTGGTTAGGAACTGACTTGTTAGGAACTTAATTATATCAACACCTTGAACGAAACTAAAAGTAATAATTAAACAAAAACATTATTCTTCTACGATAAACCATAAAAGTTACATACATACTTAACAAAAAACACAAAATTATTTCTTTTACTTCGATTTTTGATTGATGATTCACTTGTTTAGAAAACGACCGACGCGTGCGTGAGCGAAGCGGAATGAATGACGCTTTATTTAGATGAGTTCGTATGAACTCGGCAATACTCGGAAGATACGAACGTAACGAACCTTGTCCGAACGCGACTGCCGCCAAGCCAAAGACAAATTGGCGCCAAATACTAACAAAAACTGAATATTCGCATTCGCATTCGCATTCGCGAATGTCGGTAGCATATATTCGCATTCGCAATCGCATTCGCGAATGCTAAAAAAAAGACATTCGTTACATCACTACTATGCACCCATAAATAGATTCTCAAAGTAGGCTTCTCTCAAGACCAAAAGTAAGATCTATCAACACGACGAAAGACGCCCCTAGATACGTCTAAGAAGACTCATTATAATCTTCTAATTATCGATTTCTGAGGTATATGAGGTAAATCGGTAGTTTGTCTATTCAATGGCGCTTTTGATTGGATGACGCAAACGCGTTAACCAATCAAAAGCGCTATTGAAGAGATAAAGTACCGACAAAAAGTATCAGAAATCGGGCATAAGACCTGTTAAATTTGGTACCCCTGGTAATAACACTTTCCTGTATAATAGTCTACTAGATCTACCTGCGACTTTTTATGCTCAAAAAGAAACCCCGCGATAGCCATACATACATTTTGCTGCGATAAAAAGTAGCCAATGTGTTAATCCAGAGTCTAAACTACTACCATACCAAAGTACATCAAATTCCGTTCAAGAGTTATGGCGTGGAAGATTAACAAACATCCATCCATCCATCCATACAAACTTTCGAGTTTATTAGTTAGATACTTGTGCCTTTAGTGGTCAACTAAGATACATAATAAATGATAATTAATGTTGTGTATGATTGTAGTCATGGTAGTATATTTTGTATAATTCTAATTCTATAATATTCTCTGTCACTATGTACTGATAAGTGTCAGATAGTTTATTTGCATGCCTTGTCTCTGTCGCTCGATATACGCAGCAACAAAACTTCCCAATAAGCTTTTCGACACTTATTTGAAGATTGTGGAACAGGTTCTAAGAATCTATAAAACCTGAACTGTCTGTTGAATGTTTATACCTAATAATATATTCCTGGAAGCGTGTAACGAAGTATCAGCAGGGTCTTTAGTCAAGATACATTCGATTTTTCGACGGCGAAGTACGAAATCAAAAATGTATGGGATTTGACCATAAGTCATCGCTAAGTGACATGCCGCTTGCGATGCCTTGTGTCAAATCCCATACATTTTGTTCTCGAACTTCACAGTCGAAATTATCGAATGCATCTTATCTAAAGGCTCTGGTGCGACAATGTCCGTTTGTGCCTTGCTACATTACTGCAGAGAGAACCTCTGCAAGTTATTTTAAAATTGTTCTTGATGTTTTTAGATATAATTATGAGTGAAACTGAGTGCAGAACTCTTCACGGTTGTCAAACACACTAATTGCAGGAAGCCATGAGAAAAACGGTGTCAGTTTAAATGCAAATTTTGAACTACGATACAATATACTTACATGTCTTGTAATGAACATAAATACAAAGTTATCAAAGAAAACTAGCTTCTCCACTGTAGCCTACATAGACGCCTCAGTGCTCCATTGGTTTAGAGCTTGGCTCTCGACTCCGGAGGTCGTGGGTTCGAACAAAAATTGCTATTTTCAAGTCTGGTGCAGATGCGTCCAATGTCCGTGTAAAAAGTCAGTCCTGCGTCTGATCTCTCGCCAGTCGTGTCGGTCATCCGTCCTTCTGGGTTACCAGAGTAAAGGAAGAGAGAGTACTCTTGTGTACTGCGCACGCACTTGGACTGCCTAGCTGGACTGGTTTCAATGAAACCGGCCACCGTCACCGAAATCAGAGTGGGATCTATTATTATTATTACACTTATTGATAACATTAACGACTCCTCCACAGACTTTTCTTCTCACGATCTCATGATTATCTTCGTCTTTTGATTGCCCATATAAAATACTATGTCCTTTATTTATGCTTAAAAAAATCCTGAAACCATCGATGCCACATAAGATTATCCAGCACAATTCATTACGGTTCAGTACCCGAAACCCCTGATTAATAAAAATATCAGCACCACGAATAGGTACGTTAATACATGTTGCTGTCTGTCTGATACGTTGGAAAAGCCACTTGATAGACAGAGACAGCAACATGGATTGGCGTATCCGTTGTGTAAATATTTTTATTATTAAGAGGGAAACTATAAAAACGGCAAACTATTACTAAGACTCCGCTGTCCATCCGTCTGTCTGTCTGTCACCATGCTGTGTCTCATGAACCGCGATAGCCTGGATAGGTGAAATTTTCGCTAATGATGTATATCTGTTGCAGCTATTACAAGAAAAAAACACTAAAAAACAGAATAAAATAAATAATTAAGCGGGGCATCCAGTCCCACACAACAAACGTGATTTTTTTGCCGTTTTGTATGGAACCCTTCGTGCGCGAATCTGACTCGCACTTAGCCGGATTTTTTTAATAACTTGCTATCGTTAAATGGGCCATCCATTTGCCTAACAACCACCTAGCAGCTAATTAAGGAATTAGGTAAATGGCGTCTATACTTAGTACCTAATGTAGAAAGTGGCCAGTAATTGCTTCCCTCAGTTATCGTAGAGCGGGTTATCTTCAACTAACAAACTTTTGTTAATTTGGCCTCAAATGAGGTCGTTGTGTTATTTGATATTGAGATCATTATCGCTCTATACTCTTGAAACCATGATTCACGGAAGTTGCATTTCCGAGTATTTTTTGTTCATATAATAAGTATATTAAAATTCCTCAGAACGAAAAACCGGCCAAGTACGAGTCGAAATCGTGCAATAAAAACGGAAAAAATCATATTTGTTGTATGGGACCCCCCTTAACTATATATTTTATTCTATTTTTTAGTATTTGTTATTATAGTGGCAACAGAAATACATCATCTGAGAAAATTTCAACTGTCTAACCATCACGGTTCATGAGATACAGCCTGGCGGCTGACAGACAAACAGACGGACGGAGAGCCGAGTCTAAGTAATAAGGTCCCGTTTTACGCTTGCCTTTGGATACGGGACCCTAAAAAGATAACATTTTTTCTAAATTTTTCTTTCAAGTTCCGAGGAACTGAAATGTTTTTCGAGTTCCATTTCTCACTTATCCTACCTTGACAATGATAAGTTCTATGTTCGAAAAGACTACTGGTATTTTATATGTACATTTAAAAACTGTAATTTTAATATAAACCTTTTCTTGATCTATCTTGTATTTAACTAAAAGGTCCAATATGTTAATCCTCAAGCTAGAGCAATGTTTCCCAACCTTTTTTTTACCTTCTGTGATTATGAATAATATACTTTCATACCCCCTGTGACATTTTTAGACTTTTTAGTTTACATTTTGAATCTGTGGT
Organism: Phengaris alcon alcon; assembly: GCA_037179445.1. NCBI lineage: Eukaryota > Metazoa > Arthropoda > Insecta > Lepidoptera > Lycaenidae > Phengaris > Phengaris alcon. The sequence continues at coordinate 1,859,125 of JAYRCH010000135.1, read as the reverse complement.
TTGCCCCCCCGATATCCCTCTACAGTCTACGCTCTATAGAGGCGCGCCCCACTGGTTTTAAGCTCCTGATCTCTATGTTGAGGTTCCCATAGACCAATACTTCGAAGTACCACAGGCCAGAAGTCCTTGGCCGTGTGCGCAGCAGAGCGGGTAATACCCATTGTGTGCTGCATAATGATCGTTATGTCACTCCATTAGGCCACATTTATATGAGCACGAGTATCATAACGCGGCCACCGCAAATTGAGCTTTATCGACTAGGCTACGGTTCGTCAAAACCGATCGTGTACCTAATATAATGTAAAATCTTCACTAATACCTATTATAAAGAGGAAAGATTTGTTTGTTTGTTTGCATTGAATAGGCTCCGAAACTACGAACCGAATATGATGATATTTGGCATAGACATAGATAACGAGGAAGACACTTCTTATCTTGGGAAAATGTACGGTTGCTACAGGATTTTCTTTGCGCGCACGCAGTCGCGGGAAACATGAATCTTAACCAAAAACCTACAGTACAAACAATTGCATAATATAATGTATGCATGTTTGTGCGTGTTGATAATAATTTATGTTCAAAATTCGAACCAATCAAATTATCAGAGCTTCCTGTTTAATTATAATTTCCTACAATTTGCTCGCGTACCACGCGCGCGTACCGGTGACCACGGATGTGCAGATAAAAATGTCACTGCTGGGCAGAAAGATATCGATAGTCTATAACTAAGCATTATGCCATTATTCTTATATTATATAATTAATAGGTACTTCTCATAGAATACCGACACGGATATCTTTGATCATTACTCTGCCGTTTATGGACCGATTTGCAAAATTATTTATTTGATGTATTGGGTATAATACGAAATTGGTCTCGTTGTCACTAAATCGGTGACCTGATGATGGCATTCACGAGGGAACTCCTCGAAATTTATATGGACACATATAGTGATTTAAACTTTTTCAGAATTAACCTAAGCGTATGCTACCAAAAAGTAAGATTCTGCACAAAGGTATTATACCCTGGATCCAAAAGGACTGAAAAAAACTCCTCAGTCTTTAAAGATTTGCGTTTGGAAATTTCGACATTGGTTAAAGAACTGCAAGCGTATGCCATTATGTAACGTACAGTAATCATCATCATTATCTTATATACAATACCTAATGGAAGCTTGGAGCGTATTCAATTATACATTCGATCGTTTATTTTAAACGTTCTTAAACCGGGCATAAACGCTTCAAAATCGTCGTTTTTATAAAAACTATATAAATACAAACTTATAAAAGTTTATAGTTTTAGTCCAGTCACAACCTTACCTGTAAATAAAATATAAAGATCCGCCATCTTCCTACACTAACAAGAAATATGCCTGCAAAATCGCATTGTAATGCAAACTGTAAGTGATATTACACAATAAGTCACAAGACTTCGCGGCCTATTCCGATTTGCACGACTCGGTTCATCGGTTGAGCAATATGAACTCTACTATTATTGCTCGTAGTTTATATCGACGCTCGAAAGGCAAATATATCTAAGCGACAACAATACTTAATGACCAAATTACCAATGAGTTTGTATTTTTTTCTACGTCGTTCGGTATAATCGTTGTCCTTCTACGGCGCGAATCTAAGCGTAAACAAAAATATTATATGCGACAAAATGAATGTGTAATGACTTTATATTTCTTCATTGCAATTTGCACGGTAATTGTGTGACTTTTAATCGGCAGCATTATGTCTTCTATTGTTTTCTTTGTTTACGTTAGATCAAATTGGATTTATAGGTCGATTCTGCGATTAGATGTAGTCACGATATGTTAAAACAGCAAAATGGTAATCTCACATATAGAATTCTTGTGTCATAAGTGTTCGGGGACACACTCCTCCGAAACGGCTTAACCGATTCTTATGAAAACTTTTGCATTTTCGGTATTTAATTATTAATTGCATATTCGGAATTTCAGAATCAGTTTTAATCTATTTTTAAATGATAAGGGTGACCCATCCCCAAATATTTACTTTTTATACTGTGACGAAGTATTAAAGTCGCTATGTGCTATTAATATTAAGATAACCTTGACGATGTTTGTTTTTAAATGCATAATATGAAATGTGATATCGATTCATAACGTTATACGAAAGTAGAAAATGCTTTATTGTAACACAATATAAAACGCTAGCTGCACATATTATTATTATGTTCGTTTGTGAAACAGAATACGATTTGCCAACTCAGTGTATTGTTTTACAATGGTTTTATATTTAAACTTGAACGTTTATAATCTTTGAATAAATGCTCAAGTCTTACCAGAGCCTTTATTTAGTCAAGATGCGTTCATTAATGTCGACGGCGAAGTTCGAAATCAAACATTTTTTTTTTTTTTTTGATAGGATTTGAGATAAGTGACATGTCGCTTGCGATGCCTTATAACAAATCCAATACATTTTGTTTCCGAAGTTCGACGTCGAAATTATCGAATGCATCTTGACTAAAGGCCCTGAGTATAGAAAGTAAAATCGGAACAACACGAAAATTCATAAGCAAGTAATCAGATAGCTCTATAATAGCATATGTATAGCAGATAGCACGGAAATCCCACAAAAGAAACATTTCCAACAGCTGGCGATAACGAATTTTTTGTATTTTTTAATGAAAACAAGTCATAAATAATATTATGTAGGTAATTGTAAAAGCATGATACTATCATCATCGTCACCAACATCTTTACTCAGACAAGTCTCTATGTATATGTATTAGGTAGTAGGTACTAGAGGTAGTAGGTAGGTAGATCCAATCTATATAATAATATTATAAAGAGTAAAAGTTTGTTTGTTTCTTTGCATTGAATAGGCATAGGCTCCGAAACTAATGGACCGATTTTGATGAAATTTGGCAGCAACATAGTGTAGACGACGGGGAAGGACATGGGCTACTTTTTAAATTTATTTATTTTTACATTGTAAAAATGTACGGTTTCCCAAGATTAAATTTGCGCGCACGAACTCGCGGGAAACATCTAGTTAAATATAAACAAACGTAAACAAAGATAATAATAATCCTACTAATATTATGAATGTGAAAGTTTGTGAGGATGGATATATGGATGGATGCATGGATGTTTGTTACTCTTTCACGCATAAACTACTGAACGGATTATGATGATATTTGGTATGCTCTAAGTTTAGGCTCTGGATTAAAACATAGCCTTCTTTTTATCCCAGAAAAGTACAGTCCGCGGGAAACAGCTTGTATCCTGTAATGCTACCAATGTAATGTCACCTATTTACCGCGCAGAAAAGGAACACAAAGACACATTAATTTGGTAGAATTTTATCTTTTGTTTAAGTTCAGTGGGGCTAGCGGGAACTATTGACAACTACGTATCCGTAGCGTTATCGAAATAGAGTTGTATTTAAATTATGAAAGCGATACATTAGATTTCAGAGTATATTAGTAGCCTGCTATAGTCCCCCGCGATAGCCTACTGCGGCTTAGCAACTAGTTATCAGTATCCCAAGTATACTATTGACAACTACGTAATCGTAACGTTGTACAAAGTGTATGAAAACTAGGACAGCGTCCATACAATCCGATGACGGTACGATTACGTAGTTGTCAATGTGGGATTTTGATGTTTTTTCTGCCGTTAAAATTAAATTAAATTAAACCCGTAGGGCAGACCCGGCTCACAAAAAGCGTCATCTGGTGGCGTTAGTGGTGTCAAAAACGGTCAATAAGAATTTTCGATTCTTTTTCTGTCCGCAGGCGGCGCTTGGTACATGACGGTCTTTGCCGTGTCAAAAGGCTGTCGGATGTGACGAATTTAAAAACCCTCATTGTTCGCTTGGGGTACTGTACACAATATATATAGTCATATAGGTAGGTACATAATACGCAGCACGTATGATCAATGAGAGTAGGTAATGGAGAACAATGAAGCGATACCGAAGAGTTTTTTTTTCTATATTTCCTCAAGGAAAATTCACAATCTAACCTATGGTCATTGTGTTAATAATTATTTAAAACACATAGTAAATCCTACATTTTTTTTTTCCCAGACAGCAAACAAGAAATCAGTAGAAATATCTAATAAGACATGGAAAATACTTGGTATATTTGTCTGCAGCTTAACCAACAGTGTACTCGACATGAAGCCTTCTTGTATGAATAAAGTAATTTTAAGATTCTTTCTTCTGCCTTCTGGTGTTTCTGAGTTTGTAACGGGTCCCGACTGCGATAATTATGTAGCCTATGTTATCCGGGTAGTACCTAAGAATTTATTAATCAAGGGGCCTAGCAGGAACATTTGCCAGCGGCGTAAACGTAAAGTTATCGAATGAAATTTGTATGGGCGCTGTCATGATTTCGACAGATTTTCTTACAATTCCTATATTTTGATAACGTTACATTTACGCCGCTGGCAAATGTTCCTGCTAAGGTGGCCTAATGCGCCCGGGCCTTCATTACGAAAATATTGACAGCTCATTCAATAAAATAAGATCAGTAGTTTAGGCGCCACGATGGAACAAACGTAGACTGCCAAAATCGTTACCCTTTCTTTTAGTTTCGCCGTAGTCGGGTAAAAATAGTAATAATAGATAAACGCATAATAAGTAACTTTATTATGTACTTATCTATTCGCTTAAGCCGCCTTTAGGTTACGATTGTTACGAAGTAACTGTTTAGTAATCTGTGCATTTAGGTATCCACCCGTAAAAACTTATCATTCGCACAGAATGACATCATACGCTTTATTTCCGTGGTGCTTCTTCTTTAGTTCTTAGACTTTTTAGTCATTGCAACTGCGCTTTCTCCAGCGTAGCTTGGTTAGGGAATTTGGAATTCTTTTATCTCATCCTCCTACCTTTCTTGTGATTAATTTCGTTGCGGGTCGCAAATCAGATTTAGCATGTCCCTCGGGTACCCCTGAGATCATATCAAAGGGTTTATATGGTTGGTTGCCGCTGTAGATCCTGGCTCACAGGAGTTGCAGTGGTGATAATGTGTGGTGGTTCAATGCTCGTATAAAAAAAGCATCTATCCATTGCACCCTCTTCACAATATTTTACCAGATATACTATGTTCAGATACAATTTGATTTCAACATTAAAATCTAAACGTTTAAAAGAGAACATTTGAACACATAATGCTACCAATTTCGCATCCCGCCCGGGTCGGAATCCCGTCGAAGGAACGAAAAGTTTTTGCTGTGTTTTTGGGTCATGGATGTGTATTTTAATATGTGTATAATATAAAATTATTAAATATATTCCCGTTGTCTGGTACCCGTAGCACAAGTTCTTCGAGAACTTACCACGGGACCAGATTGACGTGGTGTGAACCATCCATAGATATAAGAAATACAATGACACACTAATTTGGTCGAATGTCATATTTTGTTTACATATAGATTAAATTGTATTTGAAGAGTAGCCAGTCCAGATACCACTAAACATTTCAAAACTTTTCTCAGAAATCAACCAAATAAAAATATATACGTAAATCACAACACAGATGAAGTAGAAAATCTTTCTCGTAAATAAACGCGCAAAAAGAACAAAAAATACTAAAACGCGTAAAATAACGAAAGATCGTGCGTGAAACTTTCTCTTACTTTATCGTGGTCTGCACAGTCGCCGACATGACCACTTCGCTCTAGAACTGAGATGCACTGAATCAACACTTTCCCTGACAACTGGAAAACACAACCGCACAACACTCAGAGTGGAAGCCGACTGAATTCTAAACAGTTTTGTTTAAATATCGTTAACTCTGATATTTTGAATAATTAGGTACCTATATCTTTTAAGAATTTTTGTTTGTTACACGATACGTGAATTTCGGTGCAAAAAAACGACTTACCGGTTGAAGCCACTGGTCTCAGGTATAAATAAAGATATTATTATCATATAAAGGTCAAATAAATATATTATGTACTGTGTTCCATGTAACATCTGCGACAATGAAAATCGTTTTCATTCATAGCATTGCTCGGTTGTCCATCTGTCTTTATATTAAGAATAGACTTACCTAAGAGACCGCAGGCAAAGAATATATAATTAATACTAGCCTGTGTCCACGGCTCCGCCCACGTAAATACAGTATCTCACGGGAACTTCTACTTTTTCGGGATAAATGTAGCCTATGTTATAATCTAGAGCCTAAACTACTACAATAGCAAATTTTATAAAAATCTGTTCCTACTGAACAGTGCGTGAAAGAGCCACATCCATCCATCCATCCTCACTTTCACATTAATAATAGTAGTAGTCTAGTAGGATATTAGTAACGTAACACAGAATACATAATAGTAACGTTACGCAGGGGAACGATATAAATTGAAAAGATTAACCTAAGTTTATGGCATAAATCAAGGTAAAAACAGAAACGTTATGAAACGTCAGAAATATTTTTTCATACTTTAAACGAGCCAATCTTGTAAGTATATAATATAATCGTAAACTCGGCAACGAATCCGAAGCCAATAAATTTAGTATGCAGGGAGTTTTAGAGGAGAAAAATCGGTCTAGCTAGGTTTTATTCCTGGGAAACCGAGCATTTTAAGTTATAAATGCTTTTATTTCGTCGTGCAACAATATATCAATAATTTCGACTCTAATAATGTCTCTTAACTCCGATCGACAGTTTGGTTAATTATTGTGTTGTTCGGAAATTCGGAATGTGGTGGGTTCGAACCACGGTAAAATATTTATGTGATTCTTTTTATTTATTGTTTAAATCTACTAGAGCTTAAAACTAAGTACCCAGGTAGGTACTTAGTTTTAAACGTGATTCTTCAACCTTCGTGTTTCTGTTTGCTATCAAAATCATTTATTTACATAGACTTTGAGACACATGTTTTATCTGTATTTACATGGAATGACTATCTATAAGGTTACAAGGTTAACAAATATTATAAATTAAATCATAATTCTAAGTAAGAGCTACACGGAATACTGAGTAAAAGAATGTAGGCTTTTTTTTCTGGTCGCGGATTTAATTTAAACAAGGTTTCAATAAATAAAGGATTCTAAATGTAAAAAAAATATTTATTTATATTACATTTTACAGACACAATACTACGACGGTCATAATTTTGATTATAACAGTTTCACCATTTTAATAGCATTTATAAAAAATATTAAACTCTCGGTGCCCCATCACCGTTGTACGGCGGTTGAGTAGTAATCCCGAAAAACAATTAAATTACGTGCGAAAACAATATTGGTCTCTTTTTAACGTATATCATAATGAAGCTAATGAAAAGGTCGATAAATCTATTACACATACATTTATAATCATAACAAATAACAAAAGCAATAGCCAATTGAAAGCAACATAAGTGAAGTCAAGCTTCATTGTTTAGTACACTTTGGGGCCGGATTACAGCGAGTTGTAAATTGCAACGTTGTTAAGAAAGTTTTTGGTAAGTAGCTAATGTTTCCTAAAACAAAAATGTAATATAAATTTTCGTCATACTTTTGCTATTACGCAAGTTTGTTGTTTTTAGCGATACCAAACTTAAAAATAATAATCAAATACGCAGCTTTTAAAGAAATACCACACTATAATGATGGACTAAAATCATGGCTAGCACATAGACCATTTCTAGTCTAAGGCAAAGTATGCAAAGTTGCGACATCGTGGGAACTCGGCTGTAGCGTCGCATTTGCATGGTATTATAATATTCTGTCTAAACAGCTGGATAGTCCGTAATCAGAAACTATGTAAATATTCATTATCCTACACTAACAACCATAGCGAAGATGGGTACAGCCACTAAAAAAGGTCACAAAACTCTTCTCACCTAAATAACATAATTGATTTTAAAGAAATTTAAGATGGAGTCTAGCACACCTTCGGCCTGAATATAAGATGAATAGATTTGAGTCTTACTCAAGGAAAGTAACAGAAACTATTTATCACTTCTAAGTATTAAGTTCTCTATTTTTAACAAGGCAAAACATTGATATGTACCTAGAATCAGAATATTTGCAATCTTTTATCTTAGTAGATTTAAAAAAATATATTTACTCATAGTTACATTATATAGTTGCATGATTAATAAATGAATTGAATTTCAAAATAAAATATATTTTGTAATATTAACATTTCAAACGAACGTTATAAATTCTTCCATTGCATCGACACTCATGGGGTCTATTTTGAACTCTATAGTAAATTAGTCCTTATTTCTTAACTAGAGTTCTATTTTCAGTGCTCTGAAATTTCTCCGGCCTTCCGGATTCCGGGTATATAGTCTGGGCTGGGACTGGGCTGGCAGTCTATGGCTGGGACTCTAATGTGCTGCGGAAACCGGAACGCCGGTGAAAATTCAGAGCACTGAAAATAGAACTCTGCGCTAATACAATAGAATTGAAAATGGAAGTTTCGATTGTCGATCTGTTATATATGACATTGACATTTGACTCGACACTCAAGTGTTCGATTTTCAACTCTATTGTGTAAACGCAGATATATTCTCAATACTCAGAATTTTCTACGGCGCGACCTTCCGGATTCCGGATTACTCCCAGCCTAACTCGCACTTATCGCGAAGACGCGAGCCGTTATTCGTAACGTGCGCGTGAGAAATATTTTAATAATAATATAAAAAAGTGGTATCATAACTCTAAACATATAAATTGGTATTCTGGCAGTGGTTCGTATACTGCATGGCTGGTGAGGGCTCCTCAATAATGTACATCAGGTTGAACACAAGGAGCAGCAGGTAGAAGTCTAATCCTGAAAGGATAACCTAGTATTAGCTACTATGTTCTGTAAAGCACTCTCTACAATCGGTATTTATATCCAATTATTAAAACTCCAATCCATGGGCGTACCCAGGTAGGGGCAGGGGGGGGGCAGCTGCCCCCCCCCCCCCCCCCCAGAAGATAAAAAAACGTAAATTTTCCTGGCAAGTAGGAATTAAAAACGTGTTACCTACTCTGCGCAAAATGAAGTGTTGGAAACAAAATATCTTTTCAAAATATCTGACATTTTGATTTAATATTTTTTTTATCTATAATTAAATATTCTACAACATTCGATATAGTATACTGTTAGCGACGCAACATAATTTAAATCTCCCGCGAAATCGTCGCATCTCGTAGTTTCCGCTCCCGACGAGACAATCAGAGCCATCTAGGATTAAAGCCGAATATAATTTGGAGAAAACAACATCTAGCTGATCTAGCGCTATCTAGTTACGGACGACAGTACTTTTTCCAGTAAAGAGCAATACGAGTAGGATCAATTTATACGGTCAATAGCGACATCTTGTATTGAATAGCAATACCACGAAGAACGTTCTAGCATGGACTATTCTGGAAAGGAAAGACAGTGATAGCAAGTATGAGACAAGGATGGGAATAGAGTCGAGTATTTTCTACGTATTTCGGAAGCCAGAATATTTGAATATATAAGCGGGATCGTGAGGCAGAGCAAGGCAATTCAGTTCAAATACAATTTAATTCAGTTCGGAGTTTAATAAGAGCGAATATTTCATGCGCCATATGCGCGCTAAAGTATAGGACATATACTTTAGTTGCGGCGACACGAGATTTACGTTTACCGCGCAACAACTGGAAATATTACTCCGTCAAATGGATATCAGGAAATTCTTTGAAAGAGGTGAGTCACAATAAAACACATATGTACCTAATATGATTATTTGATTTGTTTAAGGGGGGGGGGGCTCTCTTGTAAGTGTATATCTTTAGCATAGTACTTACAATATTTAAATTTATTAATTACAAGACGTGGTTTTGTTATAATTGTATCTATGTTCTTTGCTCTTTTATTTATCAAACATCATCATTTCATTTATCAAGTATTATTTCAAATTACCTACACAACCACAAAGTTAACGAATTTTGAATATCGCAATTTTACTTTTACTGGTAGGAAGTAAATGATATTTGAATGTGATGTTTTTATAGGTATCTTGATCTTTATTTTCGTCCTATGCCTAAACACCGTAAGAGTAATTTTAATGTGTATCCATTTTTTAGGGAGAACACGCGAAAAAAGAAAAAAAGTTCGCGAAAGTAGCAGTGGAAGCGATGAAAATGACAACCATGATAAAACTACACATGTAATGCCAAGATCATAGCATGCTAACATTGGACAAGCGTCACATTCTCCAGCAGAATCTGTAAATATATCTGTTGCCGACTATTCTTCACCATCGACATCCCAACAAACTTATGACGTCAACGTCGATCCTGAAATTATAGTGGACCCAGATTATTGTCATGATAGCCATCATGAAAATGATCTGGGTCGTTATGTTGGGTTGGCTACCCAGCTATCGACAGAAAAGAAGAAAGAGTTGTTACAAAATCCTTGGATCCCGCCCAGAAATTACGATTTTGAAAGTGATGCAAGCCATTTGAAAAGAAAATTTAATCATGCTTGGTTGGATCAATATGCACCATGGCTAGTATATTCCAAGCGACTAAAAGGCGCTCTTTGTAAGCATTGTGTTTTGTTCCCTCCGCCCATCAGCACTGTGAGAGGAATTTTGGGATTATTTATGGTCAGGCCATATATAAAGTTCAAAAATATGCATGAATATTGCCGAAAGCATGCAACGACCAACCTTCACCTAACCTTTTCTTGAAAATGTTCCTGTAGACATCCAACTGCAAAGTGGACACCAAAAAGCAATCAATGAAAACAGACAAATATTGTCGTCAATTATTTCTTGTATAGTATTTTGCGGTACACATGATATGCCTCTTAGGGAAAAACAAGCATATGAGGGTGTTTTATTAGATTTATTGAAGTTGAAAATCAATTCAGGGGACGACAAATTAAAAAGTCACCTGGAAAAGTGCCGTCGCAATACAGTTTACACATCGCCAAAAATACAAAACGAATTGATAAATTTATATGGCGAAGTTATTAAGGAGAATATAATAAGTGAGGTTCAGAAGACCATGGCTTACGCAGTCTTAGCTGATAAAACAGCAGTCGTAGCTGGGAAAGAAAAGCTGTCAATAGGCGTGTGGTTCTACGATGAAAGCAAAAGGAATATCAGAGAAGAATTTGTAGGGTTCGTTGAACTAAAAGCACAAAATGCTTCAGCAATTGCCGAAGCAATTGACAATTTCTTGATTAGTTCTAACCTCCCAACCGAAGATTGCGTAGGATTTGGATTCGATGGCTGTTCTACAATGGCAGGGAAAGAGGTTTGCGTACAAGCCATTTTGAGAAAAAAATATCCTCGTGCTTTATATTTTCATTGCTCAAGTCACAAACTCAACCTTGTTGTGAATGATGCGAACGCAGTGTCAGAAATTAGAAATACTGTCGCCACTGTAAAGGATGTTATAACGTTTTTCAGAGAATTGACTACACGTCGAAACTACGCTCCAAGCCTATCACGATTGTGTGAGACGAGATGGTCCGAAAAATATAAATCAATCAAAAAGTTTTCTCAACATTTCCCAGAGCTTGTGAAATCTCTAGAAACGTTATCCGTAGAGGAAAATTATGCCTCCAGTAAATCTGCATATCAGTTGCATTCAGCCGTTACAAAACCAGTGTTTATTGTTGCTCTAAAAACAATAGCCAAATATTCAGCAGTTTTAGAACCAGTAGTTAACACACTGCAAGCTAAATCGATCGACATGATCTCGGTAGGGGAACACATCAAAAAAATCAAGGACATTGTCAGAAATGACCGCGAGTTTCCTGATAGAATAAGTAATGAAATGCTTCAAAAAGCGCGAGCTGTTGCAATGGATTTGAACATAGAAATTTCGGTTCCACGTCTTGCTCACAAGCAAACACATAGAAGTAATCCGCCATCAGACAATGATAACGAATATTTGCGGCGTTCCCTGATAATACCATACATTGATTCACTAATTTCGTCGTTGAATATTCGATTCTTCCAAGAAAATACTCCGGCGTTTGCTTTAAGTAAGCTACATCCCTTGTATATGACCAAAACCAGCATTACAGACTTACACAAGAACGCAGAATCATTCCAAGAATTTTATAACCTGGATATCACCGGACAACTGAACCTTTGGCTTAATTTATGGGTGAACAAGGCTTTATTTTTTTGTACCCTGCTGTCAGAAAGGCATTGATTATTTTAAGCACTATCCCATGCACCACGGCGACCGTAGAACGGTCCTTCAGTACGCTTCGAAGAGTTAAAACGTGGCTTAGAAGCACCATGGGTGAAGAAAGGCTTACAGGTTTATGTCTGATGAGCGTACACGTATTTTTACAATTATTGATATTAATATAAATTTATATATATCTACATATGTATGAGCTAGCTGAAATCCTGGGTACGCCCTTGCTCCAATCAATAACGTACAGGATTTATTCTCCTTAAGTTATCATAACATGTGTCTTAATGGTCAGTCTCTCACTTGTAATACCCATCCCGGCGTCCATCCAAAACAAATGATGATACTGAATCTTATACTTTTTATACAAATTGAACATGACACTTTGAACATTATTTCATAATATGCCTAAGATATTAACTATAAAATCATGTCATCTCATAACCAAGTTGTAATAATTAACTCTTAACCGTTCATTGTATGTTTACACATAATTTTTTAGAAGTATTTTATAAAACCTTCAACTATAAGCTTACTCTGCTCGGCCTTCTCTCGGGTGCAAGAAGCGAGTCCCTTCGCTTCAGTTAGATATATAGATAAAATTTCATATACACACACTCATAATATATACAACAACAATAGTAAATAAACTAGAGAAACTACAAAAAGTACCCAGTACCCAGGAGAGCTATTATCGGAGAGAATGAAGAGAGAGAAGAGAAGAGAGGAAAAATTTATATACTATTATTTAGATACTAGTAGCGAAGATGATGTTTCTGAGAATGAGCGAATGGTCCTAATAGTTATAAATACTGTTTTTAATAATAATAGTCGATAAGAAATTCTTAGTAGTTATATATTTCATTACATTGAGTGGTTCTTTTCTTTTAGTACAGGCTACGTTTATAATATAACAATGATTAAATAATTTAAGAAATTAATAAAAATAATTAAAAGGAAATATCACCAGCCTGTCAATTATGGAACCAATTTTTTTTTCATTGTTATGTACCAACTGGACTGTTACAATATACATAAAATTGTACGCATTTCTACAATATTTAAGAATTGACAGAACACAACAGTAAAATAACGCCGCTCTCCGCCAATCCTCTCCGATAGCCGCTCTCCGCCTATCCTCTCCGATAGATGCTCTCCGCTAATCCTCTCTGATGTTTGATTCCCGCGTTGGAACAACAAAAAATGTTTTTTTCAAGTTTGGTTAGGACAATGCAGGCTGATCACCTGATTGTCAGAAATCCATGCGTCGGATGGGCATGTAAAAAGTCGGTCCTGCGCCTGATCTCTCGCCAGTGATGTCGGTTATCCGTTCCACTAGGTTTCGAAATCAAAGAAAGAGAGAGTGCTCTTGTGTTCTGCGCACACACTTGGGCACTATAAAATAACTCCTACGTAGCTGGTCTGGTTTCAGTGAAACCAGCCACTGCTGGTTATAATCACAGCTATTATTATAATCCGGAATCCGGAACGCTGGTGAAGATTCAGAGCACTGAAAATAGAACTCTGCGCTAATACAATAAAGTTGAAAATGGAAGTTTCGAGTGTCGAGCTCATTTATGACTTTGACATTTGACTTGACACTCATGTGTTTGATTTTCAACTCTATTATACTATTAGTGCAGAGTTCTATTTTCAATGCTTAGATTCCGGACTCCAGATCATATAGTCCCAAACTTAAACAAAAAGACTATATGCTATATGCAATTTAAAAGTCACATATTAACTGTACAATATAGAAATGCTATGATGTAATTAATTCGGTCAAATTGAATATGTTTTGTTTACATTTAGATGAAATTGTATCTGGACAGAGTTTACTATGACTGAGACTACGTTAGTCTATTAGGCCCATCTGCGCAGATCTTGGTTAAAGTTAACCCTGGGATTAATATCATGTTATCTCTATCATTCTTTGTATTTATGAAAGAGAAGGCAAGATATTTTAACCCAGGTTTAACACTAACCCAGATAGCGCAAGAGGGCCTTAACGACTAATCTTTCTAACACACATCACAACATAATAGATTGCGGTGAAAATTTACGTAGGCGTTCGCCAAGAAGACATTATAAGAAGACAAGCTATATAAAATCCTATTGTCTTTCTTCCAGCTGTCTTTTATCCCATCTCTCTCCGTAGGGCTGCTGTAAGAAATTTCTTTTTAGAAATAAGCAGCGCCTTTGTGTCGTCTTTCTTGTTAAATTGTAATTTTATACATTTTTCTTGTGTGCAATAAATTGTATAATAAATAAATAAATGAATCAATAGGAAACTGGAAGTATTAATTTGTTGGTTAATTTATAGTTTATTAATGAAATAAATAAATAAAATACTAAGAGATCTAGGCATTTTGGACCCGCTGTTCAAAAAAGTGGCGACCACAAACTAAAATCCTATTAGATTGTAGGTACCATATCATTTCTAGTAATTATTTTAATTCTGATCCACTGAGAAGTGGACATTATCAATAAAGAAAATCCCCATGTACTTTGATGGCACTTCGCAATGTTACAAAGTTTTGCTGCACTTACCCGCTACAAAGAAGTAGGCAATATATTCCAACAATGTGTTTGTCTGTAAGAAGATGACGTCTATGAACAGCGGTAGAGTTTGCAACACCAGCCCTGTGTAGAAGTATACCTTCAATAGATTCTTCTTTTTCTGCGAAAATATATTTCAGTTGACAAAATATTTTTAGGAGCCATTGTTTTATTTTCATTTTTTTAAGTAATGTATGTATCAATAACCTAACTAGGAGCATGTCCTAGAAGGGTTCCGTAGCTTTAAACGCATAATATGTTATTTTTCGAATTACTTCAAAAGTTCAAAATAATTTTCTGGAGTATTTAGCATAATCTATGAGCACGGAAAGTTGCCAATTTATAAGTGTCATAGTTTAGAATTAAATTAATAATAGTTTAGAACATTGGTTGGAACAAAATGGTTTTTGGACTGGAATGGACTTGACTGACTTGACTTGAATGGAATGGACTTTGTAAAAAACTCATATTTTATTGAACCTTGCCTTTATTTTAAAATACCTATTTAACGATACCCCACACGATGGGGTAGAATAAAAAAATATTTTTCATCCCCACTTCATGTATGGGGAGCCACCCCTAAAATATAAAATAATTGTTTACTATGATGCTAAAACCGATATCTATATACAGTACATAATCGTACAAAATTTCATCAATTTATGTTCATAATTACAGAAGCTAGAAGAGCGGACGGACAAAGCTAACTATAAGGGCTCCTTAGTACGATGGGACCCGATACGATTAAACATTTAATTGAGGATCCCGTTTACAATGGTTGTTCTATACTATCGTCGTGAAAATTCACGGCGTTAATTACTCTACTTAATTTAGATTGTACTAGGGAGGTAAATTTTCCTTTAACAGTTCATTTTTGGAGTGAAACATCTTTTGCGGCGTTAAGAGGGAAATTACAAGGTCACGTCACGTCATGACACGCAATATACGATTTTATATATGACGTCATCTGTTGGAAGCTACTTATACTTTTAAATTTTTCTATTCTTTCTTGAAGTTATGTTGCTTAGGTACGATGGGAGTATTTTTGGATTTTAAATGATAAATGAAATTTCACTAGTAGGTATCACGTGTACACGTCAGTTCTTTTTTACTTTAAAACTTTCTGTTTACATAGTGTTCTTATGCTCGATACAACGCGGAGTAGTTGCTCGTAAGAGAAACCACTTCTCACGAAACTTCTAGCTGTGACTCTCATTGTCACATAAAAAAACAACACGTGAAAACCATCCACATCTAATCGTACTCGCCTGTTCACAAAGTTTCGCGCAACAATTTTTTGATATTAATTTTACCAAACCTTATATTTATAGGTTTTATAAATATAAGGTTTGGTAAAATCAATTGCGGATTAGTAGATACTATGCCCAAAATATCCGTAATTGATTTTACCAAACCTTCAACCTTATATATAATTTATAAGACCTTTTTTTTAATACTACCTTATGAACTCCAAACAGTAAAATATTTGTCATGATAACATCCAGTGCCGTGAAAGCGATGGTAACGTGCAGGTGGATCTTGGGTTCCTCTTCGTGCACCTTCTTGAAAATGTCTTCTGTGGTCATCCCTTCCACCGCCAAGAAGATGAGAATAGGAAGGCATAGCAGGGATATTATCTGAAAAAGCAGGTAATAGGTAATTCTAATAATTTTATCTTTCTAAAAATAAGGTATTTCTAATTCTTGTGACGTAAGGATTAAGCAGGCCTATATTATGACATCATGACGAGGATCAGGAGTATGCGTTGCCTGTCTTTAAAATAATATTTGGATAAGAGCGTTTTCACATTACGATATCGGATGTCGGAGCGATAATGACAAAGACAAAATATAATATGTTACTTAATGAATCATTCATCTGTCTGTATCGCACCTGATAAATGTGAAAACGCCCTTCTGCCAATGACATAAGAGCTTTTCCCGTTGCGATATCGGATATCGTATCGATTACTGTAAAATACTCTTACGTTTATCATACTTCATATTTATAGTTGGAAACGTTTTATTTTTAGCTATGCTGGGTCTATATCACTAGTATTTTAGTAATCGAGTAGCTAGTAGCTACCCTTAGGCCGTAAGCACACGACTTATTTTAAACGCCACGATGACGGACGACGTGTATAACATGTGCGGTGCGAATACGCGCTTCAAACGAGATAAGAATGAATTTCTATATGCAACTATATATCAGCATATTCTGTACCGAAGGCGCGCATTCCTAAAACGCGCGTCGCTTTTTTTTATTATTTTTTTATTTATTAACACAAAAAGTAACGTCTTTTACAGTCATTACATAAATCGCCAAACTGTGGAGCAGTTTGTTTGCGCATTTAACATACACTGTGTTTACGGCTTATAGGTAAAATTGCCTTCAGTCAGGAGGGTAAACACTGAATCTACAAATTAAATGTATAATGACATAATAATTGACTTATTATGGTATCAAAAAGGTTTAATATTCAGAACGAACACCCTGCTCAGTAAACAGAAGAACATTTTTAAACACGTTTATGAATAATAGCATACCAGGAAGATGTAACCGAAAATAAGCACTCCCTTCCGCAGAGGCACGCAGAAACAACACTTTGACAACACGGGGCACTTCATGACTGACTTCAGATCTTTCTTCTGACTGACTGACTTACTTCAACGAGACTTGACAAAGGCGTATCAAGTGGCTGCTCATTACAACTAATAAACCACTTCCTTATTTCGTAGCGTACATTTTGTTATACATTGCTCGTTTCGTGACATAAAAGGTTGAGCTTAATTTAAATTAAGATATTATTTAAAACTTAATTAGATTATAACTTTAAACATAACTTGAGACGGTAGTTATCTTCCGACTTCACATTTAATACTCATGATTTACTATAGCGCTATGTTCACACGAAACGTATTGTCGCAGCTGACTGTAAGGTGCTGTGAGAGTTTGCACAATGTAACATTGTGTAAGTACCAACAGGGAATCTAATTCATAAGGAGGTAGAATGTTCTCATAATTTATTTGTATTAAAATGACGTCATGCGGACTGCATACAATTGTCAATGTTGTCTCATTTTGATATCATATTAATAACATAATACGAACAAATGATGACAACAGTGAAACTGCTTATGAGTTATTTTTATATTCTCTGATAGTACATAAGCCGGTGGGGCTACCCAGCCCCGGGTCACCAAACATTCTCTATAATATCAAGCCAATGCAGCTGACGTTTGGTCAGTCGCAGCAGGTAGCAGCAATCGAAATCTTCGTGAATCGTAAGGATCTATAGTCATCAATGATTATTATAATTATTGTTTTTTTTTGACATTAATTTATTGTATCTTTTTATTTCATTTATGAAGACAGATTGCAGTTTTAATGTCTCGCCAAAACTCGAGAACGGGTCAGACCGATTTGGCTAATTTTGGTCTTGAAATAATTGTGAAAGTTCAGGCTTTCAACGGTGAGAAATATCGTTAAATATTTATTTTTTAGTATTTATTGTTAAATGTTATAGCGTCAACCAAATACATCATCTATAAAAAAAATAACTGTCTATCTATCACGATTCATGAGATAGCCTGGTGACAGACCGATAGATATCGGAGTCTTAGTAATAGGGTCCCGTTCTTACCTTTTGGGCACGGAATCAAAAAAGCGTGGTCCCACCACTTATTGTACCATAAAGTAGGTGTGGTCCGCTCGTTGCGGCTCACCGTCGGCGCGATCGTTACGCGTTTGTGAACAAGGCTTTAAAAATCAGCGGTTATAGTTTAAAATAATAACAATCAACACTCGTTATCTTTAATAATTAATAATATTATTATTTAATTTCCATGTTGTACGTATAGTAGGTAAATAAAAAATTTGTAGGTAGTTAAATTTTTATAATATATTTATTGGTAAAAACATAAGGTTCACATTACAATATTAGAAAAAAGAATTAATAACTAGTTAACATATCTAATTTTAACAATTTCTTTATGAAATATTATATAATAATTAATATTGTTAAAATATTGATGCGTTATTTAAGGTATGTAGATTGTAGAGTTTCCATTACAAAATTTAAAAACGCAATCTACTTACTAACCTAGTATCTGAAGATCCACAATTTAACAAACCTGTTTTTGACAAAAATAAGCGATGTGTGCGAACTGTGAAGTTAACACAGTTAGAGCCTATACACACGCGCCGTTGGTCGCAGCTCCCGAGGTGTCGCGCCGCCGCTTTTTTATGGATTTTGTCGCCGCAGGAGGTGCGGCGTTTCACGAGAGTGCTGCGTGACAAAATTCTTAAAAATCCCAGTGCGTAATCCTAGTGTACAAGTTTCCAACCTTAATCTTTTATTTCTAAATAAATTCTAGTGCCAGAAATAAATCAAAAATGTTATTTTTTTATAAAACTTAATATATCTAACATTTAAATAAAAATACAATTTTTTTTTAATTTTAAATTCCTAAAAGTCTCTTTTCTTAACACTAGTAAGATGGTTGAGAATAATGGCTCCTTTAGAAGGGATTATATCCGTCCCCGGTGGGAACATCTACATACACTTCAGCCGCGTGGTTGACAAAGCGATGTCCACTTTTCTCCTTCAACTTTTTAATTTCACTTCTAACTAGCAGCAGAATGAATATTTGGAGACCTGTAATGAATTTTTACTTTATGGAATAAGACAAGCGGATGAACGAGAAAATGGATAGCCTGATGAAATACAATTACCGCCCGTAAGAACACCATTAGCGGAAATACAAGTGCGTCTTCGGTATTTTAAAATCCCACCCACTACCCTCATTGACTCGACCAAATATATAGCAGTCGTTATTTCACACCTATTTTCGATGTGTCCGTGTTACCTATTCTTTTCTATTTTCTACCTCATCATTATTAGTAAGTTGTATTCATTAATTCTATTAGCTTCCTTAGCCAGCAATGTATTATGTATGCAATCATAAAATTGTAGTTAAAACAAAACGCCTGGACAAACTGATCCCTTAATCGTCGGCCGTAATGTAAAAGTTATAAACAGAGACTTATAAACACTTGTCTTTCGGTAAGTAACCAGAAACTTAATATGTTTCTAGGTGAATATTTCAAGCGTGGTAGGTGATATCCGAGACGATAAGAAATATTGAAACGTGCAAAAAAAGTGTAGTGATCCCGATTTTGATAAAAATTAAACACTACAACATTAGATTTTTGATAAATCAATTTCCATTGCCAAGAATCGGACTGACTGATTTTGGAAAAAATATACATCGTAGTGCTGTGTTCGAGTTTTTGTCACTTCTCGCCGTGAAGAAGTCAACTACAATGTGTATGGCATCGAAACAACGCCCCTAGTGTATGGCATCGAAACAACGCACTGTATTATTGCACCAATCGATGGTGTTGCGATTATGGAACAAATTCTAAAAAGTAATAGCGCGCGGCGAACTTGACGGGTTCATTTTTAAAAAAATATTTCATACTTTGTTTGATTCGTCAGTTCTTAAGGAGAGTGTCAAAGTTGAATAGAATTCAAATTTTCGTCTGTTAAGAGATAACCATTATTAAAACATAGCAATGAGGGTTTTTAATATTTTTTCTGCCGCTATGGGGCAGACCAAACTCACACAAAGCGTCATCTGGTGGCGTAAGTGGTATCAAAAACGGTTAATAAGTTTCGATTCTTTTTCTGTCACCAGGCGGCGCTTGGTAGCCCGACGTTACTTGTCGTGTAAAATATCTGTCAGATTCACGAATTTAAAAACGCTCATTCGTTTCATACATTTCATAAATTTATTTATTGGATTAAAACATTTGCCAGAGGTTTGCCGTATATTATTGCTTTCCAGAATTTATCAAAAATCGAATGATTTTTCGCAATTCCTTATAGTTTCGGATTTGGCCAACTTGAAAAAGTCACCCCATATTTTTATTGGTGCGATAGTATTTTAAGTGTCGCGAATCGCGTTGTTGCACAGTAGTTGCATATATGAAAATGGATTGCAACTCTAATGACTCGCTAAAACTCGTGAACGGCTGCACCGATTTGGCTAATTTTGAAATAATTGTAGAAGTTCTGGATAGGTTTAAACGGTTAGTAATATTGTAGGTGTAATTATTTATTTATTCCAGTTCATAGTTAAGACAGACCAAGGTGTATCGGGGCAACTAGTTAGGTATTATAAATTTGTCGCTTAGTATGAGAGCTACTTACCAGTCGCAGGTTATTTATATGGAGCTTACCAAAGCAAAACACGGCGAAGAATATCTCGGTTATGTGTATGTAGAGCAGAAACTCGTGCACGTTGCCCCTGGTGATCAGAAACAGAACGAAGCTAGCCGCTAGTGTGGTAGCACTATAGTAGAAGAACACACGCATGAGACGCGTGCTTTTCTGAAAAACAAAAGATTTGTGTTATTTTATTAACCTGTCAGATAACCCGGCACCCAGCACCCACCTTACCTAAATACCCACAACTATAAACGAGACAATCTTATATATAGTATATAATCGGGATCTCGAAAAACTAATTTAGTAAGCAGAGAGTTTTGGGGGAGAAAAATTGATCTAGCTAGGTCTTATACCTGGGAGACAGCGCATTTTTAAGTTATATATGTTTTTTCTTCCGTGGTGCAACTATATATCTATCAATATATAACAATAGTCTGATTGGCAGATTGGTTGGTTCGAATCGGTCGGAATGTGGTGGGTTCGAATCTCGGTCAGATAAATATTTTTGTGATTCTTTTTATTTTGACATTGGAAATGTCTTTTCGTTCGCTCAAGTATAAGCTCCGATTTCACGAGAAGGTGCGATCCCCTCATAAATCTCGCCGAGTTGTGAAGATATGATATTCGAAAAAGACTCAAAAGACGCGTATTTACGAGAGCTGTAAGGTGCAAAAATATTCGAGAAAATCAAAAACGAAAAAAGATATGGCTGAAATAGTGAAAACAAAAACATTTATTTCCAAATTTTTGACTTTGGCGCTTGATATTTTGGAAACGAAATGATATCAAAAATTTGAGGAAAATTCCTCTGGAAAATTTTGTCAGCTACAATTTGATCCTAAAATAAAGACGATCGGGATCGACGAGAAATCAAGAATCGATGATTTTTTCGAATTCAATAGCTTATTTCCGATGTGCTCAATAGTCGTGCTAGGCACGTAATCTATGTTTTTTTTTAAATTTAACAGAACTCCGAGCAAAGCTCGGTTGTCCAGGTATTTATAATAATACTACTAGCTATTGTCCGCGGCTCCGCCCACAGTATCCGACGGGAACAGTATACTATTTCGGGATAACAAGTAGCCTATGTGTTATTCCAGAGCTTAAACTACTACCATATACCAGATTTCATCAAGATCCGTTCAGTAGTTTTTGCGTGAAAGAGTAACAAACATCCGTCCATCCATACATCCTCAGAAACTTTCACATTTATAATAGTAGTAGGATAGTAGGACTACCTTTTGTTCGCGGCTCCGCCCGCGTATATACAGTATTCCACAGGAACACTATACTTTTTGGGGCTAAAAAGTAGCATATGTGTTAATGCAGGCCTTAAACTACTACCATACCAAATTTCATCAAAATCCGTTCCGCAGTTTTTGCGTGAAAGAGTAACAAACATCCATTCATCCATCCATCTTCACAAACATTTACATTTATAATAGTAGTAGGATAATAATAAATATATCTGTAGACGCTTCACACCACGTCAGTCTGGCCCCCGTGCTAAGTATTCGAAGAACTTGTTACTGGGACCAGACAAACTTAGGCTTTTCATCCGTTATTGGATGATTTATACAGTATTCTACGAGCGAAGTAACCACTCTTGAAATACTGTAGAGCCTGGGACAGTTGGTTTTTAAACGTCGTATGCTTGCCCAAGCACATACGGCATTCTCACAACATAGTCAGCCAAGTCCAGAGGAATGACTGGTAAATACGTCTGGGGCTAACCATGTCCGGGTTTCCTCACGATGTTTTCCTTCACCGTTAGAGCGTCCGTATAATGTATACGCCACAACCTGGGAATCGAAGTGCGAATCAAACGGTCTACCCACTAGGCCACGGAGCTTACGGGACCAGACAACGGGAAGTATATTTAATACTTTTATACCATATATAAATTTAAGATTTTTATTAATTTACTAGCTGTTTCCCGCGGCTCCGCCTGGTTATTCAGTATAAAAAACAAAGTTTTGTTTTCTGAACGTTAAACAAAGAGAAAAAAAAAAGGATGACAATTACCACCGGTTCGGAACCCTAACCCGGCGAGAACCCTAACCCGGCGAGAAGAACCGGCGGAAGAAACTCACGCTATTTTAAGTACTATTTTAAGTAAAAAGGATAGCCAAAATTGATATTTTTTATTTATTTATTTTAAACATCCATCCATCCACCCATCCATCCACCCATCCATTCATCCATCTATCCTCACAAACTTTCACACTTAAATATTAGTAGGATACACATATTTAATACACATCCATTACCCGCGACCTCCGGCTTGAGCATCGACACGCTCAACCACTAAGCCACTGCCGAGGTCTACAAGCACAAGGTCTTCAATTGCTTCAATAGAAGACTATTTGTGTCGCATGGAGTATCAACGCTACCCAAGTCTCCACCATGAAGCTGACGCCCCTGTGCAGCGTTATGGTTTGGTTGCGAAGGTCCAGGCCGGAGAAATAGGACTGGACAAGACCTGAACCAGAGCATCGAGATGTTCTGTAATATCTCGAAGACTTACCTTATGAGCGCCAACAATAAGCACGCTGTAGAGGTCTATATCTGTCGCATGGCGTATCAGTGCTACCCAGGTGCATTTGTGCGCGTGATGATGTGGTCGCGGAGGTCCAGGCCGGAGAAGTAGGACTGGACCAGACTGAACCAGAGGACGGAAACTACGTGTTATATCTTGAAGACTAACCTTATGAGCACCAACAATTAGCACGCAGTAGAAGGCTATATCTGTCGCATGGAGTATCAGCGCCACCCAGGTCTCCACCATGAAGCTGACGCCCTTGTGCAGCGTGATGGTGTAGTCGCGGAGGTCCAGGCCGGAGAAGTAGGACGAAACGAACTCTAGACTGAACCAGAGAATGGAGATAATCTGGAAGTGACATAAGGATATATTGGTAACTTTCTGGAAGACAATTAGCTCTCGCGTGCATACTAGGAGTGTGGGACAACATCACAGTGTAGGATAAAGTTTACTAGAGGCCGCCCTGTGGTCGAAATGCGCCCAAATTAATTCATATAATTTTTAGGTTTAAACTTTACTATACGTAACTATATGTCGCAGATTCGAATGGATTAACATCCGCACGGTCGCCATCGGTGTCCGACATATTTAAATTTTATCACTAAATAAACACAGTACAATTAATTTTTAAATTATTTATTATCTCTTACATATATGTCACTAGCTTTTTCACGCGGCTCCGCCTGCATAAATATAGTATCGACCCACGGGAATACTGTACTTTTTTGGGATAAAGAGAAACCCGTTTTAATCCAGAGCCTAAACTACTACCATAGCAAATTTCTTCGAAATCCATTCAGTAGATTTGCGTCAAATAGTAACAAACATCTATCCATCCATCCATCCATCTTCACAAACATTTATAATATTATAAGTCATAAGGGCTCTTTTGCCTCATAAATAGAAAAAAATTTCGAATGTTGTGACAGATTGACAAACGTCAAAGTGTAACAAAATTGTATCTCTCAAACTTACGGTAGTGTGTGTTGTTGCTATTTTCATTATTTTATGTTTTTCTAAGCATTATTTTAAAATCTTAGCTTTCTGCACACACCTTTCTCCACATAAACACAATGTCTTTCTCATCAAATTGTACTTCAAGTTTTCACTTCACGTATTTATTGATGTTGATGATGATATAATAGGCGCAAAAAAATTATTACTAGTAAACCAACATGCTTTTGTTGCATGTATTATACAAGGTATTTAGTGAATGTATGAGTAGTTTCTACACTGCTTAAGCACCAGAGGTTAAACAAAGTAATAAATAATTACTAATGTAATGATAATTGCAAGTTATTGTCCTTTACTGAAGTTTAATGTTAAGTAAGGACTGTCTAGAATATAAGATAAATCTTTAACTTATTTCAGGAAATCGAACATAGGTTTAATGTCTATAGTAGGTACTACGTAGTTCGTCTACGTGGGTAGGATTCCTAGTTATGAAATATAGAGTTTGAATCTTCTACGATGTTAATTTCTGTGAAATGCACAACTTTCAAAATAGACTATTAATCTTTCTGTTCCATGGAAAATAAGTGAAAACATTTTGTATGAAACTTTTATCGTAAAAGAAATACTTACCAAGCCCAAATATCCGAACACTAGAAGTCCATACCGGAGCGGAACACACATGCAACATCTTTTGAACTCTGGTATTTCTACGTACATTTCAACAACAACAATAACAACAAAACTTTTTAATTAAAATAAATAGTTGTACAAAAGTACAACTTCTTGTGTTTTGGCAACTTGAATTTGCACTTTCATGAAGCTTTCAAATTAAAATTAAAATGTTGCACTTTTTTATAAGTAGCCGGTAATTTATTTACAAATCCAAATTAAAAATCGTATTAAAATATATATTTTTTTATTATTATTGACAGCCAGTATTTATTTTCAATTTCAAAACTCAACATTGTCCGATATTCGAAACGTTGTTCTTTATGTTCTTTCCTCGAACATTTGATAACTGGTACTGAATGCTGTGGGCCATTATCTCGTTTAAAAGATGGTATTGTGCCGTTTGTTTACAATTGCCCAGGGTCACGGGTTCATATCGGGTTTGCTCGGATAATCTAAATACGAAATGTTTTCGATAGATAAAATATACCTAAAATACGTGTTATATTTTGGGAACTGGGAGTCATTAAAAACAAAAAGTACGCTCGCTCCACTAATTACTGCGTACGTAATTGCTTTTATTTTTTGCTATTTTATTTATTGGGTTCGACATGTAGACATATTTTTAAATACCTATATTTATTAATGTTTATAATCATAATATGATGAAGAGTAGTAAAAGGGTTCCTTTGATTTATCCTTTACGAACTTAGTATTTGTAACTTTCCCCTCCGTGGTCCAGTGGTTAAAAAGTCGGTACTGCGCCACGACACAATTGGCTTAAGAGAGCAAAAGGAAGAAAGAAAGCTCTTGTGTATTGCGCATACACTTGGGCACTATAAAATAACTCCTGACGTTGCTGGTCCAGTTTCGATGAAACCGGCCGCCGCCCGTCACCGAAATCGGTGCCCCACACCATTTATTACCTTTTGCAATTTTCATAAGTCGAAACTATTAGTTTTAAGTATAATATTTTAAATGTAAACTATTAGTAGCAAAACGCAGAAGCCTGTAATAATAAAGATTAAAAATACTTCATTTAAACCTACTTAAAGAACAGTGCTTACTTTAAGAATGTGGGAAATAAAGAATAATTCATTTCTTTTTCCCCCTTTATTTCGGTTTTCCTTTATTTTACCTACTTTTCTTACATATTTTTATGTATTGCCATAGGTCTGTGTGGCTTGGTATAGTAAAACCATAATATAATATTATATTACAAAAATTTAAAACAGAGGTCTATAACTTAGGTGATGAACGGGTGGGAACTCGTGAATGAGATATCATTTGACAATATTCTGCATGACAAATTGATGTGGGTACATAACATTGTGTCATCTCGAGGCTAAAATATTTTAACAGCAAGTAATAAGTTTAATTTTATTGGTAAATATTAGCAAAACACAACCCTCACCGGTTTTGACCCCCAAGGGTACAGGGGGTATATAATTTGAGTAATATTATTCCAAATATTATATTCAATCGCGTAAAAAATATTATTACGTATAAAATAAGACCCATTTGATGTGTGTGGATTATAATGAAAATGACTTATTTAGTTTTATTCAACGTAAGGTAGTGACCAAAACATCAACATTGCGACCGCAAAAGTATTTTCTTATTAGCCAAATTAAACCTATAATCTGCTGTTCAAATCTTTCAGCCTCGAGACGGCACACACAGCACAAGTGATTTAAAATGGATTCCCTGCTTCTGGCTTGATCGAGAAGCGCAGCTCGCTGTTCCGTTGCAACTTCTTTATTTCACTGCGAATCAGCAGCAGTATGTAGACTTTGATACCTGAAAATAATTAATTAATTAAACATTTTATTTCCAAATGAATCTTTTCAACCCCCCGTCGAGAAAAATCGGCGAAACAAACACGGAAATAGGATAACACAAAATTAAATGCTATCCCAACCCACAATTAGCTAGCGTAATGGACAAATAGCAAACTCACTTCCTGCATTGTGAAATTTAGAAATTACCCGTTTAAAGGAATGATGATGGGTATTGCTGATTATGAATTAAACAACTTAATTTTTTTTCCACACAGATATTCAATTAGTCATATTAATGAAAATAAAATAAAATGAATTGGAAAAATCTTTGTTTGTCTTATTGTTTTTATTTTTCGCATACATTAACGAAAATTCCAAGAAAGTTTTTATTTATAACCCCCGCCCAAACAGAAAAACCGATTTATGTCTACTTTTTTTATTTGAAAGCTGTCATAATCGAGTGTTTTTAACTATAATTTAGCTGATAACAGCTCGCTCACTGCTTTACATTTCGTAGGTCACTTAATATTAATTTTGTTTACATCCGAATAACAATTGCATCATGTAAACATTCTGTTTGAGTTTTTAGTTTCTCCCGCAGATCGTATGGATGTCCTTAAACTCTCACCAAGAGCCGCAACAGCCAGGCTTGTTTCTGTGATCATCATGTACACAATGATATAAGTATGATCGTAGTCCTCCATCTGGAACCTCATGATGATGAACAGCACGAAACTCGCACAGCAGGTGGCTATCCCGTAGTAGGCATACACCTTTAGAAGTCGGGTGTCCTTCTGAAATTATATGTAGTGTACTAATATCACAAATCTTATTACTTTAAACGAGCTAATATATATATATATATATATATATATATATATATATATATATATATATATATATATATATATATATATATATATATATATATATATATATATATATATATATATATATATATATATAATAAACTACTACTAATATAATATATAACCCTGGCGAACCAGCACAAGCCTGCTCCAAGCGAAAATTGAGTCAAAAAAAGTTACTTGTGAGCGTTTGCGAGCGGTGGACTAGTGGCGCTGTCGTTCACTACAGCTTTCTTTAATCTGGCCAGACGATTACGGCAGACGTCTATTGCCAGCAACTGCAAATCATGATGGATAAGCTAGCTGCTAAACAACCGAGCTTGGTCATTCGCTCTAGGCCACTGCTGCTTCAGGACAAGGCTAAACCACACACTGCACAACAGACGGCTACCAAATTACAGGAGCTTCAATTGGAGCTTCTAAGTTGTAATATGTTCCAACAGATTACCATTTTTTTAGAAATTTGGATAAATTCTTGCAAGGGAAAAAATTCAACTCCGATGGGGCAGTCCAAAGCGCCTTCAAAGATTTTATTGATTCCTGTCCTAATAATAGCTATTTTTTATACTATATACTATAACTCCGAGCATTAATCTCGGTCTCCCAGGTACTATTTTATTAAACTAAGCTAGGTAGTTTCAATTTATTTTAATTCAAATTATTGTTCATTAAGATTATGATTGATGAATCAGGGTAATATTATTTTGAAGCTTATTTCATATTTCGTATAGGCGCGTAGAGCTTCTACGTGCCGCTACGAAAATTGTGAATTACAAAAAATGTTGTATAGTTATGTAAAAATTATAAAGAATCGTCAGGAAATTGGTATAGGTATTTTGCCATTTTTTTATATGTATAAAATACAAAATTATTAAAAATAATATATTAATTATTATATTAATTATTTAATAATATACACTTAAGTAAAATTTGTAGTGCACAAAAACTCCAAGACGTATTTCTTCTATTTGAAAGATATCCTTACTTACTCAGATTATATAAATATTAGGTTCTTACATATGAAATTGGCCTTTTGTCGTACTGGCCACTTTGATCTCAAATATATCTTCTTTGGTTACGAATTCCAATTTTAAATTTATACCACTCATGCCTTTGTGTTTCAAAAACCGTAATTCATTTGTTTTTTCCTCTTTTGATTTCTTTCTTTGCGTCACTTTGTTTACAAAATGGAAAACTTGAAACTGCGGTGTTAGTGATAAAACTGTTTTAATCCATTTGAAGCAAATTGGGAAGGTGAAAAACTTTAAAAGTTGGGTACCTCGTGAATTGCGCGCAGCAAACCGACAAACGCGCGTCGACTGCTGAGTTACATTACTCAACCGGCACAATAATGAAGGGATTTTAAATCGAATCATTACCTGTGATGAAAAGTGGATCTTGTACGATAATTGGAAACGCTCATCGCAATGTCTGAACCCTGGCGAACCAGCACAAGCCTGCCCCAAGCGAAAATTGAGTCAAAAAAAGTTACTTGTGAGCGTTTGGTGGACTAGTGCCGCTGTCGTTCACTACAGCTTTCTTAAATCTGGCCAGACTATTACGGCAGAGTCTATTGCCAGCGACTGCAAATCATTATGGAAAAGCTAGCTGCTAAACAACCGAGGTTGGTCATTCGCTCTAGGCCACTGCTGCTTCAGGACAACGCTAGACCACACACTGCACAACAGACGGCTACCAAATTCTAGGAACTTCAATTGGAATGTCTAAGACATCCACCGTACTCCCCGGACCTTGTTCCAACAGATTACCATTTTTTTAGAAATTTGGAGAAATTCTTACACGGGAAAAAATTCAACTCCGATGGGGCAGTCCAAAGCGCCTTCAAAGATTTTATTAATTCCTGTCCTAATAATAGCTATTATTTATATAATCTGAGCTTACTTATATAAAATATTATAAACGCGAAAGTTTGTAAGTATGGATATCTGGCGTATGTTTGTTACTCTTACGCTATAACTACTAAACGGATTTTGATAAAATAAGGTACCTACTGTAGTAGTTATGGCTCTGTAACACATAGGCAGTGGCAAAATGTTCCCGCGAGATTTCTTTTTGAGCGGGCAACATCTAGTGATTATAATTTATTCTCCTTTTTACCCGACTATAACAAAGCCAAGGCCATGATTTTGGGAGTTTGTGATATACACTGGATGCTGTAGTAAAACCAAAAAGTTTCTTTGTTTCTTCCATCGTAGCACCTACTGATCCGATTTTAATGAATGTGGTGTCCGATTCTAATTCGATTTTAATGAATAGATTATAATAGCCCAGGCAACATAGACTATACAATAATTTACGTAATCGGTTTATAGTATTTAGGATTCCGTACTTAAATGGTAAAAACGGGACCCTTACTGAGATTTCGCCGGCTGTCCGTCCGTCCGTCCGTCTGTCTGTCACCAGGCAGTACCTCATGAACCAGGATAGCTAGAGAGCTGAAATTTTCATATAAAGGTGTATTTTTGTTTCTGCTTTAACAACAAATTCTACAAACAGAGTAAAATAAATATTTTAGTGGGGCTCTTAAACAACAAACGTAAATTTTTTGCCGTTTCATACGAAACCCTTCGTGCGTGAATCTGACTAGCACTTGGCAGGTTTTTTTAAATCTTAGTAAAG
This sequence comes from Phengaris alcon alcon, assembly GCA_037179445.1. Taxonomy (NCBI): domain Eukaryota; kingdom Metazoa; phylum Arthropoda; class Insecta; order Lepidoptera; family Lycaenidae; genus Phengaris; species Phengaris alcon. The sequence continues at coordinate 1,828,784 of JAYRCH010000135.1, read as the reverse complement.
TGTAAATGTGAAAGTTTGTGTGGAACGATGGATGGATGGATGGATGTTTGTTACTCTTCCACGCAAAAAATACCGAACGGAATTTGATGAAATTTGGAATGGTGTTAGTTTGAGATCTGGATTAACATAGGCTACATTTTATTCCTAAAAAGTACAGTATTCCTATGGGATAGTGTATGTGCTGTAAAAGCTAGTAAAAATATAGTTATTACCTTATGTGCCCCAACAAGCAATACAATACTGAAGACAATATCAACAGCATACAGCACGAAGACGACCCAGGCCTGCACCATGAAGCCCACTCCGTTGAAGACGCTCAGCACTGGTTTACTGGGATCCGGGTTCTCCTTGTTACTCAGCCACCAGCCTTCCAGAGATATTATTAGACACGCGATGGCCTAAAAGTAGACATTATCTCGTTCATATGATCAATATTTGTGTTTCAAGGTAAAAAACGTTATTTACCTTTACACTTAGTGGTTTTTACCGGACTGCGCAACGCAATATGTTAGAACCTTTGTGACACTATTTAGACCAAACGTACGTTTGATTCGTTATCATGGCGCAAATGTCATATAAAGCATAAAAATTTGGAAAAATCAAAATAGCGGATTTTGGTCGCCATAATGCGAAAAAGTTAAAATTAAAATTCGACTTCAATCAGAATTATTATCGTTTAGGATCTATAACCATTTAAAGTTGTTAAGTAATGATTCTCACATAAAGGCCTGCCAGAAGTCAGAACTGATATTGCTAAGGGTCTATTGACTGCAAATAGTTTTGAGGTAAAATAAAGACAAACAAAAACTAAAAAGAGTAAAATTAAATTAATTAAAAAAAAAATCGAAAAAACCCGACTGTGTAAAAACTGAAAAGAAGAAAAACAAGTGCTTTTTAACAGTCGGGACACATAAATATCTGTTTTCCTAATAATATAATTGGGTCCCGACTGTTAAAAACGCACTCGTTTTTTTTCTTTTCAGTTTTTAGGGTTTCAGTTTGTCTAACTTTTCAGTTAGCTGTAGGGTATTTTTATATTTTTTTGTTAATTAATTTTAAGTAAGTCGCCTTAGCCAAATCTTTGTGTAGACAGAGATTATTTATCTCTGTCTACACAAAGGTTAGTAACGTAGCCTTTAGTTACTTAAACATAAACGCAGTATGCGTTTATGTTTATCATTGTTTTAAATTATTATATTTAAACAAAAAATTAAACTTCCAAAGTAAAAATGCAAAAAAAAAGTATAAGAAATAAAACTCATTTACTAAATAATATCCCTTTTAAATTCGGCTAAAATTTTAACTATTTCTCTACTCAATCTTCATAATTTTGAGGTCGGTACTAGCCCGAACAACATCCGGATAAAACAATATTTTAGAAATAAGTTTTGTAAAAAAGATGATGATGATGATGATTACTCTAAGTTACACAGTGGCATATGCTTGCAGTTCATAAACAATGCGTTTTCCAAACGCGTATCTTTAAAGACCGAGGAGTTCTGTTGGTGCAAAATCTTATTTTTGGCAGCATATGCTTGTGTTACTTCAGAAAAAGTCAAAATCACTATATGTGTCTATATAAGTTTTGAGGAGTTCCCTTGATTCCATGTGGGTCATGTCATCAGGTTTCCGCTTTAGTGACTAAAGTACCAATTTAGAATATACCCTTTACAACAACAAAATAATTTTTCAGATAGATCCATAAACGGCAGAGTAACGTTCAAAGATATCCGTGTCGGTGTAAAATACTATGAGAAGTACCTTTTATATCATCATAATGTGATGATGTTTGGCGTGATGATGGTGGTGATGATGATTACTCTAATTGACATAGTGTCATAGTGTCATAGTGTCATAGTGTCATATGCTTGCAGTTCTTAAACAACGCCGAAATCCCCAAACATGTAAATACATGTACTTATAAATATTCAGATTCAGGAGTTCTGTTCAGTACTTTTGGATCCAGGGTATATCTTGCAGCAAAATCTTACTTTTCGGTAGCAGTCTAAGCATATATAGACTACTTCAGAAAAATTCAAAATCACCATATATGCCCATATAAATTTTGAGGTGTTCTCTCGATTCCTGATGGTCCCATCATCAGGTCACCACTTTGATGTCAAAAGAACCAATTTGGAAATATAACCCTACACATCAAAAAAATAATTTTGAAAATCGGTTCACAGACAGCGGAGCAATCGTTGAACATACAATATATATATATAATATATATATATAATATATATATATATATATATATAATATATATATATATATATATATATATATATATATATATATATATATATATATATATTCACAGCCGAATATAGACGTATATATTGTTATTACTACATTATTGGTGATGAAATAAATGATTGATTGATTGATTGATTATAGACGAGGCATGTTGAGACAAAAAGTGTCTCCAGTAAAATGACCCCACTTTTGAGATTTTTGGGGCCACTTGACATTTGAAATATGGTGAAAACAAGATCTTTTTCAGTAATGTGAAAAACCAAGATGGCGTAAATTTTTACTGTATGAAGGTTTGGTTTGATTTATAGTATTTCTATGAAATAATAAGCGAGTAAGACTTCTTCAAATCACCATATATTTTCTATTGACATAACATTCTCAATTTGATAGGTATATAAACTTTTCAATATTGTATTGTGCCAATGTAAAAGGAGACTTGTTATAATATTTACTTCTCAACACTCCCACTCAAATATTATAATACGAAACATAGAATATTCAAAACAACAGACAAAAATAAAATAATTGGCACAACAAAAAAAAACAAATTACATTATAACAATTAGCAAGTGTACAATATCCCATCTCTATTATTTACAAACATAGATGGAGGTAAAGCTTTCGTCAGAAAATCAGCTAACTGAGACGAGCTCTCCACGTATTCGATACTAATAATATTATTCTCAACATTTTCTCTGATGAAGATATATAATTTATGCTTAACGAATGCTTAGTTCGTCTGTGATATACGAGTACAGGGTTGCAAATGAGTTAAATTGCGCTCTGGTTATCTAAACACAACTTAACAGTCATTTGCGGTTCTTTAATATCAGCCAGTAATTGCCTTAGCCATAAAATTTCTTTAGCAGGTTCACTAGCTGCTATATGTTCCGATTCTGTAGTTGACAATGCAACTGTATTTTGTTTTCTACTTGCCCATGTGACAGGTCCACCATTCAGCAAGAAAATGTAATCAGTATTAGATTTTCTAGAATCCAAATCAGAGGCGAAGTCAGCATCAGAATAGGTTATTCTGATGCTGACTTCGACTGACTGTCTGACTTGACTTGACTGACTGACTGAATTAATTTGCTACTATAATTGTAAGAAATACAAACGTCCTTACTTTTTATTTAATATCTTATGATTCTCTTAACATCATTTACATGGTCAGGCTTCGGGTTATTTAAAATCTACTAACTACATTTAACGCAAATGCTATGTCCGGTCTTGACACAGTTGACAAAAACATTAAAGCTCCCACTGCTTCCCTATACGGAAACTTTGAAACGTTTCCATCATCATCATCATTATTTTTAGTCAATATAACATCTTTATCAGCAGGAGTACTGCAAGGTATCGCTTGTAACATATTAATTTTTTTAATGATACTTTCTATCTAGTGCTTTTGACTTAGCATAATAGCACTTTTGGTTTTAATAATTTCCATACCAACAAATGAATTTATTTTCAGTATTTTTATTTTAAAACTCTTTTGTAAATCGTCTAAAATATGCTGTAATATCCCTTCAGACTTAGAAACAACTAATGCATCATCTACATACTAAACTAAAATATATAAAATATATAATAAACTAAAGTATATAACCATTAAAGTAACCTACAAATATACAACTATCAGCCTGACACATTTGAAAAGCATAACTAGTAAGAAAAGAGGAAAATTTCTTATTCCAGTATCGAGGCGATTGTTTTAATCCATATGAAGATTTATTTAGCTTACAAATGTGCCCAGCTTCTGCACTTACGCCTTGAGGTACTTCCATATAAACATCTTCAGTTAATTTACCATAAAGAAACGCTGTTTTCACATCAAACTGTTTTATATAATAGTTTTCACGAGCTGTAACAGATAATAATACTCAAATTGAATCATACCTGGTCGTAGGCGAAAAAGTTTCCTTGTAATCGATATCTTTTATTTGTGTAAAGCCTCTTGCGCATAAGCGAGCTTTGTATCTTTCGATACTATCATCCGGGTTTTCCTTGATAGTAAATACCCATTTAGATGTAACAGTTTTCTCATTGCATCTTTGTTCTCTTCGTGTGATTTTAATTCTTCATTTATTGCTTCTTTCCATTTTTTGCTATCTGTCATTCTTAGAGCCTCCTGATATGTATTTGGTACATTTAATTCAGTCATATTAACTACATCTGATAAGTCATTTTGTGACCTTAATATCATATTTTGTCTTTCTTCATCTATTGACGTATATATATACAAAAGAAGGTTCATATGTATGATCATTCGGATCTACATAACTTTGAAAACTTTCCTCTCTACTATTACTTTCATTATTTTCGGGGATAACCTGTGGAATATGTACATTTATGATTGGTTCAGACATTTCTTGTGACTTTTCGAATTCTTCCTCAGAGATTTTGTTCTCTTCAAGAGGAATCTGGACGGTATGCTTTCTTATAACTGGAACGTTATTTTCGTTAAAGCACACATTTCGACTACTTGATATTTTGCCAGTTTCACCATCATACATCCTGTAGTTTTCATGATCATAGCCGACAAGCATCATTCTTACACTTTTTTTATTGAGTTTTCTCCTCTTTTCATCTGGTATGTGAACAAAACCCTCCGATCCGAATACTTTAATATGTTCTAATGACGGATTTTTTTTCATTCCACAACTCATAAGGGGATATATTCACTGTCTGACTAGAAGAAGTACGATTTAGAAGATAAACAGAACAATTTACTGCTTCAGCCCATAAATTCAGTAGAATATCTCTTGAATACAACATAGGCCTCACACTTTCCATAATAGTGCGCATCTCTCGCTCAGCTCTGCCGTTTTATTCTGGCGTGTACGGTGCAGTGCGTTCATGAACGATACCTTCATTTTCTGTGTAAGTTTTTAATTAGTTATTTACATATTCACCTCCATTATCAGTATGCAATATTCGTACTCCATGACCAAATTTATTCTTAAGAAAGGCGTTGTATCTTTTAAAGCAATTAAAAACATCATTTTTATTTTTATTGAAGTACACATGTCTCTAACTTCTGCCGCCATCTTTAAAAAGCACAAAATACCTTGCACTACCACCAGACGGTTCAAATGGCCAGCAGACATCGCTGTAGACAATATCACCAGGCTCGCTGTCACCTCTTCGCGACCTGCGAAAAGGCAAACGACTTTGTTTACCGTATTGGAATGCCTCATTGATTTTCAATCAATTTCCTAGGTATAGAGCCATATTTATGCATATTTTTAATTTCCTTAAAATTCAAATGACCTAACCTTTCATGCCATGTCTTCAGACTCGCCTGGGCTATATTACAATTGACGTTTGTAATTGTCCTGATATTCAACTTATACAAGTTACTGTCTATTAAATTTCCAACCATTACTTTTTTACAACCATTAATTTTGGTATCTTTCTTTATAAGGGAAACTGTATCCTTTTTAACTATTGAATATCCTTTCCTTGTTGCCATTCCTTCTGAGAATAAATTTCTAGTAAGTTCCGGTACATATAACACATCTTCTAAAATACTTTCTTCCCATCGTTCATTAATAATAATAGGTCTTTACCTATGAAATTGCCGTTCTGCAGTACTGGCCATTTCAAATCAAAATCATTTTTGTTTGGCTAAGAATTCTAATTTCAAATTAATTTTATTTTAAAAACATGGAATTATTTTTCCAAAAGTAGTCATTTGTTTATTGATAAGTGTTACATTTTCATCGCATTTCAATATTTTTCGTCATCATGATTACGTTAAAAATTCGAGTAATTATGGAATATGAGTACCGTAGTGGCAGCAACGCGGCACAAGCGGCACGCAACATGAACGACGCTTACGGAGCTAACACTACAAACCAACGCACCTTCTGTTATTGGTTTGCTCGCTTCCGTTCTGGAAATTTCGACCTGAAAAATGAACCTCGCGGTCGTCCGAAGACTTTGATCGACAATGACGAATTAAAGGCGATTGTGGAAGCTAATGATACACAATCTACGGCTGAATTAGCAGCAGCTTTCGACGTTAGCGTCAAAACAATATTGGTCCATTTGCGTCAAATTGGCAAGGTAAAAAAGCTTGACAAATGGGTGCCCCACGAACTCAATGATCTCCAGCGCGAAGTACGCATCGAGGCGTGCCTTGCACTGCTCAACAGACACACAAATGAAGGAATTTTGAACCGCATTGTTACCTGCGATGAAAAATGGATCCTGCGATGAAAAATAGAGTGCTCAGCAAGTTGGTTGGATCCTGGTTCAGCACTTAAACAATGCCCTAAACGAAAACATACCCCTAGAAAAGTGATGGACACTGTTTGGTGGTTTAGCGCCGGTGTGATTCATCACAGCTTCTTACCAAACGGGGTGAGCATTACTGCAGATGTGTACTGTGAAGAACTGAACACAATGATGGAGAAGCTGGCACATATCCAACCAGCATTGGTCAATCGCTCGTCTCCGCTGCTCCTGCACGACAACGCGCGACCTCATACTGCACAGCAGACGGTCTCCAAATTGCAAGAACGGGTTGGAAGCTCTCCGTCATCCACCCTACTCACCAGACCTTGCGCCTACAGACTACTACTTTTTCAAGAATTTGGATAACTTCTTGGCGGGAAAAAAATTCAATACCCGAGAGGCATTGCAAAATGCCTTTGAAGAATTTGTTGCCTTCCGTCCAGCTGATTTCTTTACGAAAGGCATCAATAAACTGCCACTGCGTTGGCAAAGATGCATTTATTGCATGGGTGATTACTTCGATTAATACAAATAAAAAATACATGAAAAAAATTTGTTCAAATTTTTTCATACAAAACGGCAATTTCATAGTTATACATAGATAATTATACTCCCATGACCGCTTACAACAAGTTCTTTTTGGTTTCCTGGCCTCACATTTTTATTTTCATTACTGTCTTTATAGTTTACATATTCATTAAAAAATTCTCGGCGGTACGTCATGTGTGCCGATGCACCCATATCCAGTATCAACATGTCCTCTATATTATTATTGTATTTCTGTATATACTGCACAGTGTTGAATGCTAACTTGTGAGACTCATCGGCATTTCTAATAAAGCTTTTCTTTGGAGCTCTACAATCTCTTGCAAAATGTCCTCGTTTATTGCAGTTGTAGCACACAAATCTGTTGTGTTCTTTGGACATACTAGGACGTGTTTGAAAATTGTTTGCTTGATTAACTGTTTTATTAGCTAAAACAAGAGCATTTTCGGTTACCTCTTCATTGGTTAAACTCGCTTCTTCATCCAATAACCTGGCTGTCTAATTATTGATAGTTTGACATTTTGGATCTAGTGACATCCATGCTTGTCTTACTGACCGAAATATGGGTGGCAATGTGCTAAGAATTTTCGTAATTACAGCCATATCACTAATTATTTCTACGCTTTCTTTTAACTCTTTGGCTAGGTTTTCTATTTTGGAGATATGCTGTGCAATATTGTCTGTTGTCTGCTTTATGTACTGGTAAAATCTCTCGTGCGTAAGCATTTTACATAATTCAGATTTCTGTTCATAAATCGATTCTAATTTTGCCATTACTTCCTGTGCCGTCTCACAATTCTCGACAAGTGTGATTTGATTGAGGTCGATCGATGACGTGATGATAAACATGGCCATTCCGTCAGCCTGCGATCACACCTTAAGCTTCTCATCCTGAATACATGGCGGAGTCGCAGATATATCTATCTACCTTTTGCTTTAAGGGCACACTTAATTTGGATTTTCACCTGGCGAAAGCTTTTCCCGTCAAATTTATCTACACGCATAGTCTCCATTGTAATGTGAATCTCGTATTACCTAAAGCCTGAAAATAATAAAGCCCTAAAGAAAATAATTCTGTGTTTTAACCTGTTTTCTTTTACCTGCTGCTCTTTACTCTGCTTTTTTTCTAATTTCTGGCGCCCATAACTTGTTCGATTTATAGTATTTTAATGAAAAAATAAGCGAGTAGGACTTCTTCAAATCACCATATATTTTCTATTGGCATAACATTCTCAATTTGATAGGTATATAAACTTTTCAATATTGTATTGTGCCAATGTACAAAGAGACTTATGTTATAATATTTACTTCTCAATAGGTCTATTCTGTCAAATGTACGTCATAGCCTATTTTGAGTTTTGAAATCATTGCAGCTGAACGTATGACCGCTTCCTTCTTTTGGAAGTCGATTAAAAATGTCACAAATAGCATAAGGATTTGAACAGTTATTTTTGGTTTTCAATCATATCAAATAATCGTCGGTTTTTTAATCCTTTTTTATCCTGTAACTTTTAGTTTATATTGCCATGTTGATTTTTCATCAACATGGCGTCGATTGGTCAATAACAATGAAATGAAAATATACTTTGTGAGGAACCAATCGTATAAAAAAATCCCCTTATGATTGTAAGTTTAACGTCTTGTATCTGCATGAGACGCGCGTGAAGTTACTGTATATGTCTTCTTCAATACGCTGGAAAGGTAGCCTTCCGATCAATGCGACCGCAACGCGCGACCCGCGACCGCGACCAGCAAACCAACGAATCAGGTTCTCTGGCGCGGGGATATAAATTCATACTAAGCAGAGGCTCCGCGAGCCTATTTCGGTATCGGGTCGCGGTCGCGCTTCGCGTGAATTGGATGGCTACTTTTACATTTAATTTATTGAACATCCTCATCTACACTCTGATCTTAGCAACTCCTACTATGGGGAGCGTATGCCAAAAATAGAAGAAGAAGATTGCGAGGATAAACATGTATTAACGTAAATTAAAGCTTAGAAAAACATAAATATGGTTTTTATTGAGTTTCGTAACTAAGAATTGGTAAACAAAATACAATTATTTTGTGTTCACATCAATATTGCTTTTATTTATTAAGTTTTTTTTTATTCCAGTTTCATAATCATATAGAAAACTTATTCTAGTTTCAAAATATATTTATCATGCAATGGTTTTAGCATCAATTTATTATTAAAATCTTGAAAGAAAAAAACGTTGCAATTTACACCTTACGACACGAAATAGTTCCGACATCGACGCGGCTTAACGGTTTTATTAATTTAGACAGTCCGACGCTCGAGAGGAGGAGGGGAAGTGCTATACTCACCGTCCAGTCTGCAAATCCAAGCTCGGGGCCTTGAAGCAGACTTGTAAACATTATAAATGATTGACAGACGGCGTTGACACTAACGACAGCCATTACTACCGGTGCTGGATTTTCAGGCGGGACGGTGAGTAAGGCGCTTTAGATACATTAGAAATCCTTACCATGTGTAAATAGCCAAACGCAATAATGCCAAGCCGTAGTGGAAAACAACAACAGCAGCGGCGGAATACTGGCAACTCTAAATACATTTTTTTTAAGTCACGAGATTTAAAAAAAATGGAGCAGAATAAAGCGAACAAAAAACTTTATATGTTGGATTTTTATTTATATTATTTACGTTATATGTTTGTTTATGTTACAATTATATTTATGTATGACCTGTCGGTCAGCACTGGCGTTATGAACTGAGTTCACAATTATCTCGTTTAGCTCACGGAAATGTTCCCAGTTGATAAGTCTGCCTACGCGTTTGATGGCAATGAAGTCACCGGAAAATATATTATGGCTGGCTAGGCTAACTGAAATTTGCTTCACGAAATCCTTTCAGAATACACGGAAAGAATTAATCGAGCTACAGTTTTTATGTTCTATCAATAAGACTGAAGAAGAGAATGAGAGTACCGGGCCTTTAGTCAAGACGCATTCGATAATTTCGACTGTTTAGTTCGAAAACAAAATGTATGGGTTTTTACACAAAGCATCGCAAGCGACATGTCATTTAGAGATGACTTATGTCAAATCCTATACATTTAGATTTCAAAGTTCGCCGTCGAAATTAGTGAATGCATCTGGACTAAAGGCCCAGAGGGCTTATCCAACATGCCATCGTTAATTACAATGAAGATCTTCGAAACTGAAAATATATGCGATTGACATAGCGTTCGATAGTGACATGGAGCGATACGTCAATACCATACATTTTAAAAATATATAGCATTTTTTATATACATTTGACATAGGTACCTTAATTCAAATCTTATATATAATTAAATATATAGCGTCGGCTTAAAACCATTTGCCAGTGACAAGTTAAAAAGGCGGGAAATAGAATTTTCATTTCAATTTTCAACACCGTATTCCTAAATCGTCAAGTCTAAAGTCTAGTCAAAGTCCAATTAAATAGTCAGTGCAGTTAATGAGTCAAGTCAGTCGATTCAGTAAAGTGGTAGCTATACTGAAAGTTCCTAGGGAGTTTTGGAGGGAACACAAAATAGCACGTTTTTTGAAGTTGTACCACTTTCCCACACTTGTGCATGTTAACGAATATTTAATGGTTGATATTATACTTACCAATATTACACATTAAGAACCGGAATTACACAAATTTTTGAAGGAAATACAAAAAACACAACGTCACTTATTGAATTCCCCGGCAAAACTCCCAAATCTAATATGTTTTTGTTTTCAAACTTCGTGGTCGTATTTACGATGGCAACTTGGCTTAAGGCTCAGTACTGCAGCAGTGTAAGCAATCTGCAGTAGGCTATCGTGGTGGACTACAGCTACAGCAGACTTAGGGCCAATTCACACCGATGATCAAGTCCGATGATCAAGTCACACACCAGACATTAAGAAAATGTTTAAAATTATATGACAGAGCTGCTGCTGGCTGCTCCGCTGCCATTTCGGTGTGAATTGACTCTAAACCTCCGCACGTTGAGGAGAGAATTCTATATCTGATATCCATCCATAGTTTGGTAGTTATGGGTTAATTTAAATCAGAAAGATGTACAGCTTGGGTATATAAATAAAGAAAATAATATAATTCGATTATTTTATTAAAATACGAAAATATACAGATATACATTTAGCACTTTTTTATTTTTAATTAGCACTCTACATTCTATGTGTTCGTAACTTTACATAAGTACCTTACTTACAACTACAATAAATATACCTATACCTAACTATATATATATATATATATATATATATATATATATATATATATATATATATATATATATATATATTACCTAAACGTATTAAATACATACGTGAAGCAAAAACTTTCTGTACAGTTTTACGGGAATTGTGCAACCGGAGCAGAATGAAATTTGGCCGGTAAATTAAAGTTTATGTGGAGAAAAGTGAATATACTCATGCAATACCTCAGATTATTAACACAGACTACCGTGTGTTTGATAAATACAGTTTTTTTACAGGTTAACGTTTTGTCAATCTGTCCTAACATTTTTTTTTTTAATTTTTCCATCTAAGTGGCAAAATAACCATAAACACTTCAAACATAAAAAAAAAATATTATGGGTAAATTTCGACCACAAGGCACACTAGTTATTACATTCTAAATTCTGTTGTAATTTAACTTGTAGCTGTAAGCTTGAAGCTTAAACCTGTAATTTGACTACATTTTACCTTGAAGCCGATTTTTATATTCCGTTCACCAGTAATTTTATAATGTTTTTAATCTATATTTATACTTACTTTTAAACTACTAGACCGAGTTTCATGAAATTTGGCATAGATATAGACCACGGGACATTGGCTACTTTTTATCGCAGCTAAATGTACGGTTCCCGCTGGGTATATAAACTTTATGAGATACTTAATTTGTAAAAGTAAGTGTTACAGATCGTAAGTATATTTTCTTCAGATCTTAGGTAGGTATGTTTTAAAGCAATAGATAAATAAAGATTTGTTTCTTAGAAACATCGTACAATACAATAAAAGACTAGTTTCTTTGGCAACGACTGGTATAATTATTATAATCATAATGTTAATTATTAAATATATGAGAGACAAAGACAGATCTAATATTCTTCCTACAAGTCGACTATAATGCTAAGAAGGTAAGATGATATATACTAAATGCCGTCAGAACTATAAATTAAACGATTTGTCATCTTCAGACTTCTGTAATCATAAGCGTCTATTTGAATAAATGTAGGCAAAGTGCGATCGCGGAGCACGTACAATTTCGTACATTGACTTATCGCTACATCTTGTCTCTTTCACTCGAACGAATATATTGCTACCACGCTCCTATTGCGTAACTGTGTAGACGCGATAGCAATATATTCATGCGCGAGTGAAAGAGACTAGTAGCGATGAGTCGATGTACATAATTCTACGTGCTCCGCGACTGCACTGTATTAAATGTGTTCGAAGTTTTCAAGCTACGTAAGGTACATGTGATGTGTAACCTCAAAATAACGTTGATGGGTACACCTCGTACAAAATTTTTGGGTAACTCAGACATGAGAAAACACAGGTGTTAGGTACATCTGTTGTTGGTTATACCTCAAACGACGTTGTTAGGTACAACTGTTGTTGGTTATACCTCAAACGACGTTGTTAGGTACAACTGTTGTTGGTTATACCTCAAACGACGTTGTTAGGTACAACTGTTGTTGGGTACACCTCAGTCCCCTCTGTTTTGTCAATGGTGGTTTCTCCATTGATGAATTGATGGAGCTCATTCTCGAATCTCATGCCAGAAGTCTCCATCTTTTTGATCAAGCTGCCCACCAGGAATATCAAGTATATATGGATACCTGCAGACAAAACTCAAGCTATAAATAGACCCCATATTTCGTAATTTTGAGTAGGTTTGACGTTGGTTTGACGTTTATAAGAATACCATTTTGCAGTTTTTTTAACGCTTTTATTAGTTTCACCTGTATGTTTGCTTGCTTGCTTGCTTGTAACCACCTTTGGGCTCGATTTTGTCCTACTTTGAACGATCAGATTTAATTCAAACTTTGCACACCTGTCAGTCAAAGACCGATGACAATGCAATAATTCGATTAAAATATCCGATTATCCTGATTAAATTCGCCAGGATTCATCAATTTCTTTCCGCATCCTTTGCATGAGAGTAAGAGAGATAGAACTAGTGCGCGAACTACGCATGCCTGCAGTTCCAGGCTTACTCTTTGGAAAATCGTACTAAAAAGCAAAAAATAAATTATAGTTTAAAAAAACTTAAAAAAACACGCTTTTATAGAAAATCTAACTAAAAAAAAAAATTAAATAAATTTGGATTAAGAATAGTGTAAATGAAAAATAAATGTTTATTATTGTAAAAAAGCTCGGGGTGCATAGTGCCAATAGTTGTAAACATTTTATTGGCAGATATGAGAAGGATCTTCACTTTGATAATATCTTAAAAATCACTTTAAACGAAATCTGACCGTTTGAAGTGAAGATCAAAATCAAATCCACTGGAGTCGGTTACATACAAACAAACGTGCAGGTGAAGACACAGCACCTCACGCTTTGTTACAATAATAAACATTTATTTTTCATTTACACTATTCTTAATCCAAATTTATCAAATTTAATTTTTTATTTTTTAGTTTCGATTTTCTATAAAAGCGTGTTTTTTTAGTTTTTTTAAACTATATATAATTTATTACATATCGGGACTGGATCGTAAATGTATTATTGCAGGATTTAATTAGCAGAATTGACCTTCTTTAGCATACCCTTATTTGTTTGTAAAAAAATCAATTTATACATAAATACTTTTTAGTGTTTCTGATTTCAGTAAACTTTATTATAAGCTATTATAATATTACAATATTATTAGCCAAGGTGGTAATATTTTTCTGTTAATATTTGATTTGTTCGCTTTGACACTAGCGCGTTTCGTAACTCCACTGGTGTTGCGGTCGTCCATAGTCGGTGGTCTACCATCCACCACTATTAGGTGATCCGTTTGCTCATTACCAGGAAGAGGGTACAGGTACTCACATAGTCCCACCACGAACAGAGGGAACAGGTCGAGGTCCCGCACTCCGCTGGCGATGAGACTGAGCACCTCGAGTAACACCGTCGCCACGCACGTGCACAGCGCGTAGTAGTAGAACGTCTTCAGGCAAATCAGATGTTTCTAGAACGATATCAAATTACCTTAAGGCTGGGAGTATATGATCCGGCGGGACCGGGAAAATTCAGAGCACTGATAATAGAACTCTGCGCTATTACAATAGAGTTGAAAAACTCTAATACAATAGAGTTTAAAATAGAACTCTGCGCTAATACAATAGAGTTGAGAATCGAACACATGAGTGTCGAGTTGCCCGATTTGACTTTGAGATTTGACTTGTACTCGTGTGCTTGATTTTCAGCTCTATTGTACTAGCACAGACTTTTATTTTCAGTGCTCTAAATTTTCCCCGGCCTTACGGATTCCGGATAATATAGTCGCAGCCTTATGGTCAGTTCACACCGTAACGATATGCGACGCGCCGCCATTTTTAAAAATGCAGCGTCACGGCGCGGCGCTTAACTTTATTTAAGTTAAGTAACGTTAACTTAAGTTAGCGATTCTAACTTTACGTTCGATTCACATTTGAATTCTCTCGTTTCGGTGTAAACTGACCCATAATAAGGCAAATATATTGTACTTTGGCACGAATGGTCCAGTGTGACTCCAGAGATATAACATATTCCTATGTTTCGCCGAGTAATTATGATGGACAAAATTTACTATAAAGAGACACGGCCTCATAGAATCTGTAGCGTTGGTTCGATAACGAATGCCAGAATTCACGGGCGACATTAATCGCTTCACGTGAGCAGGTCTGTTTGTTTACTTTCCAGTCTCTTCTATTATTTGATTGATTGATTAACGTCTCACTGTAATATGACTTAATGATCTGATGTCATTTAGCCTGATGACATCCACTGCAGGACATAGGCCTCCCCATAGATTTCCAGTGGCGACTTGTCGCTCGCCGCCTATGTCCACTCCCTGTGGCTTCTCTCAGATCAGAATTATGTGATGATTGATGATTTAACTTACCTTATGAGCCCCAAACAGCAGTACGCAGCTGAACAGTATCTCGATGACGTACATGGCTATGGAGACTTCATCCTCGAACATGTACGACACCGCGCCGTGGTACAGCAAGCTGGTTCCGTACACGTGATTCACAGAGTAGCTGTATAGAGCCACCATGAGAGAGTCGATTAGCTGAAAGTGAATAAAGTGTATAGTGGCGAAGGCTGGTTCCTGGTCCTTCAAAGGGAAGCCCTAACCTGCTTATTAGGTAGGAATAGCAATAGTCTTCAAAAGGTAATTGGTAAGTGAAGATGGTAGCAATGGAGTTACAGGAACTCCACGCCACTGGTATAGAGGTTTTGAACCTAAGTAAGCGTCAGTTCGACAGACGAGGTGCTGAATTTTTAAAATAGGTATTCATAATTTAACTTTATTTATTACACAAGAAGATACACGTTTAGTAATTGCAAGAGTTCTAATTTTGAGCTGCATTGGACTGCGTAGCGCGGCGCTCTTGCAATGAAACGTGTATCTTCTTGTTTATAGTGAGTAAATTTTTATTTTGAATCACTTATTTCAACATGCAGCGGCGCACCTCGTATCGTCATGTTTCGGTGTGATCTGACCCTATGTGAACCTTCTTATCACCCAGTAGGTAATGTTTAATTTTATTCTCATTAAAAAGTCAAAAGATTTAATTACTATTATTTAGCCATAATAAATGAAGACTGAATAAACGTATGCGATGGATGTTTGTTACTCATTCACGCTTAAACCACTAAACGGATTCCAATGAGCTCTGGATAAACGTATAGGCTACATTTTATCCCGAAAATCCGTTGGAATCCGAAATTTCGTGTTCCCGTGGAATACCTATTGTATTTACGCGGGCAAATGCTAGTATAAAATAAAGATAAAATCTTTGCTATAACTAACTTTATCTGTATGAATAACTAAGCAGTAAGCTGCAAAACTAATAACAATTATATCTAAAGGTCTATGAATCAGAGGTCAAAAGTCACTATTAACTTTTTTACTACCGGAAAGGAATCAATGTAGATAAAATTACCACTGCTTCGTCATCTCATCTGTTTTGTTTTGTTCTGTAGATACCATAATGTAAAATGAAATTCATAAATTTTTAAAAGGAAGGGTAATGATTTTGGCAGGTTATGTGTGTGTGTGTGTGTATGTTTGTTCCACCGTGGTCAGATTTTAATAAACGAGGTTGTCAATTGAATCGTAGCCAGGGTTGTACAGAGGCTATTTAATTTACGTAATCGGGGTTAATTTTTTTATAAAAATTTTACGTAGTTAACCGGCGAAAAGTTTCAAACTCAAATTATTGTATTCTTGTATTTGTATTCTAAAGATACTGGTTTTTTTTTTAATTATCTGTGCACAGTAGAAAATCTGTTGCATTGTTATCTTCTTATTTTCTTTATATCAAGTGTAATGTTGTTCGTTGTAAACCGTTGTATAATTAGGAGAAATCACATGAAACTGTCATAACACCGCACTTTTGTTAACTAATCTCCAAAAGCAGGTTTTTAATTCTTAAGAATATTTTTACTATCGTCCACTTTTTTACTTTTCATGTTTTGTGCGAAAAGAGTTTATTTTACGTTATGAAATGGCTGATGATTAAATAATGATAATTCACGAGTCACGACACGTCTTAGGTATGCATTTATATGTGAGCTAATCTATTTTGAATTAATAGATCGTTAGATAATAAGACTAGTAAAAATACTTACAATATTCAAATAGCCGAATGTCAAAACCCCCTGCCGCAGTGGCAAGCAGAAACAGCACCTCGCGAACTTTGGTATTTCACAGAACATGGTCACAACAGTCGCAACACAACAGACAACAGACGCAACAATCAGACAACAGATGCAACAGACTCCGGCCGGGCGATAGCGCTCACTGATAGACGACGACGTTCAACACTTAACTTTTATAGCACAATAGCATCGTTGTAAGCCGACGCGACAAATCACGGTTTTTTTCGGGAAGTGTTATTGACGTAAATAATGTTTGCAATCTGCAGTTGGACTTTTGCAGTTTATCGGTTGAAAAGCAAATTTTTAAAATTCAATTGTTATTTACAATTGAATTTTGAAAATTTGCAAATTGCCTACCTACATAAAAAAATAAATTAAAGTAGAAACAGGTCTAAAGTTTCCATGGAGAAAAGGGATTTACGGGCAAAGTTGCAGCCAAAATTGAATGGTATGTTTAGGTCAATTTAGACCGATTTATTGGATATACTAATCTTCTTATGCTATAAAAATTTTAAGTTGGTAACCTCAAATTGTCAAGCAGTGAACGAGTAGATGATGACGAATTATCGCTATGAACATTCTTGATCATGAGCTTTGAAACAAAAATTAGTACTAAGTACCAATTTCACCAACGCGACGCCTGCGACTTTGTCCGTGCAAAAGTTAATCCCACAAAAACATTACCGAAATGAAAAAAGACAAGTATTTCTTGTATATATTTTTGAAAAAAAAAGTTATGAGATGTCGTAGAGACCAAGTGAAATTCAAGATAGTCCATTTAATTTGTTACTTAGTTACACATAAAAAAATTGTAACCGTGTGGAAAATTTGATTTTTATATTATAAATAATTTTATTTTTATTTATTTATATTATTATTATTCCATACAATAAGAGTAATGCGTAATTTCTGTTTAGTTCCCGTCGCGTCGCGTCGCCGCGCCGCGCCGCCTACGGGCGATAGATGGGCGGTTGTGATGACGTTGAAAATTGATAATAGGACTTATTAAACATCAATACACATCCTCACAAATTTACGCAAAATAGTACCAACAGAGACCTTAACATGAAAAAATGTATGCTGCTTAATTATGTAGTGCGGCTTTCGTAACTTTATAGTCAAAACTTTGTGATTAGTAGTATGTAGCTAGTATCTAAATTAAAATATTTTCTTGCTTAAAATTCGTATTATTGGCAAAATAATAACAGGTGGCAAATTTCGTCCTAAAATTATCATCTTATTTATAATCTTTCTCATTCAATCGTTATTCAATTTAAAATTTCCAATTCTTTTTTATTTACTTTATATATTAAAAATACCAACTATTATTCTTATTTTTTTTCCATATAAACTTTGTCAATTATGATATTTATGAATTATTTTCTAGATTGAAAGTAGGTACCTACTTTAAACTGCAATCGAACCACTATGTCGATTTGTTTTATTCTGCGTTAAAACATTTTCATGTCTTAGTTGCGATTCATCAAAAAGTATAGTGTCTTCTACATCATTTATTTTTTTAACTTCACTTTCTGCGTTGGCTAGACTTGGTGATTCTACTATTGCTGTATTATGATACATGAATTCTTATGCATCAGCCATCATGTTCATGTTGCAGTTGCGATCGGTCAAAAATTACAGTATTTTCTTCAAAATTTATTTTTTTAACTTCGCACATTACATCAGACACACTGGGCGATTCAACTTTTGCTGTGCATTCTTCTGCATCATTTTCATGTTGCAATTGTGATTCATTAAAAATTAAAGTATTGTCTCCAAAATTTAACTTTTTTCCTCCACTTTCATTATTATTATTATTATTGTTTTCGTGTGTATTGTAACCACTTGCAATTTCACAAGTGTCTCCTGTGTAACTTGTATATCTTGTATAGGTTGCATCGGTATACTTCTCACTCTTTCCCATACAATTTGATTTTCATCAGTAACTAAAGTTCTTCGTAGAGATACTCTATTAAGATCTGAAATAGTTTCAAAGTCATTTATAATAGCTGATTTTCCTATAAATTTTCTTATACACTGCAAGAAGTCTGTATCCCTCTGGCAGGGAAATAAACGGATAATTTAGTTTTTAACACGCTCTTTTATTAAATACTGTAATCTTAAAAAATAATTATAATAAAAAATATACTCACAAAACCATATAAAAATGATTCCTAAAAACCTCGATGATAAAAAGCTTCCAGTTAATGTCACTAAAATGTCCAAAGTATGGCTGGTACATTGAAAGAAAAAAGCACTTTTAACATTAGTGATTTTTCTGAAAATAATAATTTTATCATCATTAACTTCACAAGGCTATTATTTAATATTTTAGATAAAAGCATACGAGATATATTAATAGGCTAGTTTCATCTATCAAAATCAAATGATATAAATTTGTTATTTATATAGTTTCTATCATAAGAAATTCGAATACAACACTATTTTTTTATATAAATATGCGATTTATTAATAATTTCGAAAAAATAACTGTAGTAATCTGTATGTCACGTGACCGAAAACACCAGCCGCCATATTTTTCTTGTAAGTGACGTCATAAGAACATAATCAAATCGAATAAACAACAGCGAAAGTTAAATCTAAATTTCATGCACTACACACGCACATATGACATTCATTTGTTTCTGTTCTTATGACGTCACAATAATGGTGGCTGTCGTTTTGGCGCAAACATTTATCGTTTAAATTTTAATCATATTTTCCTTTTCATAAAGAGATATTATTTTCATGAAATAAAAATACTTGACTATCGACTCGATACGAACATTTTAAAATATATTTCAAAACAATGTAGAATAGCCTATTATACATAAAATATTAATACAAATAATAATGTCATAGATACATAAGTAGATTAATTTAAATTAATTAATTAATTTCTTTCTAATATTTTAAGTATTTTAATCTGGTTAAAACTAGAAACCTAATAGGGTATTGATCAGATTTAGCGATAAATATGGACAAATACCATGATATTAATATCCATGACTAACAAAAAAATCTCTTCTTCTTAATTTAAGGGCCGAGCCCTCGTCGGTGAAGCTTCCGCCACGAGAACAAAAAATTTAGATTTGTTATTTCTATTTACTTCCGTCAGTAGCCCGAGCAGGAACAATTGACGTCCACGTGTTCGTAACGTTATCGAATGTCAATTGTATAGGCGCTGCCATAATTTCTATACAATTGGGTATTTTCCTATAATATGTAAAAATTTCGTTTTTTTAATAAGTTAAGAAATAATTAGGTATTACAACTTGATAAAAGTAAAAAGAATTAGGATTTTATGTGCAGTTTTGTAATTATATGCATTTTGATGTCACAAAAAATTTACATATTATGCTTTTACAACATAGTGTAAAAAACCTACATAATTAATTAGTTTACTTACATCAAATACAAAAAGATTTGCCATGGCATGTATGAACAGAAACGCGCAAACTTCGGAGATATCAGAAATTTTGTGCATATGGCCATACATTTCGTAGCAACATTACTAGCGTGTGACGTCACCTCCTAGTACGACTTTTATATGGGGCGTTTTCACGAGACTCACAAAAGTGCTTCAAACAATCCGCAATATGTTTGAATATATTGATTTTTTAGTATACTATTCTTTTTGTACAGTTAACATACTGTACCCAAATTGCCACCAGCTCCCTAGCTATATATTGCGGACGATACTGTACTAGGAAGCTAAATTGCCACCAGCTCCCTAGCTATATATTGCGGACGATACTGTACTAGGAAGCTAAATAGCCACCAGCTCCCTAGCTATATATTGCGGATGATACGTACATACTATTCGCTAATATAATTTCTGATAATCATTATAGGAAGGACAACTTTGATAAAGGGCTATCGAGTATCAGTGAGTTGTGTTTTTTCATGACGTTCATTATAACAGGTGTACATTGTACAGGTATTATGTGACGGGAAAAGCGGTTATTAAAAGTAGGTAATATATAGGAATAAGTATACAAACAGCATCTATTTATATTATTTTCTGTTCTCGATGTTTCATTCCTATCTATATTACATTATATTTATTAAAACAATTACTGTGCCACAAACTGTTTAGGGATTAAGCGCCATTTTGTTTCTATTCCATTTTCAAGTTTATATCAATATTGATATTATTGCTTTTACCAAATTTTTCAGAAATGGCGATCTGTCTTTGGCCGGAGCTTCGCTCCTATTGCTGTTGTAAGCTAGCCACAGGCATTTACGTGGGTTAAAATATATATATACACTCACTTAATTGTTACAAATCTATAAAAGTTTTTATAGATTTGTAACAATTAAGGTGAGTGTTATTTTAGCAGTAACCATGAAGTTACTGCTAAATTATAGCATACGTAACCATTACGTAACAAGCAAATAAAAAGAAAGAGAGGAGAACCGCTGGATCGCAGAACCATACAGACAATTAGTATTAAATATTACCTAACTATCAGATGAGAAATATTCCGTAGTTGCAAGCCCCCTGATAGAAGAAGGTTTGATTAAGAAAGGATCAGCATCATAATGAACATGTAGAAAGTCGTTAAATTGTGCAGTAAATCTACAAATAAACTAATTTCGACGATAATTTTTACTATATGTTGGAATATAAAATGGGACAAAAGTGCGGAAGAACCTATGTACCCAACATTAATCTTAATTATATTGTGCAAACCAGGAGCATCTATGAGATTTTTCATGATTTTCTTTAAATAATCTATACCGAGATTTTACGACGAACTCTTAACGGGAGGAAATGATATTTTTTACGTCTGGTTTCGTAGTTAATTAGATCATCCCCACATTTGTGCTGCAAGTATCGAAGAAATATTTTCTGAATTGATTCAATCCTATCTATATAAATATCATATCATATGCAGGGCTCCAGGCTTCAGAGCAATACTCAAGTATACTACGTACGAAAGTACGCAATACAATACTTTTATAGGCTTGAGTGATCTGAAGTCTTTGCAAGACCTAATAATAGGCCCAAGAGCTCTCGAGGCCTTCCTAACTACATAGTCTATGTGCTCGTTATACAATAGTTTGTGGTCAACAATTACACCTAGGGTCTTTAATGCTATTTTTATGTAACACGATCTGATTGTTTAGAGCAGGGGTCTCCAAACTTTCCAGCCTTAGGGCCATACTGATTACTCCAGTAAGTTCCGAGGGCCAAAACCATATTATCATTGTTGCCGGTGGTAAAAAGTGAAATAGTCCACTGATGAAAAAAAAGTCCGAAAAAGTACGCAACGTTTAAAAAAGGCTGCAAATCGGACTAAAGTCCGCAAAACGGCAACACTGCATATTAATGATTTTCCTGTCATTATCTGTAATTTCTAGATTAGTCGTAGAGTACGAGCCATGAGGAGTAACGTGACACGACATCTGGTGGACACAAGCGGAAATAGGTAGTACCTTCTATCGCTAACAGATGGCGCTAATAGCACGTACAGAATAATCTCGTTGTTCGAGAAAGTTCTGGTGTCTTTCACTCACTTCTAGATGGCAGTAATTGGAATATATAAGAAGGCTAGTGGCGCAACCACAAGTCAGTTCCTATGACACTGTTGTGAAATAAAATAGTGCGTACCTCCTTAAAACGTGTTTGTGCGTATTTAAGTTTAAGACATCTTTGTAACAGTATTTTGATTTGAATTGTTGCTTTTGTGTGTGATTTAGTAGTATGGAAAAGAAGCGAAAAATTGATAGTGAATACAGAAAATTTAAAGATCAGTGGAACATTCAGTATTTCGTAATTGAGTCCAGTAACAAGGCGCTATGTTTGATTTGCAATGAAAGCATAGCCGTTCTCAAGGAATATAACATTAAACGTCATTATGAAACAAAACATATTCAAAATTACTGAAAATATACAGGAAGTTTGCGGACAGAAAAATTCGAAGCTATGAAGCGCGGATTGAAATCGCAGCAATCTTCATTTACAAAACTCAAAACTGAACAAGAGGCTGCAACTCGTGCCAGCTTTCGTGTAGCTCTTGAAATTGCAAGACGTGGAAAATCATTCACCGATGGACAAATGATCAAAGAATGCAAAATTGCAGTAGCCGAAGAAATGTGCCCTGAAAAGGTAAATTTATTAAAAACTGTCAGTACGTCAGCAAACACTGTGGCTTGAAGGGTAGAAAACATCGCTGAAAATATATCCTCTCAACTGTTCGACAAAAATGGACATGTTGAGTGTTTTTCTTTGGCCTTGGATGAGTCAGATACTGCTCAGGTATTGATTTATATTCGAGGAGTAGATAAAAGCTATGAAGTGCATGAAGAACTTCTTGATATGTATAATATTCATGGCACAACTACTGGTACATATATTTTTAAAGGAGTTGAAATGGCCATTAATCAAAAGAACCTTCGATGGAAAAACTTGAAATGTATTACAACTGATGGAGGCAAAAACATGAGTGGGAAAGATAAAGGAGTGGTCGCTCTTGTGTCAAAGGCTGTAGAAAATTACGGTGGTTCAAAACCATTAGTCTTACATTGTATCAGTCATCAACAGTCTTTGTGCGGAAAATGTTTGGATATGTCTGAAGTTCTGAAACCAGTCATATCAACTGTTAATTTTATCAGATCTTTTGGGCTGAATCACCGACAATTCCGACAATTTATTGAAGAGATTGGAGAAAATGACTTACCTTATCATACTGCCGTACGTTGGCTTAGTTGTGGGAAAGTCCTTCAGCGCTTTTTTGAACTTCGAACAGTGATCGAATTTTTTTTTAATGAAAAGCATCGCCCTCTTACTGAATTACAAAACAACGCATGGCTGTGGAAGTTAGCATTCTATGTTGATTTGACAAAACATTTGAACGAACTGAATTTGAGATTGCAAGGAGAAAACCAGCATCTTCCTGATTTATACACTAATATCAAATCATTCCGGAAGAAATTGATACTGTTTCAATCACAACTACGAAGTAAATGTTTTTCACATTTTAAAACATGTGAAATATTCAGCCACACCACTGAGACTGAGTTTCCTATTTATTTTGCAATCGAAACTTTGAGTGCTTTGAAAATAAAATTTGATACTCGTTTCTCGGAATTTGATGCCATTGCGAATCAAATTAAGATTTTTCAGAATCCTTTTGATACTGACATTGAAACCATAGCCCCGGAACTTCAGATGGAAATGATTGATCTACAGTGCAGTGATATAATTAAGAACAAATATCAAAACTCATCTTGTTGGAATTTTATAAGGGTCTTCCACTGACACAATTTGATAACTTGCATAAATTTGCTCGTGGGCTGTTTTCTGTTTTTGGTACGACTTATTTGTGTACATCACTTTGGAGAAGGTCTTCTACCTTCTCCAAAATGAAGTACTCAAAAAATGTTTACAGATCTAAATTAACTGATGAGCATCTTAAATCTCTTTTAATAATTGGTACAAGTAAAATTAGTCTACAACTACAAACTATTGTCAGTGGAAAATCTCAATTACATAAATCTCATTAGTATTTCATATGTCATTATGCTTGTTATAAGTTATGTTTTTATTTAAAATGTATAAAATGTTAGTTGGATTCATTTCAATAATTTGTAAGTTATTATATACTGAAGTTAAATTTTCTGCATATTATTATACATGTCTTTATTCATTATAATTATGTGTTTCTTTATCCAATTATTTATCACAAAAACAATAACAATAAGCCTACAACAATGTTATGAGTAGTTAGCCCATAACCATATCAATGTAGATGTCATATTAATAATTATTCAACATAAAATTAGAATACTTCAGTATAATCAATTTAATTTGCTATAAAAAATATCTTCTCTAAAAGGAGTTTTCAAGTATGCTAGCTCTCCGCGGGCCGGACAAAATCTGTCCGCGGCCCGGATGTGGCCCTCGGGCCGAAGTTTGGAGACCCCTGGTTTAGAGTGTAATTGTACATAATTAAATGTAGTTTGCGAGTAAAGTTCACTAAATAGCATTTCGATATATTTAGGTTTAATTTTTGATTAGAGCAATATTCACTGAATCTTTTTAGGTCAACTAGTCAGCAGCAATCGACAATCCTCACTTGAAGATATACGTTTTAATATTTTAGTATCATCGGCGTATAATAAGCAACGGCATGATGAAAACAAGCTGACACATCGTTCAAAAAGATGGCGAATAGACGCAGCCCGAGCAGCGAGCCTTGATGAACTCCTTAGGGGATTGGCATCCAGGATGAAACGTACCCGTTTAATACTGCCTGAGAACGATTATTTATGTATGAGGAGAACCACCGAAATAGGTTTCCATGTATTCCCGCTAGATGGAGCTTCTCAAGCAAAATGCAATTATCTATACGATTAAAAGCTTTGCTGAAGTCTGTATAAATAATGTCAACCTGGATGCCCGAGTCCATGGATGAGCTGACATAGTCGTAGATAAGGAGAAGATTTGACGTAGTCGAACGACCCTTTAAGAAACCATGCTGTTCTGGACTGAACCAAGACTTAAGTGCGCTTGATACTGATGTACCTGACGATACACTATGCTTTCAAAAATTTTTGCAAAAATACAAAGTTTCGAAATGGGCCTGTAATTTTGAATATTTGTTTTATCGCCCACTCTTGTAGACTAGGGTTATAAAAGCCGCCTTCCAGGTATTTGGTACATAGCCTTCGTCCAATTAACGCCTAAAAAGTATACTTAGCGGAGTGACGAGGCTTTAAGCACATTTTTGAATAAATATCGGTGGATCGTCTTCTTTTTTTAAGTTAATATTTTTGAGAAGTTTAAGGAGCTCATCAGAATTTATAGTAATATCTCCTATACTAAAACTATTTATTTCATTCGTCCTGTAGCAAGTGAAACTAAGATTAGGGATAGGATCAAGGAAGTTGGCTTGGAAATAAGTAGCAAAGAGATCACAAATCTTATCACCAGTGCAAGCAATTATTTCATTGTCGAGAGACATGGAGTAAGGGATAGTGGAGGTTTTATTATTACTCTTAATAAACGACCAAAAGGCTGTAGGGTCTTTCGTAATGGAGTCTTGCGTTTTGTAAATATATGACTCGTAACAAAGTTTTTCAAGACACTTTGCCCTCTTTCTGAGAAGTGAGAACGTCAAGTTTGGTCTGAGTCTGGTTTCTATAAAGCTGTACCATGGAGGGTAAGAATTAGGCTGGATTAGCTTGTAAGGTACGTAAGAATTACGAAGATCGTGAAAAGTGTCATAAAATAATTTTACAGCTTCATCCAATGACTTATTATGTAGGTAGATTTTCGGTCCAATTAATTTCTTTAAGAGATATACAAATACTCGAACCAGAGTTATAAAAATATTTTATTCTATTTTAACTTTTTAAGGCACTATTAAGGGAGTGTGATAAAGTTATTCGAAGCGATTTTTGGTTGGGAATGTCATCAGGCACTAAGGGGTCGCGGTCGCAAGCGCTAACATCAAGTTCACAATTCGAGAAAACCAGATCTGACTACGCTAGATGAGGTCAAATTGAGACAGGGTGTCCATAAAATTTATTTGTGCCCCACTGAGTGGTAGTCCATTGAACGTAAAATAATTTCCTTATTAATATTAGGTAAGGTAAAATCCCCCATAATAATAAAATTATCATCCCGACAAGAGTTGATTATATCAAACAGGTTGTGTGTAAAGTTTTCTAATTGGACGGAGAAAGTGTTGCCCATGTTCTGATTACAGAGGTAAATTGTACAGAGATGAATTCTAGTAGAGAATTTACACATTGTGTTAGACATAATAGTCACCCATAGGTCCTCTGTAGTAGAAGACCACTCTGGACGCCCCACCACCGTGAAGTTACGCCGCCACGCCCTAAAGATTGGTTAGTAAGAGAATAGTGTCGGTCTCGACGCCACACCATATAACGGCCACCGAATAATTCCTTATTGTGTATACCCTCCAGAAGCCATGTCTCGGTAATAGAGATTACATCGTAGTTATTGAGTAAAATGTTTCTTTTAAAACAAAAAGTCTTAGTAACTACGTAGACCTCGTGCATTTTGATAAAATATATTTATTTTGGATTCCATTATGGGAAATACATAAAAATAACAGAAATAATATCAACTAAGTTCATTTTAATTTTTATTATTTTAAGAAGATAATATTATTTAGAAATATCACAATTGGTTGTGAATAATGTAACGCACGAGGGTATGTTAAAACATTTCTTATTGAAATATATTTACTTAAAACAATAATTCAAAAAGAAAATTAAAATAATAAGCGGAAATATTATATAAAATGATTTTGAATAATAAATTAATTTCATTCAAAATATTTCACCATTAAAAATCACCGTTATGTAGAACGATTGCTTTTAATTTTATCCTAGACAGAGTATTACTGTCACAATAAATAAATGATCATATAAATATGTGTTATTGTAATAAGAATTATAAATAATATTCCGGCAATAAGATAAAAAGCATAGGATAGATGTCATCTAATTATTGCTTAGATCTCGTTTACTGCAGTGATATTTCTGTCGTGGATTTTCTGTAAACTAAAACAGTTATTAAAATATTCATAAATGTATGGGTTCCTAAGTCTTGTAATGTAATAAGAAATACTGTAGCCAGAAAACATTATACTGGGAATTGATGATTCACATCCACTGTCGACTCCAAAAACAATGTTATTTATGCCTTTTATAAAAAAGTATCACAACGCAACTTGGAAATTAATAATACTTCCCATATAAGCATAAGTCCGGAATATTACTGTATAACTTCTAAATATACGGGGTATAACCACCTAATTTAAATAGAAATATGTGTAATTGTATCAATTAAATTCGTGGTACGTACCGATCCACAGATGATAACAACATTCACGAGCCTCATAATTTTTATACGTTGTGTTAGGTAGTGTGTATTGAATTTAATCGTTTTTTTTTAAATGCTCTATTCCAAATTAATCATATTGTGTCATAGTGATTTTCTAGTGGTTTCATTGATATTAAGCTTAGTTTGAGTTGCTTTTAAAATAAATTTGCATTATATTACCTAATACGTGAAGCAAACATTTTCAGTACAGTTTTACGAGAATTGTACAACCAGAGGAGTATGAAGTTTGGCCGGTGAATTAAAGTTCTGTGTAGGAAGGTGTGCAGAAATATTAGAAATACATAAAACTAATAAAAACAACAAAAACACATACTACCTCAGATTATTAACGCACACTACCGTACGTTTGATAAATATTTATTTTTACACGTTTGTTAATCTGTTTCAACATTTACATTTATTTTTTCTATCTCAGATGCAAAATATAACCTTTTTATTTAATTTAAACTTTAAAAAAATTTAATTATTATGGTCGAATTACTAAGACGATCGCCAGCTTACCATAAGGCAATTCTTATGACAAATATCACATTTTGTGTCTTTCAAATTTAACAAGGAGGGTAATTATAACCATCAAATCCATAATCTAAATTTTATTGACAAATAACTAATTGTGCTACACATAAAAATATAAAGATTTATTTTTAAATTATTTAATACAATGAAATTATAACATTATCTAGAATAAAGCAGGTACAGCTTCAACAATGTGGTCTTTTGAATGGAAAATAATCTGACTGCAGATTTACTCCTTTGACAAACATAGTCAACATTTGGCTCTCCGATATCTTCTTTCCGAATTATTCTAGAAGTTCCACTTGTTCTTTTGTATTCACTGTATATCGCTAGGAAATTATAGCCCTCTGATTTAGTAGGGCTGCTGGAAGAAATTTCTAATTAGAAATAAGCAGTCCTTTGTGTCATCTTTCTTTGTTAATTGTATTGTCATAATTTTCTGTGTGTACAATAAATTGTTAAATAAATAAAAAAAGAATGTAACCGTACATAATTTTGCCGTAGTTTTACCGTAAATAATTTAATTACTCTAAATTCTAGTGCCTTGACAATACATTTTATTAGAATTTCTTTTATAGTTAACATTTTTATAATTAAATAGTTAATTAAAAAATATATATATAGGTATGATTCGTACCACGGATAGAACAAAACCGAAAGTAGATTTCTGTAGAGAGCTTACAACAGCCACAGTATGAGCTCAGCTCCGGCCAGTTACAATTCTTTATTTTCATCCTGAAAATTAAAACAAACAACCAATTAATAATATTCAAACTTTTGAAACATAATGAAAATATTAAAGCAAAACGATAAAAGTAAAAAAGTTTTGTAAATATTTAACTAGGTATAAGAAAATTTTAGAAGATTATCGTTAATAACAAACTTGCAGACGATGCGAATAATTATGACAAATGATCTAACAAATCTGTGTAGGTACACTACAACACAACACGTGATATACACACAAACAGAAAGTATAGATATAGATAGCTATGGGTGAGAGTCAAAATACCATTAATCAATATAGCTAGGAATTCAACAGGCTTACATTTTCCATTAGATCCAATGATTCAAGTCTCGATTTGTCTCTTTTAATTACAGCATAATATCACTTACTGTCTCATTTAAATACCTTAATAATCTAAGCTTGACATGAATCTAATAATTAGCTTGATCAGATTTAATAAATCAAGTAAATACTCAAATAAATTCTGTGACACACTATTAGGAAGGATATTATATACGCACGACTTACAAAGGTAAGTGACTGATTTACAATAAACGTTTTTATCTGCCCTACATAAAACTATCGCTTTTTAGAACATGTTAGATAAGATAAAACAAATATCACAATTCGCAAGCATACTAATTGGGTTTTAAAGATTTTTATTGCAGTAAATATGTAAAGGGTAATAAATTTTTCATTTTCTTTAGTATTAATTCCCATTCTGTAATTAAAAATATGTAAAAATTATAAAATGTACTGGACCTAAAAGAGGTCCCTGCGGTACGCCATATGTTTAGAAGTAAAAAAAATAAGACGACAAAATAAAAAAATAATCTCAAGCAACATAAATTTTATTACTCTCATGATTCAACTTTTTTTTCTAATTATTAATAATAAATTACACACTTTCTATAATAGGGCTTATTCCCACATTGAATTGTCCTTCATCAGTATATAACGGGTGTATCACATAAGTCCGTCTTCTCTTCTTTTAGTTCGAAAGGTCTTATTTTAATGTGGCTTTGGGGTTTTTCTTGAAGTACTGTTACTCTTACATTATTTTTTTCATTTATTGGTGTAAGTGGTGCAGCCATTACTGATTGCGCACCTTGTAATATTTCTTGATTATAAATAATTGGACTGTCTTTAAAATTTAATGCGTCTTCACTTTTGCTTGCATTAGAATTTGATGCTACTGCACTAACAGAACACATTTCTGCAATCGTTGGGGCTATAGTTACTGGTGTTGCTGCTACATTATCTAAATCATGTGGACAATTATTATTATCATCATGTCTATCATAACATTTGCAAGTAATACAATGCGGCTGATTTGATGTATCTATAGGAGTTTCACTCGCATTTAATATATGCGGTCTGATTATTTCAGAAGGCATACCGAAGTTTTTTACTTTTCTGGACTTCCCGGAAAATTCTTTGTATTCTTTCTTCTTTGTTCTTTGTATTCTTTTTCTTCTATTTTTTACTTTCTTTATACTATGTATTGCCAGAAGATTGTAGCCTTCGAATATTGAAACATTTTTTTTTTAAATATAATATAATAAAATAATGAATAAAATTAAATTAAACCAGACGTTACTTTGCGGAAATCCATAGCATACAATTTAATTACATAAGCCCTATAATTAAATTGTTTTGCCATGGGTTTGCCAATAGTTTTTTTTGGACATTAATTTTTTTACTCCTCAGTAGAATAATGAATCAATGACAAGTAATAAAATAGAAAAACTTACTAAAATTAAAAAACAGCAGTCCCTTGAGGTACTTACTCAGCAGTATGGTCCCAGATATTGAAATAGTTATGAAATTGTTACATTGTAATAAACACTTACAATTACCACTTAATAC
Source organism: Phengaris alcon alcon (assembly GCA_037179445.1). Lineage (NCBI taxonomy): Eukaryota > Metazoa > Arthropoda > Insecta > Lepidoptera > Lycaenidae > Phengaris > Phengaris alcon. Next base: position 1,797,873 of record JAYRCH010000135.1, on the reverse strand, counting down.
TATTTACATTACGAATTAGCATCTTCTCGTTTCACTTATATCAGACACTTTCCTGTTAAGTGCAAAAGAACTGCTGCTCTTGGAAATGCTAAAAACTTACCTTGTAAAAAGCGAATATCGTCCATATATTCTGAATAATATAGAAGAATTTAAAGTTACTCCAGATTATGAAATAAACGAGCACACCATCCAATATCACGAAGATACCACTCAGGTCTGTCTGCTCAGAATCCGTTGATTCTTCGAGAAATTCCTCCAGGGTTAACATGTCAGCATTACGTATTCGCTTTCTGGCTTGTGTTAGAGATAGTAGAAGGAAGCAAAATTGAATTGTTTGAAAATTGAAAATTGAAAATAATAGTCGCTGTTGTTACAACCTAAAATATTGATTATTAATTAATAATTAACATACTTAGCTAACCCTAATAATATTTTAAATGTGAAAAAATTAATGTAGGTATCCATGTATCATTATTTAAAATTAATCCGGTTGTATTGAATTATAAATGAATAGTCTTGATTTCATTTAAACTGATCTTTGGGGTTCGGACCAGTCAAAACGGGTTTGACGTTGGTTTGACGTTTACGAGAATAGCTTTTTGCAGTTCTACTCGACTTTTAGCATCGGCATAGCATTTAGTATGTTTGTTTGTTCCACCGTAGCGCCTAAACTACTGATCCGATTTTAATTAATGAGGTGTCAATAGATTCGTAATAATAGTCCGTGTAACATAGGCTATATAATTTAAGTAGTCGGGTTTTAGTTTTCTATAAAATTGGAGTTTAAATAATAATTATAACATGTCGCGACTGGATTGTTGAACTGGATATTATTGTTAAAAATATTATTGCAGGATTTAATTAGCAGTATCGACCTTCTCGTGATAGTAGCGTCATAGTCAAACGCCAAGTTAGGTACTGAATACTTATCGAGGTATGTGCATAAAAGTTCTATAATCAGCGTCATATTTTTGCGCCAAGTTGCCGTCGCTAACTACGACGACGAAGTTCGAAAACAAAAATGTATGGGATATGACGTAAGCATCAAAAGTGAAATAGATAGCGTTACTTAAGTCAAATCCCATACATTTTTGTTTTCGAATTTCCGCGTCGTAATTAGTGATTTGACTAAAGGCAACTTGACTAAAGGCTCTGGTTCTAGTTTGTTGTATTATACTCTAGAATTCAGGCTCAGTACCTCAGTACTTACACCTACTATCGGTTCTAAATGAACTTAAATTTTCTTTACTTATGAACATGACACGGGCTACGGTTCTATGCAGAGAACCACTTACGACCGTAGCGACACATCTGATGTAGATCCCTGTGGATAGCTCGCAGCATCCGCAGTACTTGGAGAGCTCCGGCCAGTTGCAGCGAGTCTATGTTTTCAATCTAGAAATAAAATATTTTACTCTACTTTGAACATCGACTTAACTATAATATTATATTAATATGTACTTATTCGTTCGTTCGTCATGATATTTTGTCTTAGTCTTTGTCTTTATAAACAAGTTTTATTAACTGTTATAAGTAACCGCTGGTCCAAATGATGAAATGAGTTTATTTCTTTATAATACGAGAGTTTTTATTACAATAGCCAATACTGGCCGACGGTCGTAGAGATGTCAAGTGGAAATTGATACATGCGCTAAAGTCTCCTGACTCAAATAAATAGCAATGTTGCTACTCTTCAAGTACTACATTATAATTATAGTCGTAAATAAAATCGCTTTTCATAAAGCGATCCGTCTCTTCGTTTGCCCCTTCATTATTTTTATTATTTATTTATTTCATAAAAACAACTAAAAAACTGTTATTGTCTTGTTTGATTCATGACTTTCACTACTTAACTTATTATTAAGTAACATTAAATATTTAAGTTCCTAATTGTATAAAAATTACTTGGTTTAGTTAGTTTTTGTTTTATGATTGGTAATATATAAATATTTCAGGTAAGTAGGTAATAGGTTAGGTGCTATAATTTTATGGTAATTGGTAGCTATAGATTACCTACCAATTACCAATTAATCTCTTCATACCACAGCTCTATGGTATGAAGAGATTGAACATTTTTTGATGTTAATTCTGAACCTTGGTTTTATTATGAACTTTTCAAGAACTTACCCCCTTTTTAGACTTCTCTTAAACTTTTCATATAACCCCATTATTTTTAAACCTTTATGCGATTTTATATCGGAAAAATGAGATTTGATCCATCTTAAAACTGTAGGATTTTAAATAAATATTTAGCTTAAAATATGATAATGTCTTGCAACACTTCAACACGTAATAATATTTGGTATTATCAGACAGATAAAATGTCTATGTGATAAGTACTTAACTTAAAATATTCGCTTATTGCCGAAGGATATATAAGGAGGTATTAGATTCTTGCCTTGAATACATTACATAACATGGATAAAAGTAATAGAGGAGACGGCTACATGTAAAATATTTACTGTAATTGATATGCTCAGAAATATTGAGGCATTGCTACGTGAAAAACGTAAAAAAATATATTTTATGAGTGGTTTATTATTTAGATACGTCTAAAAGACACCTACATCTAAATATACAAAAATGTATCAAATTTTTATGCAATATAAAATTAAAATTAAAAAAATTGTAGGACAAATAAAAGAAACCTACTTCCTACCTCATTAGTTTACTTACATCATATTATTCAAAACTAAAGATAGGATATGTCGTACATTTGGCAGAACAAATCTTCATACAAGAAAAAGTTAGGTACACTATCTTGGTTATCACCTACCTCAAATGTCAGCCATCTTGATTTCACCATACTTCAAATGTCTATATTGCCCCAAAAACTCCAAAAGTGGGACCATTTTAGTAGATACAGTTTTTGCTTCAACATGCCTCGTCTATAATATATATGTCTATGGTAATATTACACAAAACATACATTATAAGTAGTAAGTATGAACTTTAACGTACAGATTTCGGAGATATTTACAAATATGTATCCTGCAGCCCTAGAAATTTTGTAAACAAATCGCTGTATCTTTTTTTTTAATACTGTTTCCCCTGAGAACGTACTCACATTTAATAGTCGGTACTATTCATTTATGCAATAAAAAAAATGGCGTTTTGTCTTACTGGCCACTTTGATCTCAAATATATCATCTTCTTTGGTTAGGAATTCAGGTCCGATTTCAAATTTATACCGCTATTTACTCATGCATTTGTGTTTCGAAAACCATAATTCATCTGTTTTTTCCTCTTTTGGTTTTTTCTTTGCGGCACTCTGTTTACAAAATGGAAAACTTGAAATATCGTATTATTTCCGAGTACGAGTTCCACCTTGGCACCAGTGCTGCAGGAACGGCTCGAAGGATTAATGATGTGTATGGCGGCGGTGTCGCAAAAGAAAACACACTGCGTTATTGATTCCAAGCCTCGTGGACGGCCGGAGACCAAAGTTGATAATGAAGAATTGAAGGCTATTGTGGAAGCGGATCCATCGCAAACCACATCCGAGTTAGCTGCAGGCTGCGGTATTAGTGATAAAAGTAAAACTGTTTTAATCCACTTAAAGCAAATTGGGAAGGTGAAAAAGCTTGAAAGGTACCTCATGAGTTGTGTGCAGCAAACCGACAAACGCGCGTCGACTGCTGCGTTTCATTACTCAACCGGCACAATAATGAAAGGATTTTAAATCGAATCATTACCTGTGATGGAAAGTGAATCCTATTCGATAATCGGAATCTCTCATGGCAATGGCTGAACCATGACGAACCAGCCAAAGTCTGCCCCAAGTGAAAATTTACTGAATAAAAGTTACTTGTGAGCGTTTAGTGGTACTAGTGCCGGTGTCGTTCACTACAGCTTTCTTAAACACACTGCGTACCACATAACCTAAGGCTGCCTTGTCTTATTAAAAAAAAAACTCCATCATTCTAAAGTGTACATGCCCAAATATTTTTCTTCTATCATTTTTAGTGGATGAAAAAGCTTTTTTTACACGATCTAAATGAGTAGAAAGGATCGGTCAGCCTTATCAGGGCACGTTAAATCTGATAAGCTGATAAGCACAACGTCCATACTAACTCGCGCTAAAGCCGTTCTAAATGATAGTCCGTGTCATCTCTTTATAAAATGTAAAAAAAAAAGATTATTTTTTCAGAAATGGGCCTGTTTCTGCCTCGTTTCAAAAAGTGCTGTTGTTGTTTGCCTTTGCGGACTGGTTCACTTATTATAGGATACGTTTCTATGGTAAGGATCGATTAATCATCATATTTTGTTATCATACAATTACAAAATATTTTTGTATCGTTTACAATATATTGACGACAAACTTTCCAGGTGAAAACATATTAGTTTTTTTTGTACTTAATTATGGACTGAGATCCCAGCCCCACCAGACTTATATTCGTACTGATTTAAATGTATGTCATATTATAGTATTAGTGTGTACAATCAACAATGAATGTTTGTGTGTCCCCGCCAGATTGTGCGGTGAGCCACAGGGCGCCAAAGGTACAAAAAATTGCACTAACTTTTCTTACAGCCTTTGAAATGATTCTAACGTATATTGAAGTATAATAATGTCATTTTATTACAAAGTGAAATTTACATGGATTGCTTATTTTTATATTGTAGTTTTCATAAAAAAAAAGGAGAATCATCCACGCAGAAATAAAAAAATTCTGTTCATACTAAGTTTAGAGAAAAATGACTTTAATAAGTTTTGTTCCTTGCGTTATTCTTAATCCAAAAAAATAAGATTGATACTTTATCAGATTCTAAGTAAAGTGAGTACAATTTTCGCAACTTTAGCGCCTTGTACAAAGATTTCAAGACTCAAGATAGGTTATGACGTACATTTGACAGAACAAATCTTCATACAATAAAAAGTTACGCGATCTTGGTTTTCACATTACTTCAAAAGTCAAAATGGCCTCAAAAATCTCAAAATTGGGGCCATTTAACTAGATACACTTTTTGCCTCAACATGCCTCGTCTAAAATATATACGTCTACGGCCTTGTACCTAAAAATTGGCCCACCGCACAATCTGGCAGATATTCATACGTTCATTGTACACACTAATACTTTATTATGAAATACATCATAGCAGTAAAAATATAAGGGGAGTCTGGCAGGGCGGGGATCGTAGTCCAGTACTTTAGTTATTTTGAATCTTACTACTCAAATGTTTAGTCTTGTTTTGGTACCTCTAATTTAATGTTTTTTGTTAAGTAACAAAATTACATAAGAGATGGCGCTTTCTTAATAGTTATAAATTAGAGTTTCTGAATAACAATGTATTGTACGGTGTACCTAAATAAATAAATAAATATCTATGGACGCTTCACACCACGTCAATCTCCGCCCCGTATCCGAAGAACTTGTGTTACAGGTACCAGAAAACGGGAAGTATATGTAATACTTTTATATTATACATATATTTAAGATTTTTTTATTATATTATACAGATATTTAATACACGTCCATGACCCAGGAACACAGAAAAACTTTTTGTTCCTTCGGCGGAATTCGAACCCGCGACCCCCGGCTTGAACACCAACTTGCTGAACCACTGAGCCACAGGGGTCGTCAAAACCTACTACAATCAACATCTATACCTACATACAAATAAATAAAATTGATGTGTCTGTTTGTAATTTCAAAATAACAGCTTTGCACTATAAATGCATAATATTAAGATGGTACGAGGGCGGCACTGAAAATTTCGGGAATCAAGGAAGTGACACAACATTACTATTTAAAAATATATTTATTGCTTTTCGAAGTATTCTCCGCGAAATTTGACACATTTTTCCATACGATGGAACCAATCATTGAAGCAACCATTCCATTCGGTAGTTGGGGTCTCCAAAATGGCCGTTTTGTAGGCGTCCACAGCTTCTTTAGGTGATGAAAATCTCTGACCACGCAATTTATTCTTTATTTTAGGGAAAGTATAGAAATCATTAGGGCTTAGGTCGGGGCTGTACGGCGGATGGTCTAATAATTCTATGATTTCTTGCTCTAAAAACTCTTTTGTTCTGTGCGCGGTGTGAGAACTCGCATTGTCGTGATGGAGGATGATGCGGCGGTTGCAGTTCTCTTTACGGAGTTCAGAAACGACCTGTGGCAAACAAATGTTATCATACCATTCTGCATTAACCGTTCTTTGTCCCTCAAGAGGAATAGTCGCAACATGGCCGGTTTTGGAGACAAACGTGGCCACCATTTTTTTGCAACACTCCGTGAACGAACAATTTTTGTTGGCTTTAACTCATTTTCGAACACCCAAACTCGTGACTGGTTTTTTGTTTCGGGTTCGTACGAGTATATCCAGGATTCGTCACCTGATACGATGTTGTATACAGAATTTGAGGATCCTGCGTGGAATCTTTCGAGAGTTCTGACGCACCAAGTAACGCGAGCCGCTTTTTGCTCTTCACAGAGCAAATGCGGTATCCATCAAGAAAACAACTTTTTTACACCTAATTGTTCATGCAAGATTATTTGTATTTGACTCATGCCAATGTCTAAAGTTGCCTGAATTTCGCGGTATGTCACATGTCGATCTTCCTCAATCAGCTTACGCACAGCATCAACGTTTTCTTGGGTGACTGCAGTTTTTGGACGACCTTGACGGGGATCATCACTGAGCTTGACACGTCCACGTTGAAATTCAGCAAACCAGCGATAAATTGTGGTTTTGGGTGGGGCTTCATCACCAAATGCAGAAATCATCCGGTCAACACACTGCTTTTGTGTTAAACCACTTCGAAAGTCATAATAAATCATCGCTCTAGAATTTTCTCGAGTCAATTCCATTTTCTCAACGACTAAACAAGTTTGACAAGACCTTGTGACAAGACCGAGAATCTTTTTTTAAATAAATAAACGGTATTCAATTTTTAAAATCAAGGAGTTTTAAATTAAAAAGATTTTAATATGACAGGAACAGTGGAAATATTCCATTCCCGACACTTTTAGTGCAGCCCTTGTATATTGTACAGTACCTACTTACACCAAAAAAAATCAATTATTAAAAGTTTATGTCTGGCAATCTGTTTGTTCTGGAAAATTTATAAAACGACTGTACGAGTATCTCGAATATTTATAACCCCCGACGCAAAAAAGTGTGTTTAAAGTTTCACGTGTCGTGTAGGTGCGTGTACGTTTGTGTAATTATACTTAACTGTATGTCTGTCTCGGTCAGCGTAACTTCTAAAAAGATGAGTGGATTTGGATGTAGTTTTTAAAGCTTTCTTAGCACTGAGCTATATTCGTTATCAGCTGCTCGCTTACTGTTTGGCAGTGTCGGGGGTTACTTTAAATTTAAAATTTTGTTAATTTCATTTCAGGTAATGTCCTGCCTGGCGCTAAGCGGGAGTTCCTTCTCGTTATACAGAGTGGTGACGTTTGTGGACACGCACGAAGGTGAGGGGGTCGCCGATCACACCCCAGAGGAGTTTGAGCGGGTAGCTCTCAGTCTGTACATCATACACGCGTACTTACTGTTAGTGTTCCTATATTATTTCGCCATAAGTCTTCTACTAGTCATCGGTGTGCATGTGGTGAGTATTACAATCTTCAATCGATCGATCAGTCAATCGAATCAATCGATCTTTGAAAGGACACTGGCGAATCCTGCCTGATTTTCCATCGAGAGCGGCCAAATTTCGTACATATGTGGTTTCATAGTACTTAAAAAGTTAATAAACAAAAAAAATATACCGTCTAATAATATAAATAAAAAATAAAGTCTCCGAATATCAGAGAGTTCATGTGCAAAATGTGTACTTATCTGTGGTAATCGTTGTCATCATATCTGTTTAATATAATATGGTTATCAAGCTGTAAATTGTCAATTTTAGGCGTCAAATCTTCATTTAGTGGCCGTAGTAAAGTTATTTTCATTTTCTATAGTACAGCAGTTTAGTACTAGTTTAATAAAAAAAAATGTTGCGTCTGGTGTGAAATAGATCTCTGTATACTATATTTATATTATGAAAAATAATTATTATGCTTTTGGTTTTCGTAACGTGAAAGCGACATCTATTATTTATCTGTTAGCATATTGCGTTTCCAAACAAACTAGTTATTACTTTAATTACGTAATTGACATCACCACTAATAGATGTCGCTTTTCCGCAAACCGCTACTAGGGCAATTTTTTTGAATTTTTGAATAATAGGTTAGTTTATATTTCATTAATTATCTTTTATCCCCCGAGTTTGCTGTATAATATTATTGCTTTTTTTGTTCCTATATTCATAAAGTACAACTTACAATAAATACTTTTTGTAGGCACGTATTTTAATTACCAGGGAGTAAATGTATAGCATATTGCCGATCTCCCTTCTGTCCTTCTGTCTGTTTATTTAGGCTAATTTCTGAAACCCGAATACGGCGAAAACAAAAGGATGGGATTTCGGACGATATAGCCCCAGCATCTTCGGAAATTATTATCGTTTCGAACGGACTTTTTCGTCACCGCTATAGCCTATAGGTTTTTATTTGTTTATTTTTTTCAATTTTCTGTTTTTTTTTAGAACAAAACAACCCTGATGCGATACTACTTCAACGCCGGACTTTGCCTATTCTGCCTGGCGCTGGCCACCGTGGTGGTGTCCACTGTGTTCCTACATTTTGTTGTCACATTATCCTTGTTGAAGTGGTGCAGTAAGTATCACAGAATATTTACTATAACGCATTTACATAAAGAGGGGGATTGAGACAAAAGAGAATTATATTTTAAATTATATTATATTTTGTAAAATACCTATGAATTGTTATAGTACGCAGACTTTATTTGTTTCAGTCCTCTTTAACACCCGACGCAAAAAGCGGGTGTCATAAGTTTGACGTGTCTGTCTGTCTGTGTGTCGGTCCGTGGCATCTTAGCTCCCAAACGGATGAACCGATTTGGATCCACTTTTTTTTTGTTTGAAAGCTGATATGATCGAGAGTGTTCTTAGCTATAATTTATCATCATCAGCTCGCTCACTGCTTCACGATTCGGGGGTTACTTCATTTTTTAAATTTTGTTTATCTGTTTTATTCAAGGTATACTTTCTTATACGTCTCGATCGTAGGTAATATTAAGCCTAAAAAAGAAATTACTTAAAAGATAAGTCACTTAGAGAAATAATATTACCTACCTAATTTTGGATTTTCTACAATCTACATAGTTATGTTATGTAGGTAAGAACCTAATTTTATTTGTTTTTTTTTTTCAGTCATAATTTTCTACTGCCTCATCTTAGTTCGAAGCACTTATTTAGAAATGGACGAACAAAACAAACCTCGTGAAGTTGAAATGCAGAACCTGTATAACCCGATAAGGCCTCCGCACACTATATACGAGTGAAGGGAATAATGTTATAGAACCAATTTATATTTTATACCATTATAAATAAATTAAAATATACATACCTATTTAAATAATTTGATTAAAATTACATTAAGTAGGTAGTCAATGTTACAAGTATTTTCGTTTCATGCCCTTGCTCCATAAACTGTTTGCTCCTTGGTGAACAAGTAACAGCTGAAAGAATAGGCTGGGAGTTTTGCCGGGGAGTTCAATGGTTGACGTTGTGAAATTTGTATTCTCTCATAAGTTTGTGTTATTTCGGTTCTTAATGTGTAATATTGGTAGAATATTAACCATTAAATATTCGTTAACGTGTACAAGTGTGGGCAAGTGGTACAACTTCTAAAAACGTGCTATTTTGTGTTTCCCGCCAAAACTCCCTAGGAACTTTCAGTAAAGCTTCTACCACTTTACTGAATCGACTGACATGACTCATTGACTGCACTGACTATTTATTTGGACTTGGACTAGACTTTAGACTTGACTATTTAGGAATACGGTATTGTAAATTGAAACGAAAGTTCTATTTCCCGCCTCTTTAACTGGACACTGGCAAATGGTTATAAGCCGATGACATATTATATAGAAAAACAAAAGAATAGGCTGAAAAGACTTTGACCAAGGGTAGACCAAAATATGTATGACAATAAAAAAAAATTTTTTTTTAAGTACCTACTTAGTGTCAAGAGCTTAATTTTCACAATCTACTTTTTGTTAAAAAATAAAGTCAAAAATAATAATAACAATAAATCGCGTTTCTTGTTATATATTGTCACTGTAAAACTGAAAACACTTGATTTCTCTTTTTGTTTTTTTTTTTTTAATTTCTACCCCAATTTCCTTCTTAATGGTCAAGTTTGAAAACTTTTGGCACGTATTTTCGTGGAATTCATCTGGCTGCAAGAAACTGCGGCAACCAACAGAATATTAGCGAAAAAAACAGCAAATTTAGGTACCTACTAAAGCTAAAGTCCGATAAATAATAAAGCGACACTTGATCCCCAAGGCTCGACCCTAATCCCTATAGAATTATTACTATGCAACATAAAAAAGTGAAAAAAATTATAATAATATAATCTTCTTAGTTAATTTCTTATTAGGCAACTAAAAAGTTAAAGCATAAATTAATATTATTGTATTCGCATGCGGTGTATATAATAAGCATTAATTTTACGTTAGCATTGTTCTCCGCCACTTGCAACTTAAACTCTTTTTGTGTAGGTACCTGCCTTCTTTGGTTTTTATACCTAATATGACTATGGATATATTCGAAAATTAATAGATAAAATATAATGATAAAAACAAAACAAAAAACTTTAAGTAACCCCCGACACAAAAAACTGTAAAAAGTAAAAAAATAAATTTCTATTTTAGCCTTTCAATATTTTTTTTAAATATAATATATTAAAAAAAATAGATTTTGTTGGCGCAATAATATTTACAATGAGGGTTTTCAAATTCGTGACATCTGACAGCTTTTTGACACGACAAGGACCATCGGGCTACCAAGCGCTGCCTGGTGGCAGAAAATAATCGAAAATTCTTATTGACCGTTTTTGATACCACTTATGTCAACAGCTGACGCTTTATGTGCGTTGGGTCTGCCCCCTAATGGCAGAAAAAATATCAAAAACCCTCATTCCTAGTATGCAGCGGCACTGTGGCGGCGGAGGCGCGGCGGTGGAGGCGCGGCGCGGCGGCGCGTGTGTAAAGGCGCAAACTACACACAGTTCTCCGTATTGTAATATGAAATGTACTGAAAGATACATCTGATAGTGAGTTTTCGGCTCTATAAGATTATTGATTACTAATGTATTTTTTTAATTATTGAAAATCCAATAGCATTTATCAACACCATAAGAAGGCGAAGTAGTTAAATAGATGTTTTTGACATCGACCGTATCACTCATTCCACGCTCGACATTTGTCAACTGTCCAGTGTCATTTATGGTTTACTGCCGCTCTTGTTTTAGTGCGTTCTCAATTTTTTATAAAATGAACTAATTATTATTAGTCAATTGTGTTAACTATAAAATAAAAATACGATTACCTTAATCTATCAAGATGTCTAAAAAGCCGCTACCAAGTACTGTGACTGCACAAAATCAGGTTTGTTTGTGACCTCATAACAAGAAAGTTTTTAAGTTATTGAAACATAAATAAATAATACAGCATACATTTATTTTAGCTTGTAAAATGGATCAACGATGCTGGAATGTCGGAGGGTACGAAAAAAACAAACCTGCTGAGGAAGATAATAGAAGTGTTACTTCATCAGTTACCAGATATGATACCAGTGTACATGGAGAACATACTCAGCAATGTCTCCGATAAAACTACTGACGTGAAGAAACAGGTCGTTGCTTTCATTGAAGAGATAAGGTAATTAATATCTATGAGTTGAATAGATCCAAAATCTTTTTCTTTGAACTTGGCGATGACAATAGAGATTAAGGACTATATATATATGTTTTTACCGACTTTGGCGATGCCAAAAGGAAGGATAATGATTTTAGCAGTTTATGTATGTATGTATGTATTTTTATTTAATTTTACTTAATTTTATATAAAATTTATTAATATTTGTTCCACTGTAGCGCCTAAACTACTGACCCGATTGTAATGCATTAGGTGTCAATAGATTTGTAAAAACAGCCCGGGTAGCATAGACTATATAATATACATAGTCTGGTTACAGTTTTTATAAAAAATATAGTTTTTTATATATTTATGTAACTTAAGATTATCATTCTACTTGCAGTAAATCCCACCCAAAATATTTACCAAAAGTGGTGAGCCACTTGCAGCTCCTAGTCATAGACAGTATAGTTGCAGTCCAGAAGCGGGCGATCCAGGCTGCCAGCATAGTGTACAAGAACATCCTGCTGTGGATGTGCGACCCGGACAATGAGTTCATAGAGATGCAACACGTTTGGGAACACTTAAATAAATTAAAGGTAATTAATGGGATTTATGGGTTTTATATTTTGTTCGTTGCTTGCTTGCAAAAAAGGATTAATTGATTGTAAATCAATGTAAATAACCTATTTTGAAAAGTATTAATAACATAAATGAATAGGGATACGGCTTAGAAATAGGAACAAAATAAAGTTTTAAATATGTTTCATATTAAACACTGAATAACTTATAAAAATGCTCATGCTACACATATGTGGCACATAAGCAAAGGTATTTAGCAAAGCTTTAGAAACGACAAGCACAATTTTTGACCGACTTACAAATCACTTTGGTGGCCGATTACTCAAAAATGGTCGATGGTCGCGCAGTAGCCCACTGTACGGACCGGCAGATCGTAGTGTTGCCACTTTCCGTTTTAATAGTTTAATAATTAACTTGATGTTGAAACCTACAGTTTTCTTTTGTTTTGAGAAGTTAAAAGATTGTTAATAAAAAGGCAAATAGAGTGTTAGCAACATATTCTTATAATGTTTACCTATGTTTATAAGTTTTAAACATAAGTGTTTAGGTTTAGGTTAAATATAGAGGTGTTTGAAATTATTAAAACGCCGTAAATAAACACTGGTCATTACAGAATCAAAATAATATCATGTCAAATAATTGTACAGTTTATCAACACTTATATTTTTAGCTTATTTGAATAAAAATCCAGAATGTTGGGTATTTATTTTTTATGTATGGCAACATTAATTCGCCCTCCACACACGCAGAGAAATTACAAATTTGCAATATTTTACAATATATTATAAAAACAGCTCTAAAACCTTAAGTTATTTAGCGCCACCTATTGAGTTTTTTTAAATTATGAGATAACCTATGACGTGATTCAAACATAGTCCTAGAGATTGTGTACTTATTGTACATGTATTTATTTTAAAATAAATGGCTAATTTTCTAGATTTCATACACTCAGCGTAATCTAACGGCTGACCGTTGACGAGAGAATTAAAAATTAATGATGTACGCTTTAAAGTATGGTCATTCTCACTCTGTGTTTAGTGTGTTTGTGACGTCTCATCCTTGCGGGAAGTTACTTCGAGGTGTTTTCATCAGTTGAAATTAAAAAACAAAAATACATATTTTTAAATCAACTTGATTTATCGATCTTAAGTTTCTAATTTATGATATCGCTAGAATACGTTTTCCTAAGCCAAGTACCAAGTACGAAAGGAAGTACTCCTTCAATGTACGAAATTAAATATGAGTCAAATAGCCTACGTTGTGACATATTTTCGTATTGTTTGCCTACCATCCATAAGCAGTCTGAGCATGCTAGATCGAATTGTGACATTTTCCACATTGTTTGCCTACTAGGATAAATGGTTTAAGCACGTAAGACACATTTTCAAAAGATGTTCAGACATAGTATCATATATTTCAGCTTCTAATTCTGAATATGATAGACAGCGAGAATGAAGGTATCAGGACACACTCTATTAAGTTCCTTGAAGTGGTGGTTCTGTTACAAAGTACTGGGGACGACAGCGGAGATGATTTCTCCTTAGACAACCTGCCCAAGGACCTGCCTTTTCTAAAAAGAAAGAGTTTAGAGGAAGAGGCTGAGTGAGTATTTTTACTTTATTCATTGATAAAGTAATTACTTGTTTTAAATATTTTTATTTTGTGATGTATGATAGTTTAGCCATTAGGGACTATACAATAAGACTATAAAATATGTTAAAAATTATATTAAGGTAGTAAGTATAAAGGAATATAAAATAATATATAATACTAGATGTTGCCCGCGACTCATTTCATTTCATTCATTAACAGCCATAGGACGTCCACTGCTGGACATAGGCCTCCCGCAAAGATTTCCACAACGAACGGTCCTGGGCCACCCGCAACCTTCATAAGGTCATCGGTCCACCTAGAGGGAGGCCGTCCAACGCTGCGCTTTCCAGTTCGTGGTATCCACCCTAGAACCTTTACTCCCCAGCGCCCGCGACTCCGTACACGACAAATGTACATTTTGGCACGATAAAAAATAGCCTATATCCTTCCTCGTGGTTTACTCTATATCTGTGCCAAATTTCATCAAAATCAGTCTAGTTTCGTAGACTATTCAATGCAAACAAACAAACATACAAATATTTATTAAATTAGTACAGATAGTATAGATGAAATACATTTTAAGTTTACATAAATTTTCTTTATTTCAGCCACATTTTTACTCTTCTGCTAAAGTTTCATAACTCTCAACTTATTTCGAGTGTCAACTTGATGGCTTGTATGACGACACTGTGCCTTATAGGCAAATTTAGACCAAAATATTTGCCAAGAGTAGTGCAGGCATTGGGAGACCTACATACAACATTACCACCTACTCTGTCCCAGTCACAGGTTAATTCTGTACGCAAACACTTGAAGATGCAACTCATAAATCTTGTTAAAAGGCCGACATCTAATGATATGATGCCGCAGCTTACTCAGTTGTTGCTAGACATAGGCATGACACCACAGGAAATAAACAAAGCGCTGCCAAAAGAGAGGCGCAATAAACGATTGGGCGAGATTAAAAACGGCGATGCGCCAGCCAAAAGAATTAGAATCGACTCCCCGGTCGCTAACAGTGACAGTAATAGTAACAGTAGAAGTGACTTCAATTTATTTGATGATGATAACAGCCAGCAGAGTACAACTTCGAAATCAACACCAACAGAAGAATCAGTGTTTGAAGGCCTCAATAATGTAGATAATGTTGTCAATCTTGTTATTGCTACACTACGTAACAATCTGCCAGAGACTATGCCAGATAATTTCTCAGAATTGTACAAACCAATATCGAACGCAGGTACTGTTTCCCAAAAGAAGAGCTTAGCTAAAATGATCATGACACTTATCAAAGAAGACAAAATTCCCGCTCATACCTCTTCTATTACATCTAGCGTGACTAAATCGACAAGTATACCTCTACTTAAAGACGATGATGAAAAAATAACACTAAAAAACGCTGTAGCCAAACTGCAAGAGTCATCAAAAGCTGAGAGGCAAGTGGAAAATGCTATATCCAAACTAATGGAAGAAACTAGACAAGCCCACTTAAAGGCAGACGAAAATAAATCTAAAGAAAAGGAAAAGCCTCCACAAACTCCTACTATACCGAAACTGAAACAAAAAGTTAAACTATTGAAATTGCAAGAAATAACGAGACCCATACCAAAGGAAATTAAAGAGAAGTTAATGTTGCAAGCTATAAAGAGGATTCTAATGGCGGAGAAAGACGCCGCTATTGGTGGTGCTTCCCAAATACGTTCAAAGTTAATATCAATGTTTGCATCAAGCTACACTTCCGAAATACGGGAACTAGTACTGAATTATATATTAGAAGACCCTGTTAGCAGAATCGACTTGGCTTTATCCTGGTTATTTGAAGAGTATGCAATAATGCAAGGATTTAATCGCTTACCCATAACCTTGCATCCTAAACTCAACGAGAAACATGATCAGAATTATAACCAGCTGTTCTGTGCTCTAATTACTCAAATATGTGAAAGTGGTGACCCGATTATGGAAGGCAATAAGGATATTCTCATACGTAGAGTGTATACGGAAGCACCAGTAGTTACCGAGGAGGCGGTGGAATACTTGAAACATTTGATCAACGAAGACAAGTCTGCTATAGTTGCGTTGGAGTTGTTAGAAGAGCTGTGTATAATGAGACCGCCGCGCGCACACAAATACGTTTTGTCGCTAGTGTGTCATGTTTGTAAGTATCTTTCTAAAAATTCACTTATAGAAAAGATACTAGACATAATAATAATATAATATCTTCATATTCATATTATGTAAAGTCGAAAAAAGGCACTTGTGATTATCGTGCAATTTACAAGTTATGGTAAAATAAATAAAAAACCTACTGGTACACATTATTGAAACCAAATATTAAAAGTACCTATTCAAACTTTTAATATTTGGTCTAGATGCTTTCGTAATGTTGTTTTTTTTTTTGGTTGTTTATTATACTTTTTAAATATTTTGTTTTAGTACACGAAAACGAAGAGATCAGAGACTTGGCTCTATCACTAGCAGTGAAAATATACAAGTGCAGCTCAGAACCAGTGAAGAAAGTAATAGAGAAGCATGCGCTACTGTACCTCGGATTTATAGCGCTCACATCACCACCGTCCGAGGTCTGCTCCAGACATTCCAGGCAGTGGACCAACGACATGTACAAGATGTGCCTGAATCTGGTCTTCGCTCTATTGCCGGAGAATCCAGGTATTTATACTACTGGGAGACACCTTACTAATCTTAATACATAGTAGTAATCATTTATTATATATATTTATATGTCAAACAAAAACTTTGTTGTAATGTACAGATTTACAAGAATTGTGCGATCGGAGGAGTATAAAACTTGGCAGAGTTAAAGTTTATGTGGATAAAGGTGTGCAGAAAGCTAATATTTTTAAATAATGCTTAGAAATACATAAAATTAATAAAAATAAAGTTACACACACTACCTCACTCACACTTACCATGCGTTTGTATGATAACAGTACGTTTTGGTTTGACACAATTGTCAATCTTTCTTTCACATTGCATAGACAAAATTTACATATTTTTATTGCGTATCTAAGAGGCAAAAGAACCCTAAAAAAGTAATAACTTAAAAAATATTTTTTTATGTTAAACCTTTTGGTTGAAATTCGACCATAGTTCATATATAGGTATAATATTATGAACTGTGGCCGAAATTCGACCAAAGGGTGACCTCTAAATGGAATTTGGCGACAAATTGTAAACTGGGGGCAATTCTCATAATTATTTTTGTTCTATTCGCAGTCTAGTCCTGGTGTCAGAGCGTGCTATCGATATTTTTCACACTTGATTTGATGCGTGTGTGACTTAGACAGCATATGTTGAGAAATTTAAATGAGCTTTGGGCTTGACATTACACAAAATTATGCTACTTTTTTACCATAGAAAATGGTAGTCAAATTCAGTATGTTTATTTTTAAGGATCTTATTTAATTAGGCTCATTCCATTATTATTACATACTGGACGTTTCACGTGTTATTCACACCACGGGAACGTTGTAAATGATTTTTTTTTAGAGGTATAGAACTTTGAAATGGAATAAAACAAATATGATTTTTTTTAATTGACATGAAATTTACTTTATTCGAAAGATACTCTTCTGGCATTATAACTTAAATATGACTTCTGGCATATGACCGCCACGGCTGGCTCGGACGTAGTCTAATCTGGAGGTCCAATTTTCGATAACTTTTTCCAACATTTGTGGCCGTATATCGGCAATATCGCGGCGAATGTTGTCCTCCAAGTGGTCAATCGTTTCGGGCTTATCGGCGTAGATTAGCGATTCATATATCCCAAATATATCCGCAAATAATCAAGCGGCGTTAAATCTCCCGATCTTGGAGGCCAATTCACGGGTCCGAAACGTGAAGCTATGTGGTTACCAAACGTTTCCTTCAATAAATCAATTGTGGCACGAGCCGTGTGACATGTTGCGCCGTCTTGTTGAAACCACAACTCCGGCACATCATGGTTGTTCAATTATTGATGAAAGAAAAAGTCAATAATCATGGCTCTATAGCGGTCACCATTGACTGTAACGTTCTAGACAGCATCGTTTTTGAAGAAGTACGGACCAATTATTCCACCAGCCCATAAAGCACACCAAACAGTCACTTTTTCTGGATGTAACGGTGTTTTAATATACACTTGAGGATTATCATGACTCCAAATACGGCAGATTTGTTTATTGACGTATCCATTCGACCAAAAGTCAGCTTCATCGCTAAACAAAATTCGCTTATGAAAATCGGGATCAACGGCAATATTGTTTTGGGCCCATTCACCCAATCTACGCCTTGCTAGATGATCGTGTGGCTTCAATTCTTGCACGAGTTGGATTTCGTAAGCACGCAAACCAAATTCTTTCCGCAAAATATTCCATAAAGTGGATGGACACATATCCAATTCCTATGCACGATGGCGGCTAGACTAATTCGGGTCTTCTCTACGCTACGCTCTACAGTAGCAACGACGTCTCTGTGTATGCGTCTCATCATTTAGAGTAAACGTGGTGTGAAAACGTTCCATAGTTAATCGAATTAATTGGTCTGATGAACGATTATGTTGACCATAAAATGGACGTAGTGCGCGAATCGTATTTCGAACAGAACCATGATTTTCAAAATAAATTTGCACAATTTGGAAGCGTTGTTCAGGCGTCAGTCTGTTCATGTTGAAATGCCTAACCAAACTGAATATAAATTACTATTTACTTGACAGCTGACAAAATGGCCGCCAGTTAAAAAAGTGTTGCCAGCTTAAAGTTCTATACCTCAAAAAAAACACCTGTATAAAATCAAGCTTGTAAGAAATATTAAAACTTTGAACAAACGTAATATTATGTGTAAACCTACTTAGAATTATTATTTATGTTCCAGATCTAATTTGCGAAGTCGGGCGCGTGTACGGCCTAGCGGGGGCTGAGGCGAAGCGCAGCGTGCTGCGCTCCGCCGAGGCCCCGCTGAGGGGCCTGCTGCCACCTGGGGCCTCAATGCCCCCAGCTATAGAGAGGCTGCTGGATGTGTGCCCCCGAGGCTCAGAGACGCTGTTGACGCGTATCGTACATATACTGACCGAGAATGGTAAGTGGTGGGGATAGTATAAGTGTTTCATGTAATTAATTGCCTGCATCAACAGAGGCTACTTTTTATTCTCCCAAAATGTACGGTTCAAGCGAGGTACACATGTATTTAACTGTGCGAACAAAGTTACAGATGACTTTGATGATATAATCATGAATACAGCTAGTGGCCAAATGAAAGTATGTCATCCTAATGTCTGTCAATTGTCATGACAATATCTTTTACTGTTTCCAAAGGAAACAGAGTTTTCAATCGCAACAAGTCTACCGTAAAACCTAATTATGTCCCGCGCGTTCTTTCGTTGGCCGTATTGTATTTTCATAACCATCTAGTATATAAAATTCACGTGTCAGTGTTTCTAAACAAACTCATCTGAAACGACATGACCGATTTTTATGAATATTTGAAGTGAAACTCCTTTAGCGGCGTCGACAGCGAAATTTCAAGGTCACGTCACGCGCCACGACATGATATTTGATATAACGACATCTGTCGGAAGCTACTTATACTTCTTACATAACAACTTAACTTTAGAAAGTTTTTTTATTTTATTAAATTATACATAGATGGCACTAGATGTTACAAATTTGAATTTTTCAAAGAAATTTTTGAAGTGATTTCTTTAGGCACGATTTGAGCATTCTAAATGATGAATGAAGATTCACTTCTGAGTTCTGCCACGTGTGTACTCTGTACACTTTTTTTTGTTTATATTCGATAGGTCGATAACTATACTACTACTATTATAAATGTGAAAGTTTGTGAGGATGGATGGATGGATAGATGTTTGTGACTATTTCACGCAACAACTACAAAACGGATTTTGGTATGGAACATGAATTTTTGTATGGAAGAAGTTTGGGCCCTGGATTAAAATATAGGCTACATTTTATCCCGAAAAAGTATACGAGTTCTCGTGGGATATGGTAATATCGCTGGCGGAGTTAGGAGAAGCTAGTTTATTACACCCCTGGGTGATAATTTATATGGCAAAACAATGTTTGTCGGGTCAGCTAGTTAATGATATTATCCGTTCGCAGGACCGCCCAGCCCGGAGCTAGTGAGCCGAGTGCGCGAGCTGTACTCCACATCTGTATCCGACGTGCGCTTCCTCATACCCGTCATCAACTCGCTGTCCAAAAGAGAGGTAAAGACTGGAATTGGGACAAATTAAGTCCACATAACATGTCAAATGTACGTGGACGAGCCGCCCGCCGCTCGCCGCTCGCAATTAGAACTCGTGAGAAAATTAAACGTGTACCTTTTTGTGTAGTGAATAAAGTTAAATTTTGAATCACTATCTTAAAAAGTGCGCGCCGCGTCTTGGTGTGAGCTGGCGCTAATGTGTCTCTATGTAAACCAGTAACACCAGAGAAAGCTCCGTTCCCTTGCCTTACACGCTCACGAAGCGGGAGGTATTTAAACATGCAGATGACCCATTCCCATATTATCCCTTTCATTCATCATTTTTAGGGTTCCGTAATACTCAAGGAACCCTTATAGTTTCGCTCTGTCCGTCCGTCCGTCCGTCTGTCTGTCTGTCTGTCCGTCTGTCCGCTCTTCTAGGTTATGTAATTAAGAATATAAATTGATAAAATTTGGTATAGTTGTCTATTGTGTCAAGATCTCGTTTGGTATTATAAAATAAAAATAATGTTATATTTTAGGAGTGGCTCTCCATATATATGAAATGGGGTTGTAATTTTATTTTTCATTCTACCCCATCGTGTGGGGTATCGTTGAAAAGAAATTTTAAAATAAAGGTAAGGTTTCATACATGACTTTTTTACAAAGTCAACCATTCTTGAGTAATTGGCCTCCAAAGTGGTTTATAAGTTGGTCCCCCCCACCTCACTGTTCTAAACTATGAGACTTAGAAACTTGCAATTTTCCATGCTAATAGATTGTACTAAATACTCTTTAGGAAAATTATTTTGAACGAAATCGGACAGTAACTTTAAAGCAATTTGCAAAAAACCTATTACGCGTTTATAGTTACGGAACCTTTCTTAGACATGTCCTGGTTAGGTTATGGACATGCCCATGCTCTTGGTTAGGTTATTTGATCTTCTCTTCTTCTCTCTTCAAAATCTTCTCAAATCAAGATGAAGCCGTGGCGTAACTTTTTCTTGCATGAAGATTTGTTCTGTCAAATGTTTGTCAAAATTCTTTATTTCAGATATTGGCCGCTCTACCGAAATTAATTAAACTCAACCCGCAAGTTGTGAAGGAGGTGTTCAACAAGCTGCTCGGCGCACACAACCCGCACAACGAGGACTTGCCTCGTAAGTATTTGTAGCGACCCTAAGCGAGGAGTCCCTGGCCCCTGTGCGACTTTTACTATGTAGTTGATAATATTTTATAGTATGCGCTCAACCGGACTATTAATTAAGTCACCCCGACTCACGTTTAAGATTCATGAAACTTACATTTTATTTTAATGCATATTTTGTTAAGGCGTTAGTAAAGTTAAGTAAAGGCGAAAAGTAGCCTGTGTTTCGTGTTTTGATGCTTTTACACCCCCAGATTTTAGACTAATCAAACGTAGAAGATAAAGACACATTGAATAACTAATCCATTGTGTAAATGATTTTATTACTAAGGGTGTATGTAATACGTCAAATTTTAACGTACTTACTGTATGTTTCAGATGCAATTTGTAAGTACTACAGTTAAATAACTATCACTTACTTATCGTTTCTTCCGTAATTTATACCTAATGATAAATATAAGAGGCAATTCTTTAAAACTTACACAATACGTAGACTAAATGAAATAGTAGCATATTAATACAAAAAAATCATTGAAACACGTTACGATTAAAGTTTCGCATAAATTATTTTAAATTAACAGTTATTCGCTAAATGTATATGAAAGATAATAGACAAAAATAAATACAATTTTTAAATTTTTGTCTGTTTGTTCCGGTTAATATCTGAAACGGCTGGACCGATTTTCACGGGACTTTTACTAGCAGATATCTGATGTTATATGGAGCTAACGAAGTTGCGGGCGCGACCAGCTAGTCTAATCCCTATAACGAATTAAATCCTTGAATACTGTAGGTATATATTTATCTTTTTACAGTCAGCCCTGAAGATCTATTGGTAGAGCTGCATCTTATCGACCCGAACAAAGCGGATCTCAAGTACATAATCAAGGCCACCGCCGTCTGCTTCGCCGAGAAGAGAATATTCACACAAGACGTGAGTACAATTTAATTAATATTATATCTAGCAATATCCCGCGAAAAAATACCCACAATCTGCAAGCAAATGTGTGAGTGCAAGCATAAGCACGCGTAAATCACCTCCCTCCTCCCACATTGCTTATGCGTACACTCACAAACAAGATCGTGCAAACGCCACCACCACACAAGCAACAATATCAGCATGATCGTGCAAGGCCCCACACCACCATGCTGGTTCCAAATCTAGACGTGCGTTTCGCCCCGAACCCGGAACATCCTCAGGAAGTGGACCTGCGAATAAAGTTAGGTTAGGTCAGGACGTGAGTGTCAAACACATTAACACGCCATAACGCTAATATAATGTAACCTTTTACTAAAAAGTAAAAGGTTTTGAAATCAACCGTATGACAGTGTGAGGTCAATGACCTTATCGTAGTTTCGTTTCATGTTAGGGTCAGTCTCCAAAAAAAAATTTTAACGGGTAATGACGGTAGGTTTTTTGACCACTACATGGAATTTTATCATCCGGCAGCTAATTTTATACTTAGCCCTTATCACTGGTATATAAAAAGTAAAAAATTGGCGATTTGTTTTGCGAAACGTAATGTAGTTAACGCACATAGGCCAGATGACTGATTATTTAATTGCATAAATGAATACTAAAGTAAGGCCAACCAGACGAGATAAAGAATGTAAACAAATTTTCAGGGGTTCAAAACATTTTTATTTGAATAAATTATTATAAAGTTCGAATTTTAATCGCTGTCGTCTGTACTAGACAAAGATGATTCGTCGGAAGAGTCCGAGTCAGCTGTGTTTATGATAAAACTATCTATTGTATTATCAATCATGTTGTCAATATTGCTATAAAAATTGTCCTCGACTTTTATTACATGATCCACACAATTTCGCATTATCAGCAGATACACGTTGGATCCCCTCTTGTAGCAGTTTTTTCACATCTTCAAATTTAAATGTAGTATTATTGCGAGCTACGTGTCCCTTTATGTCAGCCCATACGAGTTCAATGGGATTGAGCTCGCAATGATAAGGTGGCAGTCTTAGGACTTCCACCTTAAATTTTTTTTAAGAAAAAACCGTTTCGGTTAGTTTAAAAAAAAATGGAATAATAACAACAAAAAACCAAGTAAATACGGAGACGAAAAAATATGTATCACTTCGAACGCAATCCAAACAGGAATGAACTTGTTCACAATTGTTTGGCGGACCAAATGTTGACAACTGCGGAACTGGCCGCTTTCCTGTACCACGAAACACGCTACGACAGCTGTCGTCGACCAACTGTCGTCATTATTGCATACGAGTGATAAGGACAGATATAATATTAACTCACTTTCATAATGCAACTCAGTAGCGGTCCGTTTATTTACGTTTTTTATCTCGTCTCGTTGGCCTTACTTTAGGTATTCTTATTTATGAGTAAGTTCTAAAAAGAAACAGCATATTAAAAATCAATATTTTAAAAGGTACAGCGATTAGTTTAAACTGACAGAATATCGCAAGTCTCGTGAAAACGACCACAAAAGTCGCCCGACATATTATGATGTCACACGTTCCTAGAGTTGTATGAAATATAGTTGCAGGAATATAATTGCTAATATCTCCGATATTATTGCGTTTAAGATGGTTTAAGTTTATAATTACTATAAATAATGTTTTTTACGTCATGTAAGTAAACTATAATCATGATGTAGGTTTTTTACTAATATAGCAAAAAAAAATTGAAACATTCTTGTATTTTTTATACAGGGTGGGCCATGAATTAGTTAACAATTTAAAAAATCATATAAAAAAAAAACATTTTACATATTTTTAAAATTGTTTATTGATAAGAAAGTTAATGATTTGGAATTTATTTTTTAAAAATAATATCATCTAAATGACCACCGTTTCGATTTTTTGCACTCTTCTAAGCGAGCACCGAAATTTTCGAATACTCGTCGACAAAGAGACCGCGAGATCGCCGACATTTCTTCGCAAATTTTTTCCTTTAATTCACCTAGTGTTTTTGGTTTATGGATATAAACACGACTCTTCAAATAACCCCATAAAAAGAAGTCTGCTGGGGTTAAATCTGGACTCCTGGGTGGCCATGGGATGTCGCCTCGTCTGGAAATCAGCTTTTCCGGAAAAGCTTTCTGGAAAAGCAAATTTAAATCATTAGGTTTTAATTCCTGCACTAACTGGATCTTATATAGATGTAATTTCAAATCTAATTTCAAAATACGGCGATGATGTACCGGATAATCCTAATTCAGCCGAACGTTTGCGCGTCGATAAATGTGGATCACGTCGAACTGATGCGGAAACTCGCTGCACGTTCTTCGCTCCGAGAAGTCCGTGGGCCCATGGTTTGCTTCACGTTTAGTGTAGATCCCGTCTCTTCGAACTTCTTAACCAATTTCTTTATTAATGGAGCACTCGGACACTGATTTAAATCGTGTAAATCGTATTCAACGTGAAATAAGCGTCTCACAGTAATGAGCGAACTGTTGTTTATATAAAATTGTTTCACACAATAAGCGCGCTGCGGCCCCGTGAAGCAGCGATCCATTGCGACTAAATTTCCGAGAAGCGAGCTAGTGGTAAGTTCCCTCCCCGCTCCCCGCGCGGCTTGTATTAGCGCGGGATGTTAGGTTAAAATGTTAACGAATTCTTGGCCCAGCCTGTATATATGCCATTACCAACAAAAAATCATATATATTTTTTAGATTTATCAAGTATAATACCTCAATATTGCCAAATATTTAGTAGATTTGCGACTTATGTAGCTCAGTACTTGAGCGCTCCAGTGCTCAAGCCGGAGCTCGCGGGTTGGAATCCCGCCAAAGGAACAAAAAAGTTTTCTATGTTACTGGGCCATGGCCGTATATTAAATGTGTGTATACTAATATAGTCAAAATCTTAAATATGTATATAGTATAAAATTATTAAATATATTTCCGTTGTCTGGGGCCCGTACCACAAGTTCCTCGAGAACTTACCACGGGACCATATTGACGTGGTGTGGAAGCGTTCATAGATATCATTATTATTATTCAACTCAATATTTTGCATGTGGTCAGCTACCCACTTTTTAGTGAGTTCTCACGATTACTACTAGTTTATATATGACATCTCCACTATTTTATGCTGACCTCTCCCACCATACTCCTCAGGTACTCTCCGCGGTGCTGCAGCGGCTGGGCTCGGAGGCGGAGATCCCGGTGCTGATGATGCGCTCCGTGCTACAGGCGCTCACGCTGCACCCCGCGCTGGCGCCGCTCGCGCTCAACGTGCTGCAGCTGCTGGTGGACAAGGAGGTAGGGCTCGCACAGTGGCATTGACTGCAGGCGTCATATACCTACTCATATACAGGATGTGAGATCGGTGGGTGAAGACAAACCATTTGGACAATAGTAGCTCCCCACACCAATTTCAGTGACGGTGGCCGATTTCATTGAAACCAGACCAGCTACGCATGTGTTATTGTATAGTGCCCAAATGTGTGCGCAATACACACTCTCTTCCTTTACTCTCGCAACCCAGTGGCACGGATGACCCACACGACTGGCGAGATATACGGCGCAGGACCGACTTTTAACATGCCCACCCGACGCATGAATCATCTTTTTTATCTGACTATCGGTGATCAGCCTGCATTGTCCTAACCAGACTTGAAAACAACATTTTTTGTTTTGCCAACGCGGGGATCGAACCCACGACCTCCGGAGTCGAGATAAACTCTAAACCACTGGATCCCGGAGGCGTCCAATTTGGACCATATTATAGTTGTTATGTATGGCCAATATTGGACCGTTTCAGAGATACTCATCATTTTGTATTTTTCCAAGAGTGGGTGACCTGTTTGGGTCATAATAAAATACCTACTGAAATTTTTTTCAATAATCCTCGTAATAACAAAAGTTTTGTCTACTAGTCTAAGCACAATTTAAACCTGAAAATTACATATTGATCTTTTATTTAATGCTTAACTTACAAAACAACAGTATCATTTCACTTAATTTCAATTTGAAGTTGCCACAACCACAAAATAAAAAGATTATCTTGAAAAAATAAATAAAACTGGCTTAAACCGGCTACATTATGCTCCTAAATAGTTTATGACATGTACAGCTTACGTTTACTAACGTAATATTGAATGTATTAACTATTATATTTGGATAGGTGTGGAACAACAAAGTGGCCTGGGAGGGCTGGGTGAAGGTGTGCGAGCGGCTCGGGCCGCGCGCCGCCGTCGCGCTGGCGTTGCTGCCGCCGCCCGCGCGCGCCCTGCTGCCTTCGCACCTGCAAGCCGCCCAGGTACAGTGTGACGTCACCTTGCAAGCGCTGGACCTTTTAGCACGCCCTTAAACCCATTAGACCTTGTCCAACATGGGTGAAACGCGTAAATCGCGGCGGATTCGCAATTATCGAATGTAAGGCGGTCTAGTACCTATCTCGACTCGCGCGTACCAGGCCGACGCTGATATCGAAAGGGAGCAGAGGGCGCTGTCGGTCAGAGTGAACATGGTAGTTCATGTTCATTAGAAGTAAAAATTACCCTTTACAGCTTTTTGTACATCCTTCTACTCGTGCAGCCTGTGGGCAGCCTATACGCAAAGGGCATACAGCGCTATTCGCGTCCAGTACAATAACGCGTTTAGGATGCTGGTAGGGCTTCCCCGCTGGTGCAGTGCGTCGCCAATGTTCGCGTGCGCACGAGTGGACTGTTTCTTTGCCACGATGCGCAAGCGAACGTCATGCTGGTGCGGCGCATGCGGGGGAGCGCCAACAGCATGTTAGCGCGCGCGATGAATGCCCTGACAATCCGTACATTAACCACTGCTGCAGCATGCACATGACGCGCAGGAGTAATTAGTTATATATTAGGAGTAATAAGTATATATAATTCATTATTAATATAAGAAAATACTAGTGATATAATTAATATAAATACTGATAATATAATTAATATCTTAAAATTTGTTTGTGATTCTAAATCTAATGTGACATTATTATCTTAATTTGTTATGAATATGGGTCTGTAGTTTACTTACATCATATACAAAAACATTCATTATAGTATGTATGAACTTAAACGCACAAATATCGGCGATATTTACATATATGTTCCTGCGGCCGTATACTTCGTACACTTTAACCTAGGCGTTACGTCACAGCTAGGTACGACTTCAGTATGGAGCGTTTTCACGAGACTTGTGAAGTTTTGTATACAAATCACTGTACCTTTGAAAATATTGACTTTTGATATACTGTTTCTTCTGAGAAGTTACTCATATTTAAGAGTACTATTAATTCATGCAATAAATAAGCAGTAATCTAGCCCATTCGCTCTTTCTGGACACGGTGTAATAGTTCTTCGGGCACACTCATTTTTTGCTACACTTGTTCGTAATAAGATTCACACATATGTTGGAATCATTGATTGTAAGACAAACATTTGGCCTTTGGACTTAGCAATCAGTTATTTACTGTTGTTGGAACGGAAAAAGTATCGTGTGTGCAATTATCACTCGTGATATTATTCCGAACATTCACCAAGCCTTTACATCGCGCTTTTGTTTGTCAGACTGGCGCTAATATAATACCGTATATATCCGCTTGCTCGTTTCATTATTTAAATTACAACGATGAAGAAGTTTGCACTTGAAAATGCAGTTAGTTTTATAGAATTCACTGATGTTTAACAAGAAATCCTCCATTTCTTGAACTTTTATTTAGTACATCTTATTCAATGTTACTGCAGACATATATGTAATAGATGTAATGTTGTTTCCAGGAGTACCCACCGCCGGGGTCGAACCCGCTCGAGCCGCTGCCGCCCGGCATGGAGTGACACTGTACATAGTATAATGTAATGTTTTGTGTGATTAGAAATATAATTATTACAATAATTTATATTGAATACGGAGTTATTTTTATTTATAATATTATGCAGCTAAAATGGAATGTCTCTTTAAAATAGGTACTAACAAATATATTTTATAGTTTGTAGACACTTCAGGTCTTTTACAAAACAAAGTAATAATAAAATATCTTTGGACGCTTCACACCACGTCAATCTGTCTCCGTGGTAAGTATCCGAGGAAATTGTGTTACGGGTGTCGGGTACCAGACAACGAGAAGTATATTTCTATGCTTTTAAACTATACCTATATTTTATATTATACACATATTTAATACACATCCATACAATCCCAGGTACACTGAAAACTTTTTGTTCCTTCAGCGGGAATCGACCTCTGGCTTGAGCGTCAACGCGCTAACCACTGAGCCTCAGAGGTAAAACTAAGGTCTAAGTTAAGACATAATATATTTAAGGTGATTAATTTTATTAAAGCCATTGTTTACCTACTTATGAATATTATACAATAATTATATTAATTGCTGGTGTATAAAGAAAATATGTTTAGATTCGTTACATTTTAATACAGCACGTTATTGTAGTTTGTAATACTCGACTTTGGGCGAGATAGCCTTCATTATGTGCTCCACTGTACACGGTGTATCTGAAAATAAATATTTATATATAATTAGAGTAATAGATAAACATCATCGAAACAAAATAATATTTTTTTGAGATTTGAAATAAAAAATTTATAACATAACCATCAATTATCAACATTCTAACACCAACACCCATTTAATAGCGATATTAGTACTGTAATAGATTATTTTGGTCATAAAATCTCGCTCAGTGGTCCATAACTTTTATAATTTGTGTACACTCTCATACATCTCATACAGGTTGCAGGGGTAGGTAGTAGGTGTAGGAGTAGGTGCAGGTGTATGTATTAATTTACTCCAGTTGATAGTTAAAACAGAACGTCTGTCGGGACATCTAGTATATATGGATAGATTATATAATTAAGTATTTTTAGAAGCTACTTATCTGCTTACTCTACTTAACTCTGTGTATATTTTTCTGACATATATACCCACCTAGAGCAACCCACTCTGTGTCGTTATATCCGAACTCTTTCCTGATCTCTGCCACAGCGTCGTGTATGGCGTGCGTCACCACCACAGACAACACCAGAGCCGGTTCTCCAGTCGCTACAACATACAGGTCATTTAAGATAGAGACTAGCAAGACGGATTACCACCGCCCAAAGACACGAGAGAGACAGAGAAACGAGAAGAGCGCTGGATTAAATCCTGGCCGGAGATATTGACTTGCCAAAAATCGAATGGTGGTGTATTCTGTATTAGTTCCCATCTAATAATATTTAATTGCCATACATAAATTATTGGTCTCGGCGCTCGACAAGATACCGCGCTATCTAACAACAACAGCTCTGTGAATGTGACGGGCTCGGGAATGCCCGCATACTATTTGCTGCCGCATTTTTCAAGTACGCCAGCGGTATCTAGTCGAGCGCCGAGACCAATCATTTATATATATGAAGTGCATGTATTTTGATGTAATTATTTTTTCTGCATTGTAAGATTTTTTGATAAGTCCCTAGCCAGGATTCAATTTCAAAGTTTCGAGAAAATTAATCCTATAGGTGGTCTAATTATTCCACTAATCATCATATCAATACTATCCTGACTATCAGTGTCAGGATGATATTTTTACTTTTTTGTGTCATAATATTTCCTATTAATACTGATTTTAAAGAAAAATGGCCATAACAAGTTTGATTTTTTAAACTAATATAAAGCCAAAAGTCGATGATTAACCTTTTGCCGCGCGAATACGATAAGGCTCAACCTTCCATGCAAAATCGGCATTGCGCTTTCTAACTTAATTATATAAATCACCTTTCGACCGCAACACTCCAACATTTTCCGCCTCGTTCTTTCTAAAGTAAACCCTGAAGTCCACGGGAATATCATTAGCCCCTGGCGGCTTGTAGGTCCAGGTGTTGTTCGTGAGGAGCTTCCCTGAAGGATCGTACACCAGACGCTCGCTAGTCCAGAGCCCGAGACCCATGATGAAGGCGCCTTCGACCTGGAAATTTTGTATAAAAAGCAGCCGCTACTGAACGTGTATACACAACTCCAACCACTGGAATAGATTGCTAAAATTGTTCAAATTTGTTGGCAACACATTTCTATATGCAGAAAAGGTCCTAAGTAAGATAATAATAAGTATCTAGGTGAAAAAAAACTTTACATTTGTTATTGGATGAATCATACAGTAGTCTCCGAGCAAAGTTACCACTCTTGAAATACTGTAGTGCATGGGACAGACGGTTTTAAATGTCGTTTTAAATGTTTTCCTTAACCGTTAGAGCGTCCATATAATGTACTTGAGATCTGAAAAAGTCTCATTGGCACACGCCACAACCTGAGAATCGAACCTGCGCTCTCTCGAGTTTGAATCAAACGGTCTACCCACTAGGCCACGGGTCTCTTAATTATAGCTCGGATATTAAGTAAAGCGGACTGGTAATAGCTACGATTTATGAAGTACTTTTGTCGAGTCATCACGCTAGTCGTTAAACGTTTTTCGTCGTTAAACATTGACGGTGGTTATAATATTTGGCGGCGGTGGATACAGGAAAAATGTCTGTCTTTTCCTGTATCTGTCTCGTGGTCCTCTTTAGTGCAAGCAGCTCAAGCTTCGAGGCACTTGTAACTCGTCTAGTGTATGATGTTACCTGACCTACGTCCAGCGCTGGGCTCATACTTCTCCCTGTATCTTGCACCAGGTCTACCCGCAGTAACTGCGTGGTCCCCTCTAGAGCGTGTAGCTCGAGCTCGGCAACGCACGCACCATATATAGAGTAGCCGACGAGGTTGTCCAGTGGTGACGTCATGGCATTCACTTGCAGGTTTATTCCTGATGATGATGATAAAGTTACGTGTCTCAGGCTAAATTTACATAGGCACCTAATGAACCTACGGTTATTCAACAGAATCGTACACGTTACCTACTTCAGTTATAAAACATGCAAACAACATTTTAAGCTAAAGAAGAATTTGCGCGTCTTCGGGGAACACTAGCGTTCTTGAAAATTCCCTTGTCATTTAATTTCCTTATTAATTTTGGCTGTTAACACTATGACATTAAAAACTTAAAT
Organism: Phengaris alcon alcon; assembly: GCA_037179445.1. NCBI lineage: Eukaryota > Metazoa > Arthropoda > Insecta > Lepidoptera > Lycaenidae > Phengaris > Phengaris alcon. Next base: position 1,766,658 of record JAYRCH010000135.1, on the reverse strand, counting down.
TAATTGATTGACCTATGAAATGGCCGTTCTGCAGTACTGGCCATTTCAAATATAAATAATTTTTGTTTGTCTAAGAATTCTAATTTCAAATTAATTTAATTTTAAAAACATGGAATTCTTTTTCCAAAAGTAGTCATTTGTTTATTGATTAGTGTTACATTTTCATCGCATTTCAATCTTTTTCGTCATTATGGATACGTTAAAAATTCGAGTAATTATGGAATATGAGTACCGTCGTGGCAGCAACGCGGCACAAGCGGCACGCAACATCGACGTTTACGGAGCTAACAATACAAACCAACGCACCACCTGTTGGTTTGCTCGCTTCCGTTCTGGAAATTTCGACCTGAAAAATGAACCTCGCGGTCGTCCGAAGACTGGTCGACAATGACGAATTAAAGGCGACTGTGGAAACTGATGATACTCAAATACGCCTGAATTAGCAGCAGCTTTCGACGTTAGCGTCAAAACAATATTGGTCCATTTGCGTCAAATTGGCAAGGTAAAAAAGCTTGACAAATGGGTGCTTCACGAACTCAATGATCGCCAGCGCGAAGTACGCGTCGAGACGTGCCTTGCACTGCTCAACAGACACACAAATGAAGGAATTTTGGACCGCATTGTTACCTGCGATGAAAAATGGATTCTGTTTGATAACCGCAAGCGCTCAGCAAGTTGGTTGGATCCAGCACCTAAACAATGCCCTAAACGAAAACTTACCCCTATAAAAGTGATGGTCACTGTTTGGTGGTCTAGCGCCGGTGTGATTCATCACAGCTTCTTATCAAACGGGGTGAGCATTACTGCAGATGTGTAATATGAAGAACTGAACACAATGATGGAGAAGCTGACACATCTCCAACCAGCATTGGTCAATCGCTCGTCTCCGCTGCTCATGCACGACAACGCGCGACCTCATACTGCACAGCAGACGGTCTCCAAGTTGCAAGAACTGGGGTTGGAAGCTCTCCGTCATCCGCCCTACTCACCAGACCTTGTGCCTACAGACTACTACTTTTTCCAGAATTTGGATAACTTTTTGGCGGGAATGCCTTTGAAGAATTTGTTGCCTCCCGTCCAGCTGATTTCGTTAAGAAGAGCATCAATAAACTGACACTGCGTTGGCAAAGATGCATTGATTGCATGGGTGATTACTTCGATGAATACAAATAAAAAATACATGAAAAAAAATCGATTAAACTTTTTCATACAAAACGGCAATTTCATAGGTAAAGACCTAATATATAAGTCATATTTAAAATCAATCTAAGTTATTTAAATTACTATTTCTAATTATTTCTTTAGTTCATTGTAAAAAATAATAGCTGAATACTGTTCATAATACATACCTTTGTCATACGCTTTTTTGACCACATCAATCCACTGTGGTTTGTACAATTCTGCTCTGACTGGCTCTAGTCTATCCAACAGTTCTTTACATGCCTTGACTGTTGCAAAAGCAACGGATTCACTAGTAATACTGCCGTTACTAGCCATTGCATTAGGCGACGTAAAACTATCAGACCCTCTCACTGTAATCATCTCTAGAGGTACTTTTAGTACATAGGCACAGACTTGGGCGACTTTTGTGTTGATTCCTTGACCCATTTCTATCCCACCGTGAGACATTATAATTGTCCCATCAGCGTGATACACAGATATAGTTACAGAAAAATTTCCAGAATATGATATCGGGAAGGACATTAGCGACATTTTCAATGATCTTTTCACCCAGGCGTTTTCGGAATTGAATTTATCAATTGTTGCTTTTCTTTCATCGAACTTAGAGTCAATTTTCAACGTATCTATTATGTCTTTTAAAGTATTATGCTCTGGAGCTATATTAGATACTCTTACGCTTATGGGATCTTTTTTAGTCGCGTGTGTTATTCTTTCCATTATGTGTTCTACTATTGCAGTAGCTTCAGTTGTTGCTGAAATAAAAAAACCACTACATCAGTGAAATCCCTAAAATATTCTATATCATCTATAGCATTTTTATGGAGCTTTATCTATACTTTCTTTTCTACCGCTTATTAGGGTCAAAAAACTTAAAAACCTTACCTGGTGCGCGACACCAAGTGTTACTCGCTTTGTCGGTCAGCACACTGTAGCCTTTAATTGTCCATCGTTTGCTGCAGTAGAGGTTGCTCATGGTACCCGCTATATCTGGACCAGACGTGTCGTTGTAAGAGCAACCACAGTCGGAGTAATATACTACGTCCGAATACTGGATAACGCCTTCGTCGTCGACTCCAACCTGTAAACATTGAATTTAATAGGAGTAACAATTATTAATATTAATCCTTTTGGCTCCACAATCTACATCTAGACGCAGGCGCGGTCCGAGGGGTCACAGGGGGCATGATGAAAAATAGGAGACTTCTATTTGTTATTTGATGTGTGCAATAAAGTTTTATTTACTTGATATAATATTGTATCTATTATTATTCGTGAATCGCGACCCCTCCAAAACTTCAGGCTGCGACCGCGCATGTCTAGATGTGGATTGTAGAGCCAAAGCCAAAAGCTAGCTTCGTAATTAATACAATTATAAGTGGATTATATAAATATGTAATTGTCTGATACTAATTATGAGTGTATGTTCAATAGACTGCTTTAATTAATTTATAGCCATGAATCAGCAAAATATTCCCACAAAATATTATTATGCTTTCCATAATTCCATATTCCACATCGGTAACATTTATCACGATGTGTAGTAAAGCTTACCTCAAACTCGGTATAACATGCGTTTCTCTTGCCCACAATCTCCATGTTGTCAGACAGAGGCAGCACGATAGCGGCGTCTCTTTTCAGCGTGTGTGCCGCCACTGCGCACGCGCACGCTATCTGCGCGGACCGCGATGCTTTGCCGCCGTAACCGCCACCGATGCGAGGCACATCTACTTCTAGGCTAATAAATAATAAAATATTAATTTCGTTGTTTTTATGGTGTAGCTGTCACGAGAGATTGGTCACAATAATAGTGTTATAGGTGATAACATATAATTAAAATTCACATAATAGTTATCATATAAAACAAGCGCTTTTAACCACGGTTTTCTGTAATGTCTTGGTATCGCTCCGGTCGAGTCAGTTCTGCCAAAGTTTGGCTCTCCTACCGCTACGTAAAAGGAATAAAATGGACATATTGACTATTAATCTAAATTCACCGGTGAGTCGGCAGCCCAATCGCCTGCGCCGCAGCCACGTGCACCAGGTCCATCCACTGCGTCGCTGACCGGAGCCTCAAACCGCGTGCTGTGTGCGTGGCGACGCAGCTCTGTGTCTCCATCGTGTAGTGGTACTGGTCACCCACGAAGAAGGTGCCTTTAATGACGTGTGTGACGTCATTGCCCCGTTCTGTTGCTTTCACGTTCGCGTCTTCGCGTATCTGATAGAATCGGTTCTAGTATTTTTACATACCCAAAAAGTATAGGTACTTGGTACACATTACACGGGTATAGTTTCACACTAGGTACACTTTTTCAAGTAAAAACATGAACTGCAGACTCATCTACTGCAAATTGCAATAAAATTATTTCTTATCATACATATTTCGAAATTTTTAAGGTTCCGTAGTACTACGAGGAACCCTTATAGTTATGCTTTGTCCGCCCGTCTGTCTGTCGGTCCGCCCTTCTAACTTCTGTAATTATGAAATGGATGAAATTTGGTATAGTTATAGATTCTGTATAGATCTCGGTTTTGGCATCATAAATTTAAAAAAAATTAAGGCTTCTCTCCATACATGTGAAAGTGGGGATGAGTATATATTTTCATTCTACACAGGTATCGACGAATAGGTAACTAGGTATTTTTAAATAAAGGCAAAGTTTCATACATGACTTTTTCATTCATACAAGTACCTACTTTCAAGTAATCCAAAGTGGTTTATTAGTTGACATTTCTAAATTATCAGATTGAAACTTGTAAGTTTTCATGCTAATAGATCAGGCTATTGCATCGTGCATGCATGATGAGCGAAAATGGACAATTACTTTTGATTTTTTTTATTATAAATTTTTATTTAAATAAAACCAATTGGTCTAGTTATTATTTTTATTAAACCAATGTTTATATTATATTAGAGTATAATAATATTATTAATTTGGATGATGATCTATATTTTAGACAGTGACAATTTTTAATAACTAGGTACTTAATTACAATATTTAATTAATTGTTTCGTAGGTAATTGTAATGTTAATTTGTCTTGAAGACTTACCCTCTTTTCCTTATCCGGGGCATTCAGTGCTGATTTTATATCTAGCACAGGTTTTTTGTCGTACTTCTTGTATTTTACTTTTACCAAAGCAGCCGCTTTCAGGGCCAGTTTATGTGTCACAGCCGCAATCACACCAACCGGCTGGCCATGGTACGATATTATCTTGGAAGCGAGGATCTCTTCTGTGTGTTCCTGCCACGGCACATCTTTTGGTGTGAAACTGTTCGCGCCGGGAATGTCTTTGGCCGTCAAAAACGCTACTACTCCTGATAGTTTCTGAAATATGTTGTGCGTTGGAAGAAGAATATACATTGAAGGAACACAAAAGTCGTCAAAATTCAATTGGTACTTTGATTGTTAATACCAAGTACGAATTATAACTTTCTTGCAATGTAAATAAGTGACATATTTAATTGATAGCAATACAAATTCTATTTGTGTACGGAAAGCTTTAACAAAACAATGAACACCTAGAAAAATTTGGCATGTGACTTACTATTAGACATCTCCATTCTTCCCTATTACCATCTGTCGTAAGGAGAATAAGGAACTATATAATATTACGTCTCCTCCTGCGAAAAGCCTACGGTATTTTTCCTATTTACAGTTAACCTGAGGGCAGAGGGCTGTGCAATGGATTGTTTTTTTTTTTAATATTTGTTTGCAATAGACTTTAAAACATTCATTGCGGTATCACGTTCTAACACAACCGATACTGAACTATTCGCCGGTGCGGCATTGAAAAAACATAAGTACTTTGTTTACTTACCGCTGGCGCGCTTCGTTTTGCTTAGGAGTATAATGAGAGCAGTAAATGGGTACAATAAATACGTCTGTGTCCTTAGCATACGAGGGCTGATTGATAAGTTTCCGAAACGACAAAGAAAAACTTCAAAAATCTATTTAAAATAAATTTATTTCTCAACGTAGTTTCTTTCTACCTCGATGCATTTAGTGCAGTGCTTCTCCAATGCCGTTACACCAGTTTGATAAAATGTTTTCTCCGACCCCTCAAAATACTCGTCCACGGCAACAATGACTTCTTCATTTGATGAAAATCTCTGGCCACCTAACCATTTCTTCAGGTTTGGGAATAAGTGGAAGTCGCACGGGGCCAGATCCGGGGAATAGGGTGATTGCAGTAGCAATTCGAACCGCAATTCATGGAGTTTGGGCGACTGCAACCATTGACGTGTGTGCAGGTGCGTTGTCATGGTGGAAAAAAATTTTTTTCTTGGCCAAATGTGGTCGTTTCTTCTGGATTTTTTTTTCTTCGGAGAAAAAAAGAAAGAGCGGAGATTTCACTTAATTTTTGCAGCAAGCTTGCGTAGTACTCTCCATTTATTGTTTTTCCTTTTTGCAGATAATCCACTAAAATAATCCCTCGAGCATCCCAAAAAACAGTCGCCATCACTTTGCCGGCCGACAAAACCGTTTTTGCTTTATTCGGCGCAGGTTTTCCGCTCTCAGTCCACTGCTTAGATTGTTCTTTTGTCTCGGGAGTATAATGATATCTCCAGGTTTCATCGACTGTTACATAACGCCGCAAAAATTCATTAGGATCTCGGTTAAACAGCGCCAAACACTCCGATGAATCGTCCACTCGACGTTGCTTTTGGTCTACAGTGAGCAAACGCGGCAAAGCACCCATCGCGCGCAAAGCTTTTTCATTCCCAAATGTTGGTGCAAAATATTAAAAACGCGTTCAGATGAAATGCTCACCATCTCTGCTATCTCTCGCAACTTTAAGCGCCGATCATTCAATACAATTTTGTGAATTTTTTTGATCATGTCCGGATTCGTGACTTCATTTGGACGGCCAGACCTGTGGGCGTCTTCGCAGCTCTGTCTTCCACGTTTAAAATCAGTTACCCAGGTGTGAATTGTACTCAATGCAGGAGCAGAATTACCTAAAACACTGTCTAGCTTGGTTTTAATCTGGGTTGCTGTTTTCTCTTTTAAAACGTAAAACTTTATCACCGCACGAATTTCGTTTCTACGAAATTCGTGCGGTGATAAAGTCCTACGTCCTCTCAAACAAATTCCATCAGTTCGATTAAATTCAAATTTGGCGTTCTATTTTCAAAAAGATGCCAGAATATAATGTAATATTCCTTTTTTGCGTATCATTTTTTTAAGTTCGTCGTTTCGGCCAGTTATCAATCAGCCCAGGTAGTATAATAGCCATTGATAATGATAAATGGCGAATATAATCGCGAATCGCGATCCGTAATTTGTACCAGACTACGGCGAAAAGGAAGAAGTATGTTTGTTCCACCGTAGCGCCTAAATACAGATCCGATTTTAATAAATTGGGTCTCAAGTTAGTGAGTTTAACAAAATATTTTTTTAGTAGTGTCAGTGTTCGTAATAATAGCCCGTTTAACATAGGCTATAAAATAATTTAAGCAGTCGAGTTATAGTTTAAAAAGCAATAATATAGTTACCTATTTATATCTCGCATTATTAGTGACATTGTGCACACTGCTAACAGCTATCGTAACACCCAAACTTACAACCATCAACGCCATTTTCCCATGTGTCCTAAATTAAGCAGGCTTACCAAAGCTTCAGACGCATCGAAGTCTAATATTTCTCCCAAACAAATGGCGGATGTGACGAACGCCAGGTGAACTGCCCTTGGCGAGGAAACACGGTCGCAGACGTAGTGGGCTTCTCCAGAACACTATGTAGGAAGATAAAAAAAAAGATACTTGCTAATTTTACGGATTTTATCCCAGTTTATTTTCATTATAGTTTGAATGTATATCTGTCAGTCGCCTGACAACAACGAGGATCCACAGGATACCAGGGATTGCGGTATAGTTGAGTACTATGAGAGTATACGCGATCGTACGCCTCAGTGGAGTCCTTTTCGACAGCTGTTCGCATTGCACTGCCTTATACCTGTTCTTTTTTATTATGATCTGTTATTTTGCTATTATTTGTTGTTTGTTAATATTATGTATAATCTATGTTTCTCTTTTTTTTATGTGGTTAGGCAAATGTCTGTTTTATTTCCGTTATTTGTAATTTTATCGTGATTGTTTATGCGTAATGTCGGTTCTTTGTTGATAATGTAGTGTAGTGTATTGTGCGTGTTTGTTGAATAAATGTTATTAATATTATTAATAACTTTAGCACATATTATCATAGTATATGACATTACTACAATAGTGACTACGGTTGCTGTAAAGTAGCCAAAACGTCGGAACAATGGAAACGAAAATACACCGCGATAAAATTCGTAAAAATAGTTTCATTTGCAATAGCGTAAACAAATTAACAACTTTACGAACTTAGCCTCAGCTAAATACCTACATGTCCAACAATGAAATATCGGAAGCGAATGATATTTTGTTGAATATTGCAACACATCTCATGTTTTGCCAACATTTATGTTTCCTTATAAATTTTAAGCTATTGCATAGCTTTTATCGCGGGCTTTGAGCGCGGCGACCGAATCACCCCCCACTCCGACCGGCACAGCGGTGCGGCGTTGAAAGCCGTGCATCGTCTAACGTCGTTTCAGTTCGGCAGACTTCGGCACGGTGTTTGTGTGCGTGCGACTGGACGTATGCGTGTAGACTTACTATGCAATAGCTTTACCGCGGCAGTTCCCGAGTGCCACACGTATTTTATTTTTACCTAATTATTTTATAACTGGTTTATATTACCTGCGCTAAAGCCCCCAATTTTGGCACTGGCTGATTGAGGGGCCATACGGATTTGTCCGTGTCATATATTTGTGTGCCTCTCGATATCTCTCTAACTATATCATCACCTCCGGACCTGTAGCGGGGGTTCACGGATGGACTCAGAGAGAGGATTGACTGAAAAACCACCAAAGTAAAAATAGTCTTAACATAAATCATTATAACATATATTTATTAGAATATTTTAATCCTCTTGACTCCTGCTAAGTTTAAAGTTCTGCGGGTATTTCGTGATTTTAGACTAATCATTAACGCATCGTTTTATCTAATCTCGCAAAGATTGTATATTATGAGGTTGTTCATAATTAATTACGGATCTTTTGCGCATATGATCTGCTGCTTATGTAAAGAGGTTCAAGCAGAAAAATAATTTAAAAATTAAAAAACAATTACACTAAATAAAAATAGTTACGCTCTCTGAGGCGCTACAGTTTTAAATTAACCTCACAGAAACAGGCGATTTAAAGAGGAAGCAAATACCTCATTACAATCGAGGTCAATAACCTTAACAACGCCGTAAATTTATTTGATTGCTTTGAGTATGTGCATAATATAATGGAATAAATGTAAATTTTTGTTTCACCTTATAAAACAAACCCAATGCAATTGCCTTTCTGCATGCAGGAGATTGTTCTGGTGGTCGATCATCAGGTTTTAATTCTTGTTGCAACTTTTTCAGAGCAATCTGTAGAGTCTCATCTGTGAATAGCTTCATCCCCGTCAGAATATTTTCTGTCCCTTTCGCTCGCACGAACTTCTCGTTGATGGAGCCGAATACCAAAATCGCAGACGACACTTCCTTTTTGGACTTTAATACAAAACGGAACCCCGCGTTGACTATGGCGTGCGCGTTTTGAGCTCTTGGCATTATCTGCAATCATATTTTATATTTTTAATTATCAAGTCACACTACCTGTACATGATCGTTACTGAATCAAAATATATTATTATTTATTTACATCATGTATCTTCTAATCTAATGTCCTTGAAACTAGGATCTCTCTCCAATTTTACGGGATATTATGCTGTTGCAGGAATGCGAGCCTACTACCTTGTCAGTTAATTGGCAATAATATAAGACATTGTTAAGTAAAAATCATATTTTCTTACCTTGTATGTCCGTATCGTGTTCCTCGTAGATAAAGGGGGTAGTTTGACATTTACTATAAGTCTGTTTTTCAGATCTGTTTTCAGAAATTCCACCATTTTGATTTCAACAAACTTCAGACTACTGTCAACTAAAAATAATAGTAACATTAGTAAGTAACTATTTTCTACCCGACTATGGCGAAGCCAAAAAGAAAGGTAATTTGGCAGTCTTTGTATGGTTTGTATGGACGTTTGTTCCGTCATAGCGACTAAACTACTCATCCGACTTTAATGAATGCAGTGTCAATAGGTTCGTAATAATAGTCCGGGTTACAAAGGCTACGTAATTTGCGTAGTCGGGGTATGGTTTTTGACTGTTTATTTTATTTACGAAATGCCAACTTTTATTTCTTCAAACACACTTAAACTATTGTGGCGGACCAATTAGCGCCACAATCCTGAATCGCGCTATCGAAGTTGTCTATGATCGGCACTATGTATACGACATCTGAAATTCGTACAAGTGGGCTTCGGTCTGACCGAGCATAGCACCTCGCTCAGTCGGAGATCTCCCTTTGGGGCATCCACTCATCCCATACTATCATTACAGGCATATTTTTTCCACTACTGTCGCATTAGGTTAATCCTGTAATGATACTTTAAGTGTATTTGAAGAAAAAAAAATCCAACGAAGTTCTTTTACCTAATGTTACAGTAGCTTCTACCGTCTCCAGAAGTACAAAAATATCGGACGGAAACTCGTGGTGTGAGTTCTTCAGCGCCAAATTACCTCCAATAGTGCCAATCTGAAAATCAGGATTAACTATGGGCTGGAGTCTTCCGGCCCGTTTCAATAACCTCTCTACCAATAACTATTTGTTACAAACGTCAAATTCGTAACGCAAAAAACCGGCAAATGCTTGAATGTCGACGTTTTTAACAAATAGTTGTTGATTATCTGTTCATTTATGCAATCATTTATTTATTGCATAAATGAACAGGGCCTTTAGTCAAGATGCATTCAATAATTTCGACGGCGAAGTTCGAAAATAAAATGTATGGGATTTGACATAAGGCATCGCAAGCGACATGTCATTTAGCGATGACTTATGTCAAATCCCATACATTTTTGATTTCGTACTTCGCCGTCGAAATTATCGAATGCGTCTTGACTAGGGGTCCAGTACTCTTAAATATAAGTTTTCAGAAAAAACAGTAGTGCTCATAAACTGAACGATATGGTTGGGGTTGGTGCTGCGAATTTCGTCTGTGGTAGAGTATTCGTGCTGCCGAAGTTATCTGTTTCTGTTCTGTCGAAGTGCTGGACAGTCAAGGAGTAGGTGGGACGAGGACGTCTCATCCTTGTCCTCTCAGTCTCAGTCCTGATAGTTTGTCCACGACCGACGAGTATCTACTAACCATTCATTAACTAACTTACATTCCTCACTGGTACTGTAGCCACTAACTCCAAATGCCTGTAGAATTGGTCCAGGTAGTGAAAGTCGAAGTTATTCTGCCTTATCCTCTGGAAGGTGGTCATGACCTCGCTGATGGTCATTCCGGCTCCCAGCACCAGATTCTCGTCTGTGTACGTGTCTCGAAGGGCTGTGACTGATGATATATCTATGTTGACCCGCACTTCGGTTTTGTTGGGATAGACTCCTAAAATTTGGAATGTTTTTACAGCTTTTAATTTCATTTATTGAAGGATTTAAAACCGTAGGTAAGTACTTAAATAAAGCGGACAGCATTTTAACTGGATTATATAAAATTAACCCTAAACACCTCTTTGTATTGGACAATAATAATTAATTAAAGTGGATTCATTTTAATAGGTAACATTTGACGTCTGTCACTTTTATCTTCATAGTGAGGTGACCTGCTTAAAAACATCGATTAAAGTGAATGAATCGATACGGACTTGAAACATATGTGAATTTTAAAAATCGTCAGGCGAATCCCTGTCCCATTATTATTTTTTCTTTCTAAATTTAAGGAACAAAATAAGACAAGAGCATAATTTAACAAAATATTGCATTTATTCAGTTGAACTATCAGAACTGTTATTAGTATTGTCATCTTAATCACTGCTGTCAGCACTCAGAGATATTATTAATTCATTTTCAATATTGTCTATTCTCACATCTCGTTCAAAATCTTGTAAAATTATTTTCTTTGTTTTCTCTACGACTTTTCTCCAGTCTTCTGTAGTGACTTCTGCACACGCAGTTTGTAGCAGAGTCATCATTTTAGCAGAGTACTAAGTAGAAGCTACAATACAATACTGAACCACCCTTCAGTAGAAGGGTGGTTTAGTATTGTTCCGCGCTGCATGACCCTTTATTTGTGCCCAAATAAGCTCGATGGCGTTATACTGGCAAGGTAGGGAGGCAATCGAATAACTTCGTGTCCATGCTTTAGGGCTAGTTCATCGATTACATAGCGGAGCTTGGACGGCTTAGTTGCTTTTACTGGATTTAACAACTCAACTTTTAATAAAGTTGGACTTGCATCCACACCATTTCTTACCAGCCACGAGACAATTTCTTACTTTTTATTTGCTTGAGTTGGTGGTTTATTAACTTGCACAGAATAATACGGTGCATGTCCATTATAATTTTCGATGGGTTTTCTAAGCTGACTAGCAGCTTCTCAAACCACTCTTTAAAAACTTCAAAGTTCATTTCCTCATGGTAATCACTTGTAGTTTTAGAGGCGAATGCGAGGAGGCAGTCTGGAATAAAACCTTGAGAATCTGATCCCGCGTGACATATAATAAGTTGGGCTCCTTTTCCCGATGGAACTTTTGAGGTGGAGGCCGCTGTATCATCGGTCTATGTCCGCGAAACCGTATGGTTCGCATTCAACCATGTTTCGTCTGTTCCTACGTCTCATCGGGCCGGGCTGGCTAACCGGTATCTCCCCCGCGCGCCCCCCCTTACGGGCGACCCCCCGCGCGTGGCCTCCCGCGCGCGCCCGCGGCTTAGCGGACGCCAGCGTCGCGAGCCCTGTCACTCCTCACGGAGAATTCGTCCGACCACTTCCGTACGCGACGCACGCACCGCGGCTATCATACCAGTACCTATATTATACGAGTACACAATCGAAGCAGTATTTTTATTTGGTGGAGACCACCAGCACTACATTGTCCCAATCTGTAATTTTATTTACTTGACGTAAGAATGTTACTCATCAAAATAATATCGTAGAGTTCTAGCAGGATTTTCCGCTTGTCAGATTTTTTAAATCTAAAGCCAATCGATTTCAAAACCTTTGATAGAGACGACTTACCGCCAAAAAATAAGCCTGCGTCTTTTAACGAACTCATTAATTAGCTTTTCCTGTGTAGGATATTATTTTCTCGAGTAATATCCATAAATGTGGTTGCGAATTGCAGCAGCATCAAAATTATCAATGCCAACAATTTTCTTGTCCCTCTTTCTTTTTTCGGTGTACGTAAAGTATTATCTTCTGAGCCTGATGGTCTGTATTTCTCTTTCAGAATTTGAGTTACTGTCCTCTTTCCTATTCCCAATGCTTCGGCAACGCGTTCTCTCGGTTGTGTCAATGGTAAAAGAGGCCCATTCTTAACTGATTCACGTTCAAAATAATTGTACAATTTCACCACTAGTTCGCGAGATTGACTGTTTAGCGTTTTCCCCCGTTTCGACATGGTAAGACTGTAATGTTGTTCTTGTTTACTAATCGTTAAGCAATCGGAGTCCAATTTATAGCCAGGTAAACGTAGTCAGTAAGATCAGTCCAATGAAAAAGCCAAGTCAGAAGAAAATAACAGAGAGCACACCATAAACGCACAGTCACTTCGCACAACGACAAAAGACTGCGTCATGTAATGGCGACATATCAAGCAACATCCCACCTAAATTGTACCTAACATCAATGATTTTTCTATTTAGTTATTTTTTAGTATTTTTATAGTTAGTTAAAAGAATAATAAATATAATCATGTTTTATTATAATCACAACGTGGTTATTAATTTATGGTGATATTTCTTCACAAGTAATCATTGCATTCGATTCTACTTATCAGCTTTCGATTTTTAGAGTAACATCCCTAGTGTAAAGAAAAAGGGTTAACTGACGCAACATTGTAACGACGTTCGGTTCTTTAGATCAGAAATTGTTTATTATGTTTAGAATGGTTTTTAGGGAAAGCAAATCGTAAAATTACTCGTATCGGTCATTATTACAATACATATGTAATCGTAATTGAAAAAAGTTAAGCAATTGTGCAGTTCTAACAAAACGAAACAATATATTATATTATGCCCGCCGTTACAAGGTTACGTTGTTGAATTTTGATGAATTGTCAAATGTTACCTATTAAAATGACTCCACTTTAATTATGTAATTGACCTACATTAGTTTCCAGTCTCGAGAGATAGGCTGGGACTATACTGTCCGGAATCCGGTAGGCCGGCGGAAATTCAGAGCATTGAAAGTAGAACTGCGCTAATACAATATTTTTTTTTACAGTCTTAACTATTATAATACTTAAATAATATACTTAGATACCTTTTCCTGTGTTACCAGCAACAAATCGGTAACTGTCCGATCCTTCCCTTGACAGTATCTGAAACAGAAATGGCCTACGATATTTTTCCAAATCGTTATGAGATACCCTTAAATACTAAACCCCAGACAAGGGTAGACGTAATAACTAATTATTAGTTGTATATTAATTATATATATATTAGTTGAAACACACCCTGAATACATCTTGAACAGTATACGCCTTGTACCATCTGCTAGCAGTCAGGTTCAGGGACAGCAGAGACTCGCTGGCATGGTCAATGACGCACCAATCATCATTATCGTCTTCTTCTTTATCTTTTACTTTCTTCAGACAATTCATTTTATGTAAATCTTCCATATCCTACAAAAAGACAAAATATAATTACCTATATTAAGCATTCAGAGGAAAAAATCGTGACATGTAGATTGCAGATAGAAGTGGAATGATATAGGAAAACATTGAAATTAATAGGTACACTAGCTGACGAAAGTGCGCTGCGAAATAACTAATATATATGTGTATGTAATTATGTAGCTGAGAAGAGCTGAGATGACATAAAGCAATAATTTGTAACCTTACAGTGTGTCTGCCTGCCTACAGTCGCGGTCTGTTATAGAAATGTACACACTCATTAGTTATATTTTATCATTAATATTATTTAAGCATTTAGTTTATTAATTACAGAAGGCATACTTTATTTTACCGGGTCACGTATTTTGCCGCATCTAAGGGTCAATTCACACCGAAACGAAACGATACGGGACATGGCGCTGCATTTTTAAATATAGCTATTCAAAATAAAACTTTATTCGTTACACAAGAAGATACATGTTTCATTGTAAGCGTTCGAATGTCAGGTTGCACAGCGCATGTGCAGTGTATGCACTCATATGAAACGTGTATCTTTTTGTGTAGTGAATAAAGTTGAATTTTGAATAGCTATCTTAAAAATGCAGCGCCGCGTATCATCTCAGTGTGAAATGATCCTTACTGTTTATTATTAATTGTACCATAGTAGCTGCATACAACCTATGAATAATAACAATATATGACGTTATATTAGTCAAAAATAACGCGTTTAACTATGTCTCGTGACAATTGTTGTAACCAAAATATTCAAAAGCTACCTTTAACAAGCACGAAAATAGATCTGTTCAGTATGTTTGGTATCTAGATAGCGGATAAAATAATGTCAACGACCTAGGTCTCATTGTAAGGGTAAACTTGAATCGCGACTTCTGTTTGTGATCGCGACAATAACAAAAACATTGGCTGCCTTTTAAATTCCTCATTCATCATCATCATTATCACTGTCACCGACGTCTCGTGGGTGACGTCATCTCTCCTAAATGTTAGGAGTGTTACGCTGTAGTTGGATCACACTAGCCTTAGTCAGGGGGTCTAAAAAGGCTACTTTAGGTGTTTCATATTTTGTTTCATATATATTTTTTTCCATACAAAAATCGTGAAATTGTAAAATGCCTACATGATTCATCTGATTTCATCATATTAGAAAACACCAATTTTGACAGTTTTCAATAGAAATGCGTAAAATGGCGCACATAATATGAATTGAAAAAAATATATTGAATCACAATATGAAACACCTAAAGTGGCCTTTTTAGACCCCCTGGTAAGGCAGACTTACGGGCCTTCGATTATCGTTTGTATTTTTAAGCACGCTGGTTTCTTTACTATGTTACTTCCTTTGATGCGTAGTATATAATCATATATCTTCCTCTATGTTTGAACGTTCGTATAATTTTCTCGATGTACTTTGTAAATGTACCGTATAGTGTAACCTATGTTTACACGCATGTAAACGCGTGATGATAATACAAAAGTTTTATAGGTACCGTTGCCGACAAACCCGCTGTGCCACTTTTTGGACCTTATAGCTCTAAGGTCCAAAAAGTGGCAGTGGTCGCCTACAGATGCGGTTTCGATCTTATGACTATTCATAAGATCGAAACCGCATCTGTCGGCGACCGTACCTACACTCCACAATCCGGGTTCAAACCACAACAATACAATGCATTCCTTACTTATTTAATCACTAATCAGTGGGTATGCGTTCAATTGAATGCACATAATATTTGCACGCCACTTCAAAGGCAAAATAAGAAGGATCTAATGTACCTAAAGTGTAACACCATAATATTGTACCTTATTTATTCAAATATAAATGATTTCTATTTTATATTCTATAACAAGATTAATATCTAATAGGTAATAATGGAGAATAATCACTGATTTTAAATGTAATCTTCCTGTATTCTTAAATATTCAAAATTGCAAACGTGTCCTTAAGGACAAAAGGCTGAGACTAGATTGTCCGAAATCCGGAGGTCTGGTGAAAATTCAGAGCGACGAAAATAGAACTCTGTGTTAATACAATAGAGTTGAAAAATAGAGTGTCGAGTGTGATAAGCTGTCATAAATGACATTGACATTTGCCTTAATACTTGTATGATCGATTTTCAGCTCTATTGTAATAGCACAGAGTTCTATTTTCAATGCCCTGAATTTCCCAGGCCCGCCGCATTCCGGATCACATAGTCCCAGCCTAAGACAACCAGTAAACTTACTCGCCTCTTTCTTACCTGAATACCTGACTCTACGTCCACGGCGAAGGACTTGAAGGCATCCAGTATGGGTCTGTATCCGGTGCAGCGACACATATTGCCTCCGAAAGCTCGTTCTACCTGACGCTCCGTGAGCTTGTCTCCGGAATCCTCGTAAAGGCTGGGAGACGAAAATATTGTAAGTATTTATTACATGTGGCTCAACCATAATACATACATCATGGGAGAGCCATGGTCCGCCAAGAATGGGGGATTGAATTAAAAAGCTGACAAACGAACTTGAGACTTTTCTGAGGTAGTGTGATCACTTACAATTAGATCTACTTATTTTTCGTCATCAGCTAAGATTTTACGTTTCAGAGGGACAAGATCATAAGTGCTTTAAAATGACTGTAGCAAATTTCAATCGCTGATGATGAACCTATGGGCGAGGCCATAACACTGCGTCACACTGCGTTGCGACAACGCATCGCACAAACGACGTCTTACAATTCTTGTAAATTGTATTGTAATGTGACCGGTTTTAGCATTACCAGCGCCCTAAGCAAAATAATTTTAACCGCCAACCAAAAAATCCTAAATTTTGAGAATTTACGAGTAAGTCCTCCGGCGCGCGACGCCCCGGGCGGCCGCCCATCCTCGCCTAACGCCACTAGTGAATACGACGTCGCTTTTGGCGATGCGTCGTCGCAAACATAGTGTTGTGGCCTCGCCGTAAGGGCTTAGCCAGTAAACTACATAAAAGTTAACACGTAAGACTAGCGTATAGCACTAAAAAATAAGCTGACTAGTTAAGTTCTCGAGTCCTAGTGTCTTCGTTTTTAATTATGACGACTCATTGTTTCTCAGCCTGAAGAAATCCATAAATATATTCTTTACCTGTGCATACTCATAACCCATCCCGGCGTGCAATATCCACATTGCGTGCCGTTGAATTCCGCCAGCCTGGTCTGGATATCGCGGTGACTGGCGCCCACTCCCTCGACGGTGGTGATGTCCCATTGGTGACAGGACAGCACGTGGACTAGGCACTGAAAGTGGCAATGGCAAATGATTGTAAGGTCTCGCGGTAAACCGACGTGAAACGATTTGTGGGTAACTACCAAGTGAATGTGGGTACTGACAGCCCAAAGGCCTCTGGTACTGACTCCAAAGAAGTCTTTGGTCTTCATTTATTCTATTAAAGTCGTCATTTATTATATACTGATTATAAGATAATATACTAGCTTTTGCCCGCAGCTTCGCCCGCGTGGGAGTGTTCGTGGCAAAAAACTTTTATAGTAAATATACCTGCAATATAGTAATAGCACAGAGTAAAAATATATACCTTATAATAAATTTTCACACGTAATTTTTTTTTTAATTTAATCTAATATTTAATAAGGGTTTTTTGTCTGTAAGACATGACAACTCCATTGTATCCACCGTAAAGAAATTGTCATGCCTGTTTTGCCAATCTGTCTGCCTCTTCATTACCCGACACACCGAAGTGAGACGGGATCCATTGTAGTTTTAATTCTATTTCTCTATTGACACACTCTTGAATATTTCTAAGAATGTCATAGGTAACTGACACCCCTCGGACTCCCGTCGCACACCGGACTATGTGTTGTAACGCACTCTTACTGTCTGACAAAATAACTAGTTTTCTTATATTATTAAATATAGCATACTTAAGAGACTCATTTATACCAAGTAGTTCCTAGACATAATTGAAACCTCGCCTATAACTTTGAACATAAAACCTTGAGCATTATCTGGATCATAAAACCCTACTCCTCTCGCAGAACCATTTTTAGAACCATCCGTAAATATTCTGTGCCATAGTCTATATTTGTCTACTATTTCTTCTTGAATTACAATTTTTAAATTATTTACCTCGTAGTCCTCTTTAGATTTTTGTACACTGCTTAAATTTATATCTATTTGAGATATCCATACATCCAAACAAAATTGATCTAACAAATGACTCGAGTGAATTTCTAGACAGTTTGTTTCTCGATATGTCTTTGCCAAAAGTGGAATTTTTTTCCGACACCAATATCGACCTTGACATTTTTGACTAAGTTCATTTAATAAAACTGCTGTCACATTATCTGTCCTAGAATATGATTTCAACATGTATTTGTACGCTAAATCTTGTCTTATAAATAGTGGCGGAATGCTCAACTCACTTTCCATACAATGAATTGGTGAGCATCTAATAAAGCCACCTATAATTCTTAAAACCTGGTTTTGGACTTTATCCAATCTTGAGACATTACTTTTAGCGGAACTATCAAATAAAATACTGCCATAATCAAGTCTAGATCTTATTAACGAAATATATAAACGCCTCATATTTATAGGATGGACACCCCATGAAGGCCCCACAAGAACCTTTAAAATATTTAAATATTTAAAACATCTTTCTTCCGTCTCTTTAATATGCTTCCCTCAAAGTAGACTTCTATCCAGCCAAATCCCCAAATATTTGTAGCATTCTACCGATGACAACAGATTATCATAAATATTTAAAACTGGTAAGTTCGATCTTCTTCCTCTACTAAAAACACAAAATTTAGTTTTAGATATAGATAATTTTAAACCGATTTCATCTAAAAGTTTACTAATTTTATTAAGAGCAAGTTGAATTTTTTTCGCACTCTCATTTAGGTCTTTGTTTTTTATAAAAATAACAAAATCATCGGCATATTGAGAAACACAAACTCCTTCCTCTAAAACCAATCTACAAATCTGACGAGTAACGATATTGAACAGAATAGGGGAGAGCGGGTCTCCTTGTGCCAAGCCTCTAGACGACCATCGGCTAAATCATCTTCCATAACCTTTAAATGTCTCTCTTTTAAAAAAGACCATAGATATTTACAAATTTTTTGCCCAACATTAATTTCATCTAAACTTAAAATCACTCTTTCTACTAATACATTATTATAAGCATTCTCAATATCTAGAAAACACGCAAGTGTTGGAAGATTATCAGACATTGCAATTTGAATAAAAGAGACTAAACGCACTAGATTATCAATGCACGATTGAGATTTCCTAAACCCTACTGTAGCTGATGATAAGAGTGTTTCTCTATAAACCATTCTAGACGCTTAAAAATCATATTATGAAAAATTTTGCAAATGCAGGTTATTAGAGAAATAGGTCTCAGTTGTGGTTCAGCACCAGGTTGATTGGCTTTATGTATCGGTAAAACAACTACCTCTCGCCATAGCCAAGGAATCTCCCCAGTAATAAAAACTAAATTGTAAGCATGCAGCAAAAACCGTAAAATTGTTTCTGGAAGCGCAGATATCATAGAATATGTGATACTATCATCTCCTGGTGCCGTATCTCTATTTTTAAAACTATTCTTAAGTTCTTGTAAAGTTAAACTTGATTCTAATAAATTGTTGTTGGAGCAAACTGTTGGAGACTCATTAACAACCCAATCCGGAGTAAGTGACTCTAATAAGTATTTTTGCTTATCTATATCTATGTACGATACATTTCTACGAATACCTTTAATCCATTGCATTCGTCGCCACATTTCATTGGGTGACGTTTCCGAATCTATAGAATCATAATCTTTTTACGGCTTTCTTGCTTTTTTATACGAATCATTTTTCCTGCTTCTTTAATCTTAGATTATAATTTAATTAAATTATCAGGGGTAGGGTTTCGACGAAACATGCTAAGAGCTTGTCTGCGTTGGGCCACAATCAAAGAGAGTGATTGACACCTATAGTCTTTTGGCTTAAAATTAGTCTGAGGGTTAGTAGATATTTTAATTATAGGAACACTAACATCTACTGCTTTTTTTTAAATTATTTAAAAAGAAGTCATACATTAATTGTAACAACATTGTATTCAACATTATCATTGAATGAATCTGATTCAATTCCATCAAAAGACGACACTAAACTTTCTCTAAATTTTGACCAACAATTTTTTTTTTAAATTTCTTTTTTGTACATAGTTATTTTGAAAGTAAATTTTTGTGTAAAATTTAACTATAAGACGGTCGCTGCCTAAGTTCTCATTTAAAACATTCCAAAGAAAATTTATAGCTATGTCCGCAGACACAAATGTTCTGTCTGGCGATGACCTTTGTAAATTTTGATTTACTAATTTAATACGAGCATGTGTTTCATCATTTAAGTAAACATAATTATTGTCTAAAATAGCATCGGATAACTGCGTTCCTCTCATTTCCGTTTTATACGACCAGTGTGGTGTGCATTAAAATCCCCCGCTATAATAGATTTATTAGAGAAATGGCTAAACAGAAACTTCCAGTCCTGTTGCGTTGTTCTAACAGACGATGGGCAGTAAATAGATAAAATATTTTGAATATACTTACATTTATATACCTTAACATGAAGCGTTTCTATATTTGATTTTAGATTAGGGCAATTAAAAGTATTTAAAGAGCACCGAATCGATTTATGAATGATAATTGCTACGCCACCATACGAATCAGATCTGTATTTTCTATACACATTGTAGTCGCTTATACTAATTGTGACTTTAGGGTCAAACCAGGTTTCACTAATTATAGCAACATGAATTTTCTCTTAGATTAAAAGTTCACTAAAACTAGTCAATTTCGGGCGCAGACTTTGAGCATTCCACTGCACAATATTAACATCAATATATTCAGTTCTATTTCTATTCATTATTAATTACAGCTGCCAAAATATTCTCAAATAATTTAAACTGAGTGAAAAAATTAACTATAAATGTTTTACATTCCTGAATAATAATGTTAATAACTGCAACATTTTTTTCTTCAAATGTTTTTGTGACACAATAGCTTCATAAATCTTTTGTAATAACTTTTTCACATCTATTTTTTTTTCTTCATTCTCCTCATTGCGTTCCGAGTTGTTTTCCAACTCTATGTTGTCTAACTCCATTTCATTAACTCTGTCGACATTCCTACGTAGCTTTCTTTGTTTCTGTATTCTCTTTATTTTACGTCCTGCTGGATTTTTTACCTCATTTTCTGACACCGAGCTTAAAATCAAATCTTGTGCTTCACATGTTTTATCTTGTCTTACAACATCGCTATATGAATTTGATGGCAAAAAATTATTTTCTATTACTACATCATTGTTCTTTGCTATGTAATTAATAGAAGGTTGATAGCTACTGTTTTGCTCACGTAGCTCAGTCATCATCTCTGTAGCTTTTTATGTGTAACGTTTTTTTTACTCATCAAAATACGGATTTCTTTTTCTTTTAAAAACATTGGGCAGCTTCTATCGAGTACCAAATGTGGTCCTTTACAATTTAAGCATTTAATATTCTCTAATGCACAGTTTGAATGATTTGAGTTACGACACTTGGGGCATAACATTTTTTTAATGGGACAAAACTTTAGACGATGTCCAAATTTCCAACAACCGGAACATTGAGTCACTGGGAATACGAATGGTTCTACCTTAAACCTACAGCCATATGCATATGCGTATGGAGGTAAGGTAGAATTTTGAAAACATAAACGAATCGATTCACTATCTATCCATTTTCCTTCAGAGGACAACCTTTTCAATCTCTTTATATATATTATTTTAAAATCGCATTCAAAAATCTCTAACATCTCCTCTTCTTTTAAATCCAAATCAACTCCTTTAATCAGACCATACGAAAGAGTGTTTTCGAAAGTTTTCTGACATCGGTAATCTAAGTCTTTAAATTTTAAACAGTAAAGCAATTTTTCGGCATCCTTTTCAGTCTTAAATTGTATAAAAATCTTATAAGGAGATTTGTATTTTATTCTTTTTATATGCTCAATATTTTCGCAGCGTAACAACCGTGCCATCGCCATTTGTTTAGGTAACTCTGTATGAGAAGTTACACAAATTTCATTTTTTCTCTGATATTCTTCTTTTTCTTTATTCACTTCCTCCTCTCCTTGAACAGATATATCGAGCAAAGATATACTACGAATAAGACATTTTGGTTTACGCCCCTTGCGAATAACAGTTATAAAACCATCGCTGCTTTCTGTCTCATCTTCCCGCGTCTTTCTTTTTTGAATTTTTGATTGTGTATTTTTAACCTCTTGCACTCCAGCTGAATGTTCGAGGTTAAGAAGTTCTACCTCACATTCTCTAATAATGTCAGAATCTCTGCTATTACTGTTTTGTAAGTTTATATCTTCATCTTCTTCCATCGTATAAAATGAGGGTAGTTATAAAAACGAAACGAACGATACGTAAGTACACTCGCGCTTACGACCGCACTACGCGTACGCACTGACCGAGCGCTCGCGTGGAACTGAACTTTTTAATTTTAAGATATCTCCTAGATAAGGATTAGGTAATATTGTATGCGTCTAAATAGCTTCTGAAAATACCACATTATTTCTGATATTTTTTTAAACTTAGAATGGGCATAGTAACCTATTCTTCAAAATATAGACATATATGCCATCGCGAATTCTTTGTAGATCTATAAAAGAGAAACAATCCCATCATACATTGTTTTGTTATTTATCTTCAACCGATTAGGTTAGGCAGCGTTTTCGATAAAATTTCCCAGACGGCTTGATTTTTTCAGATACCTTTATAAATCAAACAATTTCCATAAAACCTTAGCAAATTATTATTGACCTAAACCTTCCTAAGAAACCACTCTGTCGGTAAATGTAAACGGCATGAAAATCCTTTTAGTAGTTTTTAAGATTATCGCGAACATACAGACAGACAGACTCGGCGGGGCACTTAAGTATCCTATGTCCGTCTCCTGGTTCTAAGCTACCTCTCCACCAATTTTCAGTCAAATCGGTTCTGCCATTCTTGAGTTATAAATAGTGTAACTAACCCGATTTTCTTTTAATATATATAGACAATCGCTGGTAGGTAAATCTGGTGGTAAATCAAGGTATAAAGGGAGATTTTCATCAAATGACCAAGAACAAAATATAAAATTTAAATTTCGAATTCTAATCATATTTATTTTTCAACAGATGACATTAATATGACGTGTCAAAACAAAATAAAAATAATGGGTCCGCTCACAGGCAATCGATTGTTACGATCAAATTGGAAATAATTCGTAAAGGTAAATTGTTAACAACGAACGCTTTAGTTGTTACGATAATTTATAGACTGAGATCCCACGCCAGCCTGACTACACTTGTCACTCACACTCTTACTGATAAATTAAATTTCATTTTGTAGTATAAGTGTGTATAATGAATATACCTATGCATAGTTCATACCCGCTATTTTCTGCGGTGGGCGCCAAAAGTACGAGGGCGGCTGTGAAAATTTCGGGAATCAAGGAAGTGACACAACATTACTATTTAAAAATGTATTTATTGCTTTTCGAAGTATTCTCCGCGAAATTTGACACATTTTTCCATACGATGGAACCAATCATTGAAGCAACCATTCCATACGGAAGTTGGGGTCTCCAAAATGGCCGTTTTGTAGGCGTCCACAACTTCTTCAGGTGATGAAAATCTCTGACCACGCAATTTATTCTTTATTTTAGGGAAAATATAGAAATCATTAGGGCTTAGTTCGAGGCTGTACGGCGGATGGTCTAATAGTTCTATGATTTCTTGCTCTAAAAACTCTTTTGTTCTGTGCGCGGTGTGAGAACTCGCATTGTCGTGATGGAGGATGATGCGGCGGTTGCAGTTCTCTTTACGGAGTTCAGAAACGACCTGTGGCAAACAAATGTTAGCATACCATTCTGCATTAACCGTTCTTTGTCCCTCAAGAGGAATAGTCGCAACATGGCCGGTTTTGGAGACAAACGTGGCCACCATTTTTTTTGCAACACTCCGTGAACGAACAATTTTTGTTGGCTTTAACTCATTTTCGAACACCCAAACTCGTGACTGGTTTTTTGTTTCGGGTTCGTACGAGTATATCCAGGATTCGTCACCTGATACGATGTTGTATACAGCATTTGAGGATCCTGCGTGGAATCTTTCGAGAGTTCTGACGCACCAAGTAACGCGAGCCGCTTTTTGCTCTTCACAGAGCAAATGCGGTATCCATCGGGAAAACAACTTTTTTACACCTAATTGTTCATGCAAGATTATTTGTATTTGACTCATGCCAATGTCTAAAGTTGCCTGAATTTCGCGGTATGTCACATGTCGATCTTCCTCAATCAGCTTACGCACAGCATCAACGTTTTCTTGGGTGACTGCAGTTTTTGGACGACCTTGACGGGGATCATCACTGAGCTTGACACGTCCACGTTGAAATTCAGCAAACCAGCGATAAATTGTGGTTTTGGATGGGGCTTCATCACCAAATGCAGAAATCATCCGGTCAACACACTGTTTTTGTGTCAAACCACTTCGAAAGTCATAATAAATCATCGCTCTAGAATTTTCTCGAGTCAATTCCATTTTCTCAACGACTAAACAAGTTTGACAAGACCTTGTGAAAAGACCGAGAACCTTTTTTTAAATAAATAAACGGTATTCGATTTTTAAAACCAAGGAGTTTTAAATTAAAAAGATTTTAATATGACAGGAACAGTGGAAATATTCCATTCCCGATACTTTTAGTGCAGCCCTTGTACGAAAAAATTTTACTTGTATATGAAAAGTTTAGGTAGACGGGCCTCGGATCTCAGGCTATATTCATCTGAGCCGATTTACTTGCAACTACCAATCCATTATCCAGGATGTTTAAATTGTAAAGACTAAATCGATTGATCGCTTGTGAGTGGGACCTTTAAATCAAAAGCATCTAAGGAGTGTTGATATCAACTTTATTGCAAATGGCTCCCAAATAACTTTCTTTCCCTTTTTTAACCCCGTTAGCGGACGAATTTCAATAAACTATGATACACATGTTACATTAATTCTATTACAGAATGTTTGTGCAAAATATGAAGTAGATTGGACCAAGGAATCACGTTGCCCCATACAAACTTTTTCCCCCCTTTTCACCCCCTTAGGAGTCGAATTTCGAAAAATCCCTTCTTATCGGATGCCTACGTATTACAAAGAGCATGCCCTGCAAGTTTCAGGTCTCTACGATCAGCGGTTTTGAGTGTCATATACTTGAGTGGCTTCGGTGGATTCCAGTTATTTAGATTATTGATCCTAAACCTCGATCACACAGGCTTGTTAGAACATTCGTATCCAGATCCGAAATTTATTATCCATAACATGATGTTAATCCTTGAGTTTTGGCTAAAACTTTAGAAGAAAGAATATCACTTCAGGAAGAAGCAATCTGTCGGGATATTTTGTAATTTGTCAGGATTCTGGACATCATATGAAATGTCGGGACAATCCAGACGAATCCCGACCATCTGGCAACCCTAAATTATCATCTCTACAACGAACAGAGTGCTAAGTGTGAGTTTTTCTTTTCGCATTCGATCGTGAGCGCGTTCGGCGCTTACTTGGAATTTGTATGGGATTTATACAGCGCCACCTAGTTGTAAACGCGACATCTAGGTCAAATCACATACAAATTCCTAGTAAACGCCAAACGCGCTCACGATCGAACGCGAAAATAAAAACTCACACTTAGCACTCAGTAGTCTCTTAGAGCTCGCACCCACGACAGGTTTATTTTTTGTGGTCGCGATAGAAAAAACTGCACTGTAAATAGAACTCTGCACTATTACAATAGAGCTGAAAATCCAATTGTCAACCCAAGTAATAATTTATCGTCTTACAATAGTTTAGTAAACGTTATTATATTACAACAGATCTAACACCACAGTCACACTAACGCTTTAATAATGTTCATTGAACGCGAAAAGGGACTCATTTATACGACCAACGTCGTTGTATAATCGTCATACAAAAGTCACAAGTGTCTTCGTTGAAGTCATTCAAAAGTAGTTTGAACGTTAATAAATTACCACTTTCATCGCACAGTAGTTTAATCATAACTTTACAGCGACTCGTTTTGTCATATTGTGGTCGTACAGGTGATTTTAATGACTAAAACGGTTTATTTGAGTCAAGAGTTTTTTTTCTCTTGTTCGTAATAGTGACTTGGTGACTTATGGTTTTTGGCAATGGATTTGAGTTCAAAATAAGTACTTCCAAAAAAATAAAATATGTGTTATTATGTTATTTAATTTTCATATCATGCTATCTGTAACTAATACCAATTAGTTCGACTGGGAATTTAAGTTTTATGATAATATACCAATGTAAATACTATTCAAATTCACACGCCCCTTCGTAGTTTTGTATTTGAAACATTATAATATTTTTTATAAAAATATGTTTACTACTAAAAATGGAAGACATGTTGCTTTTGTTGCATACTTACCTCTTTATGAAGCTATAAAGACAGTAAGTTGTTTTAAGGTTATTTCAAGACCATGCAATACACCATCCGCCATTACTATTAGGGTTCCTCAAATCCTTTTTAATTTGTCAATATTCACACAATATCAATTATCTTTAAATTTATTTAAGGCAAAAGCTGATCGTAGTAAAAGTGCAGTGCACATTAGAAAATATTTTATTATATTAGAGTAAATATAATTTTTAGAATTAAATTATATCAAACATTCCATTAATATGGCGTTAAAAAGTAAAAATTTTACTAAAATGCGACAGCAAGGTTGGTTAAACTCAGGGCATGACTTTTAAATGACAACATGTAATATAAAAGGTATATTATAGGTCGCAAATGAACAATCAAGTCACTCAAGTGTCTCAAATTGACTGCTGTAAAACAAGACCGGGTTCGTTTTACAAACGTCATTAAGAAAACGTGTATACAACTGCTAATAAACGTCATATAAACACACCGGCATATTTAGCGGAACACAAAAAAAAGGTCCATAATTAAAAAAAAAAATGGTTTTATTTTAAAAGCTACTTACTACACTTCTTTTGTTATTTAAAGTTTCATTTGTTTTACTTAAAATGAGATCACATTAAGAACAGATTTTGCGAGTATTGGCTATTTGTGAAAAATGGTACAGTTTTGAACTTTTCATGTAACCGGGAAAAGTGAAAATTAATATTAAAATAACAATTAATTAAATTAGAAAAATGGTGATTAATATCGCGTATTTCCTCCACGTGCTCTTATTAAAGTTTCTACTCGTCTAGGCATACTGAAAATGATGTTATCGATGGTCTCCTGGGATAGTCTCCGCCATTCCTCAACTACGGTGATTCGCAGTTCACCCACGTTGGCAGGAGCTGAAATTCTGGACTTAACTTTTCTTTTCAGCAAGTCCCAAACGTGCTCTATTGGGTTCATATCCGGTGATCTCGCCGGCCACTCCATAACAGTGATATTCATATCATTAAGATAAGCTTGAGTTACCCGAGCGGTATGCGGCCGAGCATTATCCTGCATAAAAACAAAATCGTCACCGATATATGGGGCAAACGGTACGACATTTTCTTCTAAAACTTCTCTGATATAGCGGTCTGCAGTCAGACTCCCTCTGTCAATCACTACCAAGTCTGTGCGAGCTCCCAAACAAATGCCCGCCCAAACCATTATTGATCCACCACCGTATGCAACTGTAGTTTCAAAATTTGTCTGAATGTATCGTTCTCCTTTGCGTCTGTATATTCTTTGCCTGCCGTCAATTTGATTTAAGAGAATTCTGCACTCATCACTAAACAATACCTTACTCCATTGGTCCGCGTTCCAAAGTCGATGTTCCTGAGCAAAAGTTAACCTGTTTCTACGATGATTTACCTCGAGCCTTGGAGCCTTGGCGGGCACAAATGAACCCAAACCAGCTTCTTCGAACCTTCTTCGTACCATACGCTCACTTACGGTTACACCCCGCACTGCTTCTAACTCATGTCGGGCTTGGACGGCCGTCAAACGGGGGTTCCTACGTACACGAAGCCACGAAATGAAACGATCATCCCTACTCGAAGTGCGTCTTTTTCTGCCTTGTCCTGCTCTTCTCACATAAGTACCGGTCTCCCTGAACCGTTTGATACTGCGATGGATCGTTGAAACTGGTCGACGAAGATCTCTGGATATCATTCTGTAGGTTTGACCATTTCTTCGCATTTCGAGTGCCCTGGCAATCTCCTTTGGGGCTAAGTCAGGCATAATTCAGTCCTCAACTCCAAAAAGATACGCGATTAAAAAAAACCTAACAAAAAACAGTATTTCAATGAAATTTTTAATCAAACTCAGAAGGAAGAAATACTCGAAGTCCGCTCCAGATAAGGTGTATTTGAATAAAATTAAAACAATTGTATAAAATGTGATGTTCAGTTGTTTTCTTAATTTGAAAATATTTCTTTTTAAATTAAATGACGTATAAACCAGCCAGAAACCTTATATGATACTGATATCAAACCTTTATTTTATGTTCCGCTAAATATGCCGGTGTGTGTATATGTTTTTCAATCACCTAATTTGGTCAGTTGAAATCGTTTATTAGACTGCGACGTTAGTATGACTATTACGTTGTCGTACAAACGTTTAAGCTAAAACTATAATATAACGTCGTGTAGTTTAGTCTTGCCGACGTTGCTATGACAAATTGGCTATTATGACATATTGGTCGCACGACTTAAAAGTTAAATTAAAGACGTCTAAAGGACCTATTCGTACCTACCTAGTCGTACAAGCCTCGACTTATAATATGACGTTTTTGTTTGTTGGGAAGTGTCAAATGTCACAGCTCTGCAGCGCACAAGTGCAGTTTTTCTGTCGCGACCAATGATTTCAAAACTAAAGATGGACTATGACGTACATTTGACAGAACAAATCTTCATACAAGAAAAAATAGCAAACTTGATTTCACCATACCTCAAATGTCAAAATGGCCTCAAACGACCCCAAAAGTGAGGCCATTTAAATGGGACAGTTTTTGCCTCGACATGCCTGGTCTATAATATATACGTCAATGGTCGCGACCAAAGAAAACGCGTGTATAAATGTATGGGGTGTTTGTGACATCCCCACTGTCGACACTCACCGAGTTAACAGCGAACACTTTCCTCTCCTTAGTAGTGGGGTGTGCCTGTACCACCGACACGGTACAGGCCCCGCAGCCACCCTCGTGGCACATGGCCTTGGTCCCGAATAACCCCACGTAGCTGCGGATGTAGTCGTTGAGAGAGGTTGATGATGAGACCTCGGTACCAGCTGGAACATATAATAATATCTATGGACGCTTTACACCACGTCAATCTGGCCCCGTGGTTAGGCAGGGACTATATTGTCCGGAATCTGTGAGGCTGGGAAAATTCAGAGCACTGAAAAAAATAGATCTCTGCGCTAACACAATAGAGCTGAAAGTCGAACACACATATTATGTCAATTAAAATGCCAATCTTATATTATAGTTTAAACGAGACAATCTTGTTTAAAATATATAATCATAATCTGTAAAACGGCCGGAAGTGTTACCATGAAATTTAGTATGCAGGGAGTTTTGGGGGAGAAAAATCGATCTAGCTAGGTTTTATCCCTGGGAAACTGCGCATTTTTAAGCTACATATTATACTATTTTTTTCTTTCGTCTCGCAACAATATATCAATAAATTCGACTCTATTTAAATGTCAGTCCGATTGACAGTTTGGTATGCGTATGAATAATTTTTGCGTTGTTAGGAAATTCGAAATGACGTGGGTTCGCATCCCGGTTAGATAAATATTTTTTAATCTTTTTATTATTTTTTTTAATCTACCAGCGGGCTTAGCATGGCGATCCGAAGAAATAATTTTAAAGAAGAAATATTCTGTCCAAAACAGTTCGTTGCTAAATAGTTATTAATCCATCGTAACAAGGACGTCTATAGAAGTCAACATTTCTAAATAGCCATATTTTTAAAATGGCTGCCGGGAATCTGCTGTCAAAAATGAGTAAATTTTCAAGTAAATGACTGAACGTAAAGAAACTATTTGTCTTGGACCGCTATTATGTGGAGTAGTTGAAATTATTGTAAGACTATTTGACATTGAAATAAGAAACCGTTTCTACTTTAGCTGTTAAAAGAGGCCATTTTGTGAGCTCATGCTCGGGAAAAAAGAAATGTTGTTTCTCATAACAACGATGCATCGACCTTGCTGTCTTACAATAACAACTATTATGCTCTGAATAGTATTAGTGTATCTTCAATATGTCATTTTGTCGATTCTTCGGTGTTTCTAGGGTGCCAAGCTGCTGTCATATTATATAACAGTTCGACACGCAATTTTCAACTCATTGTATTAACGGTAATTTCATTCGGCGGTATTCGATCCGGTTTGAGAGCCAACGCGCTAACCACTACACTCTAACTAATATGTACAACTGTTATAATTTTAATTAAGCAGAGCACGATTTATGCATTTATCATTCTAGATTACATGTTTATTCAATAACAATTAAGTTATGTAAGTTATAGATAATTAAGTAGATGTCGCTCGCGACTTCGTACGCGCAAAATATACCAGAACCTTACATTTTTGTACAGTAAAAATTAGTCTGTGTTAATCCAGATTCTACAGTCTAAACTGAATACCATACCCATCAAAATCCGTTTGTTATTGCGTGAAAGAGCAACAAGCATCCATACATCCACCCATCCATCCATTGTCACAAAGTTTCACTATTATAATAGTAGTAGTATAATAGGAAAGTAGCATAATTATTATACAAGATGTTATTAGTATCGTAAATATATATCCAGGACGATAGTCGTAAAATGAAATCTATTATTATTGGCAAAAATATTTACAGTATTTTATAATCTGAACTAAGTATTTACGAATAAATGTTATGTATTCTGTGATAAATGATAGAGTAAGTCTTAGGCTCTATCATAACTCTAGCTGTAACGAGTAATAATAGTCTACAATATATACTTACTACTAATTATTTTATTAGAGAAAGACTTCTTGTTTTATTCATTTTTAAAAAAGTAAGTAGATGGTAGGTACCTACTTATCTCTAATTTTCTAAGGATTAAAATAAAATAAATAGGTGAATTGACTTACACAGTGTCTGTCGCTCCCCGTTTATAGTGAAACTTATTTTATCCATATTACAAACAATTAAGCAATCAGAAATTAAACCAACAAAATCTATAATCGTTTTTAAACACAGTTTCGAACACTTTTTCCCATCAATAGTACTGATAACGACACATTAGATAAAGACACTTAAGAATAGATGTTATTTTCGATAACGTCAAAACAAGAATCAAAATAAATGTCGAGTTCCTAACTAAGCACACAAAGCTTTGTCACCCCTTTTTTTCCTTTTTCTCAATTTTTTTATATTTTTTTTTTATTGCACATAACTTTAAAAGGTAAAAGCCATCGCAGGCGAGTTATCAGATCAGCGGTCGGACTTGTACTAAAATTATTTATCATGTATCAACAGACAAACAAAGTTGGTGAACTGCATATGAATCCAAGTAGATAATATCCATATGTATCCATTAGCTATTTATACTGTGCACCTACCCATAGTGTACCTACTTATACACAAAAACAATATTACATATCTACTAGATATTGCTCGTGGCTCCGCCCGCGTGAATAGAACACTGTACTTTTTCGGGATTAAAAGTATCCTATGGTTTAACCCAGAGCCTAAACTAGTACTATACCAAATTTTATAAAAATCCGTTCAGTAGCTTTTGCGTGAAAAAGTCCCAAACATCCATCCATCCATCCTCACAAACTTTCACATCCTACTATTATAAATACTACTATTATAAATGTGTAAGTTTGTGAGGATAAATGGATGCGTGTTTCTCTTTCATGCAAAAGCTACTGAACTGATTTCAGGAACAACATAGGATACTTTTTATCCCGAAAAATTACAGTGGTTCCGTGGAAATATTTACGAGTGCGGAGCCGAGGGCAACAGCATGTTTAAAATAGTAGTAAGATTACTAAACAATAAACATATCTATTAGTGTTGCATAGAAAACAATAACTTTTCCTGTTACAAGTGGGCTTAGGGTTATTTATAGGGCTTCGTGAAGACTTAGCTGACCGCTTTCCCCCTTTTTTTGGCTTCGGCCCCTGACCATGGTTCCACACCCAAGGCCTGTCCAAGGGCCCGGTGTGTGAAGATGATTGATTAGCTGACTGCAGGCCGCAGCAATGAGCTCATGTATATTTTTATGTTTCAATAGAAACGAAAAGTAAGTCATAACATTAAAATCTCAATTAAAATCGGCAGGGTAAACTGTTTTACTATTTTCTTACTGAAACAGATGTGACGAAAAAAAGAAACGATTCGTATCTATTTAGAATTCGTTTACGTTGACACATGTAAAAAAGAAGAATTTTACAACGAAAGTTTTATTTCATATTCCTATATTTTTTTTGTGATTATTCTAATAACAAAATATCAAGAGATAACGTTATAGAGATTAAATAGTTTGCTTAGAAAATGTAATCTCGAATAGTATTATTTTTTTAGCATTTGTATCACCATTCACCATGGACCAATTAGGCCAAGTGCGAGTCGGACTCGCGCACGAAGGGTTTCGCACCATTATCTACCGTACCATTATTTATATTAGTACTAATTTCGAGCATGTCGAGCAAAAATGAACAAAAAAAAATCGAAATAAACTTAATAATCTATTTTCAAAGTGAATATTAATCATAATATCGTGTAAAAACGGCCAAAAATCACGTTTGTTGTATGGGAGCCGAGAGCCCCCCGTTAAATGCTTATTTATTCTGCTATTGGTATAGTTATATTTGTTATAGCGGCAACAGAAATACATAATATACACATGTAACTGTAATCAAAATTTTAACGGTCTAGCTATCATCACTATCGGCTATAATCTCCACTTACAATTACTTGACCATCACAATGGTATTTTGAAAGTGCTCCAGTTAGCCCGCGGTCACTGACGCAAGAGATTTAGTTACAACCTTAGACTTATCGTCACCAGTCAGCAGACTGTTATTTTTTAATACAATGAACCTGCAAACGAGCAGACGGATCGCCTGATGATGATAGGAGAGACTAGCGCTGCACTCGCAACACCTTAGGAGTTTCGAGTGTAACTCCTCAAGTGTTGCGCACTTTCCTGAGCTGTTAGCCAAGTTGTCATCGCTAATTACGACGGCGAAGTTGGAACAAGAAACAAAAATGCATGTGATTTGCATAAGCATCGCTAAGTGACATAGTGATGCTTGTTTCAAATAGACATGTTACTTAGCCATGCTTATGTCTAATTCCATACATTTTTGTTTTCTAACTTCGTCGTCGTAATCAGCGATGGCAATTTGGTTAAAGGTTCTGGTCCTTCAAATCCCCAACCCTCATTTCGGCCTTCGGTAACCTCACTCACTTAGCGAAACACATCGTAATCGTTATTTCACGCTGGTTTTCTGTGAGGCCGTGGTATTTATTCCACCGAGCCGGCCCATTTGTGCCGAAGCATGGCTCTCCCACGTTACACATTTAAACAACAAAATGTTACCCGCGACTTCGTTCGCACAAAACGAGATCTGTTATCGAGATATAACTGGGAAACTGTACATTTTTTGGAATAAAAATAGCCCTTGTGCTAACACAAAGGCTACTTTTATACTGGACTAATCCAGGCAAGTAAATGACAGTGGAGAAAAATTCATTTAAATACTTAGTATATTTTTTGGTTTAAACATTCATAATGACCCATAACTTTATGACATCCGTTGTTTACACATTTCTATAACATAAATATCAGGCCCACTAACACTTAGGCTATTATTATTTAAAGTCTTCTAAGAATTGTACTTCTAATTAATTTCTAATTAAAACCTTATGCAAATTATAATAAGACTTAAAGTCAAGGACAGATTTGATGATTTAGTAAGTGACGATTGGACCCTCAAGCTCGTAAACAACAGGGCCGCATTTTGAATTTTAAAAAATCCTCGTCTCGTGAGTTTGTCGAAATTCTCACGTTTCACAGTAATAATATTAAAACTTCTTGCACATTTTTAAATTTTTCTGCCGATAAAAAAAAGTTTATTTATAACATGAGATAGATAAATTATAATATCTTACTGAATTTAAATGTCATAATAAAGAAACAAAGGCAAAATCATATTTTATTGGTGTGTTTAATGGATTTTGCAATTAAACAAGTTTTCGCATCTAAGTATTCATAATTTCATAATTTATTTATTGCCAGAATGAAGTTACAATAATATGGTCTTATTCTATAAATATAATATTTTGATCTTTCATTCTACCACTTGATGGTGTGCAGCATAAAATTAAATCTAAAACATTATATTATTTGACAATTATTTATAACAGTATAATTTTAAACATTCGTAAATTACATTTAATATTATATAATATGTCAATTGAAACACTAATATTTTATAGAATTAATAATAATGCTAATAATAATAAAACAAGATTTTACAATAAATTATCCAGATATCATGTATCGATATTATGCTGACGTCTGTTACCTGGATGCAAATGAAGAGATCCTAAACAAGTTAGAACGTTTGCAGAATCTCTCCATACGTTTCATTTTTGGATTAAAGAAACGAGACCACGTATCCCAATACAGAAAGCAGCTCCAGTGGCTTCCTATTCGCCTTCGCAGAAATTATCGCATATTATGTTTTCTTTTCAATACTTTATTTAGTCCCTCATCTCCTTCTTACTTAAACGAGCGCTTCTCCTTTCCTAATTTTCACAACTTATCTTGTAGACCCTTTAGACGCACCCTTCTAGATATCCCTCCCCATCGTACTGACTTTTTTGCCTACTCCTTCACGGTCCACGCTACTAAGCTCTGGAACTCCTTACCAACTCAGATACGTGAGTGTAAGACACTTGGGTTATTTAAGAAAAGGCTGCGCGAGCACTTTCTCAGCTTAGCCTTTAATTAAAGTGTTATATAGTATGATTGATTATTATTTATAAGTATGTAATTCTT
Source organism: Phengaris alcon alcon (assembly GCA_037179445.1). Lineage (NCBI taxonomy): Eukaryota > Metazoa > Arthropoda > Insecta > Lepidoptera > Lycaenidae > Phengaris > Phengaris alcon. The sequence goes on along the minus strand of JAYRCH010000135.1, from coordinate 1,731,659 downwards.
ATCCAATATTTTATTGCAATTGTAATGATTATGACATATATTAGTTTATTATAATATATCTATGTAAGTATTCGTATATATATGCATTCATTTATTATTACTGTTATATGTAAATTGTAGTAGTACGCACCATTTATTGTTACTTTTATAACTAAACTTTCCTGTATCAGGTCTGCTGGAAGAAATTCCAATTTGGAATAAGTAGCGCCAGTCGACGCGCGTTTGTCGGTTTGCTGCACTCAATTCATGAGGTACCCACGTTTCAAGCTTTTTCACCTTCCCGATTTGCTTCAAGTGGATTAAAACAGTTTTATCACTAACACTGCAGCCTGCAGCTAACTCGGACCTGGTTTGCGATGGATCCGCTTCCACAATACCCTTCAATTCTTCATTGTCAACTTTGGTCTCCGGCCTTGTTCTGCAGGTCGAAATTTCCAGAACGAAAACGTTGGAACCAAAAACGCACTGTGTTTTCTTTTGCGATACCGCCGCCATACACATCATTAATCCTTCGAGCCGTTTCTGCAGCACTGGTGCCACGGTGGAACTCGTACTCGAAAATAATGCGATATTTACAGTTTTCCATTTTGTAAACAGAGTGACGCAAAGAAAAAACCAAAAGAGGAAAAAACAAATGAATTACGGTTTTAGAAACACAAATGCATGAGTAAATAGCGGTATAAATTTGAAATTGGAATTCCTAACGAAAGAAGATATATTTGAGATCAAAGTGGCCAATACGACAAAACGCCAATTGCATATGTAAGGACCTAATATTTTCCCTAAGCTAACAATTATTATTAATTAAATCTTACGTCTCTTCAAATTATTTCAAATCATGTAGTATCCTGTAATTAGCTAATAAGTAAATTTATTGGTATTTAGTGGTTTTCGGTGGAAAACGACGCCAGTTTACTGATTTCGTAAAAAATAGAGTTGGCAACACTGAGTGCGCTTAGTCGCGAGTCGTGACTCACAGTTTGACATACACCTATTCATTATATTAAATTTTCTTTTTCTAAAATATATATGACGTATCCGAATTTGAAAGATATGAACTCAGTATTTCCGATAGAAATCAGAAAGTTCGGGCTCTCTTTCCGAATACTTGCGAATCGAGGGCCCAGGATCCAGTACCGAGTACCCATACAGTATGGAACTCTTGAGTCCGTCTCTGTCCTCTTAACTCACATTACAAAGCGCTGTTCGTAATTAAAGTGTTTCTAAGTTTTTGTTATGCTGATTGAATAATTTTTAATGCCGTCCACTTGAACTAAACTTACTGAAAACTACCAATGTGGCCAGGTACATGGGATTTTGTATAAATTAAAAAAAAAAACCTTATGTAGTTACAGCCAAATGATTTTTCGAAATATAATTGCACCAGAACGCCTCATAGTATTTTTAAACAAAAAGGATGTGTCGTGTGTCGAGCTGTCTTAAATAACATTGACAATTGACCCGACACTTGTGTGTTCGATTTTCAACTCTATTGTATTAGAGCAGACTTCTATTTTCAATGCTCTGAATTTTGCCCAGCCTACCGGATAAGATATATAGTGACAGCCAATGATTTCAAAACTAAGTATAGGCTATGACGTACATTTGACAGAACATATCTTCATACAAGAAAAAGATGTGCCATTTTGTTTTCACCATATCTCAAATGTCGGCTATTTCGATTTCACTATATCTCAAATGTCAAAATGGCCCAAAACCCCCAAAAGTGGGTCCATTTAAGTGGGGACACTTTTTGCTTTGACATGCCTCGTCTATAATATATACGTCTATGGTGACAGCCTTATGCCTGCCTTTAGTACATACTTAAATATTTTACTATATTCTGAAACTCAAATTGCAATTGATATTATGTATTTTAATAATAAAAAAAATAAAAAATTTAGGTATTTGAAAAAAAAAAAATTAAATTAAAAAATATTAAAAAAGAAAAGTAAGCCGCACTAACGGCTACGGCTCTACTATTGGAAGAAATTTATAACTGCTAACTGGCAACACCAGGCAGTAGTTTCGTATTTTACAGTCAACAATATTGCCGAAGCTTCACCAACGGTCCTACATAACAGGAAGGAAGGTTTTTGTCAAATTGATTTATTTGCAATTATTTGTTTCAAAGTTTAACTTATTGTAACTTAATTACTTTTAAAGTGTTTAAAAATGGCGAAGGTTTGGGAATTTTCCATTTTTTGGTTGTATATAATAACTGGTACAACATTTGTAAGTATCATACATTCAATTTTCTATTATAAACTACTAGATTTTTCCCGCGGATCCGCCCGCGTAAATATAGTATCATCTATCCCACGGGAATACTGTAGTTTTTCGGGATAAAACGAAGCCTATGTTTTAATCTAAAGCCTAAACTACTACCATAGCAAATTTCATCAAAATCCGTTCAGTAATTTTTGCGTGAAAGAGTAACAAACATCCATCCATCCATACATCCATCCTCACAAACTTTCACATTAATAATAGTAGTAGGACGTGAGCTTGATTCTATCACGCTTTACTGAACGCATTTTGATGAAACTTTATAAAAATTGCATTTATAGCCTGATGGAAAGCGACTATCGTGGCCCATGGACATGGGACAGGGTAACACCAGAAATAAAACGCACCTGTGCGTTGCCAGCCAATGTCACTTTTAAGTAGATTGTAGGTAATGTATCATTTTGTTGAATTTTTATACATTTCAGGTTATATTTTCGTCACTATCAATTCTGGCGTGTTTATTGATAATGGAGTATATCCCACCAGAGTACCTGCAGATATCTACAAAGGTGGAACATTTATTCAAGCCCTTTGCTGCCGTTTTCATGATCTTCTCCGCTCTAAAGGCTGTGTTCTCAATTCTATCGACGATTGGGATTAAGAAGGTAATATTTTTTAATTTTAAGTGATCTGCGGTTTTGTCGTGAAAGAGTTACACATATCCACATATCTTCATGAACTTCCATAATCTGAATATCCCACATTTAACATTTTTGGTTATAATAAAGATCTAACGCGAGGGCATGGCGGCAAAAGTACACACACCGGCATATTTAGCGGAACATAAAATAAAGGTTTGATATCAGTATCATATAAGGTTGCTGGCTGGTTTATACGTCATTTAATTTAAAAAGAAATATTTTCAAATTAAGAAAACAACTGAACATCACATTTTATGCAATTGTTTTAATTTTATTCAAATACACCTTATCTGGAGCGAACTTCGAGTATTTCTTCCTTCTGAGTTTGATTTAAAATTTCATTGAAATACTGTTTTTTGTTAGTTTTTTTTAATCGCGTATCTTTTTGGAGTTGAGGACTGAATTGTGCCTGACTTAGCCCCAACGGAGATTGCCAGGGCACTCGAAATGCGAAGAAATGGTCAAACCTACAGAGTGATATCCAGAGATATTCGTCGACCAGTTTCAACGATCCATCGCAGTATCCAACGGTTCAGGGAGACCGGTACTTATGTGAGAAGAGCAGGACAAGGCAGAAAAAGACGCACTTCGAGTAGGGATGATCGTTTCATTTCGTGGCTTCGTGTACGTAGGAACCCCCGTTTGACGGCCGTCCAAGCCCGACATGAGTTAGAAGCAGTGCGGGGTGTAACCGTAAGTGAGCGTACGGTACGAAGAAGGTTCGAAGAAGCTGGTTTGGGTTCATTTGTGCCCGCCAAGGCTCCAAGGCTCGAGGTAAATCATCATAGAAACAGGTTAACTTTTGCTCAGGAACATCGACTTTCGAACGCGGACCAATGGAGTAAGGTATTGTTTAGTGATGAGTGCAGAATTCTCTTAAATCAAATTGACGGCAGGCAAAGAATATACAGACGCAAAGGAGAACGATACATTCAGACAAATTTTGAAGCTACAGTTGCATACGGTGGTGGATCAATAATGGTTTGGGCGGGCATTTGTTTGGGAGCTCGCACAGACTTGGTAGTGATTGACAGAGGGAGTCTGACTGCAGACCGCCATATCAGAGAAGTTTTAGAAGAAAATGTCGTGCCGTTTGCCCCATATATCGGTGACGATTTTGTTTTTATGCAGGATAATGCTCGGCCGCATACCGCTCGGGTAACTCAAGCTTATCTTAATGATATGAATATCACTGTTATGGAGTGGCCGGTGAGATCACCGGATATGAACCCAATAGAGCACGTTTGGAACTTGCTGAAAAGAAAAGTTCAGTTCAGAATTCCAGCTCCTGCCAACGTGAACTGCGAATCGCCGTAGTTGAGGAATGGCGGAGACTACCCCAGGAGACCATCGATAACATCATTCTCAGTATGCCTAGACGGGTAGAAACTTTAATAAGAGCACGTGGAGAAAATACGCGATTTAAATCACCATTTTTATAATTTAATTAATTGTTATTTTAATATTAATTTTCACTTTTCCCGGTTACATGAAAAGTTCAAAAATGTACTATTTTTCACAAATAGCCTTTACTCGCAAAATCTGTTCTTAATGTGATCTCATTTTAAGTAAAACAAATGAAACTTTAAATAACAAAAGAAGTGCAGTAAGTAGATTTTAAAATAAAACCATATTTTTTTGATTATGGACCTTTTTTTTGTGTTCCGCTAAATATGCCGGTGTGTTTAGTTACGATTATAAGTACTACTGAACTAATACTTTACATAGGGTCAATTTACACAGAAACGAAACTATACGCGACATGGCGCTGCATTTTTAAGATTGGTTTTTCAAAATTGAACTTTATTAATTACACAAGAAGATACACGTTTCATTGTAAGATTTCGAATGTCAGGTTGCACCGCGCTGCACAGCGCATATGTGCATTGAACTTATGTCATATATAAAAATTGTCTCTTTTTGTATAGTGAATAAAGTTCAATTTTGAATAGATACCTTATTTATGCAGCGCCGCGTAGCGTCGCGTATCGTCGCAGTGTGAACTGACCCTAATGTGATCATAAATACCCTTTGTCACCATTTCAAGTACTTAATTAAGTGTAGGTACCAAATAGCTTCTGAATTAACGCACTTTTATACTGCGTGTTTTTTCAGTCAGTGTCCAAACTGTTTTTTAAGTCAGTGTCCAAACTGTTTTTCAGTCAGTGTTAAAACTGTTTTTTCACTCAGTGTCCATACTGTTTTTTCAGTCAGTATCCAAACTGTTTTTGTCAGTCAGTGTCTAAACTTTTTTTTTCAGTCAGTGTCCAGCTGTTTCCTACAAAAGGGCTACGGTATAGATAGCATTTTATAGGAAACAGCTGATTTTTATTTACAAGAAGAAAAGTTGATCCCATAGTAAAAGTTGCTTATATCCAAGAGTATTTTCACTCCTGAAAGTTTGGACGCTGACTGGAAAAACACCCGGTATTTCATTTATATTTATACAACATTGTACAATACTACTTTACTTTTTGTGTAGTGAATAAAGTTTAATTTTTAATCACTAACTTAAAAATCCGCATTGCGTATCGTCTCGGTTCGAGCTGACCACAGAACTCTGTTCTAGCTCTATCAAGATGAACCTAAATATAGAGGGAAACAGAAAAATTACATCACGTTTGAAGTTCAAAGTATTGCCTACATGAAGCGTATACCCACTCGTAACCGTTGTAACACTACTTAATAATTGTTATAATAATATATCTATGGATGCTATCGCACCACGTCAATCTGGTCCCGCGGTAAGTTCTTGTAGAACTTGTGTTACGGGTACCAGACAACGGAAATATATTTAAGATTTTTATTTAAATTAAATAATACAATTTAAATGTCGCTTAATTACTAACGCACAATAAAGGATCACGAGCAGGTTATAATAAAATGTAATTTCAGGAGCAACCGCTGCTAATCGCTTTCTACGTGGGCTTCGTCGCCTACTATCAGGCTGTCCCTTCGCTCGTTTGCACCATAATAATACGTTATTTCAGGAGCAACCCCTGCTAATCGCCTTCTACGTGGGGTACGGCGCGTTCATGGCGATCACTATCTTCATCATCGCGCTGCTGCTGCTCCTCTGGCTGTACTGGGCTCATGCTCTGGTGACACTGCTCTTCGACGGTAAATCTTATGCTAGGTTTACACGCTAGGCAAGCAGCTTGGCAAGCAAGCCTTCTACATGGGGTACGGCGCGTTCATAGGGATTACCATCTTCATCATGGTGCTGCTGCTGCTCCTCTGGCTGTACTAGGCTGAGTCTCTGGTGCAGTTTTCAGATTACCTCTGATACGTTGGAAAAGTCGCTTGACAGACAAGGACAAAACATTGTATAGCTTATACATTGTGTAAATATTTTTATTAGTAAGGGGGTTAGTAACTATATTATTTGCCAAATTTCATAGTTGTAATCTTATGAATTTTGATTACCTTTAAAGTATCGAAATGAGTGTTTTTGTGGCAAAAACAGCATTTTTGTGGCAAAATCAAACGTAAAAAATTACGTTTGATTAGAAGTCTAATTTTTCACAACTTCAAGGGGCCGTAGACCTATTTTCAATACAATCTCGGTTTGGTTAACGCGCTGACTCATTAGCATATACATCAAATCGTGCGACGAGATTTAGCCGATAATAACTACGAGAATTGACGCCCAGATTATAAATTTACCGAATACGGTTAGAATTTTAATTCGATACCATAAATCGGTCCAGTAGATTCAGAGCCTACTCGATGCAAACAAACATACAAACATTTCCTCTTCATAATATTAGTATAGATAATTATGATTCTGGTTAATATGCATATTTATATTTTCAGGTTTATACGTGTTTTGTCTCATGAAGATGCACGACGGGTATGAGAGTGTTGTAAGAGGCAAGTGCTCAGGCAACTTGGAACATAATCTCCTGCAGGAAGAGGAGCTCCCGGCGTAGCGTTCTGTGCCTATAACGCTAGATCTACACGTTAGGCAGGCAGCTCGCCAAGCAAACGAACCTAGCGCACCCCCGTCGAACCCTGTTTGCCAAGCTGCATGCGTAACGTGTGCGTGCGCCATTAGACGTAGAAATTATTTTAAGATTTTATAAAGTGTTACAAGGAGATTAATTACCTACTTGTAGCTTCTAATAGCATGTTATATTAGTTATCTTTTATGAGATAGAAGTTAGGACCTACGATTTACGAATTTTATGTACCTACCTTGTTTATTTTTAACCTCGAAAACGGAGGAGTGTTATAAGTTTGACGTGTCTGTATGTGTGTCTGTATGTGTGTCTGTATGTGTGTCTGTATGTGGCATCGTAGCTCCCAAACGGATGAACTGATTTTGATTTAGTTTTGTTTTGTTTTATTAGCTGATATGATCGAAAGTGTTCTGAGCTATAATTCATCACCATCGGTTCCCTCACTGGTTGATAATTCGGATGTTACTTACAATTTTTATTTTTTTTTATTAGATTAAGTAGAAATAACGATCTCTGGTAAATGTTATATAAATTCTATTCCTACCTCAATGTCTCAAGTTAATAATATAATAAGAATAGTTTGTAGTTTTAAAAAGTTTATAAGTATATAATTATAGTAAAAAATGTAATTTAAAGATTTCCACCTGCGTATTAAAACACGCACTTTCTATAAACCGAAAAGCTACGAAGCCACTAAGGTAGCCAAGTAAAAGAAAACTGTTTAATTACCGCGGTACTTTAAAATATATAAATTTATTTTACGGTGCTTTTTAATTTAACCTAAGGTCCTTATATATAAAATTGGTGTTTTGTCGTACTAGCTACTTTGATCTCAAATATATCTTCTTTGCTTAGGAATTCCAATTTCAAATTTATACCGCTATTTACTCATGCATTTTTGTTTCGAAAACTGTAATTCATCTCGTTTTTTTACTCTTTTGGTTTTTTCTTCGCGTCACTCTGTTTACAAAATGGAAAACTTGAAATATCGCATTATTTTCGAGTACGAGTTCCACCGTGGCACCAGTGCCGCAGAAACGGCTCGAAGGATTAATGATGTTTATGGCGGCGGTGTCGCAAAAGAAAACACAGTGCGTTTTTGATTCCAACGTTTTCCTTCTGGAAATTTCGACTTGCAGAACAAGCCCCGTGGACGGCCGGAGACCAAAGTTGATAATGAATAATTGAAGGCTATTGTGGAAGCGGATCCATCGCAAACCAAGTCCGAGTTAGCTGCAGGCTGCGGTGCTAGTGATAAAACTGTTTTAATCCACTTGAAGCAAATTGGGAAGGTCAAAAAGCTTAGAAGGTGGGTACCTCATTAATTGAGTGCAGTAAACCGACAAACGTGCGTCGACTGCTGCATTACATTACTCAACCGGCACAATAATGAAGGGATTTTAAATCGAATCATTACCTGTGATGAAAAGTGGATCCTGTACGATAATCGGAAATGCACATTGCAATGGCAGAACCCTGGCGAACCAGCCAAAGCATGCCCCAAGCGAAAATTGACTCAAAAAAAGTTATTTGTGAGCGTTTGGTGGACTAGTGCCGGTGTTGTTCACTACAGCTTTCTTAAATCTGGCCAGACGATTACGGCAGATGTCTGTTGCCAGCAACTGCAAATAACGATGGAATAGCTAACTGTTAAACAACCGAGGTTCGTCATTCGCTCTAGGCCACTTTCTGCTTCAGGACAATGCTAGACCACACACTGCACAACAGACGGCTACCAAATTAGAGGAGCTTCAATTAGAATGTCTAAGACATCCACCGCACTTTCCGGACCTTGCTCCAACAGATTACGATTATATTTGGATAACTTCTTGCAAGGAAAAAAAATCAACTCCGATGGGGCAGTACAAAGCCCCTTCAAAGATTTTATCGATTCCTGTCTGAATAGTTTTTTTAGTAAAGGAATCAATGAACTACCTATGAGATGGCAAAAGTGCATAGATAGCAATGGTATATACTTTGATTAAATAAATATATTATGTTTAAAGAAAATCGACTTTATGTTCCTCCTTTACAAAACGCCAATTTCGTATTATGTAATGACCTAATATTATTACATGATATCTGGATAATTTATTGTAAAATCTTGTTTTATTATTATTAGCATTATTATTAATTCTATAAAATATTAGTGTTTCAATTGACACATATATATATATATATATATATATATATATATATATATATATATATAATATTAAATGTAATTTACGTAATATAATAATTTACAATTGGGAAAAAAGGAACAGTTACTTAATATACAGAATTGACTTTATTCATTGTTATATGCATTTCACAAGAAACATTTTAACAAATTAAGTAAATATATATATATATATATATATATATATATATATATATATATATATATATATATATATTTAATAGTATGCATTATTCAACATTATAACAATTTTAATATCATCGTCAGCCTTAATCATAATTCATTAAACATCTGAGGTAATAAGGTGTCTACCTAAAAATTAATAAAATTAGGTTAAAGATATTATCTAAGTAATTAACAAACTGCCAATTGACAACTAAAATATAAGTCATTTACTAAGTTGAGATCATTTTCCCTTAAAAATCAAATTAAAAAATACTCTTTGAGCATAAAATGGTACACTTAGTTTTAAACAAAATGCTACATTCACCTACTCGCTTGGCAAGCAGCTTGGCCAGCAAGAAAACCATTTTCTCCGGTGGCACTTCCACATCCCTGCATCTAATCTTTATTGCTAAGCTGCTTATGTCTAGCGTGTGCGAACGCCATTACATCCCATTTGCACTGGTAGTCTATGAGCTCGGCTACCATACCGTCAGGTTTCAAAATTTGTATGACCGTTAATCTTTTTATATAAGTATTTTACTTATGATAAATATAATTTATTGTTTATAGAATAATTAGACTTCTTCTCTATTGTTCAGTAGCTTGTAGAAGCTGTGGCTGAGAAGAATCGTGTAAATGTTGAGACCTGAAAATTAATAAGTTCATTAGGTTTGTCATCGATTACCAGATGAAGGCGGCACAATCCTAAAACACCGACCTCCCTAGATTCTAGAACAGTCATGGCGGTATTGCGTCATACATTATAACGAAAAGGCATGTATTTAAACTTGCGACAAAACAATCAAATTTTGGATGTGAAAAAATCGAATATACTAAATTACCAAGTTGGCGAAAGAATGTAAGGAACAAAAATTCCAAATCTGGCGAATAATAATTGATACCAGTTATGTTCACTGAGTATTCCAAACTGGCAGAAAGACATTATTTTGGCGAACAAATAATCATCTTGGCAACAATTTGAGAGTACACATTTAATTTAAGAATAGGCACATATATTTTCCCTGATGTAGGAAATTAAAAAAAACATATAATAAGCAGCAAAATGAGCGTACATAAAAAAAGTAAAGGAGCGTACAAAATTCCCATTTTAAATTTTTCTCGCTTCGGGGGGTGTTGGTGGGGGATTTTGAAATTTTGGCGGATATTAATTTTTCGTAAAATAAATATTCGTCGTATTTTGAGGTTTTTAGGGATGCTAAATACAAAAATTATATCCATTTTGAATTTCAAAGATGAATTTTTGATTAAATGAATCTAGGTGTCCTTTTCTAGGTTTTAAAGGGATGTTAAAGACAAAAAAATATTTATTTTTTCTAAAATTCTTCTATCTTAGAAACTGAAAAAAAAAATCTTCTATCTTAGAAAATTTATATAGCTTTACACATCGCTCGGATCTCAAAGTAAAGAGCAATTGCCATAATTTTTTTTTCTATAATCGCTTCTATCTCGGAAACGGTGCATCCTAATGAAAAAATAATGACAATTTACTCCCTTTCAGTAACCTCGCAACCACATATTTTCTTCACGATGGGAGAAAAAGAAATTTGAAACTCCTTAATTTTTCAACATTTATATAGCTTTTATACATCACTTGTGTCTCAAAGTAGAGCATTGCCATATTTGTTTTCTATAATTCCAGAAATTTATATAGCTTTAACATAGCTACATAGCATACTGTGATAATAACCTTCAATCCTAATCAGCATCCCCAAGAACTTTTAAATTAGTACTCATGTCATTTTTACGAAGAATGAAAATTCTCCATTTTGGAAATTGAAATTGGAACATAATTTTATAACCAGCACAGCAGGAACCTGGAAAAGACACCCATATTAATTTTAAATAAAAAATGTACGCCATTTTGGAATTTCAAAATAGATTTAATTTTCATATTATTCAGCACCCCCCAAAAACCTTGAAAACGACACCCATAACAAAGGAAAACAAACTCCAATAGTATCCAAAAATGTGATTTTCCGTAAAATTTGCAAATTTGTAAATTGAATTTTAGCAGCTATTAATTTATCAACCCAATCTGGTTTTATAGCTGCTTGCATCGTTTAAGGGTCGCCAACTCGGAAATTTAGTCGCCAACTTATAAATTTCGGTGCCAGTTTGGATTAAATTTTGCCACCTTTTATCTGCCAATTTTTGTATTTTTTGTGACCTGAGTGCTTTCGCCAGTTTAGTAATTTATTAGTCGCCAACATATTATGTTCGCTGCCAAATTCAGTAATACAGTATGCTTATGTGCAGTCGCCAACTTATTCCGAATTAACAGAACAGTGTTCTGTTAATTCGGAAGTTAAAGAAATACTTGTGATTAGTTCGAGTGTTTTTTTGTCTATTAAAACATCTTTTAGCGATGGGTTCTCTATATTAGGTATGTAATAACCTGACCTATCTAAGGCGGGGTTTAAGTGGGGTACCATCGCCATTCGACGATAAAATATACGTAATGGTTATAACATTATTTTTTGTTGGCCGGCTACTTGACATCCTTGCCCAAAATGTGAGCCTTGTCCTTTATGTGAGCCTTGTCCTTTACTGCTCCTCTATGAACTACTTGTTTATAATAGCAGCTACCTACCAGTGGTGTGGGGTTCCTATAACTCCATTCTCATCGGCTTCACTTAGATACCACTTACCTTTTGAAGATCCTCATCCAAATCCCTACATATTATACAGGCTAGGGCTTTCCTATGAAGGAGATCAAGCCTTCGCCACTGCTACCTACATAAACGTTCTGATGGATGGATGACGACTCAATTTTTACTATCGTCATATCATTCCATACTGACCATTCTACACTACAACTAGAAAACTCACCGATATAGAAGAGCTCCATGCAGATGGTGCCGGCGTTGTAGTGGGTGGCGTTAAGGAAGAACGTGAACATTGACAGCAGGAAAAACACCACCCACATCACGAAGTACGCCTTGATGATGCCCGCGCGCTCCTGATGATGGTTAACATTACAAAAGAAACAACAAAGTCTGCCCAAAAAAAAACATATTCAAGAAGCGCGGTATACGATTTCTGTTCTAAATGTACTAAAACGACGATTGAATTTTCCCATACTCACTGTTCCTACCATTCAAACATTTTATGTTCTGTCGTTTGCGTAAATTTGGGTCTCCGTTTTTGGACTGCAAAACAGTTCTATTTCAGAATAACCGGCCGGCCCCAGAAGGTTGTAGGTGTAGATGTTATCTACACCTACAACCTACGGGTGAATGCTGGAGAGTGGAGGTGTAGGTGTAGTTATTTATTTATTCCAGCTTATGGTTAAGACAGAACAACGTGTGTCGGGTCTGCTAGTTAATATAGGGGTCCCCGTGTTCATGGGTTGGCATATTTTTTCTACTAATCTTATTGTAATTTTACTTTCTGTTAATTACGATTTTTTTTAATTTATGCATTACTTACGTGACATTGTGACTCAAAATGAGTAAAATATATAAACCTGCCTCTGTAAATTAACAAAATAACTTACCGATATTACCCCATATATGAAGAACAGATCAAAGAAGAACTTGATGAGGAACATGAGCACTAGTATTATGGACATGGCGTATAAGCCGGTGAACTCCGCCTCCAGATTGGGGTCGTGGGTCTCCTTGGCCTCCTCTTCGAAGGGCTCTAGGGTGCACGCCACCACGATCATGATGACGAATAGTATGAACGAAAGGAACTGGAAACATAGGTAATATAACATACGAAATTATTAAGTAAGGCAGTAAGAAGGTGTGTAATTTGTATTAATGATCGAAGAGTGTCATCGATGTTTCCCGCGACTTCGTCGCAAAAGGAAATCTCGCGGGAACCGTACATTTTCCCACAGTAATAAGTAGCCTCTGTATCCCTATATCTCCCCGTATTAGTGTGAGTGTAAGTAGTGAGTTAATAAACGTTATTCGCGAGCACAACATCTTTCATTGGACTCCCCAAGCCTGCACATTGCAGTCTACTTTATATCGGTGCCAAATTTCATGATGATCGGTTTAGTAGTTTTTACGTGAAAGCGTAACAATCAAACATACAAACATATTTCACCTTATAATATTAGTAATAAGGAAGTAAGGATCGATATCTAATTTCGTGCTTGTAATATTGCGAAGTTAATTTGATGACATTAACACTTTATTTTGACGATAGTTTGTAATATAATTATACTTTTACTAACACATTATGGAAAAATAATTTGGCGATATCGGACAATCATTTTTGAAATAAATAACAAAACTTTGATAGGGACAGAACGCTTCCAACGTTCCTACTCTTATGCTACCGAAATCCTAATGCTCATAAAATTAAATCATTGAAATGTAGATTAGCTCTATTTGATTTCAATGTAGTTAATTAATATTTAAGTTCCTGGGAGACCGAGCTTAGCTCGGTGTTTTAGTAGAACGATAAAATAATAAAAATAAATAAAAAATATAAAAGAAAAAGAAATAATAAGAATCACAAGAATATTTATCTTTCCGGATTCGAACCCACCACATTCCGAATTTCCAAACAATGCAAAAATTATACGTAGGTACGCATAACAACCTGCCAATCAGACTGACGTAAGCGAAATTATTGATATATTGTTGCACGAGGAAATAAAAAAAAACATATATTGCTTAAAAATGCGCAGTTTCTAGGGATAAGGCCTAGCTAGATCGAGTTTTCCCCCAAAACTCCCTGCATACTAAATTTCATGGTAATACTTGTAGCTGTTGTCGAGATACCGATTATTTATATACAAGATCGTCTTGTTTAAAGTATAAGATTTACCGCATTGATGCAGCCCATGACGATGTTGCCGGTCTTTAGGTCAAGCACGAAGCAGCAGGTGTGTAGCTCGGGCAGCCCCATGGTGGTCTGGAAACTATCAGGCTATGGTACAGCTCGTTTCTCTACTGTGGCAATATTAACGCAGAGCAAGTATAATAACTTGCTACTTTGTTGGCAATGAGTATGACTCGTTTATATGTTATAAGGTTAAGATTAATAGTATTTTGGAGACTTTGAGGAGAGTATTCTCCCCATCAGTGTGGACTGTGTACATAATTAAGACTTGGTCAGATTCAGGTTTTTAATACAGAAATTCTTCACGTTTTTGCCAATAATTTCTTTGACAGAAATGACAATGAAAATGACATTAATAATTATTTATCAACTTGTAGTGTCCAGTATATAAAAATATTTTAACAAATTAATCATGCGGCTTGATTGAGTATTAGATTAATTACTATTTAAAGTTAAGCGCCTAGAAAATTTGTTGAGCAAAGTTTCTGATCCTTAAGAATTTTATGGCTCAAATCACACCGAAACGGCAGCGGAGCGGCCAGCAGCATAACTGTCATATAATTTTAAACTTCATCCTCATTACTATAAAACACAGTTTCGATTGAGACAACCGCCGCCGCTTTCGGCCGCCGACGGTCGCTAGCGGCCATCGGCGGCCATGACAGTTATGCTCCTGGCCGCTCCGCTACCATTTCAGTGTGATTTGAGCCTCTCGCAAAGCAGAAAAATAATATTGAACTAAGTATGTATAAGACGACCACCTTAACGTTAATGTCACTCGGCAATCTTCGTTTTTACGTCGTTTTCGTCGGATGTGACAAACGATGTATGAAAAAAAAACGACGATTGCCGAAATACATTAGCAGCGTGGTTTTACAGTGTAGGCACACAATACGTACATGTTTAATGAGGATAAAATGGCACACTTTTTTTTTCTTAGTTTGACTGATTTGAATAGATAAATTCACTTAAAAAAACCATAACGCCTGTTAAAAGGAACTAAAAGGAATTAGGTAGCTGTGCCCAATTATGAAAAAAAGAAAAACATCCATCCATCCATCTTATCCCGTATTTTATTTTCGCCACGCACAATCGCAGTCAAACCTTATAGTACAACCTAGCTTTTATTGCAAAGTTTAGTCACGATCAAATATTATAATATCAAAATATATTAAATTCTTTCTGGTCCTCAGGCAATGAACGAGATATTTTATTAAACTTATACATACTTGTATATAAATATAGAATAATATAAACTGAGGTACTTACTTTGTCTATTCACACACAAAATTCCTGTCAATGGGATGAAGCAGCTACGCAAACTGAGAATGTAACTGAAGACACCAAAGACAGACCATAGATGAGTTACAGTACAGAAGACTTATTTAACTTATACGATAATAATTACTAGGTATTGGATATACGTACATATTTTTGCGGATTTATTTCCATTTAAATGTAAGGTGCAAAAATCTATATTCTATATTCTATCATATAGCCGCAAATAGGTAACAAACATAATATAAAAACATTTAGGGTCCCTAATTATCTCCTTGCAGTATTTTATATTGATTTTTATTGTTCCCCAAATATATGGGTGATAAAATTGGACCAGTAGTTTAGATGCTACGAGTTAACAAACATACATACATATTACATACATGCATACATACATAGACTGCCAAAATCATTACCCTTCCTTTTGGCTTCGCCGTAGTCGGGTAAAAACAGGACCTGATTACTGTCTGTCCATTTGTCACCAGGCTGTATCTTCCTAACTGTGATAAATATACAGATGATGTATTTCAGTTGCCGCTATGACAACAAATACTAAAAACAGAATAAAATAATTGTTTAACGGAGGCTCCCATACAACAAACACGATTTTTTGCCGTTTAGTATGTGACCCTTAGTGCGCGAGTCTGACTGGCGCTTGGTCATTATTTTTATCTAGTAGAAAGTCTAACTGACTTGTCGAGTTTATGAAATTTAAAAAGTCCTAATGGCCAGTGTTTCAGTGAAGGTAATTGTTTTACCTTCACTGAGACACTGGTCATTAGGGCTTTTTTAAATTTCAAAAACATAAATGTTAATATCAGGAATAAAAATTAACTAGTAATTACATAATACTACTATTTAGTAGTTACTTTCAACTGTGTACTAGGTAGGTTATAGGAGTCAGTGTCTCCGCCGCGACGCGTCTCTTCCCTATCTACTCTATGTCAGACTCTGGCGCCGCTGTGTCTAGATGGGGGATCGATCCCGCATCCGGCACGTCACGTGACTCACAAGATCAACACAGTAACTAGGTTTTGCAGCATGCTACCGTAGACAAGAGGAAGGCCAAAAATCTAGAGAAGTCTCAACAAAACTAGACGAGAGCGAACAAAAATAGAAAACAGCCAAGAAGACGCAGCAAAATTGATTAAGGTTATCAAAACGTAGATTGATAAAACGGCCAATAAAGCGGCAAGGAAGGCAGCAAAGAGGCTAACAAAACGGAGCGAATTTGAGGACGCCATATTTGAACATTGAAGTTTTATTGACTTGGACGTTTTGGCAGATAATTATTTATGGTAAGTCAAAATTCCCTAATTCATACAATCTGATATCTTTCAGTGGGCAGGAAGATAATTATTATCTTCGTTACATAGAATCTAGCAAATTCGAGTTAAATACTATATCAGTATCAGTTTTATTTATATGGTAGCTTTTGCGCGCGGCTTTGTCCATTGCCCCCTAATGGGGATGAATTTCAAAAAATCCTTTTGAACGGATTTCCACGTCATGAGAATGCGTGCCAAAATTTAACGGAATCCCTCCAGTCGTAGATATTTCACTATACAAACTTTGGACCCCATTTCACCCCTTTAGGGGACGAATTAAAAAAACTATAAATTATGTACTCAATGATTTGTATTCATTACCTCGAATATTTAATTTCATGGAATACAAACTTTTAACCCTTATATCGCAGATTAATAAATAGTTACTACGTAACTCATATATCACCCTCAGAGGCTATTGTTTCTACCTATCGACATTATCACTGTTCTTTGGTACTAAGGTTCAATAGTGGTACAATGTTGAATGTGGGTTTCCGCGAACGCACACTCAGAATGAAATAAAAATAAAAGGTCTGGTAAAAGGGCTTGGTTCGGAATTGATCCAGAATCGACAGAAACGAAATGGTTGCTAATGTGGTCACATTAAATCATCTCACCATCAATCATTTATGATGTCACCAAAAAGGAAAACTCGAAAAACGCCGGGTATAGAAGTTATGAGCAAGAATAAAATCAGTTTAAGGAAATGACCGACATGAGACGATGTATGAAATACGACGATTCCCGAAAGACATTAAAATCGTGGTTGTAGTGTGCATATTAATATGTTGGTCTGTGTCGCTAGTAGGTATATGTGTAGTTTTTGGTGTTGATATTGTAGGTAGGTAACATACACACGCCTACAATTTCAATGTACGGAGGTACGATTTCTAGCGGAAGTTCCGCAATTGTGGAGACGATAACAAGGCGGGTATCAACTCTAATCTATACCTACACCTACCCATCTACAACAAACAACTTAACTACATACACCTACAGTTCATACACAAATATTTCTACACCTACGTCTATACTACACCTACGTCTATACCTACTATGATTTTGGATTCTATTATTGATTCTATACCCGGCGTTTTTTTTAGATTACCCGTTTGGTGGCATCCTACTAATATTATAAATGTGAAAGTTTGTGAGGATGGATGGATGGATGTTTGTTACTCTTTCACGCAAAAACTACTTAACGGATTTCGATGAAATTTCGTATGTATGGTAGTAGTTTAGGATCTGGATTAAAACATAGGCTACATTTTATCCCGAAAAAGTACAGTGTTCCCGAGGGATACTATATTAACGCGAGCGGAGCCGCGGGCATCAGCTAGTCAAATATGATTTAAAGTGAACAACGATTGGCAACGATTCTGGGTTTTTTTGTATGGATTTTGGACCGAGGCCATTATGTAGATTTTTGTATAAATAAGGATTACAAACCTAACAGTACACTCATTTTCATACATTAAGTTCGTGAGGGTTCGTATAAATAACAAAATATTTTTATTATATTTTCCAATTTTATGTAGTTAGCCAATAACCGAGCCCAACAACAAATTTCGAATTTCTAGTTCTGCTATAAATATGTTTTGAATTATGCTGACTATGAGTAGTACCTTACATACCATGGAGATATGGATGTACTCATCTGCATATCTCACAAAATCGTGTTATTTGCCTCTTACTATCTCGTAAACTATACACACGATTTTTATGAAATTCCAAACATAAGCTCATGTTGATGACAAACATTTTGATCGCTAGCTTTATTACAAACGAAAACATGGGGGCACCAAAAATCCGCGAAATGATTCGAGAAAATATATATAGTACAGCCGCATAAGCAGTTGGCGAGTGCGAGACCGCGGCTCAGAATACCTGGATATAATATACTAATGTATGATCCAATCAGAATCATAATAATCAAGTATACACTCGTAATAACGTTAAACATTTGGCGTGCAGAGACGAAACGCTCAGAGTAGTGTTAGTGGATTAGAGACGAATTAGAGACGCATTTTATAACTTAAAAGTGACAGATTATGTAACAATTTAAAAAGACGTGCTTTAAAATACGACTCCGTTAGACAGGTTCAAAATTTAGTAGATACGATACTATCCAATAGGGATATTTTTTGCGACAACCGCAACGGTATCAAAACCATAGTTAAATCACTGACTATTCACTAGAATCACTACATTCGTATCCGTTTCTTACCTAGGTGTGTTATTACAGATTCATCATCATCAAGCGCTGCTGGCTTGTCTTCAAAGAACCTTTAACGAAGAATCCGCGTTCTGCAATGTGAAGTCTATATTATGTAGAAAAATCCGAATAGTTTAAATATTTCAGTATTGTTTTTTAATAATCAAAGCCGATTTCGACTACAGCGACTGCTGGACGGGCTCAGCAGCTGGCGTCTCACTGCTCCGCGCGGTCGAGTGCACGGATATGGCTGCTATAGCCAATTTCGACCTTGAAGGTCCTTAAGCACTTCGGGCAGGTGGGTATGCCAGTCTCGTATACATTAGATACGAAAAATTGATAATAGATAATATTTCCATCAATTAAGTTTTATAAACATTTTAAATAGGGCCTAAATTGTGCCCTTAGGTACTCCTGACAATAAAAGTAACATTTTAGCAGTAATTCTGGATAAATGACAGTAAAAATATAATTGAATGTGTGACAAACGCCAGATGTTGTAAGCTGATTATGTTTCAACTGATTAAAATATATCATAACAATGAATACTGTTTTAAGTGCTAAGCGCAATGCTGGTGTAACTTTTAATATATATATATATATATATATATATATATATAACACTCAATTTAACGAGGCAATGGACATTAGATAAATTAGTTGAATGATATAAACGCGTCACACTATCGGCTAAGTAATTGTTCGCTTGACAATCGCCAAAGCGCTTGGATCAATGGGCCAGAAAACAAATGGAGAGTAAAGTTTGTTTACATTCAAAATGAATAAAACAAGTACAGCAGAACTTACACCAGAAAATAAACATTTAGACAACGTATTGAAGACAATGATGATCTGTGGAATATTGTTATCAATAGTAGGAGTGACTGTGCAACTGTGCTTGATAATTCTGTACCGGCAGTTGCGAAAATTTGACGAGATAATACTCTGCGAGATGACAGCGGCGAGGACGATTATTGGTCTCTGTGAGTTCTACGTTATATACCATCTGCAGAGTATGGGGCAGTGTGTGCTCAGTTATATAGTGTTTGGTGTGTACATACATTCTGACGTCGTGCTACTGACTCTTATGTTTTTATTCACGAAGAATCTCTTCTCCAAAATTGTGAAAGTGTTCTCAGTTAAATCTTACAATCTAGTCGTTTTATCTCTATGCGTATGGCTGGCACCCTCCCCCTTTTCCATTATATGTCCATTATTATGGTCTCAAAATTTTGAATACTTCGCAACCTACTACAATGTGTACGCCCACATAAAGTTTGGAGTTCTCACGATAAACATGCTATGTTTCTTCATGATAATTTATGTAACGTTAAGAAGACGATTGGATAGAGACAGAAGTTTAGCGAAGTATCTAAAAACGACCGTGATTGTTTTTCTTTTGGTCACCATGATGAGTTTACAAGTCTTCGTGACGGACCTCCTGGCGTACTACTACGAGAACATTAAAAGTGATATCCTTGTCAAATCCTTTGCTACACTCAATTCGTACCAAGTTATTGCAATCATGGCTTATTTTGTTTTAATGATTAGAAATAAAATTAATCACCCCGTCAGTGCAAGTGTGAGAATGAGTGATATGACCACTACCGTTTCTGTATGACGTTGCTAATATTTATTGTTAAAAACGTCGTCATTCAATCATTTGCCGGGTTTTTGCGATACAAATGTGACGTTTTTAACAAATAGTTATTGGTAGATAGGTTATTGAAACGGGCCGTTAGTAATCTGTGCTAGAGATCGCCCTGAGGTCGAAATTCGCCTATGATTTTAGGTTTAGACGTTACAAGGGCTCTTTTGCCTCTAGATAGAAAAAGAAATGCAAAAGTTGTGACAGATTGACAAATATCAACAACAAATTCTCGCGGGAACCGTACATCTTCCGCTATAAAAAGAAGCCTATGTCCGTAAGTAGTAATTTTCCCGTGGTCTACTCTATAATTATATGTGCCAAGTTTCGGAGCCTATTCAATGCAAACAAAGAAACAAATCTTTCCTGGTTTTTAATATTAGTATAGATAAGTACCTATACGTAGTACCTATGTATTACAAATTATTATATAGGATATTTACAAAACCAATTGCTAAAAAAATATAGAGAAAATATTGTGTACTTAAATATGAAGTCCTGGGTAACCCAGCCTTGTTCGGAACTCTAGTACATAAAAAGAAAAGGAATCACAAAAACATTTTACCGGGGTTCGAACCCACCACATTCCGAATTTGCGACCAATACAAAAATTAACCAATCTACCAATCGGACTGACATTATAAGAATCGAAATTATTGATATATTGTTGCACGACGAAAGAAAAAACACATAATATGTAACTTAAAAATGCACAGTTTTATGGAACGACTTGCAGCCGTTGCCGAGATTACGATTATATAATATACAAGATTGTCTCGTTTAAAGTATAAGATTACGTTTGAGACGTATGCGAGATCAGAGATCGTGGAAACTTGTGGCTTATAGTAGTAAGCTTTTAATAGTATATTAATTAGCTGTAGCATGGAGGAATTATTACTAGTAGGTAGCTGGATACCTATATTATATTGTATTTCCTCGGAAAAGGGCGCCACCATTGTGTACTTAAACAATTTAGGTTAGATTTAAAATAGTATTAATTTCTGTGTTTTACATTAATAAGTGCATTTGTAACCGACTTCCAAAAAAGGAGGCGGTTATGCATTCGGCTGTATATCTATATTTTTTTGTTCAACGATAATTCCGCCGTCTGTGGACCGATTTTAAAAATATATTTTTTTATGTAAAGGGTATAATCCCAAGTTGGTCCCGTTTTCACCATAGTGGTAACCTGATGATGGGATCCATGAGGAATCAAGGGAACTCCTCGAAATTTATATGGACACATGTGGGATTTCGATTTTTTCTGAAGTAAGTAATTTATGCATATGCTACCAAAATGTAAGATTTAGCACCATATCTTGGTGCAAAATCTTACATTTTGGTTCATCTTACAAACCCTGGATTCAAAAGTACTGAACAGAACTCCTGACTCCTTATAGATACATGTTTTGGGATTTCGGCGTTGTTTAAAGAACTGAAAGCATATGACACTAAAGTGGAGTCATTTTAATAGGTAACATTTGACGTCTGTCAGTTTTATCTTCATAGTGAGGTGACCTGCTTAAAAACATCGATTAAAGTGAATGAATCGATACGGAATTGAAACATATTATGTGAATTTTAAAAATGTTCAATTTATTTATTTTTTGTATTTTTATAGATAGTTAAAACAATAATAAATATAACTATGTTTTATTATAATCACAACGTGGTTATTAATTTATGGTGATATTTCTTCACAAGTAATCAGTGCATTCGATTCTACTTATCAGCTTTCGATTTTTAGAGTAACATCATAGTGTTTATAAGGAAAAAGCGTTAACTGACGCAACATTGTAACGACGTTCAGTTCTTTAGATCAAATTGTTTATTATGTTTAGAATGGTTTATTAGTGAAAGCAAATCGTAAAATTACTCGTATCGGTCATTATTACAGTAAATATGTAATCGTAATTGAAAAAAGTTACGGAATTCTGCAGTTCTAACAAAACGAAAAAATATATTATTTTATGCCCGCCGTTACAAGGTTACGTTGTTGAATTTTGATGAATTGTCAAATGTTACCTATTAAAATGACTCCACTTTATGTCAATTACGGTAATCATCATCATCACCACCATCATCACACCATACATCATCACATTACGATGATACAATAGGTACTTCTCATAGTATTTTACACCGACACGGATATCTTTGAACATTAGTCGTTACTTTGCCGTATGTGAACCTATTAAAATACACACACCGGCATATTTAGCGGAACATAAAATAAAGGTTTGATATCAGTATCATATAAGGCTGCTGGCTGGTTTATACGTCATGTAATTTAAAAAGAAATATTTTCAAATTAAGAAAACAACTGAACATCACATTTTATGCTATTGCTTTAATTTTATTCAAATACACCTTATCTGGAGCGAACTTCGAGTATTTCTTCCTTCTGAGTTTGATTTAAAATTTCATTGAAATACTGTTTTTTGTTAGTTTTTTTTTTAATCGCGTATCTTTTTGGAGTTGAGGACTGAATTATGCCTGACTTAGCCGCAACGGAGATTGTCAGGGCACTCGAAATGCGAAGAAATGGTCAAACCTACAGAGTGATATCCAGAGATCTTCGTCGACCAGTTTCAACGATCCATCGCAGTATCCAACGGTTCAGGGAGACCGGTACTTATGTGAGAAGAGCAGGACAAGGCAGAAAAAGACGCACTTTGAGTAGTTATGATCGTTTCATTCGGCTTCGTGTACGTAGGAACCCCCGTTTGACGGCCGTCCAAGCCCGACATGAGTTAGAAGCAGTGCGGGGTGTAACCGTAAGTGAGCGTACGGTACGAAGAAGGTTCGAAAAAGCTGGTTTGGGTTCATTTGTGCCCGCCAAGGCTCCAAGGCTCGAGGTAAATCATCGTAGAAACAGGTTAACTTTTGCTCAGGAACATCGACTTTGGAACGCGGACCAATGGAGTAAGGTATTGTTTAGTGATGAGTGCAGAATTCTCTTAAATCAAATTGACGGCAGGCAAAGAATATACAGACGCAAAGGAGAACGATACATTCAGACAAATTTGAAACTACAGTTGCATACGGTGGTGGATCAATAATGGTTTGGGCGAGCATTTGTTTGGGAGCTCGCACAGACTTGGTAGTGATTGACAGAGGGAGTCTGACTGCAGTTCTGTGTTTTAGAAGAAAATGTCGTACCGTTTGCCCCATATATCGGTGACGATTTTGTTTTTATGCAGGAAAATGCTCGGCCGCATACCGCTCGGGTAACTCAAGCTTATCTTAATGATATGAATATCACTGTTATGGAGTGGCCGGCGAGATCACCGGATATGAACCCAATAGAACACGTTTGGGACTTGCTGAAAAGAAAAGTTCAGTTCAGAATTCCAGCTCCTGCCAACGTGGGTGAACTGCGAATCGCCGTAGTTGAGGAATGGCGGAGACTATTCCAGGAGACCATCGATAACATCATTCTCAGTATGCCTAGACGGGTAGAAACTTTAATAAGAGCACGTGGAGGAAATACGCGATATTAATCACCATTTTTCTAATTTAATTAATTGTTATTTTTATATTAATTTTCACTTTTCTCGGTTACATGAAAAGTTAAAAAATGTACCATTTTTCACAAATAGCCTTTACTCGCAAAATCTGTTCTTAATGTGATCTCATTTTAAGTAAAACAAATGAAACTTTAAATAACAAAAGAAGTGTAGTAAGTAGATTTTAAAATAAAACCATATTTTTTTAATTATGGACCTTTTTTTGGTGTTCCGCTAAATATGCCGGTGTGTTTATATACTTCCCTTTGTCTGGTCCCCGTAACACAAGTTATTCGGATACTTAGCATTTGGCCAGACTGACGTAGCTTCCATAGATACTTAAGTATATTATTAATTATAAATAGTTGTTATAAAAGTTATACCTATTGTCTAATATTGTATACTCAATGTAGGATTGTAATATAGTAATGATTTTAAGGTTCTGTTTCACAATCTGCTGGTAAAAAATGATCGGCCATGACGTATATTTGACAGCAAAGATCTTCATTAAAAAATTTCAAAATGTCAAGATGACAAATGTCAATCCTAAGCTGCTCCAAGCAACCACAAAACTGGTGCAGTTCAAGTATGGACACTTTTTGCTTCCAGATGCCTCGTCTATTAAATGCTGATGAGTGTCAGATAGCTTATTTACATGTTTTGCATCTGTCGCTCGATATAAAGTAAGCAGCGACAAAACTTCCGAATAAGCCATCCGACACTAGGAGATTGTGAAACAGGTCCTGAAAGTAATTTTAAAGTATACGACAGAATAAATACTTAGTGACTGATGAATAAAAAGTTATTATACATTTTTTTAGTTATAATTTTCTAGTATTATAATATAATCTAGCAAGTAGTTTAAACATGCACAATAGTTTCATATATTAATATTAAGTTAGTTTTGCTTTTAATATCAATAGCAATATACATTATATCATGTATGTAATATAATGTATATTTTTAAATATAATATTATGTAGTACCAGTGATTATTATATCAATTGAGAAGTAGTGTAATTTTGAGGAAATGTAAGGCTTTTTTAGTTTTTTTTATTTATTATGAATATATTTTTTCAATAGTGCCTATTTGTGTGTTGTAGTTTTATTCATTTATAGCATAATTACCCGCGGCTTCTCCTGCGTGAAATTGAGTTTTAAACAAATTTTTGAATTTTATCTATTTTAAACGATATAGATATAATAATTTAAAACTTTCATCCCCCATTTTACTCTCTTAGGGGTTGAATATTAGGAAACGCTGAAATACGTACTTAACTCATTATTTTTCATACGAAATTTCATCCAAATACCTATGTCCAAGGAATAAAAAGTTTCATACAAACTTTTATCCCCTATCTTGCCCCCTTGGGAATTTTGAAAAATCCTTCCTTAGTGGATGCTTACGTCATATAAGAAATACGTGTGTAAAATTTCAAATTTCTAGCCTAAAGAATTTTGCCTTTGAGTTGATACATCAGTTCGAGCTTTGCTATTTATAATATACTAGCTGTCCCGACACACGTTGTTCTGTGGCACCAATAAATATAAACCGTTAATTTTATTTTACCTATTTAAAACCGTTTAAATTTCAAGACCAAAATTAGCCAAATCGGTCCAGCCGCTCTCAAGTTTTAGCGAGACATTGGAATTGCAATCCATTTTTATTATATTATATAAGATAAGATTTTCCATTACTTTGTAATTTTCCATATTAAATCACACATTTTATAAACTTTATATCGCGTCACACGGGAACGGGATAAAAAATATCCCATGTCCGTCTCCTGGTTCTAAGCTACCTCCCCACCAATTTTCAGTCAAATCGGTTCAGCCGTTCTTGTGTTATAAATAGTGTTTCTTTTATACGACGACACGACTTTCTTTTATATATATATATAGATATAGACAGATTTATTGTATTTATGAATTACTTATTTAATCCATAATTTCCTTCCTTCTTTTATATTTTTGGTTTGTTCTATAATTACTAATTTAAACTCCAAGAATGTGCGTATCTAAGAGTACTCTTTATAAGGGGTAGTTCACACTGAAACGAAACGACACGCGGCATGGCACCGCGTTGCACATGCGCTGTGCATCGCGGTGCAACCTGACATACGCACTCTTAGGTACACTGATACGTGTATCTTCTTTTGTAATGAATAAATTGTTATCTTAAAACAGCGTGTCGTCGTTGTTTGAATTGACCCTAAAAGTCCGGCAAAACACTTTTAGGGTCAGTTCGTTCGAAAGCTCGTTTTCACATTATTTCATATCAGATCTGCACAATTATAATCGTACAATATTAAAAACCTTGAAACTCAGATAACCCCGCTACCGCAAAACTATCATTAAGTATCCCAGTAATACTCGTATTTTTATAACGACGCGAGTCGCGACCGTCATTATATTGTGATGCGTGCGTCGATTGGTCTTGTCGTTTTTTATACAAATACAGGATTTTTGTCTTTGTGACGTCAAACAGACCTTTAATTCGTAAGTTTTTGTGCAAACAAAATACCAACCTCCTTATTAATCAAAATATTTACACAATGGATAAGCTATACAATGTTTTGTCTTTGTCTGTCAAGCGTCTTTTCCAACGTATAAGACAAGGACAAAACATTGTATAGCATAACCATTGTTTAAATATTTCAATTAGTAAGGGGGAAAAGTTTAGCGATATCCAGAGTTGACTGTAGGTACATATTTTGTAGTTTGCTGCTGAAGAAGGTACTTTTTAGGGTTCCGTACCCAAAGGGTAACAATGAAACCCTATTACCAAGACTCCGCTGTCCGTCCATCTATCCGTCTGTCTGTCTGTCTGTCACCAGGCTGTATCTCATGAACCGTGATAGCTAGACAGTTGAAAGTGTCACAGATGATGTATTTCTGCTGCCGATATAACAACTAAAACTAATAACCGAATACAATTAATATTTAAGTGGGGCTTCCATACAACAAACGGGTTTTTTTTTTGCCATTTAGAACGGAACCGAGGCGTGAGCGATACCGACTCGCATTTGGCCAGGTCAGAAAACGAGCAGGCGAGTCGCCTGGCGATAGATTGCCACCTATTGGTCTGTAGGTAGTAGGTACCTACAATACACAAAAATTGCGTTGCCAGTGTTTTATTAGCTTCGATGAGGCCATCCCTCTGGAGTTTGGACCCCAATTAGCTCGGTGCAATAATTTCAAGTGTTTTTCACGGCGGTTGACTTAAAAGTATGAGACCATGGATTCTATACTTTTCTTCTATACTCGAGCTGGCCCATTCGTGCCGAAGCATGGCTGTCCTAGTAAGTACGTATGAGTAAGTAATGAAATAACCACCAAGGAAACTGGACTATACAATAATATAATATCGTCGATTAAATAGAATCGTGTCTTTTTAAAAAAAATCGGAAAGTAAGACTTTTTGTATGGATAAAAGACACTTTACCTATTGTAAGTGTATTTTATCCGTATTGCAATGTAATTACATAATAGTCATTTATCCATACAAAAATATAGCTTTTATCAGGCCACCCCTAGCAATAGTCTTACTTTACGAAAATTTTGAAAAATGACACTTCTATACATTCGACGATATAATATTAACCTCACCTACCAATTCTATTAAACTTTAAACTCGAAAAAATATTTTGTGAGTCTTCTAGTTCTTGTATTATTTTTCATATTAGACATAGGCGTCCATAGGCGATCACATTTTATACTTTTTAGGGTCATTTCACACTGTGCTGTCTATGATGCGAAGCGACGGTGATTTAAGATGCTGTAATGATATGCATACCTAATACAGCGCTGCGTAGATCGACGCCGCGCGCAATTTCGATTTTTTTCGCTATTAAAAAGTGCGCGCCGCGTCGCAGTGTGAATTGACTCACTGTCTAATCACTAATGTCTATATTTCGCTTATTTTTTTAATATGTTTTGTTTTCTAATAAATTTAATTTATGTTAGATTACATAATATGCTATTTTTACGATTTTATTAACGTTGTTAATATTTATTAATTTCTTATGTTTACGCCTATATTGTTCATTTTTTAAACAGTTTACACAGTTACGGATTGTGTCGCGGTGCACTTTTCTTTTTCCCGACGTTTCGGCTACTTTCCAGCAGCCGTGGTCACGGTAGGACTGTTGTTGTATTTTTGTAATGTTACCTATATTTACAAAATTATATTTTAAAATAATATTATTATTTTCAGAATTCAATTTACATATTTCAATACGACAAAAAACATTATAGGTAGATTATTTATAGATCCAAAATGTAAGGAGTATATCAGACGAGTGCCCCATAACACTTATGATGTCAGTAAATAAATATTAAATATATTTCAATAGCATTCCTTCCAAATACGTTTTAGATTTCTGACAAAAGATTAAGCGAACAGCTGTAATAAATTCTTCGAAAACAATCAACTGCTCATTTTATTAATGACGACTTTGTGAACAAGGACAGACGTATGGCGGAAGACAGCGCTAGTCTTAATCCGAGCGAGCGTACAAACGCTAACGCCACTGATCCAGCTGTGGAAAAAAAATGAAAAAGTTCCGCGCCAAAAACAGCATTCCATTTTTGAAATTCTCTGGCTGAAAATTTTCTCCTTTTTATTTACCAAAAGTTTTAGTGCAATTTTGGTGCAATATGAATATTATTTATAACTGTTTTGTGTTTAATATTTAAATATTTTCAGATATTTTCCACAGTGATTTAAATAAAATAATAAACTTTGTTCAGCGAGCGCGAGAGACGAAAATAGATTTATATTATCCGTTTGTAAATAGAACTTAGATGTGAATCAACGCTTCGGAATAATTTTAGTTTTCACTACATCTACGTACGGAAAATACAAAAAATGTGTCACATACATGGTCACAGTGTAAAAAGAAAATTAACTATTTCTGGATGAATGGGATAGAAAATAGAATCTGTGGCATAGGATTTTCATACAAGGTAAATATATAATTTTGTACCTTTATCCGACGTCAAAACAGATTTTACACTAAGGGCAGTTACACATTCTACTGGCAATTGCCAGATAGCTTATTTGCATGTTTTGTCTCTGTCGCTCAGCATAAAGTAAGCAGCGACAAAAACCGAATAAGCTATCCCACACTTATTAGAAGATTTTGAAAGAGACTCAAAAAAATGTTTTAATATTATTTATTTCCAAATCTGTTTGGTGGTTTAGCCACTTTGAGTAAAATTGCACATTGTTACCTACTTTAAGTTGTTTTATATTGATAATGACACAAAGGGCTAGGATATTA
Organism: Phengaris alcon alcon; assembly: GCA_037179445.1. Taxonomy (NCBI): domain Eukaryota; kingdom Metazoa; phylum Arthropoda; class Insecta; order Lepidoptera; family Lycaenidae; genus Phengaris; species Phengaris alcon. The sequence goes on along the minus strand of JAYRCH010000135.1, from coordinate 1,702,336 downwards.
TATTATTATGTACTTACCTACTAACTTGTGTATTATACAACGGTAGGTATATTGCTTTTTGACGTGATAACGTCTTATAAATCGATGGAGCCGGCGCGGCTGCACGCACGAAAAAACATGACGTCATGCGTTACCTGTTACCCGTTATCGTTACCAAGTACTTTACCTCATTATTATTATTATTGTTGTTGTTGTTGACGTTGTCACGTTCAACTATCGTCAGTAAACCGACTTTACAGACAACCGGTATGTTTTTTTTTTGTGTTATTCAATAAATTCAATAGTTAACTCTACTTATTAAAGTCATTTTATTTAAACGATCAATTTAGATAAACATTGACGGACACGGGACAAGGCCAACTGCAGTAATATATCCCCGCTTCCTATCCCTCTGGGAAATAGGATAAGCGCTATCACATATTCAAAATACGGTGCTTTTTAGAGTTCCGTACCCAAAGGGCAAGAACGGGATCATATAACTGAGACTTCGCTGTCTGTCCGTCCGTCCGTCTGTCTGTCTGTCACCAGGCTGTATCTCATGAACCGTGATAGCTAGAGTTGAAATTTACGGTTGCCGTTTTGTACGAAACCTTTCGAGTCCTTGGTCGCATGATCTATCAGCATGAAAACTTACAAGTTTATATCTCCTATAGTTTAGAAATGACAAGGACCAACTTATACTTATTTAGTACTTGAAAATGGTTGACTTTGTAAAAAAGTTATGTATAAAAACATAAACATGGCTTTATTTTAAAATACCTATACAACAATACCCCACACGATGGGGTAGAATGAAAAATATTTTTCATCCCCACTTCACATGTATGAAGGGCCACCCCTAAAATGTAAAAATATTAATATTTTATCATGTCAAAACCGAGATCTATAACACAGTTGTTATTTATATCAAATTTCATCTTTTTATATTTAGGATGTCCCAAAATTAGCACGTCACACTGACACCGGAGGTAGATGAATCCAAGACGCATTGAACAAGCCTAACATGCCCATAGAAAAGTTTCGTGGGTTTTGAGTTATGACCAGTTTTAGTCATTTTTTTAAAATTACTATTTTTTTGTAATGTTCGTATCAGAGACTTTTTAAAATGAACTTTTTTTTTTTATGTGTACTCCCTTAAGACTAGTTACTTATTATGAAACAAACAATACTTAGTCGATAAGTAATGTGAAATAACGACAGTTGATAGTCAATCTCAATTTTATTTAAACATAAAAATAATAGTTTCGACTTTGAGCAGCCACCGTGAAAAAAAAATACTTCAAACATAATGAACAAATACCTTTAAAAACATCCCTATGCCATACCGATTCCAAAATGGTGTAACACTTGTATTGTATATTATTGATAAATTATTATCAAATTTTAGTTGTTTCTCATCAATACCCTACTTAAGTGGAATTAATAAAAATAAACCAGTAAGTCCTGCAGTTGCCACGATCAAGTAGGTAGAGAATTGGTCTAGTAGGGTGTCTTTTTTTTACCTGGCTTAGTAATTGGGACTGAAAGAGATAAAAAATAATGCGCTGTTAACACCGAAATGCTATCTGTTGTGGACGTGGACAGTATTTGAATAGTGCCAGAGCAGACAGTTTAGTGTGAATAACACAATATCTCTGCACCTCGCTCGCTGGAATGAAGTTTTTAATCTCACTTCTTCTTTCATCTCCCCGCATTCTCCCTGACGCTAGAACACCAAATCACGTCATCGAGCCATATGCAGAGATTTGTGGGCGGGGGGTTGGGGTGCGTTGGGGGGTGATGAAAGAAAATAAAAAAAGTTTCGTATGAATTTTGCATTTATTTTGTTTACAATAAGTGTTCAAATTGTCTTCCTCCCATTCTTATGCACAAGTGACACCTTCGTATAAAATTTCGGTTGAGTCTTCTTATTAAGCTTACGGTCGATATTTCGCGGGCTGCTTCAAATACCCTTTGCCTTAATTCAGCCTCAGATGTAATCGGTTTTGCGTAGACTTTATCTTTTAAACATCCCCAGTAGAAAAAATCCAAAGGATTTAAATCCGGGGAACGTGGCGGCCACAAGATCGGTCCCAGTAAAGTATATAAAGTGCATTTTAAAAAGTCTGATACGAACATTACAAAAAAATTGTGATTTTAAAAAAATGACTAAAACTGGTCATAACTCAAAACCCACGAAACTTTTCTATGGGCATGTTAGGCTTGTTCAATGCGTCATGGGTTCATCTACCTCCGGTGTCAGTGTGACGTCCTAATTTTGGGACACCTGTATAGTAACAAAAATATTTTTATTTTTCGTGTTTTTAAGATTTTGTTTTTGTTTGTTTTGTAAAAGAAAATATTATTTTTTGTTATTTATTTTTAAGTAATTTTGTTTTTGTTACCACTTATTTAGCAGTTACATATGGATTTGTTAATTTGTCAATAGAATTTTTAATAATATTATTATCTATTATAATAATTATCGCCAACAAACTGGTTCGCAGTTTGCCGATTTTTATGGTTATGTTTCATATCCTATAAAAAAATCCTTTTTTCCCATGTATCTCTTACAAACGGCTGGATGGATTTCGACAATTTAGGTATCATTAGATTTTTCTCAAAAACCGAAGTGTCCTTAGATAACTAATTTAAAGAAAAAATACAAAATGGCGGATGTTGGGTCTAAATTGTAAGTAGTTCAATTTTTTAAACCAAATCTATTGATTTGGGTATCAAAATAAATGAAATTTAAATGAGATTTCGAAAATATACATATGCCATGTATTTAAATTTAATCAGGAATAATTACAACCATTTTAATTAAATAATTCGAATAAATTTGTAATCAATGCAATTTTTGCTTTAAAGTACCAAACATAATGTCAATTATTTCACGGCTTTCAGCTCAATATCGTTTCGGTCGTTTTAGTGCGTTGCTTAGGTATGGTTTTTTTGCAGTCGGGTTTTTTTTTATTCTTTATTTTTAAAGTCTTATATTGATTGATTCGTGAGTCGCGAGCACTTATGTACGTTGGAGAGCCTAGCTGACAGCCAAGTGCAAGTCGGATTCAGTCCCATTTTACCAATATATTAAATTTAAAAATTAAATTCATTATAAATCCTATAATTAAATTATATTATATAAGATTTATAATAACACATGTTTACTTATAATTTATTTATTTTTGTACGAAGTTTTTCAAGTAAGCGCATTTTACAAGTTAAGTCTCTGTAACTCCTGAACTAATAAAGTTATATAGTTTTCCTTTAAAGTTAATTACAATATGTACTATCATCATGAACTTTTTAAATTTTTCGAGCCAGCCGCTTAGCTTTAAGAGGGATGCCTATTTTAACAAAAAATGCGCTTTCAAGTTGAATATCTCGCAAACGGATACCTAAAATAAAAAATCCTTTCAGAAACCTCTCAATGTTTTTAAAAGATCTATCTAATGATACCCCTCACTATGGGGTAGACGCGGGAAAAAAAAATCACGTGTAGGGGAGGTACCCAAAAAAAAAAAATTCATAATTTTATTTTAGCACTTTGTCGACGTGGTAAATAAACATATTCATGCATTGTTTTATCTTTCTAGCACTAACCGTTTGTACGGTAACGAACGGACGGACGGACATGACGAAACCATAACGGTTCCGAGACGTAAACTACGGAACCCTGAAAAGAAGGAAAAATTGATGCGTAGTAATATTGCATGTGACTGTACCTACATAATATTATGAGGTCGCACTCAAAGGATTGTCGGGAATGCACAGTCTAGACTCTAGACGTAGACAGTGGGTATGCTGTTATTAAACAACTGAATGGCATCCTTACTCTTAATCTACTATTGTTTACTGCCACTTAATACAAGTCACGTAGGCAATATTTTCGTGACTTATGGTTCCATTCCAATGATTAATCGTATACACTATCCATTAATTAAATTAGTACTAGCTATGAATATCTTTAATGTTTCCATGACGAAAAGTGTTTTCCGATTTTGTCAAAGACGAATCGACAAAATATGGCCGGTTTCAATAACCTATATACCAATAACTATTGGTTAAAAACGTCGTCATTCAATCATTTGCCGGTTTTTTGCGATACAAATTTGATGTTTCTAACAAATAGTTATTGGTAGATAGTTATAGATAGATATTGTATTTTTGTGTCATTAGGAAAACCGAACCAAAAATCATACTTATAATATCTACCACCTTTGAGAATTTCGACCTATTCTTCAAATAAAATGACATTAGTTTACAGCGCAATGGGACTGCCGATGCTGCGTCGATGTTGTGGCTGCCTATCCCTGGAGATAGGTTGTTCTGTACTTTGCATACTATCCACAGTAAGTATCTGAGTATTTTCACCCGACTAAGGCAAAGCCAAAAGGAAGGGTAATCATTTTGGCAGTCTATGTATGTTTGTTCCATCGTAGCGCCTAAACTACTGATCCAATTTCAACAAATTAGATATATTTATTTTAATAAATCTAATAAATAATAATGCTTTAAAATTTACGTTAAAATATAAAATATTTAAAATTTACGTAAATAATATAGTTTTTGTACCATACCCCAAAAGACTTTTTTGAAGAAGTCGGTTAAATGAAAACCCCTCAAAATATATACCTCCCCTGACTGCAATTCACAGCGATAAATGTGAAAGTCAAAAAATTTTCAGAAAGCGACATAATTTACTGCCGCAAGGACTCTGTTTCGCTTTGACCCCATCTCGACTCATCTCCATCAAAGAAAGGAACGTCTTCAGATTCACGATGTTGTCTTCCAGCTAGCCTGCATCGGCTACATTATAGCCGGGTCCTGGAACCTGCCGCGACACCGGCAGCGGGAGCACGAGGACAACCTCATCTCCATGACAGCGGTGATGTTCTCCGCGCTGTCTGCCGTCAGCAACGCGGTAGCACTGGCTGGCGTCACCAAGGTTCGTCACCACACTATACCATGAATTATTATGACATCATGTTCATAATATGTCAAGACTAGTAGCCGGGACCATTCCTAAATTGTCCACTTCATAGTCAGCCGCAATTCTACCATCAGCTACGATATTTGGTAGTTGGTTTCACCACTGATTCAGATATTCCAAATTCGGGCTTAAAAATTAAACACTGCATTCTGTGGGTACATTATTGATTCATTGATTTATAAAGAGTGAGAGTTCTCCAACAAGGATGAGGATGGCTTCAAATTTCCCGTCTAATCCCGATCCTATTTGTCTACCACTAGTGGGACATCGGGAAAAAAAGTTACTACTTACTTAGCTATTTTTGTCCGATATCCACCAGTGGTGGACAAATTCTGGACCACATCGGGAATAGGCCAAATTTCCTATGCAATAAATATAAATTTATTAATAACTGCATTATTGCAGGGCAAGATTTCCTTCCTTTTCTTCGAAGCATCTTCAAGCCATTGAATAAACAAATACCAGTCATTGACATAATTCTTCAGCTCAACTTTCTATTCGTAGAGACGACCAGGCTGCCTCCAACTAGCGCTCGTCTTCAACTCGGTGTTCATCCTCTGCATATTCCTGGTAGCGATAGTAACGTGTCTGTTCAGTCCGGAGCTGGCGCCGTTTATGAAGGAACCGGGGAACATTGCCCTGGTAGTCCTGCTGCTGATTGGTGGAGCGAGTGAGTTTTAGAGGCTATTATTGCATTATTTGATGATACGGTACCACAACATGTCTATGTATATTGTATATGTGTAACATGTCATGTCAATTATTTATCTACACACATCACATATTTTCCTGCGCATCCAAAATATATATCATCCATAATAATTCACCTTTCGCAATAACACCTTTATATGCATGTCTGATTTTTATGTATTTCTTATTATATATCTTTATTTCTATAAATTGTTTTGTGCACAATAAAGTATATTTGAATTTTTTTAAACATGCTTGTGTGTCACCATTGCATGTTTTCGACTTGAGATATTTAGTTAAATGTTAATATCGTGGTAACTGGTACCAAACTATGAATTGAACCAAGAACCACATATTTGGTTCTATCTTCTCTAATCTATGATTTAGATGTTACAGCTACTTCCAAAACACTTTATTTGTCGCCAGACGTTTACTGCCCATTAAACAGTGGCAGTTTTCTACAATAATCGATGACTATTTGTCTGATATAACTAGGGGTTTATTTTTCACTGAGAACGCCAGAATTTTTTGTCAAAATGCCAGAGTTTTTGGCATTTATTTCTAATTGGTTTAACCACGCTTCATTCACTGTAGGGGACAGTAATTTTCCATAATACTTTCCAACGCCGGTTCAGTTCGGACTCGAAGATAGCAAGGGTTACACTGAAATAGGCAGAGCGAGGCCTAAAATAAAAGACGAATTGAAGAGAACGTTTTACACAAAATTTTGTTTACTATCCTAGCTCATGGCAATGACATATAGAGACCCGTTTGGCCACGCCACCTTCGGACCGATTTGCTGTCTTATGACATTTTCCTTCGATTTTCCTATTTACCATGAGCTAGGGATAGGTAAATACATTTTGCTAAATTCTTTATTCAGTTAATTTTGCAGTGTTCTCCATGTACTACCTGATGGTGATCAACAGCCTGTACCGCAAGATGAAGATGTCGTACAGCGAGACCTCGCTGCCCATGTAGCTACTGGCTGCCTCATACCTACTGAATATGTATCAGTGGCGTGGTGTTCCTATAACTCCATTCCTATCGCCTTCACTTACCACTTACCTTTTGTAGTCCCTCATCCAAATCCCCACCTATATATATATATATATATAGGTGGGGATTATAGCAAAGATTTCAAAACTAAAGATAGCAGTGGCGTGGGGTTCCTGTAACTCCATTCCTACCGGCTTCACTCACCACATACCTTTTGAAAACCCTCATTCAAATTCCTATCTTTTATACAGGCTAGGGCTTCCCTATTAAGAAAACTAGCCTTCGCCACTGAAAGATAGGCTATGGCGTACAGACGACAGAACAAATTTCTTCAACTTGAACTTCGTACAAGAAAAAGTTACGCCATCTCGATTTTACCATACCTTAAGCTTCAGCAACCCGCAAAAGTGGGGCCATTTAAGTGGGGACAATTTTTGTCTCAATTTGCCTCGTCTATAATATATACGTCTAGGATGTATGTATAGTCTGTGATCGTCAAAGACTAATTGTTTTCTACAGAAGTACCAATTACCATGAAGCTTTTATAGAGCAATAGTGGTACTAATGTAGGTATATACTTATGTGATTACGATTGGTGAGCGGTGAACCTATATATTGGCCCTAAATCAGCCTCAATTCATCAGCCATAATTATCAATAGCAATACAAAAAAATGTATATTTTCATAAAATATGGCTGTGCTGAATTTAATTAGTGTAAAACCTCTTTGAACCTAACTTATATTATAATATATTATAAAATATTATAATATTTATCTATTTGTCTATTTTATAATTCTATATATTATAATATATAGAATTATAAAATAGACAAATAATTTTGAATTCGTAAATATTTATCTATTGTTTAATTATTTTAATGTAAATTTGTAAGAAAATAATAATAATTACATACCTAATGTATATAAATTATTATATCCTTCGTAATAAATAAATTAAGTATGTAGTTATTTTGTAAAATGTTTTTATAAATTATTTTTTATGTTTTATTTAACATTTTGCTTGTTAGCTTTTTACAATAAGTATTTTGAAATTTTCCAAGCGATATAAAACTTAATATTATGTTTTTTGTTTTGTATTTTATAGCTCCTCATATAATTATATATTTTTGTTTGACCACTTTTTGTACACTGGAATCTTTAACCTAAAGGTTCTTATTTCTTAGAATTAAATTGTTAAATTTCTAATGCATATTCATGATGATGCATACCTGCCAAAAATATCATGACTGTTGGAAATTAGAATTATTATCTAATTACTTCCACACATTAACGAAATTAAAAACTATAATTACAGTAACTAGCGCCAATTTATGAAATAAAACCGAAAATCGAGCAGACAGATTGCCAGACGGTAAGTGGGTACCTGTGCGGTGCCCGCAACAAGTGGACATCACAAATGCGTTGTTCACGCAACTATTGGGCCCCCAAAACCCTGATCCCCAATTCTCGTAATTAACTTACACTTTCATTTTACTTTTATTGAATTATAAATGAATTTCATAAACAGATTTTTAGAGTTTGGACCAATCAAAATAGGTTTGACGTTGGTTTGACGTTTTTGAGAATACCGTTTTGCTGTTTTAACATACCGGAACTGGATTGTAACTGTATTATATTTCACGGATTTAATTATTTAGCAGAATCGACCTTCTGATCTCGGCAACACACTCGAGCGTTATTTTATGTCGGTTCTCTGCGATGCCTGCTGCGATGCGATGAATAAAATTGAAGTGTCTATTTGTAATTTTAAATTAACAGCTTTTCAATAAATGCATATGTAAGTGTACTGGTACTTCCAATAAAAAAACTTTTTTTTTATCTGTCCGTTTGTCTGTTTGTTCCAGCAGGCTGAAACGACTGGAGTGATTTTCACAAGACCTTCACTGGCAGATAGCTGAGGATATAAGGTGTAACCAAGGACGTTTAAATAATAGCTATTATTTAAACGTCCTTGGGTGTAACTTAGGCTTCTTTTATCTTAGGGTTCTGTTTAAAAAATAGGGTTCCGTTACCGTTAGTTCTACGCAAACAAAGTTTCGGCCGCCAGCTAGTCTCACAATTAATAAATTATATTCGTATTTCTTTGCTACAATGATATGAATCTGACGAGGTGTGCAATCTATTCTCGTTGACCTAGACAGCAGACACGTATTTCCGCGCGTATTTTTAGTTGTCTGTGGGCCATACACTGCCCTTCTATGGCCCTAATATCGACGTTATTATTTTGGTCAAATAAAATACGTTCATTAACGCTTGCACTGCGTCCATCTGAACCCCAATTTCTTAGACTTTCGATGTATTATAAATTATATCATAAACTGATTTTTAGAGTTTGGACCAATCAAAACGCGTTATACTTTGACGTTTATGAGAATACCATTTTGGTGTTTTAGCACATTATCGAGACTGCATCGAAACTGTATTATTGTAAGATTTAATTATCAGAATCGACCTGCTGCTCCATAGCTATGTAATAAATGTACTTTGATACAGAAAATTTAAAACAAGTCTTTGTACCAACTTTACACAGATTACCCTGTGCCGCCACCGTGGTCCAGTGGTTTAGAGCTTGGCACTCGACTCTGGATGTCGTGGGTTCGATCCCCGCGTCGAAACAATAAACAATGTCGTTTTCACTAGGACAAATCCCCCCACCAACCCATGGCCCTATCAACCGTCTTGGTTATACGGGCCGAAACATGGGAATACGCACCCTACTGTCCTGGGTCCTTCCCTTCAGGTGCGCAATTCTTGATTCCCTACAAGTTCTTTAGTCTCTTTCTATTTGTCCCTAAGTCCTTCTCCGCTTTCTGGGGCGGACAACACAGATACGACTTCGGTGTCTTCCGATAGCGCGTACTGGTTCTACCTAATAGGTTTTCTTCCTTATTCGCCTCCAATTGCCCTCTCTTGGCATTCTAGTCCACTTCTTATCCTGTGTCAAGTCGCGCGTATTCCCGTAGCCGTCCGAAGTTCGCCGCCGTGGAAACGAGGTCGCAGTAATAGGCCGGACCCGCTCCAAAGACTTCGATCCCATCCAAAAGCTCCCTACGCGCCTCCCCGTACAGAGGGCACTCCCAGATAGCGTGGTGTACGTCTTCCTCTGCGGCTTCGCCACAGTAGCATGACCCCACGTCGGAAAGATTCAATCTGTGAAGCCTCCCTCTGAAACAGCCGTGACCGGTAAGCAGCTGCGATGTTTCATAGTCAGGCTCTATCCAAGTTGACTTGGAACGAGCCTTCACGTCCGGAAAGAACTGATGTAGTTCCCTTCTCTTTGCCGATGTGTCCCAACGCTCCTGCCATAGGGCATAAGCGGACTCAGATTCCCTGAGTTTCGCACTCCGAAGCTCTTCCTTGGTAATCGCGGTCTCGCGCATCACACTTAGTCTGCCAGCACGTATTACCTCGAGGTCGGCCGGTAGCACCCCTGCCAAAACTGCCAGGGCGTCAGTGCTCGTCGAGCGATACCTTGCTCGCGAGCCTTGGTCAGAAGGATCAAGGCGGGTCTCTGGGTGCGCAAAAGCGCACTCCGCACAACGTGATGGGTCGCCCGCTCATACCAACATGCTGCCGCATATGTCGCAGTAGCCACAAAGGTCCCCTGGTACAGTACCCGAAGAGCCCTGTACCTAACCCCCCATGAGCTAGCCGATACTCGCGACATCTTGCCGAAGCAATTTTCCGCTCGTTCCCCTATGGATACAGCATGTCGCGCGAAGGATAGACTCGAGTCGACTACCGCTCCCAACACCGTGGTCGACGTGACGCTCCCAATAGAGTTTGTCCCAAATTTGATGACTGGGGGTCGCTGGAACTTCCCCTTAATCGTCATAGTAGACGATTTAGTCGGGGAAAATTCCAGCCTATTACGAACTCCCCATTCACCAACGAGCCGCAATGCAGTTGAGGCTTTCGCCTCAAGAGCCGCACGTGAGTCGCCCTCGATCATGATCGTCACATCGTCGGCATAGGCCACGAATGTCACTACCCCAGGAAGGGGCAGTCGAAGCAAGTCGTCCATCAGGATGTTCCACAGCGAGGGACCCAACACCGATCCCTGCGGACAGCCCATCGTGGCCGCCTTCCACACTACCCTGCGTCCGACGAACATGCCTACCCTGCGTCCGGTGAAGAAGCCCGCCAACATCCTGTAGATGTTTGGCGGACAGCCCCCCCTTTTCGCTTTCAGCATGATCATAGGCCACCAGGCATTATCGAAGGCCCCAGAGATATCTAAGAAAATCGCCTGAACATACTTCGACGAGCTCCCACGAGCCGCTCCAAGAATCTTTCCCAGAGCGGATACCGTCGACCGACCCCGAGTGAACCCATGCTGGCAGTCCGATAGACCACACGTCATTTGCGTGGCGCATTTTAACATGACGCGTTCTAAAATCTTACCAAAGATCGGCAGCAGAGTGACGGGCCGGTAGGCTTTAGGATCGGAAAGAGGCTTGCCATTGCCTTGGCTTGCCTTTGGGCAAGACAATCAACCTTCCGTCCTTCCATACTCGCGGAAAAAGCCCTCTTCGACACATCGCCTAAACACATTAGTAAATTCTCGCGGCGCGGCTGCCCAAACGTGTTTAATTATGCGAGCGGTTATCCCATCGATTCCCGGTGCTGTGTTAGGAAGATCCTTGACTATAGTCGCGACTACTTCCTCCGTCGGAGGAGGAGCATCTACTCCTGCGGGAATCGCGGCTGCCATATACCGCACTTGCCGGTGGTACTCCGTGTCCCTGGACATATCGTCGTCCGGACACAGAGCATACATGAGGCTGTGCATGGTATCCTCGACTCCCCCAGCATAACCTTCGGCATGTTTCGTGCCGTTAATTACATTGCTAGGAGGCCGGAGCCTCCCGCACGCGACACGGTACGCCTGGCCCCATGGGTCCTGGTTTCCCGTTCCTGCGACTGACCTGAAAAACACTTACAACTTACAAGAGTAAAGAGAGTGCTCTTATGTATTGCACACTTGGGCACTATAAAATATCTCCTTCGTAGCTGGTCTGGTTTCAAATAAACCGGCAATTATCACTGAAAACGGAGTGTGGAACTATAATTACACAGACTTGAGACTATGATTCAGAAATACTATGTAGTTAAATCAGTATTATCATTTTGCCCAAATGAATATCTATAGATACTTCTACACTACTTTGATCGTTGGGGTCTAGCAGGAACTTTTGAAACCGGCGTAAACGTAACATTATCGAATGAAATTGGATGAGCGCTGTCATGATTTTGGAAGATTTTCATACAATTATCATTCGATAACGTTACTTTTACACCGCTGTCAAATGTTTCTGAGTAGCCCATTTCTCTTAACTATTTTCGATATAATCTCGGTTCGGTCAACGCGCTGACTCATTTGCATACGCGTCAATATCGTGCGCGCCCGAGCGAGACGGATGGCCTAAAAATCCAAACGATATCAACCAATAATAACTACGATAATTGCCCCCTTGATCCCGCAGTAAGTATCAATTTATTTTATTCCAGGAAAAGTAATAACTTTTTAACCGACTTCCAAAAAAGGAGGCGGTTATGCGTTCGGCTGTATATATTTCTATATTTTTTGTATGTTCAACGATTACTCCGCCGCCTGTGGACCGATTTTGAAATTTAATTTTTTGCTGTATGGGGTATAATTCCAATTTGGTCCTTTTGATACCAAGGTGGTGACCTGATAATGGGATCCATGAGGAATCGAAGAAACTCCTCGAGATTTATATGGACACATATAGTGATTTTGACTTTTTCTGAAGATACCCAAGCATATGCTACCTAAAAGTAAGATTTTGCACCATGGTATATAATGGCTCCAAAAGCACTGAATAGAACTCCTCAGTCTTTGAAGATACACGTTTAGAAATTTCAGCATTGTTTATAAAAACGCAAGCATATGTCACTAATAAATAATCATCAGCACCACTACCATCATCACACTTTACATCATGATATTATGTTGATATAGGTATTTCTCATAGTCTTTTACAACCAATATCGATTTCTTTGAAAGCTACCAAATAGTGAAATATAATGCCAAGGTATTATACCCTGAACCCAAAAGGACTAAACAGAACTCCTGTCTTTAAAGATAGACGTTTGTAAAAATCATTCATTCATTCATCACTATTAGATAATCATCATCAGTACCACAATCATCATACGATAAATAATCATATGATGAAATAGGTACTTCTCTTAGTCTTTTACACCAATATCGATACCTTTGAACATTTGCTAGTCCCATCATCATCATCATCATTATATATTGTGTGTCAACTGTTACATCATTTCCGCCGACAACTTCATTTTTTAGGTAACCTAAGCAGTAAAGTACAGTACTAAAACCTAATTCAACCTCTATTTTAGTTTAACAGATTACACTATGGGTTGAAGATTGTGTGAAGTGAAATAATTGTCATGGTGTTTGTTATCAAGTGGGACCCATTTATTTTCGTACGATATATACACACACCGGCATATTTAGCGGAACATAAAATAAAGGTTTGATATCAGTATCATATAAGGCTGCTGGCTGGTTTATACGTCATTTAATTTTAAAAGAATTTCATTTCATCGTCATTTTATTTAAAAAGAAATATTTTCAAATTAAGAAAACAACTGAACATCACATTTTATGCAAGTGTTTTAATTTTATTCAAATACACCTTTATCTGGAGCGAACTTTGAGTATTTCTTCCTTCTGAGTTTGATTTAAAATTTCATTGAAATACTGTTTTTTGTCAAAATTTTTTTAATCGCGTATCTTTTTGGAGTTGAGGACTGAATTATGCCTGACTTAGCCCCAACGGAGATTGCCAGGGCACTCGAAATGCGAAGAAATGGTCAAACCTACAGAGTGATATCCAGAGATCTTCGTCGACCAGTTTCAACGATCCATTGCAGTATCCAACGGTTCAGGGAGACAGGTACTTATGTGAGAAGAGCAGGACAAGGCAGAAAAAGACGCACTTCGAGTAGGGATGATCGTTTCATTCGGCTTCATCGTTTCCTGTGTACGTAGGAACCCCCGTTTGACGGCCGTCCAAGCCCGACATGAGTTAGAAGCAATGCGGGCTGTAACCGTAAGTGAGCGTACGGTACAAAGAAGGTTCGAAGAAGCTGGTTTGGGTTCATTTGTGCCCGCCAAGGCTCCAAGGCTCGACGTAAATCATCGTAGAAACAGGTTAACTTTTGCTCAGGAACATCGACTTTGGAACGCGGACCAATGGAGTAAGGTATTGTTTAGTGATGAGTGCAGAATTCTCTTAAATCAAATTGACGGCAGGCAAATAATATACAGACGCAAAGGAGAACGATACATTCAGACAAATTTTGAAACTACAGTTGCATACGGTGGTGGATCAATAATGGTTTGGGCAGGCATTTGTTTGGGAGCTCGCACAGACTTGGTAGTGATTGACAGAGGGAGTCTGACTACAGACCGCTATATCAGAGAAGTTTTAGAAGAAAATGTCGTACCGTTTGCCGCATATATCGGTGACGATTTTGTTTTTATGCAGGATAATGCTCAGCCGCATACCGCTCGGGTAACTCAAGCTTATCTTAATGATATGAATATTACTGTTATGGAGTGGACATAGATCACCGGATATGAACCCAATAGAGCACGTTTAGGACTTGCTAAAAAGAAAAGTTAAGTCCAGAATTTCAGCTCCTGCCAACGTGGGTGAACTGCGAATCGCCGTAGTTGAGGAATGGCGGAGACTATCCCAGGAGACCATCGATAACATCATTCTCAGTATGCCTAGACGGGTAGAAACTTTAATAAGAGCACGTGGAGGAAATACGCGATATTAATCATTTATTCAATCAACGTTATTTTAATATTAATTTTCACTTTTCCCGGTTACATGAAAAGTTCAAAAATGTACCATTTTTCACAAATAGCCTTTACTCGCAAAATCTGTTCTTAATGTGATCTCATTTTAAGTAAAACAAATGAAACTTTAAATAACAAAAGCAGTGTAGTAAGTAGATTTTAAAATAAAACCATATTTTTTTAATTATGGACCTTTTTTTTGTGTTCCGCTAAATATGCCGGTGTGTTTAATTTGTAAATGGGTCCCGCCTGCTAACAAACACCATAACAATTATTTCACTTCACATAATCTTCAACCCATAGTGTAATCTGTTAAACTAAAATAGAGGTTGAATTAGGTTTTAGTACTGTACTTTTACAGTCTTGTTTCAGTCTTTTTAGTGCGTTAGGTATCTTAGGTATATTAGGTTTTTTTACAGTCGGGTTTTTTTATTTTTCTAATTATTTATTTTATTTTACAATTTTTAGTGTTCTGTCCGGCACATTTCTATGAACTAGAGTGTGTTCTATTATGACTTTTGTAAATTTTACAAAATTTATTATTATTATAGCGTGTGAAACAAAATTAAAATTATAATTGACGTAAGCGGTACAATTCCTCAAGAGAGTTTTGGTCGTGTGGTTGATGTAGCAATTTTCTAGGATCTAGCGAACTAACCGCTAGACCTGAGAGTGATCTGACTCTGCTCAAAGCCACGTACGCCTGACCTCTCGCTAAAATATTACTGCTTAAATCAACAACAGAACTGTCTAAAGTTGTGCCCTGCAATTTATGAACTGTTACCGCCCAGCTCAAAATTAATGGAAGCATACGTCGCTCGATCTTTCCTTTACCACGCAAAGCATGAAATTCAGTAGTGCACGGCTCTATACGAACAATGCCTGGTAAATTGCCAGTTATACGTGAATCATCAAACTCTAGAAATACAGCTTGAGGCAGTTCTCCTACTTCCAGCTGGTCTCTGCGTCATCTAGCAGTGAGTAGCGGAATAAAAAATTTAAAACTGATTTGGTGACCGTCGTAAATACAAAATATGATTAACTATACCGGGTATAACAAAAATGCGCAATAGTGTTCAACATTTTAATATATTTAAAGCTAAATACGACTATTTGAATCCATTGATTACAAATTTATTCGATAGATTCCATTAAAATGATTTTAATTATTCCTGATTAAATTTAAATACATGACATATGTATATTTTTGAAATCTCCATTTAATTTTCTTTATTTTGATACCAATGTCGATAAGTTTGGTTAAAAAAAATTTGAACTACTTACTATTTGGCGCCAAAATCCGCCATTTTGTCATTTTTTTAAAAAAAAAAGCTATCTAAGGACACTTGGGTTATTGAGACAAATCTAACGATACCTTAATTGTCGAAATCCATCTAGCCGTTTGGAAGATACGTGGGAATAAAGGAATTTACATACATACATACATACATGATACGCGCGAAAAACATAACCCTTCCTGACAGTCGGATAAAAGTGACATTATGTCAAAGTATACCCTGGTTCCAAAATCACTGATTGGAACTCGTCAGTCCTTAAATAGGAAACTAGTACACGTTTGAAAATTTATGGATTGTTTAAAGAACTGTTGTGAAGATGAATGTGAAAGGTCTGCAATGTCAGCCATCTTCTTCCAAAGTCTTCTTGGATAATATTTAAATAAAGTTTAAACGTCTAACGGAGAGACCGTTTTAAAAAAGTTTGTGCAGCTGTGGAAATTGATTTGCAGGAACAAGAAAGCCAATCATTGTTATTCATCACCTGTGGTGCAGGAAGTGGAAAGTCCTTCGTCTTGAAATTACTCGTGGATCATATCAAACGTTATTATGCACCTACAGTTGTCATGTTGCTCAATACTAGATTTGTTGAGGTGGAATATTTAATAGGAGTAGCTGCATGTCAAATATCTGGCAAATACAGGACAACGGACAAAATTTATTATATGGTGTTACTTGAAAATTTAAGAATTATTCACCTGGATCTCCAAGACTACAAAAATAAACAACGATCTGAGACACGGGGCCAGCCGATTCAACAGTAGACACTTTTGACTAGACTTCATTTTTAAAACTTGTAAAAATGTGTGTGCTCTTGCTCCAGCCAACTTCATGGAGGTATTTTGTATACTGTGCTTCAGATCGACATTGAAAACACATGTTTATGTTATATACATGTGTTTTCAACGTTTTCTGACAGACGTAGCTCGCGACTTCGTGCGCGCAAAAGGAAATCTCGAGGGAACCGTACATTTCGCCTCAGCTGGATAGTAGTGTGATATGTCTAGGAGTAGACACTATGAGATGTGACTTAGTGAGGCCACATTGGTCAGGGTTGATAGAAACGTCAAGTCTATTCAGGATCCAGTTTATTAATAATCAAAAATACACTATAATTATGAACATACATAAAACGAAACCGTTGCACAATAAACAAAATAATAAAGGTAATTACACATAAAATATTATAACGACAATACTCACTACACTACAGTAGAATGGTAATTTGTGCGTTGTTTACGAATTAATCTCGGGTTTGAATCCCGGTCAGAATAATATTTTTGTGATTCTTTTGTGAGAATTTTTATCGCGGCGAAATGTACGGTTCCCGCGAGATTTGCTTTTGCACGCACGAAGTCGCGGACAAGGTGTAGAATAATATAAACATGTGCTTTCAACGTCAATTTTATGCACTTATGCACAAAATACCTCCATGAAGTTAGTTGGTTGGAGCCTTATACTGAAAAGTGAACTATTGTGCCAGGGTATACCTTGGCACAACATTTCACATTTTGGTAGCTGTGAATGTCCGAAGAAATCGATATCGGTGTAAAAGACAATGCAAAATAACTATATCAACATAATATGTTGATGTATGGTGTGATGATGACGGTGGCTATCATGATTATTTAATAGTGACATAATTATGCTTGCAGTTTTATAAGCAACGCTCAAATTTCCAAACGTGTATCTTCTTTGAAGATACACGTTTCTTCAGTCTTTACTGAGGAGTGCCGTTCAGTGCCTTTGGATCCAGGGTATGCTTTAGCACAGCAACTCACGTTTTGGTAACATATCTGTCATGCTCGAGTTACTTAAAATAATCGGTTGTCTGTAAAGTTGGTTTACTGACGATAGTTGAACGTGACAACGTCATAAGAAATGGAACAGAGCGAGGTAACGCCGGTAACGCATGAGTCATATATTTTCGTGCGTGCAGCCGGCTCCATCGAATTATAAGACGTTATCACGTGAAAAAAAGTCAACATCACTGTAGGTATCTGTATAAATTTTGAGGATTTCTCTCGATTCCTCATGGATCCCATCACCAGGTCTACCATTTGTTGACAATGGGACCAACTTGGGAGTCAACTCATTAAAGTTAAAAAAATATATTCGAAAATCGGTCCACAAACGGCGGAGTAATCGTGTAACATACAAAAAAAAAATACACTTGAATTGATAACCTCCTCCTGTGTTTTGGAAGACGGTTGATAAAATATTTTTTTATCAGGATATTGTTTGGGCTGGTACCGACTTCAAAATTATGAAGATTGTATAGTGAAATAGTTAAAATTCTATCCTAATGTAAAAGGGGAATTATTTAGAAAATAAATCATACTTTTTTTGTGCATTTTTACTTTGGA
The DNA here is from genome assembly GCA_037179445.1 of Phengaris alcon alcon. NCBI lineage: Eukaryota > Metazoa > Arthropoda > Insecta > Lepidoptera > Lycaenidae > Phengaris > Phengaris alcon. The sequence goes on along the minus strand of JAYRCH010000135.1, from coordinate 1,684,129 downwards.
AGTCGGTTTAATTTTCTCTTTAAAAATAATTATTTCATTCAAATTCATGCCCACCAGTTAGTTATATTTTTTATGTAAATCGTTTACGAAACATGACTTTAACAAGTTCACATAGAGTTTTGCCGGGGAATTCAATGGGTGACGTTATGGATTTTGAATTTCTTTCATAAATTTGTGTTATTTCGGTTCTTAATGTGTAATAATATTGGTAGAATATTAACCATTAAATATTCGTTAACATGCACAAGTGTGGGCAAGTGGTACAACTTCTAAAAACGTGCTATTTTGAGTTTCCCTCCAAAACTCCCTAGGAACTTTCAGTAAAGCTTCTACATGTCTGATGGACTGCACTGACTATTTATTTGGACTTTGACTAGACTTAAGACTTGACGATTTAGGAATACGGTGTTGAAAATTGAAACGAAAGTTCTATTACCCACCTTTTTAACTTGATACTGGCAAATGGTTATAAGCCGATGCCATATATAAATTAAAAAAAAATGTTCACTTAGGAAACTTTTCCTCATTTTTTGGCAAGACAAGATTAATTTTATATACAAGTAATAAAGTATAGTCTTATCATATTTAATTATCTTATCTTATCTATTTCTTATCTTATCTATTCATAGTCTTATCTCGAAAATACTACATCACCCATCCTACTCCAATACAGTTACCTTTCTGGACGAGGCCAAGGACGCCTGGAGCGTAACTAGTGCTTGTAGCGAATTGCCTGACAATACTTTTTCCCAAAGGCTCTGGGACGAGCCACTCTGCAGACTGGTACGGAATAATCTTCTTAATACGTCCTCCAGTCCTGTGGAGCAGGCTCGCCTCTTAGCTGCGGAGAAGTGGGAGTCGGGCCTTTGGCTACAAGCATTACCGTCACCCAATACGGGCACATTGCTGGATCGAACAGCTTTCCGGTTAGCTACTTCCCTGCGTCTTGGCACCCCCCACGTCGTCCCCCATCGCTGTGTTTGTGGTGCAAATGTGGACAGCCTCGGACACCACGGGCTGTCCTGTCAACGAAGCGCCGGCCGCATCTCCCGACATCACTGTCTGAACGATCTCATCCGTCGGGCTCTTGTCACCGCCGGAGTGCCAGCTGTGCTGGAACCCTCTGGTTTGGCGCGCGACGATGGCAAGAGACCAGACGGTATGACCCTGGTCCCTTGGAGAGTGGGACGGGCTCTTGTATGGGACGCTACTTGCGTCGATACACTTGCTCCGTCCCATGTCCAGGGCACCTCGAGTTCTGCAGGTGCGGCCGCCAATCAGGCGGAAAACCTCAAGCGGCGCAAATATGAGAACCTTAGTGGGGATCTCATATTTGAACCGTTTGGGGTTGAAACCTTAGGTACATGGGGTCTGGGTGCGCACAAACTTTTCGGAGAAATCTCCAAAAAACTCATTGAGGCCACCCGAGACCCCAGAGCCGGCACCTACCTGGCCCAGAGAATAAGTATCGCAATCCAGCGAGGAAACTCTTTGAGCCTTCTAGGTACTCTGCCTGGTGGGGATGACCTGGGAGATTTCTTTTTTTTTTTGTAGCATTTTAAGTTTTGGAGTAGTTATTATTTTTTAGTACTTACCTACTTTTATAGTACAATTAATTTTGTTATCATAACTGATAAAATGTATATCATATTGTAGTATTAGTGAGTTTAATAAAAGTAGATTTCTTAACTAATTATTTAAACAGTTGAAATAGTAATAAAGTTAAAATATTATTATTTTGTTGTGTTTTGTCGTAAAAGTCAAACAATAAAAGTCATATAATTTTTATATGTTTATTACCCAATGCATACAACGAGGCATTGTACAACAGTGGACAATTCTATACAATTGATCTACTTTTACATAGTAAAACAACATTTAAAGCATCAAAATTGAACAGGTTCAATATTCACTTGTCCAGAAGATATGTAGAGTTCTATCCGAAACACAATATGTCCAGCCCCTAGCACAGCTCGTCGCGAAAAGCGTGAGACAGTCAAGGAGGTGTCGAAAGTGATACATGCGTACATTGGCGCCACAACCCAGAATCGCGCCTTCGAAGTTTTTATAGTTCGGTGCTATATATACAAACACTGAAATAACTAAAGAGGGATTTGACGAATTGTGCTAGAGGACTTAAAATATTCGTAAATCGTATCCGATCCATCCAATTCCACATAAACAGTTCACACGCTTTATGTAGAGTAGGATCGCGGGTAAGGTAGCCTATATCTCATATAATCCCTATCGCCAAATCGGCATAACACTGCCGATTGGATCAGATAGAAATTACCGAGTATGGGCGTGGATTGGCATCATGGCATGAGTGGCATGACAGTTATACGTTTGTGGGGTGCATACGGACGAACTGCACGTTGGATCAAGCCTGCAGCGTCATGCCGACTGAACAATAAGCAGTATGGTGTATGACTACTGCAAGTATGTAAAAATCTCAGACTTTCAGTCACAAGTTCTAATAGATTCGCACTTTAAATAATATATAAACGAAACAACAGTAATGCCTGGTTTCTAAGGGATTTTGTTGCTAGTTTATCCATTCAATATGAATAGAATGACGCAAACGCGTTAACCAATCAAAAGCGATAATGAATAGATAAACTATCGACAAAAAACCTCAGAAATGAGGAATGAGTCCATTAATTTGTAAATAAAAGATTTTCTATTTGTCTGTTACCTGAACAAATGCTTGTGAATATGACCTACTGTTGGCATCCCCCCAATTATTATTGGCCCCAAAGGTTTAAAGTGCATACTTTGTGTTGGCCACCCTGTATTTACACACAAATAAATAAAAAAAAGCCTAATTAAGTATCTAGGAGTATAAAAAGATAAAACGAATACGCAACACGCATTTTAAACGATAAGGGGGTAGCCAATAATTGGGGGAGAATAAAACAATAAAACAAAGTCCCACATACCCCGGCGGTCCCCCCCCCCCCGCTGGGGATTCATAAAGAATTTCCCATCGTTAAAAAAAAAGGTAGTGTTATAATACCTACAGGGCTACAGGTACTACGTAGCTCAGGAACTATGCCCTAGATAATACTCCTATGGCACATTATACCTATACCTACACACTATCTAACATTAATCTTATAGGAATAGTATATTTTTATCAACATTTAAACTAGATATGTAGAATAAGTTCTTTTAAGTTCATAAAATTTATTATTTGATGGCACATTTTCACAAAACATATTAACAATCAATTCGTCTATTCGTTTTCGAATATCACTTATTTTAAACTACATTATATCGTGGTTTATAACACCAAACACATTGTTTTAGCAATAAAAAGCAATAATTTCTCGTTTCATAATATTCGTTTCATTTTTACAAAGTTCCCATTTTTCCTAGCTCAAGTTTATCATAGTAGGTAATGATATGTCCTCGGCATAAAGTCTGTTTCTGACTTAATTGTTAGTAGCAAAGCTGACCACTAGCCTCTAGATTTAAGAAGCATTTGAGAGTCCAGCTATTTGGCTGGGACCATCATTATGATCCGGAATCCCGGACCGGAACCGACCGGACCGGACCGGGAAAATTCAGACCGCTGAAAATAGAACGCTGCGCTGAATTGTATTAGTACAGAGTTTAAATTCGAGGTATCTAGTGACAAGCTGTCACATATGACATTAACATTTGACTCGGCTGAATTGTATGTTTGATAATCAGCTCTATTGTCTTAGCGCAGAGTTTGATTTTCAGTGCTCTGAATTTTCTCCGACCTTCCGGATGCCGCACAGTATAATCCCGGCCTAAAGCCTCAGGGTAGCGAGATAAGGAGCGTGAAAATTATTTTAATAGATATTGTTTCCTCCCCCCTCTAATTATTACTTATTAATTCATATATTATTTATTATTTATGGACTATGTTGTCTGAAAATAAACGTTTTTTTTTAAAGAGAACGGCCAAAGTTTCAAACGCTTCTTAAATCTAGAGGCTTCTTAGGTCACAGGCTATCACTGTCACTACTTGGCAGAAGGACAAAGATAGTGGTTTAAGAAGACTTAACTTTAAGAACCACTTAAAAATTTAGGCATGAGCCTCTGAGTTTTACGTATAATCTTATATTTTAATAAAAAATAACCAAATTTGAAGTCAAATTTTAATAGGAACTTATTAAAATGAGTATGTACAATATCGACAAAGTTCCTGCTCGACTTCTGAACATTTTCCTTTGTACTAGGTCGCCTCAAATTATTTAAACACAAAAGAAGTGGCCGTGTCGACTGCAGGCGTGGTTGGAGTCCTTATTTACACGGGAGTACCTATGTGTGCGTGCGCACGATTCATCGGTGCTGTTAAGCGATTTGGATCTTATTTATGTCTGGTCGAGCGGCAACTTGGTCGGTAGTACAAATGAGAACAACGTAGGTAAGATCATCTTTATAAGCTGCAACTATAGTAAATTATTTCACACAACATAATATGACATTATGTTATTTTTTATATAATATATTAATAAACATGTAGAAATATAATGTAAAAATTAAGCGCTAATCATAATTATTATTATCTATTAACTTTTATTGTTTGTTTAACTATGGTTTTTGTAGATCTATTGAAAAGAAAAATGTTTAAATTAATTCTTTGTTTTACTTAATTAATTACAAGTTTATGGGTCCGTTTAACAATCGGTTAAAAAGTGACGAATAGCTTATTAGGAAGTGTTGTATCTGTCGCTCAGTATAAAGTGAGCAGCGACAAAACTTCCAGATCAGCTATTCGTTACTTACTAGGCGATTGTAAAAATGGCCCTAAGTGTCGAAATTTACACGTGAAAATCCATTCCGTATGAATAACATACAATTTGTTCGCTGTTTGTACGCTCAAGCAAAGTACATCGAAAATTGGGCGGATGGTGGAATTTTCATTGTTTAATATTTTTTTGAGAGCTTTTTTCAGTTAAAATGCAGTCTTTTATGGAGTAAGCCGGTAAATGTGTCGACAGATCGCCTGATGGGAAGCGATTACTGGCGCCCATGGATTCCCGCAACAGCAGAGAGGTTACCACATCTCTTAATAGGCAACATTCATTTGTTTTAAATGAGCAAAAAAAATAAGACAACATAAATATTGACCGGAAAATGCAAAAAGTACATTAATCAGTTGCTAAATTAAAAAGTTACAGAAATAAAAAGGACTTTAAAACGACGTTTTTTGCTATGATTGCATTATGATTGAAAAATGAAAATTTCTATTCAAATCCTTATGTTATCAGTGAATTTTTTTGTTAGAATAATGATATACATAAACGCGCCAGTATTTAAGTTAATTAAATCAGTTTTGTATTTATCTTCATACATTTTCAACTGCTGTGACGTCACTCGTGCATCACTTTTTGTATAGAGCGTTTTCAATGCTCTCCAACTGTCTCACTTTTGTAATGACTGTATTTCGTCAACGGTTGATCGTAGATATGCCATTGCAAGCACAATATTTAATGGATTATTATGTATTTTTTGAAAAGCCAATAAAGGAAACTATGCATCTTTCCTATTCCTTTCGGTACTTCACTCCCCCCTCTATGCTATCACTAGGCGAAACATATCGCAAGAGGTATTTTACGCCGGCTTTTTATGAGGCCGTAGTATCTCTTCGGACGCCCAAACGGTCTAAAGTATGACTTGCCCGCGATGTAGAGTCGTCGACAGATGTACCACTACCCATGTACCACTTTGAACCTTATTGCCAAGTAATAAGGTCGAACAATAATACACTGGATCGGTCGGTAACGTACGTTAGGGTCAACTCACACCGAGACGAGACGTGGGTCGTGACACGACGTGGCGTGCACTTTTTTAAACGACAATACAAAAAATAAGTTACTCATTACACAAAAAGATACACGTTTCAAGAACTCAAAATTGCGTGCGGCATCACGTTACGCAGCAATGCATATATCCCCGGCCCGTCTGGTAAAATTCAGAGCATTGAAAATATAACTCTGCGCTAATACAATAGAGTTGAAAATCGATACTCAAGTATTGAGTAAAATATCAATGATATTTCGATTTTTCGCCAGAGTTACTCAGTTACTATATTCAGTGCTCTGAAATTTCCCTGGCCCGTCGGATTCCGGATGGTATAGTCCCAGCCTAATGCTCATTATTACAGCATGTTCAAGCATCCACGCGCCGCGTCGCGTATCAGTGTGGCTGACCCTTAGTCCGTGTATTTGCACTGTACTGAGGAACCATATACACAATATTCTCTCACAAAACTATAACTAATTAAAGCGAAGGAGGTCTTATTGTCGATTCAGTTGATTAATTAATACACGCTACAGGACTACGTTACAGGTCCCATTGCTATTTGTAGCCATACTACATACTGCCTATCGTCCAATCGGCATGACGCTGCCGATTGGATCAGCTAGAAGCTAGAACTGATCGTGTATGAGCGTGGATTGGCATGACAGTTATAAGTTTGTGGTGTATATTATCGAGCTACAGATTGGATCATGCCTGCAGCGTCATGCCGATTGGACGATAGGCAGTATGGTGTAAGGCTACTGTTACTGCTAGTCACTAACGTAAATAGACATTTATAAAGGTAATGCTGGTGTGTGCATGACAGTGTGTAAAGCATTTTAAAGTTTTTATAACAACAAAATCGCTTTACCTAAGTCAAAGTCAATATATAAATGTGGAAGAGGGGTAAGTTTCACCCTCTGTGGTCGAGTAATGAATTCACAACCAAATTACAACTGATTCTTATTCGTTTGTATAGGATATCACAAATAATAGGTTTAATTTCAGCAGGTAATGTTACAGATAAAATAACCTCGTACCCGGTAAAAAAAAACAAAATATTAAGTTAAATAACTTCTTTAAAAAGAATGGATAATAATATTATTATGTGTAAAAAGTATAAAAATGTCCAAGATGTGACATTTTATATAATGTAGGTACTTAAATATCTTTAACGTTAAATATTTGGAAATATAGATAGTAGGACTAGGATTGCTGTTAGACAATAAACTTTTTAAAAATACATTAAAATTAGTAATACAAATACTTTAATACTAACGAAAACTTTTATACACTATTATATGTTATACGACTGGTTAGTAGAAAAATAAGCTCCACTGACTGGAAAGTCGTCATTCAAATGGTCTTAGTTCAAATATTAAAATTAGAATTATTTTGAAAATTATAGGTTAAGGTGTAACCTCATTGCTCCTCCTTGAAATATGTTCAATTAAAAAATAAAAACCACTTTAGAAAGAAATTAAAATAGCTGTATTAACTACCGATAGCTCTGTAACATCTACGATACAGCTTAACAACGCATTTGGCGTAGAAAAGTTAAAAAGTATTCAAACCGATTGATTACCTCGAATTGAATTATGACTTTTCAAAATGGACGTTCGTCACCAATGAACTATCCAATTACTATAATGATTAAAGGACTGAGGTAAGGACTCGTACGTACATAACTAGTCATAGTATTGGACATGTCTATTGTTTCTTCGATCTATATTATTTGTTTCGTATAATACAAGATCGCCCAATTTATTCTAAATAGTTACAGATAGTTCTACTCAATTGTGTGCGGGGCGGTATGTGTGCGTGCGCTAGTAGTTATACAGCTTAAATTTGTGTGTCAAAAATGCTACCCACTACCCGTACGCGCCGCTATGTGTGGATTACGTATTACACGTTACCCACACATATGCGCGAGCATAAATGCGTTGAACCATCTTTATGACTATTTAGAATATATTGGGCCATCGTGCATCGTGTTGGCGATTATTCTATTATAGATTTAAATATAGAACAGCCCATGCTGTTCTATATAATATAGCATCATCATTATTCATATCCCAACCTACCCTCAATGTGAGATGGATTTAATTGTAGTACAATAAGCTAGCTTACTATGGTCTCTACCTCTGTCATCAAATTATAACATTACTGTTTATCTTGTGCCGTGACGCTGGCTAATGATTTTTTTCCACTTACTGGCCCACCGCCGCGCGCCGCCCCGGCGCTGGGCCGGTAAGTGGAAAAACAGCCTATTATGTACCTTTGTAGTCAACCACGCTAGTCTACTAAGAATTTAATAACCTCAGTACTTCTATCAACAAACATTGTTTTTTTTTTTTGCGCTAGCTTATTTTGTACTAGGTCGCCTCAAATTATTTAAACACAAAAGAAGTGGCCGTGTCGACTGCAGGCGTGGTTGGAGTCCTTATTTACACGGGAGTACCTATGTGTGCGTGCGCACGATTCATCGGTGCTGTTAAGCGATTTGGATCTTATTTATGTCTGGTCGAGCGGCAACTTGGTCGGTAGTACAAATGAGAACAACGTAGGTAAGATCATCTTTATAAGCTGCAACTATAGTAAATTATTTCACACAACATAATATGACATTATGTTATTTTTTATATAATATATTAATAAACATGTAGAAATATAATGTAAAAATTAAGCGCTAATCATAATTATTATTATCTATTAACTTTTATTGTTTGTTTAACTATGGTTTTTGTAGATCTATTGAAAAGAAAAATGTTTAAATTAATTCTTTGTTTTACTTAATTAATTACAAGTTTATGGGTCCGTTTAACAATCGGTTAAAAAGTGACGAATAGCTTATTAGGAAGTGTTGTATCTGTCGCTCAGTATAAAGTGAGCAGCGACAAAACTTCCAGATCAGCTATTCGTTACTTACTAGGCGATTGTAAAAATGGCCCTAAGTGTCGAAATTTACACGTGAAAATCCATTCCGTATGAATAACATACAATTTGTTCGCTGTTTGTACGCTCAAGCAAAGTACATCGAAAATTGGGCGGATGGTGGAATTTTCATTGTTTAATATTTTTTTGAGAGCTTTTTTCAGTTAAAATGCAGTCTTTTATGGAGTAAGCCGGTAAATGTGTCGACAGATCGCCTGATGGGAAGCGATTACTGGCGCCCATGGATTCCCGCAACAGCAGAGAGGTTACCACATCTCTTAATAGGCAACATTCATTTGTTTTAAATGAGCAAAAAAAATAAGACAACATAAATATTGACCGGAAAATGCAAAAAGTACATTAATCAGTTGCTAAATTAAAAAGTTACAGAAATAAAAAGGACTTTAAAACGACGTTTTTTGCTATGATTGCATTATGATTGAAAAATGAAAATTTCTATTCAAATCCTTATGTTATCAGTGAATTTTTTTGTTAGAATAATGATATACATAAACGCGCCAGTATTTAAGTTAATTAAATCAGTTTTGTATTTATCTTCATACATTTTCAACTGCTGTGACGTCACTCGTGCATCACTTTTTGTATAGAGCGTTTTCAATGCTCTCCAACTGTCTCACTTTTGTAATGACTGTATTTCGTCAACGGTTGATCGTAGATATGCCATTGCAAGCACAATATTTAATGGATTATTATGTATTTTTTGAAAAGCCAATAAAGGAAACTATGCATCTTTCCTATTCCTTTCGGTACTTCACTCCCCCCTCTATGCTATCACTAGGCGAAACATATCGCAAGAGGTATTTTACGCCGGCTTTTTATGAGGCCGTAGTATCTCTTCGGACGCCCAAACGGTCTAAAGTATGACTTGCCCGCGATGTAGAGTCGTCGACAGATGTACCACTACCCATGTACCACTTTGAACCTTATTGCCAAGTAATAAGGTCGAACAATAATACACTGGATCGGTCGGTAACGTACGTTAGGGTCAACTCACACCGAGACGAGACGTGGGTCGTGACACGACGTGGCGTGCACTTTTTTAAACGACAATACAAAAAATAAGTTACTCATTACACAAAAAGATACACGTTTCAAGAACTCAAAATTGCGTGCGGCATCACGTTACGCAGCAATGCATATATCCCCGGCCCGTCTGGTAAAATTCAGAGCATTGAAAATATAACTCTGCGCTAATACAATAGAGTTGAAAATCGATACTCAAGTATTGAGTAAAATATCAATGATATTTCGATTTTTCGCCAGAGTTACTCAGTTACTATATTCAGTGCTCTGAAATTTCCCTGGCCCGTCGGATTCCGGATGGTATAGTCCCAGCCTAATGCTCATTATTACAGCATGTTCAAGCATCCACGCGCCGCGTCGCGTATCAGTGTGGCTGACCCTTAGTCCGTGTATTTGCACTGTACTGAGGAACCATATACACAATATTCTCTCACAAAACTATAACTAATTAAAGCGAAGGAGGTCTTATTGTCGATTCAGTTGATTAATTAATACACGCTACAGGACTACGTTACAGGTCCCATTGCTATTTGTAGCCATACTACATACTGCCTATCGTCCAATCGGCATGACGCTGCCGATTGGATCAGCTAGAAGCTAGAACTGATCGTGTATGAGCGTGGATTGGCATGACAGTTATAAGTTTGTGGTGTATATTATCGAGCTACAGATTGGATCATGCCTGCAGCGTCATGCCGATTGGACGATAGGCAGTATGGTGTAAGGCTACTGTTACTGCTAGTCACTAACGTAAATAGACATTTATAAAGGTAATGCTGGTGTGTGCATGACAGTGTGTAAAGCATTTTAAAGTTTTTATAACAACAAAATCGCTTTACCTAAGTCAAAGTCAATATATAAATGTGGAAGAGGGGTAAGTTTCACCCTCTGTGGTCGAGTAATGAATTCACAACCAAATTACAACTGATTCTTATTCGTTTGTATAGGATATCACAAATAATAGGTTTAATTTCAGCAGGTAATGTTACAGATAAAATAACCTCGTACCCGGTAAAAAAAAACAAAATATTAAGTTAAATAACTTCTTTAAAAAGAATGGATAATAATATTATTATGTGTAAAAAGTATAAAAATGTCCAAGATGTGACATTTTATATAATGTAGGTACTTAAATATCTTTAACGTTAAATATTTGGAAATATAGATAGTAGGACTAGGATTGCTGTTAGACAATAAACTTTTTAAAAATACATTAAAATTAGTAATACAAATACTTTAATACTAACGAAAACTTTTATACACTATTATATGTTATACGACTGGTTAGTAGAAAAATAAGCTCCACTGACTGGAAAGTCGTCATTCAAATGGTCTTAGTTCAAATATTAAAATTAGAATTATTTTGAAAATTATAGGTTAAGGTGTAACCTCATTGCTCCTCCTTGAAATATGTTCAATTAAAAAATAAAAACCACTTTAGAAAGAAATTAAAATAGCTGTATTAACTACCGATAGCTCTGTAACATCTACGATACAGCTTAACAACGCATTTGGCGTAGAAAAGTTAAAAAGTATTCAAACCGATTGATTACCTCGAATTGAATTATGACTTTTCAAAATGGACGTTCGTCACCAATGAACTATCCAATTACTATAATGATTAAAGGACTGAGGTAAGGACTCGTACGTACATAACTAGTCATAGTATTGGACATGTCTATTGTTTCTTCGATCTATATTATTTGTTTCGTATAATACAAGATCGCCCAATTTATTCTAAATAGTTACAGATAGTTCTACTCAATTGTGTGCGGGGCGGTATGTGTGCGTGCGCTAGTAGTTATACAGCTTAAATTTGTGTGTCAAAAATGCTACCCACTACCCGTACGCGCCGCTATGTGTGGATTACGTATTACACGTTACCCACACATATGCGCGAGCATAAATGCGTTGAACCATCTTTATGACTATTTAGAATATATTGGGCCATCGTGCATCGTGTTGGCGATTATTCTATTATAGATTTAAATATAGAACAGCCCATGCTGTTCTATATAATATAGCATCATCATTATTCATATCCCAACCTACCCTCAATGTGAGATGGATTTAATTGTAGTACAATAAGCTAGCTTACTATGGTCTCTACCTCTGTCATCAAATTATAACATTACTGTTTATCTTGTGCCGTGACGCTGGCTAATGATTTTTTTCCACTTACTGGCCCACCGCCGCGCGCCGCCCCGGCGCTGGGCCGGTAAGTGGAAAAACAGCCTATTATGTACCTTTGTAGTCAACCACGCTAGTCTACTAAGAATTTAATAACCTCAGTACTTCTATCAACAAACATTGTTTTTTTTTTTTGCGCTAGCTTATTTTGTACTAGGTCGCCTCAAATTATTTAAACACAAAAGAAGTGGCCGTGTCGACTGCAGGCGTGGTTGGAGTCCTTATTTACACGGGAGTACCTATGTGTGCGTGCGCACGATTCATCGGTGCTGTTAAGCGATTTGGATCTTATTTATGTCTGGTCGAGCGGCAACTTGGTCGGTAGTACAAATGAGAACAACGTAGGTAAGATCATCTTTATAAGCTGCAACTATAGTAAATTATTTCACACAACATAATATGACATTATGTTATTTTTTATATAATATATTAATAAACATGTAGAAATATAATGTAAAAATTAAGCGCTAATCATAATTATTATTATCTATTAACTTTTATTGTTTGTTTAACTATGGTTTTTGTAGATCTATTGAAAAGAAAAATGTTTAAATTAATTCTTTGTTTTACTTAATTAATTACAAGTTTATGGGTCCGTTTAACAATCGGTTAAAAAGTGACGAATAGCTTATTAGGAAGTGTTGTATCTGTCGCTCAGTATAAAGTGAGCAGCGACAAAACTTCCAGATCAGCTATTCGTTACTTACTAGGCGATTGTAAAAATGGCCCTAAGTGTCGAAATTTACACGTGAAAATCCATTCCGTATGAATAACATACAATTTGTTCGCTGTTTGTACGCTCAAGCAAAGTACATCGAAAATTGGGCGGATGGTGGAATTTTCATTGTTTAATATTTTTTTGAGAGCTTTTTTCAGTTAAAATGCAGTCTTTTATGGAGTAAGCCGGTAAATGTGTCGACAGATCGCCTGATGGGAAGCGATTACTGGCGCCCATGGATTCCCGCAACAGCAGAGAGGTTACCACATCTCTTAATAGGCAACATTCATTTGTTTTAAATGAGCAAAAAAAATAAGACAACATAAATATTGACCGGAAAATGCAAAAAGTACATTAATCAGTTGCTAAATTAAAAAGTTACAGAAATAAAAAGGACTTTAAAACGACGTTTTTTGCTATGATTGCATTATGATTGAAAAATGAAAATTTCTATTCAAATCCTTATGTTATCAGTGAATTTTTTTGTTAGAATAATGATATACATAAACGCGCCAGTATTTAAGTTAATTAAATCAGTTTTGTATTTATCTTCATACATTTTCAACTGCTGTGACGTCACTCGTGCATCACTTTTTGTATAGAGCGTTTTCAATGCTCTCCAACTGTCTCACTTTTGTAATGACTGTATTTCGTCAACGGTTGATCGTAGATATGCCATTGCAAGCACAATATTTAATGGATTATTATGTATTTTTTGAAAAGCCAATAAAGGAAACTATGCATCTTTCCTATTCCTTTCGGTACTTCACTCCCCCCTCTATGCTATCACTAGGCGAAACATATCGCAAGAGGTATTTTACGCCGGCTTTTTATGAGGCCGTAGTATCTCTTCGGACGCCCAAACGGTCTAAAGTATGACTTGCCCGCGATGTAGAGTCGTCGACAGATGTACCACTACCCATGTACCACTTTGAACCTTATTGCCAAGTAATAAGGTCGAACAATAATACACTGGATCGGTCGGTAACGTACGTTAGGGTCAACTCACACCGAGACGAGACGTGGGTCGTGACACGACGTGGCGTGCACTTTTTTAAACGACAATACAAAAAATAAGTTACTCATTACACAAAAAGATACACGTTTCAAGAACTCAAAATTGCGTGCGGCATCACGTTACGCAGCAATGCATATATCCCCGGCCCGTCTGGTAAAATTCAGAGCATTGAAAATATAACTCTGCGCTAATACAATAGAGTTGAAAATCGATACTCAAGTATTGAGTAAAATATCAATGATATTTCGATTTTTCGCCAGAGTTACTCAGTTACTATATTCAGTGCTCTGAAATTTCCCTGGCCCGTCGGATTCCGGATGGTATAGTCCCAGCCTAATGCTCATTATTACAGCATGTTCAAGCATCCACGCGCCGCGTCGCGTATCAGTGTGGCTGACCCTTAGTCCGTGTATTTGCACTGTACTGAGGAACCATATACACAATATTCTCTCACAAAACTATAACTAATTAAAGCGAAGGAGGTCTTATTGTCGATTCAGTTGATTAATTAATACACGCTACAGGACTACGTTACAGGTCCCATTGCTATTTGTAGCCATACTACATACTGCCTATCGTCCAATCGGCATGACGCTGCCGATTGGATCAGCTAGAAGCTAGAACTGATCGTGTATGAGCGTGGATTGGCATGACAGTTATAAGTTTGTGGTGTATATTATCGAGCTACAGATTGGATCATGCCTGCAGCGTCATGCCGATTGGACGATAGGCAGTATGGTGTAAGGCTACTGTTACTGCTAGTCACTAACGTAAATAGACATTTATAAAGGTAATGCTGGTGTGTGCATGACAGTGTGTAAAGCATTTTAAAGTTTTTATAACAACAAAATCGCTTTACCTAAGTCAAAGTCAATATATAAATGTGGAAGAGGGGTAAGTTTCACCCTCTGTGGTCGAGTAATGAATTCACAACCAAATTACAACTGATTCTTATTCGTTTGTATAGGATATCACAAATAATAGGTTTAATTTCAGCAGGTAATGTTACAGATAAAATAACCTCGTACCCGGTAAAAAAAAACAAAATATTAAGTTAAATAACTTCTTTAAAAAGAATGGATAATAATATTATTATGTGTAAAAAGTATAAAAATGTCCAAGATGTGACATTTTATATAATGTAGGTACTTAAATATCTTTAACGTTAAATATTTGGAAATATAGATAGTAGGACTAGGATTGCTGTTAGACAATAAACTTTTTAAAAATACATTAAAATTAGTAATACAAATACTTTAATACTAACGAAAACTTTTATACACTATTATATGTTATACGACTGGTTAGTAGAAAAATAAGCTCCACTGACTGGAAAGTCGTCATTCAAATGGTCTTAGTTCAAATATTAAAATTAGAATTATTTTGAAAATTATAGGTTAAGGTGTAACCTCATTGCTCCTCCTTGAAATATGTTCAATTAAAAAATAAAAACCACTTTAGAAAGAAATTAAAATAGCTGTATTAACTACCGATAGCTCTGTAACATCTACGATACAGCTTAACAACGCATTTGGCGTAGAAAAGTTAAAAAGTATTCAAACCGATTGATTACCTCGAATTGAATTATGACTTTTCAAAATGGACGTTCGTCACCAATGAACTATCCAATTACTATAATGATTAAAGGACTGAGGTAAGGACTCGTACGTACATAACTAGTCATAGTATTGGACATGTCTATTGTTTCTTCGATCTATATTATTTGTTTCGTATAATACAAGATCGCCCAATTTATTCTAAATAGTTACAGATAGTTCTACTCAATTGTGTGCGGGGCGGTATGTGTGCGTGCGCTAGTAGTTATACAGCTTAAATTTGTGTGTCAAAAATGCTACCCACTACCCGTACGCGCCGCTATGTGTGGATTACGTATTACACGTTACCCACACATATGCGCGAGCATAAATGCGTTGAACCATCTTTATGACTATTTAGAATATATTGGGCCATCGTGCATCGTGTTGGCGATTATTCTATTATAGATTTAAATATAGAACAGCCCATGCTGTTCTATATAATATAGCATCATCATTATTCATATCCCAACCTACCCTCAATGTGAGATGGATTTAATTGTAGTACAATAAGCTAGCTTACTATGGTCTCTACCTCTGTCATCAAATTATAACATTACTGTTTATCTTGTGCCGTGACGCTGGCTAATGATTTTTTTCCACTTACTGGCCCACCGCCGCGCGCCGCCCCGGCGCTGGGCCGGTAAGTGGAAAAACAGCCTATTATGTACCTTTGTAGTCAACCACGCTAGTCTACTAAGAATTTAATAACCTCAGTACTTCTATCAACAAACATTGTTTTTTTTTTTTGCGCTAGCTTATTTTGTTAGAGTGTGTTGTACGTGATACTCCGGTAAGAAATATCCAATTTTTTTCGATTTTCTTTTTATCTTCATAAATATTATGCTGCAGACAATCAGCGAAAGGCAACGTTGTGATCATTGCCAACGACGATGAAAAGTTTTGAATGCACAAGTTACAAACAATACACAAACGAATTTTGTTATATATGTGTAGCTTTATATATACATACTTTATATACATACTGTGACAATTTTTAATGTGCGTTACGGTTGGTACGGTCGAGAAATATGAAAGTTTAGCATATAGGCATACTTTCAAAATTGTTCGTTAATTCGTTTCTATCTCACAACGGTAAGCGACTGATGACGTTACCACATGCTAAACGTTCGTATTCCCTTGCAGTACATGAATACAAAATTAGTATATCAAAATTTGAGATATGAAGATGTCCAGTAAAATATAAACTAAGTGCAGCTTCCATATTAATAAGATTGAAAGGGACTTTTCGTAAAGGAGGATATTAAAAGGTTTTTTGTTATAATATATACTTTAAAGTAAGCAATATGTAATATGATATAAGATTCGCTAACACATATTAGAAAAGCCCCTCTCATCTTGACTATTACAATATTTTCATAAAAATATAATTCATTATCAAAGGACGTTAGTAGGATATAATAAACTGGCTTATAAAATATGTTATTCATTTCATACTGTTCACTGTTAAAGTTAATATAATAATAAGCAATCGTAAATATGTTTATAAATGTTAATAATATTATAATAAATAACAATTTACACGTCTTTACAAATCGAAATAAATAGGTACAAAAATAATTATGCTACGATATAGTTACCTACAGGACTCCGTCCTCGTTGATGGACATTAAATAACTTCTAATTATTATTATATTGTACACGTTCTCGACTGAAACAGGAAAAAAGTCGTGTTATTTGTGTATCAAAGCTCGCTTTTAATAATAACTACAATTTTTTATAAAAAGCTATAAATCCGACTACGTAAATTATACCTATGTTACCCGGGCTATTATTACACGTATCTATTGATACCATATTATTTTTTATCGGACCAGTAGATACGGGGAACCAACATACAACATTTAAAGCTATAAGCAGAAAAATTATCCTAAACACTTTTTGTCAATTTTGGGTGTAGATGTTTTGGAAAATTGTGTTTTGCTAAAAACCATATTTTTTTATAATACTTTTAACCGATTCTTAGATAAAGAATCAGGTGCTACTACTCTACTCTATTTGTGACAATTTTAGTTTCATTTGGTCGCGAAATGTACCGCAAAACAGCCAATTTATGTAAAACTAGCTTTTGCCCGCAGCTTCGCCTGCAGTGTTCGTGGCAAAAAACTTCTTTAGCAAATAATATACCCGCAATATAGTAATAGCACAGAGTAAAAATATATACTTTATAATACATTTTCACAGGTACTATTTAATTTTAAGATATCTCCTAGATATAATCTCCTAAATAAGGATAATTAAATTGTATCCGTCTAAATAGCTTCTGAAAACACCACATTATTTCTAATCATTTTTTTTATTTAGAATAAGTATAATAACCTATCCTTAAAATATGGGCTATATATCTATCTTTTATATATTTATATATATTTATATCTTTTATATATTCTATATATTTATCTATTTTTTAAGGATGAGTTACATTATTTTGTTATTTATCTCCATCGGATAAGGTTAGGCAGCGTTATCGAGAAAAGTTCGCAGACTGCATGATTTTTACCACTCTGTCGGTAAATGTAAACGGCATGAACCTCCTTTTAGTAGTTTTTGAGATTATCACGAACATACAGATAGACAGACTCGGCGGATATAGATTTGTAAACGCGCCCTTAACATAGGATATGATAATTCTGTAAAAATACGATAAGACGCTCGTAGCAGCGGCGTAGCGCGTCGTAGCGCGTCATAGCGCATCATAGCGCCACCGATAGCATAATCTAGGTTTAGCAAGTTCAGAAACACTTTTTCACACAAAATAGTTTTTATCACTTTGCAACAAAAGGTTGACAAAGGATACCGGCATGATGGTAATATAATCATTGTCATTTACTACGCAGATAGTAATAGAGAAAGTACAACAAAACTATTTTACCGCGGATTGCGGCATCGAGTTTACAGAGGACGACTGGTTCGGGCCTAATATGTGCCTAAATATAAGTGGTAAGTATATTGGTAAGCACTTACCAATGAATATAATCTGCGCTATGACGTGTCCGGCGCTCATGTGGGACATGGTCTTGAGGAAGCCGATGATGAACAGCACCAGGAGAATAATCCAGAAGATGCAGTACTTCTTCATTATGGTGGTCTTGTCCTGAAAACGTCGAAAAAGGCGAGTTTAGACCGGTTTCACTGTGTGGTTCGCAGAAATCTGTCTTCAGTTTTTTATCTGTTCTTAGGATTGTAGACGTAACGCGACATAATTCGAAATAACTCTTACACGAACATCCCGCGACTTATTGCATATATTTCTTGAAAATCCGAGGCTGGTCAATCAACGCATGATGGATCAATCAGCGTCGGATGGGCATGTAAAAAGTTGGCCCGCACCTGATTACTCGTCAGTCGTGTCGGTCTTCCGTCCCACTGGTTTACGAGGGTAAAGGAAGAGAGAGTGCTCTTGTGTACTGCGCCAACAAACTTGGACACTATAAAATAACTCCTGCGTAGCAGGACTGGTTCCAATAAAACCAGCCACCTCCACCGGAACCTGTATGGCTTTATCTTCACCTTATGCACGGCGTACACGAACACCAGGTTTAGTAGGAATTTGAGGCACAGCAACACCACCACCATCACCACGATGGTGTACACCACCGACACGCTCTCCCCGTCTCGCTCCGCCGCCTTCAGGTCCGCTGCGAAGGTGATCAGGACCAGGGCTACTACGAGGGTGATTATCTGGAAGCAGAGAGCGGGGAGAGAAGAGTAAGCTAGTCGTGAATCACGGGAAAAGCATATGATTAGACTCTTTTTAACTGACTTCAAAAATTTAATTTTTACTTTGGAAGTCGGTTTTCTTTTTGTTGTCGAGGCATGTCGAGGCAAAAATTGTTCCCACTTAAATGAACACAATGACCCCAAAAGTGGGGCCCACTTTTGGGGTCATTGTGACATTTGAGGTATGGTGAAATCAAGATGGGGGAACTTTTTCTTGTATGAAGATTTGTTCTATCAAATGTTCGTCATAGCCTATCTTTAGTTCTAAAATCTTTGTTTTGTTTCAAAGATTCAAACAGTGAGCCAATTTTCGTAACATCACGCCAACCGAAATGAGATTTTGAAGAAATTTATATCTAGCTCTGAACTGAACCTGATGATAAAATGGCATAGTCGAAACCGGTCTTGTAATAATAAAGTACCTAATAAAGTGAAGAAAGTGGAAGGTTCTTTGAATTATTACTATGTTACAAATGGCTTGTGTTTTTTTTCGGTTTAGCACAGGCCGTAATTACACGCCGGTTTCCTAAGACACTAAGGTCACGTTCCCACGATAAATATGGTTTTGCGCTATTACAGTAGAGCTGAAAATCGTGTACAGCTGTCAAATCTGACATTTGACACTCTGATGCGTCTAGTATGCTGGTAGCTTTCGATGTTAGTGGATAGTTTTTAAACTAGATTTAATATGTACTTAATTAGTGTTATTATCTAAGTTCGTTCTTTTCTATAAATCAGTTGTGTTTACTGTTAAGAGTACAATAGGATTGGCATAGTCATTTCATGTACTAAAATCCTAAAAATAAAGAATTAAAAAAAAAGACATTTGACACTTGAAACTTTGATTTTCAGCTCAATGGTTTAATATTAGCGCAGAGATAAAAGTACAGTGCTGTTTTTTCTATCACGACCACATAAAACGCTCGTGGGTACGTAGCACTGTTGGCACAGGTGCGACACTCTCTACAAATAACAGCTCGAGCACCTGCGAATATCAGCCATGTTGAAGTAAGCCTAAGGTTGAAACCGAAATAATTTTAAACCTCGAGTCAGAAAAATCTATCATAAATATTGTGGGATGAGTGGATGCCCCAAAGGGATATCTCCGACCGAGCTAGGTGCTATGCTCGGTCAGGCCGAAGCCCACTTGTATGAATTTCAGATGTCGTATATATAGAGCCGATCATACAAAACTTCGATAGCGCGATTCAGGATTGTGGCGCTAATTGGTCCGCCACATCACTCCACCCCGAAGATCTGAGGTCGAATCTTTAGTCGTCTTGCTTGAGTCGCCAGTGCCAGAGAGTCCCAGTGAGTCGGAGTGCTGCCGTGCGGGCCGATGCTACGTGCTGACCAGTCGTTGTAGTGAGTGTGCCCGTTGAAGCCGATGAGGGTTCGACCAGGCCGCGGTTCGTTGAGGCTGGTAGTCGAGGTACCCGATGAGGCTGAAGCTGGCTGGCGTGGTGCGGAGGGGTGGGGAATGGTGATGATGATTTCCAGAAGGAGGCGTGTTCTGTCGAGGGTCACCAATGTGGGAAGAGTGGATGCCCCAAAGGGAGATCTCCGACCGAGCTATGTGCTATGCTCAGTCAGTCCGAAGCCCACTTGTGTGAATTTCAGATGTCGTATATATAGTGCCGATCATAGAAAACTTCGATAGCGCGATTCAGGATTGTGGCGCTAATTGGTCCGCCACAATATTATGAAGTTATATTGTCAATTATATCAAAGCACGCGGCCAGACCCGTGAACGAAAGTACTGGCTGGAAAAAAATCACGTCCCGCTCGCTTCGCGCACCCCCAGCATACGCCTAGCCACTCACACATAGTTGCGAGCTGTTATTCGTGTTCGTGTTGTGACGGTTCTTTATGTTATTAGTAATATCTATTCTTTGAGGTTGGTTCCATTCGTGGCGAGTTACGTATTCACTCACCGAGTGCACGATGCCCATGACCATGCAGCCGGTCCGCAGGTCGAAGATGAAGCAGAACTTCTCCAGCACCGGCAGCTCCATCCTCGCCTGGACATGGAGTTTGAGTAAGAATTCATCAGGAAGTATAGAACGTTTTGCAAAATCAGTAACAGAAACTATTTGCTGCCTATGTTAAGAAGTTTACGCAGAAAAATAATTAAATTAAAAAAAAAACCGAATGAGTCTAATGCTGAAAAGGTGAAAGGTAAATGCTGATCCGATTTTAATAAATGAGGTGTCAATAGATAAGTTATATCATCCCGGATAAAATTTGCTATATAATTTACATAGTCGGATTAAAGTATTTCATAAAAAAAATAGTTTTAGAGTAAGTAGGTGCCGTTGCAATGAGAATGTCGAATAGCTACACGCAAAGATCAAGCAGGTAGAGAAATCACAGATGTTTAAGAAAGAACAGAATTTATCGTGAAACAGTAAAAACCTTCATAGATCGCTATAGAAAACGATTTTGTCATGGATAAAACACTTCTTTTAGTCTCTGAAGAATACATAAAACACATTGAAAGAATGAGATAGTAGGTACATAGAATATATATAATATAATAGTAACAGTTTCAATTCTAGAAGTATTTTTGTAATGTGCATAAGCAGAAGTCGAGCGACTAATAAATTTTAATAAGAGGTGAATAAAGCGCTCGTCAACCGCAAAGCCTTCCAGATGACGATATTAATCGCATTTTAAGTAAATACGTGTAAAGCACATTTAAATAAAAATATATGAATATATGAATGATGAGAACATTTTTCATAAATCCCAAAGTACCTATAAGTTTAATATTTTTGTTGTGAACTTTGAAACGGATTTTCTTTTGTTTTTTTAGTACAGTCATTGAAGTAATTTATTTATATTATTAAAATACAATATATAGCCAAATAATAAACTAAAAATTTATGCTAAAAAAGAAGACATCTACAAATATGGCTACCTCTAGAAATATCGATAAATAGAAAAACTTCCCCAGGTCGTCTGGCAGAGTACCTAGCAAACTTATAGGATTGCCTCGTTGGATAGCAATGGCTATCCGTTGTGCCAGGTAGTTCCCGGCTCTGGGGTCTCGGGTGGCTTCAGTAAGCTTTCTTTTTTGTGCAATATAAAATGTATCATGCTGGTGCACTGAAAATATATTGGACGTATGTATTTGCTTACCAATATAATACTACACTATCCCAAGAATCTGCCGGTAGCCCTGGATGATTAATATTATAAGTCCATCATGACAATCACCTGCCAAAGGACATTATTGGTAATAAAACAGTAAAAATGTTTTATTGAGAAATGTGTAGAATTTTAGGTTGGAACAAATTGCACTCTTTTAGTTAAATAAATAAATAATTCATTTATTTGCATAAACGTTTAGTAAGAAACTTTATGACATGCCTATTTTAAATCGTAGTGCAATTCAGTTTTAACTGACAATAATAGAATAATTTTTTAAGGACGCATTTACGAAAATTTGTTTGACAGACACCCGAGTATAGAATGACATAACATAAGTGATCAAATAAAATAAACTTTATTGTTACTCATTAAGATCCATGCATAATAGCAAAACACGCGAAAATGTTGAGTAGACTATTTATGCTTTTTGAAATATATTTTTTTGTGTTATTCTATTATTTTTAACCGAATGTAAGGTGATTATATCCGCTATCTTTGGGGTATTTTTTAACAAACTAAATAAGCTACATTTGTGTTAATTTTGGGTAAAGATGTTCTGGAAAATAGTTTTTGCTATATAACGGTCATAATTTTGTTAAAACTGTTAGTTTGGTAGGAATTGGTTTCATTTGGTTACAAAGTGTACTGAAAAACAGCCAATTTATGTCAAATTTAGTAAACGCGCCCTTATCCAATTTATTTAGGAAGACCCAAAACCGTTTAGGCGAAATTAAAAACTAAACTTATTTATTTCAGCACCAATTAATTACTATCTCTATCATTAATAATGACGCTATTATAAAATTAACACTCAAACACCCACTTTATAACACCGCTTTCGCTTTATGTTCGCTTACCATATTCAATCCCCAAATGAGGGGTGTAATCACAACGCTAGGACAGGAGTCATGTGACCCACTTGTAAGCGACACCGCGAGTGATCTCCCGGTTTCACTGAACTTACGCTTAAGGGGAAGTGGTTTGATATTTAGGAATTCCTTTTGTGACTATATTTAGCAACTGCAAGCAGGCGAC
Organism: Phengaris alcon alcon; assembly: GCA_037179445.1. NCBI lineage: Eukaryota > Metazoa > Arthropoda > Insecta > Lepidoptera > Lycaenidae > Phengaris > Phengaris alcon. Next base: position 1,660,923 of record JAYRCH010000135.1, on the reverse strand, counting down.
GGCTATCACTTTCCGTGAGCCGCTCAGTTTGCTTGTTTGACTGTTATATCATATTATTTTAAAGATTTTTCTCGATGAATAGTAAATTATTTTATAATTTATTTATTTTACTTATTAATTGAAACTTAATACACAAACATGCACACAGGCGGACTTAATGCCTTATGGCATTATTTACCAGTCAACCTTTGGGCGTTACATGAGCAAAATTATATAGGTTGGCACCTATATAATTTGATATGAAATATTTTTTGAAATTGAAATAAAAAAAAAAGAAGCTGAGAAGAATCAATAAACTAGATGAAATAGGGATACAATCATAATACAATACAATAATATAAATACAATGAAGATAGATAACATAAATTTTATAAAACAATATATACCTATGAAATACAAAATTTCTATAAAATAAAAAATTATATATATATAACTATTATAATATTATCTTACATAATGTTAAACAATATTTTACAATAGACTACAATAATATTTATGTAACAAATACTAAGAATCTGCCAATTGCTTAAAATAAAATTCATGAACCCTGCGCTTGAACGTGTCCCTGGTTTTGGACATCCTGATTTCGAGAGGTAGTGCATTCCAGAGAAGAATAGCCTGGATGGTGAAAGAAGAATATATTAGACTTATGGGGAAGGCAAAGTAAAAGCTCGTTTTTAATCGATTGGAGGTTCTTGTCGTGCCTGGTGCAGAGATATTGTAAGTGAGAAGAGAGATACTCGGGAGCGTGTGGATGATGCAGCAGTGAGTAGAGCATGCACAGTGCCCGCACAGAGCGGCGCTGACGTACTGGCAACCAGTGCAGCTTGGAGCGATAGGAAGAAACATGATCGGTTACTATCTGAAAAATTGTTATTTCTTTCCACCTGAAACATTTTTACAAAATATCATTGTGAGTTACTTACCTACCTTTACCTACCGTTACCTACTTAATTGCCAAGGTACCAACTACATATTTAATAGTAAAGGTAATGGTCCAAAATTCATACAAAAAAAAACGCAGAGTATATAACTTCTATACCAAGCATTTTTCGGGATTATCCGTTTGGTGACATCAAATATGATTTGAAGTGAACACATAGGCAACTATTTCATTGCTAATGATTCTGGGTTAATTTTTGACCATCACCTTTGTCGGTAGTTAGACAGGTACAATAATTATAAAGGTTGTTAACAGTTTTTACCAGTTTCATAAACGTTTTAATACTGTAGCTTTGTTTATTTGACGACTTTTGCGCTGTTTCAAATCACATTAAAACTCGTCTCCCGTGCGTGTCTTTACTAAGTGCTCAGTTAGACGAGTCGAGTGAAGCCGAGCACTTGTTTTCGTTTATAGCAAATTGAGCTTTATCGACTAGGCTACAAGGTACAACCTAATATCAATCACTCAACCGCGCGGTTAGGTAATAAAATGTTTACTAATTTCATATGTAAGCTCTCTGTATTCTCCGTGAAAAATAAAAAATACTCTTGAAGGAATTCTTTCGATACGTCAATTATTTTCTAAGATATTTAACTTTAAAGTGGCCCAGACTTACGACTTAGCGCGCGAAGTGACAACTCCGGGCTATATGGCTGAGGTGTAGTATGACGTCACGCTAACAGTAGCGTGACGTCATCCTACACCTCGGCCTCGCTAACAGTAGCGGAATTTTAAAAAAATCGGCATTTTGAACGTTTGTAAAATCATAACTACTTAAATTTTTTGAATAAAACATAAACTAGAGTAACTGAATACATAATAGCTTTACTATAACAAAGTTTCAAGTGACTTACATATCTGACATTCTCCATTGTTTAGAATATGTACGTTGTAGTTATCCAGTAGCGTTTTTTTTGTGTTCGCGAAAGAAAAAACTGTATTTCTCTAAATAGAGCTTTGCGCTAGTACAATAGATCTGAAAATCGTGTGGAGGTGTCAAATCTGACAATCTGACATTTGAAACTTGACAGTTTGATTTTCAGCTCATATTGTATTGGCGCAGAGTTTTCTATTCACAGTGCAGTTTTTTCTTTCGCGACCACAAAAAAACTCTCGTGGGTGTGAGCTCTAACTCTTCATCCATTTTCCAGCTTCTACCGCTTCGCCTTAAGGGAAGCTGCGCACGCCGGCGATCGATGCGGCCATCGTCAGTGACTCCATCCACAAACAATGCTTCGACATGTCACACGCACCGGGCGCGCGGTTTAAACTCGCGGTCGTTGTCACTTTCACTATCTTCACTATCGATAGATTATGTAGACGAGCAGACTGATCGCCTGATGTTAAACGATTACCGCATTCCCCATCCACAAACCATGCGCCAATTTTGGGTTGAGGAAATGAGTATTTTATTTTTTATAGCGATTTTTGTGATTAAAATTTTGATATTTTTTTTCACGTTTTTCACAAAAGTTACTAACGTAAATCTATTTTTATCCCTTAAATGTGTTTAATGCCGGTTTCTTAATATAATTTATACATATATAAATTTCGTTTTATGTGTAAATAATATAAAATAAATTAGTTGTAAAAAACACGTGAACCTCAAAAATACCCGGCGTGAAATAACGTTTGTGTAGTTTTGGGTTAGGTTAGAGCTTTTTTATCACGTTCAAAACGTCTTCGGAGTGGTAACACGGCCTCACAAAAACCTGGCGTGAAATAACGTTTGTGTACTTTTCGGTTAGGTTAGAACTTTTTTATCACGTTCAAAACGTCTTCAGAGTGACACGGCCTCATAAAAACCCGCCGTGAAGTAACGTTTGTATAGTTTCGGGCTAGGTTAGGTTAGAACTTTTTTATCGTGTTCAATTCGTTCATATTATTGTTTTTATTATTTATAAATTATACCTATCTACCTCTGTATTCTATATACTATCAAGACAAAGTAACATGTTTTGAAAAATCCTTTTAAAAATAAATTTATAGTAAGCTTTAATAAATATCTTGAAATCAATTATTTCAACTGCTTAGTATTAAATACTAATAATAATAATATTAATATTAAAAATAATAATAAATTTAATAATATTATTAATTTTTAATATTTAATACTGCTTATTAAATTATCATTTTGGCTGCATTTCCCGCAGCGCCGGAGACGTGACAGCTGAACTTTGTGACTAATGTTGTGAAATGAAAAAATGAAATGCACTTTTCTCAAAAATTATACATCTCACCCTGGGAATGGTGGAGGGGGGTTAGGTGACCCTTCCCCCTTCCCTTTACTTCCCCCCTCTCCCCTATTTAGGCTATCCCTATTCTAAAGCAACCCCTTCATTAAAACTAGGTGGCCCACAAAACATCAAAACAAAATCGAATAATGTTCGTGCCATTTCCCAGATTATCGAGGTAAATAGGTCGCTGCGACCTGGCGTGACCTCAGAGACTTATATCGAGTAGGTCAGTTACGACCTGACCTTTGACATTTAAATCTGACGGGCACTACGTTTGCATACTTTTGATACTGTTGGTATTTATATTTTATCAATTTAATTGATTGTCTCATTTATATCTGTTCTTTGGAATACAGTAAAAACTGCTACTAATTTGTTGCAATGATACGTGAATAATATTATGATAATTAAAAGATAGGATAAAGTGGATGCATAAAAAGAACCGTAAAACTTTCGCGCCTCACCTTGACAGCTGACACACTTGACAGTTCAAACGTCATACTCAGTTGTCAACATGCGCGTGAGTGGGGCTCTCGTGTTATTCATTTATTTTCTAACAGTGCGATGTTCTTTACGAAAAGGTTAGTTTTTACGTAGTAAAGTGTTTTAGCAGAGTTTATTCTGCTTTGTTATTTGTTTAAAGTAGCTCGGTTTTTGTACTCCTTTTGTTGTTTAAGATGAGTTCTATTGTCGTTATGATAAATTTATCATTTATTTATCAAGCCAAAGTGCGATGCGTTGCGATCCAAGCGTTACGATTGCTTTTGTACAGGAAAAAAGATAGACAGGGGAAACTGCTTTGCTTTTTAAGCCTAATTTTTTACACATAAGTCCTATTTGAATATTTTTGACACTGTAATACGTGGAATTTATCTGGCTACAAGAATCTGCAATAACCAAAAAAATACCATACCAAGATCCAGGGGGGATCAAGTCTTCCCGTATAATTATAACATGTGTACTCGGAAGTAATTTTATTCTATAAACAAATTCTATAAAATAAGAGACGATTAAATTTAACACTTTTATTTAATAGAATCGAAAGACACACCGATATGGACTACTTCATTCGTTTTATATTCATATCATACACATCTAGTCTAGTTTCTAAATAGCTGTTAAACCAGAATAAAAGCAGAATAACATCGACATAGCCACTGCTAAATTAGGTATTGCCCATACACATTCAGGCTCTGTAAATTGAGTGAACCTAGTCTCCCTTATGGATTATTGATCACTTAGTGTCCGTCCACGCCCGTACCTACCTACTTCCGTTCATAATTTGAATATAATTATTAAACTTTTAATAAAAATGTAGTTAGTAATAATGTTGAAATTTATTGTAGGTACCGAACTGTAATTTACAAGTTACAGTAGTTTTAATCTACGCAAGTCATGATTTTTTTATTATTTTTAATCAGTTTTATTATTTTTATTTTAAGTGTGATGTAGTAACTAAAATTAAGCATAAAAATTTAAAATTTAAACATAAGAAATTGAAATTAGTATATCAAAGATATCATCTGCATAACTGTGATGAGTGAGTGAGTATGGTGAAGATACTCACCACTTGATATTTACACGGCGTGTGAAAGGTGCCAATAAAAGAAAGCATTTGTTTAAGAAATTTAAGTTTAATATTTGTAATGTAGATGAGCATTCTTACTTCACCTGCGAGTGAAGCAGCAAAATACATTTTGTACAAGAACATTTAGTATAAAGCTATATGATAAGATGGGGCTAGGCATGTCTTGTATGGCAAAAGCCTCTTACCTAAATAAAATAAAGATTTAAACTATACATAATAAAATACACGTCAGTTGACGCGTTACAGTAGGATCAAATAATCAAATAATGTTTATAAACGAACTGGTATTTCATGAATACATTTCGTTAGTCATACAAAATATAATAATAATAATATCTATGGACTCTTCACAACACGTCAATCTGGCCCCGTGCTAAGTATCCGAAGAACTTGTGTTACAGGTACCAGAAAACGGGAAGTATATTTAATACTTTTATACTATACATATATTTAAGATTTGTATTATATTATACACATATTTAATACACATCAATGAGCCAGGAACACAGAAAAACTTTTAGTTCCTTCGGCGGGATTCGAACCCGCGACCCCCGGTTTGAGCACCAACGTGCTGAACCACTGAGCCATAGAGGTCGTCAAAATAAGGTAATAGGCACCTACAAATAACCTCATAGCGGTTTTCCAATGCCAAATCTTTTGAAGTTACTAGCATCGTATTTAACTGTGTCGCAGAGGCTGCAGAGCCCTAGTTAACTGTGTTGTATCTTGAGTAGGTACATACAGTATACACTTGAACACTGACAAAACACTGAAAACATGTTTGTCAGTGTTTAAGTTTTAAATACGAGAATAATTATTAACTTACGCTTTAAATTAACTAATTCAATGAATTATAAATGAATGTTCTTGATATCGTATACTGATTTAGTTTGGACCAATCATATAGCGTCAAACCAACGTCAAAACTCCAAAATCAGTTTATGATATCAAGTCGATTTATATAAAATTCATTTTAACCGGCAACAATAACGCTTATGTCTTTATTAGTACATAAGACTATAGATTCCTATTATTGCTTAGAATACTTTCCACAAATTCTCAATATATACATGTCACGTTTTCAAAGTTGATATTGCATGTGTTATTGATAAAATTAATAAAAGTTTAATTTCTAGAACTCATTATTATTATTTTTATTTTACTACCCAACCAAATAATCTTTTTTAAATAACAGTCATTAAAATTAAGATGACTTGCTAAATTTCTTTAAAAAAATATAAATTAAATTCGGGTCAATATGACCCGGCTTCATCGTCCTAGTAATTATTTTTTATTGGCGACAGTCGTCGGTAGCCCATTTGCGCCGCGCTTCAATTTTCTATAAGTACCTACGCATTTCAAAACAGATGCAGAATACTGGAAGACATTAGCCCAAGAGGAGCTCCATGAAGCTCTAGGCGTGCATCTGAATACGGCTGTGGCGAAGAACGTAATCTTGTTCATAGGAGACGGCATGGGCCCCAACACGGTCACGGCGACCAGGATACATAAGGGAGGAGAAAGCCATCGGCTGAGTTACGAGAAGTTCCCACACGTTGGCTTGTTAAAGGTTAGTTCAAGTTGCTTTGGGTTCTAGTACCTATTACGGGAAAAATTATGGCCATAGGTATACAAATTAAATCTTTACCCCCTTACTATTAAAAAGATAACGGATAACATAAACAACGTTGCTGTCTGTCAAGTGACATTTCCAACGCATCAGACAAAGATAGCAACGTTGTTTAAGTTATCCGTTGTGTAAATCTTTTTATTAGTAAGGGGGTATAAATATGAGTCTGACCGGGACGCGAACCCGAGAGTTCAATTTGTCAAAAATACAAAGCGCATACGGAGCTGAACCACAGAGTAGAAAATATTTAAACTACAGCACACGTACAGAGAAACACCTTTCATAGAACGATCCAAATTTGAAAACTTTGACGTCCCTTACAAATCTAAGTACCTATGTAGCTATTTATCTGTTCTTATTTCTTTAATCTGCGACTGAACTACGCGCTTTGACATAAATTCTAACGAGCGAAATAACGCGAAATAAATCTTATTACGCGGCAAAAGAAAATAAAATATAAATACTCAGAAATACGCGGTTTCCCAGGTATAAGACCCTCGCTAGATCGATTTTACACCCCCAAAACATAATAATTTTCATGGAAATTGTTGAAGCCGTTTCCGAGATTCTGATTATCCTATATGAGCAATTCTCGTATGTATGTAATGCTATAGAGTGACCGATCATTGAAGTATAATACAATGAGGAATGAGGGAGAAGCGATGAATGTATGGTCGTAGCGCTAACTCCGGTCGGTCGTGCCTAACTAGGATGGGTGACCACAATCTCAGATACATTTTAAGTCAAATTCCATAATTCCATTCCATTGTCTAATAACGTTTTCCTATTCAATAGATTTTCGTAATCAGTACAACATTAATCGACGACGAAGAAATCCTTACATTATATTATAAACGCAAATGTTGTATACAGGATTTACGAGTATGTATAATATGTTTGTTACACTTTAACGCAACGGTTCGATACGGTTTCGAGATTTCTTTTCACGCGAACCAAGTCGCTGGAAACATCTAGTAGGTATGTAATAAACTGCGCTCACATCCGTATGTACCTAAAGCACAGACGAATATATTACAGTCTAGATGTTGCCCGCGATTTCGTACGCGCAGAAGGTAATCACGCAGGAACCGTACACTTTGCCGCGATAAAAAGTAACCTATGTCCTTCCCCGTGGTCTACTCTACATATCTGCTAAATTTCATCAAAATCGGTCTAAATGTTTCAGAGCCTATTCGATGCAAGCAAGTAAGCAAACAAACAAACAAATCTTTCCTTTATATAATATTAGTATAGACAAGGCATGTCGAGGCAAAAACTATCCCTACTTAAATGGCCCCACTTTTGGGGGTTTTGGGGCCATTTTAACATTTGTGGTACCTATGATGAAATCAAGAAACTTTTTCTTGTATGAAGATTGTTCTGATGATTTTGAAATTTGAATGCATAGCATTTTGGTTTTACAAATTCAAATGCTGTTCAAAATTTGTTGTTCTGTGATGTTGTGTCAGATACACGCCATGGCCCATCCTCAGTTTTGAAATCTTTGAACTATAGTATTTTTATTTGCATTGCAGACATACTCCGCGGATAAGATGGTCCCGGATTCCGCCAGCACGGCCACCGCGCTGCTCTGCGGGGCTAAGGCCAACCAAGGCACAGTAGGGGTGGACGCGACTGTGGAGCACAATGACTGTGCTGCGTCACTTGAGGACGGCGCTAGAATGGAGTCGCTGGCTGCACTGGCGTTGCGAGCCGGGAAGAGCGCAGGTGACTTAATTTATAGACTACATAACTACATAACTCCTAGTCTTTGTAGGATCAAATATAAAAAATCCTCCTACTATTATAAATGTGAAAGTTTGTGTGGATGGATGGATGGATAGATGTTTGTTACTCTTTCGAGCGAAAACTACTGCACGGAATTTGATGAAATTTGCTATGGTAGTAGTTTAAGCTGTGAATTAACATATAGGCTACTTTTAATTCCGAAAAAGTACGTGTTCCCGTACTAATACTGTATTAATACGCGGGCGGAGTCGCGAGGAAAAGCTAGTCAACCATAATTTACTATCGTCTCTAATAGTTGACACGCTCTCCACAATTGACGAGTAACTGGCGACACGATGGTTCAGCGATGATAACACCAACAGAATTTGCTGGCGAGGGGTCAATTCACGCCAATTTAATATTCAAAAATTAACTTTATTCATTACACAAGATACACATTTCATTGTAAGTGTTCGAATGTCAAGTTGCACCGCGCTGCACATCACATGTGCAGTGAATGGCATATGAATGATGTCATATGAACTGATGTCATGAAACCTGTATATTTTTATGTAGTGAATTTGTTGAATTTTAAATAGTTATCTCAATTATGTGGCGCCGCAGCTCGTTTCGTCGCGGTGTGAACTGAATGTAAGGGACATTCATTATGCCGAGCAAAATAGGTCACACGTATATTGATGACGTATATTGCCTATAGTGGATGCGAAGACTCGTGGCTCATGACATGACTTAGGTTTCGTGACCACGATGCGCGTCACACACGCCACGCCCGCGCCGGTGTACGCCCACAGCGCGGCGCGGCAGTGGGAGTGCGATGCCGCCGTGCCGCACGGCAACTGCAAGGACATCGCGCTGCAGATGGTGGAGGACTGGCCCGGGAGAGACCTGCACGTGAGTGACACTGTAACGTCACAGGCACAATATAAATAATATACCTAAGGCGTTGACAGTGCGCAAATGTCGCGGCACAACTAACTAAAACCGTCCATGGCTAGTATGAAGATGATCTACTGTACATTATATTTTGTATTGTGTCACAAGTGTAGTGACCACGACGTGCGTGCAGTGTTCGCTCACAGCGCGGCGGTAAACGCTACTGCGCGAGCAGGACATTAGCCTGGACGAGGCATACGTAGTAAACAAAATATAAACATTATTAATCAACATAGGTACAAGTGCTTCTCTCTTCTCAAGTGCTTGGAATATAATTATTTGTGTAATTTTACCACTAAAACTACATAGTCTTGAGTCTAGACGGCATAAAACATAGATAATACTACTACTATTATAAATTTGAAAGTTTGTGAGGATGGATGGATGGATGTTTGTTACTTGAAACACACAAAAACTACTGAACGGTTTTTGATGAAATTTGATATGTATATATAGGTACTTAGACTACGTTTGATCCCGAAAAAGTACAGTATTCCCGTGGGATACCCGATACTATATTTACGCGGGCGGAGCCACCGGAAAAAGCTTGTATACAATAATATCATAACCCAGATTCAAGAAAAATAATTAGGATAACCTCGATTTAAAAGATTACATGTATCTTATTTAAATAATAGTTAATAAGATGAGTCTTTATTATTTAAGATCACCAGACTATTAATAATAATTGAAATTATTATACTTATTATATTGAGCGCTCCTTCGTTGTTGCTTATTAAATATAATATTATATTTCATTGCTTCCAGGTGATAATGGGCGGCGGTCGTCAGGGCCTCATCCCAAACGCAACCGGGACCCCATCAGACCCCATCAGCTCATGGGGCTGTTCCCGGAAAGACGGCAGGGACCTCATGCAACAGTATAGAGAAGATAAGAAGGCCAGGGGCCTGAAATACAGGGTAGTGGAGAACTACGGACAAATGACGAACATTGATTATGACGAAACTGATTATTTGTTGGGTTAGTATCGACTTTAGTATATAGTATATAAGGATCAGATCAGCTTATTATACACGATGGCGACGATGGATATTGCGTGGGCTGGATGTGGATGATAGTAATACGATTTATTTCTTTTAACATTTATATTAGTACTTTAATTTGGATACTTCTTATATTTCCGATATGGTCTAGTGGCTAGGATACCTGGCTCTCACCCAGGAGGCTCGGGTTCGATTCCCGGTATCGGAATCTAACATTTTTGTTTTTTTATTATAATTTTTAATTATTATTTAATAATTTAAGGAATGTCTTAACAACAAAGCATGCCCCTATCGTTTTATATTCCGTTTTATATCTGTGGTTGACATATAATATTTTACCTACACAAAGCGCTGGGTACGGGTAGTGGGCCGCGTCACTGACACATATTTTAGCTGTAGGCATAATCAAGGGCACGCGCTCATGCACACATAGCGCCGCTAGCACTCAGGGGCGTAGCTACCGCTGTATCAGCCGTATCAATTATATGGGGCCCCCGGGCTGTAGGGGCGCCCAATCGACCGTGTAAATGCAAATTCGGCGAGATTTTAGTAGAATCTTATAAATTCTCCAGATTTAGAAGGCAATTTAAAAATATTATTCAAGTATATTCGGCATGCTTTGCCCCGTATGGGTATGTGGGTATGTGGGTATGTTTTAAATCTCGAAAATACGTAACTTAAAAGTTTTTAGTAGATTCTAGCAGAACTTAAACTCGTCTATTTAATTTATTTTGGTCACACTGGTCAAACGCTCAGTTGCAGGCGACAAATGAAAATATAATTAATTCATATAATATTATCTTAACTGGGGATTCTCCCCAAAAATATCTACTAAAAGAAAGACCATTATCAACCCTCTCCCTGCAGTATAGTCTGCCTTATTTCCAGGTATATTCTCGAACACCCACCTTAAGTACGAGCACGAGAAGACCATGGCGGCCGACGGCATGCCGTCCCTGGTCGACATGACAGAGGCCGCCATCAGGGTGCTGAGGAAAAACCCTAATGGATTCTTCTTGATGGTAATAACTTATACTTATTTAATTCTAGTATGTAGGTAGCTATGTGTCATTTTCAATTCCTTATTTGTGTTTACTATAGCTGACTAGGTACATTAGGTATATTATATTTTAAAAAGTCTCATTGACTCCCACAAGATAATATTAGCCCCGCATTCCAACTGGCAACAATGAATTTTTTGATGTCGGGGTGCATGATGATTAATTATGTTAGTCCACTATTATACTTAGCCGTCCAAACCCGCAATAAAAGAAGAAATAGTTTGAAGGACTGAGGTATCACATTATACTGGCAAAGCGCTATTTACTTATTTATGATGGCCTAAGTAATGTAAAATATACGAGTAATATCTTCTAGGTGGAAGGCGGTAACATAGACATGGCGCACCATCGAGGCCGCGCGCGCACCGCGGTCTCCGAGGCCGCCGCGCTCGACGACGCCGTAGCAGCCGCCCTGGGACTGACAGACCCCACCGAGACGTTAGTCGTGCTCACCGCCGACCACACGCACACGCTCAGCATCAACGGCTACCCCGACCGCGGCTCGGACGTCTTCGGTGAGTAGGTACAACAGCAGTGAAGCAGCAGTAGAAAATAGGGGTTCTCCGGTTATTTAGGAGTTCCCCAAATACTCGGCCAGGATTTCCCCTCTTTTATCATCCACTGCTCCTCCCTACGGGAACCCCGACCGCGGCTCGGACGCCTTCGCTCTTCGGTGAGTATAGCAGTAATGTACTTATATAATCTGTGGCAGTAGTGACGTAGATATTGCGATCGGTCTGACAGACCCCGCGTTTAATCAACGTCACAGATTTGAATTCCAGCTTATTTTTTTAGGGCTGATTTTTCAATCGTCAGATAACGAATATAGAAGAGGGGTGTTCTAAGTTTGACATGTCTGTCTGTATGCGTGTGTGTGTGTGTGTGTGTGTGTGTGTGTGTGTGTGTGGCATCGTAGCTCCCAAACGGTGAACCGATTTAGAGTTATAAGTGTTTCTTTAGTTTGAAAGATGACATGATCGATTGTGTTCTTAGCTATAATTCATTATCATTTGACAACCTCTGTGGCTCAGTGGTTAGAGCGTAGGCACTAACGGCGGAGGTCGCGGGTTCGAGTCCCGCTAAGGCAACAAAAAGTTTTTTGTGTTCCTTGATCATAGATGTCTATTAAATATGTGTATAATATAATAAAAATCTTAAATTTAAATATAGTATAAATTAGTAAATATTTCCCGTTGTCTGGTAGGTCTACCTGTAACACAAGTTCTTCGGGTACTTAGCACGGGGCCAGATTGACCTGGTGTGAAGCGTTTGTAGATATTTTTATTAAAAAAATCATCAGCTCGCTTACTACTTGACAATAACGGACCCCCCGTTATTTTAAAATTTCTTTCTATGAAAACGGATAATATTCAATACATACTCGATTCATTACATACTTTTTCTCCATTCTTCAGGAGTAATCGGCCCCTCACCCTACGACCACAAGAACTACACCACCCTCGCCTACGGCACCGGCGGTCCGGGGTCCGTGCACTACACCGTGGACAACAACACCCTGGTCCGCAGGGACCCCAGCGTTGATGACACTACCGATTACCAGTACGAGCAGATCGCGGCTGTGCCGTTAGACGAGAATAGCCATGGCGGGGGGGACGTCGTTATTTACGCTAAAGGTGAGGTTAACCAAGTACGCTATTTGTATGAACTACGTAGGTAATAGGTATATGGCAATACTAGTTTTTGCGTGCGGGTTCGCCTGGGTAAATACAGTATCCCACCGGAACACAATACTTTTTCGGAATAAAAAGTAGCCTATATGTTAATCCAGAGCTCAAACTACAACCATACCAAATTTCATCAAAATCCGTTCAGTAGTTATTGCGTGAAAGAGTAACGAACAAAATAATTCTAGAATCTAGACAATAATAATATATTATATGGAAGCTTTCACACCAGGTCAGTCTGGTGTACTTTATATAGCATACTTATATTTTTAAATTATATAATACACATACATGACCCAGGAACACAGAAATGTTTTTTTGTTCCCTGGCGGGTTTCGAACCCGCGGCTTGAGCGCTAACGCGCTAACCACTGAGCCGGAGAGGTCGTCAAATGATGATTAATGTACTCTCATTTTCAGGTCCATTCGCCCACCTGTTCCACAACGTGCATGAACAACACTACGTGCACCATGCCATTGCGTACGCGGCGCGAATTGGCCCGCACGCTACCTTGCACTCGCACGCACACGACGCCCGACCCAGTGTTGCCATGTTACTGGCGATACCGCTTGTATTTTACTGCAGTTAACTGCAGCTATTATGTGTAACGGGTTGCTGCAACGATGACAAATAAAACATGTTTTATAATGCTAGTTTATATAAATTAAGAGGCTATTAATTTATGTTAATCAAGAAATATTTGTGCAATTTGCTTGTGAGATATTTTTTAATATGCCGTTAGATAATAGTTGGCGTCTGCAACATATATACATGTTACGTTGTGTGCTGTCTATGAATTATCATGATGTGCCACGTCACGTAATGCTGGTATTCATAGACAGCACACAACGTAACATGTATACGATATGTTGTAGGCGTCAATTCATAAGTAACGGCCTGTATAATGTACTTGCTTTTTCCCGCGACTTCGCACGCGTGGAATAGTGTTCTTGGAGAAAAAACATCTTCAGCAAATACCTTGAGAGGCCGGTAGCGCCACACATTGTTCCTGCATTTTAAATACGTAATATCTTCGAAAATATTTATTTAAATAACACGCTGTAAAGGGCCATATTGATCTATATTAAATGCACAATGTATTTAAGATACTTAGTTGGATAAGGGTTAATGCTGTGTTGCTTAAAATTGCTTCGTAAATAAGCCATTATTTCTTGTAAAAAGTAAAGGATAAAAATGGTTATTGTGGGTTATCCCTAAGAGATAAGCATATACCATAGCGGACTTTCTTGCAGACCTTTTTGAGGTGTACAATACTGTAGTACATTATTTTGATATATCTCGTACGGTTCAGCCAGCGTTTGCAATGTAAGCGCCTAAAAATGTTTTTTACGACATTAGAAACCTCTAAAATTAGTGTTTCTCTACTATATTATGCATGTTATATACATATTACCTTTCTTTTGAATCACTCTTTCTATGAAAAAAAACCGGCATCAAAGTCCGTTGCGTAGTTTTAAAGATCTAAGCATACATAAGGACAGACAGATAAAGCTACTTTGTTTTATACTATGTAGTGATTATTTAATATTTATTGTATCATACAGCTCAGTTGCTAGTTCGATTGCAGTACCAAAAGTGTTAAAAACCACAAGTATTATCATTATTAAACTACGTCATATTGTGATTAGTCATTTTTATATTGATTTTGTTGAAAATATATTTTTGCATTTTTAAAACTTTGTTTCAATTGGTTTTTATTTAAATTTATGCACATAGCATACCTATATTCAACACTATGATTTGAATGATGGATAACATAGTAAAAACGAAACCAAACATTCATAATATTTATTTGATCCACAGCATAACTTACCAACAAAATACTTTGTACTATAATACAATATTAAGAACTTGACGTTATTTCACATAGAAAATATTTACATTGGTAATACAGACAACCATTTGCGTTTATAGTATAAGGTGTTAAACACACCTACGATGTATAATGAAGGAATATTTTTCTCTTGTTGGTTGGGGAATGTTCCAGAAAATTAATATTTTATAAAAATAACAATAATTATATTTCCTCCAAACTGACAAAGTATCCCCATTATAATTGGTCAATTATTGCATTTCTATACTAAGGCTAAGAACTCACGGAGCAGTTTTCACCCGCGCCCGCTGCGGTTGCGGGCTTCTGTAGAATGCAGATATGTATGTAAAAAATTAAAGGACAACTCACGGCGCGTTTTACGGCCGCAATGTGCGCGGTTGTTCACGGGTCCGGCCGGCGTTGTTCACCGGCGGGCAACTGGTAGAATCGCGCGGGCCGCGGTCACCCGCAGCCTCGGCGGGTAGCACCCGCGCGCTCTGCGTTTGGTTTGCGGGCGAAATTTCGAAATTCTATTGTAAATATATATATTGTATTTGCCTTTTTGCAACCGCGCGTCCTGCGATCTTTGCCCGCCACGATTGCGGGCGATCATCTAAAAACGCGCGGAAATAAAACCTCAGTTCGACGACAGCGGTGCGGCGGGCACGGGAAAAAACCGCTCCGTGAGTTCGTAGCCTTATATTTTTTCACGGGCCATTTTCAACATGCATTCTTCACAAAACAGCTAAATGCAGTAGGTACATATGCTTTTTACATACAATATCAACATATACATAGTCGATAGTAGTATCTTCCAAAAATAAGAGAATGATTTGTGATGACAGGCATTAGGCATGCAAGGTTTACTAGCACTAATTTGATGTGAGGTATTTTCTTAGCACTATGCCTAGTAGAATGGCGCCCGCCACCACAGAGCTGACTATGACGATTTGTTTCACTTTCTCACTGAAAATAAAAAAAATATATAAATTAGTAATGACAAAAGTTGTAAACACTAATTTTATGGGGATGTATTACCTACCACTTTTCATTTCTTTTTTTTCTTCTAATTAATAACACTTTTCAATTAAATAATATGTATGTATTATGTGTATAATTTATTTTCTTGTTAATGATGCAACATAGTTAAAGGAAGAACTATGTCGCAGTAAAATAATAAACATGCATTCAGTACCTATAAATCTATGCCAAATGTCTTTGCCATTTGACAGCCTCCGTGGTCTAGTGGTTAAAACTTGGCTCTCGACTCGGAGGTCGTGGGTTCGATTCCCGCGTTGGAACAACAAAAATGTTGTTTCCAAGTTTGGTTAGGATAATGCAGGCTGATCACCTGATTGTCTGACAAGAAAGATGATCCATGCGTCGGATGGGCATGTAAAAAGTCGGACCTGCGCCTGATCTCGCGCCAGTCGTGTCGGTCATCTGTCCCACTGGGTTACGAGAGTAAAGGAAGAGAGGGTGCTCTTGTGTACTGCGCACACACTTGGACACTATAAAATCACTCCTGCGTAGCTATCCTGGTTTCAATGAAACCGGCCACCGTCACCGAAATCGGTGTGGGGAGTTATTATTATTATTATAATTGCCATCAAATAACCTGTGATATTTGCTTTGCAACACAGGAAGGTCAGACACGAGTAATGACTATCATTTGGTGATGTCATTTAAGAAATAAAATATTATTTATCGTAAGTTTTATAAAATCGTATATCAATAGATATGACTAGACATATCATTATGGAAAATTTATAATTCGAAGCAGACAAAACTTTTAACATTGTCAAGTAAATAATGACAAACAATATTTGATTTAGACCCAAAGGGGAGTCATTTGACCTTCATGAAATCCAGTATCCAGTACAGTTACAAATTTAAAAACACCGTAACTTGTTTATGAACTTCACTACTTTCCTAAAAGTATAATATTCAGTTTCATACTCAGAACAAATAAAAAAATGAAGTCAGAGCTTTGTCAAACTAAATCTGAGGCCAGTATTTTAATACGTATTGTAGTGCGCGTGTGGCTAGTGGCTACACATTACGTGTATTATTACACACTACATATTATGTATCCTAACCTAACCTAACCTAACCAAGAGCATGTCAATAATAATTGTCAAGACATGTCTAATGAGGCTTCCTTAACTATAAATGCATTATAGGTTTTCAAGGTCAACATAAAAACCACTTTGGGAGGCTGATTGATTGACTGACTTGAAAATGGGCGACTTTGTAAAAAAGTAGAATGAAAAAGTATTTTTCATGTATAATGGCCACCCCTAAAATATAAAATTATTGTTATTTTATGATGCCAAAACTGAGATCTATACACATTTTATAACTATACCAAATTTCATTCATTTACACTGGCGGACACATAAACTGCTTCATAGTGCAAGACCACATTCAATCAAATTTTATTACGAAATATGAGAACTTTTTACATTTATTGGTATTGGTAAATAAAAACTGGTTTATAAACACAAAAACAAAATCTAATTTAAATATAGTACTGTCACAAAAGAAAGAAAATATTCTATAGAAGAAATCTTGTCAATTTACTAAAGATTAACTCGTTGTTACGTTAATGTTGTGATTGACGGTTATTTTTTTTTTGTTTTGTTACATGTTGAATTGTCGTTACTAATTGTTTATTTGCTAGTCTGTTTTCATTTTAAACACGTTTTTCTCTCACGAATATGGACGTATCGTCCGAAAAAGCCGCACAAATTGTTGCTCTAGTGCAGCAAGGCCTAGACCAATGAACAATTGCTGCAGATTTAAATTTAAACCAGTCTACAGTTTCCCGAGTTTACAGAAGGCTTATGGAGACAGGTTCATACAAAAGAAGACGTGGAACCGGCAGAACTCGGGCGACAACTTCTCGTGATGACAGGTTTATTGTGACAACGAGGTAACAGTGATTTAGCATCACATCGCTATATAACGGAGATATTGGACCCTCATGTGGTACCTTTTAGCGGATTTATAGGCGAAAACTTCATTCTGATGCAGGATAATGCTCGTCCGTCCGCACGCATCGAGACAAGTTGAGCAATACTTTACTCAGGTTGAGATTCATTCCATGGATTGGCCAGCACGTAGCCTCGACCTCAATTCGATAGAACAAGTGTGGAACAACCTAAAAAGAGCCATATTTACAAGAAATCAGGTCCCAACAACGAGCTCAGAGTTGCAATGTCACATGAATGGGGCAGATCTTTTAAAAACACTGATCAGGCCGACACGAAACCGATTTGAATCAGTTATTAGGGCAAGAGGAGGTAATACACCTTATTAAAAACAAAAAAACTTTTTCTTTTCTTAGTATTGTAAAATTTTCATAATAAAGCCGTTTTTGTTCTATTCACATTTTCATTCCAAAAAGCTGCAAAAGGAGTTATTCGATTCTTTTAGTGAGAAAAGTTTACCTATACACACATTAATTGATTTTTTTATCAGATTAAGAACCAGTTATCATTGAAATAAATCAAAATAGTTTGCACTTTCAATAATTATATTTCATTGAAAGTTATCTTGCACTTTGATGCAGTTTATGTGTCCGCCAGTGTATATTCATAATTACAGAAGCTAGAAAAGCAGACAGACAGACAGACGGACGGACAGAGCAAAAATATAAAGGTTCCTTGAGTATTACGGAACACTAAAAAACCACACACCATGACAGCTCGCCTTAGGCGTAGTTTCATTTAATGTATGTAATGTAGTGACACTTTGCATTTACATGGGGAGGCATAGTTTTCCTCACTTTTCACAGAACTCTGTCTTCAATTTTTTATTTGGTCTGAGGTTTCATATGAAACATTAGCAGTTAAATTTAATTTTTGCTGTATAACATTATCATTGACAAATACAAATATGGAATTTAAAGCAATACAATAATTATAAATTCTAAAGAATATTCTGTATCTGTATATGATGCTTGACTTTAAACAAATTTTGTGATCAATTTAACTTAGTACTTACCAACAATGAGGTTTATGTTGTGGTACAACATCCGGCATTGTATCCCCGGGGGGCAAAGAACCTATTTTATATTTCTTAAGCAGCTCCCTGTAAAAAATTTAAAGAGGCCTTATTCATATGTATTCATATTAAAAATGTATATGTCATAGTTATTAGGGTTCCATAGTAAGGAACCCGTATAGTGTCACTCTGTCCGCCCATCCATCCGTCGGTCAATTATTTTAAATGAAATCGAACAAGGACAGTAACTTTTGAAGTCATTAAGAAAACCTATTATGCATTGATAGTGCAGAACCCTCCTTAGACATTTTTATTCTAATTTAGAACATAAGCTACATTTTATCCTAATAAAATGTATCGTTCCCAGGGGATATGTTGCTTTTCTATGTTTGTAAGCAGAAAAAAGTTAAAAAATATTACATATTATACCTATTTTTAATAAATTAAAAATCTTAGTTTAAAATCAGGGTCAACTTTGAAGAACACTTACTTAGCATCCTCACTGTGACCAACATCATCAAATGCTTGTGTGGCATCTTGGGCTGCTGACTCCAAGAGAGTTTCTTCACCACCAGGGTGCTAAAATAACATGAAAATAGTTTATGTAGATTTGCAACATACTCAAACAATTATATAAAATAAAAATTAGTAATGATGTAAAATATGTTGGATTTAAATACATCTTTTACTCTAACCTTGAAACCTAAACCTTCAGCCTTGAAATGCGAAATAAAAGGTATCCGAAACTACTTTACGTAGGTATGTAATAAGCTTAATAACACATTGTATAATATGTCTATTACAGTCAGTTTCTAAGGTCAATAACAATCACTTAGAATACTATAAGAAAATTGCGAGATATTGACAGAGTACTTACCTCTTCCAAAAAACTTGTTACATCGTATACGTCGTTTCGTATGACCAACCAAACGCTATCTTTATTGTTATGCTTGATTACTTCTTCGCTTGTAATTACTTTAGACATTATTCTTACAGTACTATAGCTTAGAACGTATATTTATGAATTAAAAATACTACACCAGTTATTTACAATACGAGCATTAGACATCTCACGTCATAAACTTCGTGCGTCGCATGATGATATGGGTGACAGTTCTTATATTTTTTTTATATATATATGGCATCGGCTTATAACCATTGTCACTACCAGTGTCTAGTTAAAAAGGCGGGTAATAGAACTTTCGTTTCAATTTTCAACACCGTATTCCTATATCGTCAAGTCTAAAGTCTAGTCAAAGTCCAAATATAATATAGTCAGTACAGTCTATGAGTCATGTCAGTCGATTCAGTAAAGTGGTAGGTAGCTTTACTGAAAGTTCCTAGGGAGTTTTGGCGAGAAACCACAAAATAGCACGTTTTTAGAAGTTGTACCACTTGCCCACACTTGTGCACGATAACGAATATTTAATGGTTAATATTCTACCAATATTACACAATAAAAACCGAAATAACAAAAATTTATGAAATTTTACAAATTCCACAACATCACCCATTGAACTCCCCGACAAAACTCCCTCAGGTCTTATATTCCTTGTTACGCAAACTTCTTACAAGAAAACAAAAAAAAAAGCAAACTAAATAAATTATATTCCATTGACACAAAATAATATTTTGTTTAATTATAAATGAAACTGCTATTATTCTTATTATTAACTCTGATATCTTATAATAACTGTGAAATATAAATATGAAATTAAATTAAGAAAATATGTCATGTCATAAAAATGGCAGATGCATGGAACGGAACTTCTCTCAATAGAGATTGACACTGTTGAATCGACATCAAATCGATAAATAGGAGCGGCCATCTTGTGATCGTATTGCAACTCGGAAATGTCAGTACTAGTGCATCTGCCTCTCCGGTAGGTAATAGTGTTTTGTGATCTGCCTTGTATGCGATTTGTGTTTTCGTTGCGTCTGCTTTGAGTTTTTGTTGATTTTGACACTTTGTTACTGTTTTTTGTTGAGTTTTTTGTTATTGTTTTTGTTGAGTTTTTTGTTTTTGTTAAGTTCTTTGTATGTTATTATTGTTTTTGTTCGGATCTAACAATGCCGAAAAAAACAAAATACACTGTTTTAAACTTACAAAGTCGGGAGTTGGTGACTCGATTGAGGGACTATTTTGAACGAGAACGTACAAACGGAGGCCCGATCATTTCAATCGACAAAGTCGTAGACCGAGTTGCGGCAGCACTGGACATCGGAACAGCTACCGTTTCCTGAATAACCAAAGAAAAATTTGGTGAAACAGGTAGGGAAGACAAAAAGTTGTCGACTCCAAAGTGACAGTTTTGATGTAGAAGCAATACGCAATCACATTTACGGATACTATGAGAAAAATGAATACCCCACGTTAATGAAACTAAATAAATCGTTAAAAGAGGCTGGACTTTACACTGGCGGTGTTACCTCGCTACGGCAAATATTTAATAAAGTGGGATATAGATGGAAGAAAGTAAATAAAAGAAAAATAATAATGGAAAGAAGAGATCGCACTTGCACGAGTAACATTTTTAGAATCGGCAAAGGATATTAAAAACTGGAGTAATGTCATATTTCTGGACGAAACTTGGCTAAACGCAAATCACACAGTCAGTAAAATGTGAACTAATGACACCGCTCACAGCTCTACCAAAGTGCCAGAGGGAGAAGGTGAGCGACTTATAATTTGCCATGCCGGGAATGAAAACGGGTTTTTACCAAATGCCCTTCTAGCATTTAAGTAAAAAAAAACTGGAGACTACCACGAAGAAATGAATGCTGACAAATTTGAAGAATGGTTCGCCAATTTATTAAATAATTTAAGCGAGCCAAGTATAATAATAATGGACAATTCAAAATATAATTCCCGGCAGCTCAATAAGACACCAACGGCACAAAATAATAAAGCCACACTGGTAGAGTGGTTGCAAAGAAATAATATCCAAGCTGATATGACGATGCTTAAAGAGAAATTGGTCTAATTAATGAAATTGAACAAACCTCCGATGCCCACCTACAAGCTCGACGAAATGGCCAAGGAAGGTGGGCATCAAGTACTAAGATTACCACCATACCACCAGGGCCGTGCCTGACGGGCGTTCATTGCGTGCACCGCACGCAGGCGGCCGAAATTAAGAGGCGGCCAAATCGTTACAAGTTGTTTACTGGGCAAAAATACATTCGGTTTGTTTTCATTAAGATACGAAGTAAAAACAGTTTCTCTAATCTAATCTATCTAAAAAGAGTTTCTCAGAAATAAGAAATGTATAAAAACTGATTATGTCGTTGTAGTATTTATATACCTAGTCATGCAGCGAATCCGAATTTTTTCGAACATTGCACGAGCGAAGAGCCGAAATAGTTTTTTCAATTGACCGGCGTCGCGTAAGCGGTCTTATTCGTCTTATTAGTCGTATTAGTCTATAGACTAGCGAGGATAAATCGTTTTTTGTGTCCTGTGTGTGATCCGATATTATTAAAGTCTTTAATTTAACACAGGGGTCGGCGCGACCGTGCACGATCGAGCTGATTTTCGAAAAGCTCCGCCTCCCACCACCCCCTTACGTTCTCACTTCCGCGCGATACCTACAAGCCTCCAGAGCCTCAAGAGTGTACTCTTAACGTAGAGTAACGCGGGGCCTTCATATTACGAAAATATTATCAAAATTACAAAAATTTCATTCAATTATTTTAAAGCAAAATCTAAAATTTAAAAATCAATAGTTTAAAATTTAAAACTGAATAATATTTTTGTAATTTTGATAATATTTTCGTAATATGAAGGCCCCGCATTACACTACGTTAAGACTACGCTCTTGAGGCTCTGGAGGCTTGTAGGTATCGCGCGGAAGTGAGAACGTAAGGGGGTGGTGGGAGGCGGAGCTTTTCGAAAATCAGCTCGATCGTGCACGGTCGCGCCGACCCCTGATTTAACGAATAAAAATAAATTGCTTTATTCCTGAAAACTTTTAGTTGTGTGTTCGTGTGGTGAAATTTAATAAAAAGTTTATTTACTCGACAAAGACTGAAAAAGGTAATACACAAAAAATGTAAAATTTGGGTAGACTTTCAATTTTGGGCCCGGGAAATTTTGGCGGGTCTTTTTGGAGGGAAAAGGCCTTTTGATATGAAATTCTTAAATAAATATTAAAAAATATTTAATAATATTAAAAAAAATTAAAAAAAAAAATTAAATAATAATTAAAATAAATAATAAAATAGTGCAATTTAATATTAAATTACTTAAAATCTTCCTTAATTTATACTAAAAAATGAATATCTTTCTCATTTTGAATGCATTTATATAATAATTAAAAGTTGTTTGTTTGCATACGAGATTCTCTGTTTAAATCGCTCACAACCCGCCGATGGAAAATCAAGCATTTGAACTTGTGTAGCCGAAAGCAACTCTTTAAATTAAGCTTATGATTCCTTTTTATAATAGCAATGTTATTGTTATTAAATGGAAGAAATTTACCTGACATTGAACTAGAAAACAGTTATATGTGGTTGAATTTTCCTCTCCGTTTTCATTTTCAAAATAAATCTTGACATATTTATGTTTAAAAATATGTTTTACTTAAAAAGCTTATAAATGATTTTCTTATCATGTCATCCTATGCGCATTAAAATATACATTAATTATAGATTTTAAGTAATTTAATATTAAATTGCGCTATTTTATTATTTATTTTAATTATTATTTAATTTTTTTTTTAATTTTTTATTTTTTAAACATTTTTAAAGGCCTACGAATGTCTGAAAGGAAAACGAAAAGATTGTCTGGAGCGCAATATAAAAGAAAGCGAGAGGAAAAGCAAAATGAAGCCAAAAAAATGTTTGGCTCATTAACAAAGTTTTTAGTAAAATCGCCAGAACCGGAAAGTAGTTGTAGTAGCCAATTAAATCCAATTGATGATTTGTTTTGCGATAAAAATGAAAATGAATTATCTGTCGAAAATGAAAAGGCTAATGACAATACTAGTAGTACCGACGAAATGGAAACAGAAGATAATAAGGATATCGATCTATACAATACCGATACCGCTGAAATTGATAAAGCATATTTTGCTATGTGTATGGATTTAAATGATCCAGCTTGCTGGCCTTTAACAATTACCACTAAAATATTGGATATATTAATCGAAAAAGGACCCATACAAAATAAACAATCTACATATCCAATTAATGAATTGGGAAGATCATTTTCATCAACTTATTTCTATAGAAAAATGCCAAATGGTGAAAAATTTAATCGTGAGTGGTTAATCTATTCTCCAAAAACGGATTCCATATTTTGCTTCTGTTGTAAATTATTTGGCAAACAAGAAATAAAATTAGTTAATGAAGGCTTCAATGATTGGCAACACACATCTGATAATTTATCTCGTCATGAAAAAACATCGCTGCATATCGGAAATTGCACCAATTGGAAAAATTTGGAATTAAATTTAAAAAACAAAGCTACAATTGATAAAAATTTGCAACGGTATTATGACGCAGAGAAAAAACGATGGTATCAAATTGTCGTACGCATGATATCTGTGGTACAATTTCTGGCAGTACAGGGTTTAGCGTTTAGAGGTAGCTCGAGCAGATTGTATGAAAACAATAATGGAAATTTTCTAAAAGCAATTGAAATGATAGGAAAATTTGATGATGTTATGGCAGATCACATAAATCGCATTCAACAATCAGTTGCTTTAAAGAACCATATGCCACATTATGCGGGAAATCGCTTCCAAAATGAAATAATTAGTATCCTTGCAGCGCAAATTCAAAAATATATTTTGTCAGCAATAAAAGACGCCAAATATTTTTCAGTAATTTTGGATTGTACGCCGGACATGGGACATGTCGAGCAAATTACAATAATTTTGAGATATGTGCATATTCAAAATGACGAAGTAGAAGTGAGAGAAAATTTCGTTGGTTTTTCTCCAGCTCAAAAAAGTACTGGAGAAGCTTTTTACGACTTTTTAATTGAAAAATTAAGCTCTCTTAAATTAAATGTTAACGATATGAGAGGCCAGGGGTATGATAATGGATCAAATATGGCTGGAAAACATATTGGATTGCAGAAACGAATTTTGGACAATTATCCACGAGCTTTGTTTATGCCATGCAACGCGCATACATTAAATTTGGTCGTCAATGATACAGCGAAAGTTTCTTTTTCAACTGTGGATTTTTTTAGTAATGTGTCAGCAATATACAATTACTTTTCCGGATCACCTTTTCGATGGCAAATTTTAAAAAAACATGTAAAATCGTTAACAGTAAAACAAGTTAGCGTAACCCGGTGGGAATCAAGGATTAAGGCGATTAGACCACTGCGTCATGAATTAGGTGAAATTTATGACAGCCTAATAGAACTAGCGGAAGAATGTTCAACACCAATAGGTCAACATGAAGCTAAATGTTTGGCAATGAAAATTAAATCGTACAAATTTATTTGTTCCACAGTAATATGGTACGAAATCTTAGAAAAAGTAAATATTATTAGTAAAATGATGCAGACCGTTTCTTGGAATCTTACTTCATGTGCTGAATCTATTAATAATATTTTAATTTTTTTCCAAAGTATTAGAAATGATGAAAATTTCGAAAAGTATTTGAAAATTGCTGATGAATTATGTGAATCACTTGAAATACAACCGGAATTTCCTGTTGAAATTAATCTACGCCGACGCCATAAGCGAAAACAATTTGACTATGAAGGAGATGAGGATATTCAGTTAACTGCTAAAGAAAATTTCAAAATTAATTTTTTCTATGTAATATTGGATACAGCCATTTCATCTGTTACTACCCGATTTGAAACATTATCCAATTTCGAACAGTCTTTCGGATTTTTATATAAATTTGTTGAAATAGGAGAGGACGACATAAAAAAAAGTTGCTTCGACTTTCATAATAAATTCAAGGATGGCGAATCGTGCGACATAAACGGAGCAGAATTATACGAAGAGTTAATTTCATTGAAAATAATTATAAAAGATAGGAAACAACCCGAAGAACTCCTAAAGTATTTGTACAAACACAATTTACAAAATTCATTTCCAAATGTATCTACAAGCTTAAAACTATTATTGACCATGCCTGTATCAGTTGCGTCTGGAGAACGTAGTTTTTCTAAATTGAAAATCATAAAAAATTACCTACGTACTTCCATGACGCAAGAACGTATGAGCAATCTTTCAATTATCGCGATTGAAAGTGAAATTGCTGAATCTTTAAATATTCACGAAGCAATTGACGATTTTGTCAGTAAAAAATCCCGTAGGATTAACTTTTAATATGTACTTTATTTAATAATTGCTTCGTGAAGATTCAGCAATTTCACTTTCAATCGCGATAATTGAAAGATTGAAAGATTTCCCTAATTAACCGGTAACCTAACCGAAATAATTTTATGAAACCGGTTAATTAACCAAAAACCTTTACTATTTTCAATATCAATAAATAATACGTAAGATTTGATTTTTTAAAATCAAATAATTTTAAATTGTCACTGAGCGACACCTAGGATTTTAAATTATCGTATTCCTATGTTCTTTATGTTTGATAATTTTGTCTGTGATTATAATACCAATACCATAATTACTTTTTTTCATGTTATTATTAAAGTAAGTAAATTAATTCTATTTTGTATACCTCCCAAGTTGCAAGTCAGCCCAGATCTGCCATTGGCCACTGAGCTTTGTTATCCTAATATGTTAGTATAGATTTAAGGGTTATTCCTTGTTCTTTATGTTTGATAATTTTGTCTGTGATTATAAAACCAATACCATAATTTTTTTCATGTTATTATTTTTGTTTAAATTTTAAATAAAAAAATGTTTATTTTGTGCATTTTTTTTTCTTAAATTTCATCCAAACATATAAATCTCATAAAACCGGTTTTTAGCCGGTTTTTCTTTTCAGAAACCGGTTTTGGGAACAAAACCAATATTTTTTTTCGTTCTCGATTTCGGTTAACCAAAAACTGATTTTTTTCCCGGTTTGATGCCCTGTGTATAATAATAAACATTAAAAATTAAAGTAGTTTTTTTTAATGTTATCCTGGGGGCGGCCATACAGACTGGCACGCAGGCGGCCATATACCCAGGCACGGCCCTGCATACCACTGTCAGTACAATGCTATAGAATTAATTTGGACTCAAATAAAAGGTACGTACTAAAGTTATAAAAGGTTAGGTATGAAATGATATTATAAATGCATAACACGTTTATCGATTTTATTCTTTTTTTGTAAGGTTACACAGCGAAAAACAACATGGCCCCACCGTTTACGGCAAATAAAGTGTTAAAGTTGCTGGAGGAAGCCTGTGAACATGTATAACACGGTTACAATATCTGTGGACCTCGCTGGAATGCACACCCCCTCCCCGTTCTCCTTTCACCTCCCCGCGCTCGCCCCGGCGCGTCAGTACGGTTAGCACTTTCGTTGCCGATACGTGTGGACTTATTTTCGTGGTACATTTTTAAACATTGCATTGTTACGTTTGGACTTTTATTGTTAAATTGTTATTTTGTTATTGTTGCAACGTTGGACATTTTCGTTAAGTTTGGACTATTTTATTACTGTTTCGTTGTTTTGAAGCTTAACATTAAAAGTTTTTTTCAAATATGGGAAAAACTCTTTACAGTCAAACAAGGAATTTAATCCTGAAAGTGCTAAATTTCTTCGAATCCGAGAAAGCTAACAAGCAATACATCATACCTGTAGATCAAGCTGTAAAACGAACCTGTGCTGCAACTGGTATATCAAAATCTACTTTGATGAAAATAAAAAAGGAAGCCAAGGAATTGCGTCATGCATCACCGCCCCATGCTTCACCAAGTACTAGTCAAGGTTCTAGCAACGATACACGTGAAGTAAAATTGTCAACAACAGGTAAAAATCGCAAGAAATGCAAAAAAATAATCGAAATTGATGATTTTGACATCTGTGCCCTACGTTATATTATTAACAGTTTTTATACTGTAAGAAAAGAAATCTTAACTTTGAAGACAATCCTGACAGTCGCTAAAAGGGATATAAATTTTAAAGGTGAAAAATCTTTCCTTAGAAAAATTTTAATTAAACATTTGGGATATAAATTAAAAAAAAGTAAAAATGACCGTACTATATTAATACAAAAACCAGATATTGCCGCGTGGAGGGCTCGCTACCTGCGCCGGATGAAACAAAACAATGAACTTGGCGCAGATAAAAAACCGGTAACGTACCTTGACGAAACATGGATACACTCCCATTACACCGTAAAAAAATGTTGGCAAAATAGTACCGACAGCAGCGTGAAAAAAAATTTGTGCATGTCGGGGGAAAAACGATTTCATACCAGGCGCAGAATTGCTATATAAATGCAAACAGACAACAGGCGACTATCATCATGAGATGGATAGTTACGAATATTTTTTTAAACTGGCTCAAAGAAAAGTTACTACCTAACTTACCACCGAACGGCATAGTCGTCATAGATAATGCATCTTACCACTCAACCCAATCAACAAAGGCACCCACGAGTGCATCTCTCAAAGCTGATATGCAAAACTGGTTGCGTGACAATAACGTTCCGTTTGACGAGAAAATGACCAAAAAAGAATTGTACCCTATAATTTTAAGGACAAAGCCTCCAAAAAAATACGTTATCGACGAATTAATGAAAGATAATGGTCAGGAAATAGTACGTCTGCCACCCTATCACTGTGACTTAAATCCTATTAAATATATATGGAATCTAGTGAAGCAAAGGGTGGCAGACAAAAAAGTAAGCCAGTCTAAAAAGAAATAGAAAAGTTAACAAGAGATGCAATTAATTCCATTACACCTTCCGACTGGAAAAAGGAAGTCAATCACGTTGAAAGATTACAACAGGGGTATTGGGATAAAGACCACCTTGAATGAAGAAAATGTGCGTCAAATGATCATATCCCTAGCGAGGAGAGTTCGGACAGTAAGATAAGCGATAGCGACAATGAGTCAATGACTGGCATCGAGTCAATCATATATTCTGAAGAAGATTTTTAGTATCTGTAGTTTTGTGTGTAATAAACACTTTTTGTACCTACTTTACCAAGACTGTTTTATTTATTTTTCATCATTTTAATAATATCATTATAATAATATTACCTAAATGAAATTAATTAACACATTTTTTTTGTTGAAAATATTATTGTTTATATTAATATCCTATTATAGTGATGCTTGTTTTGCGCACCATATCAGAGCACTGACGTGACGTGACGTCATCGACGCCAGGTCCACAGATAATAAAATATTAATAACAATTTTTATTTGGTGCAAAAAAAACCAGATTGTAGTTGGTACATAATTAACTTATAGCTAGGTACAATTTTACATACAATCAGTCACTGTGGGTGAAGTCCTGTTACCCTGGATAGGTTGATAAACCTGTAGTAAGGGTTAACAGTCCCTATCCCTCTGGATATTACATAGCAATTTCACTGAAGTTACTGTTTACAGGGGTTCTGCTTGGCCATGGTTTAAAAATATAACTGTTGTATTTATAATGTTATTAGGTAGTGCATGCATGCATGTGTGTGTGTGCGCGCGTGTGTATGTGTGTGTGTGTGTGCGTGTGTGTGTGTGTGTGAGTGAGTGAGTGTGTGTGTGTGGCGTGTGTGTGACCGAATGCATATGCGAGTCTACTGACTGCATGGTAAATATATAAGTTTTAATAATATGAAACGATAATATGTTGTGGCATGAAATGTTCCGTTTCATCGTAGGATTTATTTTGAAGGTAAGATTGGATTAACTTTTTGCAGGTGAAATATGACGACTCGTATATTGGCAGACTTCGATTTATTTTATTGTAGAGATATGGGCCTAGAAAGTAAAAGAATCGTTTTGTAAAAGACAATCTTGGTTTGGGAATTTGGCATATTTTGTCCTTACGACGTGTCGTAATCGTGATGAAAGGGATGTTTCGGTGTTGCAGGAGGACCGTATTGAGAATAAATAATTGCCTAAAATTCAGCACATTACAACTTTCGTATAATACAGTGGTTGAGAATCTAATAGGGCGAAAAGTTGCAACCTTTAAAACTGCTCTGTGGGCAATTTCAAGTGGCTTCAAGATATTTTTTGAGGCTCCACCCCAGCAGGAGATACAGTAGGTAATAACGGGCAAACATAAGGCGTAATAGACTTTACGTATAATAGCTTGGTTTGCAATATGTCGTAGATTTTTAAATATGTAAATCAGCTTACGAACGCGAGCTACCAGTTCGTTTATATGCATCCTAAAGTTAAGAAATCTGTCAATAGTCACACCTAAATATTTAATGTGATCGACGGAGGATAATGTAGGACAGTTACAGAAAGGGTGAAATATACTCAAGGGAGAAGTGCAGGAGTGAGATTTTAAAGTTAGTGAAGTTGCTGGCTGAGAATTTGGGCTTACAGAAAACGTGATAAACTTAGTTTTGTCAGTATTTAGCGTTAAGGTATGAGATTTGAGCCACGTTTTAGCTAATGTAAATCCATTTTGTGCCCTGTGTTCCAGATCTTGCCATGAATCCGCTACAAAGGTAAGTGCAGTGTCATCTGCATAACTGATAACTTTTGAATTTGGGATATCGAGTTGACAGAGATTATTCACAAAGACGAGGAATAAAGTAGGTCCAAGAATACTACCTTGTGGTACACCGTAATAAATAGGTAATTCATCACCTTTATGCCCACCAATGCTAACTAACTGTGAACGATCCGTAAGATAGCTTTTGAAAAATTCCAGTTGCAGTCCTCTGATACCCATGATTTCGAGTTTATTTATGAGTGAGGCAACTGGAACTGTATCGAAAGCTTTCGTGAGATCTAAAAATATGGTAAAGACCTTCTTATTTTTATTTAAATTGTTACAGAGCTCGTGTATAGCGTCACAAGTAGATTTGTTTTTGCGAAAGCCAAATTGTTGTGTAGATAACAGACTAAATCGTTCTAGGTAACTGACCAACCGCTTGTTTACCAAATTTTCAAGGACCTTAGATAAAGCACTAAGAACTGCAATTGGGCGATAGTTATTTGGTTGTGTTCCATCTCCTCCTTTGAAAATAGGGTGAATGATGGCTTTCTTGAAGGCATTGGGAAAAATACCAGCGTCAAAGCAGAGGTTAAATAAATGATTTAGTAACGGTGCTAGGGTGGCAGAGTACCTTTTCAAAATGGAAGAAGGAATTCCATCCCATCCAGTAGCTGCATTTGTTCGTAGGGAATTATTTATAGTTGAAATTATTTCATCGGGATCTGTATGTTGCAGAGTAAAAGAAGTACATATAGGAGTAGACGGAAATTTTATGTTAGCGGTAAGGTGAGTTGATTGGTTAATAGATATATTATCTGCAAGATCTTTCCCAATATTCACGAAAAATGTATTAACATCGTTACAAGATTGAGTATTTGTGGAGAAAGCTGTAAGTAGTTGCAAGGAAGATTTTTTTGGTTTTGTTGTATTTGTAACCTGCCTAATAGTGTCCCATAGTAGCTTAGGTTTGCTACCAACTTTTGATAATTGATGTGCATCGTATCTTCTCTTTGCATTCTGTAATATATTTGTACAAAACCTTCTATAACGCTTGTAGGTATTGGTGAGTATTTAATTTGTTGGAGACTGTTTACATTTCTTGTGAAGGGCATCCCTGTTTTTCATACACCGCAGGAGACCAGGGGTAATCCAGGGTTTTAGAATTCTTTTATTAGATGGTACTTTTTTCGGTGTGGAGTTTTTGTTTACGGTAGAAATTATTAACTCTATTATTGCAGACGCCAAAGTGTTGGGATCATTGATTAAGAAATAATCGTCCAGCTTTAGCTGTGAAATTGCTTCGTCAAGTGATTCGTAATTAATACATTTACTAGCGACGTTGGCAAAAACATTTCTATCGATAGGATGACTGATACATAATAGTGTTGAGTAATGATCTGTTATTGTAGATTCGTAGACAAAAGAGAGTGTTGGGTACTTTGTTCTTATAATAGTGTGGTCTAGACAGTTATTTTCTCTTGTTGGTAGGGTGTGAGCAGGCAGATATCCATAAAACGCGAGTGTATTGAGGTATTCATCTGCTCGTGAGTCAAGTGAGTTGGGCTTGATATCTATGTTTAGATCACCGGTTATGACGACGGACTTACAAGTAGTGAAATTTGGCAATAGGTTGTTAAGAGTTGCAAGAAAATCAGCAATATTGTCACTAGACGGTGGACGATAAATGCATAAAACTGCGATATCTTCATCGATTTGAACACATATTCCAGAAGCAACATGATTAAAATCAAGCTCCATGCATTTAGGTGATAAAGCCGATTTGGCATAAACGACCACGCCGTCATTTTTATTAATATGGGTAGTTGTTTTGAAAGCAGTATAATTCTCGAGAAATGGTATGTTAATATTGCTAGAGCATGGTAACCAGCATTCAGCATTAGGATTACCAGATCGCAATCAAAGGAAAATCGATGTAGAAAGGTTTGTAGACTTAAAAAGTTGCGATTTATAGATCGAATGTTTTGTGTGAAAACTTTTAGGTGATTGTTTGGGTGTTTTAGCCGATTTATTTATAAAGCCGATTTGGCATAAACGACCACGCCGTCATTTTTATTAATATGGGTAGTTGTTTTGAAGGCAGTATAATTCTCGAGAAGTGGTATGTTAATATTGCTAGAGCATGGTAACCAGCATTCAGCATCAGGATTACCAGATCGCAATCAAAGGAAAATCGATGTAGAAAGGTTTGTAGACTTAAAAAGTTGCGATTTATAGATCGAATGTTTTGTGTGAAAACTTTTAGGTAATTGTTTGGGTGTTTTAACAGATGCGACGTTTCTTCGGGTATGCAAGAATAAACATCTGATGTTGTTGAATTAAATCATGAATATTATTAGCCATTTGTATATTATGTGTAAAACAATCTTGTTACAGATCATTGAGACTCCCTGATTATAAATTTGTGTACTATGTATAGTGTATTGTGTAAGATGAATTAATTTAAGTGATAAGTAATGTTTGGCGTAGTGTGTTTTGTTAAAGGTTGAATTGTCTGTTATGTGTGTGATATAATATGTGTAGTTTTGTGAGTAAACCTTGTATATTATGCTTGTAATATAATAATAATTGTTGTGTGAGTTTGCATGCGTATTAACTCATTATTATCGTCCATAAAGTAGAACCAAAAAAATGTGGGTAGCACGAAATAAAATG
The DNA here is from genome assembly GCA_037179445.1 of Phengaris alcon alcon. Classification (NCBI taxonomy): domain Eukaryota; kingdom Metazoa; phylum Arthropoda; class Insecta; order Lepidoptera; family Lycaenidae; genus Phengaris; species Phengaris alcon. Next base: position 1,628,019 of record JAYRCH010000135.1, on the reverse strand, counting down.
CTTGGTACAATTTTAGGCTAGTGACACATCGAGAAAAATAAATTGATACAAAATAACAGGATGGAAGAGATATGTTAATGAGTATTATAATAGTTATAGAAAAAAGTTCTAGTCAGTCACCCCTTATTACCGCAAGTTCGTTTTGGTGCTTGATTTCCAGACGCTGATCGCCATCATTTTTCTTCATAAATACTCTGCCATTGTGGGTCCAGCAATATTTAAACCCAAGGTTTTTAGCTTTTTCCCGAGCCATCGCGAATAACAAATATTGTAACCGGGTTATAACTCCAGATAATTGGAAGAAAATAATAGAAAAAACACAAAGGACGATTATTGAAGACGAACAAATATATCCGCATATACCGAATTCGCGACTAACCATTGATTATTGCCGTCGGAGAAGAATCCGATTCCGAAACGAGCTCGCAATCTTCGAGTTCCGACTGCAGTAAATAAGAAAATAAACGATTTGAATAGTTTTTATTCTTTTATTAATATTTATTTACAAATTGCCCATTTCTTAGCAATTTATTTATTTATTTATTGAAACTTAATGCACAAACATGTACAAAGGCGGACTTAATGCCTTATGCTATTATCTACCAGTCAACCTTTGGGCGTTACAGGAGCAAAATTATAATTAAATTTAATTCACAAATCTAAAATAGATAGTTCCGATTTCATTTCCTTTACGAACTAATTCGATATTTTAAACAATCGATTAATTTTCGTTAGGTAACTTCACTACGATTGTCAATTATTATCTGTCACGCATATCTTCTTAGGACGCTTATCATGGAGAATAGAAGTAAGGAGTACCATCTCTCTAAGGCAGAAAAGCTAAAAAGTGTCCGACAAAAGTAATTAAATAATAGTTCCAAAACTGGCCATAATGGCGCTAGAGTGGCAAGGGTGTGTGCTATGAAGTTAGAATTTTTGATGACTATGACTAGTTTTTAGTAGTTAATTCAGTTAATCATGAATATTCTAATTACTCGTATAGTCGAAAATATTTTTATATATAAAACCGAAAAAGATCCCAAGATTTAATTATCTGTTTAAATTTTGCCGCTTTACACCCTTGCGTCTGTTATGTAGCGCCCCCTATTTAACGCTATTTTACGGACACTTTTCATGTATCGTCGTCTTGGAACAACAGGGTTCTATCTGACATTTTTAAAGAAATATATTTTTACCCCGTAGGTTAACGATTCGGTAGTGACGGTTCTATCTGTCTTTTCCACCCATTGTTTTGTTCATTTGTTCGTGAGAAATTTAGAGGTAAACATAGTTCTATGTGCAAACTTAGATTTTTCACGAGAGCAACACCGTTCTATCTGTCAATTTGACAAGACATTATTCGCGCAAAAAGCGGTTTCGAAACGTAACACGTAATTAACATGTGATTTTCATTAAATAACAACGGTTTCTCATGCTGCTTGAACGTAATAAATGCCGTAAACAAAACTGACGGTCTTATTTAACACCGAACTGATACATTTTTGGAAAAACTTGGTAGGTAACTCAAGAATTTGCTATCGGTTTGTTTTTTTAGGTTATTGAATTGAATTGCTTACAATATTTAGTTTTCTTTACAGTAATCATGGCAGAATGTACTCTAGATGAAGTGAACGGATGCTTCATATCGAATTACCCTTCTCCTGACAATTATAATGTTCTAATAGAAGTTCTTGATGAAGAGACAAGTCGTAGAAGAACAGCAAGAAAATCGGCAAAAAAAACACCGTCCGAACACCAGAAAAAGAGTAAGCAATCCTCAATCTTGGCAGAAAAATGTAAGAAAACTATGCAGACAATCGGGGCAAGATTATGTATCCAGTCGAGGTAAAAATGTACCAGCAAAATCGGTGAAAACCAAAAAAGACTGTCTAAAATCCTGCAAATTTGGGTGCGCGCATATCATAGCCGAAGTTTTGAGAAAGTCCATACATAAAAAGTATTATGAACTCGACCAAAACCAAAAATATTCCTTCATACTGGAGACGTCCGAAAAAATAGCCAAAAAGAGAAGCACATGTAATTCTGACCGAAAAAAGTTTACCTACATTTTTTATTTTAATGTGAAAGGTAGTTACAAGAAAGTGTGCAAGCCTTTTTACCTGTCAACACTTGATATTTCGCAGAAAACTGTTTATGGTGCTCACAAAAGGAAGGACCCATTGACTGGAACGGCATCTTCAGATAAAAGGGGTAGACATAACAATCACAGACGTATATCCGATGCTCAGAGGGAGTTAGTGCGACAGCATATTGACTTATTCCCGAGAGTAGATTCTCATTACTGCCGTTCTACAAGCAGGAGACAGTATCTTGATTCTCTATTGAGTATTAGCAAGATGTATGAGTTGTACCTGGAATTTTCCAAAGATTTGACTGATCAACCAGTCAAAAAATCAATGTACACGAAAATTTTCAATGAAGAGTATAATCTATCTTTTCACCATCCGAAAAAAGATAGATGCGACCTGTGTGAAGAATTTAAAATAGTCAGACAGGAGGGCACTGCATCTGATGAGTTGAAACAGAAGTATGAAAACCATGTATCAGAGAAAGATGCTATGCGACATGAGAGGAACAAAGATAGGAGTGAGACTCCAGTATTGTGTTTTGATCTTCAAAATATAATATCATGCCCTAGAGCAGAAATAAGTTGCTTCTTTTACCTAAGCAAGCTTAATTTATATAATTTAACTGCTCATTTGAGTACAGACAAAAAAGTATACTGTGTTTTATGGAATGAAACGTTTGCTGGCAAATCTGGAAATGATGTAGCAAGTGCATTGATTGCCATATTGAAGGCAGTTTTGACTGAGTATCCCAATATGAAAAAGATTATATTGTGGAGTGATTTGTGTGTGCCACAGAACCGTAATTCACTCATGTCAGTAGCAATTTTGAATTTTCTCAAAGAACATGAGGAAATTGAGTCGATTGAAATCAAATATTCAACTCCTGGACACTCTGCAGTACAGGAAGTGGACTCTGTTCACTCATGTATTGATAGAGTCATGGCAGCAGCTGAATTTTATTCGCCTTTATCATTGATGAGACTTCTGAAAAAAGTGGATCTGAAGAAACCCTACAAAATAATACAAATGCAGAAAGACTGTATTTTTGCATACAATGACTGTGTCAAACTGCTTAATTATTCTGTCATACCATTCACAAAGGTTACAGCCCTCAAATTCACACAGTGTTACTTCACAGTATTCTATAAAACCAGTCACACAATGACTGAATGGTTAAGAGCCAGTATACTGAAAATTCAGAATCGACCACGAAGAAACTTGGGAAATCAAGCTATCTGTTTTCCACGGGATATTCCAGAACCACGTATTGTGAGGGCTCGCCTATCACTACCTCCAAACAAAATAAAAGCAATAAAAAAAATGATAAAATGGATGCCTAAAAATGATCAGGATTTCTTTAACGCCCTGCTGCGAGAAGTCGAACCCAGCAGCCAAAATGAAGAAGCTGAGTAGCATATAAGGTCACTATTGTTCATTACCATTAATTTTTATGAAAATATAATGATAAGACTAATTAAATACAATGAAGTTTTCCTATTAAAAAGGTAGAAGTAGTTCTATGTACATTGAAATATAAGGTCACAAGGTTCTGTCACATAGAACCTTTTAGTTTTTAAACTTATGGGTATATAAAATATATAGAATGTTAATTCTGCAATCGCATAGAACCAACAATAAAATTAAATCGTATTTTTTCCTCAAAGTCGAACTGTCTGTCTACAACATGTTAAATTTAGGTCACAGCAGACACAAATTCAGTGCTCAGAATGATTACAAACATTTGAAAGGCAAGAACATGTAATTCTTACCCACCTTCTTTTTTAATTAGCTCTCCTGTAAACTTTTTGTTTCAACATTTAGAACCTTGTTGTTCCAAGACGACGGTATGGAGATGGTACTCCATGACGCATATAATAAAGTAATTATAGTCTTTAATTCAAAAAAAAGTCCGGTGTTTTTAAGCAGTTGAAGCTAAATAACAATTACTCGAATTATGACTATAATTACCTTGATATTGTAATGGAAATAAATTACAGAATGGAGATATGAGATTTCACAAATTTTTATTTGTCAGTTGTCACTAATTAGCTGTCAAATTAATGTCAAAACGAAATTATTGTTTTTTTATATTTTTTTCATTTATATATGGCGTTGGCTTATGACCATTTGCGAGTGTCAAGTTAAAAAGGCGGGAAATAGAATTATCGTCTCAATTTTCAACACCGTATTTCTAAATCGACAAGTCCAAAGTCTAGTCAAAGTTCTAATAAATAGTCAGTGCAGTCAATGAGTCCAAGTCAGTCGATTCAGTAAGGTGGTAGAAGCTTTACTGAAAGTTCCTAGGGAGTTTTGGAGGGTACCCAAAATAGCATATCTTTTGAAGCTGTACCACTTTCTCACACTTGTGCACGTTAATGAATATTTAATGGTTAATATTCTACCAATATGACACATTAAGAACCGGAATAAAACAAATTAGAGGAGGATATACAAAACCCACAACGTTACCTATTGAATACCCCGGCAAAACTTTAAAGGAAGTTCTGTTTCACTTGACACAAAGAAAATTGACACTGGCAATGGCTTAATACCTTCCGCCTTATATATATATAAAAGAGTTTTGAAAGTTGATACACGTTCATCTGTACGATGACGTCAAATTTCGTTCCGTCAGTACATATTCTTTTTTAAATATTTAAAATATTTCATTCGCGGGATTTAAAAAAAGACACTTTGTGATGATTAGATTTCATTATTAATTCACGATAAATTTAAAAAATATTTGTACATGTATGTTTTTTTAGCGTTAAAGATTACAAATAAAAATATTTAATCCATTTTGGTGTCACATGCATATTTCGTATAGAGTCAACAAAGTCTACAGAAAACACTCTGTCATTGGCAACTCACCGAGGCTGCCATAATTAAAAGAAGAAGAAGTCGTTTTGCAGTTTTTTTGCAGATTTTTAATTTATTTTATTAAATGGCGTCGGCTTAAAACTATTTGCCAGTGTCAAGTTAAAAAGGTGGGATATAGAGTCTTCACAGTAATAACACACAGGACGTCTTGCACTATTTCAACTTTAACAAGTATTTTACATTAATTTTAATAATATATTACACGACCGGTTTCGACAAAGTCATCATCAGGTGTAGAATTTTCGTTTCAATTTTCAACACCGTATTCCTAAATCGTCAAGTCTAAAGTCTAGTCAAAGTCCAAATAAATAGTCAGTGCAGTAAATGAGTCAAGTCAGTCGTCAGTTCAGTAAAGTTAGGAACTTTACTGAATCGACTGACTTGACTCATTGACTGCACGGGAGTTTTTGAGGAACACAAAATAGCACGTTTTTAAAAGTTGTACCACTTGCCCAAACTTGTACACGTTGACGAATATTTAATGGATAATATTCTACCAATATTACACATTATGAACCGGAATAACACAAATATAAAAAAAATACAAAAACCACAACGTCACCTATTAAATTCCCGGCAAAACTCATAAAGTGGAGTCATTTTAATAAGTAATATTTGACAATTCATCAAACTTCTACAACGTAACCTTGTAAAGGCGGGCATAAATTATTATATTTTTTCATTTTGTTAGAACTGCACAATTGCCTAACTTTTTTAAACACTAGGGATGTTACTCTAAAAATCGAAAGCTGTTAAGTAGAATCGAATGCAATGATTAGGTACTTGTGAAGAAATATCACCATAAATTAATAACCACGTCGTGATTAGGTATAATGAAACATAATTATATTTATTATTCTTTTAATTAACTATAAAAATACAAGAAGAAAATAATTTTACAAGAACGAGATGTAAGAATAGACAATAATATTGCAAATTAATCGATGTTTTTAAGCACTTCACTATGAAGATAAAACTGACAGACTTCAGGTAAAATCGGCTAATTTCGTTAAGTGAAACGGGTAAGTCGGAGTCTTCGCATCGCCAGCACTTCTATGTAGTAATCATGGAGAATAGAGGTAAGGAGTACCATCTCTAAGACAGAAAAGCTAAAAAGTGTCCGACAAAAGTAGTTAAATAATAGTTCCAAAACTGGCCATAATGGCGCTAGAGTGGCAAGGGTGTGTGCTATGAAGTTAGAAATTTTGATGACTATGACTAGTTTTTAGTAGTTAATTCAGTTAATCATGAATATTCTAATTACTCGTATAGTCGAAAATATTTTTATATATAAAACCGAAAAAGATCCCAAGATTTAATTATCTGTTTAAATTTTGCCGCTTTACACCCTTGCGTCTGTAGCGCCCTCTATTTAACGCTATTTTACGGACACTTTTCATGTATGGAGATGGTACTCCTTACCTCTATTCTCCATGTTAGTAATACTTATCATCTATCGTATACGTAGTACATTTCTCAGTAGTAGTCTTCAGTAGGTAGTGTTACTTATCATCTATGGTAGTAGTACTTAAAATCTATGGTTACATTCTCTTTGAGCACTGCATAATGCATTGTAAACAAAAGTCAAAAACACGTGTTTTGTGATTTAACAATTTACGAGAAACGAAAATCTTGTATAACTTTTACCGCGTACATTAATTATGTATTGTAGCCAAAAAATCGAATGACAAATATAAATGGCAGATGACATTGATTTTAACGACGCGCTTGATAACATTGTACTTAGAGAGGAAGCCGAAAGGAAAGAAAGTTACGATCGCGGTGTAAAAGATGGTATAGAAGGTGGTAATCCAGAAGGCTATCATTTGGGATACCACAGGGGAGCTGAGTTGGGGAGGGAACTAGGTAATGACTATTCCAATTGCCTAACAAACACAACTTTTCTAGATGTTACACCTGCCTATTTTAGGAATTTATTTATTTATTCATTCACCAACAGAACAACATTTGTTAAAATGTTTTTATAGATAAAATGAGTTCTAATGATAGGTGAAATACAACAGGAATAACAATAATATATACTTTATTGTTCAAAAAAACCAGGTTATACAAGACTATGTCTTCTAAGTTAGCTTAATATAGCCTGTTAAAAACATTAAATAGAATATACATTTCATTTAGTACCTCTAGAAATTATTACTTGCAAGTTACTTTAGCACCATAAAGCCAACTTAATGATGTAATGCATTCCAGGATACTATAAAGGCATAGTTACTCACCATTTACATCATAAAACTGAAGAAAATCATTCAGAAAAGATAGTGAAGCAACTGGAAAAAGTGCAAGAACTTATTGACCAATTCCCGAGAACTAACAATGATGATGATATTCTGGGAATGGCAGACAATATAAGAGCAAATTATAAAAAAGCATGTGCACTCCTGAAGATACAATCAAATAATCCATTTGATACTAATGTTTCTTTCTAAAACATTTGGTTAGAAAAACTATTATTATTTGCATAGACTAAATACTAATTCACTATGAAATCTAATCATTTGTCTTAGTTTCACGATCTACTGATAAGTGTCAGTGTCTTTGTTTGCATGTTTTGTCTCTGTCAAGTAAGCAGAAACAAAACTTCCGAATAAGCTATCTGATACTTATTAGAAGACTGTGGAACAGGCCCTTAATCTTATTAGCTAATCTAGTAAATAGCTGACTGGCTTTTAAAGTATGAGCTAATGTAAAATAATCACCAAATAATTTGTTTATATATTTCCAGCAATATTTAAAATGGATACAAAGATTTTAAGACTAAAGAATAACTTAGACTCTATCATATCATATATAAAACCATTCCTGCCGCTGGCCAACTGTCATATGGTGGAGTTTATAACTGATAATCACTGGGAGAACCATCTACCTAGTAGTTTGAGAAAGTATTTACAAAACTGTGAGTTAGAAGATGCTTTACAACAGTTTTTGAGTGTATATACCAATCCTTCAAGTGGTAAGGAAATAAGATAATAAAGATTCATTAAATTAGGATAATGACCCCCTCCTTTCATTTGAGTTCTCACTTTTAAGTGGTACATATTGTTAAACCATTTTAGAGCTTTTGTATAAATAGCTTGTCAAATTGTTAATAAAAAAAAAACATCCTTTATTACTAGAGAATTACAGTTTATACATATAAGGTTGTTCTTCAATATCAATACGAATATTTTGGGCATATTATGATCTACTGCTTATGATACGTTTAGATTAAATAATAAAAAGATTCGAAAAAAAAATCTAAATGAAATTACATTGCGCTCTCTAAGGTGCTCAGGTTTTAACCTCACAAAAACAGTTGATTTAAAATCGACGCAAAGACTTTGCAAAATCAGCTGTGTGAGGTCAATGCCTTGAAATGAACAACGCCGTAAAGAGCGTAATGTAATTTTGTTTAGTAAGTACCTATAATTTTATTAAATAAATAAAAAATAAATAGATCTTTATTCCAAAATTTTACCCATTACAGGTCAGTAAAAAAAACTGTGGCTACATAAAATACATATAAGAATAACAAGATGAAAAAAGACAAAAAAAAATAAAAATAATAATAATAAATAATTTTTGGGCGGGTAAGCAGTGTAATGTCCAAAATCCGAAATGGAGACTACTCAGGTATAGTACCACGGCACGCCGCGGTACCTGGTCTTCTGTGGCCCCAATCCGTATGAAGTACGATAGAGACCAAGCAAGCAACCTTATTAGTATAAATAAAAGGCCCATACAGCATATTCAAAAATATGCTGTATGGGCGATATGCTGTAAATACGAAAATTTTAATTATTTTTCAGCATAAACGTCTTGACATTACAGTAGATCATAATTATATAATTATTATGTTCAAAATATCCACAATTGATTTTTAATAACCTTCTATAAGTACAATTATTTCAATATTTTTTATTTCTCAGTTTGTCTGTTGCCCGCTTTAATTGTACATGTGGTTCCGGCAAGTCTGCCTCACATCATCTTCCCACCATTGTATTTGTCTCCCTTTACCTTTTTTAGGATAAGGTTTACCTGTGTGAGTTACCTTTTGTGATAACTTTGGTATGCCTCTCACCATATGACCTCATTGTTAGTAGGTGAAGATTTAATAGAGCAATCCAATCCACTAGTTGTTTGGATGAACCTTTAGAAGGAAGAAGACAGGCTATTTCTGTAAAATCATAATTGCTTTTTCACATTTCAGTGACAGAAACCACAGAACTAACAAAATGGGTGAATGAAGCTCGCTCACATTGTGTGTCTGCCAACAATGACTACTGTCTCACAGTGTCGCAGCTTGAAGAACGCATCACCTCCTGGGATGGTGTGTTGATGCCTGAAATAAAAGTGTCCCAGTTTATGACTAGCAAGAAAAGCTATGAGGTATATATATATATATATATATATATATATATATATATATATATATATATATATATATATATATATATATATATATATATATATATATATATATATATATATATATATATATATATATATGTTTTTATTTTAACAGAACTTGCTATCTTAAAAATCAGCTAAATATCTACTGGTCCTAATAAATTACTAGCCTAGTGCCTACTTATTCATTAGTAACTCAAGTAAGCAAGACCTTACAAACCATGGAGCCATTATTACAAGGAAATAATGAAGATATTTTATTTTCAAGTCAAGTAAGAATTTAGATTTTGAACAATTTAAAAGTGTAATGTCAGTTCAATAATATTTTACAACTCAAATACTTACATAAACTTTCCTCATTGCACATCTCCATTCATGAACACCACAATAAAAACCATACATACATGGGACATCATTACTGTTTTACTGTACGAGATGGCTTTTCAGGTCCAACGCATGTCTCCACTAGTAGCCGCACTGTCCTCAGCTGCGGGGTGCTCCCACTGCGTCGAGGTCGGCGGCGGCAAGGCTCCGCTGCCTGCCGCACTGGCGCTAGGTTACCACCAGCCGGTACTGACGGTGGACTGCAATGAAGCCGCTATAAATACGGCGAGGGAGAGGATTAAGATTATACAGGTATTGTGCTAAGCTGATGTCGCTAAACTTCCTCGGTGAAATTTTTGACTAAATGTCATTAATTAATTTTAATTTTCACAAAATCTTATTTCATAACATTTAGTACAAATTTAGCATCACTTAAACTGTGCTATGATCGCTTTTACCATGGACCAATAAAACTATAGACTGACAGATCTCATACATTCAAACTTACACAAAATAAAGGTCAGATTTCTGCCTAGGTCTAGATGGCGTTGGTAAATAGTAAGAAAATCAATATATCGCACAAATTGGCGAAGTAAATCAATTTTGTTCTCTTTTAAACAAGAAATATTATTTTTTTGTTTCTTTCCAGTGTGATTTTAAAGTTCAAAGGATGATATTTGATAATTTTCACTAAATCCTAAAAAATGAACCTCAATAGCTTGTTTCTAGACAATTATAGTAGATGGCGTAGTATTAGGGTACCACGTGTGATCACTAGATGGCGCGCAAAAAGTATCGGATTCCTCATAAAAATACCTAATTAAACAGGTACAATGTTGTATATATTGATAATAATCGTAACTAGGTGTTGCCCGCGACTTTGTCCGCGTGAATGTGGATTATCGCGGTTGGATAAAAAGACAACGTTAATTATTATGGAAACAAAACTAAATACCTAACTCAAAAAATAATACAACTCTTGAACAAATACAAATCAAGAAAACTTATTTTGCTTAAAATATTGAATAGAAAACTACTACGAAATCAAAGTGTAACTTATTTAAAAATATTAAACTAAACGATATGTAATCGCAATGAAAATGTTTAAAATTACAGTTCGCACACACACACACGCACGCACGCACACACACGCACACACGTGCGTGTGCGTGCGTGCGTGCGTGTGTCACAGACGTCACAGCGCTCGTCTGATGCAGGAGTATGGCTAACCACGCGTGTGAATTTTGTTGCGTTATAATTAGGTAAAATTATTATGATTTCTCCTTATACGAGGGGCGACTGAAAAGTTTTGAGCCTAAGGTATTAAAAATGCTGATAAAAATGTACAAAAAATTTAATTTTTAATATAGTCTCCCTGTATTTCAATGCACTTCTTACATTTATTGTAAAGAGCTTTTAACCCAATGAAAAAATATTCGCCGTTTTTGTCTTCAAAATGTTCATTTCTTCGTCATTGGAAAATCTCCGTCCCCGTAGGTCTTTTTTTAAATTTGAAAAAAGATAATAGTCACTAGGAGCCAGCTCAGGACTGTAGGGTGGGTGGTTGATTTCCTCAAATCCTGTCTCGGTGAGGGCACGCCTTGCAACTCGCGCAGTGTGGACGGGCGCGTTGTCGTGCAAAAACAGGACTCCTTTTGTCAGTTTGCCTCTCCGTTTCTCAACAACCACTTGACGTAACTTGGTCAGCAATGCGGCATAATAGTCTCCGTTCATTGTAGTATTTTTCGGAAGGTAATCAATAAACAAAATACCTTCACAATCCCAAAAAACAGTGGCCATGAGCTTGGACGCCGATCTTTCCACTTTGAACTTCCGTGGCGGCTTTTCTCCCTTTTCTATCCACTGCATTGACTCCTGTTTTGACTCCGGATCGTACTGTCGAATCCAGGTTTCATCAACAGTAATAAGGCGAGAAAAAACGTCGTCTGGATTATCGCCACAGATGTCCAAAAACTCCTGTGAAGTTGTGACTCGACGTTGCTTGTCCAGCGGCGTCAGCATTTTCGGCACCCATCGCGCGCAGACCTTTTTCATGTGCAGGTGATCATGCAAAATATTCCCGATTCGTTCCTTGCTAATGCCCATGGCTTCAGCTATCTGCCACAACTTGATTCGCCGATCTTCCAGAACAAGTTTTTTTACTTTTTCAATGTTTTCTTCGGTAACAGCGGTGTTTGGGCGTCCTGACCTGGGGTCATCTTCGAGTGACTCCCTGCCAAGTTTAAACTGTCGGTTCCAACGTTTGACGGTAGCAAATGAAGGTGCAGACTCCCCATAAACAGCTGTCATCTCTTCAAATATTTCCGTCGGTGTTTTATTCTTCTTTGTTAAGAATTTTATCACAGCTCTGTACTCCAATTTCGTGCAAAGTGCGGAAGACTCAGACATTGTGACGTTTACGATTCAATTACTAAAAGCGTAATGATGGAAATAACATGAAATTTGACATTTATGTTTCTAAGGATACCCGCAATTAGTGGTATGATGCGCGAGTAATTAGTTGTACTTTAAGGTACTTAGGCTCAAATCTTTTCAGCCGCCCCTCGTATGTTGATTGAAATTTAGTGATGTTAAGGGCAATTTTGTTCACCATTATTTAAACTTGGATAAAATATAATATAATATTTATTTGGATAAGGATAAATATATGAATTTGATAAAACACCTTCGCAGATATAATTAATTAAAATATTTTTACGAACAATTTTGATTCCCATAAAAAGGTTTTAGGATTAATGCTCTAAGGGTTTAAGTAAAAACAACGGCATATAATATTTAAAGTTGCGAAAAAATATTCAAATTTTGGGGCGTGCTAAAACCGAATAACTTATGCATACTGAATTACTAAGTTGGCGAAAGAATGCATGGCACATAAAATTCCAAATCTGGCGACTACATAATGCTAGTTTTCTTAAACTGCCTTACTTACACCCGACACAATCGAGAATCGAATCACTTTAACTTTCACTTTAAGTAACATTTTGTGTATGTTTATTCAAATTAAATAGCCTCAATCTCATGCAATGGTCGGTTTTTTAAGGTTATCTTTCTAAAAAAAACTGTCGCAGTAAATAATAGTTTCGAATTCTCTATTAATCTAATATCTATATAATATCTAATAGTCTCAGTCCCCGTCCTAAGTGACAATATAAAACATGATTTAGGGGCCAAATGTGTAAACAAATGCGTAAAAGTTTTAAATAACTTTACACATAACCGTAATATAATTTCAGTGAGTCGGTTTCTTCATATGAGTAGTTGAATCTGCGACTCATACGTCAAATAAATCATTTTTAAAGCGATAATTGCATCGAAATTCCTCACAATCAATGTCCATTTGCTAATGTGTTGAAGTTGGTGAATCTTCGTAAATTTTGCATTTCCCGAACGCGTATTCAATTACATTAAATAATGCTGCAATACTACAATAAAAATCACGTAATTTAGTTCAAATACACTAAAACAAGCAAACTCGATACTGTAAATGAGACTTATTTAGCAATCATGTAATTTGACATTTCTATTCGATTCTCAGTCGATTGATTTCGTTGGGAGTACCAAAAGTTACGATCTAACGAACTTCTCGATCCAGGTTAGTTACAAATTGAGCCACCGCACGATCGTGCGCTAGTGTAGGTGTCGGGAGTATCAAAAGCTATTGAGATCAAACTGATTCGATTCTCGATTGTGTCGGGAGTAAGGGGGCTGACTCGTAAATCGGATCGAAATCGGATCAAGAGCATGTCGGGTCATGTCTAAGGAGGGTTCCGTTACTATTAACGCGTAATAGTTTTTTTTCAAATTACTTCATAAGTTACCGTTCGATTTCGTTCAAAATAATTTTCCTCAAGAGAAATGAACCCAAGACCTTATAAACTTTTATTCCATGTTCATAAATTTGAACTCGTCAAACATTGTTAATAAAAAAGCAGTGTTAGCAACATCTTATAATTTTTACCTATGTTTATAAGTTTTAAACATAAGTGTTTAGGTTAAGGTATAAAGATAGAGGTGTTTCAAATTATTAAAACGCCGTAAATAAACACTGGTCATTAATAATAATAATAATAAGGCCTTTTATTTCCATAATAATTTTAACAAACATTACAATATTATATAACTATTTTTAACTTAAATAGGTGCATGCAATTTTAAATACAGAGAAAAAGAAACAATCATTGATAACAATAAAAATAATAAACAATTTAATATTTCGTAACTATTGTTTTTAAATTAATCATAACATTTTGTATTTTAATAATAAGATTCCTTTTTTTCTTATATAGATTAATTAGAATTATTTAATGATAATTTAATTATTATTATTGTTTAGATTAATAATTTTATTATAGTTTATTATATTTGTAGGTATAATTAATTTCAGTTTTAAATAATAATAATCCTTACCATATTTGTAGGATAATTACATTCAATATAATATTTATTCGTTATTTATCAAGGACCTCTCTATAGAGTGAAGGCCTCCTCCATATTTCTCCACACTATTCTGTCATTTGCTTTAATTGTCCAATCCTTTCCTGCTGCTTTTATAATTTCATTGAGCCATGTTTCTGCCGGTCTGCCTCTAGTTCTCTTTCCTACAGGTCCTTTCCATAAAGTTTCATTTTTGGCCCATCTGTCCTCTTTCATGCGCGCAACACTGGTCATTACAGAACCAAAATAATATCATGTCAAATAATTGTACACTTTACATAAACACTTATATTGATAGCTTATTTGAATAAAATTCCAGAATGTTGGGTATCTATTTTTATGTATGACAACATTAATTCGCCCTCCACACGCGCACTCAGAGAAATCAGTAATTTACAAAAATATAGGAATAGTACTTATATACTAGTCGGCTTTATAAAAGCAGTTCTAAAACCTTAAGTTGATTAGCGCCCATTTAAAAAAAAAAAGACGAACAATATATTTTTGGCATGTTGCCTAAAATATATATTTTACGTCTGTTTAGTAAAAAACATGATGTAATAAACAATCTCAAACCCATTTTGTAAATCTTATAAAATAACGAAAATACAAACAATTTAAATTTGCAATAGGATAGAGAGCGATAGCGAGATCGAGCCGGTGTTGTCAACAACCGCTACCGCCATACATTTGTCATAAATTATGTATGGCGATCATTGGCGTGGGGTTCCTATAACTCCATTCCTATCGGCTTCACTTACCACGTCTTACCTTTTGAAGACACTCAGCCAAATCCCTAACTAATACACAGGCTAGAGCTTCCCTACGAAAGAGAACCAGCCGTCGCCACTGATGGTGATAACAATTTGTGACGTAATAAATAATTTTGCGAAAATGTGATGGGCGATATTATTTATTTGCTTATATTTTTATCGCATCAACCTAAATAACTATTTCTTTCAGATTTATGTATTCAACAATTTTTAAATTTAAATTGTGTGATATTCGACGCTATGCAACATCCCTGTTGTATTTTTCAGAAACAATGGCACGCCATAGCAAAAAGAATAAGCAATGATGCAAGAGAAAGTCCCAAAACTAAAGAAAACAACCTAAATCGCTTCGTCTCGACGTTCGTGACTCAAGACTCGGATCTACTGGGCTTGGTCAGACAAAACTTTCCAGAGGGCACAGACGATATCAAACTGCTATTGACTGGTGGGTACTATATCTTAAGTAAGTTTTTTTAGTCTATGAGACATATGCTATTATAGTAATATATAGTTTGATATGCTATGATACTCTGTAGTCAATGGTACGTAAAAATTCGTATAAAGCTGGGACAATGTGATCCGGAATCCGAAAGGCCGGGGGAAATTCAGAGCATTGAAAATAGAACTCTTGGACTTATACAATAAAGCTGATAATCGAATACAGGAGTGTCGAGTCAAATATCAATGTCATATGTTATGACAGATCGACACCCGACACTTCGATTTTCAACTTGCATTATATTTTAATGCAGCCGTGTCAAGCGGTGACAGCGCGGCGACGCGCGCAGGTGGATGCCATAGTTTCTCGCCGCGAAATTCGAGCCAGCGGTCTTACATTACGACAACGATCTTAATGTCTATCGGCATTTATTGTAGCTTATCAAAAAATTCTGTCCAAATTTCTTGACCATACTTTTCTTATTAAGGTCTTCACACCTGCGGCAATCTTGGCCCAGACTCACTCCGACTTTTTACAACCCATAACTATATTGGAGCTCTATTCAACACCCCCTGCTGCTACCACCTGCTGACTGAAGACACTGATGTGGAGCTGTTCGACGTGTTCCAGAAGACGTATGGAAGCTATCGACAAGACCACGGGTTTCCTATGTCTGAGCATATGAGAGGTAGTTTTATAGAATATACATGAAACATATTAAGGATGAACAGATGTATATATTTTTCTTACTGTTCTACGCTTAAAGTTTTTAATTAAAATTGGACAACACGTAATGAATTAGAACCCTGGAAAATTTACGATTTCCGCACTATACGATTATAGTCTCACTCGCTCGCATATTTACATTAGCCCACCACACATACCCACCACTGCAACTCCTTTGTAGCCGGGATCTACAGTGGCAAAAACCTTTGACATCATCTCAGGGGTGCCCGTGGGATATGCTAAATCTGTCTTGGGACCTGCAACGAAATTAATCAGAAGATTGTAGGAGGAGTAGGAAGTTTTCCAGTCGCATATTTACATTGGTCAATAAGTTTAGTTTGTCAATCCTAATCATTAGATATTTTTTAGGTTATAATCTGGGCCGAAACGCCCGCATGCTGGCCGCGCAGTCCATAGATCGCGTGGTCCACCAGAGACAACTGCCCTGCAGGAGTCTACTGTATCGCGCTATTCTGCAGGTAACTATATCCAAAGATTACAAACTACCGCCCTAGTACAATAATTAGCCTCGATAAGCGTAAAATAGACCAGAAGCCTACAGCGCGACAATCCGCTCTCTAGAAAGAGTCAGTTAAGAATATCTAAACTAATATATTAAAGAGGAATGTTTTTTTTTTTGCATTGAATAGGCTCTGAAACTACACAACCAATATTGATCAAATTTGGCACAAATATAGATTGGATCACTGGGAAGGACATACGCTACTTTTTATCGTGGCTAAATGTACGGTTCTCGCGAGGTGTCCGCGCGCGAAGTCGCGGGCAACATCTAGTACAGATATATACTAGTATAGATGCGCCACTCTAAAATTGGAACTAAGTCTTGGTTACCCGTTTGTAGATGGCGGTATACCGTTATAGTTACTGTCAAATATGTTAGGCGGCAGTACAACTACGGACTGCCTGATAATTTTCATTGGATCAAAATATATAATAACAGAAAGTTAATAACAAAGGTCAGAGACATCAGACAACTACCAATTATTCAATTTTTTCATTATCAAGTTAGTACCGAGTAACTGTTCTGAGATGTCGCTGGCTATTCTCTGTGAAGTTGTACATATTTCACGGCCCAGATTACCGAGCCGCCAGCTGTTGTCCTTTTCTAACGTATTGTAATCACCTGTGAAAAAGAGAGAGACTGGAATCGAGCCTTTATATTTTACAAAAAAGTAACTAATATGTAAATGACACTATAATTATGTTATAAATGATCATGAACTTCACTCGAGTTACTACATAAAATCACCTCTTGGGCTCCCCTAGAATAAAATAGAAAACTTTATTTGCTTATTCCTAATAAAAACATATACCTACTTAAAATAATCACATAATAGGTATAGCAACTGTACAAAAAATTAAAAGGAAGTTACTATTATAACAAGTGATCGATTATAAAATAGAAAAGGATAATGGTGGATTATTGTATTTTATCTGTTTTAGATGGTGATAAAAGAAAAATTGTATAAAAGAAATGCAACTGAAGGTAAACTAAAGGGATTGGGTGGCAAATGTCGAGATTTCCGACAGTATTTCAAGATGGCGGACTCTTTGTTGAAACTTGACGTTTATGACAGTTTGCCTGACAGTTACCTTGCACAGTTACAACAAACTGAGGGTTGCCAGTGGAAAAAAATAGTTTTATTTTATTTAATGAGATTGTGTTTAGCGCAAGTTATTGAGAGTGTTATATTATTAGATAGAATATTATTTTTGTATGAAAATGGATTCGATGACGTGTATTTGGTGAAATTGTTTGATCCGATATTATCGCCGCGTTGCCACAGCATTGTTGCTGTAAGGTAGCGTATGCTTAAAGTTTTCTATTCGAGAGATATAATAACCTTTAAGAAAGTGAATGGTATTTTGCAATATGAAGTGAAACAAACCGATCGCCGACAGCTGCGGTGTATCACTTCGGACCTTATTAGGGCCTTCTCACATATACAGCTTGGCAAAAAAGAGTATGATGAGGTTACAGCAAAAACTAAAACCATGTTCGATTGTATCGTCTTTTAATCTAATAAAGATTGGAATGAAATGTATTAAATTGATTTGTTACATTTTTATAATATATTTAAATATGTCATTCCAATCTAATAAGGTTAAAAGATACAGTAGAAAATGTTTTTCTACTGTATATTTTAGCCATACTCTTTTTTGCCAAGCTGTACCACAACCACATTTTGTCGCATCGGTGTGGTGCGGTTGAGGTAAGTGTGAACCACATCGCAACCACTGATTAAGATTTACAAAAATGGGTTGATGCACGTGATATGTTGTCTAACATTGAAATAGACGAAAAAAAAATTTTTTTTTCGTCTATTCAAGAAGAGACCTCCGGTAGAAAAGACTCGGCGCATTTACGTTTGTTGACTTCATCACCGTAAGAACTGTCTCGCTCATCACCAGTGGCATAAAGGTTGTCAGACTGTGGTGACCAGGCCGGTACAGTCACCTCCTCATCTATAGTAATAATAATAATCGTTTATTTGCCAGAGTGAATGTATAATTTGGTCTTAGATAATAGTATTAAACATTTCAGGATCATGTCACTCAACTAAATTAATAGTATGCAAATGTCAATAATAAAAATTATGATAATTGAGGCATGGAATTTACAAATGAGCTAAGTGCCATAGTAAAATTATTGAGAAATTGAATAAAAATGCATTAGCTTTTCAATCAACGTTTTATTTGGCTTAATAATATGAAAACAGAAATCAAATAGGTACTGTTCACACATGTACCATTTAATAACATTCGTAGTAAGTTATTTCTGAAAACAAATCAATATTATTGAATAATAATAATAATAATCAATCAAGAAATGGGTCAAATGACAAGATATTTGATTTACATATGGGCTAATTACCATATTAATTATTATTGGGGCTAAGTGCCAATATTCTGAAATAATTAGTTATTACACAAATTCCTGTAGAATTCTTGATAATTTTCTGGCAAGTATTCAATCATACTTTCTAAGTCCTTCTTTTCTCTGCTTATAGTATTTTTAGCCACAAGTCGATGTAACTACACATTTTTTAAGTCTGAAATAGATTTCCCTCTTTTCAATACATTTATTTCTTTCCATGGTTCCAAATCTCCTAAATTTTCTTTTACATGCACTACACCTGGCTTATCTTCCCTTACTAACAACCGAGATGCTGTTGAGATATTCAGTTTTTTAGTCACAATTATGTCATCTGCAGCAGCTTGGAGGTCAAAAAAACAGTCACTTGTCATATCAATCACCTGGAAAGGTTTTGTTTTATTTTTTGCACCAGAAATTACTTTTTTAGGTCCTGAGGTACATAACTTTTCATAACCTTTTTTCTTTTTTCTATGATTCCAAAGTCTCTATTACACTGTAGGAAACTATGACCTGTTATTAAAAATTTCTGTTCGATTGAATTTAAAGTGGCCATTTGCCACTAAATACATCAATAAGAAAAGCATCATTCTGTTTTTATTTTGGCCGGCAAAGTTATCGCACCATATTATAAGATGGTCCTTTTATGTAATTCCTTTATTTATAAAAGTCAGTAGGCATGACGCTATTTCATTGCCTCCTCTGCTACAGATTCCTTCATGCCAAAGACACATGAAAGAGTTCCCAATATCAGCCACATTGATGCATAGGTTATAACAGCTAAGCTGCCGTTTGTAAAACATCTCTGAGTGAGTTAGAGTAGGCACGAAGAGCACCTACTGAAGATCTATGGCTAGTGTGACAGTAGTACTACCTGGTAGTTGAGATTGCTGCCTATCTATGCCCATTTGCTCACGGGATTTTTCTGCTTTTCGGTGATGTAGTTCTAAAGCAATTTTTGCAGACCGATTACCTGAATTTTGAGAACGCACTGTTGCCGACAAGCGATCACAAACTTTACAAGTATCAGTCCTAGGTCTCTTGAACTTTAAATTAGGAAAGTCTCCCAAAAATATTTTTCTGTAAAACTTATATGATACTTGGTTATCAGGGTGCATTTCATTAAAGGATTTAAAACACCTATGTATATTCAAATCAGGGCTAAGATACTCTTTTGAGCTTTTTGCTCGTGTATAATGACTCTCATCTCGGGGGAACATATTAATGTGATCTTTAACTCTGAGCACATCTAGTTCAGTATATTTTGATGTTTGGTGTGAAGTCCTTTTGTCAGTAAATGATGTATCGCCATGCTTCTATTTACGAATCATTGTCTCTATTTCTTTTTTAGAAATCGCAAAAACATCCATGAATGTTTTTTTGCAAACTGGTACTAATGTGCCATCGCCTTTAGGCATAACATAAGAAATAGTAGCTTGTCGTCTACTTTCAGATGGTACATCATAATTACCATGTCGGCGTCGCTTAATGTTATGCAGATGCAACAGCCCCATCAAATATGTTCTTTGTGTTTTTAAACCTTCTCGGTAGAACTTGTCAAATAAAGTTAATTTCATGTCATGGTCTATTGCAGTGGTCTCCAAACTACGGCCCGAGGGCCACATCCGGCCCGCGGACAGATTTTGTCCGGCCCGCGGGGAGCTAGCATACTTGAAAACTCCTTTTAGAGAACATATTTTTTATAGCAAATTAAATTTAGTTTACTGAAGTATTCTAATTTTATGTTGAATAATTATTAATATGACATCTACATTGATATGGTCATGGGCTAACTACTCATAACATTGTTGTAGGCTTATTGTTATTGTTTTTGTCACAGAACAGATAAAAGAGGTTAGAATGGAATTAGTTTCGAATTTGTATTAGAACGCGTGTCGCCGCTTGTCTCCCACTCTTAATTCCACTACAAGGAAGTAACCCAATACGTACGTGCTTTACGCACACAAATAAACCTTACGCACTTAGGTTGCTAATTTGTAATTGGTTGTCACACTAACGTAAACAATGCATTTGATGTACACTTACACACGCGCACTTTTCTCATACACGTTAGGGCGACCAAAGGTCGATAATTAATATCGATAAAATTATTGTCACTTTTTTTGCAATAGTTCGCTTAAAAATTTGAGGGGAGACGGGGTACGACTAACGGGATGTTCTTAATAATCAATTTATTAACCATACTAATATACCTACTAATTACTAATTTACTAATCCATACTATAATATTATAAATGCGAAAGTGTCTCTGTCTGTCTGTCTGTCTGTTACGCTTTCACGGCTAAACCACTGAACCGATTTTGATGAAATTTGGCACAGAGGTAGAATAGACCTTGAGGATGGACATAGGCTCTTGAAGACAAGTAAATAGGCAAATGAAACGAGTAAAATATACATATTTTTTTAATATTAAGCAATAAAAAGGTATTGAGCATTGAAAATGAGTTTCCTACATTTCAGGGGCAGTAAATTTAATAACATCAGTTATTATTGTCCCTGAAATAATATGTATTTATTAAGTAGCATGCGCTTGCTATCTTTTAAATTCGATTTTTTAAAAATGAAATGCAATCTTACACTTATATATTTTTCTATGATAGCTTTAGTTAGGTCTGTAACATGGCTTGCTGTAGGATACAATCCAACCTGATGATCGCTTATGTTGCTAAATAATTGAGTTCCAACAAAGCTACGCAAAATCTTCGCTGTCAACATATGTTTATTGATATGTCGAAGATTGTCGATGTAGATTTTGATAACAGCTTCGGACGTCTTACAAATTAGTATAAGTTGTTTTGAAGGGTACAAGAGACCCCCTTTGTCTTTAGCTACTATAAATTTATGGTCTAAATTTATTTCATTGGACAACAGTGCTCGAATGCAAATGTCGCAATCGATTTTTTAAATTAAAGTGTGTGCTATGTAACCCGCGATGTGACTAATAACCTGTTTACTAAAATCAGAAATATTTTGGAGAAATAATTGTATGTCTTCATCATCATTATCTTCGCAAACCATTTGAATATTGTCATCGATTAAACCATTATTAGTTGTTTTGTTTATTCTTTCTATAGGCGATGATGCGCAATTAAGTATAGAAATATTTTCAAGAGCCATACAATTCCCAGTTTCCAGAGCCTTCAATTCGATATGCACCAGTAGTTTTTTGTAAGCTGCCTTAAATTGGCGTGCCGTCGGATTATTGTTGGCTCTGCCATGTAACCTTATATTTCCAAAGAGCATCTCGAGGTGGTCTTGGCTAATCTTATACATAGGCATATATACAAGTAGTTGATTACGTATTACATGGTTATATATATGTTTCACTGCTTCAGTGCAACCAATAAAACCAATAAAGCCTGTCTTACGCGGACTTTGTATTAAAAGTCTTTCATCCTGGCATTTTAATTGGGATAGATAAGATACTGCCGTGTCTAGGAATCCTAAAAGCTGCATAGCATTTATTTCAGTAAGTGCTTTTTTAAAATTATACTGTAACGAGCTTCGGGAATTGAATATATCAAACATGTTATTAATTATTCTCAAAAATTTCGGTATATCACAGCAGAAATCTATAGCATCCGCAACACTAAGACTAAACAGTTGCGTGGCGAGCTTTACTTTCATCTTTTGATTTTGAAACTGAATGTGACGGTAGCGTAGTTTATTTGCTAAGTGAAAATTTTCTTTTTCTTGAAGTTTATTGAGTTCTTCTAAAAATTTCCACTGAATTTTATTTCCATCTGAATCTATAAAAGTTCCCATAGCATTGAAACGCGTTCCGCAATAATTTGATCATGTGAGAAGGGTCCAACATGACCAAAATTGGATCTTTTGTAATAGGATGGTTAAAAGTAATTTTTCAATCTTCTATACAACAACCCAAACATTTTACCATTGCCATATTTGCAGCGCATCCATCGAAAGTCAAGGATATCATTTTAATGCCAGTTTCTTCGATTAATTCTAAACATTGTAGAACTAAGTCAGCACGCTGTCGTCCTGTCATGCCATCTACAAGGAAATAACCAACGGGGACTTTAAAGTTACAGTTCACACTTGTCACCAAGAAAACTAGAGCTTCTTTAGCTTCTTCTATATGATCTCCTTCTACGCCAGTGCCGATGTCAACTTGTCCCACTAATTTTTCACCGTCATACTCTATACGTCGGCGGATAGCCATTTCGTCTAAAGTTAACCCTGCAATTAGTGTGTAATTTTATTTTTAGCTTTTTGTTTTAAAGCTTCTAGGGATTCTTTAGTAAAACCTGGGTCGCCTCCGATTTTTTTATACCATTTCCTTAGGGTACGCCTCTCTGGTAGGCAAGTATCAAATGTTTTACGTACGTAATCGTAGGCCTTCGGTGAATAATAGTGTAGAGTAAGCGCAAAGGTACGAAGCGCTGGGCTATATTTTTGTTTAGATTTGCCTCCAGTCTTTTTCATTAACATTCGTTGTGTCAGTTCTTGAGCCTGTCAATAAAATTAAAAAGTAGTAACACATACTAATATTAAAGAAAAGCAAGACGACGATCGCCATCAAGCGAAAGATTGTTATAAGTACCTGTAAATTTATATTTTTCAGAATATTTGTATCTTCATCATTCAAACAAAACTTTTCTTGAATATTTTCTAAAACGTCTTCCATTTTATTAACTTTTATTTTTAATCTTCTATTCTGAGCTTGTATTCTTTTGATTTGTAATCTCTGCCGTTTGATTATATTTTCCTTCGTGTCAATAATGTTGTGCAGTTTTCTCTTTCTAGGTGTCAATGCGTTTGAAGGTGAAATTTTGCTGTGGACAGAAAACCATTACAATTATTTAATTTAACTGTGTTAACTGCGTAATAAAAAACCTGTAAAAAATATAAAATAATTTATTTACGTGTATCTTTGGTATCTTCATGGACTTATCTCTTCGAGGTGTAGATGGCGTCGATTTTTCTGGAGACAAAATCGGCTGTAATTTAGAAAATAAATGTTACAAATACATGTCACGTGATTATTTTACATTTACAATTTATTACCATTCCAGTATGGGATTAGGTTCAAAATGTAATTACATTATTTTGACTTGTTTTTTTATCTACGGTAGACGCCGCTTGAGTTAGCTGGCTGGTTGATGCAGCTTGTGCAGTATCGCTTGTAGATTTCTGAAAAAATAAAGGATTTTTGTAGGGAACAACTAATTCATTTCATCCCTAGTCAGTAAAAAATGTTCGTGATGATGTATAATGACCCCTTTTCAGGTTTTCGGTAATTTAACAATCGATCTACACTAAAGAGGCTAATTAAAGATGATATTATTTGATATCTAGACTGATGATAATATACACAAGAGAAGATAATATTGAAGGAGAAATTAAGTACACTACTCAGAAAATAATAATTAAGTTTTATAGGATATAAACTACTTACAGAAAAATGCAAAACAATATATTTGTGCGGAAAAACTCCTGATTTTAAGTATTTTTTTCCTGACTTTTTTATTTCGTAATCAGATTCGGTAAAATGTTGCGAACAAATTGTGCTACATTTAGTAGGTATCCATTCTTGTCTACCAGTTTCTTTCAATCCATAGTTTTCTGATATCCGGATCGGTTGGAAACCTAAAAAAAGATGTGTCTTTCCATTATAAATTACGGACTTCAACCCAACTTAAGGTACAAATCTTCTTAGAATGCTAAATTACATTTGGAAAGCTAAATAACAATAATATTATTAATGGTTATAATTAATAAACAAAGTTGCTTAAATTATAATATTATTAAATCATCAGCTTCTTATATCGACATTGTTTACATCCTGGTACAACACTATCGATACGCACGAAGTTCCTAGAATTGAAGCTATGATTCGGCGCGCGTAATGTTCGCAGTGAATGCAATACATTGCGTACTCGCATACATCATACGAAATCGTACCCATGTATTGCAAGCAATGGATAATTTTGCGCCTAAGTATGATTGTATCGTTTTCGATAACGAAGTACATAATGCTATGGAAATAATTATTAATATCTCTTGTAATTAAAAGTTTGTGGACTTACCGGTGGAAAGAAATTCCTTCTCGGGCTACACTACACACTTGGCTTCTTTGCCGACACGTTATAATAGCGCAACACGGCATTTTTAACGACTTTCTGCGGAGCTCCGTACGCTATCACAATAAGAGTGCGACTGTTGACCGATGAAACTTATTTCGGCTGACATATGATCATTTGATCATAAGTGCGGCGCGTCCGCCCCGCCTACATTGCCTTTCTAACCTCTTTTATCTGTTCTGTGGTTTTCGTGATAAGTTGGATAAAGAAACACAGAATTGTAATGAGTAAAGACATGAATCCAACTAACATTTTATACATTTTAAATAAAAACATAACTTATAACAAGCATAATGATATATGAAATACTAATGAGATTTATGTAATTGAGATTTTCCACTGACAATAGTTTGTAGTTGTGGACTAACTTTACTTGTACCAATTATTAAAAGAGATTTAAGATGCTCATCAGTTAATTTAGATCTGTAAACATTTTTTGTGTACTTCATTTTGGAGAAGGTCTTCTCACACAAATAAGTAGTACCAAAAACAGAAAACAGCCCACGAGCAAATTTATGCAAATTATCAAATTGTGTCAGTGGAAGACCCTTATAAAATTCCAACAAAGATGAGTTTGGATATTTGTTCTTAATTATATCACTGCACTGCAATCATTTCCATTTGAAGTTCCGGGGCTAGGGTTTCAATGTCAGTATCAAAAGGATTCTGAAAAATCTTAATTTGATTCGCAATGGCATCAAAGTCCGAGAAACGAGTATCAAAATTTATTTTCAAAGCACTCAAAGTTTCGATTGCAAAATCGATAGGAAACAGTCTCAGTGGTGTGGCTGAATATTTCACATGTTTTAAAATGTGAAAAACATTTACTTCGTAGTTGTGATTGAAACAGTATCAATTTCTTCCGGAATGATTTGATATTAGTGTATAAATCAGGAAGATGCTGGTTTTCTCCTTGCAATCTTAAATTCAGTTCGTTCACATGTTATGTCAAATCAACATAGAATGCTAACTTCCACAGCCATGCGTTGTTTTGTAATTCAGTAAGAGCGCGATGCTTTTCATTCAAAAAACTCGATCACTGCTCGAAGTTCAAAAAAGCGCTGAAGGACTTTCCCACAACTAAGCCAACGTACGGCAGTATGATAAGGTAAGTCATTTTCTCCAATCTCTTCAATAAATTGTCGGAATTGTCTGTGATTCAGCCCAAAAGATCTGATAAAATTAACAGTTGATATGACCAGTCATATCAACTGTTAATTTTATCAGATCTTTCAGAACTTCAGACATATCCAAACATTTTCCGCACAAAGACTGTTGATGAATGATACAATGTAAGACTAATGGTTTTGAACCACCGTCATTTTCTACAGCCTTTGACACAAGAGCGACCACTCCTTTATCTTTCCCACTCATGTTTTTGCCTCCATCAGTTGTAATACATTTCAAGTTTTTCCATCGAAGGTTCTTTTGATTAATGGCCATTTCAACTCCTTTAAAAATATCTGTACCAGTAGTTGTGCCATGAATACTATACATATCAAGAAGTTCTTCATGCACTTCATAGCTTAAATCTACTCCTCGAATATAAATCAACACCTGAGCAGTATCTGACACATCCGTTGACTCATCCAAGGCCAAAGAAAACTACTCAACATGTCCATTTTTGTCGAACAGTTGAGAGGATATATTTTCAGCGATTTTGTCTACCCTTCGAGCCAGTGTTTGCTGACATACTGACAGTTTTTAATAAATTTACCTTTTCAGGGTACATTTCTTCGGCTACTGCAATTATGCATTTTTTGATCATTTCTCCATCGGTGAATGGTTTTCCACGTTTTGCAATTTTAAGAGCCACACGAAAGCTGGCACGAGTTGCAGCCTCTTGTTCAGTTTTGAGTTTTGTAAATGAAGATTGCTGCGATTTCAATCCGCGCTTCATAGCTTCGAATTTTTCTGTCCGCAAACTTCCTGTATATTTTGAGTAATTTTGAAAATGTTTTGTTTCATAATGACGTTTAATGTTATATTCCTTGAGAACGGCTATGCTTTCATTGCAAATCAAACATAGCGCCTTGTTACTGGACTCAAATACGAAATACTGAATGTTCCACTATCTTTGAATTTTCTGTATTCACTATCAATTTTTCGCTTCTTTTCCATACTACTAAATCACACACACAAGCAACAATTCAAATCAATATACTGTTACAAAGATGTCTTAAACTTAAACACGCACAAACACGTTTTAAGGAGGTACGCACTATTTTATTTCACAACAGTGTCATAGGAATTAACTTCACTAGCCTTCTTATATATTCCAATTACTGCCATCTAGAAGTGAGTGGAAGACACCAGAACTTTCTCGAACCAACGAGATTATTCTGTACGTGCTATTAGCGCCATCTGTTAGCGATAGAAGGTACTACCTATTTCCGCTTGTGTCCACCAGATGTCGTGTCACGTTACTCCTCATGGCTCGTACTCTACGACTAATCTAGAAATTACAGATAATGACAAGAAAATTAATAATATGCAGTGTTGCCGTTTTGCGGATTTTAGTCCGATTTGCAGCCTTTTTTAAACGTTGCGTACTTTTTCGGATTTTTTTTTCATCAGTGGACTATTTCACTTTTTACCACCGGCAACAATGATAATATGGTTTTGGCCCTCGGAACTTACTGGAGTAATCAGTATGGCCCTAAGGCTGGATAGTTTGGAGACCCCTGGTCTATTGAATCGCATTGGTTCTTACATTTGCATATTTTCTGCAACAAAGATAGTAGATTAGCGAAGGTAAGATATTATTAAACTAAACAACTTTTAGAAACAAAAACAATGTACTAACCAGCATAGAAGGTGATTTTTTGGCGGCATGACTTTTCCTTTCCTGCTAACATAACTCTTTCCTCTTTCCTTCAAAGATTTTCTTATTAATGTTTTATTTTTAGTTTTATTCGAATGACTCATTTTCACAATACTCTCTATTAAATAAATTTCAACAAACAAACAAATCACCACGAAACGATTATTTTGACATTGACATTTACTACGATCAAATACACGCGCGACCCATTTGTAAAGAAAAAATGTTTGGCACTTATACCAAACGCCATCTATGAAAAATTACCAAAATTAGAATAAAATATTGTAGGCACTTTGCACCTATGACATGAAATGGCAGCACAACATAGATCCTTTGAAAGGTAAAATTTAAATTTTGCTTTTTTTGGCACTTAGCCCATTTGTAAATTCCATGCCTCAATTATTAATTTTCATTTAAAAATTACATATTTTAATGTCAAAAAAAGACAAAATACACAATCAGAAGAAAAGAAAAAAAAATACCAAAAGGAAGAATTTTTTTTTTTTAGAAATAAGTATCGAGATAATATTCCTTTACGTCATAAAAACATTTATCTAAAAGCCAGTCATTCAATTTTCTTTTAAAAGATGATAAATTAAGTTTATCAAAATCTTTTGGCAATTTATTAATTAATTTAATAGCCATAAAATAGGGACTCTTTTGACACGCTGTGCTGTTACATTTAGGCATAACTAATTTATTGGGATAACGTTGTGATCTCTTTGTCATGTCTCTTTATAACATAAGAGTCGCTATAAGATTTGTCATTTGAATTATTAATAATATCAATATTATTACTATCGTCTCACAATTATTCAATGCATTCACATCATTATTATTACCCAATTTATCATTTTGACCATAAAATATGCAATTGGAATTATTAAATAAGATTTCATATTGTAACGTAGTTACATTTCCTTTCCGTAAAATCACCGTCACCTATGATTTGTTTGCTTAATTATTTGTCATTTAGAGGCTTTAGGCGCCATCTATCGGCGCACGTCCTTACTAAAATGGCGTTAGCCTTCCTTTAGTATTTGATTCATAGATCGATTTTACTTCCATCTTTAATGATAAAAATAATTATTAAATTTTGATTAATAATGAAAATACAGTACATTTGTATTATTATATTACATAATATATTGATTATTAATATAATATACTTTATTTTGGTTTCTGGATTTTTTCTCTTTACGCTTTAGTTTCATAGTTGTCAAAAGTTTAAAAAAAGACGACGGAGGAGGGTATATATAGCACTTTTTCGAATGACGTTTCCTTTTTAGAATGAAATTTTCTGTAAACGCAAGATGTAGTCGTTTATAAAATTATAATATTTTAACCCCGTGTATGGGTGAGTAATTTGAAATATCTGTGTTGTGAATGTTTGCTAAATCACGCTTGTAATTAAAACACATTATTTTTTCCTGTGAATTAGCACCATTGTAGAATTTGTTGGCAAACCTTTTGATTGGCCACGTGCTCAATTTTTCATTGTTTCATTTTTCCGATCTTGCATTGTTAGATATTATTAGGATGTTTGTATCAAATTAATTGTCCTTCATATCATTTTATCTTTTATCTTTTTTTTGCTTATCCCTTATTTTGTGATGGATACACAGCCCATGGTTGGATCGTTAGGGACTAGAACCATGGCTGCTGTGGTCCACACTCTTCACACGCTGGTATAAATATTTCCAGGGAACTACGGTACGGGTACAAGCACCGTTATCTACATCCTCGGTACGGCACTGCTTGACTTACCCTTCGCCATCTGATGACTATCTAGCCTGTGCCACGGACTGTCCGCTCCTAGGCGACCACGTCGTGACGAGTTCCTGACCCGAACACAGGACCCGAAAGCGCCACGTGTTGTCATACCTACCGTCGACAGATCCAGCTAAGTGCCGTGTGGTTTAAAAGCCCCACCAATCTCTAAAGACACTAGAGGCTAAACCAGATACTTACGGCCTTCTGCCCACGACCCCTATTTCTTTTTATAATATATATATATATATATTGTCACGGGAAATCTTTTTTTATTTTAATTTCCCCCGTAACAATATGAAAAAAAATCCTTGTTAGTATCGTGTTCAACGTGTCTGTCCTTTTTACTATCTAGAAACTCATTTTCCAAAAAATGTACAGCTCTAGAGTAAATAATCTGTTTCGGATTTATTGGATCACTGAGACGGTAACCCTTGCAAGTATCACTACATCCAACGAAAACGTAGTGTTTAGCTTTTGGATCGAGTTTACGTCGCTTAGCATCAGGAACATGTGCATCCAAAGATATGTAAGTCGGTAAGATCCACACGTCCAGTCCATGCATACTCTAGTATACCATTACTAGGTAAAGCACGTGTAGGTGAGCGGTTCTTGAGATATATTGCTGATATTACAGCCTCTCCCCAATACTTATTAGATAAACCTGACTCCTGTAACATGGCTCTAGATTTGTCAAAGACTGTCCTATTAACACGTTCCGCCACGCCATTTTGCTGAGGGCAATATGGTACAATGGTCTCCTTTACGATACCTTCCCTTTCTAGATACTTTAGCAAGTTATTATTACAGTATTCTTTACCGTTATCATTACGTAAGATCTTAATATGCAAACCAGACTGTTTTTCTATCATACCTTTATAAGATTTAAAATGAGAACTCAACTCAGATTTATACTTCATGATATCCCACGTTTTTCTGGTAGTCTCTGGTAGAGTAAATGTGAGCAAGTAGTTAGCTCCACCCCAGCTGCTAACTTGCATCGGGCGCACAACATCCGAGTGCACGAGGTCCAAAAGTGAAGTAGCACGTCCTTCAGTTGTCCGAGGATAAGATGAGTCACTCATCTTTCCAGACAAACAGGATACGCAGCTACCAGGCATGTTGTCCGCTAGCTGCAAAAAAACATCTACACATTGGTTCCCTCCATCATGTATTTTTATACCTTTTTCTGATAAATGGCCAACACGCTTATGCCATGTAGATACAGGCACACTGCAGGCAGCATGCGCACTCACTGTCCTCTGCATGGAAGGCAGGGGCTTGGAATACTCCAATTCAGAGATGGGCTCAACTTGCGAGAGCTGATGTACATATAACCCATTTATCTTATTACATAATAGAATTTGGTTGCCTGAGATTTCACAATCATTATAGATCCTACACTCTTCCTTACAAAATATAAAATTGTGAAGCCTTTATTGGCTAGTTGACTGATTGAAAGTAAATTACATGAAAGATCTGGCACAAAAAGAACATTATCAAGGCTTACATTAGATGTGACAGGAATCTTACCAACACACCCTAGCGGATCCGTTAACTCTTAGTATACACCGAATATACACTGTGTATATGCGGCAACTTCGCCCCAAGTATACACCAAAAAAATTTTTCCAAGTCCCGCAAGCCGAAAAATTTCAAAGTCCCAACATTAGAAATTTTTTTAAGTCGCGCGAGCCAAAAATTTCAAAGTCCCAACATTCGAATTTTTTTTAAGTCGCGCGAGCCAAAAATTTCAGTCCCAACATTTGAATTTTTTTAAGTTCCGCGAGCCAAAAATTTCAAAGTCCCAACATTCGAAATTTTTTTAAGTTCCGCGAGCCAAAAATTTCAAAGTCCCGATATTTGAAATTTTTTAAGCCCCGCAAGCCGAAAAATTTCAAAGTCCCGACATTCGAAATTTTTTAAGTCCCGCAAGCTTGAAAATTTCAGGTCTGATTGTATTATGGTATTAAAAAAATACAAAATGATCGATTACCAAAATTGATCACAACTTGATAGATTCATAAAAATTTTAAAGTCCCGATATTCTAATTTTTTTTTAAGTTTGATTATCTAATTTTTTACATCAATCCTAACAATAAATTGAATAACCTTTACATAAAATAGTTTTGATTTAAAGTACGATTTGACTTTTACTGGTATTGTTTCCAAGTAAAAAAAAAATGTCGATTTTTCTAAATGAAAAATTTCGAAGGCCCAGCTTTAAAAATATTTTTTAAGCTTTATAATTTAATTTCCTTAAATTTGAAACATTGTCAATTAATAAAAGCACATTTTAAAGAACATAAGTCACAGTTTTATTTTCAAACTATAATAATTTAAATTAGTGATTGCCACTTTTTTAAATAAAATAATGTTATATATTAAAAAATAGTATATCTCATGGTACTTTCAAATAATAAGTCAAACACCTAATGCTATTTATTCAGATTATTTTTTAATAATCGTATGTTGAAGTTGCTATGAGAACAAACAAATTCTTTCCTTTCTTTGGCTTGTATTAATTGTCTCGGTTTCTTCTTGCTTCCTCTAAAAGCCTCTGCTTCTCCGCTCTTTTCTTCGCACGATAATTTGCTAATCTTTCACGTTGTTCCTTTTTTAATTCTTCTGTTTTGGGTCTTTTGGCATTTTTTAAGAAATCTCTTACCGTAATCTTAACTTTAAGTTTCTGCAAAATGGCCGCCAATCGTTTTATTGGAATATCTACCGAACCTGATGGCTTATCTTGACGTGCGAAGGGCTCATTTGAAAGGTCTCGTTTAGAGCTGTCGTTTTATGTAGGTATGGGAAGTGCTGTTCCTGTAGATCCCTTTTTATCCCTAAAATTTACCTTTTTCTTTATATTTCCGGGCCAGATCGTCGCAGAGAGGTGATTGATGCGTCGTTTGATAGGTTTAGTTTTGCCTAACGTGTCTATTGTGGTTTCCAGGTGTACAGCGGCTGCTTTCTCTCTCTGTGTGATGTTTTCGCGGAAAAGTTTTTCCTTTGCTGTGGAAAATATTTTCAGGGGGGGACTTACCCTTTTTGTTGTGGTACTTAGGCGATGTGATGAAGCTTATTTTCAGCTATTCAGAACCCACGCGTCTCTGAAGGTTTTCGTGCAGTAAGCAGTTAAAGTTGTAGGGTAAAAGAGGGTAATGGGGGTCACTTAAGCGAGCACTCAAATAAAATTTTAATTAAAAAGAATGTATTTACTGCAACCGCCTGTAAACATAATTTACTTATTAAACTATCATTAGAGATCAATTTCAGTCACTTTGGCAATCAACTTTGGAAATTATAAAAGTTAAAAAAAAAACAGATTTGACTCCCATTACACCAACGTAGGGGTAATGGTGATCACCCTGGGGGCAATCGGAGTCAAATAAAATCTAGCATACATCGCAAACATAACCTATAGCTGATTCCCATCCAGTGCACTCCGCGTGAGCCCATAGTCCACACGAGGAACACTTGCCTTTTCAGGACCCTTCTTCTATACTTTAGTCTTTTTTCCTTGTCCTTTGCCTTTCCATGTATTCTCTTTTCCTTTACCTCCTTTTTTCTTCATTTTATTAATTTCCTTTTATAGCAGATTTTCTTTGAGTGGCGTTAAAGTTAAAATTGTAGCGTGTTGCTTCTTTCGGCCCTGTCTTGTTTTAATAACAGATGCTTTCTCTGGCATTTTTATTAAATCATGCAATATACTATATTGGTTAGGCGTGCCAGGAACTTGTGGTACAACATCTGATTCAGAATCAAGTGGGACTGCTTGGTTAAACATCATAAGATCTGGTGAAACAATTTGTGTTGACGTGCTCGGAACTGGTGAGTCTTCTTTTGATGTGCTGGGAATCACACAGGTAGCTGCGAGAGATTCATTGCAGTCTTGGATTACAACGGTCTTATATTGGAGAGTTTCTGCAGCGCGAAAATCTTATTATTAATACCTCCGGATTTAGTGGAAATATTCCAGTTGATCTAAACCCCGATTCTTCCTCACCAGGGATGCTACGTCGTAAGGGGTTATCTTTTCTGCTAGATGGCTATTTAAAAACAAGTCACATTCTTTTTTGTAGGCCATTTTGAGTGGGCCAAAAAAAGAAACGTCAAGGGGCTGCATTCTATGAGACGTGTGTGGTGGCAGAGACAACATATGAATGTGATTGGACTTGCAATATTCGTAGACGGAAAGAGAAATGTGACTAGCATTGTTGTCTAGTATTAAAAGGATGGGTTCATCTGTAGACGGTTTAGCGTGCTGTTTAAAATGCGCCAACCATTCAAGAAAGAGATGCTCGTTGATCCAACCGTTGTCGTCTGAACATTTGTAAAGCGCGCCTGCTGGACCATCCTTCTCAAGTAGAGAAGTCATCCTTTTCCTAGGGAAGATAAACATAGGTGGAATGTACCCCCCAGCACTGCTCATAGCACACAAAAAGGTGATGTTTTTTCCTCTCTCCCAACTAGTGATAGATCCTACTCTCTTCTGTCCTTTTGCAGCAAAAATTTTTCCCGGTGTTTGAAGCGTTGAAATACCGCTTTCATCGCAATTATAAATATTTTTTGCAACGAATCTGTGTTTTTCCATCAGCAACTGCCCAAGTAGCTCAAAGAACAGACTTACCTCTGTTTTATTAAAGGCCGTGATTCTATTTATGCTGGTCGCTTCCGGTTTTCTAATAGAAATGTTATTTCTAGCCATAAAAGCATGCAACCAATCGCGTCCAGCCATTTTTGAAGCTTGATTAAAATTGTGCTTCAAATTTAATTTTTCAGCATATTCGAAAGCGACTTTTCTGATTTGATTAGCAGTGCAACCATAGAATATATTTGCCATTTTCTTCACCAAGTTCGCTTCGACTCGGCTTCTGCCTCAGGACTAAAGACAGTGAATCGTCCTAGATGTGGTCCTAAGGTAGAACCTTTTTTTATCCTCTTCTGAAGGCTTGAAAAAGGGATTCCCATTACTTTAGCAGCATTTCTTATAGAAGAACCGCCATCAATGACCTGTATAGCTTTATCTAGGCTATCAGAAGACCAGGAAGCCTTTTCAGTTGTCCTGACGCGTACTTTCGGCATCTATAAAGAAATAATAAAAACATGATTCAACAGTAATGCACAGTTGTGGGCAATAGTAATCACTTGCGGGTAATGGGAGTCACCTGACTCTCATTTCCCACAACTACACTAAAGAGTAAAAAATAAAAATAAAAAAAAATCTTTTATACACTGATATAATCTGAACTGCACATCACAATTTGAAACGTCTAACTAAGTAAGTGTAAATGTCATAATCGCATACTGCAAGATATTTGGTACTTACCTTATAATTTGCATTTACGTAAAATTACATCAGCGGAGCGCAAAAACAAAACACGGTCGTTTCTCAGTGGCGCATGGGTCGACGAGCCGTTCGCGGCTGCGCGGGGGCCCGAAGCGGGGGCTGAGGACGCTGTTTACGCGTCAGTCTCATGTAGTGTTTCGTGGTGGTGTGGGTGACTCCCATTGCCCGCTGACTCCCATTACTCTACTCTACCCTAGTTTTTATAATCTAATAACTCACCCGTCTGATATTGAAAAATTTTTCTTTTTGCGGATTTTTGTTGCCAGTACGGCTTCCAGTTTCACTGCAATCCACAGTGCACAGGTCATTATATCACCGACCTCGTGGTGACGCTTAAATGGTACTTATAATATGCCTATAATTATGAACTTTACACCACTTATAAAGGTCCCTGTCCTGCTTAATGTCCACTTCTTTACAAAAAAATCCTTTAGAAAACACTTGAGTTATTTCACTTTTCAGTTTATTCTTTTTTTCTTTTTCAGTTTTTCACACTTTTTTGCACTCGTTTAAGATTTGTCACTATCACCCGCGTGTGGGGGACGCCAAGACGAATGCAACGGTACTTCGTTCGTCAAAATCGGAGCACTTTTTCCCACTTTTTTCGATTTTTGATTGCGGAGCGTTGCGAAAACGATGCTTACCGGTCGGCGGATGGCGCGAAACTGGTTAGGTTAAGTTAGGTTAGGTTTAGTCGAACTTGAATTTCCTTAGGTGGAGGGCATACTTGCCGACGGATGTTAAAGTTCCAGTTGGCTATTGTTGCGCATCTAGTGTACAAATTTTTTGGTGAAGGTTTTGTCTCAAAATTCGTAGGGCTTTTGGAGATATTAAATTTTTTGTAGGTTTCGCGTTCTGTATTGAATTTTCATACAACGCTCGGGTAAGTCATCTACGTAAGGTAGCACTGGTTGACGAGTTTGTACCGGTGTTATATTGCGTGGGTGACCCCCCGCGGGGGGGGGGGGGGTTGTATATATCTACTTGTGCTGTCCTTTTATTTGGGTGTGTTTATTTTTCTGTATTTAGTGTTTTCAGAGGAGGGGATCAGTAGGTCTTCTGGACGAGGGCTTAGGCTTTTGGGGAAGTTTTGAGTGGGGAGGTGAGGAAAAATGGCAGGGAGGTGAATAGGAGGAGCGATCAAGGTCGAAGTCGAGCTCTGATCACTCTGGAGGAGGTGCTTGGGGACTGGTCCAAGCACTCCAACTCCGAGTCGGAGGCCTTACGGAGCAAACGCCTGTTCTCCGAGGTATCTGACACGGAGAACACGGTTAGGTTTTTTTTTATTTTTTTTTTATTTTTTTTCCACAGACCGAGGTGGTCCGTGCCCTTGGTTAGTTTAATATTTATTTATTCTTTTATTTATTCATAATATGCGTCAATTTCTTTTAACAATATTTTATTAATTTTGCCCTGAAGGGGCCTGTACCCTGAAGGGGTTTACTTTTTCATGGCCACCGGATGGTGGCTGATGTCGTCATTTTGGGTTTGTGGTCATCTTCTTGCCTAGGATGCCATCAGGCTTGATCTTCCGGGGTGGTGTCATCTTCTTCTTGGACTATCATGGGTTTAAGGCCGAGACATTTGGTCTCTGTTTTTGGTTGCCTTTGGATGTTGAAATCCATGATGGCCTAGGTGCCACTCTTTTGGTTACCGCCGGTTTGGTTGCTGTTGTTGTTGTAAGTCCAGGATGATGTATGGTCCGTGATAGTGACCTTTTGTGCCCACATGCAATAATGGCCGAAACTATTTTGCTGGTGGTAGTTTGGTCTCTGTTTTTGATCGCCATTTGCATGTTGTATTCCATGATAGTCTTTGGGGGCACTTTTAGTGGTTCTCTCATTAAGGCGCCCAGCGCGTCATCACTATCGTCTGTGAAGTAGATGCATTCCTTCGTGTGACGCGTTAGGGCGACCACCGCGTGTGAGGCGCTGTCGTGCAGTTGTATTTTCCTCTTCTGGTGTTTTACGATGTACACTCTTTCGTAACACAATCCCTGTGCCTCGTGTATTTTGGAACCTTCGCCCTTCCCATACCCTAGTTCTGTCAGGGTTTTCTTCTCTACTTGGGTGTAGGTGAGAAGTAGAGTATTGGGCTGGTTTTTAGGGATCGCCGCATCTGTCATGGGTTTTATTGACAGGGATTTTATGATGGTGCTTGAGGAGTAGATGTCCTTGTGGATGTGTTTTAGCGCGTAAGCGACGTCTTCCGGGCATCTATGTGTACAGAGTAGTTCTTGAGTTACATCTGTGAGGAGATTAGGGCGGTAATAATAGAGGGTGAATAGATTTTCTCTATCTATGTAGGGCAGCTGGTTTATATCCCCTATGAGGAGCAGGTCTTTGGCCCCGACTATACGCATAATCATTAGTCTAGAGACCGGATTATATGCAACATAAAAAGCTTGTTATATGCATGCAAATATGCATGGAAAATGCTTGAAATATGCACGAAAATTGACAGAATATGCGAAATTAAATGATAAATTTTAGGAATCCCCAAAAAAGAGAAAAGTAAGTATTCTTTTTTTTTTTTTCAAAATCAACGTACAATTAGTAAATTATTTTTTAATAGGCGATATTAGGTACAGTAACATTATATGACATTAAAATTATTTAAAAATTTTGTAAACGTAAGCAATCAAATATTTTTCTAAATTTTCAGTGGTAAGATTGTGTCTTCGATCATTAAGAATATTTTTGTAAGTGGAAAAGGTTCGCTCCACATCCACTGAGGTAACTGGGCAGAATTTGAACTTGGGTGCTATATTAGCACTTATAGTTTCTGGCAAAAGTTCTGCCGTCCCATTAATGAAACTATCAAATTGACACAAACTTTGAAAACCTGGGTTATTGTTTAATATGTTTTCAAACTTTTCTTTAAGTTTTTGCGGCAATGCATTTGGCAACGCGGAGTTCATTTGGCGTTTTTTATTCATTGTTTGTATAGATTCAGTCAATGCTAAACCGCGAGTTTCAAGCTTTTTAATACTTTCAGGTATGTAAGAAAAATGAGTGCAAATCAGGGCTATGTTTTTTCTTATTTTAGGATCTTTAAATGCTTCCTTAGACTGATAAACTGCTATTGATTCGGCACTGTCAAAGTCATTTACTACACCTTTAATAGCCTCAAAATGTTCATTGTAAAACAGCACTGCTTCGATCCACGTTCCGCATCGAGTTATAACTGGTTCGGGAGGTAGTGGCAAATTCGGTAATTTTTCTTTGTAGTCTTTAATACGAGCAGGTGCCTTAAGAAAAACTTTTTTTGTTGACGAAATCAGTTTATTTACATTTCCGAATGTGGATCGTACTTCTTCAGCAAGTCGATGTACTCCATGAGCAAAGCACGTAACATGAATCAAATTGGGATAAAATACTTGAAGGGCCTTGGCTGCCTTGATCATATAGGGAGCAGCATCTGATAGAAATATCAATACTCTTTCTTCTACAGCTGATTCAGGAAATATTTTTTTAATGCCCTCATTTACAAATCTGGCTATCGTAG
Source organism: Phengaris alcon alcon (assembly GCA_037179445.1). Lineage (NCBI taxonomy): Eukaryota > Metazoa > Arthropoda > Insecta > Lepidoptera > Lycaenidae > Phengaris > Phengaris alcon. The sequence goes on along the minus strand of JAYRCH010000135.1, from coordinate 1,589,453 downwards.
AATGATTCGTTTTTTCCAATTCTTTACAGGCCACCAAATAGGAAGAAGACGGTTCCAGTTGTAATGTACCGACAATTAAATTCGCTATATAACGGCCACAACTGTCTGTAGTTTCGTCAGCTGAAATCCAAATGAAGTTATCTTTGAGTTCATTTCGTATTTCTTCCATAATATGTTGATAAATTGTTGGCATATAATTTTTACGCAAAGTAGATTCGTCCGGTACATTTTGATTTAAGCTATACTTTTTCAGAAATTGTTTGAGGGTAGGATTGTTAATTTTATGCAGAGGAATATTGCTTGCAAGCAATGCTTCACATAAATCCATGCTAAATTGGTTGTTTTGTTTGCATTTAGGGCTAGATGTAGACGCGGTTATAAGTTGTTGTCGTGGACCTTTCTTTTGCAATCCTGCGATGTGAAGACTTGTTTTTATATGTTGGTCTATTTGAATTTTTTTTATGCATGAAATATTTTTCTCGCAAACACGACAGTATAAAACATTTCCGTCGTATGTAAATATTCCAGAAAAGTCAGTTATCCACGAAGACACACTTATTTTTTTCCGGAGGCATGGTACGCACCAAATTTCACACAAATAACAAAGAACTAAACTGCAGATCAATGAGCACACACGTCAAGTATGAACACGAAACAATTTATATGCGTAACAGGTGAAACGACTTTGTAGTAGGCTACCGCGACGTTCTTTTGTCTCTTTCATTTTATTATCGTAACTGTCAAAACAAAAGACCCGCGCGACTACTGATTGCTACTGAGTGAAAAATATTGTAAGTGTACCGATAATATGCATCATAACTAGATCTTAGGTAAAAAATGCTATTACCGCTGAGAATGGCTAAAATATGCAAATGCATATGCGAATATGCAAATGCATATAATCTGGTCTCTAATTCATTACAATGGAACCGAAGTGATTCATTAGTGCCTCGTCCGCGAGGAGCCTGGTGCATTTTAGGCTTTCGAATCCCTTCCGTCCATTTGCAAGAATCGACACCATGGTGCGTATTCTCTTCTTTGCCTCATGTCCTGCTCTCTTAGTTCTCGTCTCTATTAGATATTTCTTCGCCTCTATTGTTGTAGTTACAACTACATCTGCTTCGTTGAAGTTGTTAATTATCCACGTCGTTTTCCCACATCCCGGAACGCCATTTACCCAGCTTATTTCCGGGATTTCCCAGTAGTCGATAGGATCTGCTTCGGACAAGATTTTGGATGTTTCTAATATCTTGTCCTCCAACCATATTTCAGTCCCTTTTGTGATTACGACGATGGGGTCTTTTGGTGGGGTGGCGAAGACGGGATTTCCTCTTCTTTTGGTCCTGTCCTCGCCCAGAAAGACAATTCCCGATGTGGCGTTGTAAGCCGCCATGTGGTGTGTCATTTCTGCTCCTCTCAGAACGGTCGACGTGGTGTTGTTGTAGACCGATGCGTTGGCTTCCTCTAGCTAGATTTCGAGGAGAGCTTCTTTCTTTAATTTGAACGACTTCATTATGTCTTCGCATTCCTTGGTTTTTACAATTTTGTTTGCCTCAATTATGGCTTTGTACTCAAGGTATGCGTTGATCATATGGTCTTCTAGTCGTTCTGATTTTCTGAGGGAGGGAGGTTTGACCAGACCGAGTTGAGCTTGTGTTGGTTTGGCGGTGGCTTTCTGTTTTGAGGGTCTTGGAGCCCTTAGGAATTTGTTGAGCGCGTTTGCTTGTGTATCTAGGCTTTTGAAGACTTCAGGCTTTGGGGGTTCTTCTCCCTCTTCAAGGTCAAGGTCTTCTTGAGGATCCTTTCTGAGAGTGAGATTTTCGCGTGTGACCAGCCGGTTTAGTCGCTGGTCAATCTTGCTGCTGGTTGTTTGAAGGTGCCTGGTTCTTATTGCACCTCCTCTTTTCTCAGCTTCCCTTTGTTGCCTTCTTTCCTTTTCTTTTTCTGCCTAGATATCCGCGCTGGATCTTGGTGGCTCGGTTGACGGCCCTGGTTGTGGTGGTGTTGTATTTGCCTCTGTTTGTTGTTGTGGAGATTTCCATTTGGTTATTTGTTTTATTTTCTTCTTGATCTTATGTAGGATGTTTGTCTTGGAGTTTGGGTTGAGGTTTTTGTCTGTCGCGGGGTCATCAGCTTTAGGCTCTTCCGGTGTTGTGTGTTGGCGGCTCGTAGATGGTAGAATTATTTGTGGTGGAGAGTTCGGTACGAGGAAGCTTAGGTCTTGTGTTCTTCCCTCTCGTATGCTTTGACACATCCAAGGTAGTCCGCCACTTCTCCTCTATCGAAGACTACGGCCATTGTGTCTACGCTGATGATCCTTGATCCGATGGTGGTGGTGTTGGATTCTTCTATCTCTGTTAGGAACGAGCATGCTTGTGTTGGCGAATTATGTCACTCCGGGCATCCTATCGAATAGCAGCACAGACTTGTTTTTTGCGCGTACTATCCGACAACTTAGCCCATCGATCTTCGCTTCACCCAATTCTTCGTATCTCTTCCGTTTCATGCTCGTTCTGATGATGCTTCCTTTTAGCAGTAGAGCCAGCCCAGGTGATATGGCGACTCTTTTTGATCCAACACTGGAGCAGAAGCTCAACCCCAGTCTCTCGTAGTTGTTATTCATGAACAGAACCACTTTCCTCGTTCTTAAGCTCGGAGTTCCTCTTTCTCCCTCACTTAGCCACTTGGGTATATTGAAGTGAGGGGTATCCGGTTTTTTGTTGAGCGGTGAGTATGGTGGGTTCTGTTGATGATGTTGGTTGGATTGTTGTGTCCTCTTCGCAATACTTGTGTCTTTATCGCGCGATTTTGAATATGGTTTCTATGTAGGTAAGGAACACTTCTCTTGTTTTCTTCTCCTCCAGGTGTTTTGATGTTTCTGCTTCCTGTAGATTTATGTTGAGGTGGTGTTCAACATCATGTCTTTGTTTCAGGAAGCGCGGACAGCCGTAGATGATGTGCCATACCGTTTCATCTTTTTCTTCGGCGCACTCACATCCCGGACTATTCACCAATTTGAACCGGTGCAAATATTGGGCAAATGCACCGTGTCCGGTTATAGCCTGAACGTGTGTGGGAGACTGGACCTCCCGGACAGGTGGATGTCCGGGAGGTCCAGTTTCAGCTTCCTTGTCAGCAGCATCGCGTTGGTTTTGTGTGCTGCGAATTGCAGCTTATTCTGGTCTCCCCATCTTAAAACGGTCTGGAGTGCGCGGTTTGCCTTTTCTTCTATGGCTTGTACGCTTTTTTTCGGAGAAAATTAATGTTATGTCGTCGGCGAAGGCTTCGCACTCTACTTGATTGTCTGAAAGTTCGTCAAGCAGTGGGTCCAATATGATATTCCAGAAGGTTGATCCACCAATGGATCCCTGGATCCCTTTATTGGTACCTTTTGTGCTCTTCTTGCCGGCGTAGTTGACTTCTATACTCCTTCCTTGTAGGTAGGAGCCGATCATCTTGTATATGTTGGTGGGGCAGCACTTCTCGATGAGTTGGTGTTTCAACGCTGGCCACCACGCATTGTCGAATGTGCCTTCTATGTCTAGTGAGACTAGGAGTACAATCTTCTTGTTTTCGACTTTCTCCTTGATTCGGTCCACTAGATTATACAGCGCGTCCTCAGTGCTTCTCTGTGGTATAAAGCCGTATTGGTTCTTTTTAGCGTTGGGAGTATGTGCCACTGGACTCTACTGATTATCAGTTTTTCAACAATTTTTCTCCGTATTGATAGGAGTCCAATGGGTCTGTACGACTTTGGTTGGGTGTAGTCTTTTTCCCCAGGTTTTTTAAGAATGACCACGTGTGCCTTCTTCCATGGAGCCGGAAAATGTCCCAGTCTTAGGCATTTGTTTGCCAGTGCCAGGAAAACCACCGGGGCGCACATTATGGCCTCACTGCAGATGTCGGATGTGAGTCCATCTGGGCCGTGAGCTTTGTTGGGATTGAGAGACGTAAGGATGGTCTCTAGCTCTGGCCTGGTGAATGGTGGGTCATTCTCGTTTAGATCTTCTTCTGGGTAGTGTGACCTTAGTTGTATGTGGCAGTGGGAGTCGTTGTCCTCAGTATCATCAGGGTAGAAGGTTTTTGCCAGGAGGTCCGCAGATCTTTGTGGGCAGAGTGTGTTGACCTCCGTGTCGCGTAGTAGTACGTTCTTCTGGTTTCTCGCAGTCTTCCTGATGATTCTGTATATTCCGTCCCACATACTTTCCCTTTGTTGTTTCGCACAGAACTCCTTCCAACTGTTGGTTTGTGCTTCCTCCATTTTCTTTTTATATTCACTTTTTGCGGCTCGATATTCTTCGGTGACGTGTTGCATTCTTGTGGGTGCCGCGTTGCGAATTCGTCTCTTCCTCCTCAGAACTTCCTTTTGGAGAAGGTCTAGTGACTTGTTCCACCATTGCGGCACCGGTTTTCCTCGGTAAATACCTATCTTCGGAATTGTTTGTTCACACGTTTCCTGAATGTTGGTTATATAGGTATTTATTACTTTTTCCAGTAGTGATGTAGATGTTATTTTCTGGTCGCATCCTTGTTAATGTTGTTATTCACCAGAGATGATGATGACGATCGAAACGCCGTCCAGTCCGCCTTTTTGGTGTTGTACTTCCGAGTGGTTGGCCTTGGGGTCTGCTGTGGTTTCCCTTCTAGCCTCACCCGGAAAGTTATGACGTTGTGGTCCGATGTTGTGGCGTCCCTGATCACTCTCCAATCCTCTACCTTGGTCAGCAACGGCAGGCTGCACGCCGTGACGTCCACTATGCTAGTGTACATCCTGCCGTTCCTGTCTGTCTCGAAGGTAGGTGTATCTCCGGTGTTGAGGATGTGGAAGTCCATTTCGTAGAGGAAGGTGGAGTAGGCTTGTCCTCTTTGGTCTTCTGATGTTCTACCCCACCAGTGACTCCATGCGTTTACGTCACCTGCCACTATGATGTTGTTTGTGGTTATGTTCCTTACTTTGTTTATGTTGTTTGTAATGTCCTTGTCTCCCTCGAAGTACACCGATATCAGTCCAAGCTCGAGGTTGGCCACTCGGATTTTCACCGCTGCTTCGGTCTCGGTGACCAAGAGTGGATCGTGCGACACTTCTATGTTGTCGCCGAATATCACCACAGCGGCTTTGTTGGGCCCTTCTCTGTTCAAGGTACATTGGATGATATGAGTACCCTGATGTTTATTTATTTATTTATTTATTCGGGGAACCAAAAGCTTATAAATAAAAAGTAGAAAGCAGACAGTTGAGAGTTAAGCCAATAATAGGTTTCCACTAATAGCTATAAAATATAAAATTATACAAACTTAACAGCAATCACAAGCTACCAATAATAATAAGATATGAACCTAGATCTAAGTACATGGAAATTTGAGCTTAGAAATTTTGACAACATACTTAAAAATAATACAAGCACCATACTCACATCATACATCAATATCAAAAAATTTTTAATTAAATTCCGATCTTGCTTTAGCAACTTTAGTAACAAAGGGATCCAAGTCTAGTTCTTTACATAGTGCATTAAAGGTAATACTTGCTCGCACCAAAAAGGAATTTCTTCTATAGTTAGTGTTGTAAGCTGGGACTAACAGTGGAGGGTTATATCTACGGGATCTGGAAGGAATATTAAAATTTAACTTATAGAGAAGATTAGGACAGTCATGACATGTCAGACATGTTGTTTCATTACACCTGCACTTCCTACGTATGGTTCTTGTAGTAGAGCTATTGAGATCTTTTGTTCTACGGCCAGTCTCATTAGTTCTAGTGTGGCCGTTTTAGATCTTTGCAGGTTCGCCTGGACTATCTTCATGTGGTGTGGTGTATCCGTGGGAGACTTTGTCTTGTTTTGTGTGTTGTCATCCTTAGCACAGGTAGGAGATCTTTGCACGTGCTATGTTGTCCCATTTGTGCCTCTCCGAGCACTCATTGCTGAAAGCTATGTGTGCCGTGTCCAGAGGCGCCGATGGTTTTGAGACCACTTTGCAATTGTAGCACGTGGGTGGCTTGTGTTGTTTCCTGTCACCGTACCCGTTCCAGGTGTGGGCTAGTTCCCCGCAGTAGCTGCACCGGGGTTTGTCCTTCTCGCAGAATTTCATAGTGTGCCCATATCCCAGACATTTGGCACACTGTACAGTCTGGAAGGTTAAACAACGTTGTCACTAAAACCACAGGTAGTTGATTTAATCTATATTATAATAAATCTGTAGAGAGGTCAATTCTGTACATGAAATATTTTTTAAAAATAACTATCAGGGGGTGATTAGGGATCGCTACTGATGTCAAAAATGCAATCAGTAAAATTTTTGTCTGTCTGTCTGTCTGTCTGTCTGTATGTTCGTTATAGAAACAAAAACTACTCGACGGATTTTAATGAAATTTGGCACAATTATTCTTCATACTCCTGGGCAGGTTATAGTATACTTTTCATTACGCTACGATCAATAGGCGCAGAGCAGTGAAGGGATATATTGGGAAAACGGGAGAAATTACTCCATTTTTTAAGCTTCCACCGCGTGTGCAGCCTTAATGGTTAGAGCTGCATAGAAATCACGTATGACGGAAATATTTTCCTTAATATTATATAAAAATATTTCTTGACAGCATAATGTCTATCTTTTATGGTTGACTCACAATAGCACGTGAAACTTCCGGTAGCTTAGCAATTCTGAGCTTTCTGATTATATTGGTCTAATCTTACGTTTACAACACTCTCACTCATCCCTAATTAAAAAAAGTTAACATTATTACTTATTCAATAAAAAAATAATCATGTAAATCGGTGTAGAAACACCAAAATTATACATGAAATACACTAATAAGTCATCGCGCGTGAATACAGAATCATGCAATAAGGATTATTTTTGTGTATCAGTTGCCGCGCTCGACACGCTTCGCGGCGGGAGGTATAAAAAGGCGGGGGTCCGCGTGCGAACTTCTTTGATAAAGGCAAAAATCACCCAAACCCCCTTATCAATAAGGCACTGGACTATAACCACGACGCACAGACTTTCCGACACCCGCACAAACGGCCTAAGCATATCTTAGCCGATCCCGTTGACCCGATCACAAAATACGTAACGTACTGTGTACAGTTACGTAAACACAAACCACACGCACCCGCGACGCTAGCATCGCACCGGGGTCGACGCCGGCGCCTACCCCGAGGTCCCACATCCGACACGACAACACGTACAGACGTACAGACCGACCCTAACACGGGACCGGACCCGAACCCGAGTTCGAGTTCGCATCCTAGTAGTCTAGGTACACTCCTAAATAGTGTCCGCGACCGCGATATTGACATAGAGAGCTCTACCAATACCGCGAACCTCATCGACATTAGGACTTACGCGCGCGAGTCATCCCGACCGTACGCGGAAGGGGAGAGGGACGGCCCTCTCAGTACCGATATCGACCAAATCGAGAGCTTCTCTATCGCGATAACTCGCACGCCGCTAGTCTCTGCTACCGCGCGCGAGCAACCTCACTCATCAGCGAGTGAGGAAGGGGTCGGACCCCTCAGCAGGAGAGACCCGCGTCTCCCCTGTCATAATAATAGCTCCTAATCCGTAGCTGTCCCCAATATCCGGTTTGAACATCACCCGGGTGATGTTAGGGAGGGTCAAACCCTCCCATCGTCTACCACCAAACAAACTAGCCACCAGGCTAGTTATAGTCCGACTTAGCTACAGCGGTCTTAACCCGACCCTTAGCATAGACCCGTTCGAAAAAAAAAAAAAAAAAAAAAAAAAAAAACGTGCGAACTTCATACAATATTTGGCTGTTGAAGCGATAGGACGTTCAGATTGTTCGACCTTATTGACAGACAATTATAGTTATTAGTGCTTATCAGCGCGTTTTTTAGTTTTTGAATAGGTTATTATTAGATTTGTTTTGTTGTCTTTATTTTATGAAATAGGTATAGAGGTTTTGTTAGTATTAGTAGTTTAGTTATTTTAGTTTATTAGTTATTTTGGTAGTGTTAAATATTTCGAAAGTAGAATTATTTAGTTTTAGTAGGTACCTATATTAGGTATCATATAGATAATAGTCTCCTTATTTAAATTACTTTTAGATTAATTATAAGTTAACATTTATTTAGCAGTAGTTTTAAATAGGTACTTAGGTGTCAAATAGGTTATAACATACGTATATTAAACGTAGTTTAGGTAGATACTTAGGTATTTAAGTAAGCATTTAGATTTCATAAGTGTAAGGTAGCTTCTGTTACCGTCGATTAAAAATTCACAATGCCTCCTAAAAAACGACCATCTTTATCTCGAAATTCGAGAGATGCTAAGAGGATGAGAAATACGCGTTCTCAAGTGTTCGCGCCAACACTAGCGCGACGTTTAGAATAAACACAAAGGACATCACTACGTGATGTATGGCCGACCGAAAGGGCCGCTGTCAGAGAGCGACGAACACTTGCATTTAGATCCCCTTCCGCGCCGGATGCATTTTCAGCTCATCCCGAAACCAAGTGAACGCGAACGCGTGTGCGCATATTTATTTGTGCTCGTTAATATAATACCAAATTCGCCGGCGAACCGCGATAAATCTATCGATAATCCGCTCAACAGCTGTGTAGTGTAGTGAGAAGAAACCTCCGCTCAGATCCAGAACCACCAGCTCAACAATAAGGTCAGTCCCAGATTTCTCCAGCCCTCACATTATTAACCTATATACCTACTTCCCTCAGCTCATAGTCGCATGTGTAAGTTCCTAGCTTACACATTTCTTGGTCCATCGAGCCTTCGTGAAGCCCTTCTCCCTATTACCGGCGTTGGGCCTGATTAGGACCAGCACCTACAGTTCCACTCCGCCCAATTCTGCACATAAAATCAGCTCGATTATTTATATTTTGTCCAATTAATTCTGGCCAGGCCGCCCCGCCATTTTAAAACCAAGTTACAGTCCATTCCCATTATCAATTCGGCACATTTAACATTAAACCCCTATTCTGTACTTTGATATTAACCTATATGTTAATTATTTAAATTATTTTGTGCATATTTCGGCCCATAAATTCATAGGAAAAACCCAAAAAAAAAAAAAAAAAAAAATGTGGGTAGGTTGTCGGCTTATTGTCGAACAAAGAACTCGAACATTCCAGAACTTCCCTAACGTACCTAATACATAATTTGTGCCAATAATATCTCATATAATTTTCTCAGCTCTTAATTACATACAAAATATTTTAATGTTTGATTCGCATATAAAATAAGTAATAACTAGTGCGTATTGTGAATTACGTTCGGCTCATAACAGAATTGTGAATCGTCGTTGCATTACTAAGTATTTTATCTATATATAACGTTTATATCTTCATATTCTCAATTTTTAAAACACAATATTAATTAACTTAGCATTATTTTAATAGTTATGAGTCGCATAACATCTCAAGTGCCCATACAAACATCGTCGGCTCGCTTCGGTACTTGACTTTTGTGCATTCTGTAGGTAATAGGTACCTACACGGCGCCCGTGCGTAAACAACAGCTGTTACATTCATTCTCAATTAGGTATTCTTCATAGAATAAATAGTGACCTTCACATTGAATTCATATCTTATCTACGTTCTGTGTCTATACAAAAATATTATTAGGTGTTACGTTACAGCTGTTTTAAATAAGAATTCTTATCGACGTTCTGTGTTTATACAAATATATTATAGGTGTTACGTTACAGCTGTTTTGAATAAGTCGGCACACTATTGAGATTGAAACTGCTCATACCTACTTGCATTGTTTTCATTACGTTATTTTGTTTCTAACGCGCCCGCTAAGATTTGTTTATATTCAAACTTCAGGACATTAATATAATATTACAGACGACTTCTAACGCATTAATCTCCGCTCATCAAACATACACTAATACTATATTAGCATCAGGCGATCGGTCAGCTCATTTGTTAATTAACTCGTACACATTTTATGATAAAATTGTATATATTGTCGGCACATTATTAAAATCTATTTTCTGCGTTTTAATATAATTGCGCGCGTATTTTCCGCTCATTACTTTTAAATATTTAACTTAGTTACACGCATATATTTTTAAACATGCCTACAAAATCGCAAGCGGCCATATTTAGGCAAACTATAAAATCTATTAGTCGGCTCAGAGAGATCGCATTGGCATTACACAAAGGTGACTCAAAGTCTAACAAAACGGAGTTTAATGCGCGTTTTAAAGACCTACAAAATTTGAAACAAAAATTAGAAAATTTATACTGCGAAATTTTAGACGACGGCAGTGTTACAGAAGAAATTGAAAAGTTTTATACAGCCGGTTACGAGAACGCGCTATCCGAATATTATGATATTTTAACTGCAGCGGAAAATATAAGTTCCACTTCAGAGTCAAGTCAGCTCACTTCTGCCGTTCTGCCCAAAATTGAACTGCCAAAATTCAGCTCACGCGTTGAGGACTGGCCATCGTTTATTACGATTTTTAGGAGTCTTACAGACGACATGACGTCACTTACAGATGCAGTTAAGCTGCACTATCTTTTGTCTTGCCTATCGGGGGAGGCGCTCAGCATGATTGCGCATTTAAAAATCACAAATGATAATTACAGCGTCGCGCTCGATATACTCACACGTAGGTATGAAAACCGCCGTGTTCTGATAGATGGGTTTGTTGATATAATACTCGGCCTACCTAATATTCATATTCGATCAAGCATACGCGCGACGTTTTTAACTCCGCTCATTTCCGCACAAAGCGCATTAAATAATCTGCGTTTACCTATGGATAGTAATTACGTATTTGTGTCTATTGTAGTTAGAAAATTACGAGGCGAGCTCCGCACCCTGTTCGAAAGAAGATACGGCATCTCGGACACTCTGCCCACCTTAGGTGATTTGATTTCTTTTTTAGAGGAGCACGCGCGCTGTATCGAAACCGAATATTCTAATGCAACGCGCGGTGTTACCTACTCACCACAAACTGGGCCCTCTCGTCAACACACACCCCCCGCAAACTCTCCGCGCAGTCCACGCTTTAGACCAATTAGTCCCGCGTATCCTCGTAATGCTTAGCGCTCGCCATCGGCTCACACTTTAAGTAGCTATCACGTCAGCCCAGTTCCTCATTACCCTCAACGCTACTGGCCCCCCTCCCCCCGAACAGAGCGGCGCGAGTACTCAGCCCGGAATACAGATAAACGCAAGCGATTCTACTGCCCCTATTGTAGGAATACAGAACACAAACTTATAGCGTGTCCGAAATATAATCATCAGCCCACTCAAGGTCGTTGGGATTTCATAGAAGCCAACGACAGATGTCGTAAATGTCTAGGTCCGCATTTTGAAAATGAATGTCGTTCGACAAACTCATGCAAAGAGTGTGGAAGTGCAAATCACCACACCTCGCTTCATCGTCACGGAACTCCAAATTCTCCGGTGTCGTCAGCGCATTTGCTTCCTCCTCATTTACGTGCACAGCCCCGCCGGCGTGCTCAAGACAAGCCACATACCTACATGGCCTACACACAACATACGCGTGCACATCAATCATCATCATCAGACCCCAACCAATCGTCTGATCATGCACCGTCTACAACTCATCAATCTCAAAACAAAAAACAATGACTACCTACAATCACGGAGCACATAGAATTAGAAGATCAACCCAATAATTTAAAATGTCATTCAGCTCATAGTACACCTGCATCACATTCAGCTCATAAAATATCTAAATCTAGTTCAGCCCAATATTCTGTAGAATCAGCCCAAGTAAATTCAACTCAGCACATAGAAAACCCATTAAAAACTCCAGTGTTACTTCCCACAGTCGTTTTAAATATATCTGATAAATGCGGAGAATATCACAAGGCTCGGGCTTTATTGGACTGTGGTAGCATGATAACGCTCATAACTCAGCGCATGACTAGAAATCTTAATTTGCAACCAAAACAATGTTCATTAAAAATTACAGGTGTAGGTGATCAGCACATACAAAATTCTAAAGGTTGGGTCACAATAACATTTAGGCCCACACACCGTGACACGCCATCTATTACTACTACCGCTCATATTCTCAAAGACGTTACAGGTTATTTACCTTTGCAAAAAATACCAGATGTTGTACAAGACTCAGCTCATCAGCTCATTCCATTGGCGGATCAAGCTTATCATACTCCTGCGCCCATTGATCTCATTTTAGGCTCAGACGTTTTGGATGGTACTAAGATTGCTTTGGGCCCGGGGAAGCCCATAGCCTTCGGCACGATTTTTGATTTTGCACTCATAGGACTCGTTGAGCACTCATGCGATTCACCTGTAGCTCAAGTTGGCTCTGCTCATGTTACTCATACTCATTATACTCAGTCGGCTCACTCTACACATTCTGCTCATTTTACTCATGATATTTGCAAAAGCCTGGAAAGATTCTGGGAGTCGGAAGAACCCCAGCCTCGTTCTGCTCATTCAAACCCGCTACACGAGCAATGTGAACACATATTCAGCTCAACCACCATTCGTGACGATTCAGGCCGTTACATGGTGACTCTTCCCTTCTTATCAGATGCACCCGTATTAGGTAGTACTCATGCTATTGCTCTACGTAGATTTCTCAATCTAGAAAAACGGTTGCAATCCGATCACACACTGCGACAAAAATATATAGAATTCATGAACGAATACATAAACTTAGGACACATGACACCGTGTCATCCGTCTACATTTACTCATAAACCTCATTATTATATTCCTCATCATGGCGTGTTCAAATCAGGTACTGACAAACTCCGCACAGTATTTGATGGCAGTTGTAAGTCATCCAATGGAGTCAGTTTAAACGATTGCCTGCACACAGGTCCAGCACTTCAACGAGACATTGTAGATATTATTATATCATTCCGCGCACATCGTATAGTATTCAGCACTGACATAAAAATGATGTTTAGAAATATTCTCTTAAGACCAGACCAAAGACACTATCAGCTCATACTCTGGCGATCGTCTCCAGATCGACCTCTGCTCACATTGCGGCCATGACACCATGGAAGAAGCATCAGCACTCCAAACTCAGCTCATTGATTTGTTATCACTCGGTGGATTTAAACTCAGTAAATGGACATCAAACACACCTCAGCTCTTGCAAAGATTTCCAGACGATCAATGCGAAATGCCTAAAGACTTTGACATCAGCGCAGAGTCTCCATCAATTAAGGTTTTGGGTATTAGATGGATTCCCCGGTCTGATGAATTTACATATCACATCTCATTACCACCAGTTACCCACATTACAAAACGTTCAATTCTTAGCACAGTAGCTTCTCTCTGTGACCCAAACGGTTGGGTTACACCCGTCATATTCCGCGCAAAAATACTTCTTCAAAGGTTATGGTTAATTAAATTGGACTGGGACGATCCCACTACAAATAATATTACAGATGATTGGCAGCGCATCTATCATGATCTTCCGCACATCTCAGATATACACTTTCCCAGACATATCGCTCCACACAAATTCAAATCAACATACTCACTTCACGGATTCGCAGATGCTTCGGAAATTGGTTTTGCTGCAGTGATATATTTACAAGAATCAGCTCACAACGGATCTGTTAACGTTCACCTCATGATTGCTAAATCTAAAGTCGCACCGATTAAAAATAAACTCACAATCCCCAAATTAGACTTGTCTGCTGCAACTCTATTATCTCAGCTCATGTTGCGTGTCTCCCAACAATTGTCTGCTCATCTCACAATTACACATCACGTTTGTTGGTCAGATAGTACCATAGTGCTTGCATGGATAAAAACTCCGCCCCATCGTTTACAAACATTTGAATCAAATAGAGTAACAAAAATTAACTCAAATTCACTCACACTTAAGTGGCGTCATGTACCTTCCCAATTAAATCCTGCTGACTGTGCAAGCAGAGGATTATCAGCTCAAGCTCTCTCCGCTCATGATTTATGGTGGTCTCCTCCTTGGCTCAAATTGCCAGAGGATACCTGGCCCAAGATGCCTTCAGCTCATACTCGACAAGACTTGCCAGGGCTCAAACCAGAATACGTACCATGCAATTTCTCGATACCCGGTGTCGATAGTGATCTGCTCACTCGCTTCAGCTCTTTAGAAAAACTAACTGGTGTCACTGCCTACATGAGGCGATTCATTCGTAACTGTAAACTAAATTCAAACTCGCGACAACTAGGCCCTCTAACTGTAAGTGAACGTAGAGAAGCATTACTTTTCTGGATCCGCTCTGTACAGCAAAATGCATTCGCAGAAGATATTCACCGCCTGCAAACCGATAGAATCTGCACAGTACGACTACCACGTCTGTCGCCTTTTACGCAGGACGGTCTCCTCAGAGTAGGAGGTAGACTCACTCGTTCGGAACTCACATACGATGCTCAACACCCATTCATTTTGCCTAGTTCTAGTCCGCTCGTAGACCTCATAATAGATCACTATCATCGCATACACTGCCACCCTGGCACGGACACGCTACATGCTATTTTACGTCAGCAATTTTGGATATTATCTGCCCGCCGCATTATAAGGCACAGAACGTTTAAATGCATAAGATGTTTCCGTTGCCGCGCTCAGCCCGAAGTACCTATCATGGCTGACCTGCCAGCTGATAGAGTCATACCTCAGCCCGTATTTAGTCACGTATCAACAGATTTCGCCGGACCGTTTCTGCTCAAATCAAGTCAATTACGTAATGCTAAGTTAATTAAGGGATATTTTTGCATATTTGTTTGCCTCACTACAAAGGCGGTTCACTTAGAACCAGTCTCATCGCTCACTGCCGAAGCGTTTATTGCAACATTACAAAGGTTCTGCTCACGTCGCGGACTTCCGGTATTGATACGTTCGGATTGTGGCACAAATTATGTAGGAGCTAGGAATCATCTACTAGAGGTACAACAATTTCTCAATGACAATAACGACGCCATTTCTCATAAACTCTCAACTCAAAATATAACTTGGTTACTCAATCCGCCTAAAGCCCCATGGATGGGAGGTATCCATGAGATTAATGTTAAATCCACAAAGCAACTTCTATACCGTGTTATCGGTGAGCAACACCTCACTTTCGAGGAATTCTTAACTCTGCTCACTAGAATCGAAGCTGTGTTAAACTCTCGGCCCATCAGTCCACTTTCGTCCGATCCCACGGACTATCAGTCCCTTACTGCTGGCCACTTTCTTATTGGCCGTCCGCTCACAGCTCTCCCCGAGCTGACTCTAGATGAAAGAGTAATATCTCCGCTCAAACGCTTTCAGCTCATTCAATCACTCTCTCAGCGCTTTTGGAACCTTTGGACCAAGTCCTACCTCCATACCCTTCAAATCCGCTCCAAATGGCTTTCCTCTTCCTCTCCACCCAAAATTGGAGAACTGGTTCTGCTCAAGGAGGACAATTTGCCTCCTCTACAATGGAAGATGGGAAGAATCTCACGTCTGCTACCTGGGAAGGATGGAGTCATCAGAGTTGTGGACTTGGACACGACTCAAGGCCAGCTGCGGAGGCCTGTCGGCAAGATTGCCCGGCTCCCGCTGGATTCTGCTCAGGATGGGGCTCAGCTCGCCGCCTGTGCGGGCCCCCCAGGATGTTCGCGCCAACACTAGCGCGACGTTTAGAATAAACACAAAGGACATCACTACGTGATGTATGGCCGACCGAAAGGGCCGCTGTCAGAGAGTGACGAACACTTGCATTTAGATCCCCTTCCGCGCCGGATGCATTTTCAGCTCATCCCGAAACCAAGTGAACGCGAACGCGTGTGCGCATATTTATTTGTGCTCGTTAATATAATACCAAATTCGCCGGCAACCGCGATAAATCTATCGATAATCCGCTCAACAGCTGTGTAGTGTAGTGAGAAGAAACCTCCGCTCAGATCCACCAGCTCAACAATAAGGTCAGTCCCAGATTTCTCCAGCCCTCACATTATTAACCTATATACCTACTTCCCTCAGCTCATAGTCGCATGTGTAAGTTCCTAGCTTACACATCAAGAATCGGCAGAGGAAAGAGCGCATCGGTTAAACTCTATGAGAGTTAGTGCCTCAACTTCTCGAGCCAATGAAAGCTCTCCTGAGAGAGAGGTGCGATTAGCAGCTGACAGAGCGAGACATGCTACATCACGGGCGTCTCAAAGCTTTTCTCAGCGAGAGCTGAGTCTTACCAATGACCGAGAACAACATGTGTTATCCCGAGAAGCTGAAACTGCTGCACAACGAGAATTGCGTCTCACAGCTGATCGCGAACGACATACATTTTCTCGCGAGTCAGAAACCTTTACTGAGAGGGAATTGCGTCTCACAGCTGACCGCGAACGTCATACATTGTCTCGCGAGTCCGAAACCTTCACTGAGAGGGAATTGCGTCTCACAGCTGACCGCGAACGTCATACATTTTCTCGCGAGTCAGAAACTTTTACTGAGAGGACGTTGCGTCTAACAGCTGACCGCGAACGGCATATTTTATCTCGCGAGTCAGAAACTTTTACTGAGAGGGAATTGCGTCTCACAGCTGACCGCGATCGGCATACATTGTCTCGCGAGTCAGAAACTTTTACTGAGAGGGAATTGCGCCTCACAGCTGACCGCGAACGGCATATTTTATCTCGAGAATCTGAAACTTTTACTCAATATGAAGACCGTTTAACAAATGATAGGGTGCACCATAATATTATTCGATCTCTCGAAGATGAACATGAGCATGAACAACGACTAGAGTCGGTACGCGAACATTACAATTCTTTGAGACACGAACGATCAATAAGTCTGTCTAATGAGAGATTAAGAATCGAAAATATTCGATCTCTTGAAACGGACGAACAGCGAGAGGCCCGTCTTACTGCAGATAGATTTCGACATAGTCTTAATAACTTAGATGTATACATAGAAGATCAATTTAGAAATTCGGTGGCGTGGTCCGACAAATATAAAAGTGGGTTTGCTTATAACCTCACAATTGATTACAGATCATCTTCTGTAATAGGCGATATGAACGTGGTATGTTCTTTTTGTAATGCTTCAAAGTGGAGTAAGGAGTCGGCTGGTTTCTGTTGTTCTGGAGGTAAAATAAATTTGCCTTTATTCAAAGACCCACCGGAACCTTTAAAATCACTACTTTTAGGTGAACATGTGCAATCGAAACAGTTTTTAGACAATATTCGCACTTATAATAGTGCGTCTCAGATGACATCCTTTGGTGCTCAACAAATCTCAGAAGGTCCTTTCATGCCTACTTTTAAGATACAAGGTCAGGTTTACCATTTGATAGGATCCCTTTTGCCTGAAGACCAACCTAAATTTCTTCAAATATATTTTGTATCCGACTACAACGAACAGTCGAATATAAGAAATCAATATTTCCCGAATTTAAATACTGAACTCATTTCACAACTTCAGAACATGTTGCATCAGGTTAATTCGTATGTATGCAGTTTTAAATCTGCTTTAGAAGCTCTTCCTCGAGAAGATGATAACAATTATAAAATTGTTATAAATGCCGATAGGCGTCCAACTCAGGAACACCCTGGGCTATATAATGCTCCATCCACGAATGAAGTTGCTGTGGTATTGGTCGACCAGGAATGTGATAGGCGTGATATCGTTATCCGTTCCAGAGACAATCGTTTGCAACGTATTTACGAAACCCACAGGGCTTACGACAGTTTGCAATATCCTTTGATATACTGTCGAGGAGAAGATGGTTACAATTTTGCTTTATACCAAACTGATCCGCGTACAGGCGCACCTACTTATAATAAAAAGATTTCATGCCTTCAATTTTACTGTTACCACTTGCAAGTAAGACGGAATAGGTTTGTATACTTTCAACGTTTTCGTGGCTTATTCAATCAGTTTATTGTAGATATGTACGCAAAAATTGAAACCGAAAGATTAGTTTATATACGATCTAATCAAAGGCAGCTGCGCGCTGAAGAATACGTGCACCTTTGCGACGCCATGCAGCAAGATAATGATACGGTGAATATGGGCC
Source organism: Phengaris alcon alcon (assembly GCA_037179445.1). Taxonomy (NCBI): domain Eukaryota; kingdom Metazoa; phylum Arthropoda; class Insecta; order Lepidoptera; family Lycaenidae; genus Phengaris; species Phengaris alcon. Next base: position 1,571,472 of record JAYRCH010000135.1, on the reverse strand, counting down.
GTTTAGTTATTTTGCCCTCTTCTTTTACTGGTGGTCCGCGCTACATGCACGAACGTACTCAAGATGCTTTTTGTTACGTAAGAAAATATGGACGTCCCGACTTATTTATTACTGTGACTACCAATCCTAAGTGGGATGAAATCACTCGGGAGCTTCTTGAGGGTCAAGCACCGCATGACCGCCATGATATCATCGCAAGAGTTTTTCATTTAAAATTAAAATCAATGATAGATCTACTTACCAAATATAACATTTTTGGAGAAGTATTGTGTTATATGTATAGTGTTGAATGGCAAAAACGCGGCTTACTTCACGCACATTTCCTGCTTTGGTTAAAAGATAAGGTTCGACCTAATGATGTAGACAGTTTAATCAGTGCTGAAATTCCAAGTCCGATTGCAGATCCCGTGTTATACGACATTGTTAAAACTCATATGATACATGGTCCATGTGGTGTATTTAACGGGAATTCTCCTTGCATGCAAGACGGTCGTTGCACTAAAAGATATCCAAAAGCCTTAGTGGATGAAACTGTAACAGGACTCGATGGATACCCATTATATCGTCGCCGTTCGAGAGACAATGGTGGTTTTACTGTTGAAAAGCGAGTGTCTGGACAACAGGTTACTTTAGATAATAGGTGGGTCGTTCCGCATTCTCCTGTGTTGTTCAGAGCATTTCAAGCTCACATAAATGTTGAAATGTGTAATAGTGTAGAGTCAATAAAATATATTTGTAAGTACATCAATAAGGGCAGTGACGAAGCTACATTTGCTTTGAGAAATGAACATGATGAAGTTACACGTTTTCAGTCAGGCAGATATATAAGTTCTTCAGAAGCTGTATGGCGGATCTTAAGTTTCAACATTCACGAAAGATATCCACCTGTGACTCATCTGGATGTTCATCTTGAAGGCGGTCAACGGATATATTTCAACGCCGAAAATGTCACAGAACGGTTAGAGAACCCTAGACAAACAACTTTATTAGCATTCTTTCGACTTTGCCAAACTGATGATTTTGCAAAATCTCTTTTGTATGAGGAAGCCATTGTTTTATACCTTCGATAAGCAACGAGGTGTCTTTAATCGAAGACGCCGTGGCAGGCCTGTAGATGGCGAGTCAGGTATTTTCAAAGAACATGTCCTTGGTAGAGTGTACACAGTTCATCCTAACAACGCTGAGTGTTTCTATTTGCGATTATTATTACATACCGTGCGAGGACCAACCTCATTTAGAGATTTAAGAAAAGTGGACGATGTTGTTTATCCCTCTTATCATGCAGCTTGCCAAGCGCGTCATTTGCTTGAAAATGATCAGCATTGGGATGACGCTTTAGCAGAATCCTGTGTTAGTGATAATCCACGACGGTTACGCCATTTATTTGTAACATTACTCACATTTTGTAATTTATCAGATGCTGTACAGTTATGGGAAAAATATAAAGAAAAATTTGCTGAAGACTTTCTTAGAAATATTTCTAACAATGATGAAGGCACTACTACTGACCATTTCCGTGATCTTGCCATAAATCAGTGCTTATTCAAATCTTCAGGATGATTTAACAGCAGTAGGCGGTAAATCACTCTGTGAATATGGTTTGCCAACACCAACCTCAGTCGGAGAGGTAACTAATAGGGAATATTCCGCAGAAATTGGTTACAACTTAATGGAACTGCAGACAACTTTAGAAAACGGTGTCCCAATGATGACTGCAGAACAACGTTCAGTTTATGATCGCGTGTGCGAAAGTGTTCAAAATAATTTGGGAACAATATGGTTTTTAGATGCACCTGGAGGAACAGGGAAAACCTTTTTGACTAAATTAATATTGGCTTTTGTTCGAAATCAGCGTAAAATAGCTCTTGCCGTAGCTTCATCAGGGATAGCTGCAACATTACTACCAGGAGGTAAAACTGCTCATACTACGTTTAAAATACCAATTGATTTAGATCGCACGGAAAGTCCAACCTGTAGTATTTCAAGAAATAGCGACAAAGCTAAGGTATTACGCGAGTGTAATTTAATCATATGGGATGAATGTACGATGGCCCATCGAAAAGGAGTAGAAGCGGTAGACAGAACATTAAGGGATATAAGGCAAAATGATCGACCAATGGGCGGTATCACGGTTTTATTTTGTGGTGATTTCCGACAAACCTTACCGGTAATACCACGGGGAACCCGAGCTGATGAGGTTAGGGCTTGCCTGAAAAGCTCTTATTTGTGGCGTGATATACAATTGGTGCATTTGACTATTAACATGCGAGTGAGAACTGGAGATAACCCGGATGATAGTCAATTTTCTGATACATTATTAAAGATTGGTGAAGGTACCTATCCACATCTTCACCAAGGAAAACGTATTCTGACGCCTGAATTATGTTGTATAGTGCAATCTCAACCACATCTTATATCGTCGGTTTACGGTGACGTAACAAATATATTAAATAGGGACAATTCTTGGCTATGCGAAAGATCTATTTTAACTCCTCGCAATGACCTGGCATCTGAGATTAATAACAAAATACTGTCGAATATACAGGGGGAAAGCAAAGTTTATAGATCGATAAATAGAATGGTCGATGAACAAGAAGCCACTAATTACCCGATAGAATTTTTAAATTCTTTAAATATGCCCGGACTTCCTTCTCATGAATTTTTTTTAAAAATTGGCATTCCGATTATTCTGCTCCGAAATTTAAGACCACCACAACTTTGCAATGGAACTCGACTCAAAGTAACCCAGTTGCAACAAAATATAATCGAGGCTCAAATTTTAACAGGTTGCGGTGCAGGAGAAACCGTTTTTATTCCCAGAATACCCTTAATACCAAATAATTTTCCATTCCAATTTAAAAGGACGCAATTCCCAGTATCGGTGTGTTATGCAATGACAATTAATAAGGCTCAAGGGCAGACTTTTCGTGTTGCCGGAGTAGATCTCGGTGTCAGTTGTTTCTCGCACGGTCAGGTTATACAGGTACAGCAGGTTATACGTTGCTCTTTCCCGTGTTAGCAGTTCTAGAAATCTTTATGTTCACGTGCCGGACGGGTCAACTTTCAATATAGTTTACCCGGAAGCTTTGCGCTAAAGTATTTTCGTTCTATAGGTGACTTTAGCCTCATGTGAATGTGAATACATTAACTTAATCTAAACAATATTACCAATACATTAACTTATTCTCAGCTATCTATACTTTTCTGCCGGAAGTCACATTCCACGCGGACGAAGTCGCGGGCAAAAGCTAGTTATAAATATGTTTATAAGAATTAAAAAATAATATCACGATTTTTTCTTTAAAAAATTCAATAACGTTCTGTCCGACACCGTCCGTAAATTCATGGATAATATGCGCCCGAGTTACGTTGTCACTGCAAAAAGCGTTGACCTGCTGCACTAACCGATACAAATACCTACAACAGTTTTAACTAACTACGTCATTGTCATAAAAACACAATACTTACACGTATCCTGTGATGTAACTTCCCTTCATACTTTTCCTGGCTTAGGACAGGCAAAAATACCTACCTTTGTTGCATCACGAGTCCAGATGTAAGTTAAATTTCACAACAAAGAAAATAAAAAGGTACAAACAACTATGTAGGTATGTTTGGCGTATTTAAAAGTTCATCACATTTTTATTTACAGTTTAATTAGAAAATACTAGTCTTATTTACACTGATTAAATACCTATCTACACTGATTTAATTTACTTTAACACTTATTTACATTAATCTCAAAATCTGTTCAAAATGGGATCCATTTACGGCCACGCATGCCTCCGCACGTTTTTTTAAATTGTTTCTCACTCTCGAAAGCACAAAAGTGTCATTTTTCAAGTCTCTAAAGGCATTACGAATCCGCCTTTTGAGTTCCGACGTATTACGGAAGTCAGTGGCATACACCCGGCGCTTCAATTCCCCCCACAGATAAAAGTCCAGAGGTGTGAGATCTGGCGAGCGCGCGGGCCAGGCCACTGGCCCTCCACGGCCTATCATTGCCCACGAAACTCTTCATCCAGCATAGCTCTGACTTGTAGCTGAAAATGTGCAGGGGCACCGTCATGTTGGTAGTAAAGATTTCTCAGGGGACGAAGTGGCACATTTTCCAACATCCTGTCGAACACATGTCTTAAAATAGTCATGTACGTCTGTGCATTTAAATGGCCATCAATAAAATAGGGTCAGAGAAGTTTTCCGTCTACAATTCCCGCCCAGACGTTTTCGGAAAAACGATGTTGATATTTGTTTTTCCGTATGCGGTGTTCATTTACCCGGCTCCAGTAATGTTCAGTATGAACATTGTAAATGCCCGACCTCGTAAACATTGCTTCATCCGTAAACAAAATGGAAATGTTATCAAAATTTTGGATTAGCCATTGTGAGAATAGCATCCGCGGTATGTGAACGTTTTCATTTAATTCTTGTACTGGGCGAAAATGATATGGATGTTGACCATCGATATGTAGAATTTTCCACACAGTCCAGTGGGAAACATCAAAAATAGCGGCTGCCGCCTTGTACTCTCCAGGGTTCTCCGCGAAGAAATTCAGTATGCGTTCCTGAAGGTCAACTCGCATTTGCTGGTTGCCACGCCCCTGAGCATGGGCCGGCACGGTGAATTGGCCGTAGCTACGTAACCTTTGAGTAGCCGCCAACATCGTTTCTCGGTTTGGCACAGGTTGTCCAGGGAATAACTCTGCGTACATCCTTCGAGCTTTACCCGACGCGGCGTAAAGCCGAACCATTTCAGTCGACTGTACATTTGTATACGACATAATCATTACACACTGATTGCGCGAAATTGAGAAATGGTGCACGGGCGGCGCGTACGCAGCGCTGCGCTGCGAGCAAGAGTGACGTGCGATCGATGGCGAGGTTGCGGCCAGACTGAGGGGTGTGGACGAGACGGGGTTGCGCGGTGCGTCCCGTGAACTCCCGTGACCTGTCGCACGCGGCTAGCGGCCAGCTGTTTGATCTAACGCTTGCGTGTAGGGTGAAATAATTTTGAGGAAAAATTGAGACTACTTAAAAAAAATGTATTTTTTTTTCATTGAATTTACGTTCTACATATAAGTGAAACTAAACCACTAGTTTCAAGGATAACGGTGTTCAAACACCCTGTATAAGGGGGGACTGATCCTCCACTGGTCTTCGTTGGAGGTCTATGGGTCTATATTGTATTTATTGTATATATATATATATCTATATTGTATTTATTTATTTATTCTATCTATTGTACATGGTTTAAAAAATGATGTAAGTATTTTTTTTTATTACTGAAAAGCGATCATTGAAGCGTATTTAAGTATTTATTGAATTATGATAAAACAATATCCAAATCACTAATTTTGATCAATATATTATAATATTAATATTTGAATGCATCAGGATAAAACATTTGGTCCCTTCCGAAACCCATAATTATTTGATTGAAAATATATAAAATAAAACAAACATTGCAAATTTAAGTTGTTTAATTAGTTTTGCCTACTATAACCTTCCTTAAAAATATAAATTCAAAATCAACCATAACAAACGTGCGTAGTGGTCTTTTAAATTTCCATTACGTTACTCTTTGGACAAGATAGGAAACAAACTTATTTTTTCCTAAAATAAGGTGTGTCTAAGAACTTGGTCCTAAATTAATAATATTAAGAGAAATTAACATAGTATCATAAAATATAAATGAAATCACAATCATATTGTTTAAAGAACTTAGAATATAAAAAATAAAGCTATCAAAAATAGGACAGTCACGGAATGGACTACTCTGGTAACGGAATAGAATTCTTAAGCCTATGATACATTGTGGTCAATGTTTGTTTTTTTTTACATTGTTTGTCAAATCAAATTATTACATTGTTGTATGAAGTGTAGTGAAGGCAATAATTGTAACACTGATTTTATTTGTCGAAAATGTTTACATTATTTACAAATATTCTTCACCAAAACATTTTCGACAAATAAAATCAGTGTAATAATTATTGCCTTCACTACACTTCATACAAAACCATTTCAAGCAGGATATGCATTTTGTTAGGCCAGAAAATGGAACTTTTTTTTTACAAGCAAAACATTCCATGTTGCGGGATACTACTGTCTTAATAGAAGGATTTGTGTTTCGAGATGATACTCTTATATCAGTTAAACATTTTTTTTTCAACTGATTGACCGCTTCATCATTAGTTAAATCGTAGCTTATACATTCATTATCTGAACATAAACTAATATTATCTGATTCTGTTATAAGTAAAATCGGCAAGTCTGAAGTATCTGTCTTAATTATTTTCGTTAAGTTATTGGTCGGATTCAAGTTATTAAAGATGTCATGGAAGTCTTCTGAGTTTTGAGTAATTATATTATCTAAAGATTCAGGCATTTCAGATATGTTTTGTTTACTGGCAATATTACTCGTTGATGGCATTGAAATAGAATTACAGTTTTTATTTATAGTAAAATTTTGTAGAGTGTGTTCCTTACATTCATAACATTTACATACATGTTCTTTATCTATATCACAAAAACAACTCAATACTCTGTATAGTAACCGTAACGAGTTAGCAAAACACAAGACTTGATGAATCTGCAACGTTCCAGGCACTGCTTTAATCGCAACAGGAAGACTTTTTTGAATAACTTCAATTTCAGAGTTTTCTATATAAAAGAATTGTATTGTTTTTGATGTAGATTGTACGATCGTCAACGCTTGTTTGCCATTTGTAACATCCCGGCCATAAGCAACTTGTTTGTCCAAGGTCCTTTTTACAGATCCCCCTATCCCGTCAGCTACGCCTTTCCCGTGACCACATTCAGAAAAATTCCAAGTACACATGTCTAAGTCCAGCTTCGTGGTAAAAAAGTTTAGAAGATGAAAGTTTTTCTTTTGTCTGTACTGGGAACTGGGTCCATCGGAAAAAAAATTATGCGTTTGATTCCAGGACATTTCAAATTAATAACGGGTAAGAGATGAGCCCAAATAGCCTTTGGGTCATGACATTTACTGTCGGAAACAGAACAAAATGATTGTGCACCAGAAGCCCAGTAGATCATGCCACAATGCAAGGTGATCTGATGTTTAGAAGCTCCAAAATGTGTGGCTTGAACCTCTTCAGCCGACTTGCACTCATAATTTTCGCTGAAGTCACATAAAATCAACGCTTCGTTATCACCAAGTTGTTCTATTTTTTCTGATGTTTCCAATTATATATGTGATTCTTAAATAGAGGTAAATTCTTTTCAAAAAGTTTTATCACGTCTGTAATGATATCATGTTTACGGTTTTTTACTGTCCTTTTTGTACTGATTTGTTTTAAAACTCCATTTTCCATCTTCTCATAGTTATGATCTACTCGTTCCCATTGTTCCCAGTACACTTTTTTAGACAAAGCCTCTCCTTCCCAAGCGTAAACTAATTTCAACTCCTTACAAATCGTACATATTCCGCGCATACATTCATACATATTAAGATCGCAGGTTGTTTTTGAAATTACATCCGTGATCGACTTAACATCGTTTGGAAAAATGCCATTTCTTAATAAACACGTAAACAACATGTCCATATTACTATGTTTTATGCATAGGCAAGTGTTCCGGTTATGAATATTTGGCGATAGTACGTAGGCAGATTTATATCTAAAAAATGTTGTAAAACTGACGCGACCGCCTTCAGCTTTATAGATTTGATATAAATTATACAATTTGTCAGTAAGATATCGAATTTGATTCCTCTCCTTATTAACTGTTTTGCACTCTTTTTTTCCACTTGTACTTCGACTTATATCATCGCGTATAAAAAACAACCTCATCTCTTCTTTCATTTTATCAATTTTCGACTTTTGAGATCTCTGCACTATTCTTACACGACCTTTTAGGCCTATAAGTTTTCCAACGTAGTTTTTGCATTTATTTTGCTTTACAATAACTGTCTCAGCGATCCTTTTCATTGCACGCTTATCTCTATGACCTTTGGTATTATTATAAGCCGAACGTAGAGCACTTTCAATAACCTCTTCTCTTGCTTTCATTTTCAAATTTTTTTCATTCAACCTTTTGATTTCTTTTAAATGTTTCACCTTCATGCGATAAATTTGCTTCCTGTATTTTTCTATACTTCTTTGCAACAGTGTATTTTTATTGATTGCAGATTCGTATGCACGTCTTAATTTTCTAATCATGGAACTGTGGTTTTTATTCATACAAGTTGTCCCAGCAGGCGAATCACTTTTCTTCTCCTTCTTTTCACTCTCAGTCTTTTCACTCTCAGTTTTTTTCTCTTTCTGTCTTCTTTTCTGTTCTCTCCATCTTTTTCTTTGGTCTACCTTTTCTTTTTCTGATAATTCTTGAATTTTTTTATTTTTTTATTTAATTCTATTTACATCTCTCTTTTTCTTTATTCTCTCTATTCTTCGTATCTATCGGGGTCTTTTTTTAGCTTTTCGCGGTGCCGTTTCATCTTTTCGGCTGGTGTAAGTGGCATCCTTAAAAACAAAATGTAAAGTTGAGAAAAAACCATAAAATGTAGACCGTATACGGTATTCATATGTGTATACAGTAATCATAATTAAAGTGCACATATTTTGCTAGTTATATGGATTTCAGCACACTTTATCAAAGTTATACAATGAACTAAATTCTGAGAAAATACTTTGCTGGCAAAAATGAAATACTTATTAGGTATATTTATTATTATTATTATTATTTATATTACTCAGTATTATAAAATCCTAAGGTTGGTTAAATCAATCGTGCAGAGTACACTGTGCTTAAGGGTTCCATTCCGAAACTATTTGATTCCACTTCTACGTTACCGATGTTTTGGTTTTGGAATGGAAGTCACGGACACCTAGCACCAGCAACATTTTTTACATATTTTTAAGACAGTAAAACAACTTAGAAAGTTAAACAATCTACAAAGTTCGCTAAATACTTATAGAACGCAAAAATATAATTAATATGAGGTATACTATTAAACTTACTTTGTTATTGGTTTCGGTTCGTGGAATATGTTCGTAGACCATACAGGTGTCGCGGTGTTTTTGGCGCCTGGTCACTGCCGAAATGAACGAATTCAAGATGGAGGCCGTTTACTATTAAAAACTGTATTGCCAGTGGTAAAATACAAATTGGGAATGGTAGTTTTATTATATGTGGGAGTTTTATTAAAAAGTGGTTTCGGAAAGGAATTTTCCATACGAAACGAATTAAATCCTTATCTATTTTAATGAATTAAATATTCAGGATTTTAATTATATCGTTTTTGCCGCTTAAAAATAAGTCATTAAATGCCAAAATACCAAATATATATATCAAAGATTATAGAAGATTATGAACATTCATAAAATATTTCTCATCTAACTTGCTCTATCCTTAGTGGGACAGCGTGAAAGTAGTACTATCTACTAAAACAATCTTAAATTATGTTATGTTAACTTACTTTTATCTGTGCAACATTTAAAATACTAATAAGTTACCTATCACAGATTATAATTCAAATGGTGTATCTATCAAGGACGCACTATTTAAATTTAAAAGTAAACTAAAGTCTTGGGACATACTGAGAATACCAATGTACACTTTTTTTGAAAATGACCCCTATATAGACTTTTCCCACTTCCAGGAAGTTCTTGTGGAGTTGTAGTGACACCTCCAATACCACGTGGCACTCTTGGGTGTTACGTGCCCTCTTCTTGTATTTCACTCCTACCATCTGCTCTTTCGTCTCGACCCCGTGGAACACCTGATTGTTATGAGCCCGCAAGTGCTCCACGAGTTCGAGGTCTGTGTGGTAAGACAACACATCTTTTATTATAAGGAAAGGATTGTTCTGCCTCGTTCTCTCCTGTTTTAACTTCTCACGATTTGATCCTCGATGATATTAGTTGGAGGTCCTCTTTATTACCACAGCTCAATATTATCCTCTGGTTTTTTATCTTCCTTAAGTTGTCGACCCTGGCCCCAGTTTTGTTTGGATCTAGAACTGTACGTATTATTTTAAGGGTCTTCTCACTTGTGTCAGTCGCATCCTTTGATGATATTATGATGCTGTGTTGTTCTCGCCGTGTTGGTGGTGGTGGTGTTTTCTTCGCTGCTTGAGCGTATGTTGGCTTCGACTGATTTTTCATCATCTCGACCAACGCCATCTCTGTTCCTAGGCTTATTTGTGGTTGGGGTGGTATCTCTGCCTTCTCAGTTCTTAATGATTTTATCTCCGATGATACCACCTTCAGCCTTTCGGAAATTGGCTCAAGGTGTTCTTTTATATTGATGGCGCTGGAAGTTGGGCTCGTCGAAGGCTGCTGCAGCTTTGTCTGTATCTCCTCCTCCTCCAGTTTTTTGGCCATGTTTTCAATTTGTGTTTTGAGATCCTCGTTTTTTGGAGCGTTTTTGGTGGTGGCTTTGTAGAGCTCCTTGATCTCTTTATTGTTCTTTCTGTATTGTTATTGTTTTATCCTCCATTTTCTGCAGATGTTTATGGAGGTTTACCAGCTCCGATCTTAGGTATTTGTGGTTTCAGTTGTTGTTCTATGGCTTTTGTTTCTTGTGCGGTTCTCTTTTGTTGCTTAGTTCCGCCGTTATTGATTTGGCCAGGGATTTTATGTTTGTATCTATAATGGGCGCCAGTCTGCTAGTCTCCTTGATTTGGCGGTGTGGCTCCTGCGTCTCAAATTCTAGCTACTTCCGCACGTCCTTGGTCTCTTTCAAGCTGGCGTCCATTGTCTCTCTTAATTTGGCCATTTCGCTCGTGAGTTATTGTATTTGTTTATTATGTGCCCTTTCCTCTCTCTCCAGTTCTTGGGCATGCCGGCTTCTTTCTTTCCCCAGGTTGTATTTGTGTCTTGACCTGGAGTCCGATAGTGAGAGCACTGTTTCATACAGGGACTGGAGTGCATCTAGTGCTGTTAATTTGCACTCCTTCTTCATGTTCCCCGCTTTTTCCAGTGCTTCCTTCCCTTTTTGCAGCATGGGTTGGCTGCCTTGTTTGCCGCATCCATTTTGATGCCCTGACACGCGCATCTCAACAAGTAACAGCTCAACAGTAAAAATAGAATAAAATTATTAAAACACTAAATCTATATAAACTATTGATAGTACATAATATTTTGTCATGTATAGGTAACATGTTACGCAACCGGAGTGTCGCGCTCCGCGCGCCGAGCCTTAAGTACCTAGTACCTAACAAATAACAATATATAATAACAGGAATTCACGTTAGGTGTGCGAGCGCTCGGTCGGCTTGCAAATCGTTTTCAGTACGAAATTCACTTCCGTGCGCTGATTCTGTATTGTCAGCTGCCTTGTCGCAACATACGTTTATTACGCGATCTATTGTACTCGTAATTAGGCTTGAATATTATATTTAAATAATACCTAATTACTATCCTTTAAGTTCTCCTTCTTAAACTGTGTATGATAATATAAGGTGTGGACTATATGGGCCGTTTTACTGTAAAAAATAAACTATAGTTAAAAGTGCTTTGTATTAAGTTATTTATTCAACCTAACATTCATATCACACCTCAACCACCTTACACGTTAGCCATAAAATATCGGAGATTTCTAGTTTCACTTAATTTTTTTAATGTTAAAAAAGCAAATGGGTATACGATTTGTCTGGTGGTAGGTATGCTACGACACCCAAAGATTGCGTTGCCAATCTTTTAAAACTTCGCATTCCTTAAATCTTCGGTAGACTTACTTATAATGCAGACGCTAATTTTCTATACGACTGTGATATCACTCCGAAGAGCTCACCGTTTTGGCGATGTTTGTGGTTGTGGTGAGAGTTTGGGGAGAGCTTTTGCCAGTACTCTCTCCCTCAGGGACCTGCTGTAGGTTTTAGCCACTTGTGATGTTGATGATGCACCCGGCGCCGTCGTTTCTGCTGGATTGGATTTCGACGACTGGGCCGAGTGGAAGGTTTTACTTGATTTTGATGACATATTTGTTGTTTTCGTATTGTTGTTTATTTTGAGGGGGTGGGGGTAGGGGTTGTTGCAATTTTTGGCATGGAGGGTGGTGTTAAGGTTTAGGGGTCGTTGGAAGGTTTTGGGGTGGATGGTGTTGATGATGATTGATGGGTACTGGTAGGATGACGTAATGACTAAGGGATTTTTGAGGGGGATGATTTGGGGTTGGGGTTGAGGTATTTGGTAAGGGCTCCTCGTGCCGATTCTAGAGATACCCCGCACTTGGTATCTCTGTTTGGTCCTTGTGGTACGCTGCTGTGTAGTGTAGTGTGTGGTACCTTTGAGGTTGAGCTGGTGGACGCTCGAGGTGTCTTCAGTACTGCTTCGGAGCACCTTCGTAGTTCCTGCTGTCTACAGGCTTACACGTGTTTCGGTATGAACTCGACTGAACTAGGTCTAACCTCGGTAAATACGTGGGTCCGTGGTGGAGCCACGCCGGCAAGCGCTCAGGGATCGCGCGGAGGAGGCTCGCGAGGCCGATTTTGTAGCCGCCCTTGAGAAAAGGGCATTCTTAAAAGCGGCTACGGAGACAGTCGATCCGGGGATCCCTCCTGGTCCTCTGGACCTCGATGTCGATAGGTTGGGGGCTGACGAATTGGTGAAAGCGGCCGAGGCAAATCTTCAGGAAATCCTCGGCATAGCTGGCAGGTCCTCGAACCTGAAGGGGGGATACGCCTCCAAAATTAGGCGGGCTACTGGCGCTGTTAAAAGGTTGCGAACCTTCGCGAAGAAGTCCGCGCATATAGGCGCGATTTTGAGGAGGCCAAGGCGGCAGCAGTGAAGGGCAAGAAAGTTCCTAGCCCGATGTCCAGCGAACAGCTGGGCATACTGGAAAACTTGTCGACGGCTGCCTTGCGTCGTTGGAGGACCGTCTGCCGCCTTCGCCGATTACTTGCCCGCCATTGGCGAGTGACAAGAAAAGGGCAGCCCGTGAAGCAAGGGCTGCCGCTGTAGATGTGGAGCCGACACTGAGGGAGCTGTCGACAGTCTCGGGAGTGCGGCGCTCTCAGGAGAATGTGGCGTCGAAAGCGGCGCCTAAAGCGGCCAAGAAGAGCCGTGTAGAGTTCCCGGCACTGCCGGTGCGTCCAGTAGCACGGCCGGGTCCCTCTTCTTCAAGGGCGAATAAAAGGACAAGTGACAAGGACAAGTGGACAAGTTTTAGTCCGCCTCCATTGCATCTAAAAGGCCACAAACAGTAGAGCGGTCGGACAAGCGATCGGCGGAAGTTGCTTCTTCGGTACCCTTGAGTGCTTGGACCGAAGTTGTGAGGCGCAAGGTGCCGAAGAAGAAGGCACAAGGAGCCAAGGCGCGCCCGGCCCCCTGCCTCCAATAAGAAAAAGAAGAAGGGGGCAAAGCTTGTACTTCCCAGCTCCTCCGCCGTGATCGTTAAGTTACGGCCGGAGGCAGCAACAAATAGGGAGACGTACGGGTCGGTGCTGACAAGGGCCCAACAGCAGCTCAATCTTGAGGAGCTAGGGATTGGGCCCCTCAGGCTTAGAACGGTGGCGACTGAAACTCGCCTCGTAGAGGTACTGGGACGTGCCAGCGCGGAACAAGCGGACGTCTTGGCAAAAAAGATGGAGGAGCTGCTTTCCGGTGTTGCGGATGTTGTCAGGCCAGTCAAAACGACAGATTTTAGATTGACGGGTCTCGATGAAACTGCGACACGGGAAGGGGTGAGGGCAGCGGCCGCTGCTGAAGGAGGCTGCTCTCGGAGCGAAGTGTGGGTTGGGAACCTGCGCTTCGATTTCCGGGGGGTAGGTACCGTACGGGCTTCCTGCCCGTTGGCCGCACCTAAGAAGCTAATAAGGGTGGGCGCGATCCGAATTGGCTGCAGCAAAGTGTGGCTTCACCACGAGGGGACGCGTCCCAGGCACTGCTATAGATGCCTGGGAAAGGGGCACATGGAAGGTCTTTGCCAGTACGAGAAGGACCGCAGCGGTTTGTGCTACCGCTGCGGGCAGCCAGGGTATAAGGCGGCTGGCTGCGACTCCACTGTCCTCCGCTGCGCGGTGTGTAGTGACACGCGCTTAAGGCAGATCATGTGATGGGGGGCAGAGCATGTAACCCCCCATCAGTTCGCGGAAAGTTTCCCTCATCCCCACGTCCATCGGGGAGGGGGCTGGTGGCGCCTGAGGCCGAGATGTCTGAGTAATACCGGACATCTCGGCTTCCTTCAGGGTAATGTCAACTACTCCGCCGCGGCTCAGGATCTCTTCCTGCAGTCGATGGCGGAGTGGTTAATAGATGTGGCGGTCGTGGCGGAGACCTATTATGCCCCTCCCTTGCCGCATTGGGCTGGGGACGATGTGGGCTCCGTCACAATAGTGACGATGAACTAATCGCATTACCCCATCAATGTAATCAGACATATTTTTGAACTGTTGATGTTCAATTTTGTGAAATTGACGCAAAGGTTTATACGGTAGAGTTCTGCTAGAACTCTACCGTATAAACCTTTGTTTTCAAAGGTATCTGATAAGCGCTTCCAGGCTTCTTTGGCATGATGTACAATCACGGACATATTGAAATAAGTTAGGCTGTATGCTAAGACAAATTCGAGATAATGCCTTGCTGTCCTATGGCATGGATCGTTGTGCGTGCCTTCAACGCAATTTCAAAGATCTTCCAATGTTAAAAGCATTTTGATACTGAATTTCCAATTTAAGTAGTTATTGACGTCTTCAAGCCGTTTAATGCACATGGCTGACTGCATAGTTTTGCTTTGTACAGTATTGATAGCGGTGGCAGACGCCATTTTTAGATTATTTTTCGTAACGATGAAAAAGTGGAAAATATTGAAAAAACAATTTACCTTTCTTGGTTTCTTGCTGGTCCAATAACCTATGGTGCAGAGCAAGTGCGCGCCTGCGCACACGTAGGGTTGAAAACAAGGTTGATTGTTTAAAGGTTATTTTCCACAAGGTGCGAAATAAAATAAAATATTCATGGAATCCATTGATATTTATTATATCAGTACCTGGGAGACCGAACTTTGCTCGTTGTTTTAGTAGAACGATAAAATAATTCAAAAAAAATGAAAAAAAATAAAAAAAAGCAAAAATAAGAATCACAAAAATATTTATCTTACCGGGATTCGAACCCACCACATTCCGAATTTCCAAACAATGTAAAAATTAAACGTAGGTACGCATACCAAGCTGCCAATCAGACTGACGTAAGAGAGTCGTAATTATTGATATATTGTTGCAGGACAAAATAAAACATATATTGCTTAAAAATGCACAGTTTCTAAGGGATAAGACCTAGCTAAATCGATTTTTCTCCCCCAAAACTCCTTGCATACTAAATTTCATGGTAACACTTGTAGCCGTTGTCGAGATACCCATTATATTATATAATACAAGATCGTCTCGTTTAAAGTATAAGATTGTCAACATGCTATTAAATAAATCACTTCGTCAACATCTTGAACCGATTAAAATTGATTACCTATACAATAAGAACATCACGACGCAACCACCAGAGACACCAAGAATTTATACCGGTCATTTATAACAAATATCGACAATAGGGATATTGCCTCGTGTCGAATATCACTTTTTCACTAATAAAATTTTAAAATTCGTTATTTTTTAAGATTTATAAAAATGGGTTGATGTACGTGATATGTTGTCTAACATTGAATAGACGAAAAATATTTTTTTAGTCAACATGCACAACATCGGTACCACAACGACGACGAACGACAAGAAGCCACAGCTTGACCACATTTTATCGCGTTTTTTTTTATGGTCGCCACAGAAAAAACATTACTGTAGGTAAATAAAACTGCGCTAATACAATAGAGCTGAAAATCCTGTAGAGCTGTCTGATATTTGACACTTGACACTTCGATTTTCATCACTATTGCATTAGCGCAGAATTGAACTATTTACAATGCAGTTTTTATGTCGCGACCACAATAAAACTCGTGGACACGCGGGCTAACTCGGAAATAAGGTCCATAAAAGTGATTTACCGGCTATGTCGGCGATTGTAGGTAATTTTTATATGAAATGTATCGGACATTAAGTAACCAAAAATAAATCATAATAGTAAACATAGTTAATTTGTTTTTATTTATCCGTTTTAGATCCTTCTTATAAAACAAGGATAGTGGATACTAAATAGCAAAGTAAACTTATATTTTTCCCCGAAGAATAAAAAAAAACTCAACAGCGGAACATAGCACACCTCTAGTGAAAACGAATGTCCACATTAGTGTTTTCAATCAGCGTTTGTCTGTGTTTGTCAGTAAAAAACACTATCTAAATAAAATAAAATATTACGTAACCTCTACTTTTCGTATTGTGAAATAATTAGGCGTAAGATGCTGTATAAATACAATACGAATTCCCAAACTGAAACTAATTCAAACTTGTGTGTTTATATATAATCTAATACGACATGAAGACGTACAAAGCAGACAAACGCTGATTGAAAAGACTAATGTGGACATTCGTTTTCACTTCGCCATTTACGGTGCGAGCTCTGTGATAAAAGCTACACAGTAATATGAACATTGTGCTTGAACATGGCTTGAACTATGAAATATGACGATTCCAGAAAGACATTAAAAACATATTATGTTGGTCGGTAGTAGGTGCATGTATGCTGTTGAAATTGTAGGTACACTCGTACATACATATAACATACGCCTACAATTTCAATGTACGAAGTAACGATTTCTTACGGAAGTTCCGCAATTGTGGAGGCGAGAATGAAGCTCCGTTACATCTCCAATCTGCGGCGCCTACGTAAAAAATTGGAACTGCAAAATGACAATTTTTCTATTACTGTTTTGGAGTCTTTATATAGGTATCTTTATTAACACGTTTTCACACATTTTAAAAACCCATTGTAAGTGCGTTTTTTGAGTCGTATTTTATCGTAACATATGAGTCTGTCCGACCAATACCAACGTATGCTAACTTACGCGAAGCAACATTGCCTGCGCGAGTGTGCGATAAGACCGTAACTGCTACTAGCCTGAGTGTTCGCCGCAATATACGCGCGCCATTTATTTTTTATTTTTAAGTGTTGGTTACTTCAATTTTTTGTTCCAATGACCATTTTTATTGTTTTTCTTGAATTGAAAATGTTTCTGAATAAAGTATTGTATCGGGCAGAACCGATTGCTTATGACCGATTTTCATATTGTAAAAGTGGCAGTTCCGGTAGTTTACATGATTGTTCTTTAACGTATTTCTATCGAATCTGACGATTACGATACTTTACGTGGTATTTGAAATTCTGATATTTATCGAAAGTGCCACTTTCGATTGTTATGGAAAAAAAATCAGTTTTTATACAGATTCTATATAAGTGCTTATTTGAAAGTGAAGTTTCATGTTTACTTATAGAGACGAAACTAAATTACTGCATAAAAAAAAGTACATATTCATTTAATTTACCTACTTATTTCCATGTTTTTTTTTTCAATTACTGCTAGTTGCTACCCATAAATTGCACCTTCTATAGTTCCTATTGGAATGATTTGAAGGAGTTGGTGGGTTGAACCCTTCTTAGACATACATTTAGCAGAAGAGGTTTTCACAGTTTTAAAATTTCATCAACAAATTTCATCGTCCGCCTCCCACCAGGTGGACAGATGACCTGATAAAAGAGCAGGGAGTCGGTGGACACAGGCCGCGAGCGACCGGTCGCACTGGAAATCTATGGGGGAGGCCTATGTCCTGCAGTGGACGTCACCAGGCTGAAAATTCCCGAAGTTTCGGGAACTAAGCTCGTTATATAAAAGCCCGAGCCCAGAGTTATTTTGAAAATATTTAAACGACATATCACTTGACAGAAAGTCAGCTAACAGTTAAAGTATTTTATTAATGAGGAAGTTGGAAGCTTATGTCAATCATTATGGAAGTTATTTTAAAGAATATCGAGGCTTACAGCATGATAGTATCATAATTTTCTTACAGTAGCCTAGCATACACCATACTACCTATCATCCTATAGACTTAACGCTATCGATTAGATTCCATAAAAACTAACTAAATATCGGCAAATCCGATACTTTTTTGTTTATGCAGTTCTCAGTAAATAATCGGAAGTGCCAGTTACGATTAACGCTCGAAGTTAATAACGAAGTTAATAACGTATCTAAAATCTTGCATTGACTTCAATCTCAAATTCTCAAACAAAAAATGACGTAAATTGACTAGTTGAAGTTAATTGTTTGAAGTTAATTCTAGGATCGTTGAAATGTATTGAAATCTTGATCTCAGATAGCTAAAATGAGAATGAGAGAGCAAGCTCATTCAGTGCATGTAGTTCTGTGTGTCATGAATTTCCACTAACAACCTACGGTACAATCAATAACATGTATCTATGATAAATATCTAGCTACTAGCATGGAGGAATTATTACTACTAGGTTACTTTGAGTACATAATATTTCAAGTCATAAAATATATTATCTTTGTGCAGCAGTTCGTATTATGTATATTGACGTGATGTATGTCGTCTTCAGTCGCTTACCGCCGGGAAATTGTTTATAGTAGCATAACTCGTTTCTGAAGTATAACGACAGAAGTATAACGTTTCAGCACTGGTGCCACGGTGGAACTCGTACTCGAAAATAATACGATATTTCAAGTTTTCCATTTTGTAAACAGAGTGACGCAAAGAAAAAGCCAAAAGAGGAAAAAACAAATGAATTACGGTTTTCGAAACACAAATGCATGAGTAAAAAGCGATAAACGACCACCAAAGATGATGTATTTGAGATCATAGTGGCCAGTACGACAAAACGCCAATTTCATATTTAGATATGATCGATCATATCATTTGATCGATGATTAAAGTATAAGATAATATAACATAAGAAATCTGACAGTAACTTGCAAGAATAGTGAATTAAAATCGTTTTAAATTAATATTGTGAATAAGAAGCCTTGGCAATAACCTTGTCAATTTCTAGACTGCTATTTGATACCTTTAGATTAATTTATATAATTAGTATATTACACTGTATTCTTAACGCGAATAAAAATATATATTCACTACAAATGTCAAAATGAGAGTGTTTAAGTTCGTGACATCTGACAGCTGTTTGACACGACTAGGACCCGACTTTTACGAAGCGCCGCCTGGTGGCAGACGAAGTGTCGAAAATTCGTAAGTGTAGGATGACTTGATTCTAAAACTTCATAGTAAACTCCCTTACAATCCCATTAAAGAAAATAAAAAACGGAGGATACAAAATATGGCATCTGCAACTAAAGTTAAAACTGCTTATGGCAGGAGACAATTTATAGGACAATCATCTCTAATTTACAACAAATTAAATAAAATTCTTAATTTTCACCCCACAACTATCTAAATGCAAGTATACTTAATGAGGGTTTTCGATATTTTTTCTGCCGCTAGTTGGCAACCCGACTCCCACATGTGCCATCTGACTGCGGAAGTGATTTCGAAAACGGTCAACAAGAATTACTAAGGGGGCCCATACCGGGCCGGTTTTCTGTCAGTTCCGCCTGAACGGATGCAAAATCGTATCGTCTGTGTACAATTTCGAGATCGAATCAGTCGGCCGGATGGACTGAAGCGATTCGTTCCAGTGTTGCCTTAACTCTGTTTTTGCGAAACTAAACTCGCGTCGTTTTCTACTAAAAACTACTAAAAGAGTACCGAAAACTATAAAAAAACTATTAAAATAAGGAATCCCTAAAAAACACACAAAAACACAAAAACAAAAAAAAGCATTTTTAGGTTTAATATATTGAAAATATGATAATTTTACCGTGAAATCAAAAAAATATTAGGAAATATTACGTATATAGAAATTAAATTGGCAGTTTTAAGCGACTTATCGGCAGTTTTAAGCGTGCTACTATGTGCTATTATGATAAGGTGTCATAATAGCACATAGTAGCACGCCATTTTGCATATTATGATTACTGTCTGGCTATTTTCCACAAAACCACTACTAACAACTAAATTCCTACTAAAGAGGGAATAAAATACTAAATTTAGTAGTAAAACTTTGTAAAACAACTAAGTTGGCAACATTAATTCTGACCTGAACAGATGGACTGAACGGTAATAAAATTGGACTGAACGGTAATTAAATTCGAGTGTAAAATAAAACCGGTCAAGTCGTAGTCGGCAAGAGGGGTTCTGTACAAAACGGAAAAAATCGGTTTGTTGTATGGGAGCCTCAAATTTTTATTTCATTCTGGTGGTTTTTAGTATTTGTTGTTATAACAGCAATAGAAATACCTACATCATTGTCCATTTGTGAAAATTTCAACTGTCGAGCTATCACGGTATAAGTAAGTTAAGATACAGCCTGGTGACAGACAGACGCAAAGACGCTCGGTTATAGGGTCCCGTTTTTTACCCTTTAGGTACGGAACCCTAAAAATGGCAACGTGGTCTAAAGAATATTTATAAGAGTTCATTTAAATATTTAAAACTTTATAACCACTGTGGTTGATAAAGTCTAAAGACTTTTACTATAAAACAAAGAGAAATGATTTCTATAACATATTACTGGATAAATGTATGACACAATAATTCGGTTTCGTCGATAGCGTGATTACAGTTGCAGCAAAATACAATTAATTAATAAAATAATGGCCTAACCTAACCAAGAGCATGTCACATGTCTAAGGAGGGTTCCGTAACTATCAACGCGCAATAGGTTTTCTTTGAATTACTTTAAAAGTTATTGTCATAAAGTTATTACAGAAGATATGAGAGCGGACAGACAAATTAAGTATTGAGGAACCCTAAAATACGACCGAAGCTCGCGGCAAACCAGATGCGATTCTCCGTGTATGTGCTCGAATCCGTTCAGGCCGAACCCTAGATTAAAACGCCTAGAAACCGGGTACGCGCATGAAAAGTGAAGCAAATCATACTGAGCCATATCGACTCAGTTTGTTCGAACGACCCGTCAGTTGTCATGGTCAAGCGCTAGTGCATACATCTCCGACTGTGCATACATTATGACGGTTTGTGGCGTTATTGGCTGTCACAATGCATCGAAAAATAATAAAAATTCTTCGGACATAACATATGTAAGTATGACTTGTATCAAGCCAAATGAAAAAATGAAAAAAAAAGAAAAAAAATGTTTATTCAGTATCTTTTATAAATATAACATACAAGTTGCTAGGGTCTCCTTTTAAGTATAAACCTGTGTTAGGAGACCTCGCTCTTTCGGTAAACAAACAAAAGATACATTAATTTATTATTATTATTATTTTATTTTTTTAAAGTAAGTCGTAAAATGAAATGAAAGTTTAACATGCACACATGAATACATTTGCATTTAAATACATAATATCTTACAGGTAAATAGTTCAACATAATACATAATAATATATGAAAATCGAACAGTACAATCCTCTGAGTAACAATCAACCCTCAACCAAATCAACCAAATCAACCTCCCTTTGTCGAATCACCACTCTTCGGAAACACTCACCTTTGTGCCAAGCCAAACATTGGCATTCTGGGCGTCGACATTTCGAGTGTTGTCCAGTTTGGCGGTCATTTGGAGAGCAAGGCTAAAATGGCCTCCAAAAAACTCGGAGTACTCAACAGGGCCAAACAGTACTTCAAGCCGGCTCACCGCCTTAAACTGTATAAGGCGCAGGTGCGGCTTCACATGGAGTATTGTTGCCACCTTTGGGCCGGGGCTCCGGGTTATCAGCTATCTCCATTTGACCGAATCCAACGTAGGGCATCTCGGATTGTCGACGATCCTGAACTTGCCGATCGGCTAGATCCTTTGGCACTGCGTAGGGATCTATCTTCCCTATGCATACTTTACAGAATTTACAATGGGGAGTGTTCTGAGGAGTTGTTCAATTTAATAGAAGCCGCTGATTTCCGCAACCGATCGTCTCGCCGGAACTATCATCCGCACCATCTGGATGGTTGGCGTTCCACTACAATGCGTTTTAAAAACAGTTTTCTGCCACGCACAGTAAATCTCTGGAATTCGTTGCCATCAGCGGTCTTCCCCAACAACTGCGACATTGGGTTATTCAAGAAAAGAGCATATTCTTTTACCTGAAGGGTAGGCAACGCACTGGCGTCGCTGGTGACCGTGGGCGGCGATGAATCACTTACCATCAGGTGACCCGTCTTGCTCGTTTGCCTCCTAGCTATTATAAAAAAAAAAAAAAACAATTTTGAGTACATAATGAAACGTCGCGTCGCTTTTCGTATTATTTTCATAGAAAAACGAAAATTTTGAGCACTACTAGTTGGATGGTCGCCCTGTGCTTGAAATAAATTTCTATGTTTGATCAAAATCTTATATAAAATAAATCTTCTATATAAAAAAAATAAAAATAAAAAACAAAAAATGGATTGCAATTCTGATGTCTCGCTAAAACTCGAGAATGGCTGAACTGATTTCGCTAATTTTGGTCTTAAAATAACTGTGGAAGTTCAGGGAAGGTTTAAAGAGTGAGAAATATTAGAAATTTATATATTATTAAGACAAAACAAACGTGGGTCGGGCCAGCTAATCTAGTATATAATAAGGTTCTCTATTACGGTATATTCTTTATCTCGAAGCCAGTTTTTTTAAATAATAATACATAAGCCGTGTTCACATTTGACATTATCCAATTAAAGTAAGCCATTTCAGTCTATTCGGTGTATACTTACTTAGCGGATGTTAGGTAGGTACCTACTTATTCGTTCTAGAAAAACTTCGCATAGTAAGTAATAAGTAATAGGCTAGATGACTAATTTTTACTCTTAAATATGAGTAACTTCACAGAAGAAACTATATCACAAGTCAATATTTTCAAAGGTCCAGCGATTTGTTTGCAAAATTACGCAAGTCTCGTGAAAACGCTCCATACTAAAGTCGTACCTAGCTGTAACGTCACGCCTAGGTTAAAGTGAAGTATACGGCCGCAGGAACATATTTGTAATTATCTCCGATATTTGTGCGTTTAAGTTCATACATACCATAATGAATGTTTTTGTATATGATGCAAGTAAACTAATGATTTAGGATTTGTTTACTAATTTAGCAAAAAAATTAACCTTTTTTGGACTTTTTAGATGTCTCTAATTACCAAACTACAAATAAAATAATATATTTTTTTACATTGACAAAGTAGATTAGCCTCAATATATCCGAGAATATTCATGAAACTAAATAGTTTAGATGTAGTCATCATCCCTTACCTATAGTACTTACTAGTAGATAAGGTAGATGTAAGTTGATACACATCTCCTGAAATAAGAAAATATTATAAAATCGCTTTTGATTAAATTACGTACATACAATTTTCTTTTCTTTGAATTAAAAAAAATTCGTCACGGTGTCCTGGCCAGCAGAAAAATCGTAACACAAATAATTCAGCAGGGCGGGCTAATATTCTCTTAGATTAATTTGCCTTTTTCATCCAACTCCGTGGCAAACTTTTGATTATGTATTAAGAAGCATCTGACGAGTGAAAAAAATATTTAAGCCAGTATTTTTCGCCTTCATTGATCACCAAATTGGGCATTTTGGCAGGTTATGTGTTAACTGTGAGCAGTTAGGTTAGGTTAGTCAGCTAGTCACAGGTAGGTTACAGTGTTCGTCACGATTGTGTATTAGGTATAATAATATGGCTGGTTCTCTTTTTGTTTTTTTCTTTAAATTATTTTTTATTTAAAATACACATTACAATCACTTCCTACATAATGGTAATACTCGCAGCCGTTTTCGAGAAACCGATTATATATTATATAATACAAGATTGTCTCGTTTAAAGTATAAGATTACTTAAAGGTTATTAAGGGCAGGTCAACAGACTTATAATATAAAATAATACAAGCCGGGGCCACACTTTACAGATAAATATTTCGTGTGATAATTAAGAAATTTATCATCCATTCAAATTTCTTAAATTCTACTTACAAAAAGATATACTGTTTTTAGTTTTTCAACAATCCATTAAAAAAACAACACCATTTCATACTGTTTTTTAAACCACAAGTTTTTTAGAAATCTACATCTTGGTTATTATAATTTTATTCACTACCTACGCAAAATATAATCGAAGATATATAAATTAAATACTATATTTACGTATTTAGTTACATTGGCTCTTATTGTAGTATATTTTAGATGAACCTTCTATGAGCCAGGAGTACTTACGCTTGTCGAGTCTTGCGATCTTAGCGATTGAAAATCGAATTGCACACTATTGTATTTTTATTATACATATTTTTATTTTAAATCCTATCCTGCGCTGTGTATGAAATATATATCCTACATGTTTATGTCTATATAAGGTTTACTATAGGCTTATGTTAAGACGTTTAGGCAAAAATTTTGAAACAATAATAGTACCTACTTAAAGAAAATTACATTACGTTCTTTACACAGGTGAAATTCACGTATTTTATGGTAAAAATTGTTAAAACAAAGTAACTCCGATTCAATAATAGTAACCTAATTTAGACACAGACATAATATAACGCCATCTATTAATGATCTGTAAAACATTTGACACCTATTATTCAGACACCCAGAGGCTAGACACTCGATATAAACAGTCTTACTAATAGGGTAATTTGATACAATTTGGAACATTTGTTAAACAACAAAGTTTAAACTATATTTAGTTTATATTAGATGTAAAACATCAAGGTATGGAGTTTATACCTTTAGGTAAGTATATTGTTCCGGAATAATTAAAACATTACTCACGATTTTATAGATTTTATAGTTTTGAATTTTCCTTTTTTTAAATAGTGAAAAAGTTCATACTCAATTGCACTCCAGTCGTTTTTTTACATATTTCGAAAGAACATATCTATAGCTTTCATATGACACTACATTTAGCTGCGTCTACTTGCGATTTGCTAAACAAAATAGAGCAAAACGCAACGATATATTTTATGAATTTAATAGAACAAATAACAATTTTTCAGACAGTTCCCAGCATAAGATTTCAATTATTCGAAGAGAACTATTGAGTTTTTACTTAAAGGGACGAGTTTTACTTAAACTTACGAGAGTTCGGGGAATAACACACTGTGAAGATGAATTGCCAAATTTTATCAAAAAATTATTAGGATTCCGTAGTTCACGTATCGGAACTTTTATAGTTTCGTCATGTCCTTCAGTCCGTCCGTCTTCGGCTTACCTTCCAAACCTTCCTTCTTTAGGGCTAGAAAGATGAAACGTTCTAAAGCACTCTCAAACTATTATTTTAGACAAATTACAGCAATACATACCTACGTGTGTTAACACTTAACGTAGTATTGCCCAACATTTAGGTAAATTTCACCTGTGCGGGCCGCGGTCCTACGGAGGTCACTGACCTTATACAGCTAATTGAATTGATATTATTTTAGCAATGACTTTGCTATCGCTTTAAGTCAGCTGTTTCTGTGAGGTTAATGACCTCAGCGCCTTAGAGAGCGCAATGTAATTTTATTTATAATATATTTTATTCGAATTTTTAAATTATTTTTCTGCCTACATATCTTTACATAAGCTATATGAGCTTGTGTAAAGATATGTAGGCAGACATACTACGCTACGCTCAGTCACGCTCAGCTGTATGTACTTTCAAGAACATGGTTGAATTACTGTACAGCCTACTATTAAATGTATACGGTGTCTGTGCACGCAGTTTAACTTTTCCTTCTTCACCTTACCTACATAATTATTAAACGGTACGTAAGTATTTTATACAATTTTCCACCATTCTTAAAACCTTGGCCCCCACCTTGGCCTAATTTATTTTCACATTGAATTCTAGGGCTTCTACGGCTGGTATTCATGATGAGTATGATGCATCTAAAGTGAAATGTCACTTTAAAACTACTTACCTTCTGATATCTTCATATATTCTATTTTGTATTGAGAGCATAATACTACATTTCCATATGAAAACTGCTTTGACTTTTAACGAATAGATCGATAAACAGTCGATTTGCGTAAAATCATTTTTTAACTAAATCGACCAGCAGGTCTAAAATGGCCACATTAAGTGAATCCTAATATGAAACAGCATATATTGAAATTGAATAAAATATGATGCTACATATTACGTCACCTTATGTGGTCATTTTAGACCTGCAGGAAACAAGCAGATAGATCGCCTGAATATGGTAAGCGATTACCACCGTCCATAGCCACTCGCAAGTCGCAGTACCTCCCTGAGGAGCAGCTGTTACATTTGTAACTCCTCAGAAGCCCAATTCTCTTAACTATTTTCGATATAATCTTGGTTCGGTCAACGCGCTGACTCATTCAGCGTATGCACGCTTCAAAGCCGGACAGCAGAAAATCCATTCGATATTTAACCGATAATAATTACGACTATGGCCCCTTTTAGCGCCTTGAACAAAAATGTATGGGATTTGACATATTATCATTAGGCATCGCAATTCGCAAGCGATGCCACTTAGCGATGACTTATGTCAAATCCCATACATTTTTGATTTCAAACTTCGCCGTCGAAATTATCGAATGCATCTTGACTAAAGGCCCAGTTCCTTAAAATCCCTAACACCCTTTGGGCAATGTATTTGTAACAACAACAATAGAGGCGAAGAAAGATCTAATAGAGAAGATCACAAAGAGAGCAGAACAAGAGGCCAAGACGAGAATACGTACGATGACATAAGCCCTTGCAAATGGACGGAAGGCATTCGAAAGCCTAAAGTGCACCAGGTTCCTCGCGGACGAGGCACTAATGAATCACTTCGGCTCCATTGTAATAATTACGCGTATCATCGGGGCCAAAGACCTGCTCCTCATAGGGATATAAACCAGCTTCCCTACATAGATAGAGACAATCTATTCACCCTCTATTATTACCGCCCTAATCAGCTCACGGATGTGGCTCAAGAACTACTATGCACACATAGATGGCCAAAAGACGTTGCTTATGCACTAAAACAAATCCACAAGGGTATCTACTCCTCAAGTAAGATCATAAAATCCCTGTCAATAAAACCCATGACAGGGGCGGAGACCCATAAGGACTAGCCCAACACTCTACTTCTTACCTACACTCAAGTAGAGGAAGAAAACCCTGGTAGACCTAGGGTATGGGAGTTGGGACAGGCGAAGGTTCCAAATACACAATCGTAGATAGATTAATCGTATACTAATCAAAATACGTTCAGTAGTTTTTGGGTGAAGGAGTAACAAAGATCCATCCATCCATCCTCACAAACTTTCACATGTATAAGAAAGATTTATTTGTAAGAAGGATTTATAAAATACACAAATATAAATATTTATTATCAAAAAAGTGTTTAACCGGAAGTGATGACGAATCCCCACACAAGGCAATACCAGTCCTGTCACCTGTGGGGACATCCAGAACTATTTACTTTGATAAAAGAAAGGTTCCTTTGTAAAGCAAATACCCTTAAATGAACTTACCTACTTTAATTCTTTAATTTTCATAATGGGTACAATGTAATTTAGACCTTTATTATTTAAATCACAGAAATACGTGACACAGGAGTCGTATTTTGAACTCAACTACTGGCGTACCATATCTAGGAGAGTCGCATTTTTAAGTCTTAACCTCTTGATCATTTTAGGTAGTAGGTAGTATCGGCAAAGTTCCTGCTCGACCTGTTTCTTAATCATCACCATTCATCACCATGTATGATGGTGTCACCAGTGAAATTCTTGTAAGTTTTTGTTTATTCTTTGTATGCCATATCCTCGCTCACCAGCTGCAAATTCTAAAATGTCCACATTAAGTAAATCCTATTATGAAACGTCATCTATTGAAATTGAGTGATGTTCGTTGCTGTTCACTTTGTAAAAAAACCGGTCTAGTGCGAGTCGGACTCGCGCACGTAGGGTTCCATACCATTATACCAATATTTAACATGGTTACTTATAATTTCGTTATTTTTGTACAAAGTTTTCCAAGTAAGCGCATTTCACGCGCGATATATATTTACCAGATACATAAACCACTTCTAGGTCGTAACCCTGCAACGACAACATCATTCTTTGTAGTCTCGCAGGTACTTCATGAAGAGGTTTTTTAAAAAGGTAAATTAAAGGTTTGTGATCAGTATGAACAGTTGTTTTACTGCCATAAATATATTCGTGAAATTTATTACATCCAAACTGTATGGCAAACAATTCCTTTTCAATCTGAGCGTAGTTTTGTTGAGAGGAGGTAAGTGTTCTTGAACTATATGCAATGGGCCGTTTGTTTTGCATCAATACCGCTCCCAGTGCATTCTTTGATGAATCTACCGACAAAATCACAGGTAAGTTGCAATTATAATTAGTTAACACAGGTGCTTTAGATACGACTTATTTTAACAAATCAAAGCACTTTTGACAATTTTCATCCCATAACCATAATATATCTTTTTTTAACAAATTTCTTAAGGTATTAGTTTTCTCTGCTAGATTTTCTATAAACGGTGCTAAAAAATTAATCATGCCTAGAAATCTCTGCAAATCTTTAATATTTTTAGGTATAGGCATATACCTCATATGTAATACGTAATCAGTGTTAATCACCATTAAAGGAGAATATAAGAATTGTTGCTGTATTATTATCATCACCACTCAGACACAAGAAGGACATACAAATCAAGAGGTCGTAGCCCGCTACATGGTGTCAGGTGTGAAAAAAAAATTGTAAATAAAACGAAAATTATGAACGCAAAAGAGGGTACATCGAAAACTCCGGAAGCTTCGAGACAATCTGAGTGTGGGAACTTAACAATGGCAGGAAACGGAGTGCAGAAGCTTGAGATCTCTACAGAAATTATCAACAATAATGCTGAAAATTTCAAGAAATGGACGCAGTCATTCGAGATATTCCTACTGGCGTCGGGCATAGAGAAAACGGAAGACAAAAGAAAAATTGCAATCATGCTGCATTCCATGGGAGATAAGGGCCTAAATATGTACAATTCCTTAAATTTGGACCTAAGCACTGCTACATTCCAAGAAGTCAAGGCAAAATTCGTCGAGTATTTTGAACCCAAAAAGAATTTGACCATGGCGCGGCACAAATTCTTTACGTTGAAACAACGTGTGAACGAATCCTTGGAAAATTTTCTAATGGAATTAGAAAACGCAAGTCATGCCTGTGAGTTTGGTTCGCTACGCGATTCCCTTGTAAAGGTATTTTCATTGCTAATATGGCCACAAACTTAGAAGGAGACAAAGAACAAAGGAGAATATAAGAATTGTTGCTGTATTATTATCATCACCACTCAGACACAAGAAGGACATACAAATTAAGAGGTCGTAGCCCTCTACATAGCAGAGTTCTATTTTCAGCGCTCTGAATTTTCTCCGGCCTTCCGGATTCCGGATCATAATTCATCATAGTCCTAGCCTAAAAGAAAAACATCTCGCTGTGAGGTCGCATTTTTATCACTCCATCCATCCGGATTATTAGTGCTAAAGCATGGCTCTTAAACAACATAATTATCGCTAGATACAGTATCTACAATACATGTATACTTAATTATAATTAAAGCAAAATATTCTCATAATAGTATTAGTGCAGTATTATACAATGCATTTATTATAACCTCAAAGAGTCGTTTAAAACTTTGTTAAAGTAATATTAAAACATTATTTCATATTACACCCGTAAAATACTTTTTATTTTCATTTCTTTGGATGTACTTTTTAATCAAACGAGATAAGAAATAAGCAGCGTTGTAAAAATTGTACGAATGTTTTACGCAAATATCGCAGTAATAATAATGATAGCTCCCGACATCGATCTCGGTGACCAGCTACGCGGGAGCTATTATTTTATGGTGGCCAAGTGTGTGCGCAATACACATACTCTCTCCCTTTACTCTCGTAACCCAGTAGGATGGATGACCGACACGACCGGCGAGAGATCAGAGTTCAGACGCAGGACTAATTTGTTACATCCCCATTGCCCAATGGCCATCCGACACATGGTTAATCTTTCTTGTCAAACAATCAGGTGATCAGCCTGCATTGTAATTAACTAGTTTGAATACAACGTCTTTTATTGTTCCAACACCGACCGTGACCGAACCCACGACCTCCGGAATCGGAAGCAAGAGTTAGAATTTCGATCTTCACTGCGACGCGCAGTGCGTGATCGAGCGTCGATCGAGCGAGCGAACTTATTCGCTACAGTAAAAGATTTATAGGTAGTAAAGAAATGATAAATTTTAAATCGCTATTTTAAGAATGGCGCGTCGCGTCGCGGTGTGAGCTGACCCTAAGTATAATAATAGTCGTAATGAAATCCTATTCCCTCCCGTGTGATATATCACGTGGGCTAGTTTTTACTTTTTACATTGTGTGGGGTAAAAATGAGTATTATTAGCCATAAATAAAGGTTAGTGCGTTCGGGCCTCGGGGTGGGCAGCGCAATGTATTGAGTACTGAGCGCAAAACAAGCAAAATTCAGTTTTAAAAGAGCGCGTTTTAGTATTTTCACTATGCAGCTGTCAAACACAAATTTGTTGTGTCAAAAATAAAGATGACATAATTTTTTTTTTTTAAATATTTATTATTTATGTACACAAATTTTACAATTAAACTCAGACAACACAGTTATGAATGAACATAGGTGTGCTTATCTCTATAAGAGATCTCTGCCAGCAGACCTACGACAGGACATCATAAGAGATATAAACGGACACAGATAGTACACAAGAGAATAAAGGAAACATCGAAGAACAATACATCGAATGTTATATAAGTAATAACAATAATTAATGCTAATACATAATACTTATATTTTACAATAAAAATACATAAAAATATAAATACATACCTAAACATACATATACTAATTATATATTAATATTCATAGATATGACATAATATAGTGTCTCTTCAGCCTTGTTTTGAACGTGCCCATTCGGCTCTGCTGCACGTCTTCAGGCAGAGCATTCCACAGCTGGGCAGCTCTAACGGTGTAAGAGTTACCGTAAAAATGGTGTTATACCACGGAGTATCTAGCACCTTCCTTGGATTGCATGTAAGGCGAGTAGGCCTTTCACTCGGAGCCGTATAAGTAAAACGGTCAGATAAATAAGAAGGAGAAGAAGAGAATTTTAGTATTTTAAAGAGTGAAATTAAAACGTGCATGTTCCGACGATGGCGGATAGGAACCCATTGTAATTTGTAACGGGCCTCAGTTCCTCACCTATATGGTCGAATTTGCGTAATGAATATATAAAACGAATGCACGAATTTTGTAGACGTTCTAGTTTGTTCAATAGCTCTTCCGTTACATCCAAATAACAGGCATCAGCATAATCTAAAAGAGGTAATAGTAAAGATTGTGCCAATAGGACTTTCGCAGGAATAGGAAGAAAATTTTGCAACCTCTTCAGAGCATGCAATGAGTGATAAAGTTTTTTGCTCACTTCATTAATATGTGCAGACCAAGAAAGGTGACAGTCAAAAGTTAAACCTAGGTTTTTGGCGCTATCTCTAAACTTGTCAAAAGTGCTTGCGACTTTTTTGGGTTAACAAGGAGCCCAAAAGTGTTAGCCCAATTATTTATATTTATAAGATCACTGTTGATCGAATTAATCGCGAACTCGATGTCATCAACACTAGATTGCCTGTAAATTTGCAGGTCGTCCGCATAAAGGTGGTAGGCAGAGGATATGAACTTTGTT
This sequence comes from Phengaris alcon alcon, assembly GCA_037179445.1. Lineage (NCBI taxonomy): Eukaryota > Metazoa > Arthropoda > Insecta > Lepidoptera > Lycaenidae > Phengaris > Phengaris alcon. Next base: position 1,539,872 of record JAYRCH010000135.1, on the reverse strand, counting down.
ATCTCGTTTATAAAAATTGCGAAAAGTAACGGAGACAAAACCCCTCCCTTAGGGACCCCAACGCATGTATTGCTCCATTCAGAGCAACCGTCTGGAATGAATATTCATTGTTTTCGTCCTCTCAGGTAAGAGTCAAACCATTTGAGTGCAGTTGGAGAAACACCTATGGATTTAATGATGGCTAACAAAATGTCATGATCTACCGAATTGAAGGCGCAGCTGAAATCTAGTAAGATCAAAACAGTGAGCATTCTGTTGTCCATTGCAAGCCGTATATCATCCGTTACTTTCAGCAAAGCGGTGGTAGTACTATGACTTGGTCTAAATACTGATTGATATGGACTTAAAATCTGGTTGTTGTTTAAAAAGTCAGATGATTGCTTAGATACCGCTTGCTCAAGAACTTTCGATAAGATTGGTAAGATAGAGATCGGCCGGTAATCGGAATTTGAAGTAGGATTGGAAATTTTAGGAAGCGGTATTATGTGACCATATTTCCACGTCGACGGAAAGGTACAAGAGGTAATAGAAAAATTAAGAACATGGGCTATGACATGGGACAGTAGATCAGCGATCGACAATAACATGTCCTTACTAAGGCCATCGCAGCCAAAAGCTTTAGAAGAGATAGAGAGAAGGCTTGTAAGCACCTAATGTTCAGAGATGTTAGTAAGAGTAAAGGAATCATGTGAAGGAGGTATCTTATTAGAGAGAAAGTTCAAGCAAGCTAATTTGTTGGCGTCGGATAAAAGAAGAGGTGGTTCAGCAAAGTGTTTATTAAGTTCGTCCATATTTACTGAAATAGTAGGAGCCATGACTGATTTACCCACCCCAAGCCATCCAAGAAATTTCCACAATTGTGCTTGAGATAAGTTCTCTGCCGATGTAAAAATATAGCGACATTTAACATCCCTACACAGCCTGTTGCACTTATTGCATAGTTTTTTGTAGGCTATTACATTCGTTTCTGTAGGGAAATGTTTGCACCTTGTCTTGGCTTTATTACGCTTAGACATGAAATTCTTTATTTCTGTGGTCAGGCAGGGCGCTGGTAATCGCTTAACACGAACAGGTTTAAGGGGGGCATGTATGTCATAAATGTTTGTTACAACTGAGTTAAGAATGTCTACTTTAGTGTCGATGGATGATGCCTCAAAGAGAGGATTCCAGTTGACTGAACTGAAGTCTTGTCTCAGGACGTTGAGATCTCTTAGTTTTGGGTTACGCAGTTTATATGACAAGTAAAGAAGATCATGATAGGAGAAAGGAGCAGTTTTTTGACCATGAGAGATAACTTTAGAAGGTTGAGAAATTAAAATGAAGTCGAGAAGAGATGGATCAGAGTTAGGTGGGAAATGTGTAGGGGATAGTGGTAATACATGCATATTAAATGAGGAAATCAAATTTTGAAGCTTAAGAGCTCCGCGATCGTTTTTAATTAAACACGTGTTAAAGTCAACCATGATGATTACATATTTATAGCAGGGGTAAAACAGCTGATCAGTTCATCAAGTACTTCAAAATAGTTGACTGTAGAGGAGGGACTGTACATCACGCCTAGAAGAAAGGGCATTGTCATTTCTTGTTCATTATGTCCCTTATTGACCACTTCCTTCTTCTTTTGTTTTTGGTGTCTACACAAAAAACCCTATTAGTTACACTTTTATGACCATACAAAGAAATAAAGCTTGTGTGTATTGAGTCGGTAAAACAGATTACCCCCTCCTCCTTTAAATTCATTTTTCACTTCTACCTGTATTTCCATGTAAACTGTTGGCTGTAATCTGTGACAGTGCTGAAATGTGAAGGAATCCGGCGTATACGATGTGTCGTCGTCAATATATTATATCGACACTGATAAAGCTGTCTTGCAAATGTTAGACTTAGGTACGCTTGAAATGCCAATAGTTACGGTTAAAATGCTAAGTGTCATGCTTAAAATATGCTAAAAGTTATTATTAATAAGAAGGTTAACGGATGGATGTTTGTAACAATATTATATTAGTGTTTTTATGTATAAAAAATAGGATTGCAATTCTTATTTCTGGCTAAGACTTGAGACCGACTGGACTGATTTGGCTAATTTTTGAGTTAAAATAATTGTTACAGAACTACTACACCTCGCAACAGCTCAGAAATTATAAGTGTTAGACCAGGGGTTCCAAACGGTTCCAAACGGAACTCCAACCAAATACCTATTATTTCGTGGTACTCCGTATCTACACTATTTAAGTACATAAGGACAGTTTCACTTTCATAAAAGAAATGAGTTCTTCTCCTCCCTCACTATTAGGTACTTCACGTGTTACTTCACGTGTCACTTCACGCCGATTCTGTGCGATTTCTCTAGCCGGATGAACAGATTAATTCGTGCCGAAGCATAACGATTACATGGTGTACTTATAAATAATAAAGCGTATATTTTCAAACAGAATTTTACACCAGGCATCTCTGATTTGTCTAACAATATAGGGATATTATCGGCCATTACAATAAGCTTAGAATCTGTAAAAGATTACTTTTATTTATTTATTTAGAACGCATACAGTATTTTGTTAAATATTACATTTACAAACATTTTCTTAAGAATAGACCTAAAGGTTCATAGATCTTATCTAAGTTACTAAGATACGAGTACATAGGATACTGGAGCGTGGATCCCAGATTGGTGTGTGGTGTATAGTGTATGTTGCGGTGTGTATTGTGTGGTGTGTAGTATGTATGTCGGTTTAGAATTACGTTACAACAAACAGAATTAGGTACAAAGTCATTGTACGTAGCTCATTATTTATTGGTAATTAGGCCGTGTTCGAATTACTCAATATAAAAATATAAGTGGAGAAAAAAGGGTTAAATAGAGAGGCTAGTGCTAGGGTTACTACGAGAATAGATACTATCAGGAAATCTACTTCATAAGCAGGTAGAGTAATCTCATAATTTGTTTGTATTTCTAGTTTTCACGTGCCCACTTCGTTGGGCGTAAAACATTTTTAGGTAGTTAGGCACTTGTAAATTTTTACTTAATTTTTTTTACGAGTCACAAAACAAAACATCACTCTGTGTGTAATTAAGTGTGTAATTTACTTGTAAAACATCATCAAGTGGATTCGAGAATGGTTTAGATTTATAATTTGGTTAAATTATAAATCTAAGCTATTCTCGAATATAGTTGATGACGTTTTCTTGAAAATTTCATCAAAATCGGTCCAGCAGTTTAGGAGGGTCTAATGACAAACACACGCACAGCACAATAAACATACTTTCGTAACATAATCATCAAGCACACTAAACATATTTTCAGCAAAATTTTTGCATCACACTTAGGACACATGGTATAAAAAAATGTCTCGCTGCATCAAACTTTTTATATTTACAAAAAAATTGAATACGGAAAATTGATAAGCATTCCAAAATTATTTTGTCAAAAAATTACGAAATGATAGAGGCCCCGCCATTCAATAAGATCCGGTGTAAATTGGCTGAATAATATATGATTCGCGTGGGCGTGTGAAACCAACTGAGAACTGAAAATATTTCTACACAAATCAGAATTATCATAAACGGTATCCAATAGAACGTATTTCTATTGAATTGACTTTTGAAAAAATCTAAGGACCGATTATTTTGAAAAATAGGTCAAAATTTAAATTCGACTGCTTCTTCAGTTCTTAAGGAAATGGGGTTGACTTTTATCCGTTATTCGGCATCCAGAGAGACAGTTGCAGAATAGAGCACTCCTATTATTATACTTAATACACAACATATAATACAAAATACTTTGAGCGAAAATTTAATATCATAAAATCTTATCCCGATCTATAACAGAAGATTTCCTTTTCTTTACCTATGAAATTGCCGTTTTGTATGAAAAAATTTAAACGAATTTTTTTCATGTATTTTTTATTTGTATTGTATTAATCGAAGTAATTACCCATGCAATCAATGCATCTTTGCCAACGCAGTGGCAGTTTATTGATGCCCTTCTTAAAGAAATCAGCTGATTTCTTTAAGAAGGGCAGGGCAGGGACGGGAGGCAACAAATTCTTAAAAGGCATTTTGTACTGCCTCTCGGGTATTGAATTTTTTTCCCGCCAAGAAGTTATCCAAATTCTGGAAAAAGTAGTATTCTGTAGGCGCAAGGTCTGGTGAGTAGGGCGGATGACGGAGAGCTTCCAACCTCAGTTCTTGCAACTTGGAGACCGTCTGCTGTGCAGTATGAGGTCGCGCGCTGTCGTGCAGGAGCAGCGGAGACGAGCGATTGACCAATGCTGGTTGGAGATGTGCCAGCTTCTCCATCATTGTGTTCATTTCTTCACAGTACACATCTGCAGTAATGCTCACCCCGGTTGGTAAGAAGCTGTAATGAATCACACCGGCGCTAGACCACCAAACAGTGACCATCACTTTTCTAGGGGTAAGTTTTCGTTTAGGACATTGTTTAGGTGCTGAACCAGGATCCAACCAACTTGCTGAGCGCTTGCGGTTATCAAACAGAATCCAGTTTTCATCGCAGGTAACAATGCCGTTCAAAATTCCTTCATTTGTGTGTCTGTTGAGCAGTGCAAGGCACGTCTCGACGCGTATTAAGCGCTGGCGATCATTGAGTTCGTGGGGCACCCATTTGTCAAGCTTTTTTACCTTGCCAATTTGACGCAAATAGACCAATATTGTTTTGACGCTAACGTCGAAAGCTGCTGCTAATTCAGCCGTAGATTGTGTATCATCAGCTTCCACAATCGCCTTTAATTCGTCATTGTCGAACAAAGTCTTCGGACGACCGCGAGGTTCATTTTTCAGGTCATAATTTCCAGAACGGAAGCGAGCAAACCAATAACAGGTGGTGCGTTGGTTTGTAGTGTTAGCTCCGTAAACGTCGTTGATGTTGCGTGCCGCTTGTGCCGCGTTGCTGCCACGACGGTACTCATATTCCACTCGAATTTTTAACATATCCATGATGACGAAAAATATTGAAATGCGATGAAAATGTAACACTAATTAATAAACAAATGACTACTTTTGGAAAAAGAATTCCATGTTTTTAAAATAAAATTAATTTGAAATTACAATTCTTAGCCAAACAAAAATTATTTTGATTTGAAATGGCCAGTACTGCAGAACGGCAATTTCATAGGTAAAGACCTATTTTATTAAAAATCATAAAAGTTTAAATTGGATTAAGGGCTGATTTTTCAATCGTCAGATAACTTTTACCTGAGGAATAAATATCTGACTTTGACAGGTTTTGTGTCAAAAATCTGCCGAAGTCACATATTTATTGATTTTGAAAAATCAGCCCTAAGTCAAATAATAGGCATGCTGTTGCCTAAAAATATTTTTCATCTATTCCATTGTTATGGTTAGCTCACACAGAGACGTGATGCGACGCGGCGCAACATTTTAAGACAACGATTCAAAATTGAACTTTATTAACTACTCCAGAATATACACGTTTCATTGCAAGAGTACAAGAGCGTATGCAGCTCGGTGCAGATTAACTGACGCTTAAACAACATATTAATGAACAATCTAAAACCATTGGCTTAAACTTATTTTTGAAAACCTTAAGAAATAACGAAAATACAACAATTTAAATTTGTAATAAGAAAGAGACTATATCGGGCCTGTGACGTCAACAACCGCCACCGTCATATATTTTTCATATAATACGGTATATTCCTGTATTTATTTTTATTACATAAATGAATAGTGCTCTGAAAAATAAGACAGCTTACAAAAATAATAGTATACTAAAAATCAAAATTTTCAAACATATTGCGGATTGTTTGAAGCACTTTTGTGAGTCTCGTGATAACGCCCCATATAAAAGTCGGACTAGTAGGTGACGTCACACGCTAGTAATGTTGCTACGAAATGGATGGCCATATTATGCACAAAATTTCTGATATCTCCGAAACTTGCCCGTTTATGTTCATACCTACAATAGTAAATCTTTTCGTATTTGATGTAAGTAAACTAATTATACCTAACCTAGGTAAGGTTTTTTACACTAGTTGTAAAAAATATTTAACTTTTTTGTGACATCGGAATGCATATAATTACAAAACTACACATAAAATACTAATTCTTTTTACTTTTATCAAGTTGTAATACCTAATTATTTCTTAATTCTTAATAAAAGACAATTTGTGACATAACAAATCGCTTTGTGAGAAAGAGTCAACCTAAAAAACTATTTCTTTTAGATTGTATGTATCTGTATTCAACAATTTTTAAATTTAATTTGTAAAAATGTGATATTCGACACTAGGCAACATCCCTATTAAAAGTTAGTTTAAAACTTGCTGCTGACGCTACAATCGAACGCATACGCAGCACAAGTTTAATAGAAAATGTTATTACTGATAGCGGATATGCAAAAAATTGCTTCGACGCGATGTTATATTAGTTTTTAAAAAACGTACGTTCGAGTAAAAAACAGGAAAGAAATGTTTTTTTTTTAATAAAGAGGTGTTTTTGTAGACTTCTTGGAGCACTGTTATATTATTATAATATTTTATTTACTGTATTACACAAGCATGTACTTCAAAGTTAAATATAAAGCATAAACAAAACAATCGCTTTCCAAAGGAGAACGCCAAGTATATACCATACATTTATTGCCTGGTAATTAAAATACGTGGCTACAAAAAGTATTTTTTGTAAGTTGTAATTTATGAACATGGAAACAAAAAAAGCAATAATATTAGGTCCTTAGATATGAAATTGGCATTTTGTCGTACTGACCACTTTGATCTCAAATGTATCTTCTTTGGTTAGGAATTCCAATTTCAAATTTATACCGCTATTTACTCATGCATTTGTGATTCGAAAACCGTAATTCATTTGTTTTTTCCTCTTTTGGTTTTTTCTTTGCGTCACTCTATTTACAAAATGGAAAACTTGAAATATCGTATTATTTTCGAGTACGAGTTCCACCGTGGCACCAGTGCTGCAGAAACGGCTCGAAGGATTAATGATGTGTATGGCGGCGGTGTCGCAAAAGAAGCTTTAAGCCTCATGAATTGAGTGCAGCAAATCGACAAACGCGCGTCGACTGCTGCGTTACATTACTCAACCGGCAAAATAATGAAGGGATTTTAAATCGAATAATTACCTGTGATGAAAAATTGAACCTGTACGATAATCGAAATCGCTCATCGCAATGGTTGAACCTTGGCGAACCAGCCAAAGCCTGCCCCAAGCGAAAATTGTCTCAAAAAAAAAGTTGTACTTGTTGGCGTTTGGTGGACTAGTGCCGGTGTCGTTCACTACAGCTTTTTTAAATCTGGCCAGACGATTACGGCTGATGTCTATTGCCAGCAACTGCAAATCATGATGGAAAAGCTAGCTGCTAAATAACCGAGGTTGGTCATTCGCTCTAGGCCACTGCTGCTTCAGGACAACGCTAGACCACACACTGCACAACAGACGGCTACCAAATTAGAGGAGCTTCAATTGGAATGTCTGAGACATCCACCGTACTTCCCGGACCTTGCTCAAAACAGATTACCATTGTTTTTCGAAATTTGGATAACTTCTTGCAAGGGAAAAAATTCAACTGCGATGGGGCTGACCAAAGCACCTTCAAAGATTTAATTGATTCCTGTCCGAATGGTTTTTTTTAGTAAAGGAATCAATGAACTACCTATGAGATGGCAAAAGTACATAGATATAAATGGTATATACTTTGATTAAATAAATATATTATGTTTAAAAAAAAATTACTTTATGTTCCTCCTTTACAAAACGCCAATTTCATATGTAATGACCTAATATTATACATCAAACTCGGGAGATAAAGGATAATTAATTAAATATAATCTAACCTATTTTTCAATAAATAGTGGTGGTTTGTGGAAAAGCGACATCTATTAGTGGTGATGTCAAATACGTAATGAAGTTAATGACTAGTTTGTTTGGAAACGCAATACGTTAACACATAAATTATAGTTGTCGCTTTCACGTTACGAAAACCAAAAACATAATAATTATTTTTCATATTATAAATATAGTATAGAGGGATCTATTTCACATCCAAGTAATATATATTTTTTATAAAACTAGAACTAAACTGATGAACTATAGAGGGCTCTTCAAAGTACTACGCTTGGCCACATGGTGGGGGGAGGGGGGTTAAAAAATAGTCTTCTAGAAAAATCTTGCGCGACTAGTTTTACGTGAAAAGGGTGGGGGGGGGGGTTTCTCGTCATATCCGTAGATGACGAGAAACCCCGCCCAACTCCAGTTAGAGGTCAAATTTTCATGATCACTTACTCTGTGCCAATTTCTGAAATTACTCTAGTCCACACACTGTCCCACCATACTGGTCTCTTTCTGAGAAGTAGGCTTTCACGATATCGCCTACCAGGTCACCTGTAGGTACACACTATAGCCTTCTATCAGAAGTTAAACTGAGAACCGACTCGTCTGGGAACAAAATTCTTGACCATTTTCGTTCATCCCACTGTTTGTGTTGACGGGCGTATCACAGTTACCATAGTAGGTACAATGTTTTAAAATCTTTGTGCATATTGTTTTGTCATAATAAGGGTCTAATGTGATTTAATATGACTGAACCCAAAAAAAAACTTCAAAGGACGCGAGTACGTGAGGAAGAATGTACAATAATAACCATTGTAAAAGTCATTAGAGCTCTTGAAATCTTAGATCTATAAAAATATACATCATCATCATCATCATCTAAGCTATAGCTAAGGGTCAGGTCACACCGGAACGCGACGCGAGACAACTAACCGCTCTATTTTTAAGATAGCGATTCAAAATTGAACTTTATTTACTAAACAAAAAGTTACACGTTTCACTGCAAATAGCGGTGCCGCGCTGCGCAACGCGATGCACTTTGAAATCCGAACTCTTGCAGTTAATCGTGTATCTTCTAGTGTAAAATAAAGTTCAATTTTGTATCTCTATCTTAAAAATGCAGTGCCGCGTCGCGCCGCATATCGGCGTAAGCTGACGCTAATATTTAAACTAGGGGTTAGGGCTATAGCTAAACAAATGAACAGGTATGGAATTAACTATGTCACATCGGTTTAGGCCTTTGTCTCCAGGATTAAAGGTTTAACCGGCATTTCGAATTGACTTATAATAACTTAAACTAATCTTAGGTTTGAGACCTGCTGGCTGCTACGTAGATAATGCAGAAGATAACCGCTATTAGATTTTACGTCTAAACTATTTAGATTCGCCCCAAATATTAACAAAGTGCCGATTACTTATTAAGATACATTGTACGTGGGAGAGCTCTGCTTTGGCACGAATGGGCCGACTCGACCGGATAAACAGTACATGATGATGATGATGGTAAAAATCATCAAAAACGTCTCACGCAATTTATAGACGCAAACTGACTAATAATAAAAATAAGTATATTTTTTTAAGTAAAAAAATGTAAACCGACTTCCAAAGTAAAATTAAACAATTATAAAATGCACTTAAAAGTATGGAATAATTCTTATTCTCGAAATACGAGGGCTGCACTAGAAGTATCGGGAATGGACTATTTCTACTGTTACTGTCATATTAAAATCTTTTTAATTTAAAACTCCTTGGTTTTAAAAATCGAATACCGTTTATTTATTAAAAAAAAATTCGCGGTCGTATCACAAGGTCTTGTCAAACTTGTTTAGTCGTTGAGAAAATGGAATTGACTCGAGAAAATTCTAGAGCGATGATTTATTATGACTTTCGAAGTGGTTTAACACAAAAACAGTGTGTTGACCGGATGATTTCTGCATTTGGTGATGAAGCCCCATCCAAAACCACAATTTATCGCTGGTTTGCTGAATTTCAACGTGGACGTGTCAAGCTCAGTGATGATCCCCGTCAAGGTCGTCCAAAAACTGCAGTCGCCCAAGAAAACGTTGATGCTGTGCGTAAGCTGATTGAGGAAGATCGACATATGACATACCGCGAAATTCAGGCAACTTTAGACATTGGCATGAGTCAAATACAAATAATCTTGCATGAACAATTAGGTGTAAAAAAGTTATTTTCCCGATGGATACCCCATTTGCTCTGTGAAGAGCAAAAAGCGGCTCGCGTTACTTGGTGCGTCAGAACTCTCGAAAGATTCCACGCAGGATCCTCAAATGCTGTATACAACATCGTATTAGGTGACGAATCCTGGATATACACGTATGAACCCGAAACAAAAAACCAGTCACGAGTTTGGCTGTTCGAAAATGAGTTAAAGCCAACAAAAATTGTTCGTTCACGGAGTGTTGCAAAAAAAATGGTGGCCACGTTTGTCTCCAAAACCGGCCATGTTGCGACAATTCCTCTTGAGGGACAAATAACGGTTAATGCAGAATGGTATGCTAACATTTGTTTGCCACAGGTCGTTTCTGAACTCCGTAAAGAGAACTGCAACCGCTGCATCATCCTCCATCACGACAAAGCGAGTTCTCACACCATGCACAGAACAAAAGAGTTTTTAGAGCAAGAAATCATAGAATTATTAGACCATCCGCCGTACAGCCCCGACCTAAGCCCTAATGATTTCTATACTTTCCCTAAAATAAAGAATAAATTGCGTGGTCAGAGATTTTCATCACCTGAAGAAGCTGTGGACGCCTACAAAACGGCCATTTTGGAGACCCCAACTTCCGAATGGAATGGTTGCTTCAATGACCAATCATTGATTGAATGAATTGATGAACCAATCATTGGCCGTTTTGTAGGCGTCCACAGCTTCTTCAGGTGATAAAAATCTCTGACCACGCAATTTATTCTTTATTTTAGGGAAAGTATAGAAATCATTAGGGCTTAGGTCGGGGCTGTACGGCGGATGGTCTAATAATTCTATGATTTCTTGCTCTAAAAACTCTTTTGTTCTGTGCATGGTGTGAGAACTCGCTTTGTCGTGATGGAGGATGATGCAGCGGTTGCAGTTCTCTTTACGGAGTTCAGAAACGACCTGTGGCAAACAAATGTTAGCATACCATTCTGCATTAACCGTTATTTGTCCCTCAAGAGGAATTGTCGCAACATGGCCGGTTTTGGACCAATTCCATCGTATGGAAAAATTTGTCAAATTTCGCGCAGAATACTTCGAAAAGCAATAAATACATTTTTAAATAGTAATGTTGTGTCACATCCTTGATTCCCGAAATTTTCAGTGCCGCCTTCGTAGATCCTCTATTCAGCTTAAATTACCATTTCTCTACTCAATCTTCGACATCTGAAAGACTACAGTGGAGCTTCGGCCTGATTGAGCACAACACCCGCTCGGTCGGAGATCTCGCTTAGGGGCTTCCTCTAATCTCACAATGTAATTGGTCTGATGGTGGTGGTGATGATGTTACGGGTAATATTAAATAAAAGAAGTACTTATTACCGTGACAAATTTATTTCCATTAGGCTCCAACTTCGGGTAGTTTCCCGCTTTTCAACGCGACGTAGATCGTCCAATCGGCGGTGCAGACTGATTCCAAAACCAGTAGTTCAGTCCGGAATATCTAGCGGCCTCAGAAATCCGGTTGTGGGAAAATAGCCAATAATTCTTGTATAACGGTGCCTTTAACCCGGTGTATAGATCCCTAGAAAATTCATGATAAACGTGTGGATAGGACCGTCACACAGCGTGATCTTAACCCCAAACGATCAAAATCACGGGCTGTGTGACCATCACAAAAAGGGTAGGCAAAAATAAAAAGATAAGATGATATTAAGGACAACTAGTATGATACAAACATCCTAATATTCTAACAATGCAAGATCGGAAAAATGAAACTATAAATGAGCACGTGGCCAATCAAATTGTTGGTAACTAATTTTACAATGGTGCTAATTTACAGGAAAGAATAATGTGTTTTAATTACAAGCGTGATTTACCAAATATTCACAACACAGATATAAAAGAAAACTCACCGTGAACACGGGATTAAGAATATAATTATTATAATGACTACATCTTGAGTCTATAGAAAATTTTATTCGAAAAGGAAACGTCATTCGAAGAAGTGCCATATATTCCTCCGTTGTCTTTTTTAAACTTTTGACAACTATAAAAACTAAAGCGTAAAGATAAATCAAAATAAAATATATTATATTAATAACCAATATATTATCTAATATAATAACACAAATCTACTGTATTTTCATTATTAATCAAAATTAAATTATTATTTTTTAAGATTTAAGACGGAAGTAAAATCGATCTATGAATCAAATATTAAAGCAAAGCTAACGCCGTTTTAGTTAGGACTAGCGCCAATAGATGGCGCTTTAAGCCTCTAAATGACAAATAATTAAGCAAACAAATCATAGATGACGGTTTACGGAAAGGAAATGTAACTACGTTACAATGATGATGATTACTGTAAGTAACTTCTGAAAGTTCTGAATGTTGAAATTTCCAAACATAATATATCTTTAAAATCTCAGGAGTTCTGTTCAGTACCTTTGGATCCAGGTATATCACCTTGCCACAAAATCTTACTTTTAGATAGAAAAAAATCGAAATCACCATATCTTTATTAAACAGGGTAATCGATGTTGATCATTTAACGGAAGATCTAATCATTTTCAATATTTTCTACACTTATACCCATGTTCTAAAATTAATATTTTACGAAGAAAATCATCCCCATTGTAGGAGGTTTTTATAAAAATTAGGAAAAATTGTGAAAAGTTTCGTACCGTTTAATACTAACAAAGTTATATAAGCAATTATAGCTTTGCTTCAAAGTTCATCGCATGGATATTTTCAGAATTCACAGAAAACAAAAAAATGCGCTTTCAAGTTGAATATCGCTCAAGCGGATACCTAAAATCGTCTTAGTAACCTCTCAATGTTTTTAAAATACCTATCTAATGATATCCCAAACTATGGGTTTGACACGAGAAAAAAGACCACCCCCACAATGTACACAAAAGAAATATATTTTTGTAATTTTATTTTAGCACTTTATCGTCGTGGTAAATACACATATCCATGCAAAGTTTCATCTTTTTAGCACTAACCGTTTGGAAGGTAAGCCGAAGACGGACGGACATGATGAAACTATAATGGTCCCGAAACGTGAACTACGGAACCCTAAAAAGGTATCTTTGAGTCGTTAGTCACTGATTAATTTAGTATGTACGTAGGTATACGTAGGCATGCACTAATAGACCAATTTCCGAAATTCTTGCTCTAAAGGGAATGTTTAGAGAACTACGCGTTTTGTAAATCCACGTTCATAAGCTAGTAAAAGCTAGTTACCTACTTCATAAAATAAACGTTTTTGTCTTTTGTACCATATTTATTTATTAAATATACGTTTTTGTCTTATTTATTAAATAAAACTGCCACTTTCAATGCACCCTCGAAATTCGTGATAGCCTGAAATCTCGCATGATCCATATAATATCTACCAATACTTTAGTGCCTAGATCACTGACCAAAAAACTGACCTGACCACAGATCTAAGAAGTATTAGACACAAAATACAAATGCTTAATCACAGCGACTCTACATGATCTCGTGGGCGATACAGATTTAGAATATTGAAAAACAAGCAAGAGGTTAAAGGGTTTGCGAATTAAGACAAAAATAGATCACGGCTTGTGTAGCAATTTGTATCATTTTTTTTGTTGCGAATTGCTGCAATGTGTACTTTAATACATATTTGTACAATGTACTACAACTGTTTTAATAACTGACTAGAGGTCGTCCGCGGGTTGAAATTCGACCACAATTCATTTGTTAATTTTTAAATTTCTTCTTTTTAAGGGTTCTTTTGAATCTTATTTGCCTATTGAGAAGCATCATACAGCGTCCTTCAGGGGCAGCTTTCGTTACTCGGCATCCAAATGCTGGAATAACATACCACCGCCTATAACAAATCTAAGAAGCCTAGCTTCTTTTAAAAAACATCCCCAGCCAGCATGCCAGCAATGCCGAGCTTGATCCAATTCGCTGCTACGTTGTTTTAATTTTACATAATATTATCTTTTATGTACTTATTTTTATTGTTATATTATAGCCTATTTTTTTATGCTGCAAATAAATATTTCTTATTCTTAAATACGTAAAAAAATATGTAAATGTTTTTTTTCTTATTTATTTATTTATATATGGCATTGGCTTACAACCATTTGCCAGTGTCAAGTTAAAAAGGCGGGAAATAGAACTTTCGTTTCAATTTTCAACACCGTATTCCTAATTCGTCAAGTCTAAAGTCCAAATATATAGTCAGTACAGTCCATGAGTCATGTCAGTCGATTCAGTAAAGTGGTAGAAGCTTTACCCACACTTGTGCACGTTAACGAATATTTAATGGTTAATATTCTACCAATATTACACATTAGGAACCGAAATAACACAAATTTATGAGGAAATACGAATTCCACAACGTCACCCATTGAACTCCCCGGCAAAACTAAATATGTAAATGTTGTCTATGGAATGTGAAAGAAAGATTGACAATTGTGTCAAATTTCCTCTATGGTTTAACCTACTGTTAATAGACGATATCATGTTAGTGTGAGTGAGGTAGTAGTATATTACTAAGTAAAAATAAAAAATATTAGCTTTCTGCACCCCCTCCCCCCCATAAATTTTAACTGTGCTATATTACTTACTCTTCCGTTCGCACAATTCTAGTAAAACTGTACTCAGAGGTTTTGCTTCACGTATCAATATATTAGCTGTTGCTTGCGGCTCCGCCCGCGTACTTAAATACACTAAATCCCACGGGAACACATACTTTTCCGGGTTAAAAAGTAATCTATGTTTAAATCCAGACCCTAAACTACTACCAACCAAATTTCATCAAAATCCGTTCAGTATTTTTTGCGTGAACGAGTGACAAACATCCATCCATCCATCCATCCTCACAAACTTTCGCATTTATAATATCTTATAGTAAATCATCCTACTAGGATGATTTACTTGACCACCTCTGTGGGTCAGCGGTTCAGCGCGGTGGTGTTTAAGGGGGTCGCAGGTTCGAATCCCGTCGAAGGAACAAAATAGTTTTTCTGTGTTTCTGGGTCATGGATGTGTATTGAATATGTGTATAATATTATAAATTCTTAAATATATACATAGTATAAAAGTATTAAATATACTTCCCGTTGTCTGGTACCTGTAACACAAATTCTTCGGATACTTAGCACAGGGCCAGACTGACGTGGTGTGAAGCGTCCATAGATATTATTATTATTTAGATGCAACTCAAGTGACCTCCTACGAGTCCACAAACACGAGCTTGAAGTGACAACAAATAATGTACATCTGCGACATACATTTTATCACTCCCTCCGTCCTGCATGAAAACATAGAGTCGACCACAAAACTTTATAATTATAAAAGTTTTGACAATGGCGTATCTATCGGTTGCTGCGGTGCATACAGCATTTGTCTCCTTCGGAAGCACGGAACAAAACATAAAATTTATTTGCTTAAAATACTCACTGGAAAATGTCATTGAAAAATTGTGTAAATATAAAGATATGTATTATCAATTTCATCAAAAGCACAAGAGACACAACATAGTCAACTTCGTGGTACTAGAGCTGTTTTGAGAGAAGGTATTTTATTAAAGGGCATTCATAGTGTAAGTGCTAAGGTCTCTCTGTATATTATAAGACAGAGACACTTAATAGCCCTTATGTATGTATAAGTGTGCAAGTGTTGCTAACACGTGTTTAAAGTTAATTACAAATATTATGGGCGTATTATGATCTACTGCTCATGTTAAGACGTTTAAAAATAATTTAATAATTTCGGAAAAAATATACTAAATAAAATTACAGTATGCTCATTGCGGGCGCTGATAAGATCATTGACCTGACACATCTTATTGATGTTAAAAGTAAGTATTGATGGCAAAGTATTTGCGGAAGCAAAGAGGAACTGTTAAATCACCTCACAGAAATACTGTGAGGTTAATGACCTCTACGCCTTAGGGAGCGTAATGTAAGTTTATCTGGTTTTTTTTTCGGCCTAAACATTTTTATATAGCGCGGTATAAGAGTCAGATGAGCGTGTATACATTTTCTCAAATTTTGCAGGAGAACATTTTACCTAATCAAACTTTGAGAACTTTTTAAGAGCAGCCGAAGGAAAAAGTTGTACTCATATGTTGGTACATACATTGTTAATAAAGTTAACATTCATTTTTATATATATATCCTTGCTCAGAATATATATATATGTTTTTTTAAATATGGTTAACATACGTTAGTTTGGTCCTAACTTTTTTATAACTTTTATAGTTATCATACTTAAATACGTCGTTTGTGAAATTGTTATATGTAAGAAATAAATAAAATTAAACGGGCAAAAAATTAAAAACAATTTTAATGCAATGAAATTATGAAAAAGTACATACATAATTATGCGAGTACAGGGATTCGCAAATATTTAAATTTTCTAAAAATATTATTGCAGAAATGTTTGTATAGCCCTAACTAATATAAAGCTAATTAATGCTCATTTAAAGGTACTCGAAAATGGTTTTTTATACATATTCGTTTTTTTTTTTAATTTGTGATATATTGAAAATATTGATACGTCGTTTTGGAATAACATAAAGGAAGGACCACACTCGGATCCGATTTGTTGATAAAAAATATTTTTTAATTTTTTTGTAGATAATCAAAAATGGTTTAAATGATAGGACTATAATGATAGTGTAAACCTTAGAGTATACATTAGCAAGCTAATGTATACTCTAAGGTGTAAACACTAAAGTGTCCGGTTGACCTTTACCATTTTCCTGTCGGTTCCTCGATGAATTTATTTTTTTGTTTTGGGCGAACTTTTTAGTGTTGTCATTAAAAGTGACGACAACTTTTTATTCAACAATCTAATTTACGGGGCACGACTGCCAGTTAAAACAAATTTCCTTTATTCGGGCAAAGACTTACACAATTTTGTTCCCTTTTAAAAATATTTTTGCGGCACACTGAAAAATATTTTTCACAAAATATTAGTTTTAATAACTTTTTAACTGAGTCTTAGATACTAACCTGATTGGCCAATTATTATTACTAGAGGTCGCGCTGTGGTCGAAATACGCCCGTAATAATCATTAAAAGGGTTATTTTGCCTCTGAGATTGAAAAATAAAAAAAAATATACCTAATTGTTGTGTTATACATTTAATCAGTTATGATAACAAAATCAATTGTACTATAAAAGTAGGTAAGTACTAAAAAAATAATAACTACTCCAAAACTTAAAATGCTACAAAAAAAAGAAATCTCCCAGGTCATCCCCACCAGGCAGAGTACCTAGAAGGCTCAAAGAGTTTCCTCGCTGGATTGCGATACTTATTCTCTGGGCCAGGTAGGTGCCGGCTCTGGGGTCTCGGGTGGCCTCAATGAGTTTTTTGGAGATTTCTCCGAAAAGTTTGTGCGCACCCAGACCCCATGTACCTAAGGTTTCAACCCCAAACGGTTCAAATATGAGATCCCCACTAAGGTTCTCATATTTGCGCCGCTTGAGGTTTTCCGCCTGATTGGCGGCCGCACCTGCAGAACTCGAGGTGCCCTGGACATGGGACGGAGCAAGTGTATCGACGCAAGTAGCGTCCCATACAAGAGCCCGTCCCACTCTCCAAGGGACCAGGGTCATACCGTCTGGTCTCTTGCCATCGTCGCGCGCCAAACCAGAGGGTTCCAGCACAGCTGGCACTCCGGCGGTGACAAGAGCCCGACGGATGAGATCGTTCAGACAGTGATGTCGGGAGATGCGGCCGGCGCTTCGTTGACAGGATAGCCCGTGGTGTCCGAGGCTGTCCACATTTGCACCACAAACACAGTGATGGGGGACGACGTGGGGGGTGCCAAGACGCAGGGAAGT
This sequence comes from Phengaris alcon alcon, assembly GCA_037179445.1. Taxonomy (NCBI): domain Eukaryota; kingdom Metazoa; phylum Arthropoda; class Insecta; order Lepidoptera; family Lycaenidae; genus Phengaris; species Phengaris alcon. The sequence goes on along the minus strand of JAYRCH010000135.1, from coordinate 1,522,055 downwards.
AGCTAACCGGAAAGCTGTTCGATCCAGCAATGTGCCCGTATTGGGTGACGGTAATGCTTGTAGCCAAAGGCCCGACTCCCACTTCTCCGCAGCTAAGAGGCGAGCCTGCTCCACAGGACTGGAGGACGTATTAAGAAGATTATTCCGTACCAGTCTGCAGAGTGGCTCGTCCCAGAGCCTTTGGGAAAAAGTATTGTCAGGCAATTCGCTACAAGCACTAGTTATGCTCCAGGCGTCCTTGGCCTCGTCCAGAAAGGTAACTGTATTGGAGTAGGATGGGTGATGTAGTATTTTGGAGATAAGACTATGGTTCGCGTGGACTGAGGACAAGAAGGCCGGAAGCGATATGTCAGAAGGCTTTCGAACACCCAGGCCACCGAACCTAACTGGAAGCGTTGCCTGAGTCCATGCGCGGTCATCGAAATTTGTATTCAAAATAGTGGAGAGCGTTTGTCTTATGGTATCATCCAACTGTTTGAGAAGTTGAGGGAACTTCCACAGTTGACAACACCGTAAGACATATGTCAATTTAGGTACGAAAATGCAAAAACGGATTAGGGTAAAGGCCATGTGACAGTTAATTTGGAGGAGGCGGTCTAAAGTTTCATTAAAATTTTGTAATTTGTTATCTAAGAAGTCCGGAAGAGATTCGTCTAAAATAGGTGAGCCCAAAAGGAAGAGCGAATCCTTGTCAATGACAGACAGTTGTGGAGCTATTTCTTTAAAGCTGGATATAATCGCGTTTCTATCCCCACAACGGTCTGGCACAAAAAGTTCGCACTTACCTAGGTTCAGCTGCAGACCTATTTTTTGGAACTCGCGGATCAGAGTGCGGAAGTCTGATAGTACAGTGGGTGCATCGCTTCCAAGGGTCCCATCATCCAAATACCAAACATTAAATTTTGAATCTAGAAGCTCGATGACCGGGTGTATAGCAAGGCTGAAGATTGCTGGACCTAGAGGGTCGCCCTGTTGGCAGCCCACTTCGGATGAGATGAGGTGGTTTTTGTAAATGAGTTTGGTGGGGTCGTTGTAACACTGGAGCATAAATGGTAAAATGGCAGGTGCTTTAGATTTAATTTGGGCCAACAAGGCGCCTCGGTCAACTGAGTTGAAAGCGTTTTTGATATCGACCTTCAGAAACACATCATCGCCTTGATTGTGGATAGCTGTCCTGAAAGAGTGAACGGCGGCCTCACAACCTCCTTTGCAGGCAAAACCGAGCTGTTTTGGCTGGAAGTATGACGCGAGGGAAGTTACCGATTTGCAAGCTAGTTTGGCTGTAAGGCGCCGGTATGTGGAGCCGACAGCAATCGGACGAATGCCACCATCTCTCTTCCTCAAGGCGCAGAGGTTAGCTCCATACAGAATGTCTACGATATCTGATGCGACCCCTCCACGTAGCATCAGGTTGCACAGATTCGTAAGTTCATGCAGGAGCTTCTCGCCGGCCTCCCCGCAGCAACCGCTGGTGAGGTCCTTCAGATGCTGAGGGGTGAGACCGTCGAGGCCGCCAGCTGAACCCGGAAGAAAGGACATGATGGCTCCGCGTACTTTTTCTTTCGACGTTTGTAGTGGTGGTAATGCGTCATCGGAAACTGTGAAAGGATTGGATTGTGATGGATGTTTGTTTTCCAGGGCGATGAGGGTTTCTGGGCAGTCGGGGGCGACCGTGTCATTGGAAAACAGGAGCCGCGCTGCACCCTTAATGTCTCCCTTATTTTATTTTCCACAGTTTTCAGGATGTTATGTTTGACCGTGGAATGTGAAGAAAAATTTGGGTTGAGGTTAATGTCCGAAACACAATTCTTTTTGATTCTTGAAGTGAGGGAGGCATTGTTGAGCGGATCTCTAGTGATATGCAGAAAACGGTAGGGAAAGGTGAGTAGATTTTCCCAGGCTTGCCTCGAGTTCTCCAGCACTGTGTGGCGTATCGTCTCGGCAAGCTTCTGGGCTACAGTCACTCTGGCACCCCTAGGTAGAACTGGTATAAAACGTTTAAATTTGGATATTTCTTGCCAGAAATTTGTTTCACAAATTGGGTTCGGAAGTGAATTGGTTATTGGGGGAATGACTGTTACAAGCTGTTTGTGGCATTTGCCTACGTGGATGTTCAAACCCCGCTGGCTTTTAAAATATCGGGAACAGTGGGAGCATTGCAACAGATTTCCAAAGGACACGGTCGAAATATTAGAGGTCCCTGCATCCTGGCTGCTTGACATAGGTTGGTATATCATATTGTTGTGACAGATTGACAAACGTCAACGTGTATCAAAATTGTATCTGTCAAACGCACGGTATAGTGTGGTAATAATTTGAGGTACCTACCTAGTGTGTTGTTGTATCTTTATTAATTTTATGCATTTCTAAGCATTATTTTAAAAATATCTCGGCGCTAATCTCGGCAACGGCTGCAAGTATTACCATGAAATTTAGTAAGCAGGGAATTTTGGGAGAGGAAAATCGGTTTAGCTAGGTTTTATCCCTGGAAACTGCGCATCTTTAAGTTATAAATGTTTTTTCTTTTGTCGTGCCAAAATATATCAATCGGTGTGGCTAATTTGTCGGGGTTCAAACCCCGGTAAGATATTTTTGTGATTTTTTTTAATCTACTGCTAGTAAGTAAGTAAGTAGTAAAGTAGGTAAGTAGTAGTAAGCTAAGCTACGCTCGGTTACCCAGGTACTAATAATTTTATATAAGTAGGTACGAGATAGATACAACCTGTAAATACAATGAATCTCCATAATTACAATAACCTATGACCTATCCAAGAGCATGTCATGACATGTCAAAAGAGGGTTCCGTAATTATCAACGCGCAATAGGTTTTCTTTGAATTACTTCGAAAGTTATTGTCCGATTTCGCTCAAAGTAATTTTCCTAAAGAGTTTTTAGCATGATCTGTCAGCATGAAAACTTACAAGTTCTATCTCTTATAGTTTAGAAATGCCGGGGGGGGGGGGGGGGGGGCAACTTGTAAACCAATTTGAAGGTCGATTACTCGAAAAGATTGACTTTGTAAAAACTCATGTATGAAACCTTACCTTTATTTAAAAAGACCTATTCGACGATACCCCATACGATGAAGTAGAGGGAAAAAATATTTGTCATCCCCACCTCACGTACATGGAGAGCCACCCCTAAAATGTAAAACTATTATTATTTTATGATGCCAAAACTGACATATATACACCGTCTTTATCTATACCAAATTTCATCTATTTATATTACTAATTCGACCATAATTCGTTTTAATTTATAAGCTTCAACTTTTTAGGTTTTTTTTGCGTCTTAGATACGCAATAAAAATATGTCAATGTTGTTTATGGATTGTGAAAGAAATATTGACACATATTGACAATTGTGTCAAACCTACTGTAATATAAACAAACATGCTAGTGTGAGTGAAGTAGTGTGTGTTGTTGTTATTTTTATAAATTTAATGTATTTCTAAGCGTTATTTTTTTAAATATTAACTTTCGGCAGGCCTTCCTCCACCTAAACTTTAAATGTGCCAAATTTCACACTGATCCGTATGCTCAATTGTCGTAAAACCGTACTTGAGATTTTTGCTTCACGTATTTATATAATGACAACTACAGAAGCATGAAGAGCGGACAGACATACAGACAGATGGACGGACAGAGCGAAACTATTAGGGTTCCTTGAGTATTACGGAACCCTAAAAACCTTACACGAGAGTCAAGTGAAGAAACCACCTGTTGACATTTGAAAACATCAATCATAGGGCCACGTACCTGTAGAGCCACGCGCAGCGAGCGAGGGCGGTACGCGGTACCACTGTATAAGGAGGGACACGTCCCGGCGCGCGGCACTTTGGACCCAGCCATGGCGGGTGCAGTGATCCTGGCTACTGTCCTACTCGCGGGTAAGTTTTTTTTTTTTATAATTGACACAAAAAAAAAATTTGAAACATGAAAATTTTTTTTTTTTTTTAATACAAAAAGTTTTGTTATATAACTTGTTATTTCTCTTGTACTGCATATTATGTTATCAAATCAATATTTTGAAAATTTTAATAAATAAAACCATTTGATTATATAAAAAAAATAGAAAAGCACCTGTACTCCAGTGACTCTACATGCGTAAGAAAATAATACATATCTAATGTCATCGTTCAAATTTCAAGAAGCTTATGTTTAAACAAAACTTACGGCGGATTTTGAGCTACCTCTAGTAGAAATTTTTTTAAAAAGGTTATTCTGTAAATTTTTACGTAAAATACGTCAGTTAAATAGCTTTTAATTTGTGTCTACATCGGTGCCGTAAAAAAGACATGCGTTTTACCCGACTGCGGCGAAGCCACAAGGGTAATTTTAGCAGTCTGTTTGTATGTTTGTTCTACGGTAGTGCCTAAACTACTCGTCCGATTTTTATGAATGTGGTGTCAATAGATTCTTAATAATGTCCCGGGTGACATAGGCTATATTACGTAGTCGGAAGTTCTTTTTATAAGAAAAACTAGTAATGCTAGGTCTAGAACTCTAGACATAGGAAAATGGATTCATCATTTCCGACATAAATACATAAATACTTCGTGGATACGTTTAGTAGGTAGTGTTGTTAGCTCGAGTTTGTTTCTCTCGTTTTCAGTGGGTTAGGTTTTTGTTTGCTTTTTTTTTCTCTGAAAATTTACTTTATAAATTTACCAACTACATAACAAAACATTTTCATTGCATTTAATCTGATTTTAATAGCCAATATTTATTTGTAATGATGCATTCACTATTCAAGCAGTGATTAGTCAGCCCGATCGGAAAATTTGGCCGTACAAAGCACGAATTTACTTAGTTCCGCTGAGTCCGCTACAAAGTTCTGAAGTTTGCTCAGCTAAGGGAACTCGACCAGAACAATCAATCCAACCCGAGGATAAAAATTTTAAAATTGTGCCAAGTCGTTGCTTATTTTATGATTTATTCAAGTTATTGCCAAAGAGACGAAAATGAAAGTGAAACACTTAGGTAAAGGATATAAAAATATACTTATTATATAAAAATATATAAGATATAAGTTAATAGTACGAGTATTACCCGTTAATTGCATCATAATTTCCCATTCGGTATTTAGTGATAATTCGGCTAATGTAATGCATTAAAAATATACACCCTGTTTTATTACACCATTCGTCATTTAATAAGAAACAAATCCTGGAAATCTGAAAATACGGCAAACTTAAGGAAAACTTAGTATATTTTAATAAATTGCTTCACATTATAAAGATAATTGGCATACTGTGTTGATGCGACAACAAGCGAAGATTGGAGTCTTCGCAACATAGTTACTTTTAGTAAGCTCAATAATACCTATCCAACGCTATATCTCATGTACCTATATCGGAAACTTATATTTTTAACTAACATTGCCGCTTATTCATAATAAGCGGCTTTCAATTATTAAGCATACACAGGGATGCTTTTGATCCTACCCCACTCATTACCCCCTCCTCCGCAAATACTGTCCTAATATACATAAGTAATATAAAGTTTTAATATAAATATTTATTATATATTTAGTAATATAAAGTTTTAGCTTTTGCATGCGGCTCCGCCGGTGTAAATACAGTATTCAGCTGGAAAACTGTACGTTTTCGGGATTAAAAGTAGCCGATGTGTTAATCCTGTGCTTAAACTACCTGCTACCATACCAAATTTCATGAAAATCCTTTCAGTAGTTTTTGCGTGAAAGAGTAACAAACATCCATTCAACATCATTATAAATCTTCACAAACTTTCACATTTTTAATAGAAGTAGGTTGTTATCTCACAGTAGAGGGAAGAAGAATCCTGACTTTTTTTTTGTTTTTATTTACATAATATAATATGTGGTCAATGAAAAAATGAATGTACAAGAAATGCTCTTTCCAATGACATTATGGCGTTCGTGTTAAGTAGGTAAACCAAAGTTTCAGACATTTCTGCCCATCCTCCTTTGGCGTATTAGCAAAGAATATATATTGGTGTTAGTGATATTATTAAAGTTGGATAAAGATATCTAATTATTGAGGTTTAAAGAATTTATTCCCATAAAAGATACAATATACACTACATGAGAACAAGATATTAGTTTTATGCTTAAGATAGTACAATTCGAACTTATACAAATTACAGAAAGCTTTTGCAAAACATTTTTTTTGTACCCGAACTACGGGGAAACCAAAAGGAAGGGCAATGATTTTGGCAGTCTATGCGTTTGTATGTATATTTGTATGTATGTATGTAGGCATTGATCATAGATTTTTGTTGCACATAGGTATAATTTTGTTATATGCAAACCAAGTACACCGGAAACGCCTAGTGGTAATTATCTGTCCGTCCGTCATTCTACAGTTCGTCCCTCATCAGCCTCATGGCGTCACAAATGTCAGCTACAATAAAACCAAAATCTCCCTCATTGTCCGTTTCCGATGATGGTGAATGTCAATTTCGGTTAAAAATAGATTACAGACCGACAGGAACTATAGCACAGAGTAAATATACTTACGTAGAGGGAAACAGCTTACATAGAACGATCCAAATTTGAAAATTTGGACGTCCCCTTCAACGGCCCAAAATTTTTCCACACAGTCGTGGACACACCGTCTGCTTGTCGTTACCTAGTGCAATCAAATCGAAAGCTGTGTAGCTATTTATCTGTTCCTCTTTCTTTATAGCTGTTTACTGTGGCTATAGTCAGGAGCATGACATTTTATCGCGTGGCGGATCGCCCGATAGAAAGCGATTACTGCCGCCCATGGACACTCCCAAACCAGAGTAGTTCCACTTGTAACTCCTTTGGTGTAGCGCACTTGCGTTCCTGGTCCTTAAAATCCCCAGCCCCTCTTCGACCGAAGAGGGGCTGGGGTTTTTTTTTTTTAAGTTTAATTTTAAAAAATCTGTTGATGTTCTGGGAAAATTCAACAGTTGGTTTAATTTTATTATCAACAAAGCGTTTCGAAAACGCTTTGAGTTCAAAGGTGACGTCATTTCAGATTATTTCAAAGCGATAAGTTAAAGGATTCGGTGAAAAGGGTTTAAAATATAATATAATTAGCAAAAATGTCGTTGGAATACATTTTATAAATTTTTTAAACAGTCATTTATTAGGGTTCCGTAATACTCAAGGACCTTTTATAGTTTCGCTCTGTCCGTCCGTCTGTCTCTCTGTCTGTCTGTCTGTCCGCGCCTCTAGCTTCTGTAATTAAAAATAAAAACTGATTTTTGATATAGTTATAGAGTGTATATAGATCTCGGTTTTAGTATCATAAAATAATAATAATTTTACATTTAAGGGGTGGCTCTCCGTACATGAGAAGTGGCGATGAAACAAATTTACACTTTCACTTTCTGTTTTAATGTAACAGAAAGTGAATTATGAAAATAGCTATTCAACTTATTAAAAAAAAATCGTTTAATCAAAACTAGATATCATGGTAATTTATAAACAATCTAAAACCAGTTTCTTTAGTTTATCTTAAAAAACAACGTACACACAAGTATATAAAAACAAGTTAACCTTACAAATACTTACAAATACAAAAGAGAACGAAATACGGTTGCTGTGACGTGATTGCGATAGTCCGTCGTACATTATTAACCGACTGGCGACTTTCAAAAAGGAGAATGTTATCAATTCATCTTTATGTTCATCATCATCATCACCATGATCATACGATACATCATCATAATATGATGATATAGGTGCTTTTCATAGTCTTTTACATCGATGCCATATCGATATCTTTAAATATTTGCTATTCCCAAAATTATATTCATCATCATCGTCATCATCATTATATATTTGCATTTTTTTCCGCCGACCGACAGCTAAAAATTTGGTAATAATAATTATTACAGTAATCATTTAGCATCACTGGTGATTGTTTATGAGGTCTACAGATCTGAAATGCTTACTTGGGGAAATACTAAGGTCTCATAGAAAGCCAGCATTTCAGCCAGCAACTCGCTTGAGTTTGTTTAACCGAGAGAGTGGGAATATGAAGGCCTAAAGGGGTACTAAATTAATTACAAGAGGCTTCGCGCATAGGTTCGAACATAATAAATAACACTAAAAAGTGAAAAATAATAATTTTAAATATGAAATAAAGATCATAATGACGTGGTAGGTTACCGTCGGATAATAGTAACAGAACATCGATTCTGCTAATTAAATCCTGTAAAAATACAGTTACGATCCAGTCCCGATATGTTAAAACTGCAAAATGGTATTCTCATGAACGTCAAACAACGTCAACCCCGTTTTGATTGGTGCAAACTTAAAAAAATCAGTTTACAATATCAAGACGATTTATTTATAATTAAATATAAGTAAAACGATAGTGTATGTTACTTACGAGAATTCGGGCTCTGGACTTATTTCAGAAGTGCGTATTGAACAATATGCTAAACAATCAATTTCCTTGACTATACTTACATGAAATATCAATTTGATAAGTAATTATCATTAAAGTGAATGTTAAAGAAGAGAGGCAGATATAAAAAGATATAATTTTAATTATTTTCTTTTGTCGCTCATAATAGGGTATTCTACTCTATTACATAAAGTACCTACCTGAAAATGATGATTCCGTAGTAAAAAGTGTATTTTATGACGTGCTGTAAATAAAGTATTACCTAATAAAGTAATATTATTAATTAAGTATTATTATTAATAAAGCTATATTATTATAAGTTTTATTTGGGCAATGCTACGTTAATAGGGTATTCTACTCTATTACATAAAGTACCTACCTGAAAATGATGATTCCGTAGTAAAAAGTGTATTTTATGACGTGCTGTAAATAAAGTATTACCTAATAAAGTAATATTATTAATTAAGTATTATTATTAATAAAGCTATATTATTATAAGTTTTATTTGGGCAATGCTACGTTAGTAATATATATTCTTTGGCGATGCTGTAATCATGAGAAAAATGTAAGTATTACTTATATTCCGATAACCTTTATCCTTCATGCTATTAGATCAGGACTTGCCTCGTGTTTCTTTGTACGTTCCCGTAAACGCCAATTCTGCAACGCGACTAAAAATAGATTTTTTTTATTTAATTGAAAATAATATCAATGAAATAAAATCCATTGAACGAGTAAATGAGATTATTTCTTATTCAGCTCGCCTTTAGAAATATTCCGACTTTTTGTATCATTGTAAAGACGTCTGTACGTCATTAAAAAACCTGTGCATATTTTTATAATCTGCAGGTATTTATAGAATTTAGGTTACTTAGAGGCCTTAGTTTTTATTGGGAATGCCGAAGGTGTAATAGTTAACACATTATATTGTTTAACCTGCCACTAATCCCTACAACCTCCAGGTGATGTGTGAAAGAGTTATGGACAACTGAGGGTTGAAGATTGTTACAGTACTAATATCGCTAATAAACAATGGGGGTTGGTGTTAAAAGGGTGAAAATTTTCCAAATTATAAAATAATGAAAATAAAAAAGGAAATTTTGTGGTGGGCCACCTCTATAAATTAGGGGTATAAAATTAGCTTCCAACCTACTCTCATACCTACCTAGAAAGTTTAATAAAAAGCGGTCGAGCCGTTTTGGAGAAGATCTGTACACAAACACCACACACGAGAATTTTATATAAGGTTTGGTAAAATCAATTACAGATACTTGGGGCATATGATCTACTGCATAAGTAAAGACGTTTAAGCAGAAAAAAAATATAAGCGTGTGGTGTCGTGGGACACCGGATAGGAACGAAGTTCCTTATTATAAAATTAAAAAATATTAATTTGAACTTCTATTCGAGGTACAAAGAAAATAATAAAGACTATACATAAAAATCTTTACGTTACGGACGTTTTTTCCCGGCTAGGGTACCCCTCCGCATCGCCCCATAAGGAACTTCGTTCCAATAATTGTCATACTCAGAAAAAAATTTTTGAGTTTGCGTTTTGCGGAGAGTCGCCCATACATTATTGGTGTTTAGGGTTCCGTAATACTCAAGGAACCCTTATAGTTTCGCTCTGTCCGTCCGACTGTCTGTCTGTCTGTCCGCGCTTCTAGGTTCTGTAATTCTGAACATAAATAGATGAAATTTGGTACAGTTATAGATTGCTTATAGATGTCGGTTTTGGCATCATAAAATAATAATAATTTTATATTTGAAGGGTGGCTCTCCATACGAGTACATGTGAAGTGAGGATGAAAACTATTTTTTCATTCTACCCCATCGTATCATTAAATTAACATAAGCAGTGGATCATATGCCTGAAGTATCCGTAATTTATTTTGGAGACCTTATATAAGAGATATCAGTGTGCAAGGTTTCGCTATACGTAATCCTGTAATGTAAAACTTTATAATAACTATTTAGTATCTTATACTTTAAACGAGACGATCTTGTATGTATAGAATCGGTATCTCGACAGCGGCTCCAAATATTACCATGAAATTTTGTATGCAGGGAGTTTTGAGGGAGAAAAATGTATCTATTCTATAATCTATCCATTATTTTATCGTTCTACTAAAACACCGAGCATAAACAATTGGTCCGGAGCGAATTTGGTTGCCAAGGGGTTTTCCCTCTTGAATTAGGGTAAAATCTCTACATTCGCAATGATCCGGGGGGGCAGGATATTTTATTGTTATTTTTATAAGTTTTAATTTCTTTTTTTTTATTAAATTAAGCTATTGAACTGTTACATCGGTTACGGGTAAAATACGGTTCCCGCGTGATATACGTCTTTCAGTACAAACGTTGAGGGTACAGTCTAGTTAAATCCTCTAAAAACATTTCAGTAAAACCCGCACAACATCAGACAAGTCAAATGTGCAACTATATTGTCCTCTTATCAAATACATTTTACATTTGCCATAAAACAAGGCTTTATGATTGGCATAAACACTAACAAACCTACCAATAAAGTAAAGATATAGTAGCGACATAACAGTTCAGAGTAATCCCTTACAGAGCTTGCAGTGGGCAGCCCGCTAAACTATAAAAAATATTACACTGTACCGTCACTGAAGCTTTGCTATTTACAAAGCCCAGGTATATGTTTATATCCTAATAATATTATAAATGTGAAAATTTGTGACGATGGATTGATGGATGGATCTACTACTGGACGACTTTGTAACCCCCGACGAAAACAGAGGGTTGTTGTTATAATTTAGACGTGTCTGTCTGTGTGTATGTCCGTGGCATCGTAGCTCCTAAACGGATGAAGCTATTTGGATCTAGTTTTTTTTGTTTGAAGCCTGGCATGATCGAGAGTGTACTTAACTATTCAACATCATCAGCTCGGTCACTGCTTGACAATTCAGCGGTTACATAAAATTATAATTTTGTTTTGTAGTTTTTTTTTTAAAATAAGTTCTTTCACGATGAATTGTTTGCGAATGTAATGATTAACAACGACATCAAGGTACGCATAAGCTTGCAGCTGTGACATATTGCAAAGATTAGAAAGCAAATTGCTACCACAGACAATAAAATAAAATAAAAATATTCTTATTCAGAATAAAAAAACAAGGTTTTGTTTTTTGAACGTTAACCAAAGAAAAAAAAAGGATGACAATTACCACCGGTACGGAACCCTAACCCGGCGAGAAGAAGCGGCGGAAGAATCTCGCGCGGATGCCAGCTTTTAGTAAAAATGATGGCCAAAATTGTTCTTTTAATAAAATATATTACCAATTTCATTAAGACGCGCTCAATCTTTGCACGTATTTAAAAATGGAGTTAAGGAATATTTTTTGTCACAATTAACATGGTGATCTTTACTATAAGTTCATAATTTGTATGCATTATTTCTACTTTTAATAATAGTATTTATTTATTTATTCTATAGTACGATATGTAAGTATTTGTGTATGTATTAACGAATATTATAAAGTAGTGTACCTAAATAGTATATGTCATATAAAAGTATTAAGAAATCTTAAATTACAATATGTATTAAAATAATTTTCTCTTTACGTGTCTATAAAGCCACCTACCAGTATATTACATGTAAACATGTCATGATTATAAAGGTTGTCTGGCAGAAATCGCTTGTAGCGATAAGACCGACTTTTGTGCTTATTTAAGTTTAGTTTTTCTATGTTCTGTATGTCCTATTTGTTTTTGGTGCAATAAAGAGTTTTTCATTCATTCATTCATTCATTCATTCATTCATTCATTCATTCATTCATTCATTCATTCATTCATTCATTCATTCATTATATTTTTGCTAAATTTCATCAAAAACAGTCAAGTTGTTTCGGAGTCTATTCGATGCAAACAAACAAACAAATCTTTCCTCTTTATGTTAGTTTAAGATAATATTATTTAATGACGTCATCGGTCTCCAGGAATCGCGTAACTTCAAGTGCCCGTGTAAGGTCTTAAAGCCGCCACAGACGAGGCCGATCGTTTCAGTTAGAACTGACGTCAGTTCGGCCTGAACGGATCCGAGCACATACACGGAGAAAATCGCATCCGACCGAACTGACGTCAGTTCGGCCCTTAGATTAGTAACGCCTAGATAGTCTTCGAACAAACGCATCGTACAAAGTGAAGCAAGCAACAGATAGATGTAGGCGTAAGCATTACATACAGACACGCGCACAAACAAAACTTTAAAGTTGTGGAGTGTGTACAGTTTTAACTTTTTTAAAGGGACAATTTCCACGGAAAATGTTGCTCTTAAAATTGGAATTATTGTATTTGTTTTTCTTTATATCGTGAGATGTAAAAATATAACTTATATTTAATTTTAAACCATCTAAACACAATTTTTAAACATTATTTATATTAAACTGGTATTAAGGAATATATTAAGGATTATCTTAATACTGAAAATACTTTAAATTGATGGTTAAAAATCAGAAAATATTTTAAAAAAACATGGCTAACTAATAGGTGCAACTTAGTTGCAAATTTTTAAATAAATTTCTTATTACTAGTAACATATTCACAATACACAATAGGGCATCAAGATCGCGACAAACATGATTTTATTTTAAAATGTATTAAACATTTGGCTTAATACAAGTCAAGTTGTAAAGTAAGGCCAACGAGACGAGATAAAAAACGTAAATAAACGGACCGCTACTGAGTTGCATTATGAAAGTTAGTTAATATTATATCTGTCCTTATCACTCGTATGCAATAATGACGTCAGTTGGTCGACGACAGCTGTCGTAGCGTGTTTCGTGGTGCAGGAAAGCGGCCAGTGCCGCAGTTGTCAACATTTGGTCCGCCAAACAATTGTGAACAAGTTCATTCCTGTTTGGATTGCGTTCGAAGTGATACATATTTTTTCGTCTCCGTATTTACTTGGTTTTTTGTTGTTATTATTCCGTTTCGGTTAGTTTTTAAAAAAACTTATCGAAACGGTTTTTTCTTAAAAAAAATTTAAGGTGGAAGTCCTAAGACTGCCACCTTATCATTGCGAGCTCAATCCCAATGAACTCGTATGGGCTGACATAAAGGGACACGTAGCTCGCAATAATACTACATTTAAATTTGAAGATGTGAAAAAACTGCTACAAGAGGGGATCCAACGTGTATCTGCTGATAAATGGCGAAATTGTGTGGATCATGTAATAAAAGTCGAGGACAATTTTTATAGCAATATTGACAACATGATTGATAATACAATAGATAGTTTTATCATAAACACAGCTGACTCGGACTCTTCCGACGAATCATCTTTGTCTAGTACAGACGACAGCGATTAAAATTCGAACTTTATAATAATTTATTCAAATAAAAATGTTTAGAAACCCCTGAAAATTTGTTTACATTCTTTATCTCGTCTGGTTGGCCTTACTTTAGTACTTACATATTAAATGTTATGTCCAAAGCTTTTTTAATTATTTTCCGATGCATTGTGACACCCTATAACGACACAAACCGTCATAATGTTTTTAATAGTTGGAGATATATGCACTAGCGGTTGACAACTGACGAGTCGTTCGACCAAACTGAGCCGATATTGCTCAGTATGATTTGCATCATTTTTCTACGCGTACCCGGATCTTAGGCGTTTTAATCCAAGGTTCGGCCTGAACGAATTTGAGCACATACACGGAAAATCGCACTCGGTTTGCCGCGAGCTTCGGTCGTGTTTTTAGTGTTCCGTAATACTTAGGGAACCCTTATAGTTTCGCTCTGTCCGTCCGTCTGTCTGTCTGTCTGTCCGCTCTCCTAGCTTCTGTAATAACTTTATTACAATAACTTTTGAAGTAATTCAAAGAAAACCTATTGCGCGTTGATAGTTACGGAACCCTCCTTAGAAATGTCGGTTATTATTTTATTTATTAATTGTATTTTGCTGCAACTGCAGTGTTTCCAGTAATAATTGTTATCTAAGAAATCATTTCTATAACAGATTTTATCAACCATAGTGGCTCTTAAAGTTTTAAATACTTCAATGAGCTCTAATAAATATTATTTAGACCACGTTATCATTTTTAGGGTTCCGTACACAAAGGGTAAAAACGGGACCCTATTACTGAGACTCTGCTGTCCGTCCGTCTGTCACCAGGCTGTATCCTTAACCTTCTTATACCGTCATGGCTCGACAGTTGAAATTTTCACAAATGATGTAGGTATTTCTATTGCCGTTATAACAACAAATACTAAAAACAGAATAAAATAAAAATTTGAGGTTCCCATACAACAAACGTGTTTTTTTCCGTTTAGTACGGAACCCCTCTTGCCGACTCGCACTTGATCGGTTTTATTTTACATTCGAATTTTATTACTGTTCAGTCCAATTTTATTACCGTTCAGTCCATCTGTACAGGTCAGAATTAATGTTGCCAACTTAGTTGTTTTACAAAGTTTTAAATTTAGTATTTCATTCCCTCTTTCGTCGGCATTTAGTTGTTAGTAGTGGTTTAGTTGTTAGTAGTGGTTTTGTGGAAAATAGCCAGACAGTAATCAATATGCAAAATGGAGTTATACTATGTGCTATTATGACACCTTATCATAATAGCACATAGGAGCACGCGTTCGTAAGTCGCTTAAAACTACCGATTTAATTTCTATATTACGTAATATTTCCTACTATATATTTTTTATTTTACGGTAAAATGATCATATTTTCAATATATTAAAACTGAAAATGCAATGGTTTTTTGTTGTTTTGTAGGGATTTCTAACTTTAGTATCTTTTTTATAGTTATCGGTACTCTTTTAGTAGATTTTAGTAGAAAACGACGCGAGTTTAGTAGTTTCGCAAAACAGAGTTGGCAACACTGGAGCGAATCGCTTCAGTCCATCCGGCCGACTGATGCGATCTCGAAACTGCACACAGACGATACGATTTTGCATCCGTTCAGGCCGAACTGAAGGAAAACCGGACCGTGTATGGAGCCCCTTAGCAACTTCTAATCAAAGTTTTAATTATATGTAGGTACATAAACACAAGCTTCAAACATGGCGTCAACTTTGTATCAATTACTTGATTGATACACTTAATTGATTGTGTAATGTGTCTGGGTGGCAGAGTGCAAATTAATTGTATATTGGTACCTTATTATTGTTTTTCCTTTAAGCCCTTGTTTCCACGAGCGTTTTTTTATCGCGGCGTAACAGAAAATCGAACACACGAGCGTAGAGTTTTTAAATTGCTGCCATGTGTTCGATTTTCATCTGCAATAAATTAGCGCAGAGTTCTATTTCCAGCGTTGCATTTTTTGATCGGAGAGATTCCAGATGCATGTGGTCCTTGGCATGGTAACCATGTTGTAACATGTCACCTTTGAATTTTGATACATCACACAACACTGCCAACTTTTACCATCACACCGGAAGTGTAGCACATAATAATCCTGTACCCGGGAGTTCTGATAAATTTAATAATAAAAAATAAAAGTAATCACAAAAATATTAATCTGACCGGGATTCGAACCCACCACATTCCGAATTTTCGAGCAAAGCAAAAATTATATGCCTGCTGTCAATTGGACAGACATAATAGTGTCGAAATTATTGATTTATTGTTGCACGACGAAAGAAAAAACATAAATAGCTTAAAAATGCGCAGTGTAGACAATCTTGTATATTATATTTAAATTATAAGATCAGCCGCAGATGCATGTTATATTTAATTTAAAAAAAAAGAAGTACGAAAAATACATTCCAATACAAGATTAGAACAAATGTCTTATAAAGTTTACAAGTTTAAATAATAGTAGTGCTTTACAGAATGGACATTTTCTAATATTTTCTTATCCTTATACAATTATTATGTATTATTTTTACCCGACTGCGTTATGTTTTAATAGAATATTTTATTACAAGATTCACATAAAGTTTCGTCGTTTGAATTAATATACCCTTGTATCTCAAATGACATTAATAACACCTTAGCGACTGCTATGTTTTTTATTTTTATTTATATGTGGCATTGGCTTATAGCCATTTGCCAGTGTCAAGTTAAAAAGGCGGGATATAGAACTATCGTTATAATTTTCAAGTCTAAAGTCTAGTCAAAGTCCAAATAAATAGTCAGTGCAGTCCATGAGTCGTGTCAGTCAATTCAGTAAGTAAGTGGAAGAAGCTTTACTGAAAGTTCCTAGGGAGTTTTGGAGGAAACAGAAAATAGCACGTTTTTGAAAGTTGACCACACTTGTACACGTTGACGAATATTTAATGGTTAATATTCTACCAATATTACACATTAAGAACCGAAATTACACAAATTTATGAAGAAATACAAAATCAACAACATCACTCATTGAACTCCCCGGAAAAACTCGCGACTGCTATGTTATTAAAAAAGTAGTTTTATATTTAGAACTAGCTGGTGCCCGCAACTTCGTTTGCGTAGAACTAACGGAAACGGAACCCTATTTTTTAAACGGAACCCTAAGATTAATAGTAGCCTAAGTTACTCCTTTTAACATCAGCTATCCAGTCAGCGAAAGTCCGGTGAAAATTGGTCCAGCCCTTTTAGAGATTAGCCGGAACAAACAGACAGACAAAAATTTATAACAAATTATTTTTATAACGCTTTTATTAGTTTCACATGTATGTTTGCTTGCTTGTAACCGACTCCTTTGGGCTCGATTTTGTCCTACTTTGAACGATCAGATTTAATTCAAACTTTGCACACCTGTCAAAGACCGATGACAATGCAATAATTCGATTAAAATATCCGATTATCCTGATTAAATTCGCCAGGATTCATCAATTTCTTTCCGCATCCTTAGCATGAGAGTAAGAGAGATAGAACTAGTGCGTGAACTACGCATGCGTGCAGTTCCAGGCTTACTCTTTGGCAAATCGTACTAAAAAGCAAAAAATAAATTATAGTTTAAAAAAATTAAAAAAAACACGCTTTTATAGAAAATCTAACTAAAAAATAAAAAATAAAATTTAATAAATTTGGATTAAGAATAGTGTAAATGAAAAATAAATGTTTATTATTGTAAAAAAGCGTGGGGTGCATAGTGTCAATAGTTATAAACATTTTATTGGCAGATATGAGAAGGATCTTTACTTTGATAATATCTTAAAAATCACTTTAAACGAAATCTGACCGTTTGAAGTGGATCAAAATCAAATCCACTGGAGTCGGTTACATACAAACAAACGTACAGGTGAAGACACTGCACCCCACGCTTTTTTACAATAATAAACATTTATTTTTCATTTACACTATTCTTAATACAAATTTATTAAATTTTATTTTTTATTTTTTAGTTAGATTTTCTATAAAAGCGTGTTTTTTTAGTTTTTTTAAACTGTAATTTATTTTATTCTAAGTACTGTAGGTATATACTTTCATATGCATTTAGTGAAGTGCTGCTAATTTAAAGTTACAAACAGATACTTTACTTTTATTTATCTGTATCGTGTAAAATTGCACGCCAGTTACACGCTTTCATATTATGCCATGATGAAAATCAATTAATATCTAATAGTTCAATTTATTGCTGTGAATCTAAATTCTATGCAATTTATTTACTTATTTATAACCAATTATTTTATGTACAGTGTATAGACAGGACAATGATTGTTAAGCAAATGGATTGTCCTCGTAATTTGTTAGTTTTATAATGACGTGGTGTCGTCGACAGACGCTTAACGTCGAGAAATAGTAATTTTAGAATTAATTTAGCGTAGCATTTTTTTTGAAGAACATTTGACAGTGGCGTAAACGTACCGTTATCGGCCCCTTCGAAATACATCTGAACCAATTTGAGATGTATGTCAAATGTCAATATTGTAAACATTGACATAACCGACTGTACGAGTCGTAACTATGTTAGTGCAATATGTTTAATAACGAATATTATAGACGAGGCATGTCGAGGCAAAAAGTATCCACACTTAAACTTTTTGGTTTTTTGACGTAATAACGAAATAAATAAATCGAATTAATAAATCGATGGACACCGGCTGCACGCACGAAAAATTGACAGGTTCCGCCAGATTGTCACGTTCCGCCTGATTGTCACGTTCCGCCAGATTGTCACGTTCCGCCAGATTGTCACGTTCCGCCAGATTGTCACGTTTCGCCAGATTGGCACGTTCCACCAGATTGTCACGTTCCGCCAGATTGTTACGTTCCGCCAGATTGTCGCGTTCCGCGGCCCGCCTGTACCGAGCGTGCAAGCGAGAGCGCGGAACAACCCATAGAGGCACGATTGGCCTCGGCTAGTAAGCGTTCGGCTTGTGATGACGTTATCATGTAAAATTATCGTCCGTAAACCGACTTAACAGACAACCATTTTTCTTCTTCTTTTGGGGTTGTTTAGGGCAGTCGAGGTTTGTCATTTGTTCTCTTGACAATTTGACATTTGCTTTCCACAGTTATTTAATCAGTCGGCATATAATTGACAAAATCTTCTAAAATCAATATGGTCTAACTTTTTCTTGTATTCAGAACATTTTTTCTGCCAAATGTACGTCACACTTAGCACATCCTTAGTTTTGAAATCATTGAAAAAAGGCAAAATAGATCAGGCAATTTATATCCTCTCCCATACCTATGTTAGAATCGCTGCTTGGATCATATTTAAATTGGTCGGGTAATTCGGGTTTCACTCCCGTATTGTGTTGCTCGTTTGAGACGACACTCGATACGTGGCGTGACGCGTCGTTAACTTGGTTGTCAAATCTTTATTGTCTACAGGGGGCCCAGCAGGAACATTTGACAGCGGCGTTAACGTAACGTTAGCGAATGATATTTGTATGGGCGCTGTTATGATTTTGACAGATTTGAATACAATTCTAATTCGATAACGTTACGTTTACTTACGCCGCTGTCAAATGTTCCTGCTAGGTTCACATTCTACATTATGTGGGTATAACTTGCAACGTTATACCCACATATACACCATATAATCTATATACACCATATTTAGCGGAACATAAAATAAAGGTTTGATATCAGTATCATATAAGGTTGCTGGCTGGTTTATACGTCATTTATTTTAAAAAGAATTAATATTTTCAAATTATGAAAACAACTGAACATCACATTTTATGCAATTGTTTTAATTTTATTTAAATACACCTTATCTGGAGCGAACTTCGAGTATTTCTTCCTTCTGAGTTTGATTTAAAATTTCATTTAAATACTGTTTTTTGTTAGTTTTATTTAATCGCGTATCTTTTTGGAGTTGAGGACTGAATTATGCCTGACTTAGCCCCATCGGAGATTGCCAGGGCACTCGAAATACAAAGAAATGGTCAAACCTACAGAGTGATATCCAGAGATCTTCGTCGACCAGTTTCAACGATCCATCGCAGTATCCAACGGTTCAGGGAGACCGGTACTTATGTGAGAAGAGCAGGACAAGGCAGAAAAAGACGCACTTCGAGTAGGGATGATCGTTTCATTCAGCTTCGTGTACGTAGGAACCCCCGTTTGACGGCCGTCCAAGCCCGACATGAGTTAGAAGCAGTGCTGGGTGTAACCGTAAGTGAGCGTACGGTACGAAGAAGGTTCGAAGAAGCTGGTTTGGGTTCATTTGTGCCCGCCAAGGCTCCAAGGCTCGAGGTAAATCATCGTAGAAACAGGTTAACTTTTGCTAAGGAACGTCGACTTTGGAACGCGGACCAATGGAGTAAGGTATTGTTTAGTGATGAGTGCAGAATTCTCTTAAATCAAATTGACGGCAGGCAAAGAATATACAGACGCAAAGGAGAACGATACATTCAGACAAATTTTTAAACTACAGTTGCATACGGTGGTGGATCAATAATGGTTTGGGCGGGCATTTGTTTGGGAGCTCGCACAGACTTGGTAGTGATTGACAGAGGGAGTCTGACTGCAGACCGCTATATCAGAGAAGTTTTAGAAGAAAATGTCGTACCGTTTGCCCCATATATCGGTGACGATTTTGTTTTTATGCAGGATAATGCTCGGCCGCATACCGCTCGGGTAATTCAAGCTTATCTTAATGATATGAATATCACTGTTATGGAGTGGTCGGCGAGATCACCGGATATGAACCCAATAGAGCACGTTTGGAACTTGCTGAAAAGAAAAGTTAAGTCCAGAATTCCAGCTCCTGCCAACGTGGGTGAACTGCGAATCGTCGTAGTTGAGGAATAGCGGAGACTATCCCAGGAGACCATCGATAACATCATTCTCAGTATGCCTAGACGGGTAGAAACTTTAATAAGAGCACGTGGAGAAAATACGCGATATTAATCAACATTTTTCTAATTTAATTAATTGTTATTTTAATATTAATTTTTACTTTTCCCGGTTACATGAAAAGTTCAAAAATGTACCATTTTTCACAAATAGCCTTTACTCGCAAAATCTATTCTTAATGTGATCTCATTTTAAGTAAAACAAATGAAACTTTAAATAACAAAAGAAGTGTAGTAAGTTTTAAAATAAAACCATATTTTTTTTAATTATGGACCTTTTTTTGTGTTCCGCTAAATATGCCGGTGTATAATATATATACACATACATATGTACAGAGAAACAGCTTTTATGGAACGATCTAAATCGATAGAAATTTGAACATTTTGACGTCCTCGATTTAGTACTCCTTCTATATTTTATTCTTCTTCCTAGATTGTACATTGTCCACTGTAATCTATCTTATGTCCACGCGGAGAGCACTGCCACTGTACTGTGACATAAAACAAAAACAGCCGTCTGTTGTTTGTATTTCTAAAGGGTTTATTTATTGCTGAGTGCAGTTTTTCAGTAAATAATAGTACTGATTAAATATTTGGAAGAAGCATTCTCGGTGTACCACATTTCGACTTACATTCGTATGGTAACAAGGTTCAGAACGCAACGCTTCGTTTTCTTTTTTGTTCAAATCGTTGCACAACGACGCAATATAATTTATAACAATTTGGGAGACGACTACATGTAAATTTATATACTCAGAAATATTTAATATATCTTTGATAAACGTAAAAAATATAATATTTTATGTGTAGTTTAGTAATAACATACATCTAAAAAATACAAAAGGTTTCAAATGTTTTTGATAAATTAGTAAAAAAACTACATTATTAGTTTAGTTACATCATATAGAAAAACGTTAATTAAGTATAGTATGTTTGAAGATTAATGTATAAAGCACAAATTTCGGATTTATATTATTTACAAATATTATATTTTCCTGCGGCCTTGTTTCATATACTTTTACCTAATAGTGACGTCACAGTTAGGTACGACTTTTGTACGGAGCGTTTTCACGCAACTTGCGTAATTTTGTAAGAAAACCTGTACCTATGAAAATATTGATTATACTGTTTCTTCTCAGAAGTTACTCATATTTCAAAATACATTTATGCAGTAAAAAAAATCTGTCGTCTAGCCCAGGGGTCTCCAAACTACGGCCCGAGGGCCACATCCGGCCCGCGGACAGATTTTGTCCGGCCCGCGGAGAGCTAGCATACTTGAAAACACCTTTTAGAAAACATATTTTTTATAGCAAATTAAATTTAGTTTACTGAAGTATTCTAATTTTATGTTGAATAATTATTAATATGACATCTACATTGATATGGTCATGGGCTAACTACTCATAACATTGTTGTAGGCTTGTTGTTATTGTTTTTGGATAAGTTGGATAAATAAACACAGAATTGTAATGAGTAAAGACATGTATAATATGCAGAAAATTTTACTTCAGTATATAATAACTAACAAATTATTGAAATGAATCCAACTAACATTTTATACATTTTAAATAAAAACATACCTTATAACAAGCATAATGACATATGAAATACTAATGACATTTATGTAATTGAGATTTTCCACTGACAATAGTTTGTAGTTGTGGACTAATTTTACTTGTACCAATTATTAAATGACTTCTTAAATAAGAAATTTATTTTCAAAGCACTCAAAGTTTCGATTGCAAAATCGATAGGAAACTTAGTCTCAGTGGTGTGGCTGAATATTTCACGTTTTAAAATGTGAAAAACATTTACTTCGTAGTTGTGATTGAAACAGTATCAATTTCTTCCGGAATTATTTGATATTAGTGTATAAATCAGGAAGATGCTGGTTTTCTCCTTGCAATCTCAAATTCAGTTCGTTCACATGTTTTGTCAAATCAACATAGAATGCTAACTTCCACAGCCATGCGTTGTTTTGTAATTCAGTAAGAGAGCGATGCTTTTCATTCAAAAAAATTTCGATCACTGCTCGAAGTTCAAAAAAGCGCTGAAGGGCTTTCCCACAACTAAGCCAACGTACGGCAGTATGATAAGGTAAGTCATTTTCTCCAATCTCTTCAATAAATTGTCGGAATTGTCGGTGATTCAGCCCAAAAGACCTGATAAAACAGTTGATATGACTGGTTTCAGAACTTCAGACATATCTAAACATTTTCCGCACAAAGACTGTTGATGAATGATACAATGTAAGACTAATGGTTTTGAACCACCGTCATTTTCTACAGCCTTTGACACAAGAGCGACCACTCCTTTATCTTTCCCACTCATGTTTTTGCCTCCATTTTTGCGTTGTAATACATTTTAAGTTTTTCCATCGAAGGATCTTTTGATTAATAGCCATTTCATTTTGATCAATGGCCTTTAAAAACATCTGTACCAGTAGTTGTGCCATGAATACTATACATATCAATAAGTTGTTCAGGCACTTCATAGCTTTTATCTACTCCTCGAATATAAATCAACACCTGATCAGTATCTGACACATTCGTTGACTCATCCAAGGCCAAAGAAAACCACTCAACATGTCCACTTTTGTCGAACAGTTGAGAGGATATATTTTAAGCGATGTTTTCTAGCCTTCGAGCCACAGTGGTTGCTGACATACTGACAGTTTTTAATAAATTTACCTTTTCAGGGCACATTTCTTCGGCTACTGCATTCTTTGATCATTTCTCCATCGGTGAATGGTTTTCCACGTTTTGCAATTTCAAGAGCCACACGAAAGCTGGCACGAGTTGCAGCCTCTTGTTCTGTTTTGAGTTTTGTAAATGAAGATTGCTGCGATTTCAATCCGCGCTTCATAGCTTCGAATTTTTCTGTCCACAAACTTCCTGTATATTTTGAGTAATTTTGAAAATGTTTTGTTTCATAATGACGCTTAATGTTATATTCCTTGAGAACGGCTATGCTTTCATTGCAAATCAAACATAGCGCCTTGTTACTGGACTCAATTACGAAATACTGAATGTTCCACTGATCTTTGAATTTTCTGCATTCACTATCAATTTTTCGTTTCTTTTCCATACTGCTAAATCACACACAAAAGCAACAATTCAAATCAAAATACTGTTACAAAATGTCTTAAACTTAAACACGCACAAACACGTTTTAAGGAGGTACGCACTATTTTATTTCACAACAGTGTCATAGGAACTGACTTGTGGTTGCGCCACTAACCTTCTTATATATTCCAATTACTGCCATCTAGAAGTGAGTGGAAGACACCAGAACTTTCTCGAACCAACGAGATTATTCTGTACGTGCTATTAGCGCCATCTGTTAGCGATAGAAGGTACTACCTATTTCCGCTTGTGTCCACCAGATGTCGTGTCACGTTACTCCTCATGGCTCGTACTCTACGACTAATCTAGAAATTACAGATAATGACAGGAAAATTAATAATATGCAGTGTTGCCGTTTTGCGGACTTGAGTCCGATTTGCAGCCTTTTTTAAACGTTGCGTACTTTTTCGGATTTTTTTTTCATCAGTGGACTATTTCACTTTTTACCACCGGCAACAATGATAATATGGTTTTGGCCCTCGGAACTTACTGTAGTAATCAGTATGGCCCTAAGGCTGGAAAGTTTGGAGACCCCTGGTCTACCCTATTGTACGATGCGTCGTCCTTGCTGCTAGAAGCAGATTCTTCCAGGCAATCATTAAATAATATTAATAATTAACAATTGAGAGAAAAAAAAGCGATAGGTATGCTAGGTACACGCTATATAGAGATAAAAACAAAAAAAGATTTCTATAGTAACCAATAAAATAGTATTAAGTATATAAAAAAATAAGCATTTATTGCTGTCTACATTTTACATATTAAACATGCCGAAACGAACGAAAACAATGGGAAAGAAAAAAGCCATGAAGTACACAAAAAAATTCAATACCCCTGGAACTAACTAAATAACAAACGAACTACTAAAAGCTTAGTATTTATATATAGTTATACTTTTACTACCGGTCATTGCACTTACACTAACCGATATATTCAATGAAATATACCTACAGATTGGATCAAATCAACAACTATACTGCTACATAAAAAAGGAGACAGAGGAGATATAGCGAATTACAGACCAATTAGCCTAATGTCTAATGTCTATAAAGTTTTTTCAAAAATCATTTTGTCAAGAATCGCACCTACACTAGACGAAACCCTACCGAAAGAGCAAGCTGGGTTTCGAAACAAATACTCAACAATAGATCACATTCACGTTCTAAGACAGGTACTACAGAAATACAAAGAATATAATAAAAGCAGCTATCTAGGCTTTGTAGACTACTACAAGGCGTTCGTCTCATTAGAACATAATTACATTTGGGAAGCATTACGCCCACAAGGTATACAGGAAAAATACGTAAGAATTATTAAAAACATATACTCCAAAAGTACAGCACAAATAAGATTGGAAGCAATGGGATAAGACTTTCCTATAAAGAGAGGCGTCCGACAGGGCGACCCAATATCACCCAAATTATTCTTGGCAGCCTTGGAAATGATATTCGAAAATTTAGATTGGGGTGGAAACGGACTAACATAAATGGAGAATCTCAACTACTTACGTTTCGCAGACGATCTTATTTTTTTCAAAGAATGTCCAAAAAACTAGGGAAGAATGCTTCAACAACTTCTCGAACAAAGCTTAAAAGCAGGGCTTACAATGAACACCACAAAACGCAAAATTATGACTAACGCTTCACAGACATACAACATCACAGTAAATAATAAATAAAAAAATAGAATATGTTGATAAGTATGTATACTTGGGACAGCTAATAGCCACACATTTATATGCAGAAAGAAATCAATAGAAGAATTGCCAACAAAGGTGATGAAAACCGAAACAAGAAAGGTTTATAAGACACGCATTTTGCCATGTTTAACATATGGTAGTTAAACATGGACACTGAAAGAAAAACTAAATCACAAAATAAATATATGTCAAAACAGAATCTAAGAAATAAGTATTACTGGAGTAAGAAAAAAAAGACAAAGCAAGGTTAAGTAAAATTAAAAATATAATGAAATTTAAGAAGTATGTAAATCGATGAAATGGATTTCCATTTCATCGATTTACAGGACAGGACACATGTTGAGAGAGAATAATGAGAAATGGACAAGATTAATAACGGAATAGTACCCAAGAGAAGGAAAAAGAAATAAAGGTCGACAAATAAAACGTGGGAAGATGATTTTAAAAGAGTAGCCGGGCCAGAATGAATTCGAATTGCAAGAGATATAGAAAGATGGAAGTTCTTGGAGAAGGCCTTTGTCCTGCGACACAAGCTGTTGTTCAATAAACTCAATAGCTTTAAATTATGAATAGTATTATATAAACTACATTAAATACACAATTATGATAAAGTAGAAAAAAATATTTAAATTATAAAGACAACTAAATACAGTAATAATCAATAAAAATAATATATAATATTATTAAGTGGATCATAAAATTTTGACCCATAAATTTTAAATGGATAGATATGTGTATCAGTGGCGTGGGGTTCCTATAATTCCATTCCTATCGGCTTTACTTACCACTTATCTTTTGAAGTCCCTCATCCAAATCCCTACCTACTATACAGGCTACAGCTTCCCTATGAAGGAGTATCAGTCTTCCAAGTTCTACGCCACTGCTGTGCAGTAAAGTCTTTTTTTTAAGGTTTATTGACTTGGATATGTGTATGAATTCTGGTAATGCATTCCAGAGACGAATGGTGGAAATGGTGAAAGAAAAGTCATAGAAATTAGTTTTGTGAGACTCGCAGGAGGGAAGCAAAAGTAAATTTATTAGCTGAGCGAAGAGTAGCGCTTTTGTGACCAATAGTATGAATAAAGTTATGAAGAGATAATTTTATACCTCATAGTGGTTCTCCTTGTTTGGAAGCCCTAGCTGTAAGATCAGTTGCAGAACTTATTTTAAGACGTATGTTAAGAAATATCTCGGAAAAAATTGTCTGTAAATAATACAAATAGGTATTCATGATCAGTCAATCAGTCAATGTTGTAGGTTACGATGTTTAAACTGTACTGTCATAGTCATTGTATCTTAACTAAACGTGAAGCCGGTGTGAATCGGGTTATATGCACCCGTCGCTACTATAAATCTACTTAATCACTTGTTTTTTGTCTAAATACACCCTTTTACCTGATAGTTACAACTAAACATATTAATAATATGAACATAGTTACAAATACTAAATAATAATTACATTTCACGGCAAAGTATACCCAGGAACGTGATTGTGCAAGACAACTGGGTCTAGATTGTTTTCATAATTTCTTCGTCCCACAATGTAAATGGCAAGAAATGTAGTTCGAATATTAATTGCTTTTAAATTTAGAAAAATTAAAAATGTAAACTAAATGTTCAATTATATTGTAATTTTTACCCGACTATGGTGAAGCCAAAAGGTGGGGTAATGATTTTGGCAGTCTATGTATATGTTTGTTCCACCGTAGCGCCTAAACTACTTGCCCGATTTTAATATATGATGTGTCAATAGATTCGTAATAATAGCCCGGATAACATAGGCATAGTTTTTATAAAAATTGTAGTTATTTACTTGTAAAGATCATCGCATCGGCATCTCACTCGTAACTCCTCTGTATGTGGGTAGGACGTTTATTACTTTTATCAGGCGGGCCGTTTACTCGTTTACAAGCTATAAAGTGAAGCTGCAAGGAGGCATGTTTCTATTCTCTATTGGTCCAGAGGTCCTGACGCTCACAACATAATATCTATACCTAGCCGACTTCAAGTGGGTAGCGCATGGAGTGCAATAAATACGCGGTGCTATAATAATAAATATCTTAAAAGTATATTTTATAATTTCTGAGGTATTGTCGGTAGTTTATCTGTTCAATAGCGTATTGCAATAGCTTTTGATTGGAAGACGCAAACGCGTTGACCAATGAAAATCTCAGAAACCGGGCATTAGTTGCCTTTACGGAATTATATTACAAAGTTATAGGCACGTTATTAAATATGCCTGAAAAGTATCTGCCATTAACAGACATATTTGCCTCCAGGCGCAACAATCTCCAATGCCCAGCTCCGCGACTACAAGCTGCAGAACTTGGATCTGATCAGGATCCTCACGCAGAAGCCCTGGGCCCACCGCTGGGACCACCCAAATATAGATGAAGAGTTGGGTCATCCTCGGTACACGGAGGACGAGGACTCTAGGAATTATTCTGATGATTTTGTTAGGTAAGAATTGTAAGGACTTATTGTAGATTCTATTAACTGGTCTAGACGTTGAATGTTGATACTTATTTCATTCATTTATTTCTTAGTATATTCAAATAGTAGGAAAAGTTAGAAAAAAATTTCGTACGTCACACCCGAACCTTCATGCTAATTTTTTTATAATTAGTTTTATAAGCTAGTTTGGCGAGACAGTAAGTTTCTGTGAATGTCGGCGCACTACCCACAATAATAACACAATAAGGGAAGCCACTAGCACAGAGTAGAAAATATATATACTTACGTACTGTGAAACAGCTTTCATAGAACGATCCAAATCGATCCAAATTTGAAAATTTTGACGTCCCCTTCAACTGCCCACAAATTTTCCACACAATCGTGGTCACACCGTATGCTTGTAGTAGTGCAATCAAATCGAAGGCTTACTATGTAGCTATATTATTTATCTGATCCTCTGTCTGAAGCGGTTTACATAGATTTTTCGTCTGTAGTGAACTTACAAGCGTGTTCTAATAGATTATTAAATGTAGCTTCTGCATTTCCAGTTCCCACTTATACTGCAGCACCTTAATAATTATAGCCGTGTCTCTGTACAGACCGGGTTCGGAGAAGCGGTCTGCGGTGGCAACGGCGCTGAACGGCGGGCGGCGGCGGCGGCAACCGGCGCCCGCGCTTGGTAAGGCCGTCACGCCGTATGTCGGCGTCGGTAAGGACCGGGACGACACGTACCGTAGTACTATATACCTTGTAAATACACCAAAAGTACACACCGCAGCACCGGTAAAGCAAAAATTATTATCAATGAAACATACTACTTTTAATTCAGTGTTTATTCAAACTATTGAGTTTACCTGCAGCTGTATGCTAGATAATTGGATCTAGCTTACAGCAGGGGAGCCATTCCCCTACCAAAATTCCCTGCGATAAGCGAGAGATACTCGAAAAGGTATTAAAGCGATATGTATACATTAGCTAGAATCTCCGAAGCTGTATTTTCGCTATTTGATACTTTCTCGACTCTCTCGCACTCAGATAGTTCTAGAGATCGATATAATTTTGTTTTATTTAAAAGCAGAAACAACCATACTTTTACAATGACAATAATGTCAAATATTTTTATCCAATCAAAAGCGAGATTGAATAGATAAACTACCGTTAAAAAACCTCAGAAACTGGGATGATGCAAAAAGCCTATTTTTTTTTGAAGCGCAACATTTGTGGTGTTGAGAGGTAAATTTCAAAGTTGCGTCACGTCACGACACTCGTCACGACATGACTTTGGGTGTAACGCCATCTTTCGGTAGATACTTATACTAATTACGTAACAACTTAACTTTCTAAAGTACGACTATTTTCATTAATTTCATTTTTTCCATAAATTTTTAAGTGATGGTCTTTAGGCACGATTAGAGAATTTTTGGATTTTAAACGATGAATGACGTTTCATTTCTGCCACGTGTATACGTCATGTTTTTTTAATTATGTAAAGCTGAATAAATGCGGCTTCGTTGAAGGGCAACATTAGTATATGGGTTGCAGTCAATTCCTAGAAATATTCATCGAACCTATTTAAACGTAGCCACTATACAGTTTTCTTACAGCTCTGTTAATTTGTAGGAGACCTAAGTTCTAACTTCTTATAAAGGGGAATAATAACCTAATTAACTTGCTAAAAATATTATCTATAAAGTGGAAAATATTTATGAGTAAATATTACATAATAATATAATTTTCTATTTACTAGTTAGATATTAAGTATTAAGTTAGAAAATATTTTTAATGTTAGTGTTAACTCTAAGGCTGATAAAGGTGAGTAAGGGCCTAAGACTGGGACTATATGATCCGGAATCCGGAAGGCCGGAGGAAATTCAGAGCACTGAAAATAGAACAAGGTTACAATTTACAAAGGACCAGAATCTTTCATAATAATTATATATAAACAATTCCTTTAAGTCGGGATTTCACAGAGTGTGGTACGGGGGTTCGCCAAGCGCGACAAAATTTACGTAATGGCGACTCGATAATTGACGCGCGCGCGACTAAATTTGATGTTTTTGATAGATTTTTGGGCAGCTACAGAGGAGGAGAATCCTAACATTCACATAAAACGGTTTTTTTAACCCTTACTACAACATACTTATTTGAGAGTGGGTTTTCAGTTTTCGCACCTGTTCATGAAAAAAGAATCGTCTTGATGCTTAGTCAGAATTAAGGTTAATTTCAGAATTGTTTGTGAATTAGACCTCGATTTGAGTCAATTTACGAGATGACACGAGCCCAACATTAATATTAAAAAATATATTTTTGAATAGTCAGTTATACAGAATGTTTGGAAGATGGGTGCAAAGCTTTAACGCCTTGTTAGTATAGACCATTTAGAACCGTATTTGACCATTCTTAGCGTTCGTGATGTAAGATTTTATTTTTATCGAATTTTTACATTTTTTGTTGCAAAAACCCCAAATTCCG
The DNA here is from genome assembly GCA_037179445.1 of Phengaris alcon alcon. Taxonomy (NCBI): domain Eukaryota; kingdom Metazoa; phylum Arthropoda; class Insecta; order Lepidoptera; family Lycaenidae; genus Phengaris; species Phengaris alcon. Next base: position 1,491,724 of record JAYRCH010000135.1, on the reverse strand, counting down.
CAATCAATTGCAAATAATGGCCAATCTGGAAGATAATCGAATTATTTTTATTGTATTTGAATTAATTAACATTCTAAACAACCAAATAAGACTTGATGTACACATCTGTATCATGAGATAAATTTGTAACAGGGGTTTGAAGTTAATAATTTTTCTAGGCCTTAAAAAAAATTAGAAATCTAATTTTTTTGAGGCCATAAATAAAAAAACGGTAACTGGTTTTTTTGTTCAAACATTTTGGGAAACATACCTAGTTATTACTCTTTCGATTGAGGTATCAACTACAAAGATCGCTCACCAATTACTGAAATTATGACCTACAAAGCAAAACTAGGCAGAAAATTAAAAAGTTTAGGCCAGTAGATTAAACGACATTTGCACTTTTAATAAATACTTTTTGTGTTGAAAATGATAACAAAGATCAATTTTGAGTATTATCTTGCACATTTTAACGAAAAATAAATGAAAATAACGAAAAAAATATTTTTTTATTATTTCTTTAACTTAGTGCCTCCATTTACTTTGTAAGTCATAATTTCAAAAATTGTTAAGCTATCTTTGTAGTTGATACCTCAAAAAAAAGAATAATATCCACGAATGTTTTTCAAAATGTTTGAAAAAAAAACAGTTCCCGTTTTTTTTTATTTGTGGCCGCAAAAAATTTGATTTCCGAAAACTACAAAAAATTATTAATTCCAAACCCCTGTTACAAATTTATCTCATGATACAGATATGTACATCAAGTCTTAGTTGATTGTTTAGACATTACTTAATTCAAATACAATAAAAAATAATTGGATTATCTTCCAGGTTGGCCATTATTTGCAATAAATTGCGAAATTTTGGGTTTTTTCAACAAAATTTTTAAAAATTCGTTAAAAATAAAATCGTACGTTACGAACGATAAGAATGGTCAAATACGGTTCTAAATGGTCTATACTAACAAGGCGTTAAAGTTTTGCACCCATCTTCCAAACGCCCTGTATGTTTACGAAGTGCGCATCAATTCGCCGACAACACGCGACAAGGTGTAGTTATTAAGTATATAGGTAATATGTATGTTAGTAAGGTATTTATAATATGGGCCTATGCAGCCTAAAATAAAAGTTATTTATTTATTATTATTTATTATCACATGAAAATTGTCATGGACACTCGTTTTGCACAAAGAGATAAGCCCAGCGGTGTCAGCGATGCGGTCAGTGACATGAGGCGCCTGTACACAAATTAATGTACAAAGTAATAAGTAACGTACTCATAGCTGCACCGATTTACACCTAACTTTTACAGGTGTCCTCAACGACGTGGGCACGTTCTTCGACTCTCTCCGCGACAACCTGGAGACCCTCGCCTCGCTGTCGCCGCAGCAACGGTCCACCCTGTTCCAGGAACCGCCCACGGTGGTGCAGACCTCGTATACTGGTGAGACCTAACTCTTGCAGGTCTTCGACACTCACCACCACAACTTGGAGACCCTTACCACGTTGTCGCTGCAGCAGCGTCCACCCTTTTCCTGGAACCGCCCACGGTCAAGCAGACCTCGTATACAGGTGAGAATCTACTCTTGCAGGTATTCCAATCTCTCCGCATCAACCTGGAGACCCTCAGCTCGCTGTCACCCCAGCACCGCTCCACGCTGTTCCAGGCACCGCCCACGATGGTGCCGACCTCGTATGCTGGTGAGAGCCAACTCTTGCAGGTCTTCGACTCTCTCCGCGACAACCTAGATACCCTAGTCTCGCTGTCGCCGCAGCAGTGATCCACGATGTTCCAGGAACCACCTCGTATTCTGGTCAGTATGTTCTAGCTTGTTAGATAACTTTTTTATACTTCCCGTAGTAGGCTAACGTGGCGTCCTACATTAAGGTCCCAATAATGATACTGATTGACTTATTAAACGCTTTGATTGTCCAAAATTCACAGCCAGAAGATGAAAGGGGTTTCATCATAGATGTATTATATTAAAAAGAGAGGTTTCATAAATCATATATGTATATATAACTTAACTAAAAACACAAAAATATTCATTTGACTGAGAACAGCCTGCAAAATATTTGGAACTAGTCTCGTACCTACTTTGTACTTACGCCACAGATTAATAAATAGTTACTAGGTAAAAATTGATTTTTCCCACCCACTGACTTAATATCGCGCCGTACACTAGGAGCTGCACACTCGAAGTACACTATCGCCAAGTTCGCGGTGCGTTGACACTTGACCGGACTTGACCGGACTTGACCGGACTTGACCGGACTTGACCGGACTTGACCGGACTTGACCGGACTTGACCGGCAAGACACCCCGCCACGAGTTCCCGAACTGATTGTGTGACGTTTGCGTAGTATATTTTCCGTCGTCTGTTTCTTCGATATTAAAATATTTTGACTTTCACACCCAGTGACATGTATGTACAACACAAACTTTGTGCATGTTGTCAATTATCCTTACTTCTATACCAATATTCTAAAGAGGAAACTGGAAAGGTTGTTTGTTTGTTTGCAGCGAATGGCCTCCGAAACTACAGGACCGATTTTGATAAAATTTGGAACAGATATAGATTATACCACGCGGAAGGACATAGGCTACTTTTTATGGCAAAATGTACGGTTCGCTCAAGATTTTCTTTAACGCGCACCGAGTCGAGGGCAACATCTGGTACAGAAATACTTTACTTCAATTACAGAAACCGCAAATAACTCACAAAAATAGGCCTCAGAGAAATACTTGACTTTTGTAGGTTAAGCGATATCAGTTAACACATGTTATTTGTGAGGCAATTATTCGCCAATCACAAGTATTTATATTCACATTAGTAATCCATCATACACATACTTCGCATACTCCAAAGTAAAATTATATCCGTACCTGGATTTTCCCACTTCCTAATTACAGTTAGGGTGACCTCACACGATCATCGGTACGCGAGCGGCCTCGTAGCGCGTAGGTCGCCGCACACTATATTATATTCCTCAATGAAAGATATTTCCTTGAGAGTATGATAGCTGCATTATGATTTATATAGGGAAAAAGTTGTAGTGACTAATGTTAGAATCTGATAAGTACCGTGTTTAACAGTAACAAATGTTTTGCAGTTTGATCGTCTTATAATAACCGGCTTCCCAAAAAGGAGGCGGTTATATATACGGCTGTATATATTCTACTTTTTTTTTTTGTATGTTCAACGATAACTCCGCCGTCTGTGGACCGATTTTCAAAATTATTTTTTTCCCTAATATGAAGTACCATTGTAATGTCACATAAGTACTATTTGCTTAGTTTGTTTTGGGTCGGAAAATTCGCCTCCGTAATCCTACACAATTGTTCTATTGACAAGACGAATGTAATAAGTTTATTATTATTCAATATTTACATACACTTTTAGGCTAATTTTATAAGCCTAAAAGTCGTTGAATTATAATGTAGCCTGGTACTAAATAGCTCAGTACTAAAAATGTGCATTCATTATTCAATAAATGAGTGCTAAAAAAAACAAAAGTACTAATTAGTTGTAAAAGAAAAAAAAAACAAGTTATATTCAAATCTTTCTAGATTTTCTGTGTCATAGTTATTCGATTCCATAATAAATCAAAATTGTAAATTTTTGCAAGATACATTGTTATATTGAAATTAAACAATTTAAATCAATTATGTTAATTAAAACCCTTACGATTTCTCCCATCTTTCGATTCTAGGTTCAATTTAAAATGGCCACGAAAATAGATAACGCAATCGTAAAAGTTCTAATAGATTGTCTATCAGAACTTGATATAGGTTTATCCTCGTGTCGCAGCCCTTTCATCTATTTGAAATATTCTATTACAATATTATGTTGATTTGTGTCGTAGTGAATTGCTTATTTTCTTGTTTGTCCTCAGTTTTTAACCGATTTTCAAAAAGGAGGATTACAATAATTCATGTGTATGTTTTTTGTGTGCATGTTACGCGATTACTCCGCCGTTTGTGGGCTGATTTTCAAAATTCCTTTTTATTAGGGTTCCGTAATATACAAGGAACCCATATAGTTTCGCTCTGTCCGTCCATCTGTCAGTCCGCGCTTCTGGCTTCTGTAATTATGAATATAAAATGTAAAATGGATGAAATTTTGGAATTTGAAATATTGGTATAGTTATAGACTGTGTATAGATTTTGGCGCCTTAAAATTCGATTTTTGGCATCATAAAATAATAATAATTTTATTATTTAGGGGTGGCTCTCCATACATGTGAAGTGGGGATGAAAAATATTTTTTCATTCTACCCCATCGTGTGGGGTATCGTTGAATAGGTCTTTTAAAATAAAGGCACGGTTTTATACATGACTTTTTTACAAAGTCCTGACATGCTATTGGTAAGGTTATTGTAGATGGTTTCCTTCGAAGTTGGTCCCAATATCACCAAACGGTAGACCTGGTGATGGGACCCACGAGGAATCAAGAGAACTCTTAAAAATTTATAGCGACACCTATAGTAGGTATACATCAGCTATCCTCAGTCTATAGTAGGTATACATCACCTATCCTCAGTCTATAGTAGGTATACATCACCTATCCTCAGTCCTTTAAAGATTTAAAGATACGCGTTTGGAAATTTCGGATTTGCATAAAGAACTGCAAGCATATTTATATTATGCCACTATGTCATTTATAATAGTAATTATCATCATCATCGCTACCATCATCACACTATATACATCATCATATATATAGGTAGTAGTGCTTCTCATAGACCGATATTGACATACACCAGTATGGATATTTTTGAACATTTGCTATTCCCAAAATGAAGTTTATCATCTCACTATCATTCATCATTATATATTTTATGCCTACTGCTGTATTATTTTCCGCTGACAACTACATGTATCTAATGATCTATAATGCTTGGGAAATACCACAACCTCGGTCTCACAGAAAATCGGCGTGAAATAACGCCTCAGTTGTGTTTTAGAGAGAGAATGAGGATACCGGAAGGCTAAAAGCTGGTACTTCAATTGTCTGGTGTTGATGTTATTCGCTTTCAATCAGGCGATCCGTTGCCGTACGTCGTTTACACTTTTTAACTTCATTTAAGTGCTTAAAAATTAAGTTTCATTAAGGCAAACATTCACAATTCTGGATTTGAAAATATGTTTATTTTGGCTAGTCTTCACTAGATTGATTGCACATTGTACTTGTATGTAACTAAGTACTGTCTAATCTGGGGGCTTAGCTAACATGACATCGTTAATTACAATGACAATCTTCGAAATTGAAAATACCTACATGGGATTGACATAACGTTCGTTAAGTGACATAGCGCGGTGATACGTCAATACCTGGGCCTTTAGTCAAGATGCATTCGATAATTGAATATGACTGATGATAAGAATGACCAACCTCGGTTGTTTAGCAGCTAGCTTTTCCATCACGATTTGCAGTTGCTGGCTATAGACATCTGCCGTAATCGTCTGGCCAGATTTAAGAAAGCTGTAGTGAACGACACCGGCACTAGTCCACCAAACGCTGACAAGTACAACTTTTTTTGGAGTCAATTTTCGCATGGGTCAGGCTTTGGCTGGTTCGCCAGGGTTAAGCCATTGCGATGGCATTATCGTACTGGATCCACTTTTCATCACAGATAATGATTCGATTTAAAAGCCCTTCATTATTGTGCCGGTTGAGTAATGTAACGCAGCAGTCGACGCGCGTTTGTCGGTTTGCTGCGCTCAATTCATGAGGTACCCACCTTTCAAGCTTTTTCACCTTCCCAATTTGCTTCAAGTGGATTAAAACAGTTTTATCACTAACACCGCAGTCTGCAGCTAACTCGGACGTGGTTTGCGATGGATCCGCTTCCACAATAGTCTTCAATTCTTCATTATCAACTTTGGTCTCCGACCGTCCACGGGGCTTGTTCTGCAGGTCGAAATTTCCAGAACGAAAACTTTGGAACCAAAAACATTTCTAACTTCGTCACCGTAATTAGCGATGGCACCTTGGCAAAAGGGCCCGGATATTCAGAAAAATCGTATTTTGGCAAGTTTTTTTTTACTAATAATCGCATTTATACCCTTGTGGTAGATTACCGCTGGGTTGTTCTAGACAAGTGCAGGTTTGATTCCGTGTACCGTGTAGCGTGTAAAATGATTTTTTCTCAATTACGCATCCGTAGTATACGTATGGACAAAAACCGCGAAGGAAAACATCGAAAGGAAATCTCGTATCTGAGATGACTAACAATATTAATTATTATTAGAAGACACGTGAAGTCTAGAAATCCACAGCTTATTTCACACACGCGTCAGTAGCGCGTGCGCGACTCGCGGATGAGATAGCGCGCGGACCAAAACAGGATTATAATCACAAATAGTTACAAGACTCGAGGCCAAGCAAGACGATGTGATGATGATAATGACGATGTTGATGATATGTACAATATGGAAGTGATCCGTCGGAAGCTGTCCCCAATACAGATATAATAATATAAAGCTCCCGAGAACGAAGTTACTCGATACACAAGTTTAATTTGTTCGTGTCCAGTTCAATCTAGTTCTGTTCAGTTATATCTAGTTATGTTATGACACTTCATATCATAAATAACTTCAATAAACTTGAAGCTGGAATAAACATAAGCTTACTAATAATAATTGTGAGAAACCTAAACCGTGGAAAACATATTTTTACTTAATAGGATTGTTACCAGCGATTCAGCTGCCAGTATATTAATCTATCCCATAACCGGGATAACATATTACGGATAAAACTAGTTATACAGTTAACCTTAACTATCTAAGATTAACCGTTAACTCAAGGTTAATTACTTATTTGAAACGTCAATAATCTACTTGTACTGGAAATTGGAAATATTTAATTGCTCCTTAAATTATGTGTTCTCAGGGTCAGTCACACCGAGACGCGGCGCGACGCTGCATTTTTAAGGGCTAGGCCTGTTGCGGCGCGGTCGCAACGCAAAAAAAGACGTCGCATTGCAATACAATTTACAAGTATTGTACGACGTCGTTTGTGCGGTGCGTCGTCGCAACGTAGTGATGTGGCCTCACCCTACGATAGCGATTCAAAATTGAACTTTATTCACTACTCAAGAAGATACACGTTTCATTACAAGAGCGGCGCCTCTTAATTTTAGAACTCTTGCAATTATACGTGTATTTTCTCGTGTAGTGAATGAAGTTTAATTTTGAATCACATCATCTTAAAAAATGCAACTCCGCGTCGCATCTCGATGAGAACTGACGCTTAATCAAAATGTTGTATGCAGGTGGCGGCGGTGGCGGCAGTGGCATAAGGAAACTCCATGCTCTCAGACCACTGCGACCACTGGAAATATGAGGTATATTCATATGTTTACTTTTTTAGCATTTTCAACACTTCTAGAGAATTTAAGAATGTGATCAAAATCAGGCTACGAGTTCATTCGCTCCATCGAAGTACGAGTTTCATTTGTAGACTCGTATGGCATATTCGGCATCGAAACGCCCCCGGGTATGGCAACCCGAACGAGTGCGGGAATAGCCGAACAAAACCGATGATTCACGAAGCACTAAATTTCCACTCTATAATATTTCGACTTCTTTTTAAAAAAAATATCAAAATATCACAGAGTAGAAAATATAATACATACGTACAGAGAAACAGCTTTCCTAGAACAATCTAAATCGATCCAAATTTGGAAATTTTGACGTCCCCTTCAACTGCCCACAAATTTTCCACACAATCGTGGACACACCGTATGCTTGTAGGAGTGCAATCAAATCGAATGCTAACTATGTAGCTGTTATCTGTTCGTCTTTCTTTAATATGTGATATTATAGCACTGAACAGGCATTGACAATTTTATTGACATTCGGCTATTTCCGTACTGATTCGGCTTGCCCTGCCCCGGGGGCTTTTTGATGCCGAAAACGCCATTAGATAAGGTATCAAATCGCTTTTTGGCTTTTTGACACGTCTTTCTTGTCTCACAAATATGTATGTAAATACTCGCTTAAAGGTTCAGGAACATATTGTACAACTCACAAAATATGTAAATACTCTTAAATTTTTCACAGAAGGGATGCTAATTTTAATTCACGTTCATGGCACTAATGATTTTATATCATTTTGAATATACCCGGTGTTTTCCAGTCAGTATCCAAACTTTCAGGAGTGAATATACTCTTGAATATAAGCAACTTTTACAACGGGATCAACTGTCCTACTTGAAAAAAATCTGCTGTGTCATACAAAAGGGCTACGGCATGGATAGCATTTTGTAGGAAACAGCTGATTTTTTTTTCAAGTAGGAAAGTCGATCCCATAGTAAAAGTTGCTTACATTTAAGAGTATATTCACTCCTGAAAGCTTGGACACTGAGTGGGAAAACACTCGCTATGTAATATCTTGTCCCACCAATCACATTTCACAAAAACTATTTGTACGTAGATCTTACAACCGCAGATCGGATTTGGAGGCGTATGGCTACCCGGGCGCAAACCACCATGACCCGGGACTGCTGTGGACCGGCCTCGGCCGGTAGACCAGTAGACCGAGTAGACCGGAAAGTCCACAGACCTCCCGCCAACGCGGAGTGCCCCGCGCAACTTTTGAATTCAGAAATCGAACTGCTATTTTTAATCTGCACCCAGCTGGCCATAGAATATCATAAATGTATAGACAATTTTCGAAAGCTAGAAGAATTGTACAATTTAGAACGTATATCTAAACATCCAAGGATTAAGATGTTTAATTATAATTATTGATGTTATCAATGTATTTTGGCCTAGTCTATATTTTATAAACATTATAAATCTGGATAAAAATCTAAGACAAATTGCCAAATTTCGGCGACATTAAATTAAGTATTAGAATTAAAGAAAATTTGCAGTTAATTAAATGTCCTATTTGTTATCTGTTACATAACATTATTAGTATTTATTAATAATTATATTATTATTATGCATTTAATGGATCTATCATCTATAAACACTTATACGGACAATTTTTTGGCAATAGTTTCCCGGCAAGACGGATGTATCAATCTGGAGCAGTTAGTGGAGCGATGTGGAGCAATTTCAAAAATATTCGGCAGTTATTACGACAATATTGCTTCTAGTTGCTCCATATATTCCATATTGCTCAAAGTCGCTGATACGAATCTAACCACAATAAATTGCAGATGTGTTTTCAACTGAATTTCTCGTGTATGAAAGTATTTACTAGTTTATTTGATTAGCTCCTTATCGCTCGATATTGTTGCAAAAATTTTTCCCAAATTGATGCTTATCGTCGTTACCGTAAATTGCTTGATATTTTGTCACGTCACAATCGACCATAATTGCTCATAATTGCTCATTTTTTGTTGCCCGTGTAAGCACACTTTTAATGATGTATTTTATTAAATATTGTCAATCAGCTCAATACTTTGACAATTCTTGATTTTTGTTAGTCACGCTGCATTATAGTTTATTTTTTATCCGCAATTCGTATCCGCTATATTATAGTTATTGTCTACATAAAATTGTCTTTAAAATAAATATTTGTTCTAGAATAAACTATTCTGATGTGGAAAAAAAATTAGTTACTAAGTAAAGCCAAATATTATTAGGACATTATTTATTTGTGATTTTATCAGATTTGAAGCTAAAATAAAAGTTTTTAAATAATGCGCTTATTTTTTATATTTCTCGTAAAATTTATGCATTTTTATAAATTTATTTTATATTTATTTTTTTATTTTTTTAGATTTTAAATGCTCAAGATCTCTATTAACTTACCTATTTATTTGAATCAATGAAAACAATGATCAAAAACTTATATGTGAACAAGAAACTCTCAACATTTTATATACCTACCTACTACAAACTGTTTTTGACAGTTCCTTGTTTTCATTTTTAGATCTTAAAATATTGACAGTTTATACTAGTTTTGAAAACTTTGTGTTATACTATAAAATATTATTTACTAATTTAATTCATCTTTAATGACATATAAGAACTCATATCAAATTAGTGTATTGTATAGATATGTTTGGCAAACATATTTGACTTAATGCATGTTTACTATCTGTTATAGATTAATCAGGTATTTTAATTGTTAATAATTAATACTTATCATGAATAAAGAATGTGTAAAGGTTTCTTTCCTCAAATTATTCGTTCTTACCTAAACAATATCCATTTCATACCTTTGTATAAGTCAAACTCGTAAGTAAGCTGAACCCGCAGAAAGCTAGGCTAGAGGTGAATTATGTACAGCTAATCCTACCATTGACGAGGGACTACGTTCTAATAAATAGATAATGGTCAGTGTGACATGATGATAATGCATATCCCCGATCCTAATACACTATCTGGCGGTACCAGTAGCTGGTATATTCGCATCAAGAAGACAGTGAATGATGCGTACATATGTCAAAATTGACTAAAGAATATATTATATTACTAAAGCGAACGTTAGGAGTCCCATATACGGTCCGGTTTTCTTTCAGTTTGGCCTGAACGGATGCAAAATCGTATCGTCTGTGTGCAATTTCGAGATCACATTAGTCGACCGGATGGACTGATACTACGATACGTTCCATTGTTGCCAGCTCTGTTCTTGCGAAACTACTAAACTCGCGTAGATTTCTACTAAAAACTACTAAAATAATACTGAAAAAAGCTATTCAACTTAGGAATCCCTAAAGCCCCTAAAATACCTATTTTAATTATTTATTAATTTTAATATATTTAAATTTTATTATTTATTGAATTATATTATACATTTTATCGTTAAATTAAAATATACTACAAAATATTACCTATATAGTAATTAAACGGGTAGTTTTGAGAAAATTACGGACGAATTCTCCGATGTATTATTATGATAAGATGTCAATTTTTTTTTGTTTTTATTGTGTCTAACCTAGACCATTTTGCATATGATTACTGTCTGGCTCTTTCCTGCTAAAACACTACTATCAACTAAATTCCTACTCAGGAGGTAATAAAATACTTAATTTAGTTGTAAAACTTTGTAAAATAACTAAGTTGGCAACATTAATTCTGGACTGAACAAATCGCTTCAGTTCTCGCCAGAGCCGCGTGTATCATGTAGAAGCGTAGTGAGCTTACAATTAATAAACACGACCGTAGCTCGCGGCAAACCAGAACGAACTGATGCGATTTTTTCGTGTGTGTGCTCGAATCCGTTCAGGCCGAAATGATGTCAGTTGGGTCGGATGCAATCTTTTTCCGTGTATGTGCTCGAATCCGTTCAGGCCGAACTGACGTCAGTTCTAACTGAAACGATCGGCCTCTCGTCTGTGGGAGAAGAATAGTCATTCCACCTATTTACACGAATGACAGCTCGCGGCTGTGTGTGCGTGGCTGTGCGAATGCGGAGGCGGGCGGGGCGTGAGTTTTTTCCAGCCAGGACTTTCGTTCACGGGGCTGGCCGCTGGTCGTTTCGTGGTATGACATAATTGACAGTATAGTTACATAATAATTTTGATAGATTTGTCGGACGCAACGTTAAAAATTATTTCGGTGTCAATCTTAGGCTTACGTCAACATGGCTGACATTGGCCGGTGCTCGAGCTGTCATTTGTAGAGAGTGTCGCCCGGTGGTCGTCCCTGTGCCAATGATGCATGCCGTGTTCACATTAACCAATTAAAGTAAGCCATTTTGATATTTTGTTATACAGATACATATATAATACATATTACAAAAATGGTTCAAATTTTTTTGCTAGTTAAAAAACCTAAGGTTACTTAAAACATAACTAAAACAACATTCAATATAACCGCCTCCTTTTTTGGAAGTCGGTTAAAAATACTTGAACTTAAAAGCACAAATTTCGGAGATTCACAATTATGCGCGACCCTTATTATATTTAGACAACTTTAGGAACAAGTGACGTCATAGTTTCCACGACTTTTGGATGGAGCGTATTCACGAGACTTAAGAAATCCTGTAGACGAATCGCTGAAAACCTTTGAAAATATTGCTTTTAGTATACTGTTTCTTCTGAGAACTCACTTTTCTTAGAGTACCATTCATTTATGTAATAAAAAAATCTGTCAACAAGCCTTTTATAACGACATAAGCCAATATTACAAAGCATAACAGTTACCTAATGAGCAGAAATATATTTTCATATTATGTAACAAATCTCTATCTGCACAATTATATCACAAAAACACGCCTTCAATTATTTTTGTGGTTTTCCGTGTAGGTACTCCATTATTTTCGTTTCACAGGAAAAATTATAATATAGTTGGATATAACAATCGTATATTATATCACGATTAAGTTCTCGTTAGCATTGTGAGTATTGGGTAGGTTGTGTGATTAGCCTATTACCCAATTTACTACAGTTTTGCAAAGATAACCTTCACAAACATTAGTGGTTGTACAAAAAAATATTTTTGCAAGAATCTTCTTACAATGTCTGTTTTTACCCTTTGTACCCAAAGGGTAAAAACGGGTCCCTATTACTGAGACTTCCGACTTCGCTATCTGTCTGTCTGTCTGTTTGTCTGTCCGCATTTTCACTTTAAGTAGTGTTTGAGAATTTTCCCGAGAGTCACTCAAAAGAAAATTGTATAGTAAAAAGGTTTAATATCACACCTAAAAGACCCCTTCATTAATAAAAATATTTACACCATGGATACGCACATGTAGAGGTATTTGTCTATAAAGTGGGTTTACCAACGTATCAGACGAATACATCAACATGGATTAGCATATCCGTGGTGTAAATATTTTTAGTAATAAAGGGGATATGGTTTGGTTGCGAGTTATCACCTACCATCAGGCGCTGCGCTCGTTCGCCTAAACTAGCACAACATAATGAGGGTCGGCAATGAGGAAGTGATATCCATTTGCCAGTTAGTGGAATTGGATCAATTGGCGATCGGTATTGGTACATGAGTTCGTCGGACATCTTGTCTTATAATACACGGAACGCCGAAATGCAACGAAAAAATTATTGAATTTTCGGAGTTACATAGAGAACAGACGATAAGTATATCAGGCATGATATTTTAGTAAAATGAATACACAAATATTTATCTAAGTTATCGTAGGATGCGTAATTTTATGAAACGAAACGAGCAGACGGCTCGTCTTATAGTAACAGCTGATACGGGCACCCGTTACATCAGAGGACTTATTAGGTACCTAAATAGTCGGAGCAAGTAGGTAGTTATTTTCCTGAGGCCCGCCTCACTATCAAGCAGTAATCGAGCTGATAATGATGAATTATAGCTAAGAACAGCTATCACGGTTAAGGAGATACAGTGTGGAGGCCTAGCAGGAACATGTGTCAGCTGCGTAAACGTAACGTTATCGAATGAAATTTGCATGGGCGCTGTCATGATTTTGACAGATTTTCATACAATTCTTATTCGATAACGTTACGTTTACGCCGTCAAATGTTCCTGCTCGGCCCACTGGTGACAGACAGACGGAAGGACGGAGTGCTAAGTGTGAGTTTTTCTTTTCGCTATTGATTTGATTGTCGTTTATTAATTGTTTACGAATTTGTATGTGATTTTACCTAGTTGTCGCGTTTACAACTAGTTGGCGCTGTACAAATCACATGCAAATTCCTAGTAAACGACAAACGCGCTCACGAACGAATGCGAAAAGAAAAACTCACACATAGCACTCAGACAGAGTACAGACAGACAGCGAAGTCTCAGTAATAGTTAACACCACTTACCCAAAGGGTAAAAACCCTAAAAAACAATATGCACACTTACAGACTCGCACTGACACCTCAAACTTATAATACGATGTTTTTAGACGGGGGTTAAAAATCTTAGAAGAAAGATTTTGTACTTTGGTTGTTGTTTTCGTTGTAATGTTATTATGATGTACGAATTACGACCCTATTGCAATGGAAATTAGTGGCATCTTAAATTAATAGCAATACAAATGTCATTTTGACGACCTCTGTGGTTCAGTAGTTAGCGGGTTGGCGCTCAAGCCGGAGGTCGCGGGTTCAAATCCCGCCAGGGAACAAAAAGTTTTCTGTGTTCCTTGTTGTATTAGATATGTGTATTATTTAATAAAAATCTTAAAAATTAGTATAGTTAGTATAAAAGTATTAAATATATTTCCGTTGTCTGGTTTGTCTGGTACCCGTAACACAAGGTCGTTGAGAACTTATTACGGGACCAATTTGATGTGGTGTGAAAGCTTCCAAAGATATTATTATTATATTTGTATACGGAAAGCTTCAACAAAACAATGGACACCTAGAAAAAAATGGCATGTGACTAACCATTAGACATGTCTTTCTTCCCCATTAGCATGCCGTAAGGAGAATAAGGAACGATATAATATGTCTCCTTCTCCTGCTAATAACCGGATGTCTATGCTATTTGAAGTTATCAATCTGAGTTAAAAATATCCTAACATAAAACCTACTGTATCTCCTGCTGGGGTGGAGCCTCAAAAAATATCTTGAAGCCACTTGAAATTACCCACAGAGCAGTTTTAAAGGTTGCAACTCTTCGCCCTATTAGATTCTCAACCACTGTATTATACGAAAGTTGTAATGTGCTGAATATTCGGCAATTATTTATTCTCAATACGGTCCTCCTGCAACACCGAAACACGATGAAAGGGACAAGGAGACACACACACGCCCCTTTCATCACGATTACGAGACGTCGTAAGGACAAAATATGCCAAATTCCCAAACCAAGATTGTCTTTTACAAAACGATTATTTTACTTTCTAGGCCCATATCTCTACAATAAAATTAACCGAAGTCTGCCAATATACGAGTCGTCATATTTCACCTGCAAAAAGTTAATCCAATCTTACCTTCAAAATAAATCCTATGATGAAACGGAACATTTCACGCCATAACATATTATCGTATCATATTATTAAAACTAATATATTATTTACCATGCAGTCAGTAGACTCGCATACGTATTCGGTCACACACACGCCACACATAAACTCACTCACACACACACACACACACCTACTCACTCACTCACTCACTCACTCACTCACGCGCGCACGCGCGCACACGCGCACACGCGCACGCGCACGCGCACGCGCACACGCACACGCACACGCACACGCACACGCACACGCACACGCACACACACACACACACACACACGCACACGCACACACGCACGCACGCACGCACGCACGCACGCACGCACGTACGCACACGTACACACACACACACACACACACACACACACACACACACACACACACACACACACATGCACTACCTAATAACATTGTATTATAACAGTTGTATTTTTTAAAATCTTTATTAAGGACTTGGTTCACAAACAGAGAGCGACCATGTCGTCCTCATAAGGCTACAACATTAGAGTCTTAACAAATTAGTATTAAAAAATTCTTACGTCTAGCCCAAACTTAACCAATCTATACAAAATTATTGCGTCACTAGACATAGGGTTCGATAACGCATTATTACATCCTCTCACACTATTAAACATATATTTATTAGGTATACAATTCCTAAATGATGCATTCCGGACACATTCCACCAAGATTTGGTAAACATCTTCAACAGTCCCACACACGGCGCAATTTGAGGAAGTAGCCTTCCCCATTAACAATGCAATCTTATTAAGTGGAATGTGTCCAGATCGTATTCTAAATGCAATAACTAAAATATTCCTATAACTTAGCCTACGTGAACTGAACCACGGAAATCGATAAGGTGCTGATCGTAACGTTCTATACCAGATACCTTTGGTTACAGACATGTATTCAAAATATTCAGACCAAAGCTTATGTACATTGTCTTTCAACATCGGTATTACATCAGAATAAAAGGGAACAATATTGTAAGATATGCCATCCATAACCGCTTCATTGGTCAACCTATCCGCTTCTTCATTGCCCTCCAGCACTATATGAGACGGTATCCACTGAAGGTGAACGGTTACCCCAGACTTCTCTAACTTTCTCATAGTGTCTAAAATTGTATAAGCTATCGGTACTCCTCGAAAACTCGAGTTGCGCCGAGCTAAATGTTGAAGAGCACTTCTAGCATCAGTTAAAATAACAAATTTATTGTAATTGACACAACTTATATAAGCAAGGGCTTCTGACATCGC